>CM076261.1:26444816-28844816 GCA_038380795.1 Pyrocephalus nanus | reverse complement strand
AAAATGTAATGAAGAATCCTCTGGGAACTATGTAAAGGTACAGTAATTCTTCATCATAAGTTGCCTAACCTATTTAGTAGTATCTAACATATAAGGCAATGTAACACTGGGTAGTTACTGTATCTTGACTAAAAGGTAAGGGGAACAATCATAATTTGCATTATCTGTCAAGATCATTTGAACTGAAACTGAGAGAAGTGATAGAATCACAGGTAGATCATTCAAAGCTAACTGAAAACTGGTGCTCAAATTCAAATTTTGCTGTGGTTTCACTTTACCATTCACACTTGCAAACACATTTATCAATGAAGCTGAAAACATGCCATACTCTAATATTGGCAACAAAAGAATGGGACTGAGGCTGTCATAAAAGGAACAGAATAATACTTCCTTTATGTCTCATGAAAGATTACGAAAGAACCAAATTATCCATTATTTAAACATTTCACACAGTCTGCAATACTATGCATAAGAACTGCAATTCAAACAAAGATATAGAAGTTAAAACACTAGTTTGGATCTATCATGCTGAATGAAAAAGTAATTATACATACTAAGAAAAAAAGAAACTGAAAAAATAGGAGCAGTAAAACATACTTACTTGGTGTGAAAGCAAATCTGTGCTTACATAATTCACAGTATTCTTTTCTGCTGTGTTTAAGCCACTGAACTAAGCTGCAATAAAAAGTGATCGTATTAACACACGTTATATATCTCTCTGCCCTATCCCTCCACTAAGGAAAACACCAATTCTCTGTTTTCAAACATAAGTCAGGATATTGGTACTGTCAAGTAGGACTTTATTTAGCATGTTCATTAAATCCATTTAGGCCATCGAGGAAGTTTCTAAAAGTAAAAAAAGGTAAGCTGACATACATCACTTAAATTACCGATAAAGTAAATTCTTAAGGTACATTACTGATCAAAGCAGACATCCTGGAGTGGACACCCACTAGTGACACCACTTCTTATTAATACTTCAAGATATGACATATAGATGCACACAGCTAAGATTTAGAACTGTTCTATTTGTGAAAGAATGGCTATTAAAATACTATCAAAGGGAATGTGTGCTACAGACCAAAACTACAGTTTTCACTTTAGCACTTCCTGATAAAATAACCTCAAAATGACTGAAAAGTACTAGGGTATTTTTATTTCTTGCTATGAGTTTAGACGTTCTTTCTATTCACAGGCTGTAAGTGGGCAGAAAATGCCCCAACATACTAGTTTTTCTGTTAAGTTTTCACAAAGCTGACATATGATCAGAACTGTAGTCCCAAACAAAACAATTATCAGTACTTTCTTTCTGTATATAATTAATATTTTTTTGTGAATTGTAATGAATCATTATGTAAAAAACATCAAAACCCCTTACACATTTGCACTGAAAATTGGATTTTTCTTACTAGTTAACCTGAAGACTCTGGAAGTAGTGTTTTAAAAAACACGCTATTGTATTTTAATTAGAAAAAAAAGTGAAGACAGCTACAGGCACCATTTAGAAAAATTAAGAAAGCTACTCACCATTCCTGATGAATAAATTTAATACTGCCAGTACACACACATGGATGATAGAGGGGTTTCTCAGGAGTTCCTTCAGACCGACAGACTCGGCATATATCTGCTGACAAGGACGAAAAGCTTATTACACTACTGCTTAAAGGACTCAAATTTACAAGACAAATTATACATGAAGCCAGAATAAATTGAAAGACGATAAAAGACAGATTTCATCTGATGCAAGACAAAGACCGAGAGATCAACAGAAAAAGCAACAAGAATGTTACCTGCTTGATCACATTATAAAAACTCAAGACACGTCTTAAAATATTTTCAAGATTTCTAGGAAATAGACACAGTTAAACTACAGCAGGAGGTGTTTTTTACCTAAACAGTTATTGCTAAAACAATATACAAAGTGTTAAGGATAATCTTCCTGAAAGTGAAGACTTAAAAAATGTAAAAATTCAATATGAATTTTGAGCAAGTTAAACATAGGCTAAGCAGAAGAGATTTAATAATGTCCAACAATGACTTAAACAAGTCATTTGCTATTATTGAACCTAACAAGAATGTTGCTTTAGCGCTCTTGATTAACAGAAGAAAAATCATCAAAATAGACATAGGTATTTTCTCAGTTTGCTACCCAATTTTAATAAAGCCAAACACTTAGCAGTCTACTGTTTAGTCACAAGAGAAAAGACATTTTCTATTTCATAATTACTGTAATATTTCAATAGGTCCTGCACCTTCTTTATTCCCTATTTTTGATGTTTTCCTACAACTAAAGGTCGCAAGATGTCTTGTGGACAAAGAAAGATGAGCATAAATCCCTTCCTCTAAAGAACAGATGTCTATTTTAATATCACTCAGTTAGACACATGATTAAATAGAAATAAAAATCAAGTATTTTATCTGCTTATTGACAGATGTATGGTATCTTCCCCTTATTCCTCCTTTTATTTCTATTCAGGAAATGAACATAAAATGCCCATTTATATAGAATATGTGAGCTTAGGATTTTCTCTTTTGTTAATTATTTCTGCATGAACCACCATCCAGCAAACCTGCAAGAGTATAACACATATTTACCAGAGATCATTGTTAGAAAAATGCCAGCTGAAAGTATGATGTAGGAATACTGCAAATACGCAATTTCAAGTTAGAGTTCATTGTTCATTGAGTATCATTGTTCTTGGTTGAAATCTTCAAAAGTTAATGCTTTTCTACATTAAGTTCCAAAAGATACCAAAAATTATTTTTTTTTCTATAAAGAGGTCACAATATGGCCATAAGCATAGAATTCAAGTGATTCAAAAGGAAAAAAAAAAAAAAAACAAAAATTTCCTATCTATAAAAGTGATATTTGATTGAATTCATTCATGCAGCACAAAAACCTAGAACTAATAGAAACAGGTATTCAATATCACATCAGTGATGCCACAAAGAGACATAAAGAGCACTTCTGTCACAGCCCTATTGAGCAACGGCTTATCACTGCAAACATCAAGAGTCCCTGGTTTCTCTGCTGATAAGAATGACCAGAACTACTACTTCACCTAACAAATGATTCTTTTACCACAGAGAGCATTTCCAGATGGCTGCACAGGACAGGTCTCTTCAGCTGACAGGCAGGCTCTACCCACTCGCTGTGGCATGCCCACCTCCTCCCGCATTCTTTCCAACAGAGCTGTTCCATTACAGCAAGTTGACCACTTTGTACACTAGACTGGCCTCACAAAGGGTCAGACAAGCGCTATGACCAGCACAGGAGACAGAATGTGAAACCAATGCTCTAAGGATACTCTCTGGCACTAAAGAAAGCACATTAAAAGCACACTGTTCCCTGAAAGATGCCCACTGGATCTCTCACAGCCAACTGTTCACTTATTCTGAAAACTGTTGGGAAAAACCAACAGTTTTTCCACAGTGGTAGTGGATCAAGGGTTGGATTTGATTTCAGAGGTCCTTTCCAACCCATCTGATTCTATGATTCTATAATTTGCATTACCGATTACTGAAAGCAAACGAATTCTCTATTAGAGGAAGGATTGCCTTTGCCAGTTTACTAAAGTAAGTTAAAACTAAATTTTATTTTTTTCAAAGGCTATGAGAATTTCTAGATATTTCTACTTGTTTTATACATCCAAATTAACATATTATGAGTGTATCAGTCTGGACTGTTAAGCAGCTGATAGCTTCAAATCAATAAACCCCACTAAAGGTCAACATGTAAAGCTATGCACCTTAGGACCTCTGCTGTGTTCAGAGGGAATTCCACTGTGCAATAGTCACTATTTTTCTATGTGTACACACACTTTGCATCCTGTTCTTCATGCACGTGTCCCAGAAAAAATGACCTTGAATAATACAGTTCCTTCCTGTTCCCCCTCAGAATGATTCTACGCCTATCACCTCTCTGAATTTCAACACTGCAATACCGAAAAGTGAAGATTATGTTATTTACAACTAACTGATTTAACTAGAAAGAACCAGAATTACCTCTCATCAGCAAAACCTGGTATCTGGTGATTTCGAGTGCTATGGAGAAGTGTCTCTTAGATTCATCCTGAAGTGAAGTAGCTCCCACTTAGGTCTGACCACTATGACCATAACTGCCTCTCTCATCTAAGCTCTCACCATCCAGTTCAGTTTTCTAGCTCCACAAGACAATTCAGTCAAGCACAAAACCCATCAGTACCACAATGACCATGATATCGTTATCAGACTATCAATAGTAAGGAAAGTCCATCTGACACTGTGTAGCAGAAGCTCAGGCACGCAGTATTAGAACATGGATTTTCTCTTCTTCAAGGTACCAACACAGTCTTTGCTGCTGCTGCTGCTGGTGGTGTTTAAAGCTTTCTAACCTTGGCAAGCGGCGTGAAGGTCTAATAGTGGGAACTGAGGTTTGAAACTGTAGAAGAAGTTGTAACATTCTAGTGGTATTTATGGAAAGTGAGTATACAGACGAGTTACTTTCACACTACTACTACTCAGAGCTTTTGAGGGTAACATTGTAAGACACAATATAATATCTAAGCCTGCATATATATGTGTTTTTATACATAAAAAAAACCTGGAAAAGTCCAAATTCTAAATGTAGAGTTTAACACAAAGGTTTAGTTAAAGAAGACAATGCCTTAAGATGTAACTAACAACCCCCTTTTCTTTCTCTTCCTGGTCTTGTTGTTCACCTACTTAAGTCAGGTATGATCAAAGTCTACCACTGGTAACAGCCTCTTAACAAATTATCAACTATGGTGTTTGAATTAAGTCCACCAAGATGGATTTAACAACTACTGGAGTGGTGGAAAAATCAGCTTGTCATTTCTGAGTATCCACTTCCCAGCTTGTTGAAATCCAAGTTTTCTGGCCAAGTGATCAAAGTTTCACTTTGTTAATTTTATCAGTGTGACTACTGCTCTACAGAGTTGCAGCAAGCAGTTTCCAGTATTAGATTTTAAAGCCACTAATATTTTGATAGACCATCAGTGTTCATGGCTATTAAAGATGTCTACAGCACATTCCAAGGGACATTACTACAAAGGTGCTGTCTTATTCCATCCAGTGTTTCATGTTTTTCAACCTTTTTTTTTTCTTTTTAATCCTCTCAAGCTGGAAAATCAAGTGACACCAGGCAAAAAGCTACATTCAAAATGATGCCAAAGCAACAAAAGCCAAGGCACAAAATGCTTTCCTTGGAACTGTCTTGCTACTGCAATATGTGTTTGCCCCTATTGCTTAAGATGACAAACAAAGTTCAAATACTGCAATAAACACAGCACAACACACATCCTTTATTTATTTTGGTTTGTGCTACAATATGAGGTCCTGGTTTATGGAAGTTCTCCAGTATCATCCTGAACTAAGCAGTCGCCCAATGTACTCCCTCTCCTTCTCTGGAGACATTCAAACCCCACCTAGATGTGTTCCTGGGTAACCTGCTCCAGGTGACCCTGCCTTGGCAACAGTAGATTATTTCTAAGGTCCCCTCCAACTCTAACGATTTCTGTGATTATCCGAGCAGAGCAAAAGTGCTGACAAAACATATCCATATTTGATCTCCAGTAAAACCCTTAAAAATGGAAAATCCCTTAAAAATAGAAACTATACATTCAAAAAAAAAAAAACCCAACCCCCCAAAAACATGACTGTGATCTCTTTGACAGCTTCTTCTTTAAAAAGAAGTTACTATGTACTAGTCTACCGTAGAACAGACAGAAAAACACGCCAGCTCCTGCATATTTCAATTTTTTCGAACGGATTTCCCAGCGCACACAACAAAGTTAACCTTGCACAAGGAGCAGCAGCTGCTCTCACTATGCGGCCCAGAGCGGACATTTAAGCTCCGCTGGGTTACAGGCAGGGTGGGACAGGCTCGGCGGCCCGGAGGGGGCTCGGGGCAGTGCTCTCCCCGTCCCGGCGTGCGCACCCCGCCTGCCGCCGCTTTACGCCCCCCGAGCCCCGCACTTTCCCCGAGCAAAGCCGCAGCCCCCGGCGGGCCCCGGTGTCCAGGTGCTCCGGTGCGGCCCATCCCAGCCCCGCTCCCGGTGTTCCCGCAGCACCGCCTCCCCGTTCCCTCCCCCCGCGATCCCCGGTGTTATGTAAGGGGCGCCGCGCGCGCCGCCTCACGTACTGCCCCCCCCGCGGCCCGGCCCGGCCCGAACCCCGCGGGGAGCGGGGCCCGGGCACCTGCAGCCACGGGACGCGGAAACCAAACCCCCCCCGGGCGCTGACAGCCCCCGGCCCGCCCAGCGGGCCCAGCGACGCCCTCCCCGCCCCGGCCCTCCGCCCTTGGAGGGAGGCTGCCCCGGCAGAGCCCCCGCCCGGGGGTGTCGCGGCCCCGGGCGGTCGCGGTACCTTCCTCGGCGCTCTCCATCTTGCCGGGCTGACGCAGCGCCGGGCGGGCGGGCGGGTGGTGTGAGCGCGGGGGGCGGGGCCGCGGGGGGCGGACGGGCCGGCAGGGACAGAGCGCCGCGCCCGCCCGCCGCGCGCGCCCCCTGCCGGCCGCGGGGACGGCGGGAGGCCCGGGAGGGGAGCGGGGCCGGGCTGGGCCACACCGGCCCTCGGGCAGCCCCGCTCTGAATCACAGAATCCATCACTGAGTCAATTAGGTTGAAAGAGACCTCTGAGATCATCGAGTCCGACCGATGACCGAACGCCACTTTGTCAAACTAGACCATGTCTCTGAGCGCCACGTCCAGTCTGAAACAGCTCCAGGGTCGGAGACTCCACCACCTCCCTAGGCAGCCCACGCCAGTGTCTACTCACTCTTACTGTGAAGACAGTCTTCCTAATGTCCAACCTGAACCTCTCCTGGCACAGCTTAAGACTATGTGCTCTCATCCTATTGCTTGTTGCCTGGGACAAGAGGTCGACCCCCCACCTGGCTACAACCTCCTCTCAGGGAGCTGTAGAGAGCAACAAATTCCCCCCAAGCCTCCTCTTCTCCAGGCTAAACAACTCCAGCTCCCTCAGCTGCTCCTCATCACAACTGTGCTCCAGACTCTTCACCAGCTTTGTTACCCTTCTCCAGACCTGCTCTGGCACCTTAACCTCCCTCTTGAATTGAATGCCCCAGAACTGGACACAGCACTCAAGGTGCAGCCCCATCAGTGCCAAGTACAAGGGAAGAATCACTGCCCTGGTTTTGCTGGTCACACTCTTTCTGATACAAGCCAGGATGCCATTGGCCTTCTTGGCCACCTGGGCACACTGCTGGCTTGTGTTCAGTCTCTGTTGACCAGCATCCCCAGGTCCTTTTTTGCTGGCCAGCTTTCAAGTCATTGTGCCCCCAGCATATAGCACTGCATGGGGTTGTTGTGACCAAAGTAAAGGACCCGGCACTTGGTCTTGAACCTCTGTCAGCTCCTGGCCCTGCCACTGTGGGTGGAAGCAAGTAGGCGGTGCAATCAGGGTGGTGGGACAAGGTGGCCGGCAGGTGGGTCCATGCTGAGGGCAGCAGCCCTACTGGGGAAGAGCATGGGAGTCGGACAAAATGTAGCCAGAATTAGTTCTAGGTTCTACTCCAAACTCAAAGAGAAATGCTACCTTCCTAGGTGAAGTGGACCAGGCTTTTGTTCCAGTGATCAGGAATGCATTAGCAGCCCTAGAAACAGCTCTCCTTATCCTTCTCTTCCTCAGGGACAAGTGGTTACCTGTGCTCTTCTTCAAATCCCATCTCACCTTTCATAGCCAGAACTTTCCAACAGAATTAATAAACAGTTCAGTAAAGCACAAAATCTCTCTTAGCTTAATCATTTATGTTTTCAGGTCTTGCTGGCCTAAATAGCTGAGGCAGCACGCATTAAAACTTTGTACTCTGCCACGTGCACAGAAAGTTGTAGGTCAGTCTCTGGTGAGTTGGCAGAAACACAGTTAAGGAAGAAAACAATTTAATTTCATTCAGGGTAAAGAGGAATTCTATACTGATGAAATGTATGCATGTATTGTTTTAATTTTCCATTGTGGCAGATGTTTTAACCCCTCTAGTTGATCCACGAGTCGTAGCAACTTTCAGCTCTTTTTACCATATGACCCTTTGTATCCAGCCAGTTGTTAAATCATTTGCATTAGGCCTTTGGCCATCCTGCCAGCAGCAAAGTGGATGGTAGTTCAAGTTTGGACTTAGAGTGTAGAGACAGCACATGCCCAAGCTGCAATTTTATAACTCTATTTTCCTGAACTGTAGCCACATTAGTACCTTCAAGATTACCTCCTTCAAGCTAGTGGGGTATATGATACTGGCGTGTGTAAGCAAAAATAAAATTAAGGAAATAGTGAAGGTTTTGTGTGGCCCTCCAGTAGCTGTATAATTGCAGTAAATTCCTGCAATAAAGCACATGTGGGCTATGCTACTATACTGAGTTCTTCTGTGTCCTCCCTCTCAGAAAGGCAAGGTGGAAAAACGCCCACTTACAACTTAAAAAAAACCCCAAACCTTTTATTTTAAAAATAGGTTCATTTTTATGTCAACAAATTGCCTTGGCTTATTAGAAAAGTGCCAGCATAGTACTGAGGATATGAGAAATGTTGTAATATTAATTTTGTCTGAACAAGGAAAAACTGGTGAAAAAAACAGATGAAAAAGCAAAGAAATAGGGCACTCTAATTTCCATGTACATTTGTAATTCCCACTCCTTCTTTCCTAGAAATGTAACCACTATTAGTTACTTTATTGTTACTCTGCCGCAATAAATATAAATTAAATGTCATATAGAAGACTCTAAATTGTAATTCACATGCAAAAGGCCATGGCAAGATTAATGTATGTAATTCTCCAGTTTCGGTCTTTCATGTTAGGCTTCTTTAAATTAGATGAAAGCTTTTGAAAGGAGCTGCTGTATGCTGCCAGTGAATAATTTAATTCCTGTCTGTATCTGCCTATTCAGCCATTTAAATTACCTAAAAAACATTACATGTCTTCCATCTTCTCAGCATTTAGAGAGAATTAACCCCAAAATTTTTTTCTTACTCATTGTTTCAGTTTGGGCTACACAGTAGCTTACCAATAAACGGGAGTTGAAGGCAGGCCATTATAATTTAAACAGGAAAAAAATATAGTATTTTACTGTAAGTTAAATGAAATGAAATCTCTCTCAACCTTCTTGGTGGTTTTGGTGAATATATTATTAATCCTCACCTATTTAGTAATATGTTAGGTGTTCTTTGCCTAAGAAATACCCATGGCTTAAGTAGCTCTTATTTTTGGTACAGAGAAATATGTCAGAAGGTTGTTATCAGCTTCAGACTCTGAACAAAGTCAAGAATTCGTGCCAATATACTGGGGAAAAAAACTCAAACTCTTCTCCTTTTAAGTTATTATTTGGATAATGGAGGAAATATGGTAATTTTACAGGTGGGAACCCAAGACAGTAATAGATGTCAACCCAAATCAGAGAAGGTTATGGCAAAAGGAAGGGCATGTTTACTGTGGATAGGAGAGAGGGAAAAGGACAAGATTCTTTTGAATATGGTTTTGTTTTGATAAAACATTTTGGGTTTGTAACATTTAAATACTTAGATAATGCGCTTTTATTCAAAAGTTCTCTTAAGAGAATACAAAATAAATATTACAAAATTAAAATTACCCACCTTTCGTACTATGACATTTCCATCTTTCCTCACATTTTAAAATGGCTTCATAAAAGTGATTCCCTTATATTTTTAAAGTTATTTTGAAAGTTCGAAGTATTGAAAAGGCCAAACAACATAAGATACTGCTTTTCAGTTTTAATTTGGATAAACATTTTAAAACACATTTACTTTCTTAATTGGTTGTTTGGGGTTTTTTTCAGTGTTGTCCTAGTTTTTTCCCTCATCTGTTCACCTCACTCTCACTGCAAAATGGGTTCAGCTGGTTGTGAAGAGCAAGTTGCGGAGAAATGTGGAAAACATAATGGATTCTCTTAAGGAAAACCAAATGGATGTCAGCTTATCTTGAACAATCAGGCAGTATTTGGAGTGAATATATATTTGGTTCCTAAATGATGCACCACCACCTAGAGCTTCCATGGCAGGAGAAAAACTGTTAGAGCAGGCACTCAAGTAGCACAAAGTACGGTCCATAGAAAATTAGCCTGACACACTTAGAATGCACATAGATCTGTAGACTACAAAAACATGGTAAATGCCACTGTTAGCCTGGGCCTTTCCTGTGCACTGGAGGGCCTTTAGAGGACATGCTTCCTGACCACTGGCTGTTTTGCCATGACAGCTCATGAACCATCCTTAACCAGCAGGCAGCTGCTGTGCCAGCAGGCTCCTGGCATGAAGATGAAGAGAAATAGTCTCACATATACTGTGTATGCAATAAAATTTACCCCTGCACTAGGAGGATGACCCAGGCTGCTGCACTGGTTCTGAACACTGCCTCTGAAGCCTCAGTATATGAGGTATTGATCAATGTGTTTCCCTTCAGATGATGTTTGCTTCTTACAAAATCTGGGTTATGAATAATAGGAGGAACCTAAGTTCCTGAATGAAAATGTGACTTGTGATTCATATTTTGTGCACTTAGTGTGTGCTATAAAATGTGTAGCATTACTGCACTGAATATAAATTTAGGGATGCACATAATGGCTCAGCACCATCAGACACAGAGGTGATGTAGGCTCCAGACTTGCTTATTTTAGAAACTGTTTCTGAGGAGATGCTTGGCTATAAACTGGGGTTTGTTCTATGGATTATTAATTAATGTTTCAACCAAGAAAGAAACTATGCCCACTAGCATTTTAAGTGAGAGGTGAGGTTAAGCTGGGTGTAAAAAACCTAGCCTAAACTGATACTATCAGAGAAATTACTGTCTGACTGAGAAGACAATCAAGAATGTTTGTACATATCGAGATTTCAAGAAGCTTGGCAATACTTGGATGATTGACACATATCATTTCCATGCATTATAGAAGTATTTGCAGAACTTTATGGCTCTTCTCAAGATCTCCAGAATGAGATTTCTCCAGAATTACATTTCTTAAATGCAGCAGGGATCTTTTCATATGTATTAGTTATAGTGGATTTTCTGTTTAAAACAGGCCTTATCAGCTTGGTTTAGATCCTGTTGTCATGCTGATAATGGAGCCAGTGGCTGTTATTAATCTACTGGGGATTTAGAGCTCAGTGGCTGCAGTTATTTGGTGGAGGACTCCTGCATTCAAAACAAGAACAATAACAAAAGGTTGTATTTGTCTTCTGGAATATCCCGTACCTACAACTGTAATATCATTTGAAGCATATGGTTCTTTACCTAGAAGACGTTCATCATCTCCAAGTGAACCTTTTAGACAGTTAGATATTTGTGTCATTGGATTAGAATGATATATTTTTTTCATACTTTTACAACCTTGTTCTCCTTGGTAATAGAGGGTGTGGTGTGAAACGTTACTATTGTCAAGTGACTGCTTGTAAGTTCTTCTGAGGACACTTTGGCTCTTCTGCCTTTAAAAATCCATGAAAATATCCTTACATATGACAGCAGTTAGGGATTATCCTCAGTATTTAGCAGGAGCAATTTTTTTTTTTTTTTTTTGCTAGAAACCTTTATCTTGACCTTCCAGATGTTATTGAAGGTTATGACTGTCAACCAAATTAAATTGAACTGCCAACCAAATTAAATTGAATTGGGCAGGTTTCAGTTCTACTTCATTTAAAACTGTGAGTGTTGCCAAAAAAGAAAATGTGTTTGTTGGGGAGAGTGATCCACACAGTCACTAGAGGTACTTCATGTAACAACACCTGTGTTACTGCCTCTGCTTCTGCTGACTGACTAGGAAAGAAGTACAGAAGGACTTAGAGTTCTAATGATTTGTCATTATTTTTTCTCAGATGTTTGCAGCAACAGGAAATAGGGGAAAGTGAGCTATGGTCTAAAGGTCAGAGTTATTACAGCATGTTCAGAGTCAATGACCTCTGTTTTATGAGGTTGTCTGATTTCTCTACTATATTTCACTGTAGCTTGCACAATGTGAATCTGGGCATAACCCCCACCTTTTGCTTGTTTCACTGTGGCAATAATGTATTTGCTGTGTTTACTGCCTTCAGTGCAGGGTCAGGGAATACAGTGAATAAACCACTTAAATGCTTCTGCTGTCTAAGCAAAATGCTTGGCTCACTGAAGTAGATTTTCAGTTGGATGATTGACATGGAATGTCATTTACTACTCAAAAGCCATATTTTCTTCACAGTACTTCATGGATCAATTAAAAACTTTGGTACACTCATTTTTTAATGCAGTCACGATGTAACCAGGCCTTAGCCTGGTTAAAAGTGTTAAAGAAAGAGCCATGTCACAAATACGATGATAAACACAGAATTGGCAGTACATGGTATTTCTTTTTCATGGCCTTGTTCTCAGAGAGTCTGAAGACTGTTTAAGCAGCTCAGCTCAGCATGCCCATTCATAAGATTCTGAGAACAAGCTTGTTTGGAATCTGTCCTTTTCAATGCAGAAATCTGGGAAAGTTCCTATTTTAAAAGTTAGTGTCTAGTTTATCACTGTTTAAGATGGAAGAGTCTTCTGAGAACCTGTATTTTCTGGTTCATTACCATCTGAACCCTGAGAGCAGAGATTGCTTGGACCAAATTTTCCAGTCAGGACTTTCATATTCTTCATGCTCTTCTGCAGGAAGGAAATCATCTGTCTTCAAATTATTTATAGGGTCTTGAGGGGATGCATTATCTCTGCTTTCCTTACACACTCCTGGTCCCCCTGAGCCAAGTTCCTGATCCTACTTCAATAGAAAAGCAGGGAAGAATTTTATACAGTAAAGAGCAGGGAGTTTTCCAGGAGGCCTGAATCTCACAGTAGCTTCAAGGAAAGCAAAGGCTCAAAGACAGTTCTCTTTCTCCCTCAAACTCAATCCAAATGGGAGTAAACTGAAGCCTGACAAATAGAGTTTCTTCTCTCAACATAGATCCTACCATGCAAGAGTTCAGGAAGAATAACTAGGAGCTGGACAGAAGACTGGTAGAAAGGATTATGGTGAATAGCATGGCCAAGATGAGTATGGCAAGTCAGGAGGGCAGTGTGTGTATGCAAGTGACTGTGAGGGGCTAAGAGAGAAACTAGAAGAAGTTGCCCAGAGAAGTTGCAGATGCTTCATCCCTACAGGCGCTCAAGGCCAGGCTGGATGGGGCTCTGAACAATGTGGTCTAGTGGAATGTGTCTAGGGGGCTGGAACTAGATGGTCTTCCAACTCAAACCATTCTAGGAGTCTATGAAGTAAAAAAAAATGATAATAGAGACTCTTGAAAACAAGGGAAAGGGAAGTGTCATAATTATCTTCAACGCAAAAGAAGAGAATCCAGGGAACTACACATCAGCCAGCCTAATCTCAGCCCACAGGAAGATTATGGAATGTGCAGTGAAATAGCCTCATGGCAACAGAGACCCAGAACCACGAGCAGGAGCATGGACTGATCCAGAGAGGTGACAGAGCTCCATGTGTGCCACCAGAGGGCACCTCTGCTCCAGGCCCAGGAGGTGGCACTGAGAAGGTGGCAGAGGAGATGGAGCATCTCTGGGGCCTGCAGTGGCCAGCCAGGCAGGGACTGTTGGAAGTTCCCCATAAGAAATATATTCATGGTGGAGAAAAATCTCTGAAGAAAAAGAGAATTGAAGAAAAGACAGTTTTGGAATGCAGCTACGCTACTGGACAACAGATGACTTTCTATCTCAGAAACTGCTTTTCAGGTTATAGAAGTGTTAATTTTTTTCAATTTAGGAACAATACTGTTAGAAAAATACCCTGCTTTGTTTGTAATATGAGGTTTCTATTACTGTTAAACTCTGTGCCTATCTGCTGATTGTAAATCCTATGCTCACTAGCCCTGTTAGTAGAATTTATAGCTTTTCCCTGTTCTCTATCTCCCTTACCCATGTTTAGATATTCCCTTGCATGTAAGACTCCCTAAAAATCCTCCCAAATTCCACAGATTCCACTCTCTACTGATAAAAAGCTAGCTCACACTGCAATAAAGGCATTTTGCCACTCTGTCTTCGCTCTGTGGGATATCTGTGCAAACTGAACCCACGGTCTAATATTCTTGGAGGTGTAACAGTTCCCGCCTCCAATAAGGGACCATGGTGGTTTGTACCCAGCTAGGGTCATCAGCTAGTTTGATGGGCCATGAAACGAGCAGCTGCAGATGTTGGGATACTGTTTGCCTTGAATGCTGCTGCCTTATGAAGAAAGACTTTTACCTGAGGAGCCCCAGGTCATTTCCAGGTGTCTGAAGCCTTCAACTTCTGAAGCAGCATTCTGCACAGCTGCCCTGCACCTTGCCAGAACTGGTGGCAGCTGAATGACTGAGTCACAAGGGGCTGCCAATCTGCTGTCTTGCCTCAGGCTGTCATATCTTCACTAGAATAATCCCCAGATCATATCCCATGACTACCAGAATCCCTTGTGCTGGGGTCAGTCATTCCCTATGCTCAGCTGGGGCTGGAGGTGGTTGGGCAGAAAAATGAGGGGACTTAAGGCTTCCACCGTGAGCACTGGGGCGATGTGCCAGTGGCTGATGGTTTCTGTCCCCAGTCAGCTGCAGAAAGTGCTGAACTCCTTGAGCCCCGCCCAGGACCAGTCCCATCTCCTGCACCAGGGACTGGCCCTTGTCTCTCTGTTCAGGTTGATGTAGGGAAGAATATACCCCTTGCCTTATTGAAGAGAATCCAGGAAGAGGTCACTGTCACCCCAATGACATTCAGTGAGGTTTTTGGTCTAAATCTGGGAAATTCAGGGCAAAATGCTAACAGCTAAAATGTTCTGTGGGCAGTATCAAGCAATCTGGAGCAAAGACGAACGTGACAGGCTTTAGCTCCCCACCAGGAAGGAGGCAGAGGGCAGGGATGGGTGTGGAAGTGTTTCAACACTGACACACCAAATAGTCTCATACGAGGAGCCTGTTGTGTGAGCCTGGCCATAAAGGGTGGGAGCTAGCCTGGCAGCATGTCAGCACAGCCCTGCTGAGCAGTGTGCATGTGTGAATTGATGTGTTCTTACCAGCAGCCTTTGCCTTGTAATAACAGGAGGAAGTCCAAGAGGCCATGAGAGGTGACCAGAGCTGTCTAGTTCATCTGATCAATGAGGGTTTCTGAATGTAGGTGATTTGGAAATCTGTACAGCAAGAACTTTTGCTTGGTTTTCTGCTGTAGATTTTCCCACTTCAGTCCAACACTTGGGGCTGAAAATGTATGCGTATGTTAAATATGCCGGTATATTTGTGTATGTATGATTGTATTTGAAATGTTCGTGGACCTGCACTATACTTGGGATTGACTTGTAGATTTTGGATATAAGATCGATTTTGGATCAGCTGTCACAACCAAAAAAAAAAAAAGGTTGAATTTAAATTGTCTCCAAAAGACGCAGAGAAGAAAGACAATAAAGACCTCTTTCTGGTTTTGAAAACTCATATTTATAATATGCAGAACAAAAAAACCATTTGCTAAAATGTAATTACAGTTCAGTGACTTTTCCATCTATTTTTTCCCTACCTGCTATATTCCCTACCTGCTATATTCCAGTTGCTATATTGCTGTCTGTCAATTCCTCAGAAGTATTTACTAGAGTCCTGCACTTTAGTATCACATATAACCATCGACAATCAACATAGACAAAAAAAATTTGTACTTAAGATAAAGGAGAGCCATTTAATGGAGAGACATTTAGTATAAGGGAAAGGGAAGTTACAAGTGACAAGGGGTTTATAATCATTGATTTTCAGCTGCTGTTGGAGAACACAGAAAGAAGAATTCCTTGAGAAGATACCATACCTCAAGAATATGAAGAATTCCTAAAAGCCTTTGAATGAAATTTGCAGATTCTCTGGGAGGTTTCCAGGAGTAAGAAACATGTCAGTAGTTCAGCTGCCTGAAAGATGAACACAAACACACAAAAAATTGCTCTGAAGTCTACTCAGGTGAAACAGGTGGGATGTAGTTTGAATTTAGGGAAGCCAGTTGTTTCCTCAACTTCACAAAATTTTTTTATCCCATCAAAGCAGGAAACATAAAACAGGCCTCTTAACAAACCTATATTTGAACAGCATCTTGAGAAGTAAACAAGAGCTTTAATTACAATGCCAGGGCAGGAGCCTGCTTATTTTCTGACTTTCGATTTGCATAATTCACAAGTTCACTGAGGAATGTGCATTTTCATTTCTGTTCTTCTGCTTCATGCCATGCTTAACTGTTTGCTCTGAATTCATGGTATGTAGCTGTCCCTGGGAATTAATTTAGCTCTCAGAGATTTAAGTTTGAAAATATTGGCATTTATGTCTTTTCTCACAGGAAAGAACTTACCACAATTTCTGTGTAATATGCAAAAATAGTTGTGCTCTGCTAAACCATGGGTTTTAATTTTGAGGAATTGAGATTAGCTAGATTTTTTTCTAGAATAAATGCATATCATCAGAAAAATCCACATGATTACAATTCCATTTTCATTATACTTTTGAAGAAATTTCAGGGGCAGAGACCTGAAGCAGGCACCAATTTCTGCTTAAAACCAGAGAGGGAATGTTGGAATAGCTAACAATTTTGGAACAAGAGGAATCAGGTTTCTCTTTCTGGCTCACATGAAAACAGAAGTGGCTGCACAAAGGCAGGGTCTCCCAGAGAAGACAGAGGGTAAGCAGCAGCCATGGGGCAGTGGCAGTTTCTGCGTGAATGAGTGTGGTGGAGCAGTAGCTTGAGCATGGATCTCTGACCCAGCATGTTTACGTTAAATCTTTAGGGCCACACTGAGGACATATGTCTGGAAAGTCCGAGGTCCTTCTTTCAGAACTAGCCTATCCAAGACTTTCTACCACAACATTATTCCTATCTTCTTTACATCTGAATTTTGTCTTTTGTATGGACATTCAGACAAATGCTTCCCATTAATGTCAGTCTATTATTGTCTCATGAGAAAGAGTATGTGATGGTAGAGACACACTATGAATTCCTTCTCCAGAGAAGATGGCTAATTTCCCTTTTTTCTCTCCCTCTCTACCCAGATAATAAGCCAGAAGATGATACACAAACTGGAAAACTTTTTTATTGTTTGTATCTGGGCTTATGAAAAGATTTGCACACAAGGAAAAGAAAATCACTGGCATCTGGCTTGGTAGAAGCAAGTGGTAATTTCACCCAACAAAAAAAAGGATCTTGAGTCCCCAGGCTGAGATCAAGTCAGGAGATCTGGGGGAGCTTATAAGCTGTGGTCCAGACTGCTGGTCTCTGAAGAAGCAGGTGACTGGGAATTTGATTCTAGCTTGGGGTTTCAGGTTTGGGCAGTTTTTTCCTCCTAAACCAGGAGAACGGGCTGTAATGAACAGATGAGCTTGTCTTGAGGCCTGCAGTTCAAGACAGGTCTCTGGAGGCCTTATGGTAGCTGCTGTGTTAGGTACAGACAGGCTATCATCTCTTCAGCTTTCTGGGTAAAAAAGGGAAATCAGAGCACCTTAGAGACAAACCATGTGAAGGACTGAATAAGATGGCCCTAAGCATCTTGTTTCATGGCCTATAACTTCTCAGCTCTCTGAGATGCCATTGTGAGCCTATCAGGAAACTGAAGTCCATTTGTTTCAGACCAGAAGAAAGCAACAATGCTGGAAATTGTCAGGTTTGGAAGTGCTGATATCAGCCCTTTACAGTAACTCTGGCCAGGCCTTGAAGTTTCCTGCTTCAGTTCATGTTTTCTCCTTGCTGAAACTTCCATTCTGAAACTTTCTGGTTTACAAATGAGCTGTGGAAGAGCAAGTTTTGGAGTTCACTCTTGGCACAGCTGCTTGAGCACAAACAGCACTTGCAAAAGTTTGAACTGGGGGGGGCAGGGGCAGATATCTGGGTTGCCAGGGGAAGATAATCTCTTCCACACCGTGATGTTTGATGCCACATGCAGCAGACATTCTCTCTGAACACAGCAGAGTGGGCAGTGACTGCAGTCTTATTGTCCTGCCTGGCCCAAGCATTCCCTTCCACACAGAATGCACGTTGCATGTGTGCCTGCCTGTGTGCCTGCCTGTGCCTGCCCTGGGCAGTGCTGGGCAGGATTGACTTGGGCAACTGCCCTCTTCTCTGCCTGGACCCCTTTGGTCTTCTGACACGCTCTATTATGTGTTTACTCCAGCTCAGGGACTCTTGGAAACTCATTTTTTTTTCAACTGGCACAGGCTGTAGGAAAGGTACACTCACTCTCAGCACAGGTTCAATTGCAGGATTACAGTAAAATGTAATATTTTTTTCTGATAGGCCAAAGTTCTTTATTTAGTTTTAGAAAAAGGGTAAGACAGGTGCTCTCTGCAAACATATTTAATAAAGTCCCTTGATTGCTCTGAATTGATTTTTGTATGGTAATTATCTTGTTATATAATTAGAAGCTCTTATATATACTTTCCTTAAACTTGTTCCTTTGATGTTGCACTTGGGCGTCTTATTACATTGTGGGATGCAGTCCAAAGCTGCTTGGATACAGTCCAAGATTACTAATGCATAGACATATTTGCAAAATAGGACTTTTAAAGGTGAGCAAACATGGGTAAAAGTTTTTTCTTCCTGACACTCTGTATAAAGTTTTGGAGTTTAAAATGCTGATTTAGTATAGTAATTTTTTGCCAGATTTGTTCAGTAATCACTGATAGTAGCAAACAGTTCCCCTTTTTTCAGTTAGGGAAAAAAACCTCCTAAATGTTCATCCAGAAGATTTATAACCTGTTGGGGAATCATATATAAGCGGAAATTTTAGTGTCCTCTTGGCTTTAAAAAGGATATCCTGGAAAATCTCAGCCAAATCAAAGTGTTCAAGAGCACACTGGGAGTTTACAGAAGAGAAGTTGTATTTCTACTCATGGAAGTTACCTCTTCTGAAAAGTGGGATAAATTCTATGGGCATAGGGTGCAGCCATTTGCTCAGGGCAGCCTATATGTACTGAAATAGTGCTTACATCTCAGTGCAAACACATCCCAAATTACAAGCAAACAAAATTACCTCCTTCTAGATGGTTCATCCCAGAAAGTTCCTGAAATATAAAATGAACATTAGATGAGTTTTGTATAAGACAACATATACCAAAAAAAGAAACAGAGAAGAAAAAAAAAAGGAAGAAAAAAAGATTTATGCCCTGGAAAAAACAGATCAAATATATATATATCTTTTAAAATCAATATTTCAGGGGGGAAATTCTGCATACAAGATTCAGTTTCAACGACTGAATTTATGGAATGAATTCATCCTTGAAAGTAATAACCTGCATGGCAGATAACTGAAAAAAAAAAAAAAAAAAGAAGTACATTTTAGTAATTTCTGGATTTCTTTTGTTAGAGAAGAAGACAAAATATTTGGTAGGAAAAACCAGTAGACATATTCTTAAATCATGCACAAAATATATGGTAAGTTTTTAGTGAAGGAAATCAGCTCTTAGTCCATGCAATAATCCACGTACTCTTAATTCTATTGTCTTGCTCATGTCTGCATTTATAGCGTTCAGGGAAAAACTGACGCTGCCTTTGATCTGGGATATCTATTTTGGAGCCATTGTTATTGCCCTATATATAGCTATTAATATTCATTATTATTTGGAATAATTTGCTTGTATTGAATTTCCATTAAAAGTGTTTCTTATTAAAGTGACGAGCTACTGAATAACCTAGCAACACCTGGACAGTGTTAGGTAATTTTAATATGCCTCTTTGCATGTCACCCACAATATTTGAATAGTTTTCCTATTATTGCTTTGGCATAATTAAAGTTATACTCCACCCTTTTTCAATAAAGTTTACAAAGCACACCCTCTGAAATCCCACAGGCTCTTTCAGCAAAAAATAGGAAATGTGAGAATAAACATTCACAATTCATTTTTAGATAAAAATTAATCCAATCCAGGTATGAGAAACTCAGAAGCTGTTTGGTCAACCAGTTCTATGTTGCCAATAAGCAAACATACCTATTGAAAACTATAATTTGCAGATCATCCTCCTGTCCCTGTGGTCAAAGCCAGACTTTTGATTTTAGGTAGATAAGTACTCTTATGCTCTGAGACCTGAGCCTAGCCTACCTCCAGAAAACCCCAGGACACTCAGAGGGATATTAAAAGGGATAACCAGAAACCAGTTGATACCAGTCACTTCAAATAACCTACTGAAATGGAGTGAAGTGGAAGCCAGGAGAAGGGGAGGATGCAAGGGGGAGGTGGCCAAATGGGAGGGAAGATGACAGACTGAGTCTCTTTTCAGAAGCTTATAAAATCACAAGGGAGTGGAAGCATGGTGAGAGATGCAAAGATTTTATAGTGAAGAAGCAGCAATCGTCCTGGCCTGGGTCCTGGTGCCCTGTGAGGAGCAGCGGGTGCTCTGATCAGTGCGGGGAACATGGCCATGCCTGCCAGTCAGATGAAGCAGATAAGGTCACTCCCACAGAGGACAGACTTCAGAGCCTTTCTTCTTAGGCATATGTGAAAGCATGGGAAAGAGTGGGGATACAGCTCACTACTAACCAGATCAGAGGATTCCTTGGAGAATTTTTGTAATGCTCCAGGCAAAGGCAGCCACAAACTCCAGAGTACTATGCTAGGTAGATGGCAAAGAACAAAATCATAAGTGTGAGAGTTGTTTTCACTGATGACAGGGAAAGTATCTGTACATGTAAACCTCCCACCAAGCCTTGATTTGCAGTAAGAAGAACTGACCTTGATTTCCAAGGATTTTCATTCAACACTGACTAGAGACTAAACCCAGAAACATGAAATATTAAGTCAGATTTGTTATAATATATTTCTTCCTTCCCAAGTGATGACTCAGTAGATAACTGCAGGTATGCAGCCTTTTACTGGATGCAGGAAAAGGCATTGGGATAACACACAGAAAAAAAAAACCACCCCACACCAAACCAAACTCCAAATTACAAGCCCATTAAGGCAGCTCTCTTTTCAGTGAAGTTGTGTGAGAAGGAATAGCTATGCTCCCCTCTTGAAGTGACCCAAATCCCAAAGGATTCCTCTGGCTATCAAGGCAGAGGTTGGTACAGAGCCCCTTATGACATTACAGCTGGCCTTGCACTGTTCTGACCCCATCCCACCACGCCTGTCCTCTAACCCTTCCTGAGAGCCTCTCCACCAGTTCCTCACAAGGTACCCTCAGCAGAGGTAACCCCTTAACAAGGCTGCTGTTGCTGGCAGGTACTGCACAAGAGGAGAGGGGAGCCCCGCTGTCCCTCTTGCCTTGCCTGCAGCTTCTAGGCTGCAAGAAGAGCATCACTCATTCTAGAAGCTTTGAACAGGTTTTTCACGATGTAAGTATAACTTTTGTAATGATTTCAACTTTCTGATGAGTCTGTTGTTACCAGCAGCACTCTAAATACTGTACCAGGTGACTGTAAGCATGTTTAAGCCTGTTCACTGGTTTCTCCATCTGACTCTCTCACTTCTGCACTAGATGCCACCAGAGTACTTGTCTTTCTCGGTTTTTATCTATCAGTAGTTGTCTGGGAGGGAATACCTTTCTATTTTGCCTTGGGACAGCAGGCTTGCATGTCCTAGGCTCTTGTTATTTTTTTAACAAACAGCTAAAATTGCAGCCAAAGCAGTGACGATTTATTTTGGAGTTTTATTCCACACACATTTCTATAAAACCAGAAGAAGCAATTGGAGAAGTGTGGGTGAGAAACTTCAGGAAAAAAATAAACAAATCCAACCAAAGACCAGCTGTGTATTTCAGGTCAAGAAGAAATTTCACCACTGTGTGTTTGAACAAATAAATATGTTGTGCTTATTCCAACCCATCTCTGTCTTCTTCCTTTTTTTTTTTTTTCTTCTTTTCTTTTTTTTTTTTTTTTTTTAATCCTAAAGATAGACATGTTTACAGCAGGCATAAACAATTAAATATGTAAGTTACTTGAGACTGTAGGAAGTCCATGGATGCAATGACTGCCATAATCCTGAGTCTATTACAGAGTTGATTGTATCTTTCAGGGGCAAAAACCGTCTCTTCATGTATGGGAGATCTAAACGACAGATGATTTGCAGGTCAAACATAATCATAGTGTGCAGGTAAAGGCTTGCATTACAGCAGAGTGAGTCCTTTGGTCTCCTTTCACCTTAACCACCTCCAAGGATGGGCACCAAGACAGGGTTTACAGTTGTGAGATGCATGTGGGATCAGATATATGTTTCTGCTGGTCCAATCTGTTCCACAGGGGACTGCAGCTTGGCCAGACCCGAGTTCTGTGGGGACAAGGTAGGAAAACGATGGTTCAGTCTTGTGGATCTGAGTACAGCATACCCACTCAGGTGGGGTTAGACAAATTCAAGCAAGATGCCATTAATATCAAAGTATAAACTGGATCTTTTCTGTGAAGTTTTCCTCTCCCTCCCTTGCAACATAAGCAATCTTTTTAATAGTTTCTTGTACAATCCTGATGTGCAAAGCTACTGACAGGTATGACAGGACAAACACCCTCTTCCTGGTCACGACAAGCTTAAATTTTATGTTATGTGCAGTTTCCACAGCACACAGAGGTGGGACTTATTGTGCCTGGGTGATTATGCACTCAGCACAGGAATCTACACCTGCTTTAGGTGGATTAACTGCCATTAAACTCCATGATCAACACAGCTTGTGGCATCTAGGGGACTACCTATTTCATTTGAAAGAAGGCACTAGTGGAGTGTGAATCATATTGTAAATCTTGATGATGACTGTGGGAGTGTAGACACCTTGCTGACATGTAGACATCATTAGTGTAAAGGCCTGAAGTTTGGTGAACTGAACCCATCCTTCACCTCTTTTACAGATGATCATAGATTACAGTGGTCACTATCACACAGACTACTGCTGATTCATGTGTACCAGATGACTGTGGGACTTGTTTGTCATATACACTAAGAATCAAAATTTTGTTATTGATCTATGACTCAAAACTTCTTTGTCATTTTCTGTGAGTTCTTTTGACTCTTGCATTCTTCCTCCCCAACATGCACACACACTCAAACCATGTACACACACAGAGAAAATGAAAACTATAGTGTACTTCAGCCTGAGGGCTAAGTTAATGTTCCTTGCACGCAGTGCCATTATGGAAATAGGAATGGAAAATTTCAACGAGCCACTACAGACTGAAATCTTTCTCACTTGTTGAAAGCAAGTCTAATCAAAAATAACTTGGAACACTTTTCAACTTGTTGGGAATACTTGTGGGTGTGGTTGTAGTATGTTTAATCTGTGTGCTAGGGAGACTGAAGTTTTTTATGATGCGAGTTTGCCATAACAAATTCATCTTAATTCACTTCAAATTCCATTAAAGACATTTATTATTGTCAGTAAAATAACATGAATATCCTTCAAGAAAAGGCATCAGCAAATTTACCACTGATGCTGAGTGCCTCAGTCATAAATGCTGAGGTTCAAACTGTCTGCAGTGTCTGAAAAGGCTGCATCACACACATAATAGTGTAGTACAGTGTTTGGGTGCATCTTTCTTTCTAAACTCCTTAAATGATAAATAAATAAAAGGTAGAGTAAAGGCAACTGATGTGAAGCCTGTTGCACCCTGCCTGTCTACATGATCTGTCTCCACCCCTTCCGTTCAGGATGACTTTTGTGCTAAGCCTCTCCTCCTCACTTCCCAATCCCAAAGTCTGCAGAAGAGTTGAAGAGCACCTGGAAACTGGATGGGCAGCACCAGGAGCAAAACTGTCAGCAGAGCTGGTTTTCTTCTTTTTGTGTTTAAAGAAATCTAGCTGGTGTCTCACTGAGCAGAAGAAGCAAGCTGGGCTAAAACAGGATCCCATACTCCAGGTATGTGATAGCAAACTGGTCCATAAAGACTGAGTTGGCAGAAGAAAAGGATAACTACTTTTACCTGTGATGAATAGGAAAATCTGAAATTGTGAAGCAAAAAGATAATAGCTCTTTGAAAAGGCATGAAACATTCAGCAAAATCTACTCCTTTGGAGATACTATTACTTTGGTTTTAGTAAAAGGATTGCACAAAACGTAGTATCAAGGGGTAGATAAGGTGAAGATAAAGGCTGTCAACTTTGGGAAAGATTGAATTTCATTTTGAGTCCTTGCTACAAGCTCTGGCACAGTGATAGTTCTGAGGACACTGGTAATTTATCTTCATCAGTAGCAAGTTCACATTAAAGGACCATAACAATTTTTTTTGCCCTTATGGTAATGAATTTCCATTCATTTCCTTTTTTGCTCCATTGAGCACTTAGCATTGAAATAAAATACTGCTGTAGTTTAGAATGTTATTGCTCGACCCAGGAAAAGGGCAGAGATGTCACGTCTTGGCATCAGTAGTCCAAGGTCCTGCCAAACAGCACAGCACTTTGAGATCATGTGCTCATACTCATCTTCTAAGAAGTGGAGATTATCTTGAGGAATACCTTTGCCTCTATTTAACCTGATTGTTTTTAAAAAGATTTTTAAAAAGATTTTTAACCTGATTTTCCAAGTAGGGATTTGGTTTTTTCCTATTGAAAATTAAGTCTCAGCAGAATTTAAGCATGTGATTTGTTGCTCCCTAGAAATGCAGTAGTTTGTGTCTGTCCTACCACCCAAAGGAACCCACCTTTGCCTTATGCAAATAACTTCCTTCAGTTTTTATGTTACTTGCACAAAAGCTGAATGGTGTCAAGACACCCAAGGAAGAGCAGGACCATTGGTGAGAAGGAGAAGCCACAAGAAGACCTTTAAGGAGCAGTAGGATGACATCAGATTCATCAATATCTGTTGTTTTTCTCTGTTAACAGTAGCCAGTTTTCCCCTTGTTCCCACCAGGCCCTGCATCTCCTCTGTGCTGGACCTCAGTGATGAGGCTCGGGGCATAAAGGCGAGATGCTCCATGCTTGGAACCGTGCCACAGGGAAAGCAGGAAAAGGAAAAGTGTAGTGGCTGAAATTGATGGGAAGAGGGAATGAGGTGAGACAGGATAGGTAGGAAGTATCCTAGCTTGTTGATTTGCCACACCACATTGCGTGGGACAAAGCAGGCTGGAGCAAATAAAGCTTCTGACTGAACAGGATCCCATCAAACTTCTAAGCAGTTCAGGTGTGGTTGACTATTTACTAACGTTCTCTGCAGCCTGGTGTCTGGAGGAGAGCCAGCTGGCTAGGGCTCAGTCAGCACAGGCCAAAGAAATGGTTTCTGAGAAGCAACCAATAGATAGGGAGTAGGCTGTTTCATAACTACTTCATAGCTTAATGCCTCCTAAACTCTACTTCCTTGAAGGGGACACCACAGGTTGTGCCCTTTTGAACAAAAGCCCTCAGTCGAGTAAGGCTGTGGCTGCCATTTCAGAAGCCAGTAGTGTTAGCTATCTTTAGGTGTGCCTGTGGTTTCTCCAGGCAGCCTCTTGCACTTCAACAAGCTCATTCATCTTAGGTTATAAAAAGAGAAGTAGGAAGCATTTGCATGAACAGACCTCTCTCAAGTATTTTCAGGCATTTTAAGCATTATGGCAGGCTTAAACTGGAAGATACTCCCCCATGTGAGTTACAACTTTCTCTTTCACATGATGCCGAAACAATGGAGGTTTTAGACCTGAAGATCAGGCTACTTCATACTTTTTAGCACAAGGTCTGACGTTCAGATGTTGAGAAAGGTGGGAGAACAATTAACACATGTAATTGTGTGTCAGCACAGGGGATTGCTCATGATGAGAGATGATCCACCTAATGGCTATACCTGAAGCAGCTTAATTCTAGCAGGAAAGCCACATCTGCCCCATTCCTGTATCTCTAGACTACACTATCAGTCAGGGGTTCTGGCTGCAGCCAAGTGTATTTGCTCAGACTCAAATGCTGGCTCTGCCAGATCTGGTGAGAGCAGCCCCAGGGTTGGGAGAGGATGGGGAAGACAGTGTCATTGCACTATACACTGGGGAGGCTTATTGTCTTGGTTATAAAGCAGTCTAAATGAACATAAAATCTGGATGCTGTTATTGAGGCTGTGTGAATCATGCAAATTGGGAAGTGTTGTGTAAGGCATAAGAAAACAGTCTCTTTGGCATCAATTCTCTGTTCTTCAGTCTGTCTGCACCATGGTTCCAAATGTGTCTGTAGTGCCTCGGCAAAATTAAGCATCAGTCTGTGAAATCTAGCCCTCTGCTGCTGTAGTTAATGGAGAGCTGAGGAAGGCATACCTTTTTACCAGAATTTGCTGCACTTCCATGAAGACTAGATAGTTTTATGAAGTACATGTTACAACCCAAAATCATATAATAGGCTGATGTAGAAATGATGAAGCAGAGCATAATGTATAAGTATGGGCACTGCATCCCCAAGGACAGTTTCAAAGTCAGTACATGACTAGGAAATGCTACTATTAACATTGCCCTGAAGACTTAATTGGATACCTTGTATAGATGCATTGTAACACCAGTTTTAATTACAGGATCACAATCTACTTTTTGCGCAGAGTCCATTCCAAGCTACTGACACAGAGAGTCAGAACAGCTTTTGACTTTAATCTGTCTAGCACATCTACTGGCTCGTTGTCCATAATTGCTACTTTTGGAGAAGGGAAAAAAACAAATGCTCTCACACATTCTGAAGGAACTTTGCATATATGCTTGTTTTCTTGCAATCCCTTTCAAGGGCATAGAGGCCCAACGCATGGGAATCTCTTCACAAATCCCTGCTGCAGTTCTTCAGTAACTCCATCCAATAAGTCTGCTCCTGGACCAGCTGTGATGCTGCTACAGAAGCACAGGTTAGCTAGGAGGCACCAGCACTGAGAGAAGCACTGAGCACTATACAGTAACGTAGCAGTTGAGTGCTGTGGTCTTTACAAATAATTCAGAGAAACACATATAAAGTCCCCACGACGGCCCCGTGCCTGGGGAGAGAGTGACATCTGAAGCTGTACTGGATCACACCAGTGCTGACGGAGTCACATGGGAGCAGAATAAATGCAACATGAGTATCAAGACCTACATATGCAGGTTACTTGTAATTTTATAACCTTGATTTTGGCATTTCTCTTCATTCTCAGCTTAATAAAACATAATGGACTAAGAGCCGTTCTGCACTGTAACATTACTTTTGCTTTTTCCTACTTTCTCCTTTCAGACAAGGATGTCAATGTTATTTACAGAAGTTAATGAACTACTTTCTGCAGACCATGTTTGCCTGTATTTGCCCTTAATAATTTGTTTTAACAAATTATTTTTACTTACTCAATGTCTTTTTTTCTTTTTTTTTCCCCAGGTTTTCAAATGGCTGATCCTTTTCTATATAATACTGGAGACAGATCTCACTATGGGTGCCTTGGACATGAAGTACAAATTGAGTACCTTAAGGCATATGTTTGTAGACCATCTTTTTCCACGGACAAAGCTGTGATTGTGGTTCATGATGTATTTGGATGGAAGTTCCCAGATATTAGATACATAGTCGATTTGATTGCTGGTCATGGATATATGTAAGCAATTTTCTTTCCTATCTTCCTCTTAAATGCATTAATAGATCACCAGGCCCAAAGCTAGGCATGGCATATGATGTTTCCCACACACATAGGGTAACCGTGTCTTTTCAGTCTGAATGAATAAAAAAGCAGAGGAAAAAAACATTTCCACAAAGCCACCAAAGATACTAAACCTGACCCATTAAAAGTGGCTACCTGAGCACATAGCCATAAGTAGTCATGAAGTGCCAGTGTTTGTGCTTATGTAGCAACATAGGTGACCAAAAGGTAAACGCTGGTATCTATTTTCAGTTGTATAAGCTTTTCAGAACCAAACCTTTTGAACATGTGCTTTATCTTTTAATAGCAAGGAGTTGTATAAGTAATAGAAACAGGAGTGTTGCTTAATTCCTTTACTTTTGTATTAAGTGTGTCTAACGAAACAATGAGTGTTTATTTGTGATTTGGTGGGGTTTCTTCCTTGCAAAGACATATACTTTTAGCTCTGCTGATTGTCAGAATAGTATGGTTGTTCCACTTTGGAGTGGAAGACATTAGGAGACATTTAGACATCCACAGATTCTTCCCAACTGGATATGAAAATTAACTTAATTCTATGTCTCACACAGAGCCATCTGCCCAGATTTCTTCAAGGGAACAGAACCCTGGAAATCTACTGATCACTGGGGTGACTTTGCTGACTGGATGAAACATCATGATCCTATGAAAGTAGACAAGTAAGATACATATTTGTACTTGAACTTTAAAAAGCATTCATCAAACAAGGGGAATTTGTATGAAATGTTAGAATGGCATCTCACAGCAGGGCAAAGTGGCTACACAAACACAATTGCTAATTCTGTGTGATTCTTCTGTGGGTCTAGGCACTGTCTTGGTTGGGATTTGAAAAGGATCATCTGCTCTGCCCATCACCCTGCTTATTGTCCCCATCTTGTTTTTCTGGGCCCTTTTCTAACTATGTTATACTGGCCACACAGCCTCACAGTGTTTCACAAGGTATGAAATACCCAGCACTCTCATCCACAAGTGCTGATTCTGCCCCCAGTTCCTCAAGATAAGGAGGAAAATTCTTCTACAATTGCTGATGTTATCTGCCAGCTGTCACTTGCCGATCTTGCTTTCTGCCTTGTAGATTAAGATAGCTACAGACAATATTCTGCTGAGCAGGACTACATAAAAATTTGCAAGATTGCCCAAAACCCAAGATACATCTGACCAGCTATACTGCATCTATCACCACAGCTCAAAACTTCAGAAGATGATAGTGAGGCAGTGACACCCTTTTATTCAACTACCAGCTTGTAAGCCACAAGTTTTCTTCTGACATTCTCCAGATATCCCAGCAGTCACAGCCTAACTTCAACACCTCTAAATGATGTTTTTGACCGTATAGTTGCAGAAACTGTGACAGATTTTTTTGAAAAGGCAAATGACTAACAACTATAAAAAATTCTGCTCCAAAGAGTAAGCAGAGACGTGGGCACTGCCTTAAAAAATTGAGATCTCAGGACACGCTTGTGCTGTCTTTTGAGTGTTTACTTTTGAGAGTCCCCTCTAGTTTAGATCCATTGCTGTTCCAGAGAACTTGGAATCCAACATATCTATGACTTCCTTAGTACCCTTCCAAACAAGCTAAATCTGAGAGAGCCTGGCCATAGGCCTAGGGCACAATCTCCTCTTCATGTCACTCTCATAATGTTGGGGTTTTTTTGTCAGCCTAACTAAACCTGTGATGACCACACTAATATACCTAACGTATGAAAATGTCAGTTTATGCAGTCTACATTTAAACTTTATTTCAAACTCTGTAGATAATGAAGAAGATTAAACTATTGAGACATAAGAAGTCAGAAATTTAAAAAAAAATTGACTTGCCTACGTTGAAAATAATTTTCTTTTTTTTTTTTCTCATTATACCTCATGTAAAACTTGTTGTTTTAAACAGTATAGATGCTGACAATGTAATTTTGAGTAATTGCTACCTCAGTATAACATTCTTGCATGTGGGATTGGTAGGATATTTTAGTATTAACTCATGCAACAGGAATGACATAATCAAGATAAATCTTTATCTAAATAGGTGGACTCCATAGAGATAGCACAGTGAAGCTTATCTATTCCTACAGTCCATAATGCAAGATGTTGTTCTACTTGCAGATATGTCTTGTATTTAGTTGTCCTCTCCTAGACAAAGTGGTTCAATTAAAAATTTGCTAATTTTGAAAACACAGGAACAGGTGATAATTCAGGTAAGTATTAAAGTACCAACACCTGTACTTTCCTAAACTAGGACTAAAGATGTTAACTCTTGTTTAATAATAGAAGACACTGTTCTAGGCTGACATGTGCTTTTAAAAGTAATCCCTGTATTAAATGATTGGGGGTGCACAGAAAACAAAATCATGTGTCTCTTGTAATTTTCTTTTTAAATTGTCAAATATTGTTTCTACAATAGAGTCCTTAGTTTACTTTTGTTTATATGTCTTAGGGAAGCTGATGTTGTCTTGAAGTATCTAAAGGAACAATGCGGTGCAAAGAAGATTGGTATCGTTGGGTTTTCCTGGGGTGGAATGGCAGTACATCACTTGATGCTGAAAAATCCTCAATTAACCGCTGGGGTGTCCCTCTATGGTAGTGTAGAACACATGAAAACTTACTCGGGTTCACATGACTATGCATAGTTTGTAACTGTAGTTATTGCTTTGTTGTAGCAGTATCTGTAAATGCTCAACTCAAAGGTGAGTTGCAGATTTTAATTATGGTTATTTCAGCAATATGCTATATATGTATAAAAATATTAATACTGTAGACAAGAAAAAAATTGCTTTCTTTTCCACAATATTTTTCTAATCTTATTTTAGTTCTTGGAGAGCAACAAGATATCTTTTCCAAATGCTTTTTCTCCAATCGAATATAAACTGTCCTGATCTAAGTAATGTACCTAATGAGTAAACTTAAATAGAAATTTTAATTTGCCATTTGTCTTGCAAGACTGTTAACCTCACTAACAGACTGTTTCTCAAAACATTATAGGAATAATTAGAGATTCTGAAGAAAGATACAATTTACTAAATCCAACGTTTTTCATTTTTGGTGAAAAAGACCACACCATTTCTTTGGATCAGGTAAGCTGTTGTACTGGAAATACTTCTTCTTTTCCGATAGTTCATTTATCCCCCCACAAAAATCCTTGTTAGAAACCATTTTCAGATACAAAAAATTAGACAGTCTGGATTGTTTTGTTTATATTTCAGCTTCCTGTATATCTTGCTTAGGTTATTCAAAGCTTCTTTTTTGATGTGAGAAATGCAGTAAAGACCATTCATCAGACTCTGAGTGGCTAGATAAGCAAAGTATGCAACTGGGCAGGGAGATCCAGCTGGTATGAGCCAAGCATCTCAAAACCTTGGATACTACTACTATGGATGAGAAATAGGTAGTTAAGCCACTCAGTTGGAGAAAAAAAAAGTAATTTCAGCTTAGTAACTGAACTTTCTGATGATTGGGGCAAATGACTAATTGCTTTTAGCACAAGAAGAAAAATTTAACTGTATGAGAAGAGTGGGTGTGGATTTTAACTGAGATGATAAAAATTTTCGGACTCTCTTTTGACTCCTGGCTGCCATCTATGTTCTGATATAACCCCTGCTGTAAGCATATCTGAGAGGCTGGATAAATATATGTGTAGGAAACTGGTGCCCTCTTCTGTGCATAAATTCAGTGACAACGATAAAAAATAAAAAAAAGAAAGAACATGAAATACATTACAGTACTCTCTCCAATCTGCACAACAGGTAGAACTAAGTTTTTGAGGTAAAATAAGTGTTCATTCTCCTATTTTCTAACTTTGTAATGGAAGTAATCACAAGAATGTGTCTACAGATGTATATGTATACATAAACATGTGATTAGTGCTTTGCATATACTTATCACCAAAAGACTATGCAGGAACAGTGTCTTTTTGTAAAGCAAACTAAAAAAAAAAACAACCTCTGTGTTTTTCTAAACTCTGTTACTAAGCCTATCAAAATGTTTTGGACTGATGGTCACTAAGGTTTACGGAACATGTTCTCTCAAGATCAGATCTTAAAGTAGAGATGACAAGCCTAAGAATCTGAATAGAAATGCACCTATTGCTTTATTACAATAAGATTTACCAAACCATCTTTGCTGTAACTGTTGAGGTTCTTAGACTCACCAATACTTAAAAAAAAAAAAAAAAAAATAAAAATTTCAGTCTTACATCCCAAAGAGGGTTTTTTCTATGAGAAATGGCAAGTTTGGCAAACTTGAAAAAAAAAGCCCCATAACATAATGGAAAAAACACTTTCTTTTACAGATCTTCTTATTGGAGGAGAAGTTGAAACAGTATTGTAAAGTTTCATATAAAATTAAAGTTTATCCTGGACAAGTTCATGGTTTTGCACAACTGAAGCCAGAAGATATGAAACCTGATGATAAACCTTATATTGAAGAAGCTAGAAAGGATATGTTTGATTGGATCAAAATGTTTGTTTGACAACAGCAGAAGGGATTGTTAGGCTTCAAGATCAGTGACTGATTTAATTGAGAGAAGAAAACAATCAAGGAAAAAATACATTGAAAGTTGTCACAAACTAAAATAGAAACACTTTAATTTTTAGTTTTAAATTATTTTTTTACAATATTTACAGAATATTGTGAAATCAAAGCTGGACTAAAGACTGATTAGGCATTAAAAAGTTGTTTGAATTTACCTTGCTTTCTAATTGCTTAATTATTTTGACCTTGAGAGTAATGATACTGTTTATCCATTTGTCTTTAATAGTGAGTATGACTTGAGTAATTTCAATTTACTTGAGTAATTTCAGGCTTTGTTTTGCTATGATGATTGGTGGCCATAGGTGTTAACATGTAAGCACCCTGGTTTTGCAAACACACATTTTCTTTTATTATCTACAAAACATTTGTCTCAGTTACACTACTGTCCTGGGCAGAATTTCCCATGTGTGAAAAAAAACACTTGGCTGTGTTAAAGAGTTAGGAAGGAGTGATGATGTTAGATGGCACTCTCCAGGTATCACCTTGGCACTATTAAGAAGGGTGTTTCTAGTATTTCTTCATGAATATCAAGGAAAAATATAACTAGTACCTAATCCTGATGGGACCCTTTCAACTCAGCATATTCTATTCTGTGAACGCTGGGGAAACAGTGGATTTGTTGTCCTAGTTTAAACTGTTGTGATCAGGCACAGGGCTGACAAGCAGGTACCCCCACTCCATCCTGGTTATACCGCTTGCCTTGTATGATATTCATTGTTCTTTGTCACCCTTACATCCTTCCAACTACATAAACAACAATAAGCATCCCCATTTACTCTTACCACATTGGCTTCAGTTTTGGTGACCTGCTGCCTTTTTTTTTTTTTTAAATTTATTTTATTTTATTTTATGTTATTGCCTTGGTAATGACTTGGCAACTAGTGTTTACTCAGAGATCCTCTAAGGAACTCATGTTTACGTTTATTTTCTACAACAGCTTCTCACCCTATTGCCTTGTTCATGTTGCCATAACTTAAAGCTAGCTATCTACGTTAATATTATTTACCCTTTGGTATCAGGCATGTTTGGCAGTTCCACACACTGCTATCTTACCAGTGCAACTATATGGTCATGGCATGGTGGTTGTCTACATACCTCTACAGACTGAGTATGTTAAACAGTACTGCTGTGAGGAGAGAAGCCATGAGGCACTGTACACACTGCTTGCTGCTCAGCTCTCAGCCATGCCAGCCAGTGTCTGTGTGCCCAGTCACCACGCCTGTCTTCACCTCCTGGGCAGCTGTGTCGATGGAGGCATGGCTGTGGGCATGGTGACTGAGGATGCTCCACAGTCAGAGAGAACAAAACTTGAAATGCAAAATACAAGTGCTGTGTTAGAGCCAAGGGAGATGCCGTTTGTGAGCACACGGGTATCTTGGTGGGGTGATGCGCATCTGCAAAGCTGTCAGCAGCAGGCCCATGCTCTGCAACTCAGCGTCCTGCTCCATACACCGATCTGCTGAAATGAGTTTCCTCTGACACCGAGAAGAATAAATGAAAAGTATGTGTGTTTTGGTTTAGGTACTTTTTTAAAATACTTCCCTAGATGTGCTTTGCAACTCTAGACCAGGTTTCAGGCAGCTCTGAGGGGAAAATGCAGAAGTGCTACTGACCCACGACCACCACCATTCTCACTTGCAGCCCTCGCCTGTCCCTCAGGAGGCCGGGGCCGCACCCACAGCCCCTGTGTGTACCGGGAGTGTGGGGCTGCTTTGGGTCCAGCAGGAGAGAGGCACTTGCGGGTGGGCACTAACTGCTGCCAAGAGCTCTTCCCACCTTGGATCCCGGCAGCCGTGGGGCCTGGCTTGATGAGAAAGATGCTGGAAAGCGGGAATGGGGCGAGGCCGGGCTGGAGGTCTGCCCCCACCTCCACCCTCTGTGGTAATGGTGGAGGCAGTAGTGTTGGAAGGGCGTAGGGAAAGGCGAGGAAGCAGCAGGAGCTGGGGGAAGCACTGAGCACTGAGGAGGGGAAGATGTTTCACAACCAAGCTCTGGAGTAACCTGCTAATAGAAGTGGCAGAATCTCCGTCTTTGGACCCTTTAGGGTGAGTGAAGCTGTGAGTGGCGCCATCTTGTCCTGACACATGGCAGGAGATTGGATAAGGTGACTTCCAGGGGAGCCTTCAACTTCAAATGTCCTCTAAATTCCAAAATCCCCATGCAGACCTGACTGGGTGCTTTCTGTACAAGTCTCCATTAGTCCACATTCCCAGATGGCTGTACCAGGTCACTAGCTGTATCTTGCGCAGCCAAATGTCCAGGTCCCAATCCCACAACATTCCCACATAGGCCAAGGAGAACTTCAGGCCCTGGGCACTATTCCTCAGCTTACATGACCTAAGAAAAATCATCCAAGTATCATGCATTTGTGAAAGCAGCATCATACATAATGTTATTTTTGTAGGAGACAAGGGGGAAGCATGTAATTATGAAAACAGGAATTCAAGGGAGGAAAGCAATTGTATGCAGTAGCTTGCCCTGCATTTTTGCAGTGAAAAATGCCAGTTGCATAATTGATGTTAAAACCTGTTTGAAGAGGACTAGAAACACACATTGCATGTGCAACAGCTTTTTCCTGTTGTTTTCCCAAACACTACACAAGTTCTTAAAAATAAGTGTTCAGTGGGAAGCCTCCTTAGGTGAAGCTAAGGAGTCAGGTTGTAGGTGTGGGATAGTATGTGTGGGATGCAGCTGCAGGTTGTGTAAACAACTTTTATAGAAGAGATGTGAAAGCCTGCCTGTACTCCTCTCCAAATGTACTCAGTCCTTGGTCATCAGGGCTGGCACAGGGTGTCTCCAGCATTTCTGGGGATCCAGGCTCTCCTTCTGCTCACAGCATGTGACCATGTGTGCCATTGCTTCTGGAGCCCCTGATAAATTGTTCCTGGTCTGGGTTGGTCAACCGTGGTGGACACCCTGACCTCATCTCAGGTCACCCTGCTCTGCCCTCATTCCTGCTCTTCAGTGTGCAGGTAAGGGGTTTGCAGGAAGTGCATAAAACTTCCCTCCAGGTTTTTAAGACCTGCACTGAGGCAGGATTCCTCACACCTGCAGAAACAGGAGGATGGTTTGCCTTGAGAGAAGGAAATGAGGTGGATTTTCAACATAACCCCTGACTTCTCAGTCCCAGACATAACTAGTTTAGGTGAGGTTCTAGTGCAGCTGGCTATTACAGCTACTCTTTCAGTACTGCATAAACAGCGCTGTGGTCAACAGCTTCACAGCCAGACCATATTCTCTCCAGGAAGTGTCCACAAGATGGGGCCCCTCTCCTTGATTGAAATGAAGACTTTTAGGGATTTTGGCTCTAATTACAGTAATCAACACTCTGAATGGTTCCTGTCAAATCCTGCAATAAAGGTACTCCAGTGTCAAAAGAAACCTTGCTTCCTAGTAAATGGGAAGCTGTAGCAAGCAAAGCCCCCCTCCAGTGCAGCAAGCAACAAGGCACCAGCTTGCTGGGTTGTGATTAAAGGTGAAGGAGTCTTACAGCCCTTAGGAGTCTGTAGTTATTCAAACACTGGTTGTCATACAGCATTGCCACAGCCTGCATTTTATGTGGCTCTACTGAATATTTATCAGTTTATCTCCTGTACATAGTAAAATCAGATTGCCTTAAAATATCATTAGAACTTGACAAGACAATGAGATGGAAGAAGCATGATGTGAATTTTACCCCAAAGGTATTCTGTTTATGATTTCTCATCGTAAGATCTTTTTTTCTCATATAAACAAGTATAAATAGAGTTATATTAAGTAGTTTAATGGAATTTTCATCATGGCAAACAATATTGCTTCCAAAATTCTAAGTTAATTACCTTGCAATTCTCTGTTAAAATTGATTGGCGTAATAGTGCAAAACCACTCCAAAATTACTCAGAAAACTAAAACTCAATTGAGAGGAGAAGTCCAAATATTTGTCACTGAACAGGTAGTGTTCAATAACTAAATCTGAACTTCTGTCATCCATCCAAGCATCACCAGTGCTCACTAGAGGTAGGAGAATCTACTACAGTATGGAGTACTGTGGAGACCATTTTTTCCAGTTTTGTGTCTGGCACTTCTATGATCAAGGATCAGAGCCTTTTGGAAGAGAAAAAGAGAAGCTGCCACCTTGAAGACATGCCATAGAAGGAACTGGACAAGGGCTGATGAGCAGAGGGAAAAATGAATAAATGGATGAAGGAGAAAGCACAGAAGTGTTTCAAACTAGAGCTGTTTTGAATCTTGTGACCTATTTCCGTGTTTATCCTGTTGCCCCAGGCTCACCACTGTGGGTGAGAGAACAGCACAGATGCTGTTGTGCTGTGGCGGCAGTGTTAGAAGTCCACAGATCAGACTCTGCCTAAACTGGGTCTTACCCAAACTGTTTTGCCATTTAGTTGTATTTTATAGAGAGGGTTTGTGTGATAGACTAAGTCTTTAAGCTGTTTTTAATACTATTTACTGTATTACAATGTAGCAGAGAAATTGAAGAGGGGAGAGAATGGTGTAAGTCTATTAAAGGTTTTACTTGACATCTATTTGAATTAGTTAGACTATCTAGAAAGGGATGAATGGTTAAAATATATTCCTAACAAAAAACAGTTAAACATTGAAGAGTGCATTCGATTTTTACTGCCAGCATCCTGCATTTCACTTTAGTTAGGGGACCAGACAGACTAAGGAATATTATTCCGCTGTGTACACTTAAATGGGAAAAGAGACTAGTTCATGTTAATAAGCAAGCAGTTCCATTTTAATCAGTAGAGAGTGGTAGCAGAGCAAGGCTAAACAGCTTCTCAGACTGAGGTAGAAAAGATGCTCTACCATCTACTGCCTACGGAAGGGAAAGAGAAGGGCACCAAATATTAGTTTGGTTTAAAAACAGGCTACAGTGGCTTGTCTCCTGTTGAAAGGAACAAGAAATTTTACTAAACTTGAGGGATTCTTGTGAGAAGACCTCTTAGGTCATAAACTCTTCAGAAAACTTCCTTGACTTGAGAAGAAATGCAGTACTTTCCAGTTTTTCAGTTAAAATGTATGCCAGTGGAGAAGTTACATATCTGTGATGTATGAGGGTGTGTTATACGCACAACAGTGGTGTATCTCTATTCTTCTAACCACTCTCAGTTCCGATTACATAGTGTGTAACTTGCAGGGAAACTTTCTGCTGATTTATCTTCTTTGAGTTGGTTTATTAGGACTTTTAGAGATGCCAGTTAATGATGGGCTCCCTGGGAAAGGATTATACATAGCAGGGGATACAAAAGACCAGCAAAGTGCATGTAGGCAGCACAGCTTTGGATTACCTAAGGAGGAAGGGAAAGGGGACATACAGAAAGAAAACTTTAGGGGAACAATAGTCAGAAAAGCACTATGCTGACAGTGGGATCCCCAAGTGAAACAGCAAGAGGTTACGAGGTATCTGCCTATGAGGAGGAACTGTAAGACCACATGAGAGGACTGATTATGTAACACAGTGTGGGGGGACTCACGTGGAAATGTAGTTATCACATGCTGGATTGCTCCAGGCACAAAGCTAGGAGTGGTGGGCTGACATAAGCCCTTTTTCTGGCCTTTCTACACTCATGGGTTGTGCTGACTAACCTGAAAGTCATGAATACTTTTGGGATGAATGTGTCAATTACCTATTTGAATGTGTCAACAGCCTATTTACAATAAACACTCAGAGTTTCGCTTCCAACCTTGCACTACCAAGTGGGTGTTGTTAGGTGTCCGGAGGGGACTGGGGGGACTGCATGAAGATAATGATTCATAATCCCCATTGTTATTGCAAATAACTGGTTTTCATTTTTGCTTCCCTGCAGATTCCTAGATGGATAATGATGGCCCACATGATACTGGAGACAGGTTTGACTATGGGGGTTGTGGGCAGGAAGTACAAGTTGAGCACATCAGACTTATGTTTGCAAACCACCTGCCAGCACTGGCAAAGCCCTGATTGTGATTCCTGATATACTTGGACGGCAACTCCCAAACACCAGATACATGGCTGATATGCTAACAACTAATGGATACATGAAAGAAATCTTTTCTTCTCCAAGAAATCTCACTCTTTATGGTTTCTAGCCTTACATTGGAACTGTTATTCTCATACATGAGAGGAAACTATTACAACAGCAGCTTGAACAATGTATTTCCATAATACAAAACCAAAAAGGGACATTGCTGTGGAATGTTGCAGAGTACAGCATGCTGCCCTCACTCTCTGCTGGTTGCAGAAGTGACTGCACATGTAGTAAGTGTAGAATACACAATGCAATAAAAAGTGATTTTGATAATTTTCCTAGCAATGTGAGATGGCTTTTAAAAATAGTATGTTCTGAAACAGAGGTGTTTATTATGTTTTAGTATTTTTAAAATGAACAGTTATTCAAGCTGAATTATATTATGGGATTTAAAATGATTGTCAGCAGCAGAAATATACATGGGGTATTAAATACAATCTCCTTCCCCCCCCTCCGGCAAATATTTCACATTCATTTTCGATGCCCTGCAGGAGAGAAATTAAAAAATGCAGCAACATCTTGCAATAACTGAACATACTGCAAGGTACTCCATTTGCTTTATACTTTATAAGCCTTAATATAGGGCTTGAGCCGGCCTGCAGTTCCAAAAAGTAAACCTCCATGTGATTCTCTAGTGGTTCTAGTTTAGAGAGATAGTGCCTTTAATGCCTTAGGCTATGCAGAATGAAGGAAATCAAATGTCAGCAGACAGTTGTTATGTGACTGAGATCTGTCTGTGGAACTGAAAGGAGCTCTGTCTCTCTGAAGATAAGAATGCTACCTTTGTGAGTATTAGGATTTTCTGATATACAAGAACAATTAATTGATCTATAGTATGCTGCTTGCTACTGTCTTTCCTGAGGACTTGGTATCCCCTATTCTGCTCCGTATTTGGAAGTATGTTTCTCTTGTGAACAAATGCAAACATTTTCAGCATGAAAATGAACACACACCTTTCATGCTGTGCAGGATACTGGCAAATCATGGGCATGACAATGTGCTGCTTTATTACATCTAGAGCCTGCTCCATCAAAAGTATCCAGTGTCTGATGAATTGGTCTTTATCCACATTACCTTACTCATAATTTTTCTCAGTGATTCATGCCGTGTCACACGTCTTTTCGTAGTACCTTCTTTCCCTCCACCTATACTGCTAATACTGAGTGGTCAAGGGGGAAGGCTGATGTATCCATTGCTCTAGACAGGAGGAGAACTGAGTGCTTTCAGGTAGTAGTGTCTAAATGAAGTCATATGTGTCTTGCCTGATTGCTTCACGATGGTTCTGAACTGGTGCACTGATGTTTACTGAGAGGAAAAAAGCTGGATCTTTTCCTAGTGCAGTATGAAGTGAGAGATATAAGAGATGTATTTCTGAGACCATATGAAGACTGGTGGCTTGTAGTTTCTTATAAGATCAGTTTGAGTGGGAAAGAACCTGTTCTTTGTGGGCTTGGGAGGGTTCACTTTTGAAGCAATGTATGTATTTCTGACAGGTGTTTATCCAAAGGCTGCGAAATTTTGCCCGTACATTTCCAAAAGCAATTATGCTGTGGATGTCACTGTTGGTTTTTGGTTTGGGCTTGTTGGTTTTTTTCCCACAGAAATTACAGAAATGATCAAATAAAGAAAAAAAAAATCCTTGCAACATGCTTTGGTCTGATTTAGGCCAAACCAATCCAGTCATTTCAGTATGATCATTATCATACACAAGGTGTGTCTGAGGAGGGTGAGAGCCAAAGACATTTAATAAGTGAAAGATGATTGTCATTTCCCAGGGATCCCATTGCTTCCCTGTGGGTTGGTCTTGGGAGAACATACAGCAGCATCTGGTGGTGACCTAGTGATGGCAGCCTCTGCCATCATGTGATGGAGTCCCTGCTTGTTTCCTTCTGCATGAAAAAACTCTACTATATACTACGGAATGTGCCACCACAACTCCGCTGCTGGTCACACAACACATTTCAGCTGAGGTCATCCTGAGTCAGAGTTTGGGCACCCTCGTGGCACAGGAACTCTTGAGTACTGAGTGAACTCTTCCTGTACTTCCCTTTTTTTCAGTCACCAAATCAGTAAAACACTTCTCCCTTTCTACCCACACAGTTTCCCTTCACTTGTTCTTTGCTGACCTCAGTCCATCAGGTGTCTCTCTGTTTTTTTTTTTTCTTCTAGCTCATAAGTGAGTGCTCTGTAGTAAACATCTATTTTATGTAATTGTCTTCATTTACATGGAACCCTTTCATAATGGATTTATGTTAAGTGGTATATATTGTATGCAAAATCTAAAATTTTTGTAATCAGGATCTAGTTAGATCATCTTTTACAAGATAATCTATTGTTTTACTGTGTACTGTTTCAAATTATGTACTCAAAACAGGTAAATACGAGGGATAACAGTATTAATATTTTCCAGATTTGTATTACAAAGTGTATTTTGTGATTTAGTCATTGAAAAGAAAGAATATATAGATACCTGTAAATGCTTTCTGAAGCTCATAGGTAGAAGAGGTAGCAGTGGTACCTCTTCTGTAGAAGAGGTAACAGTGATATTTAAAAACATTACTTAGGAAAAAGAAATCAGAATTATGATTGGATAGAAACCTTCCATGCTGTGAAGGGACGAAAAAAAAAATCTCAGTGTTTGATTAATTCATTCTATGTTATGTTTTGTGTGTGTGTGTGTGTGTGTGTGTGTCTGTGTGTGTGCGACTTTTTTTGGGAAGAGAAGTTTAGAAGCCTTCTAATGAGTGGTCTGTGATGATTGGCTGAAAGCTTGAGATGCCATGAGAAAAACAAGTAATATGTCAGGGAGCCGGATATCCTATAGCCTTTTTTCCCTTTTTTTCTTTTATTCTTTTTTTATGTTGGTTTGCATTTTTTTGTTTTGTTTTGTTTGAGGTTGGATGAAGCTAATCTACCAGCAAAGGTGGCCTTTTTTAATGACTCCTTAGAAGCGGGGTAGGAATTAGCAACCTTTCATTTTGCTTTGAACAGGATCATGGAATCATAGAATATGCTGAGTTGGAAGGGACCCACAAGTATTATCGAGTTCAACCCCCATCTCTGCACAGGATTATCCACAGTCACACCATGTGCCTGAGAGTACAGTCCAAACACTTCTTGAACTCAGATGGGCCTGATGCTGTGACCACTTCCCTGAGGAGCCTGTTCCAGTGCCCAACCACCCTCTGGGTGAAGAATCTTTTTTCTAATATCTAGCCTAAACCTTCCCTGACACAACTTCAAGTCATTCACTTAGGTCCTGTCACTGATCACCAGAGAGAAGAGATCAGTGCCTGCCCTTCCTCTTCCCCTCACAAGGAAGTTGTAACTGCAATGAGGTCTCTCCTCAGTCTCCTCTTCAGACTGAACAGGCCAAGTGACCTCAGCCTCTCCTCATACAGCTTCTCCTCAAGAACCTTCACTATCTTCATTGCCCTCCTTCAAGGACAACTCTCTCAGTAGAGGCTTAGTGATGAGTTTTGTCATCCAGTGCTGGTAACATAGACTGAAAGTTGCTTCCTTAGCTTCAAAAAGCATGGTTTAAAAGTGCCCAGTGACATAAGCCACGAGAAAGAGCAATTCTCATCTGGTATCTCATCAAGTGTAACAGACTGATCCTTTAAGATGTTGTATAGAAAGAAGAAAGGAGGTTTTGATTGTGCCAGAGTAGTTGCCCACCATGGTGTAACTGCTCTCAGGCAGCTGATGGCTGCATCATCCTGGAGCAATGAGAGCCAGTGACTCCCTAGGGAATGTGATGATAGGAGCCAAGAGGAGTATGACATCTTCCCCTCCCATGTGCAGCACTGCCCAAGCATTTTTCAGCAAAGACCTGTAACATAAAGGAAAGCTGTTGGCAAGAAAACACTGAGAAGGGTTCAGACTAATTAAAGACAAAACTAAACTTCCTGGGATAGCAAATATCTTGAACTGTTGTGAGTAGCTGTGTTGAAGGTTGCTGGGCTTGGGTATTTGGTAAGAAGATTATGGGAGACATAACTGAATCACTTCCAGAGAGTTCCTGTCTCAGAGAGCTCAGTTGTTGTAGATACCTTTTTAGTTTGGAATCTGTCCCCTCTCTGCTGCAATGGGAAGGCAGGGTTGGGCACTGCCTAGCATTTCTTACAGGCAATTCACATGTTTCGAGTGTCAGCTGCAGCGAGGAAAGAATTTTTTGGCACTTAATTTGCTTCTGTATGTATTTGTGCATTGGCAGATAATGTCGTATTTGCAAGGCTGGTTTATTGATGGCATTTATAGCTTACATGACCAAGGGAGGAGCAAATGAGGCTGAAAACACAGCCTTGAGGGGATACAAAAGCCTAAATACCACTTCTCTTCCACCTATACTTTCTTTTTACTGCCTCTGCATGGTGACAGATGCTTCAGGGGTAAATGAGTGTTTTCAGAACTCAGCATCTAGGCAAATTTTATTTCAAGCTATACTGTGAAATCTGAAAACATCTACCATGGTTTTTACATCGACTTCCCTGCAACAAATATCCCAGATACTAACATCAGTTATTGTCAGCATTTTGACTGGCTAATAAATAGTATTCTCTAGAGAGGTTTTTATTACTTTTTTATCAACATTTATTAAGCAAAAATTTATCCAGCTTCTCAGAGAATGTTAAGCTTTTTTTAACTCTTAGGTAGGTGTGTAATCAATCATCTACTTTCTATTCCTTTAGGTTTCCTTTGATATATATAATTTATATTGCTTTTTTAATTGAATTCTATTGGCTTCTCTTCTGTTTTTTTTCTCTCTCTGATGATTTCAGATTAGCAACCCCTAAAAGTTTACCTGAAGCAATAATTTATATAAAGTATGTGAAAGAAAATATGGTTGCAGCATGATGCGGGGACATTTATATGCATCTCTATATTTTCTTTTCATATTTCAAATACTAGTTTTACTCTAGTTGCTTGATTTGCATTTGGTTATATGTTTCAGAGAAGCTGATGCTGTCCTGAAGTATCTAAAGGAACAGTGTGGTGCAAAGAAATTAGGGATCATTAGTTTTTGCTGGGGTGGTGTTTCTGTACATCACCTGATGATGACACACACCGGGAATTAAAGGCTGGTATATCTCTCTGTAGTAGGTAAATACAAGGAGGTAAACATTGTGCATATGCATGTTGTGTAGCTTAAGTACTTGATCTAGCATTATTTCTTCAAATGAGGCTGTTAGTTGATGAAGAGAGATATTTTCAGCAGAGTTGGAAGGATATTATGCAAAGAAGATGGTGGTGAAAATATTTGTTCCTATTTTCAGAATGGGTCATAGTGGCCATGTCTTTATTTTGGATCTGGACAGACATTCATGTTGTCCTTTGGTAACCTTCCCAATTTAGCTTCCTTTTTCCTGTTTACTACTCCTCTGCATGCTGCAGAGCTAGAACTTCACTCAGGAACAGAGTGTAATCAAAGATTCTGATGATCTATCCAATCTCCTAAACCCTACATTTTTCATTTTTGCTGAAAGATATGATTTTATTGCCTTTACTGAGTATGCTAATAACCTCCATAATTTTTGATTTCTGCATGTTTAAATTTCCATCCTGAATTAGGAATCAAAATTCAGCTTCATAATAGAGCTTGAAGATCAAAAAGCAAGCAGGAAAATGGAGCTAGATATAGAAGTGACTAAGAATAGTCAGTGCTAAGAAGTGCTAAGAATGAAACCTAGATTTTTTTTTCTTAAGTCTCTTTCTTTTGTAAAAGTATGGCTACTAACTCAGGTTAAAAAGTTTTATCAAAATCCCACTGCTGTTTTAGAGTAATCTGCTCAGGGAGCTATCCTTTGTTGTATGATAGTTTTCTATTGGTCCTAGGAACCTATAAACCATGCAGGATAAAACAAACCACATCCATAGGTGTTGTAAGAGGCTTTTTTCCCCACTTATAGTTTATTTAGCATTGTCATGTATTTCACATATAAGAAATACTGTTGTTCTGTCCATATCTTTGCAAATTGTAAGACATGCCCCTATATTTTAACAAATTGTCTAGAACCTTACTGCCAAAGTGGGTGACATATTTTAATAAGCTTTGAAATATTCTCCAGTTCCTTGAGATTTACCTAATGTTTGAAATAAGTTAGATTAATAGTAAATTAACCTGTGTATTATGGCCACTGTTTATCTAAGTTCCATATACATCACAAGCTGAAAAGTTGGGAACACAAATACGTTCTTTGGTGAAGCTCATTTTGAGCAATGATGATTTTTTGACTTGTACCTTGGTTGCAGATGTATATTTAACAGGTGATGCAAGAGGTCATCTCTTGTTTCAAAATCTGTGGCTAAGGTTATTCAGATGGTATATTACTTTCTCAGATTACCTGTGGCTCTGTAAGGCTCTATAGATGCTTTCCTGGTCAGGTTAGGAATTGAAACATACAATGCAATCTGCAGACAAGGCATTTAGTGTGGGGCTTTTAACCATGGCTACTGCCTAAAGGAGAAATATTAAAAGGTTTTGCATAATTATATCTTGTTACCTAGTTTTTTCCATCAGTGATATGAGACAAAATTCTCTGTGTTGCGTCAGCTCAATATTGCATCCACCTCAGCATTCAGCCTCCACCTGTGGCCAGCAGTGGCTGTGTAGGGAATATCCCCTCTTGCTAAATATGCTGGCAACCTGCCCTCCAGGGGATTCCTGAGCTGGATATTGCCTCTGGAGCATTGTGTCCAATGGCCAGTGGTGGACCAAGCCTCTGAGGATTTACCAGTCACTTTTTGAACCTGCTTGATCTGCTGCTCTCTAGTGTATCTTGTGACAGTGATTTATACTGTTTAATTTTGCATCAGGGGGAGAAAGGCTTGTGATTGTTAGTTTGGTGCCTCCTGTCTTCACCAGGTGCTGGTATCCCGAGGGTTATAACAAAACCAAAAATGATTGTATGTCCCTTTTCACCCTGTCAGTGCTACTGATAAAGACTGTATGGAATTTAATGGGGCGTAAATGTAATTTAGGGAAGTCTTAATTTCACAAGCGACAGTCTCTGAAATTAAATATACTGTCAGAGAAATATATATTTTAGTATGTCTCACGTAAAAATAGCCAAGAGTATTAAAGAACCTTATCTCTTCATGGGATTCAAATTTCTTTTGCTTTTTCCCGCATGTTTTCCTCCTTTACATGCCGTTAATGTCCTTCCCCCAGCCCCTCATCTTTCCCATAGGGAGGTTTTCAGAGAATTCTGGACAGCAACTGCTGATTAACTGTTGTTTTTCATACGATACCATCCATATGTAATACATTAATACAGCTGTTATATGGATGATACAGCTGTCATAACACATTTTTTCCATGAGAAGAATGTAGAGGTCTAGAGGTTTATTGTACCTTAATTATCCAGTGTCTAACCTTGATAACTCCACGTTACTGGTGTTCCATTAGAATTAGAAGGTAAGCTAATGTGCAAGAGGACAATCAGGGCATCTATTTAGAGAAAGCAGTCATTCATAAATTCTGGGACAGCATGTGTGCTGTAACACTAACACTGTGACTAAGCAAAAAAAAAGAGCCCCAAAACTAAAACAAACTGAGATGAAGCATTTGTTTGAAGTGAAAGGGCATCTGTGAGCTACTATGACTATAACCAAATCTTGATAAAACTGTAAGCCACTGAGTAAGAGCTGGACATATGAAATCCAAAAGAGGCATATGTTTACAGTGTGAAGTGCAGCCAACTGCATGTACAGAGATCATGGATGTATTGAATTAAGACTTGACTTTCAAGTGAAAAAACAGCATGGATTGCCTATAAAGGAACACGAAACAACAGGAAATCAAATCAAAAGAAGTTTAATTTCTAAAATTTAATGGTAATACTAAGGTAGAGGGGAATAGTCTTATCTATAAATAATTATTTCCAGAGCCACGTGACTAAGGAAGTGGAAATGCATTAAAACAGCTCTAGTGAAGAGAAGGTTCTGCAAGCATTGCTATCGGTTTTCTTTTTTAGGAATGATGCAAATTCTCAGTTTTTCTCTCGTTTATTTGACTACTGTTCTTTAAAGTTGCCATGGAGTATCTAAGCAACTTATGTCCTATAATTTGCAGTACACAAGTGGGAAAGGCCAAAAACCCCAAACAAAAAGGTTGGGTTTTGAGCTTTATGACTTTGCTCTGTAATTCTTGGGTAGGCTTTTTTTCATTTGTTTGACTTCATTTTAGGGATTGCAAACAAAGAACAAAGTTATTTAGAATACGAGAAAACAGCTTCTATATGGAGACTAAATTGTAAGACAGAAATGTGGTAGACTAACGTGCATTTAGTCTACTTTTTACACATGTCTCTGAGGAAACAGTAAGTTTTGGATTGCTTATATACTTAGTTAAAGCTCGTTAAGGCATAATGCTAATAATCCCATAAAAAGAAAATCAGAAGAATGTGAGGGATACAAAGATCAGTCAGAGCCTTTAATTAAAAAAGAAAAAAAAAGTGTAAGCTGTCCTGTGATAGGATAAGAATGTATCAGTATTTTAAACACATTGTACAGCAGTCTAGAAAGCTGTTCCTTTCTTACCTGCTACTTATTTTCATCCTGAAAGAGAAAATATTTTTCCTATGCTATATAAGCTTTGAAGTGGTCTGTACTTTGCTTACCTCGCTGATGACTTTAAATATTTCTTTTACCGATGTATGAATAGCCTAAAGAACTGTTAATGCCAATGTAATGTTTTAAAGTGATAATAACACCCCTAAAAAAAACCCAAAAAACAAACAAACAAATAAACAAAAACCAAACAAAAAACACCAAAAAACACCCCAAAAACCCAACAAACAAAGTACCAAACCAACAAAAAAAAAACCAAAACAACAAAAAAAACAAACCAAACCAAACCAAAACAAAAAAACCAAACCAAAACAAAACAAAAAAAACCCAAAAAAAAACCAAAAAAAAAAAAAAGAAAAAAAGAAAAAAAAAAAGAAAAAAAAAAAAAAAACAAACACAAACCCTAACCACGTTTTTTTTCTGGATGGATTGCTCAGCTAAGTCATGCTTAATACTATTTTGTGTAAGTGGAACAGAAGGCTTGGTACGTAGCCACAGCAGCGCTCCTCGCCGCAGCACACCCCGCCTACACTCGCGGTGAAAACGGCGATAAAAAGAGTGGACTTGGTCACTGCACGAGGCACCAAGATAAAGGCTTATGTAACCCTGATTTAAAGAAACAGGATCCCTGCACTCACCCTTTGATTCTGTGGGTTAGCGCTTTCGCCTGGAATCCCATTCATCCACGCTGAGCTCCGGCATCTTGCCCCTACTGTCTCGCACACTTGCTGTGCGGCAGGTATGTGTGGAGTTTTGTGGGGTTTTTTTAAGCTCTCACTGCTTTTTCTTCTGCGAAACGTAGAACAAGTGCGTACTGAGGTCTGACTCAGCATGTTTGGGGGATTTTCATTTTATCTGCATGCTTTTTTAAGGAGTGCGAGCTCATTTAAATGCAATTGGAGGCTCCTTTTTTTCCTTTTTTTGTTTGTTTGTTTGTTTGTTGTTTTTGTTTTTTAGGTCATGATTCAGAAACCTTTTGTTTTCCCTCCAAAGGGGGGAAGACCTCTCAGCTGGAAGACTCAGGAGAGTGTATTGAAAATGAAAGTGCCACAGAGCAATATCTTTATATTTTTCTGGTTGCAGATTCAAGTATCTGAAAACTAGTTATTGTTTGGTCTCCAAACAAATGTTCAAGTGAAATCTCACAGGATCTGCAATCTAGCTCTGGTAATACTGTTTGGGATATTCTGAATTTTAAAGTCTGCAAATTCAGAAGATCTTGGTCTCTGGAAATCTGTGCAATTCTCCTGGGTGCCAGATCGTTTGTTTGTTTGTTTTCCTAAAGCTGTCCCTTTAGTGCCACAACTATTTAAGTCCGACTCTTCCAGGAATGCTTCAGTCATCTGCTTTTTTTCTGTTTCTCTCTGTGAGTACATTTGGCACAGTCAAGTTTGATCATCTTTGTTTCTGTACTAACAAAGTTTTCTTTGGTAGTACAAACAATTTATCCATAGAGAGTTTAGGTAAAGCTTTACCTAAATTCTCTTCATGTTGTTTACTCATCTGGACATGCTCTGTGCATATTCGATGAAGTTATTCAGGTCAGTTCCCTCACTTGGTTAACCTAAGGTTGATGGCATAAAATCATTAACTTGAGTCCAAGGAGCTACATACATCTGTGTTAGATTCAGCTGACACTTTTTGACCTTTGTGAATTGTTTATTTTCATTTAAGCAATAGTTTGAAAAAAATTAACCATACCATTCTGTTACCTTCTTGATAAAAGCTTTGGCTCAACTTAAGGATTTTTTTCCCTATCTTGGAGTTTGAATGTGTTCTTTATTTAATATTAAATAAATAAGATTTTATACTCTGACTTTTGCTGGTATATTTTTCTTGGCACCCCTCCTAAGTATCCTTTTTCTGAAGTCTGCAACATCTGAGACTAAAGCTATTTAGAAAAAGGATTTATTGACATTGAAAAAGTCCACTATGAAATATTTTAACTCTCTGGAGGAAAATATTTAGTCTGAGTGTAATTATATCTTTCTGCACAGTAGCTGGTTTTTTTTTCCTTCAAAATGCTAAGTCTTGTATTAAGCCATTGCAGCATATACTAAAGACAGTCATTCATTCCTGACAGGAAATACACATGATGAAGAGTGAAAGAACTGTAAAAAGAACTTCTATCACTGAGCAAATAATTTCTGATGGTTGCCTAACTCCTTGCTCATAACTTTATTTTTATCGCATTACTTACTGTAGGGCAAGGAACTCCTAGTTATGTGCTTGGTCCCCTCTGAAATGTTCATAAATAACTCTAACAAGATTCTTATTTAAAAAAAAATACCCTACTGGGCTTATAGACTAATGCTACATTTTAGATAAAACAGTAATGAGCATGTTCACTATATTACTGTAACGATACCACTGTCTTTTGAACTTTTTAAGTATGATATGCTTTGGTATTCACAAATGAATATTTTTTGTTCTTCAGTATCACACATGGCTAATGAATCAAGGCCCTGCCCATGTGATATTGGAGACAGGTTTGACTATGGAGGCCGTGGGCAGGAGGTACAAGTTGAACATATCAAGGCTTATGTTTGCAAACCATCTACCAGCACAGACAAAGCCGTGATTGTGATTCACGATATATTTGGATGGCAACTCCCTAACACCAGATACATAGCTGATATGCTAACAACTAATGGATACATGTAAGAAATACTACTGTTTTCAAAGTGTCTTTTTAATAAGAAAGTTTGTTGAGACACTATTTTCTGTTTTCATTTAAACCACACAAACACTAATAATTTCACAGACTTTCCTTACAGCTTTCTCTAGCAATTTTCCCATTAAAACAGTGAAAAAATTCTAAAATAGTTCAGTAGCTCTACCATAACGAGTTAGTAGGTAAGCACAGAAGGTAGAGATAAATGTTATTCTGCATCTTCCATCTTCCATGAACTGAAACAGCCTGCTTCCTCCCTCTTGTGCAACTTTGCTATTATGGTAAAAACTTCAAAGAAGCTGAAGGTCTTTCAGTGTGGTTAAAGTGTAACAGCCTGTGCCAAAGAAAGAAATAAGTTCTCAAATATTTGAAAAGCACATTTGGTATTCTCTTTCCTGTATTAATGGGTTGGCGTTCCTTCTAGCCGAAATGTAACTGCCATGTGTTTGGTTGAGTTTTTGTTTTAAGTTGGGTAGGAAACCACTAAGGATTTTCAGTTACAGTTAGCTATTTATCAAATTAATGAATGAATTTTAACAGGGTGAAATGTATCTGCAAATGATACTAAGGCTCCTGATTAGATGTAGAAGAATATTGAGAGTTGCTGGTATAATGCTTTCATGTAGATTAAGTACTATGTGTATTCAATAAAATGAATTTGTTGTGTAGTATACATGGACTTCGTTTTAATCCTTTCTCATTATTATTTCATGGGTATAAAATATTTTCATTTTTCTTACAGAGCCATCTGCCCAGATTTTTTTGTGGGACAAGAAGCTTGGAAACCGTCTAATGACTGGGGGACTTTCAATGAATGGCTGAAAACCCGAAATGCTGGCAAAACAGACAAGTACAACCGTTGTTCCTTGTTCAGCGAGTGGACATCCTTATTTCATAGGGATTTTTGCCTCAGTAAAGATGTAGCATTAGATCCTAAATCATTAGTAGGTCAAATATAGTTGGATGTCCACAAATAGAAATTTCATGCAGCTTGTGGGATAAGTTCAGGGTTATGTGAGGGGTGCTTTTTGCAAAAAAGTAGAAGTTTGAACAAGAATAAAAGCACCCACTGTTTGCCTGCGCAGAGAATAGAAGTGAAATGAGTGACTAAAATGAAAAGAACCAGCAAAGGCTAGAAAACACAGCTCATTCCTTCCTCTTCATTTTGATTCAGTTCCTGCAGGTAGGCATAACTTCCATGGATTTTAGATAGGGCTCAAGTGCAGTCACCGAACACTATGTGACTAGGGAACAGCTAGTTCAAAGCACACTAATTTCCCACTCTTCTATATTTCCTCATTTTTATCTGACACATAGCTTGATTGCATAATGTTTCTGGTGATTTAGAAGCAATAATTTTAAATTTGCTTCCACAGTTTTATAAACTATTTGTCTTTGTGGTGAGAAATAGTTTAACTATAGGTCATGTTTGTAATAATGGGATGCTCTTGACTGGCTGTGTGTCTCAAAGTTTTATTTTGTTAGCCTATATGACAACTATTTGCGAATTTAATTGGACTGCTGTTTATAAAATCACTTATGTCCTAGTAACAGTGATCTAGAAAGACTGACTTTCTCCTTTGTCTTCTCCCCTGGAGTATCTTCTGTATTTTAGAAATGAATAATAGTAAAGTAGTGTTGTGGGTTGGCCCCAGCCAGCAGCCAAGCACCTGTAATGCCATTCACTCACTCCCACAGGGGAAAGAATAGGAGAAACAAAGAAAGAAAGCTCATGGGTTGAGAAGACAATTTGATAAGTAAGGGAAAGAGAAATATCAGGAGCAATGTAAAGACAGCCAGTCTCTGAGCAGCAGCCACCATGGAGGCCAGGGGAACAGAGCTAGAACCTTAATTCACTTTCATTTGTATGTCTCAGAGAGGTTGATGTCATCCTCAAGTATCTAAGGGACCAATGTGGTGCAAAGAAGATTGGTGTCATTGGGTTTTGCTGGGGTGGAGCAGCTGTGCAACATCTGATGCTGAAAAATCCTCATTTAAAGACGGGGGTGTCTGTCTATGGTAAGTCTGAAATACCTGTTACACTCTGAGCAGACATGACTGGTGCAGGAACTAATTCTGTAGGGCTATTACTGTAACAAAATTCAGTGTGATATCTAGTGGATGGAAGAAGGTGATTTTGTTACACAAAACCTTTAAGCAAATTGATTTAGCACACTAACATTTTTGCACTTAATCATAACCAGCAAGATCTATGTATTTGAGTGGCATGACCCATCACTTCTGTGCAATATAGCATTCAAGAGACACCAAATGCCAAGGCCTCACTGTGGCTGAGGTTCCTCTTGGCTGGCAGTGACAAAAGGGTTTCTGGGCACTTCTTTTAAATCTTTTAGGCAGTGATTATTGGAGGCCTCATTATTAATAGGAACCATTTTTTAACTCCTTGTTTTAACCCTTGTACTCTCACACTTTAGTTCTCAATACGTTATGTTACCTTTGATATTTCTGTTATAAACCTCGGTACTTCCATACAACCCAGAACAATTTATATTAATTAGAGGTGAAAGAAAGTTGAAGGTATTTTTCCCAGAAAGCTTATGGGAACTATTTTGCTGCACTGATTTGCTGATCAGTTGAGTCAATTCAACAATGGTACTTGTTAATTTTTTACCTTTCTGTTGTAATAATCTCAGGAATGAAGAGTAGCCAGGGTGGTAGCTGCCTAAATATATTTGAACAGTCAAAAATACAGTGTCAATTTGTTATGAATTCATATCAATATATGTACACTGAAATCCTAACAGTGTATCTGGAATGCTGAATATTTACAATTATCTTAAAAATGGCCTTCCCAGGCTAGAGGCAAGAAGCTCCTAAGTGTCCATCTTTCACAGAATCCTGTCTCTGTCAGAAACTGTCCGAAGCAGTTGCCCAAAGAAAACCACAAAAATGGGGCAAGTGTAACAATTCGTCCCTGATTTTTCACACAGAACTGGTCTTTTTATGTTTAATAATGTCCCAAACAGTCCCACAATGAAAGCAAAGTGCATTTAATTCCATTACAGACTGAGCAGCTCTCACTGATAAAAATGTCTTGTAGTTTGACTGTACAGATTTGGTAGTTTTAGCGACTTTAAGTAGGATGACTCATTGTATATGCCTCTCCTTCTTCCCTAGGGGTGATCAGGCATTTTGATGACAAATCCAATTTGCTGCATCCTACCTTCTTCATTTTTGGTGAAAAGGATGATGTAATCCCATTGGAGCAGGTGAGTTTCTCATCACAGCTTTTTGCCTTTTTATGCCTTTCATGCTTGTTTTGTAACTTGGTATTTAATGAAGAGAAAGTAGAAAACTAATTTGCACTTTTCTTCCCCTTTCACTAACTATTACAGTATATCTACACACATTTATATTATTTATTCCCAAATCAAAAAGTTTTACATTGATACTAAAAATGTTTTCTGTTTCTGTTCAAAAATATGGATGATTGTCATCAGTTCCTAGGAAAAGAGCTAGAATCCAAAGGAAGACGTCTGTCAAGATAGCAAACCCTCTTTAGTGACACCAATAAAATCAGCAGAAAGTTCCCAGCTGTATCGTGGAATCACTAGTTGTAGGAGAATTAAAAAATCCTATGACTAGATTTTTCCCTTCCCCACTGTCCTACAGAGCTTCTCCTTTGTGATACTCTGTCAACAGCCTTTCTCTGGAGCATGGGCGGAGAATGACTGGAGAAAGATGATTATCTACCAAGGGGATCAAAGAGGAACACATGTTTTTATTGAGTGGTGTTGGCTTTAATTTTCCTACCAAAAGTGCCAGCTGCTTTGAACTGCTGATTTTGTATCTATGACTCTCCTCCCTCAATTTTAAATTAATTCAAACTCTTGCCCCAGTTTTCTTTTTTTAGTGTGAGGCCTATCAACAACAACTTGTACAGTAATCACTACATGCTAAGCTTCTCGTGAGCTGAGCAATAGGTGTTTTTACCTTTACAGGTATTATTACAGCAACCCATATACTTTTTGACATTTTATACAGTCATATGCTGTTATTTTGCTGGAGAAAAGCAAGTGCAGAAATAGAAATGCATTTAGGTATAAAATTAATAGAAGAGGAAACAGTGTCAAGGACACACCGTGTCTGTCTTCCGGAAAAGTAAAAAAAACCCAAGACAATTTGAGGACTGTAAGTATAGAATGTGTAACTTTGTACTCAGTCAACATGGCACATTCTGTGTTACAGGTCACCTTACTGGAGCAGAAGCTTAAACAAAACTGTAAAGTTGATTACGAAGTTAAAATTTACCCTGGACAGACGCATGGGTTTGTGCATCGCAAAAGAGAAGATATCAATCCTCAAGACAAACCTTACATTGAGGAGGGAAGAAAGGATATGATCAACTGGCTGAATAAATATCTTTAGCTTAAATTAATGCCCATAAACAAAACCAATTCTTCTAGGAAATCAGAACATAATACAGACTGTATTGCTTAAAATGTTCTTACAAACATAAAAGCTTTTTATAAAACTCTTCTTCAGTAATAGTACTTATTTGCACTTATCTTCTAAGTAGAGGCTTAGAAGTGGCTTTTCAAATGCTGAAAGCTATAAATGAAAAAGTATTTTGAAAATTAATCTTGTGTATCCTAAAATTATTAGAATCTTGTAGCATATTTTATGGCATCTGAAAGTTTCATTTTTTTATATCAATGTCAACATGATTAAAAATCTTTGAAGGTCTGCCCATGCTTGAGAAATTCTCTCCTTAAAGCTGTGTTTGGTGTTGTTTAGCTGTGACATTTTCAGCTCCAAGATTTTCAGCTTCTAGGTAAATATAGTCTGTGTTGGAAGGCTGGGATGTTTTCTTGGAAATAGAATATTCTTTCTAGAATTTATAAAAAGCAGGCTAGAAAAAGGAAGGGGAAGGATAATGGGAAGAAATATATGTGAACTGAAAGGGAGCTGCAAAAAGTTAGGAACCATAACTGAAATGAAGAGACTAGAAGAATATGCAGGACCAGAGAAGAAGGAGAATAGGACACAATGAGACTGTGAAGAGCAAGAAAACCCAGAAGAGAAAGAAGAACAAAGAAGGAAAGGAGACTACTATCGGACATACACAGAGCATAGGAAGAAAATATGAGTGAAGGTTTCCAGTCTCCTTCCACTTCCAGACTGGTGTAGTAGGGGGAGAGTTCAGAGCTCTTCAGAACCCTCTTTGATTTCAGAACTCCTCCTTGGGCAGGAGTTTCTTGTTGGCTGCCAGCTTGTTATTATCTACTCCATGGTTGTCAACTGACTTCTGAATAACCTGTTTTCATATCTTTCAGGCATTATGGGTAGTCTAAAAGCACTACCAGTGCCTTCCTTACACTGTGTTGTGTTTTAACCCTAGCCAGCAGCTAAGCCCCGTGCAGCTGCTTGCTCACTCCCCCACCAGTGGGATGAGGAAGAGAATTGAAAGGGCAAAAGTGAGAATACTCGTGGGTTTAGATAGTTTAACAGATAAAGCAAAAGCTACAAGCAAAGCAAAACAAAGAATTCATTTACTGCTTTCCATGGGCAGGCAGGTGTTAGCCACCTCCAGGAAAACAGTGCTCCATTACATGTAATGGTTACTTGGGAAGAAAAACACTGTAAGTAAGAATATCTCTTCTCCTTCCTTCTTCCTCCCTCTTTATATGCTGAGCATGATGTCATATGATATGGAACATCTCTTTGGAGTCACCTGTCCTGGCTCTGTCTCTTCCCAGTTTTCCATTTTCCCAGGCCTCTCACAAGCGTGGCAGTATCAGAAGCAAAAAAGGTCTTGATTCCGTGTGAGAACTGCTCAGCAATAACAAAAATATCTCTATATTAATATCTCTGTGTTTAACACAAATCCAAAACATAGTTCCATACTAGCCACTGTGAAGAAAGTTAACTATACTTCAGCCAAAGCCAGCACACATGGAAAAACTGGCTTCTGTGTTGGTCCTCCTCCATTCTCTGGGGGCATCACGTCTACCTGTGCAGACAGAGACCTCATGGATCACAGAGGTGCTTAAGCTCTCCAAGGTAAATTTCAAGCCTGCCCATGTCTAGTTATTCTGTTTTAATTTTTCTTCCCCCCATACACCTGTCCTTCTGTTTCCACTATGAAATTATTTCATGCAGAATATAGTTAAAATTAACTATTGTAAAGTTTGAACCAAACAGCTCTGGACACTTCAGTCTTTACTGGGCTTTGTGGTATTAGTTCTCCTTCCTCGTAATAATGAACACCTTTCTTTTGCTGTTCTTTCATTTTTTGATGCATTTACAAATATTTTTACAGTTGATAGTTCTGTGTCACTTGATAGCAGTAAGCTACTTTGCTGCCTTAGCCTTTCTTCTGAACATCATTCAGAGTTGAATCTAAACCAACATGGATGGCAACACAACCTCTTCACCTCCATAAATACTTCCTGTATCATCAGGTTTCTCTCTATTGTCATTTGTGTATCTGGATTGGTAAGGCATAGCCCATTCCCAGTGACTACAGGAACATTCCTGTGTTTCAGCTCCTTTGGACCTCCCCAGTGTGATTCCCAATAATCATGTGGTGAGGTCTTCCCTGCATTTGCAATGCTGAGGAAGTAGATGTGGCTAAAATATTGTATTGAACATGGCCCAATTTCCCCTCAGTGGATTAGATAGGAGCCTGGGGAATCCTCCGCTTTCACAGAATGTTGCACTTCAAGGTACAGCCTCTCAGTTGTTTCCACTGCCCCAACATATTTTTCCTTTTGCAGTTGCTGCTGCCAGCCATGACTGGCAGCTCTCTCATGAAGACACATTCCCTCTGGCTCCTTCATGGCTGAGGGCCAGCCCTAAGTAATCTGTGGTGGGGCTGCATCTGCCTGTGTGTCTGAACTCCACAGTGTATCTGCTTTGGAGTGTCCCACCAGGTAGGTCCCACCTCAGGTCTCAGATCCCCAGCAGTCCTTCAGCCATCCCTCCATCTCAAGCCCCTTCTTCACATCACTCCTTCCACTTGCTCCTGCAATGTACCATGTATCTCCTGTGAGAAAATAGATCTTTCTACATCCCACTGAGTTGATATTGAAGAAAACCTATAATTTAAAAAGATTTCACGCAGACCTCTGAGGTCAAAGCACAAAATCTTCATTTGCTCCTTGGGTCATGCCCTTGGTCAGTGATTAGTGCTGTTTTCTGATTTGGGCACTTTGCATGGTTTTTCCACGGTGTTTCCACCAATCTTCTTGCTGATTGATTTCAGGAGAGATGAGCCTGTTCTTAGTCGGTCCATCCAGTGCAAGGGAAGCCTCTTCAGGTCTGCAGGGCATTTTGCCACTAGTCACACTGGTGGAAATAGTCCTTCCACATCAGAGGTGAGAAGTTTCTGATGCCCTTGCACTGGATCTGTGCAGATTCCCAATGACCTATAGACAGAGGGAAGGATCAGACAGTGACTTCTGTGCTTCCTGCCAGTCCTGACATGATTCTTTACTTGGCCTGTAGAAGAGAAGGCGTTTCACATGGGAGAACTGCAGACACCTCCATTCACTGGTGCAGGTACATCTGATATGTGTGCTTGTGCAGCTCTAGGGGAAGGGAAAGACAACAAGGCACAAATCTTTCCAGAAGAAAGCACCGTGGTTATGTGGTTCAGAAAATCTGTAAAGTGTAAATTCAATTCCTAGCCGTGGATTCATGCCAAATTTATCAGGGTTGCTATGAGAACAGAGAAAGACAGTGAAATTGAACTCTCCAGAACTATTGTCTCACATGAATTTCAAATAAAAAAGCCTTGGTTTCTCAGAAGGTAATATCTTGGCTGGCAAACCTTTCCAGCTTAGTTTTTTACGTGAACAAACAGATGTATCAGGGAATAGGGCTAAGCTTTGCCAAATTTCTGAGTTGGGAAGACTGAAACCGAAGAAGATTTTGTCAAAATTCATTTCCTTGGGGAATTCAGATCACAGTTGGGGTGCATTAGGAAGAACATTGCCAGCAGGTCGAGGGGTGTGATCCTGCTCCAGTACATCACAAGTGAGGCCACATCTTGGAGTGCTGTGTCCAGTCTTGGGCTCCTTAGTACAAGAGAGACATGGAGCTCCTGAAGCAGGTCCAGAGAAAGGCAACAAAGATGATTAAGGAGTGGGAGATCTCTGTTATGAGGAAAGGCTGAAGAGCTGGGCCTGTTCAGGCTTGAGAGGACATGACTGAGAGGGACCATATCAATGCCTATAAATATCTGAAAAGAGGGCGCAGAGAGGATGGAACTAGTTTCTTCTCTGTGGTGCAAACAGTAGGACAAGAAGCAATGGGCAGAAACTGATGCATGGGAAGTTACACCTGAATATGAGGAAGAACTTCCTTATTGTGTGAGTGACTGTACACTGGAACAGGTTGCCCAGAGAGGCTGTGGGGTCTCCCCCACTGGAGATATTCAAGAACTGTCTGGATGCAATCCTGTGCCGTTATGTCTAGGATGACTCTGCTTGAGCTGGAAGGTTGGATCAGATGACCCACCACCACCCTTTTAACCTTACCCTGTGATTCTGTGAAATACAGTATCTAAAACAGAAAACTCAGATTTTTGCAAGTGTTAACATTTACTTTACTAAAAAACCACACACACACATTCTCAAAACTTGGATTTGAGAATATTCTTTGTGTTTAGAGAGCACTGACGTAAAGGTGTGTAGGCTAGACACTCCAAACCCAGGTTTGTAACATTGGGTTGTACTGAACCTAGCAGCCTTGATATGAAGTAAATCAGCTGCAGAGAAGCACCAGACTGGACATAGTAGGCACATGTAAGGCCTGATTAGGGGACTCCACACAGATGCTTTTGTTCCCCTGGATACTGTGCTGTCTTATCAGTTCCTTCCTATTAATTTTAAAAGCCTTTCAACCAATTTCAACTTAATTTGAAAAAACAGTGAGATACTCAGTGCTGTTTAATTATACATTTTTAGGAAATCTGAACACCACAGAGAAGACAGACTCACTGCACTGATCAAAATAGCATGGCATGAATTCATCAGTTCCCTGTATTATTTAGGTTGACTGGCTGGTCAGCACACAGAAAGCCTGCACTGCTTACGTAGGGGTTGTCAGAGGATACAGGAGGCTAAGGAAATGTTGACGCAATCAAGATGCAGGGGAGTAGGAGGGCATGGGCTGAGGGTAACTCTGGGGATATGGAGAACTGAGACCCTATTTTGGGCAATCACATGGTATTGGGACGACATGGAAGGGAGAATCTGGAGAACCTTAATGCCAACTTTTGAGCACTGGGTTGGATTTTGGTCACTGAGAAAGTGTTATACTGAGGAAGGCTTGTGGCCTGCAGGCAAGGAATCCTTGATGCCTGAGTGAAGAAAATTGTATGGACTAAAGAGAAAGAGGTGTAACAGAAGAAAACCTCAGGCTCTGGAAATAGAACAACAGAACATGGGGGAGTTTAGAGTCTTGACAAACAAGAGCACAGGTGACTGAAGGGAGAGCGAGCAATGGTGACAAGTTCCTCCCTGGCACAGTAGGTGGGTCTCCTCTGTGACTGCCCCACCTTCCCAGGTGCATCAGTTTCTGCCCATTTCCTCTTGTCCTATTGCTTGGCATCGCATTTTGGTTTCTGCTCACTGGCACAAGCATTTTGGTAACATCTGATATCTTTAATTGGTTTAAGATTATACCATATTACCTTCTAGTTCTTAATTTGCTTACTCTTTATAACATGCTGAGTGGGAGCTCTTTTATGGGTTACAGTTTAATCTTTATGGCAACAATTTTTAATCCATAAAATGACCCTTCAACTCTGATCCCTTTTCTGCATTTCTCTCTATCAAGTTAATGTTTATTATTGGGCTTTTTTTTTTTTTTTTTTTTTTTTTTTTTTTTTTTTACTGTGATATCTAAACTAGATAGTCACTATTTTAGCTTAATAATTTTTCTCAGCTTTTTTGGCTCTTCAACTCCAAACAGGAATGGGCTTTCAGTGTACAGTCCATAGTTATTAAGGACAAAGAAAAGCACTACCCCACCATCTACCCACCCATACAGCACATGCAAACATAGCAGTGCTAATATTCCTGTAAAATAACATGCACTCTGTCAGAATGAAAAAATGCCTAATATCTTCTGGCCTGCAGGCAGGAGGGCATCTATGCTTTACAGTAGATTATAAAAGACTGTGCACTTGCTTTAAAAATGTGTCCCTCTGCACAGCACCAGCTGTACTAGTGTGGGGAGCAGTTCTCCTTCCTCAGCTGCAACCTCTAACTCCAAGAAACTCCGCTGCTAGGTCTTTGAGGGTTTTTTTAAATTTTCTTTCTTCAGAGTGGTCTCTAGGGAAGGAGCTGAATTATTGCTGTGCTGGATTAGTGAGGCTTCAGGGCTAGAAGCCTGACCAGAAGTTGAACTTGATGGAATTTGGCTCCAACTCGTCTAAATGCCTTGTTATAACTTATTTTGGCCACATTTACAGGCATACTAAGTTTGTAATTAGAACTGTAACAGTCTACCTACATAAGTTTTAATCAAACTGGGCTCCATACCTTTAACTAATAACTAATAACTAATAACTAATAACTAATAACTAATAATAATTTCAAGGTGTTGCACCTCAGGCCATGAGTGGTAGCTTAGGCCCTAGAAAGGTGTACTGAGGGGACTACATTTCAAGTAGGTCATTTTGTCACAGGGACACAAAACAATCTGCTTCATTTAATTCAATATAAGAAAAAGTAGACCCATGAAGAGGGGTTTGGTGCAGAAGTCCCATGGGAAGAGTGATGGGATTTTGGTGCCTACCTCCTCTTTATGCCTTCAGAAGCCTCCAGCACATTTTACTTGTTTTCTGATTTCTTATGTTTAGCACTGAAGAATTTCAGAAAGTGACGAGTGGAATGGGCTAACAAAGCTCTAAAACAAAGTTTCCCTTTCAAACTGTGGAGCAGATGGTGGCACCTGTGGCAATATATTTCCTTTCCTTCCCTTCCCTTCCTGCCACTGTTATCTGAAGAGCTGGTGTGGAAATTTTGCATCTGGACTGATAGTTTGCCAAGAACGTCAGCAAAGCTATGATAATGTTATTTGTTAAGGGGATTGCAAATCATTCCAAACTGCACTAATAAACTGTTCTTCATTTCTACTTCCAGGTGTTCAGCTTACAGATTGTTGAAGATTTCTTTAAAGTTTTTTTTTCCAGAATCCTTAGAAAATTAAAAAAGTTGCTAAGATTCTTCAGATGAGTATCTAACCACAAGTAAAAATACCATGTCCTTCAGTAAAAAGGACTCCTCTGAGCAGAAAGTTGAAGGTAATTTTTAGGCACGGGTTTTTGCAAGGAGAAGGACGTGCAGGGGGAAGAGATAATTTGCATGTTGTATATATTTGCAAAGACTGTAGTTTGTAGTGCTCTGTGATGTTGCTTTGGAGAGCAGTGAGCTGTGAAAGCTCTCCCTGTCAGTAGGACAGCAGCTAGCATCTCAGAGTAGGTTAGTAGTGCAAGGTAAGCTGATCCCATTAGATGGCTTGAACAGAATGAGAGCTTGTTATTGTCCCCACTTTTCCCTGTTTTCCTCACCCAGCTAGTTTACCTCTAGCTTTACTCAGAATTTTTTCTTCTGAGACACAGAGATACCCTGTGTGAAAATTAAAAGGACAGGCTCAATCATGTCTTTATCTGCTACAGGTGAAATCAAATTCTGGCTCCACAGGGTAAGGTAAAGTAGAGCTTGCCTCCTGCTCAAGTGTGTTCCTGATGTATACAGAATGTATATCACACCTGCATTTTCAGATGTGATAATCAGAAGAATGTTCTCACGTTATAGTGGAATATAACAAATAGTGTAAGAAAAAATTAAATGAGAGAAATGGTAGAATCTTCTTTGTTACTGTAATTGCAAAATCACATCATTAAAATCCCGCTAAGACAGAAAAGTGGAAGTAACAGCTCTCTGCAGCAACATCATTTGTTGCTGCTCATTTCCAGCCCACCCTTTGCTGAAGCCTCTTTGCTGTGTAACACCAAGACAGAGGATAACACTATTGTGCCTGACTGATTGTGTCAAGGCTGTTGCAAGCAACCATGATCTTGTTCTGCTTGCAGCCCGAGCCAGGCTAAAGCTGCACAGCCTTGTCAACAGGGTGCTTCGCTCAAACAATCTTAGCAGGTTATGTCAGCTGGAAATCATTATTCATAGCCAAAGGGTTTCCCAGTGGGACTGGGCTTGTACTTCGGTGACTGCCAACAGGGCTAAAGAGAATACATAGTCCTGTCTTTTTTGACTCTGCAAAATACTGCTGAGACACAGACCTAATTATCTGTCTGCATAACAACTTACTCTCACACGTTTCTCGCTTTTTGCAGATTAAATGTCTGCAAGCAGCTACCTATGGCAAGTGATTACAGGAAGAGCAGCAGAGAATAGTGAAGAGGAAGAGATGGCACAGTTTTAGGGTCTTTCTGGTAGGACAGGGAAGAAGGAAGCAGAAGGAGTGTGATAAAACTGGAACAGGTGAAGAGTGAAGAGTTACCTGGTGGAATGAAGAGGGAGCAACAGCTATGAAAGGGAAGGTGTGGGAGATGGGCACAGAAGAGAACAGAGAGTGATATTAGTTGCTGAAAAATCAGTGAGCTGTGGGAAAAGTAGAATGTTCAAGAACCTCAATGAGAAGGAAAAGTAACACTGTGAACAAGAGAAAAAGAGAGCTGGGACTGACCTTTGAAGACCACCTTCAATAGCCCATGTTCATCCTCCCTGCGCAGGTTTTCTTTGTTTGCCAAGGATCTGTTGAATAAGTCTAGCTTCTCTGTGAGGACAGTGAGCTGAAACAACACATAGCCAAGTGAAAGGTGATATAGAAAAGAATAAAGAAAAGTGAAAAGGAGAGATGGTAAGGCAGGGCATGTAGACATGGGGTGTTTGCGTGAGAATAGACACTGGCAGTGTTTCCTGAAAATCACAGATACCCCATGCCTCTGCTCCATCTCCCTGATTTAATGGGCCAGGAATCAGCCCTGGGTGAACACTAGATGATGTTAGCAGAAGTGCTTTGTTTGGAGAGGAGCAAAAAGTTAGCAGTATTAAGTGGAGGTAGAACCCCTCTGTGGAGAGACATAAAGGAAGATCTGCTTCAAAGGAGAGGCAATGAATCAGCACTGGAGGCAAGGCAGGGGACATTTCTATTTCCAGGTGCCCAAGAGATTTGAGGAGACAAACATTTCTTGCTGTCACTAAGGCTTTCTCCATCACACTGTGAGCAGCGGCACTGTAGGAGACAGGTGGCCTTGTGTTGCTTCATGGCTGTTGCTGGGTGATTTCTAGATTGCATGCCAAAGTATAACACTAGATTCCCAGGAATTGCTCAACCCAAGATAACAGCAGGAAGAAGTCAGCAAAATTGGTGAGATGGTGGAAGTTAATCCTCAGTAAGACAAAAGTTCTTGGGGAAAAATGGCCATCTGGGATTTTTCTCACCCACACCCTTCCCTTGCTAAGTCCTAGTTTTGCTACCTCCCCAAATGTACTTATTCTGTTGGGCTGATGCCAAGTGGTAAATGGAAAGGGTGCTGAAGAGAAACATATCAGGATATTTTGGTAGAAAGTCAAGGAGTGGGAAAGCAATTCAAAGCAGAAGGATGTAAACCAGGAATGATAAAGTGGAACAAGTTTTGAATATTATTTCTTTCACCCATTGAAACTGGGGAATGGTGGGTCTGAAGGCAGGAAAAGATCTGGAAGAGAAAGGAAAAGAAAGGTGTTTGTACTGGTTCATGCTATACTAGTAGGAGGGAGGTGGGGAGGGCTCAGCAGACCCCTGCAGGCCAATAGGTTGAAGAGGGTATCATCCCAAGCTTTATTGCTTTCCAGCTGGCTCAGATTGCCGGTGTTTGCTATTCCCATGATATCTCTGATAGCATCTGTCTGATGTACTAATGACAAGATGCTTCATTCACCACTCAAGAGAGAGATTAGAGCTCAAATTGACATTCCAGCTTGTCACTCACCAAGGAATTAAAATCTTCTTTGAATATAGAATTTACTGACCCCATGGGAGAGCCTAAGACTAAGGAAATGATGCTTTAAACATGAGATCACCGAAATAAAATGATGCATTAGCTGGAGAGCATTCAGCTTTCCAAGTTCTGGCAGAGAGCCACTGAAAAACATTACACCAGCACCGCACTCATGCTCCAGCCAGATAATCATAAATACCCTGGCCATTTCCTCCTCTGAAAGAACAGCAGAATATAGCGCAGGGATCCCAAGAAACAGTTACTTTTTAAAGAGTTTAAATGGCTATTATGGAAGAGGCTTTGATCTGCATCTTTCCTAGTGGAAAAAATAATCCACTTAATGTCCTGGTTTATCACTGACAGCTGGCCATGGTCACAAGTCTGGTTCAGGGGCTGCAAAGAAAAACACTTTGAATTTCATCTGAGGAGAACACTGATGCTGATGGTGATGACTAAAGAGAAATTATATAGATATATACACATAGGAAGATCAGCTTCCTGTAATGCAAGCCTGTGATCTCAGCTAGCTCATCCGTGGTGTCAGGGTTTTCAGTAGAAGTGAGCTGGTACTGATCTAAATGTGCACAACGGTAGAGAGCAGCCGTATCTCAGGAGACTAGATGGTTGGTCAATGATATGCAGTCACTTTGGGTGCTCTGTGTTCCTCCAGAAATTACTGGCATCTGAGGTTTTAGAAAGCCTGAGGACACTGCCCCGCTCCCCTGCCTGCCTCACTGCGTCAAATTTTGAAAAAATGTGCCTCCTTTTTTCTGTGGAGAAGAATCATGGTTGTAGGAGTGTTGAAGCTGAAATCCCTGTTCCCGTCACACATGTCCATACAATGGCATCTCATCAGGTTAAGGAGATTTTTCTATCCTTTTTGATTATGCCTTCATCTCTGCATGTCTACCTGCTATTCTTTTTTGTCCCAGGTCCCCAGCCACCCACGTATCTAGGTGTTCACTTAGTGTCATCTCATATTGGAGACTGATCATTGGATCACAGTGGCAAGGAAAGCTGAAGCTCAGGCTCTGAAAGGTTCCGAATTGAGAAAAATGAAGTCTTGAAGGTCTTAGATGAATTCCAAAGCAACTAAATGAATCTATACAACTAGTGCATTTTCCTTAGTTTATTATCACCCCCTAGTGTCACTTGTGTCCAGTTTCCATGTATCCTATTTTTACAGACCAGTCTTGATTTCTTACCTCTTCCCCTCAATAATATCACCTTGCAGATGTAGCAACAGACATACCAGCAGCCATGCTCCTGGGAAAGTGACAAAAGAATTCAACTCGGGATGTGAATTTGCCAAGACGTCATATTTTAAATCTTTATCCCCGGGAGTTAAGGAAGCCTTAAAGCTCCTTTCTTTTATGTCTGCCTGGAACACGTACATACAGTTACATGCAGATAAGCATACAAGTGCTTATTCTACCTTCCAGCAGAGTACTGCTATGTTTGCTGGGAAGATTTTTACTCCTGATGCCATATTTGCAGTAGATTTGTCAGAGGCAACAGCTTAGCTGAAAATAAGACCAGACAGATACTTTGAATGTTAATAAGTCACTAGGACTGCATGACATTTGCCTTAAAGTCCTGAAGGAATTCAAATGCGAAACTGTGAACTGCTGGCCAGGCTGTATAACCAGTCTGTCATTAATGTCTCTGTGCCTGAGCACTGATGGATTGCTAGTGCATCCCCTACACTATAAAAAATAATTGGTGGGTCTGACTTCCATCCATAGTAAGAGAGAGGTGTCTATTATAAAGAGTGAGGCTGATGAGTATGGGAAAAACAGTCTGGTGAGAAAGAGTCTGTGTGGCTTCTGTAAAGGGAAATCCTGCATCAATGCCATGTTGGTTTCTGTGAGGGTCTTAATAAGCACACGAGAGGGAATCACAAAATCACAGAATGGGTAAGGTTGGAAGGGACCACAGTGGGCCATCTGGTCCAACCTCCCTGCTCAAACAGAGTCATCCTAGAACATGTTGTACAGAATTGCATCCAGATGGTTCTTGAATATCTCTAGTGAGGAAGACTCCAGAAGGACCCAGGAGACCTAATACATTTGGACTTCCAAGAAGCCATTGACAAATTCCTCAACATAAGTTCTAAAGGAACTAAGTTACTAAAGGGTTGCACGAAACGTCCTTTTATGCAATGAAAGCTGAGTAAAGAACAAGAAGCAAAAGGTAGGGAGCACAGCACACTTCTCAGGGCAGAGAAGAATAAGAAGAGAGAAGAGAAGAGAAGAGAAGAGAAGAGAAGAGAAGAGAAGAGAAGAGAAGAGAAGAGAAGAGAAGAGAAGAGAAGAGAAGAGAAGAGAAGAGAAGAGAAGAGAAGAGAAGAGAAGAGAAGAGAAGAGAAGAGAAGAGAAGAGAAGAGAAGAGAAGAGAAGAGAAGAGAAGAGAAGAGAAGAGAAGAGAAGAGAAGAGAAGAGAAGAGAAGAGAAGAGAAGAGAAGAGAAGAGAAGAGAGATTACAGTTTGAAAAGACCTACAAGGATCATCCAATCCAGCTGCCCAACCACTTCAGGGCTGACCAAAGGTTATTAAGGTAACTGTCCAAATGCTTCTTAAACACTGACAGGCTTGAAGCACTGACCACTTCTCTATGAGCCTGTTTTAATTGTTGACCACCCTTTTGGTAAAGAAATGCTTCTTAATGCCCAGTGTGCAGCTTTGAACCTTTCCCAGGTGTCCTGTCACTGGCTCTGCTCTGAGGCACTGGGATCCGTGCTCATGGATGCTACTGGATTAACACTGCTTCTTGCAATCGTTCAGCAGCCAATGCACCTAATATTAATATGAAGGGAGGAGTTGAAGTGGGACTGAGCAGAGTGTTTAGAAGCAGATACACTGGTCAGTGGGTGATTAGAGGTTTCAGGTGTGAGAGGCTTTGCCCAAGAAGGGGAACATGGCTGAGAAGCACTTCTGGGGAGCAGGGCCTGGGCTCAGCATGACTGAACTGGAAAGCGAGGTCCAGCACTGTACGGCACTGTCAGGAAGGCGGCCAGCAGATTCCTCAGTGATGGGGTAGCGCTGAATGACCTCAGAGCACAAATGGTCTGTGCAGCTGGTGGACTCCTCTGAGCACCCTGCCTGTGCTGAGCAGAGCTCAGGGCCCCAGCTCTTCTCTCAGGAGTCAGCCTACACCTTGTAGTATCCTGCAGATTGGCTTGCTAGCCTGCCTGCTGAGGCTGGGGGGCAGGAAAGTGTTGGCAGCTCACAGACTTATTAAGAAAAGAAGTAGAAAGGCAACGGGGAAAGCCAAAGAGCAATTCCCACCCCAGCATCAGGCAAAAAAATCTTTCTGAGAAAGGCTGGGAAAAAATTAGTGCTGGAGGTGAAGAGATCATGAGCGCTCTGAAAAGCTGCTATCAGTGATGTTCTGTGTAAATGCTTGTGGTAAGTTTGAAAATATATAGGCAAACTGAGTATTGCCATAGACTACAATATTAAAAGAGCAGTGCCAATTTAGGTCCTCGTAAAGGAGCTTGATATTCATATTTCATCAGTTTTCTCTCACACATACCCCTGCTGATAAGTCTTAATACCATAAAAGAGTGCTCTTTTGGATTCAAGTGGCGTTAAATCTTCTATCACCCTCGATGTTGGTGGTGCCTCTGACAGTACAGAATGGGAACTAAGGAGCCATGTGCATTTGGATAAGTCTGAAATAGGAGTACAGACCTCCTCACACAACTCCCATGGAAATCACAAGTCATTAGGCAGGGATATTGAGAAGAAGGGTTTACTCTAAGGCCAGCACTTGAGAAACTGCGTGTCCTGATGAAACTACGTTGGAACAGTCAGTTCCGTCAGTGGTTCTTAGTGTACTTGCTGGAGTTTGATGGATTTCACTCTGAAGGGGCAATGTTCCATTTGCAACCAAAGATCTGTCATCATTTGACTTCTGAGCACTCATTAATAGGAGATTGACCCTGATACTTTGGAGTTGTGTACGGTGTGTACTTGAAGAACTGCTGCTATTCTGATGGGAGTTAAATGGGCTGCTGTGTATATGACAAGGAAGAGGGATAAGGGAAGAGAAGGAAGGACTAAAGGGAGAGTCCTTTTTGACAAGGTCCCTTCACTGTAGCTACTTTAGTCCAGCTGTTCCTCATGCAGTTGTCACTGCTATGACTTTGTGATACTGGATGCCATGTCTGGCTCTTGGAAATGTCCACATTTTATTATTCTTCTGTGCATTGCCTGTTCTGAGCCAAGCTTGAAAGATACAGGATATTCATCATGCGAAACCAACAATAATTCAAAGGAGGAAAAGGATGCATTTTCACACAGTATTTGTTGTGACATATCACAGGCCACTCCCAATGCCTGTGTGTGCCACAAAGCATAAACATGCATCTGCAATGAGTCTTCGCAGCAGACAAAAGTGAACAGAAGTGCTATTAATTCCCACTTGTAATTCCTCCTCTCTTCCACTTTTCCTCTTCTCTTCACCCCCAATGGTTGCCTACATAGTTTGCATGAAAGATGTGTACAGATCCTCAACTGACCTTGTTTTACTGCGAAATCTGTTGTGGGTCTGCTTATGGTGCTGAAGACAAACTGATCTGCGTGGCTGGAGACAGTGTGTCATCAGGTCCACAGCCTCAGACCATCTTTCCAAGAGACTAAGGCAATTTGGTTACATCATATTTTCACATTCTGTCAGCGTTGACTTTGACCAAGATTTTGCTTGCCAGCAGGACAACATGTGTGCAGCAAGGGTGAGGTAAGCGTAGGTGTCGAATTACGGAGGCCCAGAAATGCGGCAATGCAGACTTCATTAGTAGTGCAGCAGACCCTAGGACCTCCAACAGCTGCCCTGTGCCCAGTGCTCAGGGAGTAGAGAGCAGGGATTCTCACACACGCATGTGATACACAGTACGTGACATACTCCCTGTTCATGAGGAATGCTGGACAAGCCCTGCAGATGTAGTGTCAGATGAATGGCAGATCGGAAACAAGCCCTCAGAGAAATTGCTACTCATCGGTGCACTGCAGGTAAGGCTGTGAAAGAGGTCTCTTCTCTAAACCAAACCTCTCAGCAGTCCCAGTCTCAATAGGAATGGTAAACATAGGGAATCTGTCTGTTAAAAGTTTAACTGGAAAATCAGGAAGACAACTGTATATTGTTGCTAGATCTGGAAGCAGGTTTAAGATAGTGACTGGAGAGGAGAGAGGGACTGGAGGTATTAGGGAACCAGGGCACCCTTCCCAGTGTTGCCTTGTAACCATAACTTAAAGCAAGTCCCCACGGACACTTCTCAAGCAACAGCCTCAAACTTTCTGTTCACCAGAAGACTAGATAATACAGGGTCCATATTCATGGAGAGCTGTGATTACACTACATCATTTATCCCAGTGCTGAGTTCTTGAATATTGGACAGGCTTCTATACAACCACACGACCCCCAGCTGTAATGTTCCTGCCTGTAGGGGCTTTGCACACTGAAGGCCTTTCCCAGTCAGTGGAGCATCCTTCAACAATGGGGATGAAGGGGCAGCCTTGAATGGCATAAGACCTTTACATCATTAGCAACACAATTTCACTCCCCACGTCTGAGTGGCAAGCCCTTGGCATAATTACCCTCCCTTCAGGGATCAAGTGAGAAAGTTCAGTCTTGTGCTAGAGACCCAGAGTACTCATGTTTATGGGGGATGCTCTTCTCTCTTCTGTTAGACTGTCTTTCACCTCTCCCAGCTTTTCTCACAACTCTGTGCCCCCAGAGGGAGCACAGGGGCTAAACACTACATGTGCTCTGCATGGCTCCGGCTCTAGAGAAGAAGGCTTGTGCTGTGAAACATGTATGTCACGGCTGCATGCATCACTGCTTCAGAGACACAGTCTGATCCATTTCCCCAAGAGAAAAAAGAAGTTGTGCTTAAAACCCAAGACCTAGGACCTTCATGGTGTCTGTGCAGCTAGGAGCTGCTTTCAACTCCATGCTCAAATGGAAGAAAGAGGACCTTGGCACAGGAGTATAGTCTGAGCAGAGGTACTGAGAAAAGGTGAAAAGCTTGCAAGTCATTGTAGTCACCATTTATAATTTTAGCTCTGTACTGGTACTACTGGTGTGTGTGAAGACCCTGACCCACTGGGGCCCATGAAGAGTCCTTGAACCAGTCATAGCTTGTGCCTGATCTCTGATGCTCAATGACAGTGTGAGTGTCTTTGGTAGCGAAGGGCAAGTACTGGCAGCCCACAGTCATTCTGAGCCCTGCCATCCGGAACGGGCTCTTACCTGGCAAAGCCCCAGAGCAAGGACCATGCACTGGCCCAGGGAGCTGCTTTGCTCCCTCAGCTGTAACAAGAGCCCAAGCTGGAGTGAAGGACTGAAGAGGGTGTGCCTGCCAAAGGGTCCCTAGGGGCTTATGATGGTATGCCTAGAGCAGAAACAACCCCACTCCGACCCCCGAAACATGTCCCCCTCCATAAAGAGGGTAGATGGATAGCGCCCTTCCTCCTCCCCAGTCCCCCTCTTTTCTCCCCTGCCAGAGGTCACCTTCAGCAGGGAGGCAGTGTGCCCCCAGGACCTGTATGGGGAAGGGGCGGAGCGTCACGCTCAGCCCTGTACCGCCTGGCAGCCCCTCCGGCTGCTCAGCGCACACTGAATCCAGCCCTCAGGCTGCAGCGAGGGAGGCGAGGCAGTCCACGGCCGGCTGGCTGTCCTGCGCTGCTGGAGTAGGTGAGAGGCTTAGTACGGGCGGGAAGGGAGTACGGGAAGAGTAGTTAAGCTGTGGCAGGATGAAGGGGACTGGACGGGCGTGTAAAAGGGCACACACCCCTCACAAACTGGTTTTGGAGGCTTGGGAGTAGCATGCTGGCACAATGCGGAGCGCACGCATTTCGCACATCGGGTTTTATGGTGAGCTAGTTGATGGCTTTGCCCTGAGAGCTTGCTTTGGGTCGTGTCGAGTGGGATGGTGACACAGTACTGGCTGAAGGGCTGGGAGGAGAGTGTGATGTGGCTTGGTCCCAGTGATATTGCTGCTGATTTCTGTCCGAGGAGGCGGCTGTGCGGAGATTGTGAAGTGCTGCTTGCTGGGGAGAGGCGTAAGGGGCTCTCCGAGGCGGCTGCTGGGTGTTTCTCCCCCAGATCAATACGCAGTTCTTCTACGGGAACAGTCATGCAGTTCTCCACAGTGAGATTAAGCACTGGTTTGCTGACCAGTTTTAGAAGCTCATAAATCTACCAGCAATAAGGCCAGAAGCAAACAGTGCAATAATCTGTTCTGATCGCTTGCTATATTAAACGTAGTTTTCACTAGAGTGGACTTACCGGGAAAAAAAGTGCCATTCTTGAGCGAAAAGTTCCAGAGATGGAGGGATATTCTTCCATACTGTTTGATGAGATTTTTAGGGATAAATATCCTTTTTCACAAAATCTACGCTGCAGTTGAGGTCTGAAATGGTCTCACATCAGCTTCATCTGTTGGTTTTATTATAATGCTTTTACCTAATTGGGAGAGCCCTTTTTAGCGAAATTTTAGAACCCAGAAAGGTACATACAGTTGGTAGAGTAACTTCTTCACTATCTATTTGAAAAACTCTAAAGACTACTCCAGTGGAAGTTTCCCAGTAATTTTCAGCCCTGTTTTCACTCTCATGGTTCTTCTCTGGTCCTTCTTCTGTTAAACTGGGGATACCAGTGCTAGCTTGCTGAACTGTGGGCTCACTGATGTCATGAAAAAGATAGAAAACATCCAGTAGCTAGTTCTGTTGACCTATCAGCTGGCCTCCAGAAAAGTTACCCAGGCTTTCTTCACATCAGTATATTTTTAACATTTCAAGAAGCATCATTAAGAAGTAGATAAAGAAGAATACAAAGCAGAGCAAATGGAGAAAATAAATTTATAATAAATACAAATTCCACTTGTATGTGATATTCTTAATTGAAGTGTAAAAGCTGTTAGCAGGTGGCCAGCTCCTCAGAAATACAGCTTTCCTAACTCAGCTGATTTTCAGAGATTAAATTTCAGACTGTCTCATGGCATTTGTATGAAGGAACCTCTGCAGAAACTAGAGTTCACTGTAAGAGGTGTATCATCTCAGAACAGATCTCTTCTTTCTATGTTAGTCTATTTAGAGCTGAATAGCTGTATCTATTATAATTTTTGTTTGTTTACAGTGAAGCTTATTTTCTTAATTTAACATCTGGAAAATGCTAGTTTGCCTCTCCCTGCAGATGTTTCCTGCATCTGATGCTTTTTGGGCATTCTCTTCAGCAGAGTGAATGCAAAAGTGGAATCTGCAACATCAGTAACCCTTGTACTGTTATCCTCTCAGACTTGTATCTCGAATGTTAAGATGTGTATCTATATCATCATAGATTATTTCTAGTGCAGTCCTGTATCACTCAGTGTCTTAAGGCCTGGAAAGGAAGTGAGACTATACCAGATCTACATTTCTGGTTTTACCTAGCACCCATTAAGCAGCATGAAGAACCTAGATGTGTCTGATTAATAGGACTTTTTTTTTTTTTTTTTTTATTGTCACCCAGCCAGTGCCAGACTAAAATCCTGACTTCGCTGGTTGTTTGAAACCCTTTTGTATGTGTATATGTACACCTACTAGTTTTATCAATCGATGTATTGTTTACCCAAACCTTTTTTGTGCCATTTGCAAACATTTCCTGGATGATTTCAGTGCTTTCTTCTAGATAATTGACAAAGGTAAAAGTGACAGGAGAGTTTGTAACAGAGTCAGGATTTAATAAAATTAATTGTGTAGGGTGAGAACACCAATAAAATATTGTATTTTCCACTCTATTTTTAAATTAATTAAAAATATGTGGCTTGTTGATTTTGACCAGTGCCAGGATGAATTGGTACAGATAACTTTCAGGAAACAACCAGTGAATGGGATGTTTCTGGCAGATGTTGTTGAACCAACACCAGGATGAGAACTGCTTCAAACTCCCACCAACAATTTAGGGGTTGGTGGGGAATGCCTACAGGTGGGGTCCTTACCAGCCCTAAGCACAAATGAATGTGGTGTTTTCATAACAACTGAGACACTAAGTGATCTGAATTACTTGGTACACTAAGTCCATTTGAGCAAAATGTGCATTCTTAAAGGTGGTGCAGCAGTATTCAGGTGGAAAAAAGGGAGGCAACCACCATAAAGGGACATGAAGAGGAAGTGGATTTTTCTCCCAACACCCTCTAGTAATATGGAAAACCTTTGGAGTCATAATGGATGTATAAGGTAGTGAAGCTTGTGTGGTGGTCCTGCAGAAAGAGATCTTGAGGCCACAGCATGAGGCAGAGGGTAATTCTAGCTGAATGTGTGACAGGAGGCATTTCCTCTGAGACAGTCAGGGTTTTAACATGGCAAGGGGGTGGAGGGTGGAAAAAATCGTGAGGCTTTGGAGAAGAACCATAAAACAGATCTGAGAGATGAACAGTCTGAGAGCTTGGTTTGACAATTAGACAGAAGGTTATTTGAAGGCACTGAACCAATAAGGAGACTGAGGGGTATCTTATCATAGAGGTGTTTATTCTCAATACAAAACGTGACCACATTTTCTGGAAGCATCTTACCTGTTTTTAAACTAACTGATGTGGCATTGCAGAAACACAGTGTGCCAGACGGTTTGTGAAGCCTAAGTTGGTTAAATACATAGCCTGTGCTCTGATAGTTTCACTCAATCTAATTAATTGAAAATATGTTCTCATAGGCGGTCGTACCTCTGATCACAGTGCATATAAATCCTGCAAGAGTCCAAAAAAATTTAACAGGTATTAAAAACTTCTTTTTTCAATCTGAGAAACTTCAGCAGCTGGCTAGATAAATTCAGATTAGGATCTCATATAAATATGTAACAGCAATAATGTTCACGCTGGCATTTATAATTGACCAATTGCCTTTGAATCAAGCCTGAATGACTTTTTGTAAGAGATGCCCCAAATGCTGTTTGTCATTTGGATTGGGTAAAACTCTGTAAAAGGGCACACAAGAAAATGGACCCGACATGCCATATGCTGAAGGCCATTTTTGTCAGAGCATCTTTGATATGAGAGGCTGAAACAGCTGAAACTCTTCAGCTTGAAAAACAGAATGCTCAGAGGGGATCTTATTGGCGTATATAAATACCTAATGAAAGGGAATGAAGAAAAGTGAGCCAGACTCTTCCTAGTAATGGTCACTGACAGGAGTCTCCATCTGTGGAGATAGTGAAAACCTGGCTGAACATTTTCCTAGGCAATTTGCGCCAGTTGCTGATGCTTGATCAGGGAAGTCAGATCAGGTGATCTCAAGAGGTCTCTTCCAGCCTAAATACCTCTGTGATTGTCATCATAGCTCTTTCTCTGTTATACAGAGATTACACTGGTTTTGGCTGTCGACATGTATGAAGTGTTTTTCTACACTAAGTATATTAATAATTTGGGTTGAAGAACCAGAATAGCATTATTTAGATCAAGACACTGTATCTCCATAGGCTCATCCTCAGCTTCTCAGGTGTCTCAGAACCATCTCAAGATGGTGTAAAGGATATGAATTTTTGCTGCTGTAATTAGAGATTCTTTTGAGGAATTAAGGTTTCTCACAGTCAACAGCCTGGAAACAGGACCTCTATCAGGGATGAAACACAAAAAAGATAGGGGAGGAAAGAAAAGTTTTGAATAGGGCTTTGTCTGCTGCTTTCAATACAGCAGAGACAAATGGTTCATGCATCCTGGCCAGGGCCCTGGTGATCTCCTCCTCAGTGCTTGTCACTCTGCAAAGGATACTTTAGAAGGTATCAGAGGTAGGTGCAGAGCACCCAGGCACACTCTAATCAGTTGTGGCCCATATTTGGCCCTCACTTATCTTCCTAGCTAATGGCAATGGCATCTCAGAAAAAGACCTGACAGCTCTGGTTATTTCCTCCAGTATGGACTGTGTCTTGTAATTAATGTCTTCAAGGGCAGCAAGGACCAAAGACTGCAAACTGCTCTGGGGTGACTGCAGCTGGGGCTTCATTTATGTGGAGCCCTGATCAGACATGCACATCACAGGCCCTCAAGAAACTCTAGCCACATATTATATGGCTGATCTGTTTTTCCAAGCTGGCTGTTCCACTAAGGCTCTACTCCGTACCCAGACCATTTGCCCTCCCATGCCAGAGGGGCAAAGAATGGAGGTATGGATCTGTGACAACTATATTGCAGTTTACTTGAACTGTGGAGTAGGACACAAGACTTACAGATTTTTTTTTTTTTAATTGACAAAGCTTATGGACTGAAATGTTTTGACTCCAAAAGCTGAAGACAGAAACAAGAATATATAGAAAAGCATATCTTCCCATTCATGAAAGCAAGTTTTCGCATAGTAGATAGGAGAGAAGTAATGAATCATATGAAATAGATGAATCATGTTATAAATAATTGAATGTAAATAAAAAAATTCATTAATAGGTATTTGAAAAGTATATAACTATTGAATAATACTTACAGTGGATGCAATGAGAAGATTCTAACCTTTGGGCTAGATAACACCAACAGGTGGCCAGCATGCAATGGGAGAAATTTTATCTAACTCAAGTTTGAGAAGTTATCTGACAAGATCATGAACCATTTACTGACAAGAACTTGTATATAACTGTGAATTTGAGATAGGAGAAACACTGTCTCACAGAAAATATATTTTGATTTTTTTTTCACAAATATAAACCTAATGTGTTCCGCACGTGACATCCCTGCTGTTGTTCCACCACCTATTTCATTGGCTTTAGTCTATCTAATGTCAAAGGAAGATCTATGCCTTTCCCAGGTCTATTACATTTTAAGTATTTTCTTTATATTCCACCTATTTTTTTTCTCTATGTAACGCCTAAATGAAGAAATGCCAGTTTGCCAGTATGAACAGACCCACTCTGCTAATAACAGACCCAGTCTGTTATTAGCAGAGTGGGTCAATTTGCAGGCTCTGTGATGCCCTTGCTCTGCGGATTTTCATAAGCCATGTTGGCTGGGCAGCCAACAGGAGGACATCAAAGCAAAATCTCTAAAATATTTTCCAGACTGTCTTTCCCTGTGAATTCTGCCCAGCCTTCATCCCCTGCCATGCAGGCACTTGTTCATTGTTGTACTCCCTACAGACCGTACTAACTTGGACTGCTGTTGGCTCACACAAACACACCAAGCCAAAGCCTCTTCAGAAAAATAGGGCCATTTACTTGGTACTTCTGAATTGGATAAGGCTTAGTAATGCAGTCTAGGAGAGAAAGGAAGGGAAGGGGAACTTTCCGACAAATAGTCCCGGTCTCCTGTACAAATCCAGCTCTTTTCTAGATTTCCTACATTTACATCATTCTTTTTCTAAATTTCTGTATTCTTAAGAATGACTGGATGTAGTAGCTGTGGGGCTTCTCAGCAGAAGAGACATACTGGAACAAATCCAGTCTATGAAGACAGTTAAAATACTGGAGCATTGCTCATAGGAGGAGAGGCTGAGAGAGGGGAAGACTTGAGAGGATCATCTTATCGATGCAAATGAATACCTGCAAAAATACACAGCAGGTGTATCACAGTATCAGGTGATACTGAGTGACAGGACAGGAGGCTGTGGGCCTGAAACAGAATTTCTATTTAAGCATAAGAAAAAACTTTTTTTACCATAAAGATGATTGAACACTGAAACAGATTACCCACAGCAAGTCTTCATCCTTGTAGATACTTAAAACTGGATTGGACACAGTCCTGGGCAACCTGCTCTGCTTAATTGTCCTCTGAGCAGGAGTTTGCACTAGATGATCTCCAAAAGTACCTTCTGTCCTTGACCATGCTGTAACTCTGGTTCTGTGACCTTGTTCCAAAACCAGGAGGAACTCCCAGGCCCAGGGTGCCTGTGTGCAGAGCTCAGGAAGGGAGATAGGGAGAGGGTGCTGCCACAGGGTCGTTAAGATGCTGCCTTGCAGCTGGCTGGGGGGACTCAAAAATATTTCTCTGAAGTGGGTCTGAAGCAGCTGCTGGTAGCTCAAAACAGCACTGATGTCCAAGCTTACTTCCTGCCTAAGTTTTGTGGCTGCACAGATGAGTTACTTTAAGTAAAAAATATCAACAGACATGGGATGTACTGACCTTCTTTTAGCTTCCTTGGAGCACCTTGCCTCTGACTAGTAATCCCTTTTTTGTCCTGTGATAGCTGTACCTTTGCCTAAGAGGCAGGTCTGCCTCTGCTCCTACCTCAAAGACTTTCATTTCACTAAGCAGTAGGGGTGGGTTTCTGTGTAGAGAGACAAAGTTTTGCTGCAGTAGGCTAAGGAGAACTGAGGGGTAACTGGGTCACACTTGATAATCTGAGACAGTTAATGCTCTGCCTGTTGCCTAACATTAGACAGAAGGATTGGAGGGCTGAAAGAGCTTCCCTTCAGTACAAGGACCTTTTATATGGTGAGGATCTTTGCCCAGAGGTGTGCTGCATGAAAGTACAAGTTCAACTCTAGCTCAGCTGTGAGAGTGCTCAGGCTCTAAGTGGCAGAAATATCCCTTGCCAAGGCGTGGTTTGTGTTGCATGTCCAATCTGGCTTTCTCCGTTCATGCTGTGATGTTCCTGACTCTGGCTGTGGTGTTTCTGCAGCACTCAGTAATGGCCGAGAGCTCAGTTGCGACCGCAGCAGTGTCAGGGGTAGCGGCGCCAACCATGATGCATGAGCTCCTGGAGATCACCGCTCAGAGCCTGGTGCGCGCCGAGGTGACTGAGCACTATGAGGTTATTCGGGAGCTGGGCAGGGGCAAGTATGGCCACGTGATGCTAGTGACCCACAGGCAGAGAGGTAAGGAAACAACTGCGCCCTGTGAACTACAGTGCTTTGTCTGCTCTCTGCTCTCGAGGGCAAGGGGTAGGTGACTCCTTGGGGCCAGGCACCAGGCATGGTTGGGGGATCCCCAGGGAGACCAGCAGGATAGGGACCTCCCCAGCCAGAGACCATCCAATTACATCCAGCCAGGGAGCAGGTGATGCCTGGTAGCAGCCTAGAACATCAGGCAAAGGTGATGAGGCAGGTCCAAGATCAAGCTGGAAAGTCAATGCACAAGTCAGGATCAATAGAGTTCACAGCTAGGCATCAGCATGGATGTGATATGGCTGGAAACCAGCAGTCCCACCACAGAACTCAGGCAGGGAGTGAAGCCCCATGCCTCAGCTGAAGTGGTACCCTAAGGCTCATGGACAGAGGGTGTGAATGAAAGTCCTGGGTTGGCCATCTGAGTGCCCACAGGGCACTAACATTGCTCTTCCCCAGTAATCTCAGCTCAGACTTAGGGGCCCACATATCCTGAATGTTCCTTGCTCTGCCCAGTGCTCCTGTGCATGCCCTGACTGGCTCAAAACTTACACCTGTGGCAATGCCTGTTCCCAAACCTAGTGTCCACAGGGTATACCCACACAGAGCTTTGGACCAGAGACATTCCTGTGGCTATGAGTGCCTGGACCCATGGTTGCTCAGTGGCCTCTCTGTCTTGTCTTGGTGTGAGTGATTTTCAGAGGAGTCTAACCTACTTTCCTCATTCCCAGGGACTCTGATGGCTCTCAAGCTGCTACCAAAAGCCAGTACCAAGCTGCAGACCTTCCTGTATGAGTACTGTGTGGCGCTCTCCCTCGCCACCCACCCTGCCATCATCGGCATGTTTGGAATTGCCATTGAGTCCAGCCAGTACTATGGCTTCCTCTATGAACCAGCACTGCACAAAGACCTCATCTCTATCATCAAGCCCCGTGTGAGTGTTGCTACAAGGCTGTGAGGACTGGGGCTGCAGCGTTTGGCCAGTGTGCAGGCTGGCTGGGTCAGAGGGAGGGAGATAAAGGCTGAGGGTCTCTCTGGGGTCTGCAGAAGTGAAGCAGCCTTGGCCTTGCAAGGTGAGAAAGGTAAAGGTCTTTCCCAGTGCAGAGCATGCTGGTGAGGGCCCAGCTGGCAGGGCTGCCGAGGTGCCTGGCATGTGCCATACCGCCTGTGTCTCTCCCTGTGCAGGATGGGATCCCTGAGCTGGCCGCAAAGCACTGTGCCAAGCAGCTCGTGAGCGCGCTGGAGTTCATCCACAGCCGGGGGCTGGTGTACCGCGACATCAAGCCCGAAAATGTGCTGCTTTTCGATCCCGACTGTCGGCTCATCAAACTGACTGACTTCGGCCTCACGCGGCCCAAGGGTACCAAGCTCAAGCTGGTGGCCGGGGTGATCCCTTACACTGCCCCCGAGCTGAGCAACACCACTGATGCCCAGGGGGTGCCCATTGACAGCAGCATGGATGCCTGGGCCCTCGGTGTGCTGCTTTTCTGCCTGCTGACTGGCTACTTCCCTTGGGAACAGAGCCTGCCAGATGACCCTTTCTTTGAGGACTTCATGCTGTGGCAGGAGACAGGCCTAGAGAAGGACGTCCCCCGCCACTGGAAGCGCCTGACAGCCGAGGCTGCCCTGATGCTGCGGAGCCTGCTGGCACTAGATCCCGCCAAGCGTGGCCCCGTCAGCGGGGTGCTGCGCTACATTGACTGCCCTTGGAGGCTGGAGGATGGGCACAGTGGGGAAGCTACCGTGAAGTCCTAGAGACTACTCCCCATGTGGCAGGATTGAAGGAGGGTCTCACCCTGCAAGGGGCTTTGTGGTTTTAGGGCACCATTGTGGCTTGGGCGTGAGAGGCCATGGTGACCCAGAGAGCAACTTCTCTGCAGCATTGTCGCTGCTGCCACAGAGTCAAGCTCCTTCCCCAACTGATGGTCCTCACCCCATGACTCAGTGCTGCCCAGTGCCCCTTCCCTGTGCTCCCTTGGGGCTTGAAAACATCTCCTTTCTCTTGGAAATGTGTGAAGCATCCACTCATTTCCTGGCCACAGGAACTCCAGGGAGTTTTCTAGGCTGCAGCACCTGCCTTGTCTCAAAATAGAGCAAAGTATGTACTTTTGTGTTTCTGTATGTGGCTCTTTTTCCCTCATAATAAATACCTGTTGGGACCCACTTGCCTATCTGGGAGAAGGGAGCATGACAGAGAATGCAGTTATCTCAGGACAAACTGTCCAAGGCAGGGGCCATCTATGAATGGTGCTTGGGCCTCCACCAGGACCCTTGAAAGGTGGCTTCAGGCTGGTGGGGTGGAGGTGCTATGGAGCCTTCAGCATGTGGCTGTGTATGGTAGCTGGGGAATGGTTGTGGCATTCAGGTTATCTAACATGAGCCCTAATACATCTCCTACCTCGTACTGCCTTCAGGTCCTAAGACAATGTCCTTAATGGTCTTTTAGATGCCTGGTTACCCCTCTAGAAGACCTTCCTTCTCCTGTTTCCTATCAGTACTTCAACCTTTCCTCAGACACACACTTCTTCTAATGTCTTCCTAGGTGCACATTTTAATTCTGGAAAGGGGTAGCAAGGAGAGAATTAGGGGTTAGTAGCCCGTCTTACTTTTCTACCTCTCTCCAATCCCCAGGATTATGCTGTTGGCAATCCCTTCTGGCATTTAATCTGGTCCTTTTGCTTGAAACATCCTCAGCTAGGTTTCCACTCTCAGGGGCTTCATAACTTCTAAAAATGCAGCACTATACTTTCTAGCATCCCAGGTTTTCTTTCATCTCAGGCCTTTTCTCGCACACACTCCTTCTATGCTTGCCAACCTCTAGCTCTTTTTTTCCAGTTTCTTCTCATCCACTGACATTTTATCATTACTTCACTTCCCAACTAAAATTCCATTTCCACTACACATCACTCGGAGAACACCTTTTGCTCATTCTTCTCTCTGCAACATCACCTCTCTAGTAGTATTTTGTACTATTCCTGCTCCCTACATCACTTTTGCTTTGTGCCTTCCTCCCAGCTCCCCAACCTAGCTTACCAACCAACATCATGCTCACCGTGTTCAATATACACAGTTTTCTTCTTCTTCCTTCCATCTCTTAGAATCTTTCACTATCCCAAATCATAAGAAATGCTGCTCAACTCTGGCCTGCTGAGATTTGGCTTTAATTATTCTTTGATTACTGTAGGAATAACGGAGGAATGTTAAGGTGCCAACACCGTTCCTGTATTTAAAGTGGAGAAGCCCTGAGACCAATGGATCTATAGGCCAGGTAGCTGGCAACTATCCATTGAAATATAATGGAAAATCTGATACAGATGCTTGTTAATAGAGAATTATAGCAGTAATGTGGCTTTTTGGAATGAGACACCATTCAATTTTATAATAAATTTGTGTTGGATAAACTAAATTCACAGGATTACGGCACACAGTTTTTGTAAAACATGACCTATTGATATAAAGAAAATTATGGTATTGTGTATTGATTCAGAAGATGCACTGTGCAAGGTACATAAAACAGATTAAGTGGATTGAGAACTTTCAATGGATAGAAGAAATAATTGTCAGTTTGGAATGCTCTTGGGGTATTTTGATTGTTTTCTGCAGGGATCAGTTGCTGAATGAAAACCATTTAACATTTTCAACCATGATTTTAAGGAAAATAAAAGCCACTGCAGGTAAAACCCTGCAGATGACACAAAAAAATGAATAGGGTGATAAACAGCAGGAGGAATAGGCCACTCAAAGAGATCTGGATAACTTGGTAAGTTGGGTATATTCAAACAAAATACATTTTCTTACAGGCAGGAAAAACAAATTCATGAGTTCTCCTTGTGTTGTGCTGTCAAAAAAGTCTAATGGGCTCCTTGCACAACTAAAGAGGGGCAGACAATCAGAGTGGTCAAATCTCCAGCAAAGACAGCTAACAAGAGTCGTGCTGGCCTAAATATGAGTGTGGGAAGTAGGAATGAGTGATCAGTATTTGATATCTCATGGGGAAATCCTGCAGAAAGCTGGAAAATTTGAGACAGCTCAGAAAAGAACCCTGGTGGAGCTGTAGTTTAAGGCTGTAACAAAGTCTTGAAGAAGGTAATGAGCTAAACTATCTAAAATACAAAGACTGGATGGTGAATTGGTTATGGTATAGAATACTAGGAAGAAAATACCACCTAATAATGAGTTATTTTATTTTGAGAAAGGTCAAGAGCAACCATGAGAGGGTGAAGCCAAACACATTCAAGTAAGCCTCAACACTGCAGCAGTGAGGGTTCTACCCCACCCTGGGGTGCACCATACACTCCATCACCAGCCAGTGAAGAGAGGTGATTATCCTGCTGCATTCAGTGTTGGTGCAGCCTCACCTGGAGTACTGAGTGCAGTACTAGGCCCCACAATTAAAGAAGTTGTGGAAGTCCTTAAATCTGCCCCAGAAGAGGGTAACAAAATTGGTGACAGGGATGGAAGAAATGTTCTGTGAGGAGTGGCTGAGGACTTAGGCTTGTCTAATTTGGAAAAAAGGGGGCTGTGAGGTGACCTCATTGCTTCCTATAGCAAGAGTCTTTGAAGTTGTACTGGATGACGGGATAAGAGGCAATATACACATACTGGAATGCAGGTAATTCCATTTAAACATAAGAAAAATGCCTTTATGGTGATGGTGGCCAAACTATGTAACACTGATTGTGTATGTCAGTCTGTCGAGATGTTCAAAAGATGATTGGACAAGGCTATGGTAAGCTTTCTCTAGATGTCTCTGTTTTGAACAGGAGATTGGTGTAGGCAATCTCCAGAGATCCTGTCTAGTGTAAGCCATGCTGGGATTCCACAACATTTTTCATCTTGAGGACACTCTATGTTGTAGCTGGAGATGTTTAGGGCTCCCAAATGTCTCTGCTTTGGAAGCTCTCAGCATGGTTTCAGCAGAACTGGGCACAAGATGAGAAACTGGCTTGACAAGGAAGGATTAGTAAAATTTTAAGGTTTAATCCAAATTAAAGTGAACCTGAACTGATGGATCACTGACATCTTTGGGAAAACAGATCAAATTGCCGAGGGCCATCAGGACCAAGATGATTTTTTTGCAGGAGCCAGTGTGCCAATGAGGATTGTGGATTCAGTACTGCCTGACAGAGTCAATGTGACAGAGGCTAATGGCAGTGAGGGGTGGCAATGACCAGGATTGTTTCTCTGTCTCCTTTGTCACAGAGCCTTAAGACTTTGTGTGATGCGTAGTGAATGATGAAATCAGCACTGTGACTGAATCATGCATGTGATGGGGGTGCAGGAAGGGCTACAATGAAGCAAGCACAGATTTGAGCACAGTGGCGAAAAGCCCTGCCCTGAGCCAAGTCCCTAGCCTGCACTCCTTTTCTCAGTAGCTTGATCATAATTGCAGCTGGATTTCTTAAATTAATGAATAAACAGACCTGGCAAAGACTATTCCCAGGGGGTCTGAAAAAGGATCTGCTTGTCCCCATCACCCCCGGAGCAGCTGTTGGGAAAGGATGAATGGAACAGAGCTGCGTGCAAACATGCCGGGCCTTTGCACGCGCAGCCGCTGGCTGCGGGAGGGCTGGCCAGGAGCCCAGCACCATAAAGGGCAACACTTCAGCTAATGTAGGCACGAGGTATGGGGTGGATCTGGTGTCATGCCCAAAGAGGCATCAGGTGGCTCCAAAGGGGAGGGAAAGATGCGGTACTTCACTCCTCTCTGGGATGGAACGAAGAGATAAATTAGGTAATTACAGAGTTCACTCCACTCTGTGAGTTATGGCTGCGGTGACTCCAAGAAGTGTGAATCCAGGCCCTAGTTCCTTGGTGCCTGCAGTGCACTGCACACGCAATAGGAGCATGGATCCCATAGCTTTGGGTGGGATCTGTGGTCTGTTTTTCCCAATCCCCTTGTGCACCTCACTTCAGATTCTGCTCCCTGTTCTGCACTGTACAGTCCACATGGCTCCTCAGTAGTTGCACTCAGCAGTGGCTTGGGGACTGTGGTGCAGATCAGAGACTTTGGGGTATAGGGAAGCATTTTGGTATTGAAAAGGTGGGGCAATGGTTTGAGCTGTTAACTGGACAGATACCTTAATTGTCCCTCTTCTCCCAGTTAGGAAGTGTTGGTAGGAAGAAGTAAAAGTGGAAGCTGTTTGCTAGACAGAGATGTGAAAATTCAGGCAGATGCCCCAAGTTGTGATAGTGGTTAAACAGTGCTACAGCCGAGTCATCTCAGAATTAAAATCTTGATTGTTAAAGATAGCCTGTAGGCAAATTATTTGGGCTAACCACAGGTCAGCAGTGTCCTCAACATATAGACTGTGTTGTGATGCTGGCTGGACTCAGGACGCAAAATGCAGGATAGGACCAGGTTGGATAATGGGGTTGATGTCATCTCCTCTTTCTACAGGAAGTAGAAAGTCATTCTATTGGATGCTGACTCAGTGACCAAAGGCAGGGCAGAGGCCCAGCCTTCAGGACTTCACCAGTTAGACTTCCAGTGTAATTTTGAGAAGCTTGCAGTATATAACCTTCCTTCTGCCTTGATAACTCCAGCACTATGTTACTTCCATCCCTTCCCCCTTAAGGCCCCTTAAGTATCATTACGAGGACTGTGACTGCAGTTTTTGAGGAAGAGTAGTATTCCACAGTGTTCCCTGGTAGTCTTGTCTCCTGAGCAAGACCACATGCTGATCCTGTGTGACCCTGCACACAGATGTCAGGTGTTGAGACTGCAAAGGGGCTGAGCACCAGTTACCAAAAGTGAGTGTGGGAAAGCATCTCAGGCCAGGCAATATGATAGGGCACACGCAGGATTTCATGATGCCTTGCCTGCCTCTTCCCACACTGCTTGTTCTTAATATTTAACTTTCACTTCAAAGACAAAGCAGGCCAGAGCTTTGATAAAAAAACATAAAATATGACCCTGTTCTGAGCAACTCCCCTTCCATCCTGAGCACAGGGATGGATAGAGAAAATAGCTGGGGAATAAAGAGGGTGGGAATTTGTTACCTTTCATTCTTACTTATGTAGGGGCACATTGGCAACAACTGCAACCCAGCGGATGTTTTCTAGAGCTGCCAGTAGCCAAGAAATCCTGAGAAGTCATAAAATGCTATTGTCATGCCAAAGAGATACAGGATTGGAAGCAACTGGATCAGAAGATACCTGGTCCCTGATTGGGAAGCATGAAATGGCTCATGGAGTTTCAGCTGTTAGCTTTTTTTTACCTCTATCCTGCATTCCTGGGTGGAGATGTATAAACCAGAGGGGAAACACCTTAGACAGAAAGATGAAGTGAACTGCTTTGGCATTTTCCACATCTTGTAGCTTGGGTTCCCTAGTGCTTTGCTACCTATACTATAATTTTAGTTCCCCTTATACTGTACTAGGCTATCTGTGCTGACCACAAGAAGAGAACTGACCACTGCTAAATCCCCTAACGTGTAGTATCTGTCAGTATCCTGGACTTCCCTAAAGATCCACTGAGGTCTGACAGCCAGACACACCAGCCAATAGTCTGGCCTTGCCCATATACAGGTCTGTTGCTGTGGGTGCACTTGTTTTTTTTCCCCTGGACTGACAGGCAGCTGGGCATGTTCATGCCCTGGGCCTTGGCTCTGCTTTGTGCAAGAGAGGGAGGAACGGGGATTTGGCCTGGCCCAGGGTGGTGACAGAAGGTGGTCACGGTTGTCACACAGACTAATTGCACTTCTAACCTCTTTGCTGTTTACAAGCTGCCTCCCACCAAGGACTCGTGTCTCTGTCTGGCTCCTATCTCAGAGTGGAATCACATAAGGCTCCAGCTCCCACCCGTGGTCCTGGTAACCACCTTCTGTGTGCTGAGTGCAGCTTCCACCTGAGCTTTGTTGACATATTTCTTAGGGGGTAGTGAGAGAGATGATCTGTAACTATATAGATTTATTTGAGGTGCTTAGGCGAATATTTATCTCAGAGTGATAAAACAGTCAAATTTTTAGTTTTTTATCTGACATCTAGTTATATAGAGCTGGCTTTGGGCAAAGCAGTCATGTTACCATGATTAGGGGCTGTGCAGATGTCTGCAAAATGCCATTTGAACAGTCTCCTGTCCCTGTTCTGCCCTGTGCCTGGCTCAGCTGGTTACATTCACTTCCACTGGTGGAGTAGGAGATGGAAACAGAGCAAGCACAGAAATGTGTGGACGCTGGCTGACATCTGCTGAATCTGCTCCTTCTAAAGCCAGGTAGGGAAAAAATGACAGCTTTTGCATTACCTGTTCTGCCATTAACAGTTATTGCTGTTGACACTTTTCCTTGAGATATTATTTCATATTCCTCTTCAGAATAGTAAATCTTGCAGAAATTGCCAAATGCAGAGCTAACTCATAATTGTGTTTCCCAGTGGCATCCTGGGCAGTTCCAGACAGTTCCTTCAGCAGAGCCTCTCTCTGCTTTACCCTGCACTACTCTCTGCAGTTGCTGCATAACTTCCGGCTGCTCAGCCCCCTTGGAATGAACCAAAACACATTTAATTGCTCGTACCTTTAAGATGTGATAAGCCCTTTGTTGCCTACAGGTCACTTCCCTGAGGATGTGTTTACCAGTCAAACCTGAAACTGAGCAAGTTGAGCAGATGGTAGACCTCCATACCTTTGAACTGGTCAGTACAGATCGAGTGCAGGAGTTTTGCAATACACCAGATTTACGTGATGGATCTGACTACAGACAGACACAAGCCTGTCTTAGTCCAGGACTCATGGCGTTGTTGCATACAGCCACACACAGATCACCAAGGCATGACAGTAGTAGTTGTGCCATGCTCAACGGTACAGATTACCCCAGGTGAGTGGTGAGAGCTACTCCATGTATACGAAGCTTTGGTAACATTACAGTGTTCTTGGTGCTATGGACTAACATCTTTTATGCTGAAGAAAGGAACCTACCAGAGACTTCTTTCCTCCTTGGGCTCTGAGGAACTTTCAGGGATTTTCCTTCTGTGGTACTGTTTCTTTTCTCTCCCTTTCTTGCTCTTTGCTCAGTCTTTCTCAGTCCTTTAGCCCTGTTTTTGCATCACTTGCCTGACCACTATCTCACCTTGATGAGGCCATCCTGCTGTAAAAGAAGAATCCCTTGATATAAAACTCTGGAAGACTTCACGCTCTCAAGAAACAACACAGGGTGCTCAGTGCTCCTTTCTCCTGTCTCGGAAAGATGCTACTCATTTGGATCAGTTCATTTCCTTGCACCACTCATCTGGGGGGAGCTGTAGGAAGAAGCAGCATGCACTTGTGTCCTCAGGTTCCACTCCCTCATACCTATTCTATTCCTAGTACTTCAGAGAAGAGTGCAGTGCCTTTATCCCAACAAGACTTTATCACTCAGCTAGAAACAGAAGAGAACGCTTGCACAAAGAGCAGCTGCCGCTTGGGTACTGCTGTTAGCAGGGTAGAAGGGGACTCCAGCAGGCAGGTTGGGCAGCTTCTATTCCCAGTGCTGGAGGAGGTTAGGGCAGAGGGAAGGTGGACCTCCTGGTGATTCTCTGCACGTCTTTGAAGGTGACCATTGCCAATCTCTGTTTGAGTTTACTGTTGCTGGGCTGTCCCAGGAACTGCTGAACTGATTGGTCTCTTCTGTACTGCTTCCTAATGGAAATCTGGGGATGAAGTGGGAGCCACGATAGGCAGCAATTTTGCCTTACCCTGGAGCAGCCTGCCACCCTCCCACTGATTCCTGGCTGCACAAGGGCATGTCAGGAATTGGATAGGGCTGGCAGAGACCTGGCTGTAATAGGATGCCCCTGTCCTTTCCTTTCTTTCCATGACAGAAGAGAGATGAGTTTATGGCATGTGGTACTGGGGACTGCCAAGTGGCACTGGCCAAAGGAATTATGGGACCTCAAGAAGGGAACTTGTTACCCACCACCACAAATCAGTTTGGTTCAATAAATGGAAACCTCCCTGATGAGAAGTTTGGACACATAACAAAGTCCTGAGTTGTAACTCAGGTCACCTAGCAGGCTGGGGCTGGGAACAGTACTCAATAATCCTGACTTCAGGTCTCCTTAACTAGTAGACATATCACTATTCTCCCAGAGTGCAAAGAATTGCAAGTCCTGACCCTGACTTCTTATTTTCCTTTCCACTCCTTCCCTTCTTACCTCATTTTAGGGAAAGCAGGAGCAATAATGCCTGTATGGACCCAGGTCCCATTTCCTGTGTTCCCAGTTTTTGACATGGCTACTCCTTCTGCCAAGCTCTGATACAGATTTTGTTGTTCTTCAGTGGCTCATGGGACTGTTTTCACCTTGCTAGCAGAGGATGGCTGGGTAGCACCCACATGTTAGAATTATCCAGGGGAGAGTAGCAGGTCAGGACCAACGCTCAGGTTGGATTAGATTGGATTTCACAACTCTGCTTCTAAACATTCAGGTTTTTCTTAAGGTTTGAGGAAAATGGCATGAGAAAGGAAAGCTGCTATTTTCCCATTAAGAATCCTAATTAGATGATGGTAAAGGAAAAGAAAGAGAAATGAAAAACTCTTTATTAGAGGTGAGGAACCTTTCCATAACAAAAGCAAAACCAGACCATTTGCAATGCAGGGTCACTTAGGATGGATAGTCTTAAGTTCTTTTTTCCTACCTCTTCCCTTTAATCTGAGGTCTCATGAGATGCTGGAAGAAATTTCCATGCTGTTTAAAAGACTTTGCAAATCTCCCTCACTAGCCTTAGATTCACTGTCTTTGTGATTCTAACATGTATTTATTTACTTCAGAAATAAATTTGCTCACCATTTCATTGACAGATCATTTTGTTGCAATTACAAACCAAGGACTACTCTGTGTCAGCCTGCAGACAAGGAAAGAGCTCCTGTAGGCACATTGCGTAGATTTAGAGAACTAAAACTCATCATTCTATATAGCTTGTCAAGCACTAGCACACCAGTCATATCTGGACAGTCACTAAAGCAGATAATTTCTTGCCTGTGTCCCAGGGCAGAAAAGAAGCATTTAAGAATGGAAAATCAGACAATACATGTCTTGAGACAGACTTTGCAACCTCAGAGATGAGGAATTTAATGATTGTCTTCACGTACAGTTTCTTTCCTTATAGTGCTGTCACTAGGCTAATGATCAGGAAATAGCTGAGAATATTTCCTGAGAAAGGGCTTTATAACCTTCTCAAACCATCTCACTTTTTCAGGCCTATAGCTTCACCCTGGTATTTAATTATGTTAGTACCAGAGAGGATAAATGTGTGCGCTTTCTGTAGGTGAGCAAACCAAACACTAGATAAATTTAACATGTTTAGATTAGGGGCTGGTAAACTCTAGTTAGCATGTAAACTAGGATATGTGTAAACAATTTAACAGGTTTCACAGAATATTCTGAGTTATTTCCAGAACACCTTCTATGTCTTTCTCCTCCATATGGAGCACAGCCTGTGTGTGCACTGTTACTGGTCCCTTGGGTCCTGACTTTCACAGAAATCCTGGCACATCGGAGCAGAGGCAAACCAACAGGACCACATCTCTGTTGTGGACATTCAGGACACCAGAGCCACTGAAGTACCTTCTCTGTGTGCTCAACAATACCTCTGGTATCTCTTATGTGGCACTACTTAAACCCTCATAGCAACTACCCCATCTTCCTTTAATAACCCAGAGCAGAGCCTACTGCTCAGGTTTGGAGGTAAGGATGATAACCCCACACTCACTATCACTGGTGTGTGGTCCTGTCCCCATTCTGACTTACCTGCAGAGTAATTTCTTGAAGTAAAGTAGGATCTGGTTTTTGCATTACCTTAAATTGACTGTTTCACTAAAGGGATTCTCATTGCCACGTCTTAGTCCCTTGGATGCTCACACTGCTGTGTTGCAGTAGCTGAAGCTGAAATGCTGGGAGCGCGCCAAGGATTCAAACACCCATACCCACAATAATCCCTGCCTCAGGAATCCAGATTTGCCTGGGACTTAGTAACATGACCTGTTTTCCACCAGCTCTAAACTGCTCCCTCCAGAACTGAGTTTCATCTTCTCCCAAGCTTAGTTTCAGCCAAGGAATGAAATCACTTCTGAACAGCCACTGAACTTTGTTGGCACTGTTAGCTTCTGCACTTCTGCTCAAAAGCATTAACATTCAGTGCCCAGTTTTGGAATTTTCTGTTCTCTGCTCTTCCTAAACAATCAGGAGCTGGAGGTCACATACTTTTTATATTAGTAACAGAGAAGTAATTACTGAAAACTTTGTCAAGGAACAGAAGGCAAGGCTGTGCTGAGCTGTCCACGCCCTGGACATTTGCATGATCCTAGCATGAAATAGCAAGAGAGAGAGAGCTTGACCCAGATCCTGAGGAATCAGAAATGGAGCTCCCATGGGATTTGCAGCAGTAGCTTTTCTTGGGGAGTGAGTCAACACAGCTAAAAAGCAGGGCAGCATAGCAACTATCAAGAGATGTGCCATTGCAATGTTATGCCAAAGTTACTCAGCTAAGGATGTTTCCTAAGTGGATTTTCAGTCATTTCTATCACTCTTTCTTCTCCAGCACTGGGCATGCTTTACCTTCTGTCCCTCTGTGCTCATTGCCTGTCACTAGCACTTGCACTCACTTAACCTTAACTATTAGTGCTGCCCTTAAATCAAATGCAGTCCTGGAAACTTGCCTTTCCCAGCATTTGGCCTTCTTCCAACTACAACAGACGTGTTAATGAGAAGACCTCATATCTAAGTGTCTAGTCAAGGCACTTGCAAAATGCCAGGCAGCACAGTAGCTGGATGTGAAAAAAAGAAACCTGCTAATGTCAGCTCATAGCAAGACTCATATTCAAAGAGCAGCAGAGAGCAGGGAGAATCAATGACCACCTGGGATAAGCACATAGAGAGATGGCTTAGTGGTCCTTGGAGAAGTGTTATGTTCAGTGGAATACCCAGCTGAGTGTGGGGACTATCAGCTCCTGCCAGTGAGTTGTGGGTACACACACCTGACAGCAGGCAGCTGAGGAGTCAGTGGTGTACGCGTGGGAGAAAGGTCAGGAGATTGTACAGGACTTTTCACTTGTGAGTTGGATGATGAGGATGGTCAGTGAGTGATGAATATGAGCAGGTGGTAGAGAATTTCACCATGAGACAGTTCAGTCAGAGAGCAGGAACTCAGCAATTTTCATATTGGGCAGGGGTTTTTCATGATAATCTGAGAACTAGGTGCCATAAGGCACATAAATCAAAGGAGCTTCTTGAAACTGAGACAGTCTGAGGCCCTGATGCCCTGAGATAGAGCAGCTGAGGTGACACTAGATAGTCCCCTGAGTACATGGGCTCTGTTTGTGTCAGCAGCAAAACCACTCCTTCCTGATCTAGAGTGAAAAAATAAATGACATTTTTTAGAAATCAGCTTGGTTACTCAGGGGTTTCAGAAGAAACAGACAATTTTCTTCACATGGTTTAAAAAAGTACTATACTGTATCAGAAATCGCAAAATCTTTAAATTGAAAACATATTTTTAAATATTTGTGTTATATTGATTTTTCTTTTTAAAACAAATAATTTCAAATTAAATGTCAATTCAAGGAAATCTTTTCAAGACTGTTCATTCGATATCAAACTACTTAAAAGATTTAAAGAAGGAAAGCAATGCTGCTTCAGTGTCATCTCTGTAAATTTTATTGAGCTAAAGTTTTTTGTTTATTGAACTGATACAATATTGACCCAAATATAAAACAATTTTATTTGTTTTCTGCCAGAACGTATGGTGTGGGAAGAGTGGACTCTTCCTGTAACTTTGGATTACATTCCAAGAAAAGAGGTACATTTAAAGGCCTTTTAAAAAGTCTTAGCTACATAGTTTTGACAATTGCTTTATGAGAATCAGAATCAATCTGTCAGTTCACCCATGGTTCTTCACATCAGTCAGTTTTATCTATATAGCACAAAGTTTGAAGAGCTTGCCTCAGTATAGTTATAGTTCCTCATTAGACTAAACATCTCATCTAATCTAATATCCTGTCTCTTAAAAAACAGTTACAAGAACAGGTCAAGTATTTGGTGACAATTCCTCAAAGACAATTTCCAGCTTTCAGCAGATTTTGACTTAGGAGGAGCCTGCAGATAAATGGAGACCTCAAATGTAGTGTTATGTAGTAGATTTTTTCTCCCCCATGGATTTGAGAATTAAACTACAAATTGGAGTGTAGGGAAATGGAATATATAGTCCTTGGCAGCACAGCCAGTTCGTGGAGAGAAGAAAGAAATCTCCCATCATTTGGATGGAGGCAAAGATAAGTGAAGCACCAGCTAGGTAGAATGGGAATCCCTGAGACATGACCACAGTACAAATGAGTAACTAAGCAGTAAGGAGTTAATGCCTTGCTCTGCCTCAAACACCAATGGACATTCCAGCTGACAAGTTAGAACAGGATGTGCCTGGAAGTACTGATGTAGGGGAGCACCCTTCTTGAGCCAGCTTCTCTGTTCTGGTCCATGAAGACTGCACAACACAGAACAGGACAAATGCAGAAGTGGGATTAAGGAGTGGGCAAGACTAGTAGAAGGGGATCAAAACCACCAAAAGACCCTTAAAGACTCCCAGCCAGTTTCCAGAAATGTCCAGAAGAATGGACTGTTCATGCTCACTCACACAAAGAGTAAGAAACCCGATCCCAAGGCAAGGAAAACTTACCTAAAAGCCTCCACAAAGCTTGGGTGGCTCCCTCAGGACCCTGGACATCTGTTGGCTAGATTGGCCAGTGATCTTCTTTCCTCTCTTTTCTGATCTCTCTTTCACTCTCCATTTCTTCCTTCCTTTTAGTTTTCTACTTCTCTTATTATTAGAAAGTAAGGGCAAAACATTTATCAATTTCCATGCCAAGTGTGTTTTGTAATAAAACTCTGTGAGCGTTCTTTTCTGGATCCTCTTGGCTTTTGACATTCTTTTTTGGCCGTGGACACCTATGAATCTTAGGTGCTCCCTTCCATGTAGGAGTGGGACACAACAGTAACCAAGTCTAGCATTGTAGTTCACTCATAGCATTTTTGAAGTTTCTCGTTGCTGCTCCCTCTTTAGACACTGTATTGGGATACTGCAAAGATGAAGACGAAGCAGTCATGATCTTTTCTTGTTGGCAGAAAACACTGTATCCCATTATGGACCCTACTGCAGACAGAAAAAGAGATAGAATACACATCAAGTGTTTATATCTTGTGTTCATAGCTGCTTGACTTTTTTGAGAGGGAGAGAGAGCTTATGGTAGTATCCCATCCCACAGACCTGATGTCTTCAGCAAAGCATTACTCATACTGATATCTATTTTCTAATCCTAATATTTTATTTTTCTTTACCTGACTAAAGTTCCAAGTGCCCACCATTCACTATAATCAAGTGCTGATTTCCTTGAGATTCCCCAGCTTTCCTTTGCTCACTGCTCCTCTGCTTTCCCAGACCCTGCTTGTACACTGCAGGAGAGCTGCCCACGCCAAAGAGTAAGGACTCCTTCAATGACCTCCTGACATTCTCTTTCCAAACAACTTCTGGCTGCTGTTCTCCTCCAGAGCTCCATGATGTCATTGCACCCAAGCAAGGAAAGCAGAGCAGGTCCAGTCATGGTAACCAGGGTCAGAGAAAAGTCAAGATCACCAGGCAAGTCTGACTGGACAAGGCAAGGTTAAGGACAAGCCAGGAAGTCAATCCAGCATCAGTACCAGCAAGGCACAGGCATAGCTGAGACATAGTTCAAACAAGGAGCAGGGGCATGGACTGAGCTTAAATGCAGCTCTGGAGCAAAAGTGGGAGAGCTTTTCCCCAGTTCTCTTTCACTCCCAGCATTTTCCTCAGCAGTCTGATTAAGGTGACAAGTAGCCAATCCCCTGGTGTGGGAAGCCAGATGAGCACACTCAAGCCCTGACAGCAGTGTCCCATGTTCAGTGAGCACGCAGGCACCAGAGAACTGGCAGAGACCTCAGTGCCTGAACTGCTGTTCAGCACTGCAAGGCAGGAGCCATTCCACAGCACAACACAACTACTGGTCCCAAATAGCTCAGGGACCCATCTCACGAGGATGCAGATTCTAGTGCAGGTACACCAGGCAGAAATCACAGAGTCTGTGTTACAGAGAATGTACTAAATATTTACTCCATAGTCATTTGAGTTTAGCAAATTGTCTCTCCTGTATCACAGAGATGAGTTGTTTACAAACCAAACACTGTCAGTCCATTTAATTAGCTCTTTAACATAGTGAGAAATGTTCCCTGGCAGAGAGTTCCTGGGAAACCCTCCAAGATGTGAAATGGAGAGGGAGGACATACAAGGCTAGTCTCCCAGACCCAGACCTCACAATTGAATCATCCCTCTTTGGATGATGGTAAACTGAGTCCAGAGAGTGTAATAACCATCCCCATGGCCAATGTAACAGTAATTTACACTGTCCCATGCAAGGGACAGTCATGCCATCCTGCCACAGAGGAGAGCAGCTCCCATGGTGCCCTCTTTTCTGTACAGACATAGCATAAAAACATACAGCCCCAGCAGGTTGTGGAGCTGCTCAGCTTAGTTTAGGTAGGTCTGGGTCTAGATATCCTAGTATTCATGTGTCTTGATATTAGCAAGAGAGCTAAGAGAGTGCTAGCAAGACTGCTTGACTTGCTCCATTGAAGACCTCATCTGTAAGCTTGTCAGATTAGATGGTTCAGACAGGAACTGTTTGCATTATGAGGCATCTTTCCCCATGAAGTATGCAGAAATGATTAAACAGCAGTTTTTTTCCCTAAACAAAGGAAAAATGTGTTAGTTATAAGAAGTGTCTGTAGAGAAACAAGAATGTTGTTTCACAGGTCTGCTTAACCCTATTCCTGAAAAAAAAAATCCACTCAGACCTGATTTCTCTGAATCGCTGTGGTGTGCTTCAAGTCAGAAGCTCAGCTCTAAGCTCAGAAGTACGGCCCTGAGCTCAGAAGCACTGCACCCCACAGCTGCTGCAGGATGGGTGTGAGCAGGAGGGATGGAGAGGGATCTACGTGCTGTGCTCCTGGCAGCCTTGCCGTGTGTGCTTGCACAGACAAGCACTGTGTCAGCATAGAGATGTGAGAGATCAGAGGAGGAAAGGAGTCCAGGCTCAGGAACACGACAAGAGAGAATAAGAAATGAGGCTGGGAAAAGCCAGCTGGCAACACAGAGGCAGGGTCCCAGGAAGATGTGAAAATTTGGATATGAACGATGATACAGTCATGTCCATGGGGCCAGTCATGAAATTAGCTCAAGTCACTGAGCCCTTGAATGGGAATTCAGAAAGATTCAGATCTGGCTGACGTGCCATGTCAGTGATACTGGGAAAGATCTGCCGGCTGCCTCACCTTGCTTTAGAAAAACCTGGATGCCGTTTGCTTTGGCAGTGATAGGCATATGTTGCCCTCCCGTGGTGAACATTTTCTCTGGAGTAAGGGAGTAGTACTTGAAGGGACTGTGGGGTTTGCAGCTCCAAACACACCACTACACCAGGCTTTTATTTCCCAGTGGTTACAAATGCACCATTATTAATTTGAACATCAGTGTTTGTCTCCCACAACCTTGTTATTATTCAGATACATTTACTGTTTTGTTTGACCAGAGCCAGACCCACGCACAAAGTCCAAATTGTTCTGTCAAAGCACAAATTTGATTACTCCTGCCACGAAAGTGTACCAGTTTGAGCTGCACTGCTTTCATTAATTTGGTTTAGTACTTTCAGTTGTGTGTTGCATGCTGTGATGAAAGCCATTTGTCCTGCAACTGCCTCCATACAACCGTGACTGACAGTACTAATGCTATATATTTATGTTGAACCACAAACCTCTGAAAAAATAACCACTTCAATTTCTTACAATTTTATCAAAGTTCCATTACCAAGCTTCAGATTTCCCATACTAAGATCTATTCGAATGTTAAAAAATATTTATATACAGAGCACAAAACGTTTATTTCCGTAAGTTAGATCAGCAAAGCCACAATTTCAGTTTTCAAAATAAATTGTCCTGTGTTCCTAGAGGCTTCTGAATTAAGCAGTGATTACAATTAAAACCTGCTCTGGGAAGAAAAGAAAAACAAACACCCAAACCCAACATACTACCACCAAGTTCTGACCAGGTCTCAGCTCACACATTATTAGAGACTACCAGCTCATCCTGCTGAAGATGTGTCCAGTGTTACAGTCAGCTCCCAGTTGCTGTGAGACAACCTTGGGTACCATCTGGAGAGCACATCTGCAGAACTTTCCCCCTGGCTACTTGCAGCAGTGCCTGCATGGACCCCTCACTGCTGCGCCTGCTCTACATCTTCCAGTCAGAACATCCAAAAGTGGTGTGCAGTACTGTCCATTTCTTCCTGGCACCTCACATCTCAGAGGAGTCACAATATTTAAGCCACTGCCAAAGGAAGAATAACTGAAAAAGAGTTGATAGATGAAACTGAAATAATTTAGTAATGGGATTCACCAACATGGACAGGCAGGTATGCTGCCTCCAGGTGGGATGAAGTTCATTTTCTTCACAGTAGCTGGTGTGGGGCTGTGCTTTAAGAGCTGTGACCAAAACACTGCTGAAAAACCAGTGTTTTTGCCATTGCTGAAGAGTGCATCAAGGTGACCTCTGCTTTTCACAGTCCCTGACCCACAGGAAATAGGCTGGGGGTGTACAAGAGGCTGGGAGGGGTCACAACTAGGCAGATGACCTGAATTAGCCCCAGGTATTGCCCAGGTCAAAGCTCCCCAAGTTAGTTATGTGTAATAGAGCCGTTTTCCTGAAGATGAAACCTGCCTAACCCTGGGAACTGGTGAATGAATTCCTTATTTTGCTTTGCTTGTGCCTGGCTTTTACTTTCCCTACCAAACTTGTCTTTATCTCAACCCAGAGTTTTCTCACTTTTACTTCTGATTTTCTCCCTCACTGCACCAGGGAAGAAGTGAGTGAGTGACTGTGTAGAGCTTAGATGCCAGCTGGGGTTTAACCACAACTACAGTGGACAGGAGTGTAAGAAAAAAAACCAGAAAAACGGGAATAACTTTTTTCACTTCCTATCATATGAACAACTTCACTATGAAGTGAAAGGGATACATTAGTAAAACTGCATTACTCCCTTTTAAGTTCCGGCTACACCCATTTTCTTTTTGTCTTAGTGAACAAAGTAAGAGATGGCTCTACATGAGCCCAGGTATTGATGGGCTTTTAGATTCACACTTGCAACCATGAACCAATTCAGAATGCCAGAGTTCAGCAGCAGTAAAACTGAGTTACTGGTGCTGTCCAGTGAACTGCGTGCAAATGAAGCCAAGTTGGGAAAAGATAAGAGTAACGAGGAAACACCCACTACTCACTAACAATGACAATAAAGCTTTGCATGATTTTCCTCAAACAGTTCTAGAAATATAACCAGTCCCACAACAAGTAAACTTGTTGTTTCTACCGTTTTTCCTCTATTAACACTCACTGAAGGATTTTGCTTGGCACAAGTGAGGTATGGTCACAGCAAAAAACAATCGGAACAAGACCTACTAGGAAACAGTGACCAGTAAAAAGTTTCCTCTGTCCTACACTATGCTGAAAATTTAAAACTATGCATGTGAAATGTAACACAAGTGATGCTGAATTTATTTTTACAATACTTCTCTTGCTTTTAAATATGCAAAAAAAGATCTGTACATTAGGTTCTGGTCTACCACTTTTCTTGCTGATAGTTTCACAAGCAAGGCACCTTACTAACAAATTTACCATTCTAAGATCATACTGAGGATTTCCAAAGTCCTCCACTCTCAATTGTGGTATTATTTACATAGTACTGGGGAAAAAAACCACACTTACGTGAATGTATGTACTCCTGAAAAAAAAACCCTCCTTGCACATAAATCAGGAACAAGGTACCAATGAGAGAAAAAAAACCAGAAGCAACTTGAATCATGAAATACAGTTCCTTTAAATCCTCAGACTGAACCTCCATACGTGATAAACTTCAAATATGAGAATTACTGGAGGCTAAAATAATTAGTTAGTAATTAAATAATAAAATAAAAAATTATTTTAATAATTTCTGCTTGCTTCACTGCTGACAGATGTCTTAAAATGAGACTATGTGGGCTTTGTTCATAAGCAGCTAGCTGCAGGAGCAATAGAAAAGGACCTATGGAATTTTATTGCTGCATTATTTATGGTTTTTCTCTATAGATTCAGGCATTGTTTTTTATGAATATTCACACTTGTCTAAGAAAATACTTCTGAAACAAGTCTTGAAATCACCAGTGCTAAATTGTGTTTTATTTCCAACAATTAGCCGTTACAGTATGTGAAACAAAAAGTGTCCAAAATAAATAGCTGAAGATGAAGCATCAGTATACTACTGTCTTCGCTACTGTTCTGGCCCCTTAATGTTTCTTGCTTTTCAACCTTTACTCTTCAGATTCTCCAGGCCTACGGATATCATCAATCTTCAGGATCATTCTAACAACCTGAGTTGCCAGAGAAATCTGCTGTTTCTTACCAATCAAGGTTTCTATAACATGCTGCTGTTTCATATCTGCCAAAAGAAAGCAGAAGAATTAGACAATCTCCTCAAGTCTAGATATTATATCTAGCTTGAGATAGTAATTTGCATGCAATTTTATAGAATGTTTTGAAATTATTACTCTTGGCCACTGTAGCTTACAAACAACATTTGTACAAATTAATTTTTCATCTGGGTTCTTACCAAACATCTTGGGACATTAGGATCCAACTCTTTTCCTAACTAGTTCTTCCCCAACTGTAACTCTTTGCCACTCTGCATTACTTTTTAAAAAAGCACAGTTTCTATACACATATACTGAAAGCTGATATATATCTATACACAAGATCTATATCTATATATCTAAAGATCTATACACAAATACTGAAAGGGCTGAGCAACCACTAAAGAAGTGCAAGTTCAAATGCCATAAAACAGCATCAAAAACCTAATCAAAGAAAGCTTATGACTTTACAAATTCTGCAATTTACCATGTTCTTCTGAAGAGTGTACATCCAGATAAAAATAAGTTTTTATACATTTGCTCCTTAGTCTTCACGTGCTTGTTACAGGTCTATATACGCAAACCTGCTGGTGTGAACAACACTATACCAAAGTATTTTCAACCCTTTGTTTACTTCTTCACAGTTATTTGCAGAGCTGCAGTGTAAACTGGATCACTAAAACTACAGTATTTAAAACACAGCCTGCTCTTGTCTTATTATGAGAGTAGTTTTTTTCCCTGTGCCACAATGTCACCACACATCTTCAACTAATCTTGCCACCAAATAAAGGTTTTCAGGCAATTATACATTTTCTTTCTGGTAGACACGTATGTATCTCTCCACCTGCATTCTCATTCATTATGACAAGGTGCAAGAGTCTGAATAACTGAAGCTGTTTAAAAAAAAAACATAGTAAGCATTTTGAGCTTTTGAGAAAGAAAAGCCTATAAGCTCCTCTTTCTCCACACAGCAGTTCTTACCATTTGTTCCTTTCTGCAAACAATCAATGCCAAGGGCTGGATTATTTTCTTTCACTTGCCTAGCCCGCACCTCGGTCATAGTCTGTATTGGATTCATACCACTGTTCTCCGAGAGTGCCATGGGAATTACCTCCAGGGCATCTGCAAAAGCTCTCACAGCATACTGCTCCAAAGATGGGCACTAGCGGAAAAGAAATTTGAATTCATAAGCTATTAATGCCAATGTTAGTAAAGGCAGACTTTCATACTAGTTATGAAATATACACACGCAACACGCAGATTTTATTGGGAAATTAATAACTGAGCTAATACCTCTGGACAATAACTACTTGCAAATTAAAAAAAAAATTAAACTGCTCTTACCCTAAAAGGAAAAATAGTACTAGTAATGACTTTTTACAGAGAAGGGAAAGAAAACTTTGCAGAGATGGGAAGGAAAACTTTTAATGCTGGTTATAAGTGTATGTCAGAAAGTTCTACAATACGCCTGTTTTGGAAGATCTTTAATGTTTTTCTGGCATCTCTAAAGACAGTTTGAATTATTCCTTTCTCACCTTATCTGCTGCTTCACTGACTGCCAAGGCACAAGAAATTTCAGCTGCACCGCCACCATACACAATACGATTATCACGAACGAGATTCCGGATTACACACAATGCATCATGAAGAGACCGCTTTGCTTCTTCAATAATCTGGAATTATAAAAAGCATGTATTTTACAATATACACATCTCAAGGCTACTAAGAGGTGTTTCCTAATACAGAAATGAAAATTGCAAATAAACTGTAGGATCTTCTCATGGCTCTAATGCAGCTCTACTGCTGCTATATTACTTCAAAATATAGAATGTTAGATATCCAGTGACAAAAAAAAAAAAACATAAATATTTCATTTCAATGTTATTTGTTAAATATGTAATTAAAGGGACAAAAACTTACATGGTAAGAGTTTTAATCTTTTATATTTACAAGACACAAAACACCAAAATTTAAATGCCAACACTTTTTTCAGCTGCAGTTTCTGTCAACTCCCAACTTAAACAGACGCAGGAGGATTTAACATGTTTTTAACAAATATGTATTCAACACATTAGATATTTAACAAATACATATATCGAACAAATAAATATACTGGGCTGAGACAGATGTTCTTTCAGCTTGTGAAAGAACTGCTTCTCAGTTTGCATCATTGATGATTTGGAATTTGCCACCAGCACAAGTATGTCAGCATCGAGACAGAATTTGTCAGTCCAGCTGTCCAGCTCTGTGGTTACAGAGGAGGACTTAACAAGTTATTCTAACCTTTAAAGCAATATGTTTGCTTCCTTAAAGAACTTTTCAGGATATGTTCTTTTTTCTTAAGTTTTTTCAGTCAAAGTAGGGCTTGACCTGTAGTAAATAGAATTTAGTGCTAATAGTACAACCAAAACCCATATTAAGTACATAAGCATTTAAAATGGTCTCGTTCTGGGAGGATATGGGGTGTGTAGGGTGTGTGTTGGTTTGGGTTTTTTATTTTTTTTTTTTAACTGGACTAAATCAGAAGAATTACAACTAGGTCTACGATAAAATTGAATCTTTCCAAGATGACAGTATTGATGCACAAAAGTGATCCATGAGAAAAAAACCCAGAGAATCCACAGGTAAAATGATTTCTATATTTATGAACTATACAGTCTAATAGAGAGGAAACAAAGTTTTTATTTAAAAACACAGGATGTGAATCTAACAAGTGACTTCTGACACACAGTCATGACTGCCTATAACCCTTTATTCCTTCTATTTGTCCACACTGCAAGGAAAATGTAGAAAAAAATCAAGAGGAGTTTATTAACATGCTTTAGAAAGGAACTACACATTCTGCATCTTCTGTATCAAACATTTGTAACAGACCAAGCATCTCACCATTTTATTTCCTCCTCTGATGAAAATGGTCACAGCTCTGGAATTCTGACACTGTTCAATGAGAAGCATTCTGTCCTTTGTTGTTCCAAAGGAGATCTCTCGGACAACACCGGCAAACCCCAGTTTCTCTGGTGTGAGTTCACAGAAGCGAGGAACAATGCGTCCTCCAGTCGCAATGGCGATTAACTGAAGTTACACAACCATCAGTTACGATTTTTCCATTGTATTTTACGTAACATAAAACTAGTGAAAAAGAATCTGTCAAATGCCTACTCCAAAAGCTTATCTTCCCCTCACTTGAAAGTATTTCAGGCGATGCTTTGTTTCTGCAAACTGCAAGACTGAAGCAGAAACGTTCCTAGACATCTAAAGTCATATATGTACACTCCAATTATAAAACAAAATCCCATTTGTTGTATGTTCTTCCATAGATCACCAATGATTTTTCTCCAATACCCACCCATGTGCACAGTTACGCAGTTCTACCCAGAAAGCTTGAACTTTTAGCTAGTACAGCCTATTATTTAACAAATGTTTTACAACTGGTACAAAGCCCAATTTTACTTACTTCTATTTCAGGTCCACCAACCCAACGAACAGCAGGCAGCTCATTCTGGAGCAGCAAGTGATTTGCCTCATCATCAAAACCCCACTGGCAAATAGCAAGGTTTGCACCAGTGTCTTTTATCTGAAAGAAACACAAATCATCAGTCTTAAACAATCTCTTCATGGTTTTAATTCTTATAATTTTCTCAAAATAGAAATCTGAAGAAGAACCCTCTGGCATGGATAGAGACAAAAATATATTTTTTTAACTAATGCAGTAGACACAAAGTTAGCTTTTATTCATAGCACTACAATTGCTTGTATGTTGCCTCCTATAAGGAGTATTACCTCATTTCCAGGAATAAATCAATGCATTATGCTATTCTGTGTAAAGGTTATGAAAGACAAAAAAACCAGAAATAATCCTAAAGACTACCTGCTTCACCATCTCTTCAAACTTCTCTTTTTCATATTTCTGCAGTGCCTTGTAGTCATCCACTGATGTGACATCAAGCTTATGTTTGGTTTTAGGCTTAGGTGGTTCGAATGGACAAGTAAGGATTGCAATTTTAACATCTTTTAGCTCCTGTGCAATTCAAAAAAAACCCAAAAAGTTGAGTTTTGACTTCATTAGCACCTCTTTCTTATATCTGCAAAACTTACAGACATATCTTTATAAACACAGGCATAGGAGAAAATGTGAAGACCATCTAACTTATTCTCAAGTGGAATAACTGTAACTAAATAATTCTGTCAAGAATCTCTGTAACCCTCTTAGAATAAATTCCACAGCTTCTAGACGCTGTTTAAGCTCTTAACAATCTTTAACAGTGATGTCTTTTCATAGTTTAATGGTTAAAACCCTCCCAAAATTCAATGAAACTGTTATTTGCCCTATCCACAGTGACCACTGAAAATATTAATGATTTTTATAGCAACATTTCAGGTACTACATGACTGATATTTTTCACTAGTCTTCCTTTTCACAGAATAAACAGTGTCACCAGCTAGAAAAATAGTTCGGAATAGTAGAAATTTTCAACTGCCTCCATTTCTCGTGCAGTACACTGCCCAAAGACTTGGAGACCTTATCTACACTAAATATAATACAAGGACAGTTTCTGGGGTGTTCCAAAGAGCACAACATGGAATCTCAAAGGTTAAGAAGCACTTCTTGATACTAACTTTCATTAAGCATATTAAGCCTACCACACACTATGGATGACTATTTCTGCTTTAACATAGAACTCTCTGCCCTTGTCCTCACTTAGGAGGACAGCAATTCCTCCCCTTGCCATAATCTCTCAAAATTACTGTAAACTCTAAACTTCCAATATGAAGAATTTCACACTCCTCTCCCCTTCCTCTGTTGATACATGGGTGAAAAGCCAAGCCAAACCACAAGATTGTTTAAATATTAAACAAATGCCAGGACAGCATATGATGACAATCTTATTTAAGCCATTACACGTGACAGACACACACAGGGATGTCACTTACTTTAGGCATCTGTGGATGACTGAAATCTTTATCCACAATCACTCCTTTAACCAACTGCGTATCTTCCAGTCTACCTCCTACTTTGCCTTGTACCTTGATCAGCTCAAAATCAACATCTTTACGTTCCATGTCTGCTACTGTCAGTACAGCATTCACGGCAATTTCTGCCATTTGTCTGTGACAACGGTTAACTCTACGTTTAAAAAAAATACAATTAAGTTGCATTACATTTCTTTAACTTGGGAGAAAAAAAGTGATTCTATCAAATCTTGAGCAGCAGGAAGTATCGCTATAGCTAGAAACTTTTGCACTCTACATTAAAAGAGAGGCTCCTGTCTGCTTGTTCACAGACATAAAAGGTGCTGGATATGGCAAAAAACACAACACACAACAGGGTTGGTGTAAACAGCCTTTGTGGACAGTCTTGATACAGTGAGGAGCAGCAACTATCAATAAACATTCAAGTGACAGAAACCACTGTTAAGACAGCCCAGCAAAGGAAGCCTATCCAATGTCTGAACTACACACAGAATCCATAAAGGAAAATAAACTTATGGAACTATCCTGAGGTAAAATTTTTTTAGGGGAAAAAAACCCCACAACAAATGAAACTTCTGAAACATTACACATAATTATTTTTACAAGATTTACATTACTCTTGGAATTTGCTGTGATGCAGAAATCTGGAACTAACACGTTAGAATGAAGCTGATTCTGTGCTGTTTAACTTCATGGAATTGACCATTTAGAGACAAAGGATTCACAGCATGAGTTCATTGAGAAATTAGCCAAAATGAAACATAAGAGGGCCTTCAGCAGCACTTCAACAATGCAAACAATTTAATAATTCATCAAAACTCCAGGATTTCTCCTTTCCACAAGAGTTTTCAAGGGAAGCTTAAATATTCTGAAGTTTTTGTGACTTACACTTTAGAGCCGAGAGTTGTCTTTGCTGTCTGGATCAGAGGCTCAATGTTCTGTGGATCAACTGGAAAGCTGTCACTGATTTTGTCTAGATGCTCAATAGCAATGCGGGCTGCCTGCTCATAACCGTCTGCTATTCTGATGGGGTGAATACCTCGATCTAGTAATTGCTCAGCCTGTTCCAACAGTGCTCCAGCCAGAACTACCAAAAAAAAAAAAAAAAAGTAAATTTTACTCTTGATTGGAGCATCATTTTAAATACATTATCAACAGATTAAAAAGCATGCTTTCTCTTTTTTTTCTGTAATATTACAGAAATTCAATGTTTCCTAAATAACAAAATAACTCCAAACAACCCCCTGCTTGCTGTGCTTAGAAAGAAAACAGTATTATGTTAAGACCAAAATGAAGCACAGGCATCAAGGCAGAACAGGTAGAAGATTGTGGAAGAAAATCATATAGAAAAATGCTTAAAGTACAAAGAGGGTTCTCAGCATTATCTTAAAATACTTAGAAACAACAAAGAAGTGTCTTTCTGATTAAAGGGCTTCTAATACAAGAACCTACAAGAACACTGCAGCAATACCCTAGAGAACTGCTAAAGAAAAGCTACTGTTACTTCACACAAAATTTCTCAAAATAGCTGAAGAAGCTTCATTTTAAAGCTGGAAAATCTTAGTTAAATTTAAAATACTTTCTTACCAACGACTCCAGTAGTTCCATCCCCAATTTCATCATCTTGAGACTTGGCCAGCTCCACCATAAGTTTGGCTATCTGGTGATCCACATCCATCATATTCAGGATGGTAGCACCATCATTTGTCACAGTCACCTCACCATCCTTGTCCACCATCATTTTATCCAAGCCTGAAAATACACGTTCAAAGTATGAAGGAAAACCTAAAAAATCCCTCAAAACAATTAATAAGACAGAACCAGTAGAAGTGTTTTATTATTACCATTGGGGCCCAGGGATGTTCTTAGAGTACTTGCTACAGCCTTTGCTGCCATTATGTGAGACTAAAAAAAACAAAGGAGAAAGAAGGTAAATCACTACCATGCATTCTGAAATCATAACAATAAGCTAGGAAAAATACAGTAACGCAAATACTGCAATTCAACTGACAACAACTGATTATGACTGAAAAAAAGAAATAAAGATATGTGTATTGTCTTTATGCCAGAAACATTTCCTGTGGCTTTTCTTGTGCTGGCTCCGCTAAAGCATGTAAAGGCAGAGCAGCCAAAGCGACAGCACCCAGGTTTAAAGGAGGGCAGCAACAGGAGCAGGCAACGCTATAAAGAAAAGTCAGTGCGATTTCACTCATCACAGAATAACCATGGAATGGTTTGGGTTGGAAAGGACCTTGAAGATCAACCAGTTCCAAGCCCCTGCCAGAGGCAGGGACATCTTCCACTAGACCAAGTTTCTCAGAGTCCCATCCAGCTTGGCCTTGGGCGCTGCCAGGGATGTGGAACCCACAACCTCCCTGGGCAATCTGTGCCAGTGCTTCGCTCTTCTCTCGCTATTTGTATCGCCCGCACTCTCGCACGCTGCCGACTCGCTCAGCCCCGGCCTTCCCGCAGCGGCCACTTCGGGCGGGGGCAGCGGTCCCAGGGAGGGGCCGCGGGGAGGGGCGCCTGCACCTGCGGGGTGACGGCCCCAAAACGCCGCGGCTCCGGGGGCGATGTCTTCCTTCTCCCTCCATCCCTCCCACGCTTGCGGGCCTACACCGGGCTCCATCCGCCCTGCGCCTCGGGTGGGGCTGGCGGAGAGCACGGCGCGGCTAAGTCCCCAGGGCCTCTGTCCTCCCGCCCCTCGCAGCAGCAGCAGCAGCAGCAGCAGCAGCAGCACAGCACGGCATGGCGCGGCGCGGCCCATTCAGCACGGGCCCGCGGGCGGATGAGCGGCCCCGGCGTCCGCCCCGCCTCACTCACCTTGAGCGCCTCGAGCCCCATCAGGCGCGTCTTGCGCTCCTGGTCCTTGAGGATGAGGAAGGGGCGCCCATACTCGTCAAACGCCAGAGTGCCCATGGCCGACATGGCTCCCGCTCCTGCCACTACTGCCGCCGCCGCCGCTCGCGCGCTCCGACCGGAAGCTGCCGCGCCCGCCGTGACGCCACGCCCCGCCCCGCGCCTGCGCAGCCCGCACCTGCGGGACATATTTCGCGGGCGGAACCTTTGTGGCGCCCCCGGTGGACCCTTCTGGAAGGGTCCAGCGGGGGGGGGGGGAGGGGGCATCCCTCGGCTCGCGGGGGTGGGAACAGAGAGGATCTTCTCCATGGCGGTGGGATACGGGCGCCGAGCGCGGCGACAGCGGGCCGCATGGGGTGGCGTGAGCGCGGTAGAGTGAAGACAGACACATGGTACAAAAAGTGTGCGCGGCGCTCCTCTCCAGAGCACCTTCAGAAAGGTTTATGTCCCCCACCCCGCATAGCGAAGTGGTACTGCCCTTCCCTATAACTGCCGCCGGACCAGCACGACTGTAGGTTGGTTTGTCAGTGGGTTTTTTTGTGATTGCGGCGTCCGGGCGGGCACGGGTGAATGTCGCCGTCCCCTGGAAAAATGTTTCTCTTGGGAGGAATAAAAAGAACTCCTCAGGGACGTTTCTCTAGGTGCCGGCTCCCGAGCCGTCCCTGGCGGGGAGGTCCCTGCCTGCGCCGCCCTTGAGCTGTTCCGGGGCGCTGCGGGGCGGAATGCAGGGGTGGTGTGTGGGCTTACGTGGAAACTGCTGTCCTGCCCCGAAACAATGTTACCTCGTGCCTCGGCTTCTCGGCAATTGTAGCATGTCCCTAGGGCCTGGGAGTCGGCTAAAGGAATATAACGGGGGAAGGGGAGGGGACGGGGTTTTTTAGTTAGGTTTTTTGTTTGTTTTGTTTTGCTTTGTTTCGAATGTCCTCTCTCTTTGATGGAACACACCGCTTTATCTCAAGTGAGCATTTAATAAAGCTGTTAGTGAAAGTACTCTCTGTCGGGCCCCAGGTGCGATGTCCGAGGCGGCGGCGAAGGAGAGCCCGGAGCAGGATGGCGAGGGCGGCTCCAGGAGGAGCAGCTGGGGGCTGCTGGCCACGGCTGGGCTCGGCGGCACCTTGGTGGCCCTCTATGCCGTGGTCACCCCCTTTGTGACCCCGGCCCTGAGGAAGGTGTGCCTGCCCTTTGTTCCTGCAACTGCCGCTCAGATCCAGAATGTGCTGAAAATGTTGGAAAATAGAAGTGGCCCCCTAGTTGACATTGGTAGCGGGGATGGCCGTGTTGTAAGTTGTGGACATTTCCTTCCTTCATACCGTGTCTCTTCCAAATGCTGTAGCGGTGGCTGCTGTCTTCTCATACTTAAAAATGTCTTGTCTTTGGCGTCCACTGGTTTTGTTTGAGTCTTATGCAAAGGATCAAAGTTGAGAAAGATTTACATACAGTTTGGATGAGTAATAAATACTTTTTGCTCCAGTCTTGCAGCTTGACCAAGGCAGCACACAAAATGATAGCCTCGTCGTGGTGACTGGAGGGAATTGCACGTGTTCACATGAACAGATGCCACCAAAATATTGGTGCTGTGATTCCACATAGGTGTATAGCTGCAGCAAGTGAGGCTGTGAGATTAAATAGCACTGTGCTTTTGGAGCTGCAGTTCAAGCTTAATGTATAAAGGTGACAGAACAGAAAAGGAGAAGGAGAAATGACTGATGGATTACAAAAATAAAAATTCATAGTTCATCAGATGTTTCCTGATTCAAACTTGTCAATAACCTTTTAAATTATGTATTAAACCTTTATTCTATAAACTATGTCTTTTTTCTTTTTTTTTTTTTTTTAATTTTTTTTTTTTTAAATATAGATCAACAGATCACTCTCAGACTCTTGCTATTGGTTTTGGCTTTGATTCAGGGGTTGCTCACATGCCTACTCCTTACTGCTTTTCAAATAAGTGGCCTAATTTTTGAGCATTTTTCCTTGTGTGTTTCACTGTTCTCTCCATGGTCAATTTTGGTACTCTTTAATTCCAAGATAGTGTTGTGAATCTATTTAATTAAACTTTTATTTGAGTCATAGATGTACTACAAGTTTACAATTTTGCCCTGTGAATGTTTATGAATTAGTTTTGTTTGTCTGAATATACTTATTTCAATAGGATTAGCCATAATAGTGAAATGTAGTTTTGAGTTTTTGTTCACAATACTACACTATACTCTTGGGCATTTAAACCTGAGTGACTTACACAAGTGCTTTCTTTTGATTTATATTTTAAATAAAACTCTGTGCTCCTGTTTAGATGAATAGGCTTTTATGTTTCTCAGTGAAGATTTGTTTTCTTTCTTGTAGGTGATAGCAGCTGCAAAAAAAGGATTCAAGGCTGTTGGTTATGAATTAAATCCCTGGCTAGTTTGGTACTCCAGATACCGAGCCTGGAGAGATGGAGTACATCAGAATACCAAATTTTATATTTCAGACTTATGGAAGGTAGGTAGTTTAGTATGTAAGAAGGAATTTGGGATGATTGAGAGAGTTTCATCGTTTGGAAATACTTTCCTGAAGGAACTGTAATGCTGACTGGCAACAAGGTGCTATACTGGGCTTTGAGCAAGGTACTTATGCTGGGACTCAAGTTTCTATAGGCTTAATATACTGCTCTGCTGGTTCTGAGCTTTGTTGAAGTGCTGCCCTTTATCAGTGAAGGCTACTTGAGCAGCCCTGTGCCTGATGAATTACGTGGGGCTTTTTTTGTGGGTTTGGGATTTTTTTTTTTTTTTCCTCAGAGAGTAGCATAGGAAAACTTCATGGCACTGACTGGAAGTACCCAGGCATTAGAATGCCTAGTATGTTTTTATAACTAGCTAACATTTAACAAAAACTTAAATTATACTTTATTTTAGCATTTACAGAAGCTGTGAAAATGCCCCAAACTTAGATATAAATAAAATCATGTAGGTATTTTCTAAATTTATGCTTTCTGTTCTACTAGAATTGATGCCAAATTCTTGGCCAGACTAGAATTTTTGCTGTTCAGAATATAAAGTTTTCTTTATGTGGAAATTTGTGTGATGGAAAGTTGATACAGGATCTCCTTTCATATTTTTGATCTAAATGCCTGCTGAAAGAAGTGCAGCTAGAGGGATTGGGAGAAAAGAATGGTAAGAACTTCTCCGAATATAAATGCCATTTTCATTAAGACTTGTTCTCAATTTTTATTTTAGGTTTCTTTTTCCCATTATAGAAATATTGTTGTTTTTGGCGTACCTCAGATGGTAAGTTTACTATTTTTGCACTGATTAATTATTTTAATACCAAGGCATTCAGTGATAGTACATTTATCTACAAAATGAACTAACCTGCAGCAGGTCAAAGGTAGTCAGTAACAATCACAAAATGATAGAATACTAAGGGGTTGGAAGGGATCTTAAAGATCATCTAGTCCTGTCCTGGGCATGGATGGCAGGGATACCTGCCACTAGACCATGTTGCTCAAGGTTTCATCCAACCTGGCCTCCTGTTCCAAGGGCTTACCACTTTTACAGGAAAGAATTTCTTCCTAATGTCTAACCTAAATTTCCCCTCTTCCAATTTGCACTCATTCCTCCTTGTCCTATCACTTCAGTTCCTGATTAAGAGTCCCTCTCTGGCTTCCCTGTAGCCCCTCTTCAGACACTGGAAGGTTGCTATGAGGTCTCCATGCAACCATGCAAAGGTCTTGGAGAAGGTCTTCTCTTCTCCAAGCTGGACAGCCCCAACTTTCTCAGCCTATCTTTGCAGGGAAAGTGCTCCAGTCCTCTTATCAACTTCATGGCCCTCCTCTGGACCTGCTCCAACAGTTCCATGTCCTCACTTTAGGAGCACCAGAACTGTATGCAGTACTCCAGATGGGATCTCACCTGAGCAGAGTAGAGAGGTAGAATCATATCCTTCAACCTGCTGGCCATGCTGCTTTTGATGCAGCCCAGGATTCAGTTTGGCTTTCTGGGCTGGAGGTGCACACTGCCAGCTCATGTTGAGTTTTTCATCAACCATCACCCCCAAGTCTCTCTCTGCTGGGCTGTTCTCAATCACTTCTCTGCCGAGCCCATAGGTGTGTCTGGGTTTTCTGTGACCCAGGTGTAGGACCTTGCACTTTGCTTTGTTGAATTTCATGAGGTTTGCATCAGCCCACCTCTCAAGGTCCCTCTGGATGGCATCCCTTCCCTCCAACATATCAAGTGTAGCACACAGTTTGGTGTTGTCACTCAATCCCAAATAATAATATTTTGATATTTCATCATTGCTTCATAATGTCCATGATAAAGCCTGGTAAAACTTGTGACAGTATGTAGATTGGAAAATACACTTGTTTTGAGAAGAATTTTCTGTCCATTTGTTTGGAATCAAATGAAAACTGCTCAAGGTGCTCGGAGGGAAGCCGATAAATTTGTTCTTGGAAATTTCGGTTTTTCATTCTGAAAAAAGGAGTTTGCAGGGAGAAGATGGAGTAGGAAACTCACTAAAACTCATTTTTGGGAGCCTTGATAGAGTATTGAATTTTGTTTATGTTCTCCAAAACCCAGATCACCTCAAGTAGGCCAGCAGCTGATATATTGAAATAGTAAGGTACACGAATACCTCAGGTAGTTCTGTAGCCTATGTTCAGTGTGTCCTTAGGGAAAATGCATTCCTCAAAACTGGTGTAGAAATCGAGTTGCATCGATTTCTTTAGTGCTCTCCCACTTGAGTTCCAGCAGGGGGCAGTACAAACGTTTGGATTTGCAGTCAAGAATTCTGCCATGGCACCGAGGGGGAAAAGTGTGAGAGAAGAAAGCAGCTTTGGTAAACTAGAAATTAACAAATGCCCTGGGAAAATGTGGGTAATGCCAGAAGAAATACTGACTTAACTTTAAATGTAATAAAGTGGGATAAATTAGTAGCAGCTGTGATAAAAAGAGTAACTATAGGGCTCAGAAAAACTTCTGTAAATCCAGTAAATACTAGGGTAAATTCTTTTAGTAGAAGTACTATCATAAATGTAACAGATGCAAGCATAGGAACCTGTGTTTCCTGAACATTCATTTGTTTATGATCCCCTTTAAATTTACTTCAGTCGCAACCCTCTGGAGTGACTGAATTAAGTTTTTTAGAAGCCTGAATACAATTTTTTTTTTTTTTTTTTTTTTTTTTTTTTACTGAGGACAATAGATCTCTTTAGCTTTTTTAATAATGCTGGTCTGATTTGATGCTGCCACACAGTGCTTTTAGTTCATATCCAAGATTAGCTTACAAAACTTGGATTTATTGATCTACAGGGAAGACTAAGACCTCTCTTGTTCTTGCAAGCATCTGTGGGAAGGTGCATTTGCTTCTGAGTCATTGCAGAGAAAGGGAGAGACCTTTTCTTGTTCAGGGTTGGATGATGGAATTCTTATCAGGTGTTTATGTTTACAGCTTTTGTGTATTTAACTGATTATATACTGTTCAAAAGGTTTACTAAACCATGTATCCATGTACCAAAAAAATCCCAGCCTTTGCTTGACAAAATGTACATAAAATACAGTATGATTTAACACTGAAAGTAACTGATAGGTTTAGCTTTAAAACTATTTTGAGTGGTTCAAGGATGCAATTCTTCTTATTTGAACTATTAATGATGTCTTCTAGTTTAAGGGAACACAGACATGCAGTTTCACTAATTTTCATAATTAGTCATTAAAAGTTAGGCCATGTCTGTCATTTCTGTAATAAATTAGACCTTCTGCTGCTGCTGTCTCAGCTTAATTGTAGACACCACAGTGGGCTTATTTTTCTAGTTTGTTTAAAGTGCGGTAGCAAAAATGTTAAAAAGAATTTACAGTATGGATGAAATCAGAGCATAGAATGCTTAAAAATATTAGGAGGCAACTCTTTGATATATTGGGTCTATAACTATAATTTTCCTGAAATATTCTTTTGTAAGCTTAAACGCAGCTATAACAGGATATTACATCAAAGGCACACCCTGCATGTGTGTGACAGTGGAAGTTACCTGCACCCTTTGGAAATACATTTTCTTCAATCACTCTTGTTTTCTAATAATGTTCTGTTGGGTTTTGGTTGGGTTTTTGTTTGTTTGTTTGTTTGTGGTTTTGATTTTTTGTGTTTTTGTTTGTTTTGGGTTTTAGTGGGTTTTTGAATTTTTTATTTTTGTGGAATTTTTATATATTTTGTGTTTTCATGTCTTAAGGTGAGCTACATTTGTAAATTATTACTATCCTTTTAACCTTTTAATATCTAAATGTTGCATCATTATATCAAAGTAAATAGAGTTTTACACATAATAGAAGTAGCCTGTGGAGTTTGCTGTTTTAATTACTCATTCAGATACATACAGTATAGAAGAATAAAAGGAACACCAAATAGATGTGACATTGCTGATCTGCTTAAGCATATCAGTGCCATCAAACTTTTCTGAAGGACAAAAATGGCTAAATCTTTTAAGTTTCTTTCTTTTTTTTTTTTTTTTTCATCCAGAACAGGATTACTATCTGGGATGAGAAAGAAATTTCTTTGAAGTCTTAGTGTGTTAATTCATTTCTCACTTAATTCATAACAAAATTTTCAAGGAGAGTATCTGACCAGTCAGGGTGTTGCTCTGTTCTAGAAGAGTAATGGTATTTCCCTTGACTTTCATATCCTCTCAGTGTTTGTGAAAGGAGGAAGGCTAGACCATAGGTGTTCAACCAAGGAGAGTTGCGTACTGGTTTGTGACATGGTCCCACACAACATCCTGCTCTCTAGATTGGAGAGAGGTGGGTTTGGTGGATGGACTATTCAGTGGATAAGGAACTGAGTGGATGGCTGTATCCAGGGGATAATGGTGAGTGGCTCAATGTCCAAATGGAGATCAATCACAAGTGCTGTTCCTCAGGGGTGTGTCAGTCCTGCTTAATAACTTCATTAATGACATAAACAGTGGGATTGAGTGTGCCCTCGTAAAAATTTGCAGATGACACCAATCTGAGTTGTGCAGTTGACATGCCTGAAGAATGGGAGGCCATCCAGAGAGACCTGGACAAGAGGTGGGCCGATGGGAACATCATGCAGTTCAACAAGACCAAGTGCAAGGTGCTGCACCTGGGCCAGGGCAACCCTGGTATCAATACGTGCTGGGGGATGAACAGACTGAGAGCAGCCCTGCTGAGAAGGACTTGGGGGTGTTTGGTGGATGAAAAGATGGACATGAGCAGGCAATGTGCACTTGCAGCCCAGAAAGCCAATTGTATTTTGGGCTGCATCCAAAGCAGAGTGGCCAGCAGGTCGAGGGAAGGGATTCTGCCCCTCTGCTCTGGTGAGATTCCACCTGGAGTGCTGCATCCAGTTATGGGGTCCTCAGCACAAGACAGATCTGGATCTGTTGGAGCAGGTTCAGAGGAAGACTATAAGCATTATCAGAGGTTGTAGCATTGAGGGCTGGAGCTCCTCTCCTATAAAGACAAGTTGAGAGAGTTGGGGTTGTTCATACTGGAGAAGACTCTGGGGAGACCTTGTTGTGGCCTTTCAATACTTAGGGGACTTACAGAAGAGATGGGGGCAGACTTTGTAGTAGCACCTGTAGTGGCAAAAAAAAAGTTAATGGTTTTAAACTAAAAGAGAGTGGATTCAGAGTAGATGTAAGTATGAAAATTTTTGCGATGGTGGAACACTGGAACAGGTTGCCTAGAGAGGTGGTAGATGCCCCATCACTGTAAGTATGCAGTCATGCTGAATGGGTCTCAGAGCAATCTGATCTAGTTGAAGATGTCCCAGCCTGTGGCAGGGGGGTTGAACTAGATGACCTTTAAAGGTCCCTTCCAATCCAAGCCATTCTATGATTCTGCATTCTGTTTCATGCAGTGCTGCTGCAGGGATTCACATGCATCTGTTAACAGGCTGTGGATTCATCAAAGCTAAATTTCAATAGTATTTCACATATCAGCACTTCACAATACAGTGACAGCAGAATGTTTGCTTTTAGTTGTTGTCTGTGTGATGTTTTGAGTGTCCCAGGATCTGTCTTGGGGTTAGACTTTAAATTATGAGCACTAGTGACCTTTGAGTACCACACAATAGCTCATGAAGGTAGAGGTGTCAGAAAAAGCATAAATTCAGGGGGCTGAACTTTCATTCTCTACAGAGAAGAATCCCACTGAAGGGAAAGGGAATCATGAATTGGAACATGCAAAGTCTTTTCTTTGCCTTTTTTTTTTCTTTTTTTTTAACATAAGGGATAAATTTTTGATTTAATTTTTAGAACTTAGAGTTAACAATTTCCTTGATGTCACCAATCGGGCACAATAGCCATTTTCTAGTTTTAGATATTCTTTGTCAAGGCATCAAAACCAAAATATATATCATGAATACTTTCATACGAGTTTAAAAAAAATCCTTAGATTCTGAGAGAATACTTCTGGGTTTTTTTACTGCATCTGAAAGCTTTGTATTATTACTTAACAGATGCCACAGTTGGAGAAGAAGCTGGAAGAAGAGCTTGAATGTAATGCCAGAATCATTGCCTGTCGCTTTCCATTCCCCTGCTGGATTCCAGATCATAGTACTGGAGAGGGAATAGACACTGTGTGGGCCTATGATTTGAAACATTACAGAAGATGTGAAACAAAAAGCTTGGAAATTACACCAGAGATAGAATCTTAAACAACTTATTTGGTTTTTATACTGAAATTTTTAGCTATGATTTTCTCTGTTGAAGATGAGATAATGTGGACAGAGCCCCAGCATATGGAGATATATATGTTCACTTAAAGAACTGAAGTGCACTGGTTATCTGAAAGCAAACAAAGGTTACTGAAAGATGTAGTTAAATGGCTTAATGTAGTGTCCTGCTTTAACTCCATCTGGCAATGAAGTACCACACGTGTTCACCCCAGTCCTCCCACTCCCACATGTCTTGGGAAGGAAAACTGGGAAAAAAGTTATACCCATGGGTTGAGATAAGAATAGTTGAAATAAATTTAATAATAATAAAAATTGTAATGAAAAGAGAGGACTAAAACCCAAGAAAGATGAGTGATGCACAATACCGTTATTCACCCCTTACTGACTGATGCGCATCCCATCCCAGAGCAGTAATTAACCCCTCCTTGCCAACTCCCCCCAGTTTATATACCAGACATGATGACATAGAATATCCCGGCTGTTCTGGCCATAGACTCTCCTGGCTTCTTGAATGCCTTCTTCTTGCCAGAGGAAGAGAGACTGAAAAGTCCTTGGCTTGGGGCAGGCACTGCCTATCATCAGCTGAAACACCAGTGTTACCAGCATTATTTTCATCCTAAATCCTAAACAAGGCATTCTGCCATCTACTAGGAAGAAAATTAACTCTATCCCAGCCAAAACGTGACATGTAGCTAATAAAAATTATGAGAATGTTTTATAGAAGTGGAAAGCTTTAGTATGGAAAATGGGATAAAAACCACAGATCACTATTGTTAAGGGGAATCTCTGTGTAAATTAAAATGCTCAAATTGAGCTTAATATATTTGTTCTTTCTGACCCTGTGTAGCATTTGTTGTTGGTGTTGGAAGTGGTGTGCAAATGGCTTCTCAAATGAGCTGTGGTTCCCAAATGTCTTCATTATATATGGCAAGTAGGCATAATGCTGCATACACAAAACTGATCCAGGTAGAATATGATAGGGATACAGATTGTTCACACCTCAGCCTTAAATGTGTACCTTTAGAAGTAGAGTATGACAAAAGAACCAAATATAATAAGTTGTTTATTCATTAACACTAGTGCAGCCCCTGATTATGTTACTGAATTTTTATTTCACTTGTTATGTTGAAACAAACCGTAGAAGTGTGCTCTTACTGAACTCTTATTGGTACAAGCCTTTGAAGATGGTCCTCTGCTTTAGGAAGGGGTTTCAGAAATCGTTTACTTGTCAGTGAAATGTCAACATTTCTGTGTACTCAAACTTTGGATAAAGGTATGGATGGGAGTTGCTTTCTTGAATGTTTGAAGGCTGTCTATGATTCCAGAACTAACTGTTCTGGCTAGAGTGGCTAAATGTGATTGAACCTAATTTAATTTATGACAGGAGATGAGATGGAAGGTTTTCAGTCAGACTTCTTTTGCCTTCTACTTTTCTATACTGTCTGATGAGATCTCAGAAACTCATAGTATTGCTGCTTGGCTTTTCCTTCCAAGTGAAGCAAGTTCTTCCTGTCCTTTTGCTGATAATGGTTTGCAGTGGGGTACTGTCACTGCACTGACATTTTCCTTTTCTGTCGTGGTTATAGCACTTTTCTGTTTTATGAAAGTCTGCTTACTTGTTCTTTTTTCTGGTTCCCAAGTAAAGTTTTACTGTTTTTACCCAGAAACAATTAGTCAAAGTTCATAGTCAGCCTCTCCTGGCCCCAGTTAACTCATAGCCTGTTTGTTAAGCAGTGACTGTATAAGTTTGTCAGACCCTTGCATATATGATACCCATAGAATGAAGTTAAACAAGCTAAGCAATTGTCACCTGACTTCAAGGCAGTCTTATCACAACTGAAATTATCTCAGGACAAGAGAAGTGCTGAGACTGTACAATTTCAGGTAATTACAAAGTCTGTGACATTTTATTAGGTGTCAGGAAAGCAAATTTGCTGGACAATAGTATCTGGCTTGAAGAGAAATTGGGTGTTATTTGGGATGTGTAGCCTACAATGATACCTGTAAACAGGCTTTTTGTTTTTTGGTGTGAGGGAAGAGGAAGGAGAATTTAAAATACAAATCTACACTGAGGATTTGAGGTGGAGCAGTGGCATGGTTTTGTCCTGATAAGGTATACAAAACAGGGAAAAAAGGGGCAAATGTATCTGGGGTCTGCAAAGGAGAAGAGATTTCAGCTTCGCATGGCAAAGCACAGTTGTAATTGTAGAGACTGTGAACTGAAGTACACTGGTTTCTGGTAAGCAGACTTTTACAGCCTCTCACTGCAATGTTACATAAAGCATCTTGTAAAACTACACTAAATTCTTTCTGTCATGATCTAAATGTTATGATTATTACACAGTGACAGGACAGTGGCTTGTCTAAAATGGCTGAATTAAATTTCCTAAGGCCATAAAATTGGAACTTTAGACAAAAGAAGTCTGAAATTATTTCTATTGGAAAAAGACCATAAAAAGTGTAAATTAGTTCATTAAGCAGAGTCTTTCCTCAAATGATTATAAAGGAGGAGAGAACACAAAACATTCTGATCAACTGAATTGTGACTCATCTGCAGTGCAGTGTTTTGACCCAAGTTTCTACAGCCCAATTTCACTAAAGTTATTTTGTAGGGAATGAAGCAGCTGTTTGCTTTTTTCTTCTGTGTTTGACTATATATTTTTCTATTGCATTAATATTTGCCTATTAAGAGGTGAAACTGAATTTCTCATTTCTACCGGTGGTAAGGGTTTTGGGATGTGCACTTTTAGTTTTAGTTACCACTTACTGCTCCAGAAATACTTGTTAGGAATTAATAGAATTAATGATGTGATTGTCTGAGCTTTAGGACAACTAAATGCTGCCCTCAAGGCAAGGAGGAATTTATAAATGTTTTAATGTAAAGCAGAGGACTGTTTTTTTCCTCTGGCTACTTACATTTGGAGGGCTACATTAAAATAGTGGTGGTCCAAAAGTTTGGAATTCCTTACAACATAAGGAAATGTGCTGTATTTCCTGTTTCCATGAGTTCAGTGTGAAATGTAAAGCAAATTGCTCTAATTTACACAGGAGGCCTGGGGAATCATTTTCTTATCATATTGGACTCAATTTTTCTATCACTTGCTATGTTCTCCGGTTGGTTTGCAAGATTAAATACTTAACTGTGACTTCAGTTATCACTGTATGGATTATTATGTTGATACACTTCCAATTGCTAAGGTAATGCATTATGATTTTGTTGTTACGCTACTTCAGAGTGCAAATTTGTTTCTTCTGAATACCAGGAAAAAGAACTGCCCTTATCAAATTGTAGTGTATGTCTGAAGCCAAAAGAGGAAATCTTTGAGCAACACATGCTGTTAAATATCAAAGAAATTCAGATACACAGAAAAAACCATAGTTTATTTTTGTTTGTATCTTCTAGTAGAATCACTTTTGGGAGTTACTTGTTTTATTCTTTCCTTGCCCTTCCAGATCTTAGCAAAAAAAGTTGTTACATTCCCAAATGAGTAATTCTTTCCTAAAATACTAGAGAATTTGATTCTTTTTGTAAATATTACAGGTCAGAGTCAGACCTTCAGTGTTTTTTCTTTGTTCTTCCCTCTCCCTCCCCTTTTTTCTTTTCTTCTTGTACTGAGACACATTATGTCCCCACTGGTTTTGTGAAGCAAGATAAATTGTACCGATGCAGCATCTGAGTGGTGCAATTCTAATTTTTTAGTTTCCCATTTCCATTCTGCATAAATTGGTTTTCTAGGAAAAAGGAGAGGGGTATGGCTACAAGAGAGCCATCTGATAGGCAGCTTGCTTGTTATACTGCAGAGTCACTATAGCCACACAGCAATGTCAATCAAGCCTGTCCAGTTTTATTTGGGAAATATGTGCATATTATGTGACTTTTAGGCATTTCTGTATTACTGGGTGTATAGAAATTCTTGGCTTGTCCTCTGGTCTGATTATATTATGTCAGTTAATCTAATACTGCTCCAATCCTCTGGCTCTGAGCTGCTGTTTATTTCTGAGTCATGAGTTGTAGCCAGGTAAGAAGAGACAGAATCTGCTTTCAAATAAAGCACCACATTTCACAGATCAGTTGCATGAGTATGGTCTGTGGAAAAAAGTTCCAAAGCCAAGGTTTTGGGGAAGTCTTTCACCTTCCATGAAGGACAGGCACCTTTCAGAAAGCAACAGAGATCTGAATTCTGCATATTTTTTTTAACAATGACTTGAGCTTTGCTTTTCCCATGTGTGTGTTCAAAAATGTTTAGCATCTTAATACCATTCTAAGATCTATAGGGGAAGTGAGCAGAGGCAGCATTTTGGTTATCTTTTATATTTTGAGCTGTGGAAGGAAAGGAGGAAAGGGATCTTATGGTCCAGGTATGGCAGTTTTAACTGTTTCAAAAGCAGTTTGACAGACTTGCCCATCACCTATGCATATTTCTCATTGAATGGGAAAATCCATACTAAGAATAGGCTGTGATGAGAATTCACTCAGATGTGGGTTCATGTCTGATACCATTACACTTAAACAAACACTTAGTATTGATGGATTGCCTCATACTTCTATAGTTTCACTTTCCATGGTTTACAAATACTGAGGCATTTTTTCAAGAAAGGACATGAATCCTTCCAATTAATTGTTCAGTTTTGGGTTGTCCTGTGCAGGGCCAGTAGTAGGACTTTGATAACCCTTGTAGGTTGCTTCCAACTCAGGATATTCTATAATTCTATGGTTGAAGAGGGCAGCCTAATATCAGATTTAATGCCAGTAAATTCTGCTTTGACTGATTTATTTTTCCGTTACATTTGACAAGATTGCAGTTCTCTAGGTTTAAAATGTAGTTCCAACTTGTGTTCCAGAAGTAATATATGTTTCTTCTAGAAGATTTCTTGAATTCTTGGTAAGACAGTGTGGCAACTATGTTTAACTTGAAAATTACCCTTGAGTGAGATTACATCTTAATTCTGCAGCTCTTTTCTTTGCATGATAATCTTTCTCTTCACCCTTGTATGTTTTACTGAGGGAGACTTATACAAGGATAACTACCATTTTTTCCCTTTTTTTTTTTTTTTTTCTGAATTCTCCCTCTTTATTTGTTTGCTTTTGTTTTTTCATTTTGTCTTTTTACATAAATTCATCAGATCTTCTAATTTCCCTTTTTTTTTTTTTTTTTTTCCCTGTAAATTAGATTTTGGAGGGGAGATTGCTGGTTTGTTTTGTTTTTTTTCCCCAGTAACTTTCAGGAAGACTAAATATGTTATGGAGTGTTCTTTTTCTCTTTAATGTTTTAACGTGCATTTAACTAATCTTGATTTATTTAACAGTCTGTATGCTGACATCGCATGACTTTTGTTTCCAGAGGATGAAAGAAAAACACATCCACCCCAATGGTATTTAGATTGAAAAATAACTTTGGTCTACAACAATTCTAACTATTTAGGGGTTTTAAGTACCTAATTTCACTTCTTTTTTATTATATTTCACCACTTGGCAAATGAATACAGGCCTTTTATCCCTTCAGTAGTTCTTTAGATTTGTGTTATTTGTTCAGGTGGGACTTTTGCTGACTTCTCTTTCCTAGTATAATATAATGGGGTTTCTATTAAGGGCTTTGGTTGAAATGTCAGATGGATGTTTTTCTGCAAGTTGGTGTGTAGACTTGGAACAATCACTGTGATACAATCCAGTGAACTGCTAGCATTGGTAAAAAGGAAATAAAACCTGCTTACCAGTAAATGCACAGGGATATTTTTCAGCTTACTGTATATGTTGTGGGTTTAAAAGTAAATTAGGTTTTTGAAGGCCATATAAAACTTGTGGCACAAAGAGGTCTTTGCAAGGTCAGAAGAAGTAAATTACTGGCTTTCAACCTGAGGTTTGTGGCTACCTTCTGAGGAATCCACAAAAAGTAATTTAAAAAGCACATCTACTATCAGTAGGTTTATATTTGCTGCCCATGGTTGTGTTCTTCCACTGGAAAAATTAATGTGTCAGAAACAATCGTTTGAGAATCCCTGAACTAAAAATATGGGTTTACGTAAGGTATTAACTAAATGGAAATGAGTTTATCAAAATGAGGAGGTTTTTTAATTTTTCTTCTTTCTGTTGTTCCTTGCCTGGATTGTGGAGCTTTGAACTTCTTCAGTGTACAAAATATGTGAGCCTCTGTGTCTCTTCTGGTGAGCTAGTAACTTCATATTTTGCTATGTGAGAGCAGTTGCATGGTTTTGCTCATTTCCATTGCATTCTAATAATTCTATCTTTTTAGGTACTCTATTTTATATATCATGGATAATTTATTATATATACCCTGGTATATGGGGCTAGTTATTTTTTTATTAGGAACTGCTTAAACATTAAATTTACATCTTCAAAACACCTGATGAACTGCTACTGAAACCTGTCTGAAAAGCCAAGAGAATCTGTGAAAATCTTTAAAGATGTAATGTCTGTAGCTGTCTATGCTGGAACTCTGATTCAGAGAGACATAAATACCTCTCTCTTGCATATGTTCTCTTGATTCTTGATTTTTTTTTTTGATTGAAAATGGAAGGGTGAAGAGGAGACGCAAAATAAATTATAAAAACTTGAGTATCAACGAAAGTTCTGGGAGAGAAAAATATGAGTGGTGAGGGATATAACCAAAATCTAAGGGGCCTTCTCTGTCACTATAACTCCAGCCTATAAGGTTTGATGCTTTTTTTTTTTTTTTTTTTTATTTCCCTAAGATTATGCAGCTCTTCTTGAAAGTATACTTTTTCTATATTTCCTGTTGTTTTTTAGGTTTATCAGAGTGTACATGAATCAAAATAACTTATATGTCCAAGTGAGCCATTCTCTAAATTGTGTACTGGGACTTTCATCATCTGTGTTCATGTGTATTTTATTGCTGCTTCCTTCTTTTCAGTACACAGAAACCAAACTAATACTCTAAATACCTTTATGCTCAACCCTAAATAAGCTTTGTGCATGTGATCAATACCAATTGAGTTTATTTGCAAACAGATCTCACACTAGAGTAATTCTAAAAAGAGTTTGATCAGGAATGAAAAAAATAATGGACATCATGGGAAAATACTAATGTTATTTACTGATGGTAAATCTAAATCTAAAGTACTACTGTTATTTAGTGTTATTTAGGGTTGGTAGAGTCTCCTGCCATTGAAGTACTTTTAATTTCAATGGACAGTCTGATGTGTCAATCAAAGCCAGGGAATGAAAGACTAATACCAAAGCAGCACTGTGTGTGGTGCTTTAAAAGAAGCTAATTTTCCAACACTATCTTCAGAGGCTGCCTTCTTTTTTTTATCTAAATTATTAACTACAGTTATTGTTCTGATAAAGAGTGTGGTGGTAGGAAAGTATTATTGACTGAGCTTATACAACTACTGAGCCTCTTGAAGCATTTGTCCTATAGATAAATAATTCAGGTAATTTCTTTACCCTTTCCTCCCCTCCCCCCCAAAAAAACCCCACAACCTTTGTAGTGTCAACATTACAGAATTAAAATGGAAACTATGTTTATGGCCTTTAGAAATTAAACCCAGGGAAATAGCTTCTAATATAAAAAAGTTGCTCCAGCAACTGGGTCTTACTTACCAGAAAGCATGAAGTATAATGTAGGTCAAATCCAGACTGATTTAAAAAATGGTTTCAGTTACTTAGAAGAAGTTAATGCTTCTTGTGAGTCTCCTGGACATACACTCTGAAGTGATTATTAGTTTGATTAGGTTGTTTGATTTTTATAATAAAAACACTGATCAAATAGCACTCTTCTTAGGATTATTTGTCTACTGCATGAAAATTAAGTAGTCTAAGCACTTTCCACGCACTGGAAGCCTGGATGCCGGATCTATCACCAGGTTTTGTCTATAACTGTTTTCTTCGTGCTTGTCTGTACTTTGGAAGATTGTAAACATCAGATAATTGGAATGGGGACATTTTTCCACTTGGGTTATACTTGTATGCATAAGGACAAAGGACAAATTAGCTGTTGAAGCATATCTTTGATCTCTTTCTGGATATCTGGTCAATAGTGATCCTTTGCATAGTATTGTTTTAGTCTGGCTCTGGTAAAATTTTCATTTCCACAGACATAAAACTAGATGTTGCTTGTCACTCATTTGTCTCTATTCTGTTGTATGCCTGAAGAATCTATTGTTGGCAATAGAAGTCTCTTTCCGTGTCTATGGAAAATACACAAGAGATGTTTTATTGGCCTTGAGAACCTCAAGGTGAGACCGTGTTGCCTCCCTGGTGTTGGATATGCAGGTCATTCACAATCTAAGCACGTTAAGTACCAGAGTTGTGAATGATGCAGCTTTCTTGTTAGGGTGTCCAAGCAGCGCTGAACCCAGGGTACTGGAGCTCAAGTTCTACAGCAGATAACCCAATAAAAAGTACTGAGCTTCACTTTCCATTTCTTGTTAGATCCTCCCTGATCACTACACACATCCCATACCCCTACAAAATAAACAGCCCCCACCTCAACCTCATCCATCAGAATATATTCTTTGGTTTTCAAGTGCTAGTCCACATTACTTTCCATCTTTGTCTAGGCCATGGGTTTAGTGGGGCCTGCTCACCTTATGTTTTGGTGAAAGTAGGGTCAGTTTTAGCTTCAGCTGTCTCAGTCAAAGGTCTACCTAAGAAATCCTCATAGTCTCTGAAGGCACTGGAATGAGTGGGCTCTGGGAGCTGAAGACTTTCTGAAGCTCACTGTCGTAGCGTGATGGAACGCGCTAACCAATGTTTTTCACAGGCTTTTATAAATACTCCTTTAGTGCTTCCAAATTTGATCTCTCCCCCAGTTTTGGAACTCTAAAGCAAAGGATAAATTCACTCTAGTTTTCTCTCTGCCTCATAGTAGTAGAACATTGTTCTTTAATTTTACGTTGTGGTTTGTTTCTGGTACAGCCCATTCCCTTCAGTGGAGGGAAAGACTTAATGCAGAGGTCCTTCCTCTCCAGCACAAACTTAAGAGCAAGGCTCTTTCACTGAGGGGCTTCCCTTCCCCTCTGGAAAGTCTGACAGCACAAAGATCGTGTACCAGTAATGGTGAGAAGGCTTTCTCTGAAATTCCTGTTGCTTATACATTTTTATCAGATGCCATTTGTCAGTCTGCTTGCTTTGGGAAATGTCAAAAACCAAATTTTGCTCCTTAGAGTAGCATAGTTTCTTTTATGCACCAGTAAAAATATCATAATGCATTAATATAATGAAAATATAAGAATAGTCTTCTTATACTCTGCCAATAGACTGAGCTGAATATTACTGAATAGAGATTCCTAGGTTGGAGAAGGAGACACAATACTATTCTCCCTCCAGTAAGTATGTGTTGTGCCTATTAACTTTGGGGAATTTGTTTGCAAGTATTTAAAAAGCAATAAAAGTACGCATAGAAGATGGCAGTTGGAATGCTAGTTATTAGTTTGCATTTAGCCCTGCAGTAAAATGCAATGTTTATATAATAGTATTCATTTTCAAACTGCTACTGAATAGTAAATCTAGCCACACTTTTGTAGGGTTGACTGGTATTATCTTCACCCTTTACAAATGCGAAAAGTAGCAAAGAGCTAATTTGTTCAAGACCTCAAAGTAATCAGTGGTAATGCTGTGATTAAAATGAAGTCTGCAACTGCATGCCTGTGTCTACAGCTGGAAGAATATGTTTTTTAAGTGACTGCTCCTCAGGGTGGCAGTACTTGTATGCTTTCACAACTGATGGAGCCAAAGATAGAAAGAGCTATGCAATGTAGTGCTTTCTTACTGCTTACAATTGTAAGACATAGCATTTGCAGTGGTTTTGTCTGTCAGATTTATGATTTTGGTTTTGTTTCTTTGGTCTTACCATTTTATTAGCTCTTAACATATTTGATGTCTCACGCTTACTGCTTTTAACTGCATTTGGGCCCCTCTGTCATTTTGTTATACATGCTACTTAATAGTTAAACTCATGTCTATTGAAGTATATGACTTTGCACTGTCTACTACGTCTGGATCTATTTTCATGTGAGAGTCAATCTGGTTCACTGTTTCATGCTTTCCATTATAGAGAAGTTCCGTCTTCGAACAACTTAAATCTGTTTTTATGGGAGTATTAAATAAAAATTGGCTTCTATTCAGCATAGGTGACTTCCATATCTTATTGTTTTACTTGCCTTATAAGTTTTTTGGTGTTTTTATTTTTTTCTTTTCTTTGTGCATGGGCTGTGTCTTAATTCCTTGAGGAAACTTCACTAAACATAAATGAAACCTAATTTTTATGAAGTCATCAGACTGATCCGTCATAGCCTGTGTTAGTAAGCCCTACATGCTCCTATTTCTCATTTTTATTTCTGTATTTATTCAGGGGTACCAATGAGATGATCTGAGAGAAGAACTATTTTCTTTAGGCCTTAAAAACTTTATCCTTCTTCAAAACGGCATGTGTATGAAAAAGCTTTCTGTTGGTGTGACTCATCAACAGCTCTTGCCTTTATAACTTTCTGTCCTGACAATCCCAGACTCATTTTTCCCTGACATAACCACCGGCTTTAAGTAAAGTTACTGTCTTGATCTTCAGAAGTGATCAGCTTAACCAGGTCAAAACCAGCAATGATGGATGTTATATTAGTCTACTTAGAAAACAGGCTGCTGAAATCGTGTGTGGGCTCTTGCTAGATTATTTTCTGTGTGTGAATTTTCTAAAATATGAGGCAATAACTTGACATATTTTCTAAAAACAAAATATTTTCTCTACCTTATGCAGGAAAAGACGTAACTGAGCAATGTATGAACAAATGCACTACATCCACCATGGCAATAGCTCATCTATTAGTTAAGTAAACATAGTCAAAGCTTGTTAGCACAGGAACAGTGCAGTAAACAACATTGCTGGTTTTTGCATCTGATCACTGAATCATGAAAAGATATCATAAAATCAGACCAGTCTTGAAAAAAAAAAAAAAAAGCTATTCAGAATGAGTATATAGAAAAGGCTGCTTGAGACTCTTTTCTACATAGTAACATGAATTATTAGGTTGAGTTTCCCCCCAACCCCCTCCCTCCCACCCTCCCAGTGAGTTGAAAGGTTAGTGGCAGCCCTTCCCCAGCCCCAAGGCTTGAAAGCCTTTCCTCTGTATCACCTTATACAGAACACTACTGTGGTTCAATGTTAACACATGTAATTAATACTACTAGAATTACATAAAATAGGAAAAGGGGACAATGAGAGTAGTAGTTACTGCCAATTAGGTAGTGTTATCCAGCTGCAGTAACTCCTGAATGTTCAGCCTGCACTACTACTGTCGTGCCACATTGGTGCAGTGAGAGCCATAAGATCAAGTAAAAATCAATACACTTTTTAAGCCAATGGCCAAGAATGGAACGGGAAATGCAAAAAGGCCAGCTGAATTGAAAAACATTATATCTTCTCTGAAGAGAAAGAAGTTTCTATGCTAGCCACTTCCAGAATGTTTATTGACAAGTGATAGAGAAGAAACGCGTATCTCTTAATTTAAATTGCTTTCCTTATTACGGAATTGTTACACTACCTATTATATTTATATGCATTAAGGAGTATGGATTATGCTGATAAAAACTATTTTTAAAAAAATGCGTCCTACAGTTTGTATTAAAAATTAAAATGCTCAACAGCTGAAAGTCCTAGTTCAGTGCATGTCCAGCAAGTGAGGAGAACCTGGATGCTCACACAGGGGTTTTCACAAGGGCATCTTCCTCTCTTGAAAGGATAAAGTTCTTTTAATTGTCTCCTGATATTTTCTGAAACAAACTGGGTAAGTGCACTCCAGCAGGCCAAATCCAAACATGACATGTAGTTACAAATACTACTAGATGTGAAGAGAAGGTGCAGCCTTAAGTGCATGCTGCAGAAGTGGCTAGCAATGTCAGAGTGAGTTCAGAGCCTATTTCTTGTTATTGGCAAGACACTTATAGTTGGCAGTGTTCGTGTGACTTACAAAGTAGAATTAACTTTCTATCTCCTGAATTAAATCTACATGGAGGGAGTCAAGATAATAATTAGCTTTTCCTAGTGATAAATCCTGCTGAAGTGTCATTCATCTGGCCCTACAACTCTCATATTTGCTGGCCTTTAGCTGATTGAACAGTTCTTTGTTGTTTGGCCCAATGAAATTGAAGCTGACCTCAATACCAAGGTTGCAGACAACTTTAGCGGGTGGGGATTGATGTGATCATATGGAACTACACTGATTCCTGCTGAGCTGCTGTGAATTCCTCAAATTACTCTGACAGAATTTAATGAAACTGTAACAAATTGTGAGTCCCACATCTCCGTAACTAGTACTGAAGGACAGCTTCTCCATCAGTTTGAATTTTACCTCATACCTCTCTTCTAGAAACGCCTGTCAATTTTAGATATTGGGGTAGAGATCTGGTTAAAAGGTTGTCAGAAGTTAGAGCTTTAACCATAAACAGACTTTTGTTATGTCTTGGATAAGTTCTCTTGAGGCCAAGATGTCTAGCATGTACTCAGTCTTTGGGAATCTTGGACCTTCACTTGTTCCTCATAAAGCACTACTGAGAGGCCAACCAAAAGGTCTTGAGAGGAAGCATCTGAACAGCAGATCTCACAGGTGTGTGTTTTTAATTCCTTGAAATGCTCTGTTGGTGAAAATTAATTCTAAAAATGGAATATTTTGAATAAACCTGAAACAAACAAGCAAAAAATCTTCTGTGCATTCATCTTAAACTTGAACAGCATTATTTGATGAGTCTCAGCTGTCACTCTCTTGCTAATCGATGGAAGATCCTAACCAACAACTGAAGCAATTTCTCTGCCACCAGAGTTGTAAACTAAGCAGCAACTCTTTTAAACTCTTCTCACTTCTTGTGTCACTTGTGTTCCGCAAATTTTCAGCAAATCAGGGCTTTTTATGAACTGTCATGATATAGAAGTGATATGGAAACTTCTCTGTCCTAGGGAGGCTTTCCTCCAGCATTTTCCTACTGAGGATCTGCTGTCTACTCCAGTGTCTTCCTTCATCTTAAGGAAACTTCTCTGTGTGACCACCTAGGAGCCATTCTGGCAGTCACACACACCCCACCTGAGCTGGGACTGAGGCCCCTTTGCAGCCACACCCACCATACTCACACAAGCAGACCAGGCTTCCACATCAGCACAACCCCAGCTTTCCCATAGCAGTCTCAGATATCCAGATCCTTAAAATAATTTAATCATGGTGCAATAATTAACAGCTCGAGCTGGTGCCTCCAAGGAGGGACCCCAAACGAAAGACACCCCGGGCTTTTATACCTTCACAGTCTAAGCACAGGAAAGTCTGGACCTGTCAGCTCCCTCTGTGTCTCTGAGTGTCCTGTCTCCTGGCTGGGCCACAAGTTCCTGTGCCTTTTGTTGTGCGAAGTGTCAGCAGGTCATGGCCTCTTGCCTTGGGCTCCTGCCCCCCAAGAGCTCACTGCAGCTGCACACTCACTACACATATTCTTCAATACTTCACCCAAATGGGGCACAAAGAATGTAGGAAAAGGTCGCCGCCAACATTGGGCATGGCTCTACCTGCTCCACTCAGCTCCCAAGTTTCAATGATGCCATTGATAATGTGGACAAACATCTTCATTTTCTGCCTGTAAACACTTCAGGCAATGCTAAGGCTTTGTTTTCTGTCATGGTAAATCTTTTTTTTTTTGGACTTAAATGAGAGGCAGATATAGCTCTGACTACCAGTTATGTGGTATATGTAAACTGGGAAGGACATCTTGATTTCCTGATCTTATGGTATGCATAAGCTGTTTGATATATAAACTTAAATATGGAACATAATCAACAGTTTATTAATATGCAGTCATTTGTGATGTGTTTTATTTTATAGGCTGTTGCAGTCATAACTCAGTAAAGCTCAGTTGTAGCACAGTGAAAATGTGCAATACCATGTTAATATGCTTATTGTAGTCCACTATATTTTAAATGTGTCGATTTTTTTTTTTTTTTAATGTTTTATTTTTTTTAATATGCTTTGGGATGACAGAAACTAAAACCTGACAAAACTTCAACTACTACAGTGCTACAACTGAAAACATAATTTGTGGTAATTAATCAAAAATCTTTGTTAGTTCATCTTCAGAATTATTTCAGATATTATCAAATATCTAACTGGTCTTTCTTAGGACAAGAGAGTGATTAACTTGAGAATGCTTGGTCAGTAGATGGAACTATGGTGCCTGTTCTGCTATTTAAAGAAATTTGCATCTTACATTCAAACCAAGAAAATGAATAAAGTATTTCATATTTGATGCAGTTTGCTTGAAAACTTTCAACAGCCAGTCATCAATTCCTTTCCACAAATTGAATTCAAAATCTGTGATTGAATGACACTCAAAACCATGTTACTTTGTGAAGATGGATGTTATTTGAAAATTAATAAATCCAGATGCTAAAGAGAAGAGTTTGTAAAACTCTTGTAAAAAAATGTAAAAATTGAAAAAATGGGAAGTGTGTTAAGATTTTAAATTGCAGTTATTATAGCAATGAAGTGACTTTGTAAAGCAAACAGAATTTCAAGTACAGTAAATATGCTAGTCAAATCAAGGTAAATGATAAGAAAACGAAAATGAAATAATACCAACAATTTTATAATTTGAAAGTAAATCTTGCAGCTCAGTTCCTGTGAACTGTAGTGCTTGCTTTTTGTTATTAAGTGTTCCTATATAAAGCTGTTTGTAGCATATTTATTTTCACGTAACTTGCTTGTCCTTTCTCATAGAGTGTTTGAACATCATGAAAAAGCAATGATGATTTGTTTACAGAGTCGTATTTTTCCTGTAATTATTCGTAAAAGTCTGTAGTTGGACAGTTTTCAAGAACTTACTCTTTTTCTTTATATGGGAAATCAGTAAGCTTGAATGTATTTCTAAAATCAGAAATATTCATGCTGTTTATCAACTCATGGTTTAGTCTTCTGGTAAACAGCTTTTTCCGAAAATGAGTTGTTGAGTAAATCATTGCCTTAACTGCAATGATTTGAGGTCAGGTATGCATATACTTGCAAAAAGTTGATTTCAATCATTCCTTAACTTGCCTGCTTAGCTACATTTTTAGTAGTTGATTTTTCATAAAACAGTGACATCACATTGACATTGCTCAAAATCATAACTTACTGCATTCAAATCTGTTGCATAACAAAGAGTTTCTGCTTTGATCTTGTTAAGGGCAAACAAAGTTTTTTTATTTCTTAAGAGCAATTTCAGCAAAGTGATTTTGCTGTTTAACATGAAGTTGTCACTTAAGCACAACAACTGGAGAGAGCTTTTGATTTTCTTACTGCAGGAAAATCAATGGATGAAATTTAAAAAGAGGTGAAGTTTACGTATCAGCTTCCGCATGAGATTTCTTTGAAGTTTTGTTTAGCTACATTTTCTACTTTCTCAAAAAGTAGTTCAGTCCTAAAAAAGTGAATGGACAGTAACTGTAAAAAATATGGATGCCATTGTTATATGGGGAAAATAAGAACTTTTAAGCTTTTTCCTTGATGTTTATGAAGTTTACAGCAATATCTTCTAAATAATGCAAATTTTGTAAGAACAGATGTTGTGTTCTTAATATACTTGAGGATAATCTTTGATATAATCAGAAATAAAGGTTTTTAGTAGTATTTTGGAGATATGAACTTAGTCAATGAGAGATGTCTTCTGTTTTCAGAAAAATGAGTTTCAAGAGGCAATTGTATCTGCATTATGTTTTACACTTTCATGCAATCATGAGAAAATTTGAAGCATGTTTAATCTTTGAGTGGAAAAATGTATATAGGTAGAGACATAACTGTGTTAGGTTATTGGAAAAGTGAATAGAAGTTGTTATCTGAACTTCGTAATCTGCCAATAATGTGTATGAATATTGAGTTTGTGTTTTGGTTTATTTTAAAAGTTGAAGATAAAAATTTACTTTATGTTACTTCAGGCAGGTGAAGGCACATAAAAAAATCCATTAAAAATATTCATATGATTACTAAGATAGTGCTATATCTGGCAATTTGTAGTCTGGGGGAAGAATAGTGAGTTATTAATTTTAAAAATAAATAATTACTATTCATGTGTCACGAATATAGTTATGTAAGTATTGGCAAAATTATACTGAAGTTCTTAAGTTGATTATTTTTTAAATTTCAGCTATTTATTAAATAATTGTCTTAGGAATAGATATATAAAAATCCCAGCTTTTTCTTATGCATTCATAAATTTCTTACTTGAACCTCTGTCAGGACAATTGGTAGTTCTTTGGACATTGTAAATTCTAGAAGTACTTGGGGAAAACAGTGAAAAACACAAAGGGTTATTGAAGGTTAAGTATCCTCTTCAATAGTCATAAGCATCAAAGGCAATTTTACAACATGAGTAAACCCTTCAAGATACCTTCTGACTGCTGTAAAATAATCTGGATAGCGAATATCCAACATGAATTACAGGTACTTCTTTGGCAACAGTTGGTTTACAATATGTTTGTGGTGTGAGTTCTGTCAGTGTCCTCTGTAGAAGCCTCTTTGGTCATTTTAAAATCTGCTCCTAAATTTCTGCTGCCGTCTCTTTAATGCCATTGTGTTACCAACAGATGGAATGGCGAGCATGCAGTCTGTGGCACACAGATTCGAAAACAGGAGCGCCTTAAGACGCTGGGCCAAAGTGTAGCATTAAATGGTCTGTTGGCTGTATTTGGACAAGTGTCTTCCCACACCGATTATGACATATGTCAAATGTTCTACTTTGCTTAATCTCACCTACCATCATGAGCTATACGGTTTGTCAAGGACTTAGAGAATCTGGAAGTACTCCTCACCTTTTATTGAAAGCTGTATTTGATCTGCTTTGAGGGGACCAGAGTACCCCAGCTCCTGTTGACATCAACTGAAACTGAAAACCAATACTCAGGCTTAATATGACATGTTTTACAAATTTTAAATGACTATTGGAACTAGTTTCAGGGTTGAGTAGTCAAGGGGGAAGAACTGCCTTACCAGACAAATCATCAAGCTCAATAAAAACATTAAAAAAAATCATTTATGAAGGCAAAACCTGTTGCCTCAATTTAAGATTATTCCATGACATGTACAGAAGACAAACTCTGATATGCTACCAGGAAATTCTGATGATAGAAATCTTTACACAGTTCATGCATATATGGCTTCTGTTTAATTACTTTGATTTTTTTTTTCCTTAAGATGGATTTTCTACACCACCATTTCACTGATGTTTTGCTACATTCCAGATAAAAGGAATTCACCTGCAAAGTTTTTGCCCTTCCATTCTTAAATATTTCTTCATTGTTTTGCTGAAATCAGGACACTTGGTTTTCCTCCTTTTCAGTTTGCTTTTTATTGAGGAGACTCCGGGTCTGCCAGTCAGTAACTGAGTGTCTTGCGACATTGCTGTGCATCTTGGGACAGTGGTACAGCTACAGCCCGGCTAGGAAAAGTCTGAGGCTGTGGCCATTTGCCAGGTTTTGAATTTGCTGATAAGACTGTGAGCTATGTCCAGCAATGAATTTGAGTGAGCCAATGCAAAAGATTGCCAAATGCCTTTATATATATATATGTTATTTATTTTTTGTTTCATTACTCTTTTGTATGTAGACTTCTGTTAAGAGAAATGATTCAGATTTTAGCAGGAGCTTTAGCTCAGCTCATGTTTTTAGTTCTGAAGATTGTTGTGGAGATGGAAAAGGTTCTGGAAATGCTTTGCAGATGAAAGTTGTGCTGTAGAAATGTTAAGTAAGATTTTCCTTTTAAACCCAGAATGTTCTAGATGAGTTTTATTTGTTAGAGGTCTGCAGAAGGATTTATTAGCGGTGGTTATCATGAGACAGAACAGATGCAATCAGCTCTTTGAACCACTGTTAACTGCTTAGGACTGGAGAATGACAGGATCTTGCTGGCATCATTGACTCTTGTAGCATATCTATTTCATGGTAATTAATACAACACTTTACATTTAGTTTCCTGTCAGTGCTGTTCTATTGCCTGAGACTTCATTTGCCTCGCTGCTCAATGTAGAGAGCAGCTGTAGCCCAGCTCTCAGCTTTCTTCCTGGACTTTTTCTGATCACTGTGAGTTTGTGGGACAGGAATAGGATTGCAAAAACCTCAGTATTCCTGAGCTGGTGAAAAAGGGTAAATTTTCACTTGGAGAGGAAACTCATTTGCCTGATTTATCTTCCTTATTTATCCTATTCTTGTTTTGCTTGCAACTAGAATTCAGCTGGAAAGCAAAAGGACTTTTCAGTTTCTTTGTGCTTTGCCTTTCCTAGAACCCTTTTTAATCCTGCTAGTTCTTTTCAGTATATTTCTGTTTTCCTATAATTTCTGTTCCTACTTGTTCCTGTGTTCTTTGCTTAGATTCTGAATTTTGGTCTTCCAAAATCACAGAATCACAGAATATGCCGAGATGGAAGGGACCCATAAAGATCATCGAGTCCAACCTGCAGCCCTGCATGGGACCGCACCCAAGAGTCACACCATGTGCCTGAGAGTATCATCCAAATGCTTCTTGAACTCTGTCAGGCTTGGTGCTGTGACCATGCCCCTGGGGACCTTGTTCCAGTGCTCAACCACCCTCTGGGTGAAGAACCTTTTTCTAATATCCAACCTAAACCTTCCCTGACACAATTTCAGGCCATTCCCTCGGGTCCTGTCACTGGTCACCACAGAGGAAGATCCACATCTGCCCCTCCTCTTCCCCTCACAAGAAGCTGTAACTGCGATGAGGTCTCCCCTCAGTCTCCTCTTCTCCAGGCTGAACAGACCAAGTGACCTCAGCTGCTTCTCATATGGCTTCCCCTTAAGGCCCTTCACCATCTTTGTTTCCCTCTTTTGGATGCTCTCTGATAGCATAATATCTTTCTTATACTGTGGTGCCCAAAACTGCACACAATATTCAAGGTGAGGCCTCACCAGTGCAGAACGAAGCGGGACAATCCCCTCCCTTGACTGGCTGGCGATGCTTTGCCTGATGCCCCCCAGGAAACGGTTGGTCCTCCTGGCTGTCAGGGCACTGCTGACTCATATTCGACTTGCCACTGACCAGGATCCCCAGCTCCCTTTCCATGGCACTGCTCTCCAGCATCTCATTCCCCAGTCTGTACGAACATCCAGGGTTGCCCCATCCCAGGTGTAGAATCCAGCACTTTTCCTTGTTGTACTTCATATGGTTGGTGATTGCCCAGCCCTCTGATTTGTCGAGGTCTCTCAACAGGGCCTCCTTGCCTTTGAGGGAGACAACAGCTCCTCCCAGTTCTGTATTGTCTGCAAACTTGCTTAGTATTCCTTCCAGTCCTGTCTCCAAGTAAATTATGAAGATGTTGAAAAGCACAGGGCCTAAGATGGGGCCCTATAGAACCCCACTAGTGACAGATCTGATGTTACTCCATTCACTGCAATGCCTTGGTTTCTCCAAAATATTGATATTTTCATCTAAAAATCTCTTTTGAATATTTCCCAATCTTCTGCTTTCTCTTACACCAACTATGTCTCAGTGGAGACCATTAAATGGTTCCCCCAGGTGTTTGTAGAGCTCATTTCTTCCTCAACTTTGTTTGCTTCAAGGAAGATTATTACACTAGTAGAAATTTGGCTCCTAAGTTCCTGTATATTTCAAAAAAAAAAATCATGACTGTGACACCCACGCTTGCAAGCCAAATCAGGAGCTGACACCGTGTGATACCACAAACTAATTTCTGAGGAGCATAACATGTTGGCATTGCTGGTATAAACTATAACGTTAGATGATGAGAATGTCTTTCATAAATCAGAAATGTCTAAATTCCACAAAAGATTATGCTTGGTTTGAGGTTCATTACATGTGATTTCAGCTTGGTGTCATGTCTCTTTTAAAATTTCACAAAAATTCATCTTTCTTTTATCTAAATAATTGCATGAATGTGGATTCATGGGAAGAGGTAGAAAAGACATGCCTCAATTTTTTATGCATAGGGAATTAAAACCCAGATTTGTTTGAAAAGGTTAAAAGGTTTATGATTTAACTAGGGAAATATCAGTTCATTGTATCATCACATTGTGTTCTGTGAAGACAGTGTCGTTTGATAGTGCCTAATAGCTCTTATGCAATAATATAGTGTTGGCATAATACAAAAGACACATGCATAGCTTTCCAACTAGATTAATGCATAGAATCTTAGCATATTTTTGCATTTAAAAAAATTATATACCTATTATCTGAACAATGCACTACCTTCCAGATTTCCCGTATTCCTTCAATTTCTCAAGGTAGAGCTCTAAGGTAGGTCATATAAATTAATCAAGCCAATTCTGTGCTGAATAATCACTCTGCCTATTTGAATAAGATGCTTCTTTGAACTATCTTTCTGTTCTATGTCTCTATACTGAATTGAACTCAATGTGTGGAGGGTCAAGCCAAACAAGGCATATATTTAATTATGTTTGCCACAACAGTCTTGACGAAGAACATAACCTTTGTGTTGTGCATCAAGTTGTGCCAGCTGATAGATCAGAAGAAGAAATATCAAACCACTATGCAGGTATCAGAATACAAGCCAGTAGCTGTGATGAATGAGTTTTCTGGCATCTGCTGATTATTTTAGCTTGTAATAGTAGATTTGATTGGCTTGTAGTTCACAACTGTAGTTAACTTCATAAAAAGAAAGTTGTTTTACAAGACAGTCTGAAAGTGCTGGAGACTGAAGAAAATGTAATTTCTAAAAACCCCCCATGAGCATTTTCCAAATCACAGTTAAACCCCATGGGAAGATAATGAACTTTTGATACTGTCCCTGTGGAGGGATTAATGAATGTGATGATAACGTATACTCTTTCACATTCAAGTCCTTAGAAACCTCTGTTGCTCCAGCCGCTGAAATTCACCAACAGCCTTGAGATGGGTAAAGTGCTTTCTGTTGTAAGTACAACAAAATAAGCAAAATATATTTTCTTTAAAGCTAAAAGACTTATTTATTTCAGTAATATTTTTCCAACCTAAAACTTGTGTCAATTAAACCTAAATTACTATTCAAACCTTTGAGTTAATTATTAAATGTAAGTAGTACCACTACTAGTTGTGGTTTATTCGTACCAATATTAGTAGGAGTTATATAGATTTGCATTATGGGTTTTTTGCTTATTTGTCTAAGGAGTTCAGCTTTCAACTTGCCAAGAATATTTGTGTTTACAGCCCATAATTACATTTTAGGAAATGTGGGGAAAAAAATGCAGCCTCAGTATTTCCTCGTTTGGGATCTTGCAATTTCAAGGTCAGTTAAGGCTTTTGACACACTTTCCTTTCCTCTTGGAAATGAACATAGAGGTGGTTTATGGCATCAGGGTATTCTGAACTCAATTTCCTATTCTGTAAAGTTTTAAGTGCACCCACTCGCCTGTTCTGCTGTTGGTTAACATAACAAATGGATGTGTTAGTTATTTGTGCTGAATTATCAGCCATAAATTTAATAGCACTGAATAGCACTGCTGGTGCTGTAAAATTAGCAGTGGAATACAAAGTTAACATTAAATTCTGTGCTGAGAAGATCATGGCTATTCAAATCTTGCACTACTCCCACCCCCCAAAATCTTTTCAAGCTGAAGAAGTTACCATTTCACTCTAAATGTTCAGTGGTACATTTGCAAGGTTATATATGCAACCATTAAGTTCAGCATCCTTCAGAGTGCCACTTACAAAGGGACAAACATGTAATCAGTCTACTATTAGTTGGTATCAATGGTGATGATGTATGTCTGCTGATTTACTTTCAGAAAACTGTTACATAACTTCATAGAGACCAATAAATTACCATCGTTGGTCTCTACTCAGTTGTGTTGAAAATTAAAAAAATCTCCTACACAGATAAATATTCTCACAGCTGAAAGAGTATTCCATTCTAATTATTGTCTTGGATACAAATATTAGGAAGAAATAATACTTCATGCAGTAAGGGAACAGAATGCTTGATGATGTTAGATGTGAAACTTAACATGGCCCAATGTTCCCTCTAAAGTGGAGATCTTGGATATTGTTAGTTTAGTCAGTAAAGTGCTTCCTTTGCTTTTGAGTTATCTCAAGGTTCTTGTGAGATATCTAGAGAGACCATTACACGGATGAGCAATCCAGGGCACTTACTAACATGATGATATGAAAAGTAGAGAATATGGAGAATATGTTGGAGAGCAAAGATCAAGGTCTATGTAAACCCTCCTAAGATTTACTTTATGAAATGCTTCAATTTTTTTCTGGTAGAGACAAACAAACAAAAGACCCCAGCTTGTATCTGGACATGTTTTATTGCAGCATTAGCCTTACCTTCCAGCAATGGGGAGGTAAATATAATTCCATGGTGAAGGTGGAAAACTAGCCTGTGCATTAAGGAAGATACGACCAATTTTCCCGAGTCTGTACACTGTAAAACAAAATCTGTGAGTAAGTGAGAAAGCTAAAGAGAGTTTCGGATGTGGTTCATGGGTGGGAAATAGGAGTGCCTTCCCCAGTTCTCCACTTCACATGTTGCAGCCAAGCAGTTTATTTGAGTCTTATCATTGGCTTCTTGCATAATTGGAAATGCACTAGAAATCTCTTTCATTACTTTTTTTTTTTTTTTGAAATTTCCCCTTGTCCTTTTATATAAGTAGGAGGCAAGAGGTCCTATTCTAATGCATAATTAATGCTTTCTCTTGAAGTATGAGTAGAAAAATAGATATAAACTTTAACTCTTCTGTGTGGAAGTTGGCAAAGTATTTTCATTTATACAGGTATTTTAAAATGTGATGATACTGTTTACAGCTTATGTTGGTCTAGGTCTATATTAAGAACCCTGTCACATGTTCTTAAACAAATTTCCATGCTTGACATTTTGTTTTCAGCAAGGGCTAGACATCTAAGGCACTGAGATCCAAGTCCTGTTAAGCGTTTGACTTCTGCTGATGCTCCTCTTGTTGATTCTATCATTAACCGTGCATTTCCTTATCTAGGTTTGTCTGTAGAAACATAGAGATATAAGAAAAGATATTTGAAAAATATCTTGCTAATATGCAAATGATAGTTATGAGGAAAGCTATTTTGAGATGTTATCCACTCATATTCTGGAAAATCTCATTTTTTGCCTGTTTGCCAGAGTGTGATGTTTCATTTGGATAACATGTCAAATAAACTTGGTATTTATTTATTTTTTAAACAGAACAATAAGCATACTTTTAGGATATGTAATTTGTTTCCTTAAAGATCTGGGAAAATGTGCTTACATTTCTTACAATATGATAGTAGATTTTGACCTTTCCTGAAGCATTAATTCTCCAATAGAAAATACCAGATATATTTTGATGAAATGCATTTCTTCCAAACATGTACAATGTAATAATTACAATAGCTTAGAGTATTGTTTATATAAACTCACTTTTCGCATTTTATATTTACCTGCATGGACATGTTTCTAAATATCCACAGATACTGCTGACAGGGAATAAGTTACAAGGGATTTGTTCCTCTACCTGTAGTTGAAGAATTCTAGAATTAATAAGAGGGATTTTTTTTCTTTTTTTTTTTTTCTTTTTTTTCTTTTTTCTTTTTTTTTTTTTTTTTGCTATTCCAGGAGATTCTATATGGTCTTTTAAAGGCTTGACCCATTCAAAGAGCAGATGATTCATTTTTCGATAGAGAATTTGAAAATAGCATTGATTTATGGATTCTTGGTTGAAATCTCCAATCCCCAAATAGAAAAACCATTGGGGTTTTATTACTTTAGGATTAAGGTCTCATTATTATCTGAATTCAAATTATTATCTGAATCAAACCACACCCATATGAATGTGATTCATTTGCCCATTGCATGCTACCAGTGGATTTCACGTTACCAGAAAGCCCTTTTTTTTGACTGGAAAACACAGAAATGTATAACATGAAGTAGGAAAATGAGATAGGAGAAACCTCTTTCTCTCTAAAGCCAACACCAAAATCTTGAAGAAATTTCTAATGGGGAAATGATTTAGAGTGTTACATTGCATTTTTATTTGCTTACTGAATTGGGTATTTAGAGAAGGAACAATTTACTCTGTAGGAATTTTCTTTGAATGTCTCAGTTCCACTTGGGGTCTGAGTTCCAATTCTAACTGCAATTTTTCTTTTCCTACGATATCCAGTTCCACTTGGGGTCTGAGTTCCAATTCTAACTGCAATTTTTCTTTTCCTATGATATCCAATTACTGTTTTGATCAAAAATGTTAGTTTGGTTAATTTGTGAATGGCTACTGAGATGGAATTTTAGGTTGAGATGTATTAATAAAACTGTATAGGAAAAAAAAAAAACCAAACATTTTCCCTCCTCCTTCCTCCCTTTCGGTTTTGCAAAAAGTTTTTAAAAGCTGACTAAACTCCTCTGAAACTGCAGGTGGTCCCAGAGACTTCCTTTGCAAAAAGGAGATCCAAGAGAAGCCCATATCTTTTCTATCAGGCTGCTTAATCCAATTTTTAAGAGGTGATTTCACACCTGAATAAAATATAAGAATCTGCTGGAGACCGAAGGATCAAGTTAAGATAGGAATGGTAAAGAAAGAGATATGTGGATTTAATCTGTACTGGCTTTACTAGCAAAATCTGTAGATGCAGTTCATCCTTGCCAGAAAATACTTTTCCCACATTGCTCAAATAACTCAGCTACTTGTCTAAATACACCATCAAAAAGTATCCGTCTGGACTGAGAAGCAGGGGGATTTTGGGGTGTTCCTCTTCCTTTCCAACTTCTTTGGGTTCAGGTGTTCGGTTTTGTTCATTTATAACTTGGAAGAGTGAGGAAAGAAAGGGTCAGACTTGAGTCTTATCTTGACATGGAATTAAGGATATGGCAATTGCATACACAGTATAGTCATAATCTGTATTTGCCTCCAGGACTTCTACTGACATATAAATATTTGAGTACTTTCATACCAGTGTTATGCCAAAGACTTTCACCACTACAATAAACAGTTTTAAGTCCTGAGCATGAAGGTGGATAACTTAGGCATTGTTGGCAGGTGAAAAAGAGCAACAATAGAAAAGTGTATTTGGACCTATGAGTAAATAATCTAACACCATATGTGCCATATGCTATTTAACGATCACTAAATCCTTTCACCAGAAACAAATACCAAAAAATAAATAAATGAACTTTTTTTTCACAGTTTGTTACTAAGCCAGAGCCATACTTGTGTCTGTATAGTAAAAGAGATGGCAACAAAGAGCAACTAACAAATTAGGATCTGAAATAGTGGTGTTTTTTTGTGGGAAACCCTCAGACAAACAAACAAACACACAGGAAAGCTTGCATGCAGGCACACCTTTCTTTAAACAGTATGTAATCGTGACCTGATTACCAAAATGTTATGCGCTTCATTTAAAATCAAGAATTTTCAACTGAATGGTTTTCAGCTGTCTTCCATAGCTATTATTGCCACATAACTTTCTTAGTGTGCTGTTTCCACATGCTTACTTATACAGGCAGAAACTTTAGTGAACCTGAGAGAAGGTTTCTAAGTATAGGAAACTGAGAGAGTAGGTCAGGAAATGTCTGTTTGAATAATAACAACATGCCTGAGATGTGCAATTTCTTGAGTGAGTGTATTTTATTCTTACATGATACTTCTACAGTGAAAGAAAAAAAAAAAAAGAGAAATAAGATAAGGCATTGTTCATTCAGGACATTCATTTACAAATATCTTGGGAGTTTTCCCTGAACAAGTTGAGTGAATGCTCCTAATCTTGTAGGACTTCATTTTATCCTGGAGAATCTCTGGGAAAGTCAGAGGTAATTCTTTGATTTCTTGTCTTTTCTTAAGTGTTCAGTCACTGTAGTTCGAGCTTTTACCAAAGTGGATGAAAGGTTTGTATTCTTTACGATGTGCTGTGCAGCTGCTTAAGGCATGACTGACTTTAGAAAAAAAATAAGAGCTAGATTCCAAACTGTTTAGGTTGTAGAGAAAGAAGGAAGAGTAGCTCACAGCTGAGCAATGAGTTTTCTGTAGCAAGCAAGCAGATTTAGAGTCCTTTATCAGGATGATCTCAGGAATGCCTGTCCCTGCAGCACCATTTTTTTCCCTCTGCATGTTAATTCCTTTCTCCCTGCCATGTCTTTCTGGATTAATGTTCATGCTTAATCTGAACATGAAGACAACATTTCTTTAGAAAACCATAAACAAACTGAATATCCTTTTTGAGTTTTGGCTACTGGAATATCTAACATTTTTAATTTTAAATGGGTACATTGCAATTTGTCTTTTTTTAACTCACAGGTTTTGTGTTTTGGAAGCCAGGCTTTCAAAGCCTGAGTTTTATCAGGATAAGTGCATCTGTCTTATTGAAAAATACTTTCATCTTGAGATTTAAAAACTTTGCTGTATTTCAGCACATTACTGTCGTGGCACTAGATCCAATTCTTCCTCCTTTTAAGTGCTTTTATCATAGTTGTCACTGGCAACAGAAACCATGGTCTTTAATAAGTCGTTCCTACACTACTGTGTGGTAAGTAGCTGGAATGGGCATATGATTTGGAAATCAGTAACTCAAGCAAATGTGATAAATGAACTGCCGATCTCTAAATCTTTATTGGCAAATGTATAAATTTTAATTGAGATAGGAAGAGCAGGAGCACATAAAATGTGAGTTACTGTGAAAGTTCAATCTGAACTTGAAACTGAACTCAGTTTGTCTCTAATATTCCAAAAATATTTCTTATTTCTCTGCCCTTTTATATTTCTTTTCCTGATATAAAGCTTGCTGAGCTTTAGGACAGCAGAAGGGCAGTGTAAGTGCTCAAAATAGGAAATACAGAAATTTAAATTAGTTCAACGTTAGGATAATGTTGAAGTACAAACTTTAAAGTGTTCAGCAAACAGGAGTGCAGTTTCTGCACTGATGGTTATATTTGAGTGGCCATAATAATAATAATTAAAAAAAGGGACATAACAACACCTCCATACCTCATCTGGTGCCTTATTTAATGAATGATTTAAATTTTCTCCTGAAGACACAATTGCTTAAATTAAGTTTCCTACTGTGCTATGAGTTTCACAGAGATGCAGTGAAAAGAATATGCTGAGAAGAAATAATCTGTCTTCATATTACAGAGAAGGAAATGAGGTACAGAGAGATTTAAACCTAAAATTGTCATATTCTCTAATTCTAAAGGTTCTTTTAAATGCACAGAGTGCTTGGAATTATTTATTTATTTTTATTATGAAAATGGACTTCCCAGTGTCTTCAGATGTACCTTTTTGCATGTTCAACATTTCTGTAAATTTGAATCTCAGCAAATGGATGCACAGAATATTCAATGATCAGCTGTGAGAAGCTTAAATTGCTTAAGGCTGAGAGCTCCAGGACAGAGGAGGTAAAGATCAAGTTCTGTCAGGTCTCCCAGGAAGGCATCGAACTGCCTAACTATGTGACCATCCTCCTGTCTCCTGCACTCCTGGTACTCACTTGATGCAGACATTTCTAAGTCCTGTAATCAAGGATGTAGGCATCCAGCAAAGGGAAGGCTTCTGCAATCGATGACTCTCAGGAGACGAATCTTTCCATCTTTTGCAGGGAAGAAGTCAGGCTTCCTCTATAGTGATGGAGAGTTGCAGAAAACCTGAATGATACCTCATTAGAGTTTGATGCAAGAGTGGGAAGCGTAGAAGCTGTAAGAGATTGAAGCATGGAATTGAAGAGATGCAGTATGGAAATAGGCTAAAGTTTGGTAATATTTTGTATCAAAGTTAAAATGGCTGTTTCAGCTAACAAAGTGTAACAGTCTACTTTATTGTTTAGCCTGTCATCTTCTAATCTTATCTCTCAAAAGCAGCTAAGTATTTTTAGTTTTGATCTAGGTTAGTGTGAAGTTCATTGTCAAAGGTCATGAAGTGAACCCAGGTGTCCTGAGTTTTAGTCCAGAGTTCTGTCTGATGGAGCACGGTTGGGAGCCACATACAGAAGATTAGTTGCCTATCTACTAAACAGTATTTGGCCTGCTTTCTATACTCTCTGATGATGCTGAGTTGTAAAAGCCTTACTGCAGCCCAGTAATGCTGTGCTCTTATTCCAGATTTAATTATCAATTTGATATAATGCTAGTAAATTACTCAAAACTTCTAAAAAAAATTAGTTTTAGTGCATAATACACTCTGCTTTCTATGTTAGCTAATTTAGAGCGAATTATAAAACAGACACTTATTTGATGTATAGGGACAGTTCCAGATAACAATTAATGTACTGTCTCATACATGCTTTTTGAGTAACAATAAACTTGAGAGCATGTAATCATTAAGGAGGTACATTCTGTTCAAAACTCAGATGAAGAGATAGATTAGCACTGTCACTTCCTTGATTAGTCCTCTCATTTGTTTGACTTTCAACACTGAAATGAAATAAATGAGGTGATGCAAAGAGAATAGTGCATTGTAGTAGCTGTCTTTGTGGTGTCTGACTTTATGCAGTCATACTGGGATGCTCTAATAGCCAGGAAATTCTGCAGTGTAATTCAAATGTTATAAATTGGTATGAGTTCATTGTTTCTTCTTATTGCCAGGCTTTTCAAAACGAATGCTAAAACACTTTGGCAAGAATTTTCACAGTGATTGGTGTATTATGTTTCTGTTTAAGTGCAGTTTACTAAAGTATTCCTCCAAAGAGAACAACTTCAGTCTATTCTGGTGTGTACATGAATTTATTGAAGTGCACATTACAGAAAAAATCCTGTCAGCCAACTCTATCTGAGCGCCATGGTATGCTCTAAGTTTGCAATATATCTGCCTGGAAAAAAAGACTCTCCTTCATTTTGCATTTTCAATATACTTAATTCCACATGTAAAACCTAAATGAACAGCCTAAATTCTCATTGTGGCACCAAGGAAAGGTCTGGTGTTTCCAGCCAGAAAGCCCAAGAAATTTATGGAGTGAGTTCCTGCATGTTAGGAAGACCTAGACTTGTAGAGAAAATTGACACCAATATTTCTGTTGCTTTGAATTCTTTATCAGTGAGCAGAAACATGGAAAAACCCAAACAGAGTAATTTTTAACTATCGTTTTTACATGGATAAATACTTGCTTATTCACTTGCATGAGAATCTTCTCATATGAAAAAGCAAACTAGCAGAGCCTGGATATGGATGAAAGATCAAGCTTTTGCTCACCTCACAGGGGAGAAGCCACAACAGGTGAGCAGAAGCAGCAGGTCCAGGACGGGCCTGGATGGGTAGGGAATTCCTGCTTTGAATGTCTGAGGGAAGAAGCACCTGGCAGCCTGGGTATCTGGGGTGTCTGTGGAGGATTCCGCCACAGTTATGTTCTGATGTGTCCTCTGCTGGCTTCCCTATCTGATCCTCCTGCTTCTGCTGAGCTGCCACCTGGCCCACTACTGTTGTGGTTTTCTTTGACACCATAATGAGAATATCTTTGTCCCTGTGTAAGACTCAAATGTGTGATAACATCTTATTTCAGCAGAAGAGTGTTTCTGAAAGTGTAAGAGTTGCCATCATTCCCAGTTATCTTGTTTTTTGCCAAGAGGATTCTTATCTTCCCTCTATTCTGCAGTCTTTAATATTGCTTCTAAGTGTGCAAAGCTAATAGAAGATTTATCACAGAGCAGGACATGGTTGATTTTAATTCCAGTCCCACTTGTTCTGTCCTGAATCTATTATTTTCTCACCAGGAAAATTACTTGCATAGTGGTTAGTATTGGTTTAGTGTAGCATTGTAATAGATTTCCTTCCTCTACGTCTCCCCCCACCCCATTTTTTTTTCTTCCTTGATTTCTTTTATCTGCTCTTGTTTAGCCAGCTACACTTCTACTTTTAATATCATGAAGGGCTATTTTGAAACAGGAATCCATAACATGCCGAAACAGTTGCTTTCAGTTTGTAATTTAAGCAGAATTTATTCCATTCCCCTATGTCAACTATGAATGGGTCTATCATACATGTGTAATTGAATGTAACTTGATCAGAAGAGTAATATTAAGCTTGCATTCCTCTTAGGTTTTCGAAAGAGATCACAGCGTAGTAAAATTGCAGTTTCAAAAGCTAAATGGAATAGTTATTAATCCATTTTGTATTTTAATATAGAGGCAAATTAAACATCCTCAGTTACAGATTTGCTTTCATTTTCATTAGCAGTTATATGAGATCTCTTGTTAACCAAATGTAATTTTTTTTCTGTCCTATTTGAAAGAGCTCCTTGCAAGTCTTCTGTGTTTGTGGCAGAGATTATTTCTTATGACTCTAATTTACAGTTTTTAAAAATAATTAGTCTGCAACAGATGCTACATTTTTGTTCTTCAGGTAGCATGATAAATTGAATTTTGTGCCTAAATGTCATATATCCATTTTTAAAATTCAAGCTGTTTCAAAGACATATGTAAAATTCAGTTTGTTTTGACGGGTCTTTTAATCAAATTTAAGCATTCTACCTCCGCCCCCAATTTGTACACTTGTCTATTAGCAGGACAGATTAAAAAATTGAAATGTTCATAACATAATGTGAAATCCTTTTGCTATTTTCATTCTTGTCATTAATGTATTGTGTTTTCATTCCTTCCTGAACAAACCCTTACTTTTCCAGAAGTACTTACATTACCTGTATAATAATGTGAGGGCAGTTCTGTTAAAAAATTGTGATCTTTCTGGTTGTTGTTTCACCGGGGGAATGAGTTTTACTGGCCACTCCAATGTCAGACATCTGTTGTATTTTGTCAGTATTTTATCTATCAAGGAGTATTGGAATGGTACAATATTTAGCATCAGAGTTCTTAGTCTCAGAACAATTGGTGTATGTGCACACAGTGATTAAGTCTTAAGAGGAGCAATGGAAGAACATATTGAACACTGTAATCACTTAAGCATCAGTAGCAATTGTGTTTTGGGGGGAACAAAGGATGCCATATTTTATTCAAATGATGTTGATAACTAATTTTTATAACAATTGATTAAGAATTCTGCCCTAGATTAGCACATGGCATAGGTAAATCTTACACTTAATATGCCCATGAGTTAGATTCAGGCTGAATTAGGGGAAGGAGTTGCTCCAGGCACTGGAACAGAGATTCCCCTGCAGACCCTGGTGCAGACTGTATTGAGGCAGACTGTCCCCCTGCAGTCCATGGAGGTCCACGGGGGAGCATAGATTCACCTGCAGCATGTGGAGGACCCCACGGCAGCAGATGAATGCCTGAAGGAGGCTATGACCCTGTGGGAAGCCCACACTGAAGCAGGCTCCTGGCAGGGCCTGTGGAAGCAATGGAGAGAGGAGCCTATGATGGAGCAGGTTTACTGGCAGGACTTGTGACCCTGTGCAGGACCCACTCTGGAGCAACTTATTTCTGAACAACTGCACTTCAAAGGGACCCACGCTGGAGCAATCACTGAAGAGCTACAGCCTGTGAGAGGGACCCACACTGGAAAAGTCCATGGAGGACTGTCCTCCCATGGGAGCCAGGGAAGAGTGTAAGGAGTCCTCCCACTAAGGAAGAAGGAGTGTCAGAGACAGTGAGTGATGAACTGATCGAAGCCCCCATTCCCAATTCCCCTTAGCCAATAGGTGGGAGGAGCCTGAGAATTTGAGAGTGAAGCTGAGCCTGGGAAGAAGAGAGGAGTGGGGGGAAGAAAGGTGTTTTTAGGATTTGGGGTTTATTCTTGTTATCCTACTCTGATTTGATTGGTGATAAATTAAACCAATTTTCCTAAGTTGAGTCTGTTTTGCCCGTGGTGACAACTGATGAGTGATCTTCCCTGCCCTTATGTCAGCCTTTTGTTATATTTTCTCTCTGTCCAGCTGAGGAGGAGAGTGACAGAGTGGGTGTGTGGCATCCAGTCAGGGTCAATCTACCTCAAATAGGCAGGCACGAACTATTCTCAGAAGCTGGCAATTGTATTTCTCTACATGGTTCTAACAAGAAATTATCTTGAATTTATTCTGAGTGTTTCTGTGCAACTCTATATTTTTTATTTCTGAATTATAAAAGTAAACACCAGTAAATTTAAAAGTGAAATGAAGCACATACTGTTGAAAACAGGCAGAGCAGTAGTATATTTTAGCAAAATATCACAGTACAGAAATTTAGCATTGTGACTAAAATGTAAATCTACCAATTCTAGTTTTATCTCAAATGTATGTTTACTTCACATCTCAGTTGCTCAACTTTCTGACTGACTGACTGATGTATACAGCATATTGTTGTGCACTGTGTTTTAGAAAAGTTATATCCGTTCTTTTACTTGACTGAAGTTTAATTAAAACACTAGAAACTAGTATTTTAGAAATTGCAAAATAAAGTTCTTAAAGATATCCTCAAATAGAAAGCTACATGATACAGATATTGAATCAAAGATGGTTTAGAAAAGTTTTAATGGTATACTTTGTACGTAACACAATATTAAATGGTGAACATTTTCCAGGGAAAGTCAAGTAATTTCCTCTGCAGGTTTTGTTTTTATTTTAAATTCTGTAAACTCTGCACCAGTTGCCCTTTTCATTGATTTATTGGACAACATTGTTGCTATCATTAACAAAGGACTTTGTTTTCTCCACAGGCATTAGAAAGTTCAATTTTTGTACAAAAATTTAACTCTCTTGTCCTTTGTCCTTTTAGATTTCTCTTTCCTCAGTTATTCTTTTCCCACAGCTTTTAGGTGCCATATTGACTTTTAATGTACATACTGTCTTCACAAACTCAGTGACACAGAAATATCTGATATGATGGAACTCCACTCTCCTTCCCCTTTCCCCTTTTTTGTTTGTAATGCTACATGAGACTTAGCCATACCTTACTATTGAAAAGTCGTATCTGCAGCAACCCTTATATGAACATTTTTGAAGATGATGGACAACTGCCTTTCAGCACTGGTAAAAACTGTCTCAATCAGTTTTCAAGGCACTGCTTCTGCAGTATTTCTCACCAAGTATCTTAGTTTTGACATGTTAAGTGGTTTGAGAGAGTTTTTTTCCCCCTTGTCTTCAACGTTTTCCACTTTCTTTTCCCATCTTTTTCTGCCAGAGGCAGTGGGTCCACTGAACAGCACTGCATTGTGGATGAAAACAGATCTATGTGGAAAGTCCTTTATGAAGTATTGCTTCTTCTTATGCTTTTGTGTCCTGCCATGAGCCTGATGGCTGCTCCTCAGAAGACCTAAATTTGCCATTTCCTGAGTATGTATGAGATATTAACCAAAATTAGGACCTTTAATTTTTCTCTCAATTTTTATAGCCAGTCTAATTTTTTTTTTTTTTAATTGAAGTGCCTTCTGCTGCCTTGCTTGCTCACTTTCAGAGGCAGAAGCATCCAATTAAGTCTGCTACAGAGGTATGCTGAACTCATCCCTCTTCCTTCCTCCCCCATGCTGTGCTCTTATCTGGAGCACAAGCAAAAAGAGCAGAAAGACATGAGCAGTCTGGGGAGCCCACATAGCTGGAAAGTAGAAAACAGAATTTCACTCTTTTCTTCTTTTATGTTTAGTGTAGGCAGGGAATTGAAGGCCTGCCATGATCTGGGAGAACACAGTGAAGAGTACTTGGAGAAGAACTGAGGCTGAGGTTCAGTCAGAACTGATGGGTTAAATTCAGGGATTAAAGCCCTCAGAGAAGCTTTGGGTAAGCACGAGGCAGGTATGCAGTTTCGAGTTTAAAAAGGACTTATATAACAAAACATTTGTATCACTTATATATGGAAAAAAAGTAGTCCTGGTTTGGAGGCTGGGCAGTAATATAAAGCAGTTAGCAGGGAGCTGACAGTATTTTGACATTATTGACAGTACTGAAGTGGTGTAAGCTAAATACTGTTCTGTCTGCTTGACCTTGCAGTACCTCTCCGTTTAGTCATCTAACTCTGTCTCCACCCTTGGGATTGCTTTTCTCAAGAGGTACCATTGCCACGGGCTGAGTAGCAGTAGCAGGATGCTATGTTTTACGTATTCTGCTTGTTTCCCTGCTTCGGGGCATGAAAGCATTCATAGACATCAGGGAAGTTGTTATCCAAGAGTAATTTGATGCTCTGTGTTTAGCCTTCTACATCATGTGTGGGGAAAGCTCTGAGGAGAGATAAAGAGATTTAAAAAATAATAATAAAAAAGATTTAATAACAAGATTTGGAGATTCCATTAGTTAACAGATACTTATGTGTCTTGAGTAGAAATGTTCTTCAAGACTGCAGAAAGTGGTGCCCAAATAAATTTTCTTGATTGCCTCTCAGGCATTTAGTGTTCTTTACTCTGCAAGAGGTTAATAGACTGAAAGATTTTTTTTTCTGAGCTTCCTCAGAGTTAAGAAATCCTTTGGGCCTTTGGATTTGGGAAGATGCATACCCTAATCATTTTTAAATGCATCTGGGGTTTAATTTTTTTTGCAAACATGTTTTTCTTTTTATCTTTACTCTTCTGTAGGGGCAAAGAGGATACAAATTTACAAAAAACCCCAATATTTTTTCCCCTAAGAGTGATATACATGTATATAACATTTCTGTTCACAGAGAAGATTGCTCGTGTGTATGCTGCTGTGAGGCATAGCAATGCACTGACTCATTGATGAAGATCTTTGATTTTTTAAATGTGTTTCTTGTATTAATCTGACAGAGATTTCTTCCTTTAACAATTTTGAATTATATTAATTTTTAATCATTTGGGTACTATAGACAAATTTAAAATAGGAACTATTATTTAGGGGCTAGCTTAAGGGTTTTTTGTAGTTAAATTTGTAGAGAAAATCTTCATATGAATTATGCTTGGGAAAATATGTAACTCACTATTTTGCTAAATGTAATTCTGGTGAAACACCATAAAATATAATTAATTTTATGATTTAAATTTTAGTCTTCTTTCTTTCCATTTATATTCAAGCCTCACCTTAAGATACTTCATAATAATTTAATTGCACCTCTAAAAAGTGCATTTTGCTAAGTATAATAATTCCTGTGCTTTTGTTTCCACACAGTACCTTTCTTTATATAATTAGAATTCTCTTAAATTGCATTTTCACCATATTTTGTTTAGGAAAAAATCTTACTCTCCTCAGTAGTACATACTAGTCTTTCTGCATTTTTCTGTGCTGTGAATTCTTAATAAGTCTCTTCTTTGAGAATAATCAAAAGCTTAGGCCTGGCTTAACTGATTCCAAGTCTGTTTCTGAGGAGAAAGAAGTCTGCTTCTGATGTTGGTCATGTTGGTCTGAAAAAGATCTCTTTCAGTCTAATCAGGCATGAAATTAAAGGAAAGGTGTGCTGAACTAAATAAAAATACTATCAAGCCATAGGTTTCCTGTCTAGTCCTTATTTTTCCAGGTAAATCTGAGGCTTTTGTCATGGGACAGTATAATTATTCTTATTTTATGAATGGATTGATTGAGGGTTATATGAAAGATGTGGTAAAAAAAACCACTAGAATTATTAAGGTGAAAGGAAAAATAGAGGGTTTGGTTGTCTAAGCCAGTCAAATTTATTTGCTAAAATTTAGGTAGTATATTGTTAGAGATTGCTGTTGTCTTGTGTGGATTTTCGTCAGATAAGATAGATACAATTTTTTTTTTTTTTTTTTTTTTTTTTGGCAGGGCTTTGTTAAGCCAACAGCATTCCTGTACAGGGTCTGATGACACTATATCTGAGGATTTCAAGTGGTATCATCCAGCCACAGTGCTTACTCTTTCATCAGTCTTTGTACTTTTTGTTACCATTCAATATATTCCCTCTTTCAGGACCTAAAGCAAACACAGTTACTCTTCCTGAAGGTCTAAATCAGAGAGTTGTTTTTTGTGATGACCTTGTCCATCTTCCTTATTGATGCTTACAGGAAAGTAATTGATTAAACATATTTGGTAACTCTAAACAGTAACATTACTGTAGCTACTGAATGTATTGAACACTGCTGTCACTACTGAAGCCTAATTTAGATATGTTCATTATAGCAAGGAGTAACCTTTGAAAGATTTACAGGATTCTGCAGCAGCTGCTAATGAACAATGTTATGCATTAACTTGCCTCTCTTATCAAGAAAACAATTCTTGATGTTATGCAGTGAAACAAGAATTTATTGTCAATAAATTTATAAGTCAAGATGCTATCAAAGAAAGTTAACAGAGAGAAAGTTGCCCTTTAGAAGGTGCTTAAAATTTTTCTTAATAGCAGCTTCCCATCTATGATGCAGCTGTATTAACAGGACATGGTGTTTATGAAGATCTACATAGTAAAATGGCAATAGAACAGAGATTTGCTGGATTAAGCAAGGGAAAGCCTTGATATCACTCACTAGTAAAGCTGCAGACTTAGAGGAGTATCCTGGAAGATGCTGAGGTTTCTCTAAGAGGTGCTGCCAAGCTCCTTTCTGTCCTATTAATACTCCTTAGTTTGATCTTTTACTGTGCTGTAAGCGCAGCCAAAGAAAGTCTTAAGCTTAGTGCAGACATTTTTTTGTGCAGTAGGAAATACCTAGTTGACATGGTGACTCTCTAATAACTCTACTGGCCTTTCCTCTAGCTATCATCTGGATTATGGGTATGCAGCAGGAACATTGATGTATGAACCTTGTTCTGGCCATTTAGCTGACAGTCACAGAGTCTATTTTAAGATTTAATTTAAAACACTGGCTCCATACAGTTTCTTGTATGCACATTGCTGTATGCATACTATGAGGTCAGAGTATGCCTTCTAAGTAATAAATGTGGAGCAAGAAACCCTCCCTTTTGCTTCTCCCCATGTATGTTCTCTTCATCAGAGGTGATCTCAGTGATTTGTTTCATGGCTTCTATTGGCTGCCACAGAGCAAATCTGAGTTGTATTTTCTGGCTTATTATGATCAGCTCAAAACCTGTCACTCTATGTCAAACCTCTTTTCTTTTTCCATATGCAAAACTTTACCTTTATCAACAGTGAATTTAATTTGCCATGCAACTCTCCAATCTCAAAAGGCAACTGTGTGAAGACAAAAACAATGCTGAACTGCATGTCCTTTACAGTGCTTGTTTGGTGGGCATTTTTTCTTATGCAATTTTACAGGTTGTTTTTTAGAATTGTCCTTCCTCCTCAAAGCTCAAATACAATTTTTTTAAGAGACCTTCTGCCCCATCTCTCTTGAGGCTCACTCTCCAATTTTCTAACCTCAGTGTTAAATAATTAGTTTTGGAAGGCTGAACAGAAAATAAAACTAAATTAAAGATGCATTTGAATGGTAGCTTTGTGCAGTTCCTCTTCTGCAATTAGAAAATTGTCTCAAGTGCTGGTCTACCAGAGGTAATTATGAGCAAAAGGTTGAGTTCTCTTTTTTAATGAGTTCTGCCTGATGCCGAGAAGAAAATCTAGTCTAGTGCAGAGTATATTCAATAGCGCTAATTAAACCATTCCTCCCACTTATTGTAAGTCAAATTAGTTTGATCCAATTGAGAAACTAATGCTTTACTAAGGCAGCTCTTTAAGACTTAACAAAATCGTTTAATGTCACCTTAAGTAAGAGGGCTTTTCATGAGGCAAATACCAATCTCCATTGACTGAAATGTTGCTTTTCTTTTTTTTTTTTCCTCCTTAATATTATAAGTGACACACTTGAGTAGCCTCTGCTACTCAAATATGGTGATATCAATTACATTTATAGCTGTGTGGCAGCCTTTTACCATTTTTGAATGGTCTTACTGGTTTTTTATTTTATTAGAAGGGAAATGAAAAAAATCAAGCATTTTTGGGGTTTGTTCATAGCTCAGATGCATAACTTGCTTTTCTATACTTGCAGAAAGAAATAAAACCTTTATTATCAGAACTTCAGGAGATAGCTTATTGAAGGCATCATCCTGAAAGCTCTTTAGAGGGTTAAAGACCAGAAGTTAAAATGCATAACATGGTTATATTTGTTTTTTTTCGAGGCAGTTGAACTGAGTCATGTACTGCTTACTGAATATCACTGGTTTGATGGGATTATACAACATGAAGGGTTTTTTCTGTTATGGTTATGGGAGCATTATTAGGAAGTGTATTGTTCATATCAATATCATGGGTAGAATTTTCCTTTATTGTATTCAGACCTGTCCATGTCTATTGGATTTGGGTAGGGTTTTTGCAATATTTTTTAAGGTACACCGTTTTGTTCTCTGTTTTGGAAGAACATGCAATGCTTTTCTTGTTGAAGTTGTATGATCCCATGTAGACATGGTTAAAACTAGTTCACCTCTGCCCAACATCACTGGAGTGGTAGAGGTGGGAATTTTGCATCTCTGTGTTCATTTGTGGGGCTGGTCCCCTGGGCTTGCTCTATATTTGGGTACAGTTTGGGCCTGGGGAGGTGCCACTGGGGATCTTTGTCAATCCTGGTGGGCCTTGTACATTAGCCTAACTTCTGTTTCACAGGAGCAGGATGTGTGCTGTTCTACATACGTCCTGCAAGCTCCAATCAACCTGGACTACAGGGCTGGTCAGCAGCTGAAATTTTTGAAGATCCCTGCGGCTTCTGGGAGCAGGACTTTTGGCATGTCTGTGTAATAGCAGCTGCAGCTGGGGTGAACAAGTTGAGATAGTTAGAAGTTTCTTAGCTCAGGTACTGTCAACATTACTGCTGCAGCAGAAAAGCCACAGTGGAAACTGGTTAAAAACTCTACCCATTGGCCTGAGGTTGGCTGTTTCTTGCTGTGGCTGCACCGTGAGAAGTATACAGGCTCTGCATGTTTAATTTATCAAGAATGTTTTCATGGGCTGCGGTTACAGTAGTGAATGCCAGACATACTCATTGCTCCTTGAAGGAACAGTACAGTGTCATAGTGAATGTATGCTGAAGAACCAAGAGCATTGGAGAATTAATTCTAGAATAAGGACAAAGTAGCTACATTGGTGCTACCTGATACAATCTGTGGTTTTGTCCATCCTGATTCTAGAGCACGGGAAAGTGCAGTGCTGATTCTTATTCCTGGGAGCTTTCTTGAAGACTAGAGGGTTGTGCCCATGGTAGAAAATAAAATGGAGCACGGTGTATTTATGCATTCACAACACACAGCCCCTGATCTGTCTTGTCCTGCAAACTGCACTTAATCTCCCACTGTCTGGGAAAATAATAATTGCCAACTGTTGATGGAGTATACATGTTAGCAGTTAAATGTTATGGATGAGTGTAGGTCGGTACTTGAGCCGTTGCCTTGCTCTTATTTAATTTATGGATATAGACATATGTAGTGAATTCATTAGCTTTTACCAGTTCTGAGTATTCTCTATGACTTTCTAGGATTTGTCCCTGGGCCATTTTATAATTCCACTACAAATTGGCTTTTTCATTCCTGTATTCTCTCAATGAGTGGCTATATATACACCACTAAAGTCAGTAAGACCGAATGGCTGCAGCAGCAGTACTAAGTAGCTCATTAGCTTTGTTAAAGATGAGTGGTTAGATTTTAATGCAATAATTAAAAAATAAAACTGGTTTTGCTGAAGGAGATAAGGTGGATCCCACAAATTAATGCAGTTTACATACAAATTTATATTTTTTTTGTTATTTGAAATCATAGTAGGCAAAACTTATGCATTTGGCATAATACTGGTTTATGCAGATATTAAATAATGTATGTGGTAGGAGGCAGGTTTTTTAGCAGAGAGCTTGCCAGGACAGGCATCATATCCAAGGGTTTCCTTAGTAGTCAGGAAGGAGTAACCAAAATCTATGTATGTGTTTATTACTTGGCAGTTAGAACACAACACCATGCCATACTTGTATTGAAAAACATGAGCAAAATTCAGTATCTTGTTACTTTCTTACAGATTTAAATTAACTTTTTTGATTTGTAGTTCATGATATTTTTTTTTATTTTTGTTTGGTGGCAGACTCTTTTCAGACTCATTTGAAAGAAGTAAAAAATACCTACATGGGTGAGCTGGCAAAAAGTTGAGGGACTATGTTCATGATTCTTTTCTCTGAGCAAATGTTGCAGTGGGTTTGCAGTGTATGAGAGAGGACAGAAGTTTTTAATGTTGTTTAAGTGAACGTGCTTCCAAGGTGGCTTTTGTAACTCTTTTGCTAAACTCACCTTCTCTTTCCCAAAATCCCCCGGTGTTATCTATACTTTAGGAATGTCTGGGAGATAACTTGAAGTTCTCTCATTGGCTTTGTTAACCCTTGCTTGTCATTGATGGGTTTGTAAGACCTCCTGGACTCCTAATGGTTACTTTGCAATCCCCCCTAGAGCTATTTACGTCCTTACCCAGAACAATAAAGTCTCTCTGGCCCTCTCCTCAGCTGGTCTCTGCCTGTTGTCTCAGTGGCAGCCATGGGGACCTCATGGTGGGGGGAGGAGGGGAGCACCTTCCCCTCCAGGTAATCCTGGACTCTCCCTCCCTATCCAATTTCAACATTCGCAAGCAAATACTAGACACTTTTGGCACTCTTGTGTTGAAGGTGAAATGGCATTTCATGCTGTTTTCTGATTAAAGTGTAGGCTACATTCTGCCTATGAAAAAACTGCCTTTCAGTGTTGATTTGTAATTCAGTAAATGCGTGCATCTTCTAAATAGGTGAAGAATTGTCCTAAACAACTAACATTGTTGCTTTGCGTAGATAATGTGAATGGAGATCTTACCATTTTTGATTAGTCCTTTCTCTAGTGTGGTTACATTTATTCAAGCACTTCATGAACAAAAAGCATATTTCATAACCCTTCTGAACATTACTGTAAAAAGCAAGTTACACTTGTCAGTGCCATTTATTTCACAATTTTTAATAGAATCATTAAATTTTGTTTGGAAGTGACCCCTGGAAGCCATCAAGTTCATCCTTCTGCTTGTTACAGGACTGTTAGCAACTCGAGATCAAGTGAAGTGTGGTTCTGTCTGGACAACCTTGAAAACCTCTAAGAATAGAGATTCCACCTATGTGAATAATATATTCTAGTATATTGTCTTTCTAGTGAAGAAATTTTTCTTATTGTCCCTCAATCTTCTTAAGTGCAACTACTCCTGTTGCCCCTTCTTTTGCCATTGTCTACATCTGATAAGAGGTTATCTCCACTGTCATTAGAAGTAGCTGCAGGCTGTTATTAGATCACCCTCTTTACCAGACTAAACAAGCCCAGCTCTCTCAATGTCTTCTAATGGGTCAAGTGATGACTGTCTTTAGAGCCTTTTACTGGACCTTCTTTAACTTCTCAGCATCCTTCATGAACTGCAGAGCCCCAAACTGAACACAGCTCACCAGATTCAGCCTCTTCCAGATGCAGCTCAAGGAGCTTCCTTGACCTGATGGCTACACTTCTCAAAGTGGCCCAGTATTGGCTTATCAGCTTCAGAGGGAGACTGCACCATTGCTCACACTGGATTCCACCGTGGTCCCTGGCCCTTTCAGGAAGGCTTGGACTCAGGCAGCCACTTTCCAGCTGTACTTGTACACAAGGTTATTCTTCTCCAGGTGTAGAGCTTTGCAATTCTGCTTATTGAGCTTTAGGAAATTCCTAGTGGTCTAGTTTACAGGTTTCTCAAGACTGCTGTGAACTAAAACTCTGTCACTTAGGGTATCAACTTTCCCTCCATTTAGTACTGTCCTCACATTTTATAGTAAGTGCACTCTTCCTCATGACCTGTATTTCTGATGAAGATAAGAAACAGTGTCAGATCCAGAACGAACTCCTTGCTTCTCTTTCTGTTACTGACTGCCAGCTGGACTTTGAGCCACTGATTACTGTGAGCCCAGTGTCCAGGCGATTTTCAACGTATCTAACAATCTAGTCAGCCCTTGGTTCCTCAACTTCTGTATCAGTGCTGTGGGAGGTTTTGTCAAAAGCCTTATGAAAGCCAAGATGTATCATATCTGCTGCTCTCCCCTGGTCCATACAGCTAATCATTTCATCATAGAATGCAATCAGGCTGGTCAAGGACGATTTTCACTTGGTAAATCCCTGGTGAGTATTCCAGGTTAAGTTTTTGTTGTTCATAGAAAAAATATTTAATCTCTTTGAGACAAAGGCATATAAATGGGACGTTTTGCTGGCAGCAGCAGAGGTATTTCATCTCCAGAGGGAGAAGCAGTGGTAATCTGCTTTATTGATACAGATTACTTTTATTTTAATGAGGAAGAGAGATAACTTTATAAACGCTAGAGATTAGTCTTTGTTTGGATAAGGTAAGATTTTTCTGGGAATAAGAAAGAACACCTTAAAGAAAAGAAAAAACACCTTAAGAAAATTAGCTATCCTGGAAAAGAGTCCTAGAAGTATTATCAACTCTATATTTTCCACTTAGGAAACATTATATTACATGGTAGATCCGGAAGAATTCATTGACATCTAAATTATAATAATAGCCCTTGAGTTATGAAAGCAAATGAGTAAATCTCCAGATCTCTAAAAATAACAATGATAACTTTCCCCATTTTAGATAAAATACAGTCTAGAGATCATGACATTAAAAGTTAATCAGTTGCTAAATAAATCATTTGGCACTCTAGGTGAGAAAGTGAAACCCTTTTTGAGGGAAAAATATACTGTCTGAATATATAGCAAGTTATAATTTTATTCTATAGTATATTTAAAATTCACCTTCCCAAGTAACTTTAGGGAAACTCAGTCTTGCCTCCATATTTTTAAATTAATTATTTTCCTACTTTCTCCTATGCCTATATTAGGTTAAGCAGAAACTATCATCTAGAATGTATGAAGATAACTACACAAATGTGTATCAAGTCCTAGGTAACATTTCAATTTCGAAAAAGTCCTGATCTACTCTGTTACTACAGAATTTGACAATTCCATATTAGGGGTCCATAACACTATTTCTGGTTGCTCTGCTCAACCCAGCTATATATGTTTCAGTTATGTTTCAACGAGTTAAAGAAAGTAAGCCCCCAAAAGTTTTCTTGAGATTAGTTCCATTTTGTTTATCAGTGACATAATTTGATGTCACCTGCATACTCGATGAAAGTGTGTGTAAGCACTTACCTCCAAGTCATTGGAAATATATTAGAAAGAATTGGTCCCCGGATAGACCTCTGGTACTCCACTTGTTGCTAACCTCCAGGTACAGATACATGATGGGCTGTGTACTGTCTTGTGAGACTGGTCACCCAAGCAGGTTTTTTGCATTTCATTGCCTACCAATACAGACCATAATATCATAAATTGCATACAAGGATATTGTGAGAGTCAAAAATATTTCCAAAGCTGAAGGCAAATAACATCCACTACTCTTTCTTCATTCACAAATCAAGTAATTTTATCCTAGATGTGTGCTGACTGTGCCCAGTCATCTTATCAACTTCATGTGCCCAGAAACACGCTTGAAAAAGACTTGCTCTGTGATTTTTTTCAAGAGATCAAATTGAGACTTGGAGTTCCCTGGGTTTACCTTTTGACTTTTTCTGAAGGTTCATATAACATTTGCCCTTCTCAAGTCATGCGGGAACACTTGATCTCTATGAGCTTTCAAAGGTAATAGAAAGCAGCCTTGCAAGTATGTCTACCAGTTCTCTCTGCACTCTTGGATACAGCCTGTTGGATCCCATGGGCTTGTGTGGGTTCAATTCTCTCAATTAATCCCTGAGTCCTCATGGACTGCTGGTAGATCTCCATGACCTATTTCACTAACCACAGAGGTGTGGTAGACCTTAGTGAAGCCTGAGACAGATGATGATAAATACCTTGGCCTTGTTTGAGCCTGTTGTCATTAAGTCATCCACCTCCTTCAGCAACTTACATATTCCTTTTTCAGCCTTACAGCTACTTTTGTACTTCTAATCTCCAATGAGGCATTGCCTTTCAGTGAAGCCTTTCATGTAAATCTATGCACTTTTTATACTAGAAAACAAATAAACATGAAGACCTTTAACTAGATGTTACAGAGTTTACAAATAGTAAGTAAAATTTTATTAGGTGACTTTGAAACTTCAACGATTTAAACTGAGAGCTTCTATGTGCTCCTTGTTTATAGCTCTTGCTGAGGGTGTTCTGCAAGTTGTGGTGGCCTTAGTGGTGCCAGCAGCCTCGACTGTCCCTGCCCAGCCCTGCCCCAGCAATGTCACAGCAGAGTCTGGTCTCCAGCTTACTACAGCCCTGTCCTGCCATGCCCAGTCATGGGCCTCACAAAGCTGGGCCCACATCACAGCTATTCATTGTCCCATCACTAGGGAGGTGCCCAGTGGTCAGGGCTGGGGGATCCCCAGTGCCCCACAGCTGCCCTGCTTATGGCCCATGGAGAGCCACTGGTTTTTGCTGCTCCCTGCCACAAGTTGTCTTTCCAGTGGGGTCTTTTGGGGATCTACTCTTATTTTCCTCTAAAAGCAACCAATTCCAACTTTTCTGAAAAAAAAAAAAAAAAAAAAAAGTCTTCTCTCATGATATGAGGGCAAATTTAAATATTCAGTATTAAATAGTAATTGATCAGGTGTTTCACATAGGAACTTAATACTTTATTCCAGAATACTCTGGTGTGTACTTCTAAATGCATTTGTTCTGCATATTAATCAAGTCTCTAAATTCTGATGCAGGAAAGAGGGGACATTACTAGAGTTAATCAGGGACAAAAGGACCAATGTGACACAGACATTATAACAGAAGTGTGGTAACAAGCCAGTAGGTTTAACTATCTGGGGGTTTGATTTAAGAAATGACACAATTCTCATTTCTATCCAGACTTTTTTTTTTTTTTCCTAAAATGCTCTGCAAAAATAGCAAGAATGTATGGATGAAGGAAAATTAGATGTCTTTAGAAAAAGGAAAAAAAAGAGTGTTGTTAATGTTCAAACTCTAATGTGTTAAAATTTGAAGTGGTAAAAATTTCATATTCCCTTTCCTCTTCATACAGCCTATTACGTTGCAATGTGTAAAACTGCAGTTTCCCACATCAGGACATACTGATTTAAAATAAATGGGGAGAAAATCCTTTTCTTTTCAGAATTAGTAACCTGAATTTTCTTTTTTTTTCCTACAAACTGGATATTTTTCTTGTCCTTCAAATGGTGCATCTTATATGTATTTATATGTACCTGTATACATGCATACAATATACATATTTATTCCTATATGTTGTAGATTTTCTGGACTATTTTCTATCTTCCGACATGCACAATACACATAAGGCAGATCAAGTGTCATGACACTTCAATTACTCCTAATTTCCTCATTAGACATTTTTTGCAGATGATAATCTCAAACATATATCATATTGCCTTTCTTTTCAGAACTTTTTGAGCTTATTGCCAGGTTCTGCATCTTCTGTCTCAACAGATTATATTTTCATATAGAGGACATTGCTGAAGCCATATACTAGCTTGTTGTGTTGTCTAGGGGATCTACTGCTTTTTGTGTTCCTGCTTCTCAGTTTAGCCCTGTGCTAGTCAAGGTAACCTCTTCAGATCTTCAACCTCCCTCTTGATTCCTTCGCTTTCTTTGATGATGGCACATTTTGCAGTGCTAACTGCAGCGCTTGTACTCTAAACAAGGACATTTTCTTAAACAAGTCAGTTATATTTATTGCCTTTTTACTACTCTTCAGACTAACACTGAGACTTCTCAACCTCTGGCAGTAGTGATGAAGGCAGACAGGCTGCATATCGCTTAGGGGGAGGGGGTCCCCTTGCGAATGGACCCTGATGGGCACACTTTGCATTAGGGAAAGAGACACACACACACACGCGATATGTGTCCCGCAAAATGGCCGTTTAATACAACAAGAAGTTAGCTTTTATACAGTGGGATACAGAAAATTCGGGAGCAGGGGTGGATCTTTGGCTTGAAGCACCAAATCCAGGGTTTTAGTGATAAGGGGGTTTGAAAGGATAGGCTAGGGGGGTATATTTGGCCATATATGGTAAAGGGAATGCAAGGGGAGAAGTGGTGGGAGGCACAGACAGGGGGGGTCTGTGGGGGTCTTGCTAGCTGCTGTTATCGCTGGACTCAGGCGTATCCTGTAGCTGCAGTTGTCAGGATAGATGGATTTCTTCCTCGGAGGCCTCTTCCTTGCAGCCCTCCTGCATTCTTCGCCATTGTTTGTAGACCACTGTAGGCCCACTCCCCACAGCTGCACAGTCTGGCCTTTTTGGCTTTGAAAGTGACTCCTGTGCTATGACTGCTATGCATCACTAATGCCCTTCTGATGGCAGTGCTTAACTGGAGATGGAATAAGGACAAGACTTAACGTGTTCTTGATAGGATATGTTCATTCCATCGTCCTTGAATGCCAAACCCTTCACAGTCAACCTAGCTAGACTGTGGTTTTTTTTTTTTTCCTTAGGAACTTCAGCAGGGCCTATTAATCTGCAGTGTTAAATAATGCGTTGCTCGTAGAATACCTTTGCTGACTGTGGGTCTGTTGCCAGTGTGTGCAAATGGGCTCATGATGCTTATGAACTCTACTCATCTTCTTGAGACAGAGGTATTCTTCTTTGCTTCTCACCCTGCCCTGGGACTTGGCTTGTCTGGTACAATATACCTCTGGAAGTAAAATAGAAAAAACCCCACCAGTACAGAAATCTTTTCACACAGCTTCAGAATAACCCTACCTATGAGTAGGTTTCTGAAGAAGGATGAACTGTGTCTCAAAGTCACAATGTCCCTGCAGATTTTATTGATTTTAGCAGTATTTGTGGGCACTCAGCAGTTCTGTTCTGCTTGCTGACTATACATGCACAGGCTTGATCACACTCAGTTGCATAATGAGACAAGTTATGGAGAAAAAAAGTCCCCAAACCCTGCTTTTACCTTCATATCCTCTTTCAAATGCAAGTGAAGATAGGCCTGAATTAATTAGTGGAGAAGTTGCAAAACACCCAAGAGCATGTCTTGATTAATTTGCTTTAGAACAATTAGATGTAGCACAACTCATGGAGTGTGCCCACACTGAAGTGGGCCACTCTTAGGGATGCAATATTAATTTTTCACTGGATGCTCAAAATTATGCACACTTGCATTATCTTTATTCACTGTATACAGTGCAGTGAATCATAGCCAGACTTTATTATGAGGATTGCAATATTATCTTCAGTGCTTTTTCCATTTTTTTTCATTATGATCTGTTACTCTTAGCAAATAAAGCAACATTTTTTGAAACTGTTCTTTCTCCCTCCTCCCCTGTGCTTGACATGCCTCCTGGGCTCCTTCCCCACCCTTTATTGATTTAGATATTGAAATGATGAAGTTCAGAAGCCTGATCACTTCCTTATTACTGGGGAAGAAGAAGTTATTAGAAATGTTTCTCTCTGCAAAGCACTATGAGGTCTGGTCTATACTCTCACTGCACTATCCATTTTGTAGCTTAGATCTGAATAAAGATATGTCTGAACATGCATCAGCTATGCATAGGAATCTCAGTCTATGAATAAATGTAAGTTGATGAGTGCTCAGCATTTGGAATTTTATTTGTTTGGGTGTTTGTTTGTTTGTTTTTATTTATTTTTGTTTATAACAATAAACTGTGAGTAAGAAGTTTCTGAGGTGCCAGTGTGACTTCTGCTGGAAGATTCTGGTCCCACTGTTAAGTGTCATGCAATAGAGAGAAAACTTTGGCAGCAGAAGTAATAATTATACTATGGGTGGCTAGTGTTTTAATCAATTAGGTGCTCATGGAGCAAAGTTTTCTTCCTAAGGCCCTTCAGCAGTGTCTATAACTTTTTTTTAAGAAGCTTTCTGCCAGCTAGAAAGAGGAGAGATTTTACTAGAGAATGGTTTACATGTTTTTCTTACTGTCTTTCCTATTTTATCCTTTTTCTTATCAATATGTTAATGTTCAGGGAAACCCATTTCACTGCTTTGAATGTTTCCTCCATTCTCTGCACTTAGTTCTAGTTTTCTGCCCATTACTAATTAATTTTCCTAATAGTTAAAGCTGCCTGGGCACAGATATTGTCTTCTTAAGCCTTTATCAGGCTTCATGAATTTGAAGAATGACACTGAGAGTCTGTTTTTTCTTCCTACTGGACAGGTTCTCTGCTATTTTCCACTCTCCGATAACTTTATCTAGGTGACACTTCCAATCTAAAAGCTGGAGTCTATAATCATGTATGTCTGCCTAGAGTGTATATAAAATGAAGTCTATTTGGCTTATTTTTTCTTACGTGGCAGGTTGACCCTGTGTGGAAGCTAAGCCCCCACCTAGTCATTGCTTATTAACCCCAGGAGGGTGGGGGGGAGAATCACAGGGACATAAGTGAGATAACTCAAGATAAAGGCAATTTAATCGGAGACACAAGGCTGCAAGCAGAAGCAAACCAAAATAACATGTTAACTCACGACTTCTCATCAACAGGCAGATGCTTCCAGAAAGCAGGGCTACATCATCTGTAACAGTTCCTGAGAAAGATAAATGCTGTAGCTCCAAACCTTCTCCCTTCCTCTTCCTTTTGCTGAACTTTTATTGTTGAACACATGGTTATATGGTATGGAGAATCTCTCTGGTAACTTTGGGTCAGCTGCCCTGACTCTGCTTCCTCCCAACTTCTTTCATATCCTTAGCCTTGTCTGGGGAAACAGAGTGGGGAAAAGGAAGGTAAAAAACCCCACAAAACAAAACCTCAATGCTGTACAAATAGTGCTCTGTGAAAACCATAACACTGGTGTGTTATCAACACTGTTTTAGTTTTTAGTCACAAATTCAAAACACACTACCATATAGTGAATAGTGACTCCATCCCAGCCAGACCTAGTGTGTCTTATTAAACTCTTGAGTCAAACTGTATCTGCAGACTGATTTAATTAAGATGTTCTTGGTCTTATCCATAACTATTAGTAATTTAAATTAAAAGTCAGCTATTTTTTGATAACGTTTTATTTTGCAGTAAATTGTTAATAAAGGGTATTTTCATTTAGTTTATGTTTCAGAACTTCTGGGAAACAAATGTGTAAATATTAGTGTTCCTTTCTTCCTGGACTAAGTTCACTAATTCACACATGGTGTTAAATAAATGTGGACCAAACTTTGTCTGCAGCCACCACAGGTCGTGCCAGCTACAGATTTTCAAGCCTTAAAGAAGCAGAAATGACTATCAATGTTAGACTATTGGTAAAAAAAAAATCTCTGCCAAACTTAAAGTAATGCAGCCTAGTTCTGGAAAGATGTTCATTTAGTATTTCTTTAATTCAAAGGTCCTCAGAAGGTGAAATAGAGGAAGAGAAGCCAGACCAGCAGGATTTATCAGGGAAAAGAGTAAAACCTGAGTTTTGGAAGAAAGTAAAATACTGTAGTTTTAATTAAAATATTAACTGTGGTGAAATTTGTCCTGCATGCAAATCATGCATAGTTCTGACTCTCTTATGTTCCCTTTATTTGGGGAAACGTGGTTTACTTCCATGGCTTTGGGATTTACTGCCATCTTTGGGATTACAAAGATCTATACTCTGAAGCAGGATTAGTATTAGCTCTAAGGGGATGCCTAGCAGTGCTCTCCGTGAGCAGATGACTTTCAGATATTTTGCTTTCTAGATGATGTGTTGGCTCTCAAACTACAGAAACAAAAATGGCCTCTGATATGGACAGGTAACCAACAGATTGAGGCACAGTTACATTTTGGATATCTGGAGTATGTTATAAAATTACAATTCTATTTTGCATTTGTAGGTCAGAATATATTGCTATTATGTCTCTGATGTGGGGAGAGATAGACCTGCCCATGTCTCAAATGTTTCCAGAAAACTCCAAGGGTTGTCAGGAAGAAAAAGTGCTGTTGAAAGCTGTTGTCCCTGATTTCATCAGACCTTGTATTGTGGATATGCAGTTTCCACATCAGCAACTGAGACAAAAAACGGGTGTTGTGGTGAGAAGTAAAATGGGTCAGCTTACATCAACTGTAAAAGTATCTAAGTGATCTTAGTTAAATACAATCACAGCTGCTTAAAAAGTTAGAACCCATCCATAGTACCAGCCTCAAAGAATCATAAGCAGGACAGCCATGCCAATGGAGTGGGTATTTATAAATATGTATTATGTATTATGGACTTAATCACTGGACTTCCATAGATGATAATTCCTTTTTCTTTCCATTCTGTAAAACAATGAGAGTTTCACAAATTTATCCTTTGTTATCATGAACATCACAAAAATATAATTTTAGCTTCCAACATATATGACTTGGCTTGTTTTTGGTTTGATGATGGTAATTTTTGTTGTTGTTGTTTTTTAGAGCTTTTTTTGTAAATAGTTGAATCTGGGCCTCTGGGATGCAGATTCTGTATAGTAATTCGTCCTTAAAAGAATACTTGTTTATTTTGCATTAGCTAATATCACTTTACATCCTCTTTTTACACCAAAATATCTGACTCTTGATGATTAAATGGAAATTTGAATTCCTTACATGTCCAAACTTCTAGCTTTGAGGAACCTTTACTGCCGTAATTTAGAACGCATATTCTGAATTTTTTTAAAACCTTACAAGAGGGTCTGAATCTGATTCTATAAATTTGGACAGAAATGCCCCAAATTTTCATTGATATTTCACTCTCAGTTTCCAGTCACCTGTCACTGAGGACAAACATCCCAAATTCTCCACATTTGGTAGTCCCAATAGTGGAGTGTATTGGAGTAAGCTACAGTATATTGTATAACTATAACATTAAGCAAATGAGCAAATATAAATCCTTTTAATGCAACAATTAATAATATAGATATAAAAAGTCAGGCAAACAAAAAAAATATAAAAGTTCCCATAGTAGCCATTACTTGGTTTCATTGAGTGATTTATATTTTGTAACATTGCTGTTAGTAGTAATATGTGCATATAATTATATGTGAAGAGTGTTCAGTGTGTTAAAATTAATACTGCTCTGGGAACAGTAACCTTATATTATATTGACCTCTGTATATTTAAATGTTTTCCCTTACACTGTTTTAATTTTCTTGGATTTTCAAAACCAAACCAAAACAAAGAAATAAACAAAAAAGGTAAAAAAACCAAAACAAAATAAACAAAACCAAAACAAAACACATACAAAAAAAACCAAACCACAAAACAAACAAACAAAAAAAAAGAAGAGCTGAGAAGGTGGAGCAGGAGTAGGGAGCAGAGAAACATAGCTCACCTGGTGACACAATTATAAACCTTTTAGAGAAATGACAGTAATGCTGTAGGATTGTGTGTTTTCTGTTGGTGTTGACTTCTCACTCTGTGGTTCCTTGATAGGTGGGATCAAGTTGCACGTGAAACATACATGTAAGAGGTCAACAAGAAACTCTGTGAAACTATTATTTTATATGACAGTGGGTATAGTGAATCTCTTGGAATCTTATGATTTTAAAGTGTTTCGTAATAAATGTCTACCATTTTTCAGTGATACTTAAATTACTGAACTGGATAAGGGATCTCTAAGAGTGGAAAGGAACAAAGTGTTAATAGATTTGCTTTCAGCTTTGTAGCCATAGTTCACATGAATTTTGGTAGGGTCTACACTTATATAACCTAATCAAAATTGTAGTTTTACTGCTGTAATCTTTTCTTCCCATGGTTAACAGGAGGTAACGATTCTATATAGAGTGAAAAAATTAAATCATATAATTTATGTAGATGATTTCTTAGGTATTGTGGTTTTCCTAATGGTTAACTCCATGAACCCAAGATATGTTGCTTTTACATATTGGATACCTTATCATTTGATCAAATATTTGTGGAGTAAAGTACTTTTCCATCTGAAAAATAGTACAGAACATTGCCCTAAGCCCATCAGTGGACATTATTCTTTACAGCTTTACATTTGTTGGTACAGGTAAAATAACATCTTTCTTTATATCTTCAGGCACAAGAGTAAAATGCAATCAAATACTTTACTGATTTTTTTTTTTTGCTGGTTGCATTTTTCTTCATAGCTGAATTTTGATAGAGTTCAGGGGTTTGTTAGCCTGTGTGTTTCCCTATCTTTTCTCCATGTTTTGATGTGCTTATAACACTTAACCTTGACCTTTCTTGCACAGATAGAAGAAAAAACCCTCACTGCACAGGCATCAACTGTCATGTTGATGATTGTTAAAATAAAGAGTTCAATACCTCAATAATTTTATGTACATAATATTGATTAAATGAAATCCAGCCCAGCACTTTGAGCCTTATATGTAAAAGCACTTGTCACAGTAATTTAGACCCTTAGAAATGAGCAGGGTGAGTGAACACGTAGAGTAGAAAAGCACAGATTAGAATAGATACTTTTAATTTTCAAACAGTTAGATGCAGACCACAACTCCTTTCCCAAATATTGCCCCAGATCCAGAGTTTAGAGCAAACTCTACATCTGGGGGCTCTGATTTCTGGAATAGAGAATCCTTTCCTCAGGGAGAGGATCCTAACATGCCATAGGTAACCTTAAAGCTGGCTTTTTCCACGAGGATAAGAGTATGTGCCACTGGGCTTACAGTCCAATTTGAAAAAAATCCACAAAATTAAAGCAGGAAGAATTGAACAGTTCATGATTGCATAGAAATTAAACATTTAAATTTGACAGCATATCCTAGTTACTTCACTTTCCGTTGAAAGCCACTGACCACCGGTGGGTCTTGAGCACAGAAGCCAGTCTTGGGGCACAATGAAAGGACACTGTGTTACTCCTCTTTTTGTTCTACCAGTGGTGTCTCACCACCAGACACACCATTTTCTTCCATGCTATGTCTTGGCTTTACAATTTAACTACTTCTTTTCCACCAATATCTTTGCTCCACAAAGATAAATTATCTGGCCTTGCTTTTGAAGTTGCTTTATGCATAAGGATATCTGGCTCTATTAGGTGTATAAGATACAGTTGAGGCTCTAGTTTAGCTCAGACCACAGTGTACTTACTTTTTTTAGGACTGGCAGAATATTTTACATGATCAAAGTCCACCATTACCTATTGTATAATCTCCCACAAATTATAGACAAGTTTCTTGTAAGTGACAAGGAAATGATCCTCAAATGTTCCTTCCAGGGAAACAAGTGAGAAAGTGAGTGAAGTTGCAGTGACACATGAAACTTTGCTATGGAATGGTCTTGCTTGAGGTGAGCTCAACAGATGGGGTCTGTCCAGTTTGTACACTCTTTAATAGAGTCATTAACTGTTCTGTGGGATGAAGACTGAGCTTTAAGGAAGTGAGGAATGGGTTTGAGGAGCAGACCTGTGAAAAATGGACTTCAATTTCTTCCCTTGATGGCTACAGCTGGACTTGAGTGTGTCAGTCTTTTATTTTGCCCAAGTCAGCTGCTGAAGCAGAATGTAGGACCCAGTGAAGTGAAGCAAAATGGAAAAATAAACACATGTACAAAAAATAAAATAGCCTAATGAGAAATTAAGGTAATGCTTTGGTGACTGAAAGGATTTTTTTCAACCTTAAACAGGCTGTTTATTTTGCCCCCCTAGTACTATATTATTCTAGCAAGGATAATATAGTATTTCATGCCAGAAATAGGAGGTCAGTGAGAGGCCAGTAGCCTGCAGATAGGGGCATTAACCTACATCTGAAACAGTGTCAATTTGTCCCTCTACCCAGTTAGACTGGTATCCACACCTCCCCAGTGCTCTGTAACTCCAGGGCTAGGGCATTCTAGGTGTAATGCTTTCTGCATATGGTACCCCAGGTGCTGCTGGAGGTCCCCTTTCACTGACCCGTTAAATAGGCATCAGATATGGTGAGTGGGAAAGACTAAGCCCAGTGCTTAGCGTTCCTCTGGAGGAATGAGAGATGTAAGCATGGTTCTCTTGAGAGAGGGTAGAGAAAGGAATCCACATATCTCCTATTAGAAATGCATTAAAAATGGAGCTGCTGAACAAAATGGGAATACTTGTCCTTCTCAACTAGAACTGTGAATGTTGCTGTGGACTTTTATTACGTGACTTTTATTGGAAGTTTCTCAAAATATTTTGAAAAATTTAGACATTTGAAACATTTTTAAAGCAGCCCCAAATCCAAACGCTAAACAGATATGGAGAAAACCCCTTGAGGTCACTTAATTTTGCATCTGCCTCTAGAATGGGTTTTTTGGGGGAGGGGGAGTTGGGGTGCTTTCTTTTATGTAGCCACATATTTCACTGAAAAAATATTGAAACACCATATGTAGAATGTTTCCAGTGAGAAAAACTTCTAATATACCATGCTGTTTTCTCAAAACCTGAGGATCTATATTGGTTTTAGCAAAATTCTGTAACTTTTTCTATTAATGTCTTTGGCTGCTGCTAGTTTCTGATCAGAAATCCAGATAGTTGAAATAGTGCTTCATAAAATGTTTGGAGTTTTTTATGTTTCAGTAAGGTGGAAATTTTTATTGTTTAATTGCTGATAAGAAATGGAGTGATCCTTTTGGAATAGGTGTTATTATTTAGTTTGTGGACCAAATGATGATTGATATTGTTGGTAGGTTTTTGAAGTAAAGCCTAAAACTGTGATATTTCTTCTGTGGTAGCACATCTTAATAAACAATTTGCCTTTATTCTCACAGCCTCCAGCATATTTGGTCTCTGTTCTGACTGGGGACTTCAAATAAGAAATCATAAAATACCTTGAGGGAACTATCCTCATGGTGTTTCTTAACTTAGCTAAATTAATTCACCATCACAAAATATGTTTGAAAAGGAGAGAAATGAAATATTGTTTTACTGCTGAGTGCTGAAAACTCTGCCATTTATAGCTAAAGGATTTGTAGTGTTCAATAAAGAAGTAAACTATTGTAGTTATAATTGCGCACGTCACAGTGAATTATTCACCCAAGGCTGAAACTGCCAGTGATGCACTACTTGGGGCAGTTCTACCAGGAGAATAGTTTTTATAGGCACATAAATGATACCAGGTACAGGAGTAGTCACAAAGCTACAACACTGAGGATGGTGTGCTGTCATAAAATATATGAAGGAGCAAAGGCAGTGGGACAGAGGCAGAAAAGGACCATTAGTTTTGCTGTACTGTTGGTGGAAAAACTATACTGATAAATGCATATGACTCTCCTTTGCTCCAGTATGAGGAGCAATCAGCAGAATGCACTTTCTGGAAGTGTGCTTCTGTGGTGATAAGTCTGTTAACTTCAAGAAAAAACACCGAAAAGAGAGCCATGATTCAAAACGCTCTGTGGGTGATGTCCCTTCTCTCCCAGAAGTACCACTTTCAACACCCCTGCCTCTTTGTTCATGAGGCTATTAAATAGAGGAAAAAATCAATACACAATTTATCTTTCCACATGTGACAGAGTTCAAGAAAGTAAAAGAAACTGATAATAGCCAAAGGAAAGGTAATGCTTTTAATGTTATGCTGGGAAGGAAAATCGGGTTTTACAGGAGCAGCTTTAATGTTTTTTTTTTTGCATCTGCTGCATACATGAAACCTTATGAGATAGCTGGATTTGTGCAGAGGTTCCAGGAAAAAAATCAGGATCTGTTGTCCACTACTGGGAATGGGAGGCAATAACAGAGGCATTATTCTTATCAAGAGTACAAGTCTCTGATCCAGAACGTGAAAATTACAGACTTAAGTCTTCCTCTGTCCAAAGAGGCTTTAAAACTCAGGTTTTGCCTTCCAAGAAAAAAATAAATAAAATCATTTCCAGAGAGAGAAGACTGTGAGAGTTTTTAAAATACTATTGATATTATTTCAGTATATATAAATACTTCCTGGGAATTCAGCTATAAGCCAAGCTCTCTTTTTCATGGGAGCATTTTGTCCACTAGTGTAGAAAGTCATTCCTAGTCACTGTCTCCTCCTGATACAATTTAAATACTTACATAAAGCAGGGCTACTTCACCAGGAAAAGCTTATATGCAGCCACCTCAAAATATCCATCAGGTTGGTAAATGAGACAGGTGGGAAGCCACAGCATAAAGACACACATTCTGCTGTGGCCTGAGCAACCTTGAATGACATTTTTCGTGCAGAGCTGAAAGTGTGCATAGTTGTCTCTCAGACTCTCCACCTCGGACTCCCTGCCTCTCTTTGTTCTGTGTGTTTGCTATGCACTGGGGTGTGGCAGGCCCTTTGGGGTCCAAGGACTTTGCAGGTGCTTTGCAGACCCTGCATTCGTGCTTTGGCCCGTTTGCAGAGGTTTTCATCTATGCTTTTTACTCTGAGGTCCACTGATTTACCAAAGCTGCCATGCAGTAGAACAGGTTATACACAGGGAGCTTGTAATCTTGATTTCTAATCTAAGACTCTAAACTTTAGCAAGACAGAACAGGAAGGGCTGCTAATAGGTAAGTATTATAGAGACGAGAAGGTTTTCAAAGTGAAAAGATGGAATGCTTTTTTTTCTCCATGCTCTTTCAGAAGCTTGAAATTTAAACTGTTCTCCTTTTTTAATGAAAAGTTGTGTCTGCATAATAGTGTATACAGGTTTGGTTTTGCACAGAAATATGTACTTGTCATTTATCCTTAAAGGAAGCTATAATGAACTCAGGATGAATTGCAGTAATGGGTTTAAATGTAGAGTAGGGAACAGAATGCATTCATCAATACCATTGATTTACAGCCATTCCCTGATATTGTTATAACTCTTTAATTTTACTTTGGTTTTCTTTGCATTATATCTTTATTGTCCTGGATTCACCTCCATGAGTGTGTCATTGTAGCTTAAGGACAAGATACAGCTTCATGGGAATTCTGCATGCAGGAGTGAGGAGATACATTGCAGGATCTCCAGGTGCCTTCCTCAGAGGCTTATTTTTGTATTTGCCAGTTCCAGATTTTCTGGAGCTTCTGGATAACCTATGGAAACAGGAGGGTTGTCATCTCCCCAGTCTTTTAGATCCCTGTTGCTGTTGTTAAAGGAAAGGCTTCCTCATAACCATCTGCCAAGGCCTCTGCCTGATGAGTGAATAGTCCTGTAATTGTGGCTATTGCAAATAATTGTCTCACTGCCAGCTGCAAAGCATTAGGAGTTGTGGTTTGTGCACAGTGTGTGCTGTGGGGCTAGTTGGCTAGAGTTAAAATTAATGTGTTTTTATTTTATTCAGCTATTTGTACTTTATGCAGCAGAAATGTTTAACTGCTGTTAGGCTATTCTGAAAAAATGCTGCTGTATTTTTTCATCTTTGCACATCTCTGACTATGCAGGGGCATGGGAGACTCATGCCTGGTGTATCTTGGAGTTTCTGTTAAGTTCTGGGCAGCTGGTGTTGAGAAAGGTGGGTCATTTTTTCTGGCAGTGAGCTGCTATGAGTGTGTCACTGTGCCTTCAGGATTTCCTCATTTAAGTACTTTGATTATTGTCACGTTTATATTTTGCAGTTGCAGTTTTCTGTTCTGGGCTTTGCAGGTATCTAAGGATATATTGAGGACAAGATATCCAGATTTGGAAGTTGTTATATAATGAACCAGGGTCTATAATTCATCATACAGCCTTAAACTCTTCCCTTGAAGGAAAATTTTCCTGTATTTCTCATACTTCCATTTAAGGATTTTCCAGATAAAAATTTTGAGTGACTAGGTGCCAACATCTAACTCATATTTATAGTTCTGCCTTAACAATAGCATGATCTCAGTTCAGTGAGTGTAGTTTTTTATTTGGCATACTTGAGTGATTTTCATCTTCAATACTGAAGTATTTTAAACCTTTCAAATAGTCTCTGAATATTTCCCAAGATGATACCTGTATTTACATACTTTAGGGTTCTTGTGGTTGAGTCCACTTAAATAATATATGATGCAGAGATCTTCCTGTATCTAGTCATGATTAGAAGACTGTAGCCACTTCCTTTTGCAATTAAGGAGCTTATTGCCATGAAATTATAAAATTGGAGCTAATTGTTTAGGGAGTGAATCATCATGTACCCCTCAAAACATTTATATTGGTTTTCGTCTGTGTTTAGGTGTAAGCATTTTAAGCAGACAGTGGATGAACACTGATCTCACTCTCTGAGACTGAGTGTGCATTAGCAGTCTGTTATTGTGCAGTAATACATTTCTGAAGCCAGCCTCCTGACTGTTTCCATTTACAGCACAGTAATCGTAATTTTCGGGGTAGTCATGGTGCAAGTGAACTAGATGTTTTTCAGAGGAAATGAATCTAGAATAACTCCTCAGACACTGGAAGCCATTTGGAACAGTCATAATAGTCTAATCAACAAATATGCCACCTCATCATGAAGTACCTAACATGTAACATGAGGTTCTTGAACCACTGAGAAGTCCACCGGCACGTTGGAGATGTTCTTGCACTGTATTGTATCAAAAACTAAATGTCATCTGTATTTATCCTTTGCCAGCTCTCAGTGTTTTGTTTTGACTGATGCTCCTTTTGTCATCCATCTACACTTCTCCTGCTGTATAACCCTCTCTGGTTTTGCTCCTGTTTTACCTTCTATTCCTGTAGTCCTCTGCCAAACCCTTCCCCAATCCCCTAAATTTTTAAATTTTTTTTTTTCTCCTCACTCTTCATCTTCTCCTGTGTCAAAGTCACACATAAAGTGTCTCAGTTGAGACTTACTGTTCAAAAGGTATAGCCACAGACATAGCTTGTGGTCTATGTAATGCAGGAGCTGAAAATAGACTGTGCTAACCTCTTCCACTGGTATGCCCTAACCTGGTTTGGATGGATATTTTATCTGGTGTCTGATGCATGATCTCTCTCTCTCTCCTTTTTTTTTTTTTTTTTTTCCCTTCCCCCTCCCCCCCCCCAATAGCGATGGAATGATATCACTCAAACATGTTCCTCATGCAAGTTAATTCACACTTTTAATTGAATGTGCTGGTATATGGTATGTATTCAGTTTATGTACATGCAAAAGAGTAGAGAGGCCAGGGACCTTTCTGCCCTTTGCTTTATCCGAATGAGCCATGAGAAGCCTTTTCATTTGACTGAATCATCACTGAAACTCTGCTGCTTAGCCAAATAGATGCCAGAAGATGCGGGAAGCTATGTGCTCCACTGTAATGAAAATCCAAACCAGAAAATACTGGTAATTGAATCTCTATCTGCATAAAACATATTCTTTTGTTCTTTGAATCCTGGGCCTATCAATGAAACCTAAACAAGAAATTAATAGTACTGTAATGTCTGTAGCTTCTGTGTCTGACACGGTTAGGGTAAAAACCATAATGACTATTTCCCATGCAGAGTGAAAAAGGTTGGATTGTAAGGGTTGTCTCTTTCAACAAAATATCTCAATCTACTTTGAAAGTGAGTAAGTCGTGTGCTTTGACATATTTGGTATACCATCTTTGTAGCCCTCTGATTTTATACAATAGCATGCATCCCTCACAAAGGATAACAGAAACTGAGAGTGACTGGGAAGAACCAGTGCACAGGCTAAGTTTAATCAGCTCTGCCAAGCCTGTCAAAGGTTGTTTGTAGACATGCATCAGTTTAGTACATGTAAATGAGTTCTGAAAGTTTTTGTGTCTCAGACATGTCAGTTAAAGGCATGTGTTTCATGGTGATGCTCCTGTTCCAAACTGTGTTAAAATATTGTAGAGAAGGATAAATGTGATCAGTTGAAGAATTTCACAGCCCTTAGATACAGCAAACTGCTAAAATTTGTTTTCACAAGGAAGGTATACTCATCAGAAAATGTTAAGGTGTCTGCCATGCTGCTTAGCTGCATCATGCAGTAGCTTAAGCTGAAGTGGGCAAAACAGGAAGAGGCATGGAAATTGCTTGTGGATTTTATCTGTAGCAGTGGGGTCATGAGCAAGAATGACTGCACCACTAATAAATTCCTCTGTGCCAAACTTTGACATCAAAACATAGGAAAGGCAATAAAGTTTTCATTTTGCTAGTATAAGGCAACACAGAACTCATTAATTGTATGATTATTGTGAGAAAAATAAAAAAAAATAAACCTCGGTGAAAGTTAAGGTGTTAGAGATTGCAAACTATTACAAAAGGTGATGGCTTTGAAGGCTTTTATACGTTGTTGAAATCTATTTTTCCATCAAACTCCAAACCCTTCTAGCACATTGCTGAATTTTCTATTTAGCCATTGATGTTAAAGCATATTGTGGGACAAATGAACAGAAAATGGTACAGGTGCTCTTGCAGGCACACAGAGGCAATTTGGGGAGATTGTGGTTATTATGTGCAAAAAATTTCAGAGTGTCACTACTTTGCAATGCCTAAACAGAGACACCAGCTCCACAAGCAATAGCTGTACTACAGCTTTGACTGATACTGAATGTACTGTGCTGCAGAGTATTGAGTGGGAACTGGATTGTCTGCTTAGTGTTTGGAGAAAGTTAGAAACTTTAAATTTTGCTTCATTCTCAACAATCTTCTCCCCCCAAAATATAACTGGAGGAAATCAGAGATTTTGAGCTTCATATCTGATGCTCTGATAGCTGTCAATTTGTATTGATTTTTTTTTTACAGTGCCTGCCTGTTGCTGAGACAGCTGTTCAAAGCTGTGATTTGCAAAGTGTTACTAATATTCTAAGCAACTGCTGTGTGAAAATATGTGATTGCTACTCTCAGAGTAGTAGGGCATGTTGCCTCATTTATAGTCTTACATTTTTCTTCTATATGATATTTTTAGGTGTACTAGGGCTCTTTGTGTAAAAAGATATTAATAAGAAAAATGGACAAAATATTTTTCATATAGTAGCAGTTAAAAGAGTTTAGAGAATATTGATTTAATAAGAAAAACCACAGTTATTTATAGGCCTTTATTTTGAAAAATAAAATAGAAATGCATTAATTGATTTGTAATTGGAAATAATTAACATTTAAACACTCAAAACCCATTTATGTACTTCATCCTAATCACAGTACCACACAGTATGGGATTATGTTTTACAACCCACTACCTAATTATGTGGATCCAGAATATAAAAAGTATAATGGCTAAAACAGTATAAATTATAAAGGCTTATGCTTTCATATTTTGACTGCTTTTATACACTAATATTTGGAACTAAAAAAGTTCAGTGATTTCTTCCTGAAGAGGGTGCATTTTTCTACTTTGTAAATATTTAAACAAATAAAAAACCCCAAATCTTTAACAAAATGATTAATCACCTGATCTTTATTTGGTAGACTAACCTCATGTTTTTATCTTAAGTTTGAGCTTCTTCATGTTTTTGTTTGTTTGTTTGTGAGTGGGTTTTTTGTTTTGTTTTGTTTTGTTTTAAATCTACTTTTTTATCAATTTCTCTAGTTATTTTACTTTTGCATGTCAGGTGCTGATCTACTCTGTGTCCTTTTTTAAGTGCTATTCCCGCTTTTTCGGACTAGTTTGCTAAAACTAGATATAACAAGGATATTCTCATTATTAAATCAATTTTATTTTCTCAGTATGTCTTAGCATTAGTAATTAATGATGGCTTCTATTGCCAGAACAGTGGTCTGCAAAACCTGCATCTAAATTACCAAGTTGCAAATACTCTGTGACAGTTTTTTCGTTTCCATTTGGTTGTTTTATCAGTAACTGAATCAAGAAATGTAACATACCTATCCTATTTGCTATTTAACCTGAAAGAGTCCTTATATTTTTGTATACTCCAGTGAGTGTCATTAGTGGGCTTACATTAAACCTGAAGAATTAATGTATACACAAATCCTAGTTGTTTATGCATAGCCAACATGCACAATTTTAATAAGCAGTTATTTAGATTTTGTTCTAACTCTGCAGCAGGTCACAGCCAATCTTGGTTACCACTTCTTTGAGTCCTATTTGAACATGTATTATTAATGCTGTAGTGCATTTCGTTACGCAGCGTAAGCTGTGACTGGGTGTGGGAGTACTTATCCTTATGGACGCTTCCCCTTACCTTGGATACAACTTGGAGGCAAGGAATTGAGTACATTTAAAGCTTTCTTATTCTGCTATGTAGGACTGGAGGTAAGAGAAAGGTTCAGCTACCTTGAAGGTGTTGTAAATTCATCGCCTAATCATATCTTTCCCTCAATTTCCTTCTAAATACTTTAATTAATAAAAAGAATATTGTGGCTCTTAAACTAAAGAGATTAGGAGTTTGAAATCTCTCCCCATAACAAAAAAAACAAGGTATGTAAGACATAAGGAAATACACTTGCCACTTTCCTAGATTATTTAGAAAAGCAGTAATCTTAAATGATCATTGAGAGCTATGTTTTATTGGTTCTCTCAAAAATAACTGAAGGAAAGGAATTTGCACAGATTGTCAAAACAAGTCAGCTTTGGAAAAATCGATAGCCACTGGTATTAGAAGTCAAATGGGGCTGAGAAGAAATTTTTACAATCAAGATATGACACATGAAAACTGAAGAAAAATCAGAGTGAGAAGAGATTCTTCAATTAATTTCCCTATTAAAATTTAGTATCTTGTCTTGTCCAATGGGGAAAAAAAAGTTAATTGATTTAAAATCCAGCTTACTATAAAATCTAGGTCTAGGGACACTATGTTAATCAGCGTCATCAATTCCTTATCCACGCAGGGGGAAGCACAAACAGATTAGACATTAAACTAATTTTCATGGCCCCTGAGTTAGGTGTGTCATTTTGCTCCAGGAGGAAAAAGACGTTTTGAGGCTGGAATTCAACAAAACTTCATCATCGATGCTCAAAGAAGCATCGTGAGAAAAGTGACAGAATCTACTTTAGACTAGGATGGATGTCTCTTAAATTGTATAAAATAACAACTTTCTCTGAGTAGGTGTTGGAAATTATCTCTAAATATCTCTTGACTCCCAGAGGTTTCAGCAGAAAAGACAATAATTTTAGACCAGATGTATTTGGGCCAGTTCTGCAAAATTGAATCGTACTTTTTTGCTCTACAAGTAAATAACATCAACATTGCTTTTTAATAAATGTATCTATTAATCTTAGAACACTTCATTCTTTGTGCCTAGTTGAAGAAACAATACACCCAAAAAACAAATGGTGATTTCAGGGGTAAACAGGTTTCCCACAGTGAACCAGAAAAACTGATTATAATGAATGCGACTAGACTATATTTGTCAATGCTTACATCATCCAGGAGATTTTCTCTGGGGTAAATTTCAAGATGGAGACACTTTGTTCATGAGAATGGACACTTATTTGGGAAACCATGCATGGTGGCGTTAGAGAGGATTCTGTGGCTTCTCCAATGGAATTGACTAGGCCTTTGGTTTTTTAAGTACTTGGGCTGTGGAGAGTAGAGACTTATATTTCCCACTATTCCAAAATTCCAAGAAGACATAGTCAGCCTCGGTCACTGTAGAAACACAAAGTATTTAAGGCTAGCTTATCACATTACTAGATTTTTCCAGTTTTGTGGATGCTTGACGAACTGTTTGTCTGCAAGTTTTGTGTGTGTTTGACAAATTGTCCCAAGAAAAGTTCTCAAGGTTAGCTAAACTAACATTTTTCATTCCTAGAACCTCAACTCTGAAGTCTACCACTGCAAGAAAACATACACTACTGAGCTAAGAATTAGTCACAGAAACAAAGTATTCCTAATATTTCATGTAGCAAGGCTTTCCTTCAGCATTGTTTTTTCCCTTTATCATCAGTAAAAAGAGAGGGCCAGAACACACCTCAGGAGGTCAAATAATTCACCCCCTCCTATAACAGACTTTCCCTCCCATAAGTGGATTTCAGCTGTATGTTTTACGCTAACAGATGACTGCCTGATCTGTTCTTGGATTTCTCCAGTGCTGGTGATTCTACAGCAGATTCTGGTACCTGAATATCCTTATTGTTTTCCCCTGCCAGACTCTTCCTTGTTGTGCTTACTTATTTTATTCTACTATGGACAGAGAGAACAGTTTATTCTGATTAAGACTAAAATTATCTTTGCTGCATTTTTAGCCTGTAAGGAAAAATGAACATGCATGCACACACACACATATACATATATGTACATATGTAAATGATCACACACAATTTAGTCTTTTGTCTGATCATTCTTGCTTTTTTTCATAAAGTCTCTATCTAGTGCAAAAAAAAAAAAAATAGGCAATACTAGACATACTACTCTTTTCTTCCCAGTTTTGGAAAGAATGGACAGTTTCCATTTTCTTCATAAATATATCCACACCAGAGATATATATACATGAAAACATCGCTAAAGAGCTTTTTACCAGGAATACCGGTAGGAGGGATTCCAAGCCCATCTCTCTCTCTGAGTGTGCTGTCCATGGATCACGTTTGAGAGGGACAAAGTAGATAGAGCAGATATCTGCTAAGATATACATGCTGTCATTGCGACTGAAAGAAAAAAAATCTCCTTGCTATCCAATCATTATCTGTTTCTTTGACTTTTTTTCCCCTTCTATTTTTAAAGTGTACATTTGGAATAACATTTTGAGATATGAGTTCAAAGTAGAAGCACGTTTTTGCTTGTAGCCTTGATTTGGGTGCCTAGGCCAGGCTCTCCAGGGTGCTAGCACTTCTCTGAATTTCATTATGAGGATGTTTGCTCTCCCTGTGAAATTTATTAGTGATCTGTGTCTATTGCATTGCTGTGATCACTGGGCCCCAGCACGCCTTTAGTTAGTCCTTTCATAGATTTCAGCCATAAGTTCAGTCTAGATATCCTCTTTCTCACAATGTGTTTACAAAGATAACTGCATCTAACTTGTGGATGAACCCCTAACATAGTAAACCAACAGAAAACTAAATATAAACATATTCACCTGGATTTTATGCGCAAAGCATAGACCTTCTTTTAGCAGATGCACACTGTATCTGAAGAAAGGATAGCAATGACTGCAGCAGTACTTTTAAAAGTATCCATGGTCTAGAGTCTGAGTGGAAATAATGATAAAATACCACTTTTGCATAGAACAGTGTCTGACGTATTTTTTCATCTTTTCATGCTTGTTGCAATCTAAGGATAAATATGTGTGCATGACTGGTGCAAGTTAACTCCTTATTAGAATTTTGACAGAAAATCCCTGACCTGCTTAACCATTAACAAAGGAAGCCTCAGTTTTAAGGAATAGTGTCCAAAGGAATAGGAGAGAAATGCAAATGTGAAGGCAAGAGAGTAGTCTTTTTACTGAGGACAGATGGAGGATGCATCTTGGCAGCCTATGTTAAAATAATACTTTTCTGTCTGAACAAAATACCTTCTTGTCTAAATGCATGTTAAAAGATGGCATCTGGTCAGGATAGGTCTTCGTAACTCTGTCTTGTCTCTTTTTATAAATTTTTAAAACCCCATGTGTGGTTTTGAACACTTTTTGTGTTTAATCAAATTTTTGCATTTTACAGCTTGTCACTTTGGCCCCTTAAAAGAAATCATCCTGATTTTAGACTGCAGAGGCAAACAGTCTATAATCAACATCTGAGTTTGCAATCCATCTAATAGTATTGTTTAGTTGCTTCAGAGGCTGCCTTTATCTACAGAAATTTCAGTCAAATCCCTGATTGAAGTTTACTGTTTACCTAAGAATATTCCTGAATCAAGTCTATAAATATGCAAGGTACAATCAGTTTCTCCTTTTAGCTGCAATATATGACATAGTCTGCAAATTGATCTTCATATTCTCAAGTATACCTTAGCAAAACCATAAATTCCCTCATCACTTCTTTTATTTGCTTTGATGGCATGGAAATCTAAAATTTTTGGACTACTACTGCTGTTTGACTTCAGAGCCTGCAAAGACATCTGTTTCACTGCGTTTTCTAACTTGCGTTTGTTTCCCATCATGAATCCTTCACCATCTGAGACAAGAATTTCAATTTGTTCCATTTCTATCATATCTGTCAGGGTGGGATCATGTTATGATTAATTATTAGTAGTGGTGAAAAACAATCATCAAATAATTTATGGTAATATCAGATTCCAGCTGCAGTGGTTGTGCACTATGGAGTGCAAAGTCATTACATTTCAGATCTGCATGATCATTGCTAACCTCAAGCTAACCTCCAGCACGACAATGCAGTGCCCTGCTCCTCGGCATGTCTGCTTTGGCTGCTATACACATACCACCTCTGGGTGCTGTACTTGTAAGAGTGGGATTGTGTAGGATGACATGATGGGTCTTTTTTGGGTTTGAAGTTACCTTGTGTTAAAACGTCAAATCGCTTCTTGAAGCTTTCCACCTGTTAAAGTGATTTAATCTGTTCAGACTTCATAATTTCTTGAAAAATATTGGCTAATACAGTTTCTCTGTATTAGCCTTTTCCCAGGTCGAAATTATCAAAATTATGTCTGAAAGAAACTACAAACAGAAACTGTACTGAAAGCTTCCAAGTGAATGGGCAATATCACCTAATTCTTTGGCACAATGCAGGTCTTCCTGCAGTAGCATGTTAGATGCTACATTGCACATCTGTGATGTGCATCCTTACTTCTGTACTTCTGAATGCATTTAATTTGAAGATGGGTTTTATATCCTGCTGTAAATATGTACTGTAGAAACTGAAGATGAATGAAGGGCAAAGAAGGATGTTTTGCGTGTATGTTGAATTGCATTCACAGAACGGATGTTTAGGTTTGCAGCAGGTCAAAAATGTTCTGGGACTTCCCTACTGTTTTGAAGGAAGAGGGCAGAAAAAGATCAAATAACAGCTCTAGGTGATACGTGTATGTGGATAACTGTTTCAAAACAGCAATCTCCTAAACTGCTTAGTTATGGCACAAACCACAGCATGACATTCTATCTTGTCTCTCTGCAGAACAGAGGTAGAAAGTGTTTCTACCTCTGATGTTTTTGCAATATAAAGAGTAAAAATTTTGATCAAACAGCTAGATTTGGACAAAGGACAATTGAAATTTATGAAGTCTAGTCAGCATCATAGTCATCCAAACGAAAATGACAGTCAGTAAACTAGTCAAAAAATAATTCATAGGTACAATCTACATTATATTCACATTCAAGAGACAGATTTGACAGGTCCTTGTAGAGCAGGAAAAATCTCAGATGTTTCATATTTGTACTTACTTATAGACTGAAACATTGGATAATTTTATATAAGGAGTGCATTTGTCAGAGCTGTCTGTAAACCAAGCCACTTCCCAAGATTTGAATGGTGTTTCCAGACCTACAATGGACTCTTACTTTTATGTCTTCCATACTTTTCTTGTGTTGAGTTACGCACCATGTTGTTTGCTTGGTCAAAAAACTTATATTGCCTCTTCACTCTCAGAATCTTTCTCTACTCTTCTTCCAGGGCCTCTGATTATTTCGACTCTATGTTTCTTTTGAAGTTGCTCCCACAGTCCCTTTGCAAAAGAGGTAGCTGAAAAATTCAGTTTTCAGGTAGTTTATTTTTTAAATGGGCTTTTTATCTCATTTATTCTCCAAGGTTAATTATTCCTGGTGCATCTGAATTTGTAGATTTTTTGGAAGTAATCATGGCTGTGATGAATTAATATAAAGCAGGATATTTATTATGCCACTGTATATATTTCTAGTTTTGCATTTGAAATACAACATTTAACATTATATTTGATGTCAGGCTCTGATCAAGTTCATAAGTAACTATAAGAGCAAATGGCCTTTTAGGAGCATGCATTGAAATGCAAAAGCTATCAGATCACTGCTTTCATCAGTTAGTGTTTGTAGATTGGTGAGCAGCCTGAATAAATTCTCTCCTCACGTTTTCTTTTTCTCTATTTTTCAGCTTGCCTCTTTCATCATATTTAAAGAATAATAATTCTAAGACATAATTGGGACTTCTTAATATTAGGGGTCTTCTATTACTAACAAATTTATCACTGGCTAAGCTTTGGTATGTCAGTAAGTTTCTAGAAGGTCTGATGTTTGTAAAGGAAAAAAAAAGGTCTCTAAACTTGTACAGAAAATTAGCTGATATCAAACAAAGTGTGTGAACACCTCCTTTGAAATAATTTTCTGAAATCTCAACATTCCATTTATGGTTTCAAAAAGGCTAAGTGTGTAAGGAAAAGAAATCTGAGAAAAATTTGAAATATTTTTATTTTTCAAGACAATTTGTTGTTTGGGGTTTTTGAAGACCTTTCATTTCTTAATACTCAGGTTTTGCTGTTTAGTTTTTTTACCTTTTCATCTGTGTTAAGAGAAAAGCAAATTTATATGTAAGTCTTTCACAATGGCATTGAATTCTAATTGTATGTTATTTGTTCTCATTAGAACAGGTGGACATTCTGGAGAGAAGTAATTTTGATAGCGTAACTTCCAGCAGACATGTATGTCCCTGTCTCAGCTTCAGTGTCCTGAAATCAAATCAATATGTTTCTGCCCTACTGGAAGCTTATAACAGCTATCAGTTCACTGTGTGTAAGCTGCAAAACTTATTTTCTAAAACAAGAAGAAAAGCAATTTTAGACACCAAATTCTGTAAAACAAAAAAGTGCAGTGCAGTTAGGTTACTGATTTAATACTGCTATTCTACTGCACTGCATTGCATGAACGAATTGAATTACCAGACTTTGTCAGTAGGCAGCTCCGAATAGCAGCTACTTTTTTTTTCTTGCATATATATACTTTTAAAAACTCATATGTTCCCTTTCTTATGATACACTCAATTGTCTTAAGTGTACATTCAGCATTTTCTGAGAGATTTCAGGAAAGATAATAAAATAATACAATATGGAATTCCTCTAGGCAATGTAAGAAATATCAGTCTCCCTCAAACTCTTAAGACATTTTATCACAAGGGAACTGATTGACAGTAGTGCCAGCAGGAGTTCCTGAACCAAGTCTCTTTTGGACTTGCAAGTTGACTCTTTCTGGGCCATCTGGAAATAAACCTGAGCATTATGTCATCTTTGTGAGCCCAGATACTGCCTGGGCCCTGAGATGTCTGGGTTTGCCATATGACTGTTGACAGACAACTGTTAAACAGGCACAGAGACAAAGCTTCCTTCCTTCCCCATGGCTGCCATCACTCTTCCTTTTTTATTTTTTTTTTTTTTTTTGGAAGCTTTTGTTTTTTAATGAGTCTTGCTAAGAACTGCCAACATCATACTAGTATTCTCAAGAGTGCTGGAGATTCATTTGCTCTCCTTCTAAAATATTGATTATATGAAGTAGTAGGTTAGGTGCTGAGTAATGAAAACAGCAGCCAGCAGACCTGTCAGTGAAAGGGTACTTCTCCTTGCTAGTCATAATGGGCATACATGTCTGAAATGGTCCATTTTTCTCCACCTCTTTTTTTCTCTGGGCACATAAATGTCAGGTATCAGGATTATGAGAAATACAAAAATTTACTTTAGAAAATAAGATTTTTGGCATCTTTTTCTTGCTGAGTTATGCACATCCAGATTTTCATCAGAGCTACAATGCAAATCTGGAGTAAACTTGGCATAATTTCAACAAATTGGCAGAGTTACTGCAGATAAACAGACTATTTGTTTGGTTTGAATTTATCCCTCTGTTCCCTCCATCCTTTGTGGTTCATTGGAGAGAAAAGGTGACTTTTGTTTGGGTTTTTTTTTGTTTGTGTGTGTGTTTTGGTGTTTGGGTTTTTTTTGTTTGGTTTTTTTTTTTTTTTTTTTTAGCAGACTGTAATTGGCAGTGTTTTACCCACAGAAGTACAGCTGAAACACATACCCTGCTAAAAGAAAAACATTTATGAAGCACCCAACTTCAGAGCATTCAGGGTCTGAACATTTCCAATCTACCCTTCAAACTGGGTTTTGATACTGCATGCACTTCTTTGCCACTGGGTAGTTATTTGTGAGCATTGTTATGCTGTGCATACAGCCCGCTGTCTTGAAGCTGTTCTGAGAATCGTGCTGATGACCTACATTGGAAGGCAACATTTAATTCCAGATTTTTAAATGAGGCATACAATTTATAAAATTTCTGAATAAAATTACATTCTGGATCGATGTGAGCAAGGAGATCAGTAATGATCCCATTTATCTCTTCCAACACATCCAACAAAGAGTGAGAATTAAAGGTTCAAAAGCCTGGGATTTATTATTTTCTCTGCCAATTGAAGGCTGTCTTCATGTTCAGTGTACAAAAGGCCATTTGGTTGTTACTGAAATTGCTGACTAAAATATCCATAGCTGACACATTTGTCAGAAGACTGACAAGCATCTGATTCAATAAAGGTTTCCAGCCTTTTGTTTGACATTTTGGTGGTTGGTTATCATTGTTAATGAATTATTTTTGTTCTGTAGCACACATAGATATAATTTATTTTATAGCTCTGTCATTGCTAAAACCTAAAGCAACATGTTCTTGCTTTCTATATGCACTTTGAAATTTGTTTTTTGCAATACCACTGCTTTGAGAGAAAATATTTTTTTTAATCTGCAACTTCTCAACACTGCAGACTATCATCATCACTGAGAGCTAAATCTGTGGGACATTTCCCAACATTTCATTTTTTTAATGCCTTCATGTGACAGGAAAAGTACTTCATGACTCCCACAGAATGCCCAGAACAACTAAAATTAAGTGTAAACCTCATGCAAATGTTTTTCCTCCTGTGGTAGAAAAATCTCTGAGGTTCAACTAGTGTAGATAGATTTTAATATATTAGCTAAGTAAGCATTTGTAAAGTGGTCTAATCCCTGATAAAATGTAGCAAGTGTGCTGGGGATTGTAATGGGCTGTCTTTGTCTTCTCCTTATAAAACATAAGGTATGGATGAAGAGTATTATTCCAAAGTACATTGAGCTATGTTAAATTAAGCTACAAAGAAGAAAACTGGCTTCCTAAGATCTTGTACTGCATTAGATGATCTCCTGTGTATTATTTGTTTGCAATATTTTATTGTATGAAGAATGCAGGAAGGGTAGCATTGCAGAGCATAAGAAGCACCTCTTTCCAGCTGTACAGCATTCTTCATGATCAGCCTCAATAACAGAAACCACTGTTCTGCCTCTGGGTAATAGTGTGACTCCAGTTTTGACTCTATCAAGCCTTCCTTGATTTATGTTCAAGCTCTGCATTTCTGTCTCAGTGGAGATGATGGAATCATAGAATTGTTAAGTTGCAAAAGACCTTTAAGATCATTGAGTCCAACCATAAACCCGGCACTGCTTTATTCACCATTAAATCTTATCCACACCTTATCCACACCGGCATGTTTTTGAACACTTCCAGGAACGGATATTCCACCACTTTCCTGGGAAGCCAGTTGCAATGCCTGACCAGCATTTTAGTGAACAAACTTTTCTAATATCTAATCTAAGCCTCCCCTGGTGCCACTTGAGCCCATTCTTGTTCTAATAGATTGTAGATAATCCAGTATTCTGAGCCATGTGCTAGGATATTCCTATCTTTTGGAGAGTGAGATTGAACTTTCTAATAGACTAAGACGACACTGGACAAGAATCATCCTGAACCTCCTTCCCCATAAAGAGACATGTTTCCATGTTCTTCTTCCCATGACTGCAGTGACGAAGAAGGGAACAGAAGGATGGCTGCATTTTTGTACATTCATCTGCTACCTTTCCTCATGATAACAATCATTTCTGAGAAAAAAAAAACCAAACAACAGAACTAAAACCAAGGAGTCCAAATTTATGAACTGCAGGTGTCTAGAGAATTTGAGTGAGACTATAAACTTGTATGCTCCTTTAGTTTGCCCAGGCAATACAAGGACCATCTTCTGCTTACAGTGAATAAAAGACCCAAGCTGGCATCTGCTCCGACATTCTAGGAAATATGTCACATCAGTTTGGTCCTAGTTCAAACCAACTTTCATAGCCACATGCACCACGCAATTGCTTCTGCTAAACACGATATATTCTAGCTGTATTTGTTTACTTCTATGAGGGTTATGCATTCCCTCAAGAAATTAAGATTTACTCCCCATGTTTAAGGTCAGGGTTTAAGGTGTTATTTGAAAAAGGAACTTTGATGTTTCTGTGTGCCTTTTCCTCCAGATACCTGCCCACGTTGGTATTTTCATCTGTTTGCAAAGCTCTTAGTTTCTGGTGCCAGTCTCACCTCAGTTTCCATATTTCAGAAAGCAGATGTAAGAGATTTTCTCACTCCAGGCCTTTTCTGGCAGTGTATCCTCAGCTCAGCTCTTGTTACCTTGCCAACATCACTGAGAGCCTATCAGAGACCTGTCACTCGTATCTTCCTGTACTCCTACTTTCACCACCTCCTGGTTTACCTGTTACTTTCCTCTTCACTTGGTGAAAGAGTAGCTCACATAGGAAGTCTTGCTCTCCATCCTTTCCAAGGACAAAAGAAAGATGTTGGGTAAAGAAGATGCAACCGTTGTATCTGTAAATTCAGGAAGGTCACTGGCTTTTCTTTCAAAGTATTCAAGAAGGGACTGATATTAGGCTTGCTGAACTTAACACACATTTTTCTATCTTCAGGTAGGATTAAGACAGTTATGAATCCCACTGAATCAGGACCATTATGTTCAGTATTCAGGATATGAATTTTTTCAATGTATTTTCTGTCATAGCTTCACCTAGATTTTTGATCAAAGGACAGGTTTTTTGTTGTCTACAGAATACACTCTCTTCTCAGACACCAAGCACTTCAAAGTTGTGTCTCCAGAATTTACATGTAGCATCTAACACTTGAGATAGCACTGGATACTGTGACAAATAAAGTTTTTCTGCCTTTAACTTGTTTCCATCAACTAACACTACAGGATGGTTTACAATTTAGTCACTATCCCCAGTATGTTTCAAGATAGAATGCACTTTTAACATGTCTCAGGGTTGCTGTGCATTCAGATTCTAAGCTGACTGGCTAGGAACCATCCATTCTTCAGTCAGGCATCATCTCTATCAAACACAACAGTTCTCTCAATAATGCACTTTTTTGAATAGTTCAAGCCAGCACCAGGAAGCAGATGCCCTTTTCAGCATCTCTACAGTCCTGATTTGATGTGACAGACCCCCCACAGACCTTCTGTTTGTGTGAACTATTTCAGCAGCCAGAAGGATGATGCTGGTTTTGAGGAGAATGAAACCCAACATGAATATGGAGTTTTAGAGCCTGTAGAACATTTTGGATCTGCTTCTGTGGTTGTCGTGTTTTACAGTGACAATACTGTTATGCTCAATGCTAAGAAAGTGGTACAGGATTACTGCTTTTCTTCCGGTGCAGGAAAATATCCTTTGGCAAAATGGGAATTTGAAATGAGTAACCTGGGACAGGGAACTCCTCTGATAAATACTAAGAAATATGGCCAGACTTTCAGGCCCTTAAATCAGATGGTTTCAAAAGTACATCTCAGATGTACTTCTGACACCAAGCCTGTATCTGTCCTTCTCCTTTGCCTGATGCCACCTAAAGACAATTTTCGTGGCTAAATTGAATTCCTATAAGACTGAAGCCACACCTCATACCTCTGATTTTAAGATAACTCTTTCTTCTTATGTTTACGTTGCTCACCCCTAGATCTCAGAAGGTCTATTTGAATTAATAACTCCAAAGGAAAATCCATTTTCACATAGCCGAAGTGTACTTGACAAAAGACTCCATTATAGCTCAAGTTGTGTCCAGGACCTCTTGAAAAATCCTTTCTATCACAGAATTTACTTAATACAACTCTGGAGCTTAAACACCAGTCTTTTAGTTTTTGCATCACTACAGAGACATTCACTGTAGACATGACTTGTTAGGATGATCCTTCAGTTACTGCCTAAATGAAGAACACAAAGATCCTGATATCTGAGCCTGGAGTTCTTTTAACGTAACATATGTGTGGAAATAGACATGGTCAGTCCCTAGAAGAAAGATGGAAACTGCATCCCAGTAACTGCAGTTTGTACAGAAGTGAAACATGTACATGTATATGTTTTGAAGAACTCTAGTTATTGATAAGTAACTTATTTTATCAAATATGGACTGTGTCAATGAATATGAACAACCTAATATGTGAATACCTTAAAAGGCCTGGGAAAAAAAATCGTTGAGCTACAGCTTCTGAATAGTGCTCAGGAGAGATGTTTTGCAATTTTGTCTTTGCTTAAATGCATTCAGTCACAGTGGCAGAGTGGAGAATGTGTCCTGTGACACATTCTGATGGGACACTGATTACAGTTTTTTGACTCACAGGGTTCTTTTGTATTTTTGAAAGAGTGAGAGAACTACTTGTCCTCCTTTCAGTCTCCATTCCCGAATCACAGTTTCTCCACTAGTACTCTCTCCCTGGATGGGTGTCCAGGCTGCTTTCTGCATTTCTTCAATAGACCCAGAAAGGGGCCAGGTCTGATGAGGCAGTGTGGTTCAGAAAATCAAAATTTGACTAGTAGCAATGGAAAGTTTAAAAAAAGTTTGAAAGAGAGGCTGAAAAAATCAAAGCTCTTTCAAAGTCAATAAATAATATAATTCATACATCATAAAACTGCATTATAAAACTTAAATGAATATAAAATTTTGGTCTTTTTTAAGTTTAAAAGATCACTGGTTTCTAAGGCTCTATGACACATTTTTTTAATTACTAATCAGTATCATACAGTATCAAAATGTCTTACAATTTTTATGATTACATACTGACATTTAGAAAAATGTATAGTGACTAAAATTTGAGGTAGAGTTAGAAATGTTTTACTGTATTGCAGCTTTACTTTAGTCATGCCATTACTGACCAGATTACAAAATTAAAGTTGTAACAAGTATTCATTTTAAATTAAATCTTTATGGTGAACTTTGAGTCCACTTGAGTCAGAGATGGATGAAACCTTGGGTGTGTTTTGAACTAAGAGTGTATGGCGAATATGATCTGACAGATCAGAGGAAACTGACCCATTCAGTTTCCCCAGGAGCTGTAACAGGTCCCCAGAAACAGGAAATGAGGAGAGAAAATGAAGATTTGGATAAAAACACTGACTTTAAAATGAACCTTTCCTGCTTTAAGAACATTTGGCAGTTATAGGGTTATCTGATTTTAACATAACCATAGACTGGTTGCTGCCTCGTTTTAGATGCTCAGTCCTTAAGGGGTCACTTAGCTTTGTCTACTATCCTCTGTTTGCTTTTGTTATAGACAACACTCACTTCTGCTTTTAGGATGTTTGTATGGAAATCTATTAAAAAAAAAGCTTGACGCATATATTTTTTACCTTTATGCCCACCTGCTCAGCTGACCCAATGCCCTTTCAGAAATGTGACTTCACTCTGTGCTTCAGAAAGATATTTCCTAGCCAGGAGTGACTTCAAAGAAATTTACAAAATACAAGCAACAGAACCTTCCAGATGAACCTTCTGTGTGAAAACAGCACCAAACTGACACCATGGTATAGTGAACTGCATCTGTCAGGTGTGACTGTGCCAAAGATACTGTCTTTTTGATGTCTCTTTTCTGTGGTCTCATCTCTGAGCTTGGGACTGCGTTCATGATGAGCCCAAGATATGGAGAACAATGAAGACACCATAGACCTCCTTTGTATATACTGAAAGATTTGCTAACTGTTCTTGGTGTTCAGAATTAGTTTTACAGCTTGATCTATTTGACTGAAAAGAAAAAAGCTTCTCTTTCATTTTGCTTATCCTTGGTTGGAAGAGAGTTGCTTTTGTCTTGGAAATAGTTAGCATCTACCACAGGCATCTAAGCCTAAAACTAATTTTTTCTTCCTTCACCTCTGACATGCGGCTTTTGTGTCTGTTGAAGATGATGGAGCTATCTTCCACTTAAATATTTTCTTTCATTGTTATTGTTTCTTTTTATTTCTGACATAGCTCCTCAAGATGTGTCTTGGAGCTTCCCCTATGGCATAGAACTTGGGCTTTTGACATCTGACTCCTTGCAGCTGATATGTTGGCAAGTGGTCTTCCTTGTCTTGAATTAACCTGTATTCTAGCTCCTTCAATTTAGATTCTCTACTGAGAACTTGGTTGTGTCTGCCACTGATTGTCTCTTTGTGGTTTTGTTAACCATTAAGAAAAAAAATGCCCCTTCAAACCCGTTGACTTCAATCCCATCCTCATATTTCAAGGAATAATCTGCAAAATTATAGAAGCTTTTGTTTTCCCCGGAACATCGTAAACAGAAGATTTTGTTGATTTGAATCTAAGATAAATTTATTTATACTGACTGGTCTATAGAAAAGTCGAACCCTGAAGTTACCTTTTTTTTCTGATGAAGAAACGTGGCAGAAATAGAAACACTCTGGTAGTATGGTAGAATGCCTAGTCTTGTCTTCTTACTGCAGTTTCAGTCTGCTCATCTAAATGCTGAGCAACCAACTAAATGGTGTCAATCACAATGCTGCCATCCTGCAGTAAGATAAAAGGAATTTCTTCCATTTGCTCTGTTATATGTTGGATGGTTGGCATCAGTTATTTTTCTTTCCCTCTCCATCATTTTCTGGCTTTCTGTGATGTTACAAAAGACAAATTTCCATAGTTAGTGAACAAAAACAGATTTGTGGATCTGCCTGTACTTCACATTATTAGTGAGGAAATTAGTTTTGTACTTATTCTAAATGTCTTGCCCAGAAAACAATTTATCACTGGAATTATATGTGAGGGAATAACAGCTGAGACATATGCTTTTGTTGACTGTTTCTCTTAGTCCTGTTTTCTATTGTATTTCAGCTAGTAACTCTATTCTTGCTGCTCTTTTGTTCTGCTGGTTGAACATTTCTTATAGTGTTAAGTCTTGCAATGATTTCATTTTTAGTGACTTTTGGCTGAGAATAAATATTATTGTGCCATTTGAGTGCAAAACATGAATGACAGGATTCTATTTGTATTTTAGTTGGAGTCAGTGCATGTTACTATTTGTGAGAATAATGACATAATTTTTCTTACTTAGGTATAGTTTTAAAACCATGTTTATGTAAAAATAGTAAAGGAATTTCTCCATTTTCTGCTAATCAAGAATGTTAGTACACCTTATTTGGTGAGTACGAGCTTCTTACCAACTAGGGTTTTTTGTGGTGTAAACCTGTACTATTGCAGAGAGGAAATGTGTTGTAATATCTTTAAAGGTTTTGTTGGGAGGTTCTTTGCACTTTGCTTCTTTTTCTTTCTTTGTAAAATTAGTAGTTCACAGGTATTTTCTATGGAAAGCATGTAATTTTATATTGTTGTTTCACATGCTTTTCTACTGATGTATATCTTTACCCCCATATTTGCAAAATCTAGCATTTGTGTCTTGATATTATGACTTTTACTGAACTACCATAAGATATGAAATCACTTAATAAGTGATCACTAATGAGTATAAAATTGTTGATATTGACATTATCAGTTTCACTTGGAAATAGACATATTCTCCATTTCTATCAGCTTTGTGGGCAAGATGATTTCAGGTGAGATTTTATGTGATGACATACTGTGAGTGCAAGATTCATCATTTAGAGATCTCATATGCTGGCTAGATAGGCATATTATGAAGTGAAATATTTAAGTGCTAATACTGAATGTGCCTGCACATGATTGTAGGTACCTGTAACATATGAGTACCAAAGAAAAGACAAAGCTTAAAAAAAAAATCTATTATTCTTTTTATCTCTCATTAAGAAGGCAGGAAACCAATATAATCTCTTTTATCTTTCTTTTTTTTTTTTTTTTTTCCAAAATACACGCTGTGCAAGTGAATTTATATTCTACGCAAGAAATACCTTTCACCACATGAAGTTCCAGGCTAATGGCCTCAGTAAAATGGATATAGAAATTTTCCTCCCCGCAATAGTAATAACATTTGCAGAGATTAAATTGTCAGGATAGCTATTAATACCCCAAATTAAGTTTTACTTATAATCTTCAACGTGCTGAAGATAGTTCTTGATATGTCCTTTGGGAAATACATGCCAAATACTTTTCCTTGTTTATGTCTGCTAAGTTGTAGCATAGGTCCACACATTTTACTCTCCCTCACTTTAGCTGGTTTTTGACAGTTGGACATTTTTATAGCCCTGGGTAAAAGATCTGATATGCATATTTTAATCTAATGCAGTGACATCCTGTATTTGGGTTTTATTCACATGTGTTAATTAGAAAGGCCAATTCAGTCTATTTATTTGAGAGCTGCTGACAAGGAGAAGTGGCAGCAACTGGCAAGTTTAATACTGGAAAAAGAAAAATGGATGTAGTGGGCTTGTGGACAGGACAACCTGAGTTTTGTTTATTTCTCCAATGAGTATATGTGCTTTAAAGGGTAGTGAACTGAAACCATTTGCATCCATAATCAGCAACACTCATTAATGACTGATAATTGACCTGAGTTTTAACTTATAGCAGAGGCATGTATGTATAGAGCTTTAGATGTCTACAAAGCTCACCAGCACAAAACGACCTATCTAAGATTTCTTCAGCATCCAGTGTGTCTACTGCTGAGGCACTTTGTTCCCCTTTGCATATCTAAGTTGAAAATTCCTGTGAAAGTTTTACCCATCAACTGCCTTCTGCTTGATGCAAACAATTAAGCAGCTTTAATTTTCAATAGCTGTTATCATCTGTCTGTGTCTCTCTCATGTGTTAGAGATGGTCTGGATGGTTCTGATAACATAAGATCTGGTTTAAATCTTTATTTGAACCTCAAGTAGAGTGTTAATTGGTGTTTGAATACTTTTGATGCAATTATTTAGTCTGTCATATCTCTTTCAAAACAGATGCTGCACTAAGAAATGCTACTCTTTTCTGTTGATTAATTGGGCACAAGATACACTTGAATTTTTAAAGTAAAACCTTTCTTTGATGGAATTCTGTCTCCCTTTTCAAACCTAAATTTCATATGCTTCTGAAAAAGCACAAAAACCAGGCAAAATTTTATGAGTTTGTTTTGTTGTTTTAAGTAATATGGAAGAATAACTGTATAGTGCCTGGAAAGGAACAACATACATAATAAACAATTCAAGTGTTGTTCACCTTTAGTATAAGGTTTTAGATTCAATACTGAATAACTTGAGTTCTACAAAAATGTATGTGTGCATTTAGTGGCATGCCTATACAGGAAAACTTGCAGAACTAGGTTCTTTAACATTACAAGGATCTCAAAACATGAGTCAGATAAAATTGCATATTTCCAGACAATGTTAATGAAAATGTTAAATAATTCACACAAATCATTGCACAGAAAATACTTAGAATAGTTTTTGTAAAATTTATTTTCAGTTTTGTGATATACCCACAGCCATTTTTGAAAATTTTTAATTTAAAATGCATAATTCAGTAATGCTCAAAGGAGTTATTATCCTGAATTAACACTTTGGCATTTTAGACTGTTCTGTATAAAATTTTAATGCCTCTGTTTATATTAAAGTAATTTGAGGAAAAAAAATCCTTCCATTTAAGAGATCTGCATGTCTACTGTTCTTAAAGAAGTAAAGGAATATTATGCAAAAATTGTGACATTTTACCTTTTCCTGTGAAAAAGTGACTATTTAATCCATTGTCTGGAAATGCCCTACTAGTTTGAAAAGTATCACTAGTTTGGAAAGTCTTAGCAATGTCATGACAGGGCTTATGGTATGGGTCTGGGGTGGTGGGGGATGGCTACCAGTACATACCACTTTTATTACTGTCAACTTAATTTCTTTTTGACACTCTTAGAACTTGACTCTCATTTGCCCTAATGTAAGTAAGGGTCATTCTATTGACAGTGATATGAAAATGTCTTCAGTTTAATTGCTGAAAGGCTCTTAAGCTGATTTGTGTCCACAGAGTAGGAGGAAATACCATGCTGGTTAAATTAGCACAACTCTCAGTTGTAAACAAAGACTCAGGTGTAAGTACATGCAGAAATTGAACCAGTTCCTTGTGGTTGTATTTAAAACACTGACAACCCCTGTCACAGCATTATTTCTGTTTTCACTGTCTTATTTTAAATTTCAGTGAACTACAGACTTCAAAATAGAATTAGAATCTATTTATAATAGAAAAATTATGACTTAAAATAAAAACGCAAATCAATTAAAGCATCAAAGACCAATCACTGCCTGGGTTGTTGTATTAGCACAAATAAGGCAAACAGCTCCAGGGAAGTGATCTTTTCCCTCTGTGACACTTGTGAAACTGCAGAGTAGAGTGTAGTAGAAACTGGAGTAGAGTGTCCTGTTTTGGTTTTCCCAACATAAGACACTGCTATATGGGAATGAGTCAATTGAAAGAATATCAAGATGGCAAAAGAAGTGGAGCACATGCCATAGGAGAAAATGATTGGGTAAGGGAAAGTTTGGGAGAGATCTTACTGCTCTCTTCAACTGATTGATTGGAAGATACAGAGAGCCAGTGTCATTTTAGTGGTGCCTAGTGGTGGGATAATACGCAAAGGACAAAAGTTGAAAAATGGGAAACTCTAATTAGATAAGAATATAAGTTTTTACCATGAGTGTTATTATATACAGGAACAGGTTACCTGGAAGACTGTAGAATTTCCATAATTTTCACAGCTTGATGGGTCACAGCCTGAGCTGCCTCATCTAGTGAGACCCGCTTCAAGTAAGTTTTTGGATGAGATACTTCAAGCCTATATTTTCTGTGTTTCTATGAGAATATGCTACTTGGGAACTAAATAAGCATCCATGCTGTACTCTGCTTTGGCCTCACAGAAGGGTATTAAAATCATGGTAAGTTTATGCATAGATGGGGTCTTCACTGACCCTTTTTTCCCCTGATTTATCAAGCTGGAAGATAATAAGGTGCTGGCAGGCTAGTTAGCAAGAATGGAGAGCTGGGTGGGTTTCTGTCCACTAGAACATTATACATTATACAGTGTTCTTCATTTAGTGGCAGTGATTGTATGAATTTCCTAAACTGATCAAAACAAACAGGGAGTGGGCAGCAGGGAAGTAATTTCGAAAAAAATATGGAATATGGCATCTCCCGACTCTATTAACATAGCATATGTGATTGTTACATAAAGCTGAATAGATCCTGGAGACAGAGGGTGAATGGCAGGTATGTTAACTTTTCTTATGATATATGAACAATACAATGTTGTATCAATGTAAAAAATATTTGGCCTGCTCACAGATGGTGTCAGCTGGGAAAACTTGTAAGCAGTAAGAACAGGGGTGCAAATTTAGGCAGCCAGTAAAGGGTACCATCCCACTTGTTGCATCTCCATTTCATATCTAGGATAAGGGTGATTAAAGTATACTTGATAAGTAGTTTTGTGTCACTAAAGATAAATTTCTAAAACTATCTGGTGGCTCTGGGACCTTTCATCCTTTCTGGGATGTACAGGAGATTGTAAAATAGAGAGTTTGATTTTGTGCTGCCCCACATTCTGTGGCTTCAGGCTGCCAGGCTGAGGCAAAAATTACCCTACCTGGAGGAAATCCCATTCCTCTTTATGTTTCTGTTGCTGCCAAGAGCAATCCTGGTCAAGGCTGTTCCACCAGCACTGGCTGGACCCACTCCTGGTCTGTCTCTCACTGGTCCTTGCTGAGGTAACATTGTTCTTGTGTTTCATATAGTGGGATTTCAGACCATCAAAGACACTTTTGTTCCAGGCTCTCTGTCATCTGAGAAGCCCCTTCTATTTCACACTCTACCCCCAGTTATTTGACATAGATTCTCCTTGGTAATATTTAGATGATTGCCTGGGACTGGTGTGATGCTGTTTATTGTAAAGAGCGTTTGACCTTCACCCAGCTCTAGAACATCCTGAAGTTTCACCATCAAAATGAATTTTGCCTTTCTCTTTTTTTTTTTTTTTTCTTTTCATTTTTTGGCCTTTTTGAGAGAGAAATCCACTATTGGAAACAGGAAATTGGCACTCTTTACAAAGCTTTGGTTGCAGTACTGCTGTCATTTTCATATAGACACTGTCCTGGTCCTGCCCTCAAGATTCTAGTCAAGTTCCTTGAGCTTTGGACTTCTCTCTAAGCACATACAGGAATTGTTGGTTTATACTCTTCTGTTAGATGAACAACATTTGTTCAAAGGTCTATTTTCTGAGGGTGTCTAAAGCACTACAGAAGATTCTTCAGTCTCATCTTGTAGAGGCATATAACCACACAGACAGACATAGCATTTATCTGTGACTTGGGACTTCTTGCCCATCAAAGAAGACGTTGCTGATCATGCATAGAAAGAAGATTCTTGATTCAGTTTTCTGAGGCAGACATAAGTAATAATTTTCTTACTTGAACTATTAAATGTACGCAGATGTACATTAGATACTGACTCATTATTAACAATAAATATATGTCGTGGTTTTGTCCACCAGCCCATCCCTGGGGCTGAGGATGGTTTTGTCCAGGTAATTTCCGGACAAAAAGGCCAATCAAAAGTCCAGTGACGCCTTTGCTAATTACATCTTTAAGAAAACGGAAGAGAAGACTTGTTGTGCAGTTGAAATTAGGGGCAGCAGCCATGTAGGAGAAAGAAGCGACAGGCCCGAAGAGGGCCAAGGCCTTCTCCTCCCCCGGCTTGGGCCGGGGGAAGCAGGTGTAGCACTGAAGCCCTCCCTTTCTCTCTGGTAAGAGAGTGAGGAAAAAAAAGTTTAAAAGACGAACTGTTTGGACAGAAACCGCTGTGGAAGAATTCGAGCCGAGAGATAAGGGACTTCCAAGGTCGAAGCTGGCAGCCAGAGGAGAGAGAAGAAATTCGAAGGGGGGAGAGCTGTTTCTTCCCTTTTCACTCTCTCTCTCCAGCAGGGAAAAGACTGAAAAGTAATCCCTGCTACTTGTAAAAGTTTATTGGAGTAAGGAGACTCCCCATGCGGCTCACAGAGGAGCCTGTGGATGTACCAGAGAACCGAGACTTCATGAGGACTGAGGTGAGGCAAAGTCCTGTTGAAGACTTTGTGACCCTTGAAAGGGATGATGCTTATGCTGGAGCAAAAATGGCTCGAATAAGCTTGGGATCCGTGTGTGTGTGGATCCATACTGCTGTTGAAGATTTATAACTTTATCGAAAAGAGAGAATCTCATGCTGGAGCGAGACGGCCCATGTGAGATGTTGGGATCCGTGTGTGTGTGGATCCGTGCTAGACCCATGCTGAGAAGTCTATCAAGGACTGTTTCTCCCATGGGGAGGGACCTCCATAGGGAAACAGGGGTGAACTCTTAAGCCATTATCCCCTGTAACCCTGTGGTGAAGATCCATAGTAAGCAAGTGTCCCCTTGCAAGCCTATGGAAGGAAGACTCTTCAGGACCTGGGTAACCCCCAGCCTTCAATCTTAACCCAAGAGGGGGGTAGGCCCAGCCTTGGAGGCTGACACAGAGCAAGAGAGAGAGAGAGAGAAAAAGTTCCAGCTGCAACGAGAATGCTGCTGCTACTGAAGATTTGTTACTGGAGAGAGAGAGCTGGAACTCTGAAAATGAAGATTAAAACCACTTCTCCTCCTTGGACTGGTATAAAGAGGGGGGGGGAGGAGGAGTATTTCTGTAAATATATAACACTTTAACTTGAATAGAAATTGTTGTAGATATAATTCTTTAGTTTTTAATTTATTAGTAGTTCTTGTTTTACTAGTAATAAATGTTTATACTATTTTCCCCAAATCCTGTCTCTCTTTTGTCTGCAAAAACCTTCTCTCAACTGGTAGTAATTGTGTGGGGGGTGGAAAGCAAATTAAGCCAAAACAAAACCACGACAATATATCACATAGATGCATGAAAAAGCTTTGGAAAGATTAAAGTTTCACTTAATTAATAGTTCAATATGTTTGATGATCAACTGTTTTTGACAATATTTTATGCTGCATTTGGTTTTTTTTTCCCTTGATATTTTTTCTGATATCCAGTGCCAACTTTGTTTGAGGTAAGATGATATTAAAAAATAATCTTTAAGACTTTTAATTCTTCTAGACTTTTCTGGGAGTCAGTTCCCTGTTTGTTTTCACATCAAGACTGAGGTAAGGATTTATACTCTAATGATATAGGTGTTATCATAACCGAGAAAAGCAAAAGAAGTGGGTGACCATAGAATATGTTTGTGTCAGTTTATGGCGTAAATAAAACCTTCTTAATATTGCTGAACTTTATCTTATTTTAACAAAGGGAGAAAGCAGCAGGCACTGTATGACTCATTTCAACTCCCAGAGCCTGACTATGCTTTTCACCACGCTGGCGTTCAGGAGAGAAGAGGGAACATTAACACTTTGCATCACAAGCATTCTGCCGTGATGCAGAAGAGGTGTGCAGGGCTTGCAGCCCCTGGCTTGCAACTGATGTCACTTCACATAGGCCATGTTAATTGCATTGCTTATGTGACTAATTTAACAGTAAGTTCAGAGCTGGAAAAATTGTTTCTGGCAACAGTGAGCTTTGCTGTGTTTCTCCCTGTACCCAAGATTTGAGCAGCAGAGAAGAGATGATTTGTCATATGTCAGAGGGTGTTGTGTTTTAAAATCAGTCCCTTTTTATTCCTTTATTTTATTCCTTTATTTTATTCTTTAGTTGCAGAAATCAAATATAAAAAAGCAAAGGATACAATTTATCTTTCTTAAATCAGCATATTTATTGGTACTCCTGAAATAGGCTTTAAGTTTTCTCCATGCTTAGGTTTGAATTATTTCAGCAGCAGCACGTCAAAGCATCACTAGCTAGAGATGTGAAGCTAAAAACCTACTGAACTGACAAGGCAGTGAAAGCTTAAAGGAAGGAAAGAAAATGTCAGTAATGCTGTTGGTAGTGTCCTGGAAATTTCTACTTTCCTTTCCTGTGCAAAATGTATTCAGAGAAATGCTCCTGAAACTGAGTGTTACACAGAATGTGTTCTGCTGGTGTTGGAGAAGATTTGCATTTTGTACCTGGCCAGAAGAACTGCAGTCACTATATCCTGTGCATTTGTTAGCAATACTTCAACTGACTGATTTAAATGATAAAATAACTTTTTTTTTTGTCAGTGTTATCCTAGTAATCTTTTGTTTCTTTCCTTTTTACAGTTTTTTTTTTCCTTAAAGAATACAAGATACCTTTTTGTTTTTCTGTTTGTTTTGTTTGCCTTTGTTTTTATTTTTGGGTTTTTGTTCCCTGAAAGATGAAGATTGAATTACAAATAAAGTTTGTACTTTATTTTGTTTGGCTACTGAGCCAAATGCTCCCTCTTGCAGGCTTAGGCCTGAAACTCAGCCATTGCCTAATCACAGACCAGTTTCTGAGCTAGGTTATTGAACCTTGTCAAGTTTAAGCTGAACTATCCTGAGCTGAGGTTACATACAGATCTGTATTCCTTTATTATGTCTAGATGAAGTTTATTCTTCTAGTACCTAATGTAACAGGTGCTTCAAGTTCTCTTAAATATCTTGGTGTAAATGTTTGGGTAAACTATCTAACTGCCTTCACTTTGTTTTGAATGAGGGTGAAATACTTTTTCAAAAATATCTAAGCATTTCAGCTTTAAACAAATTTGAGGTTAGACATGTGCCAGGGGGGTGGAGGATGTGACTGCACTTAAGTTTTGGTACCTACTTATTGTTGAACTTGTTGTTTCACCCTAAATCACCCTAAAACACTTTTACCAAAAGCCTTAATTAATATATTTATTTTGTATTACACTGTCTAACTTAGCAAGGAGTAAAGCAGAAAAAGTTTGCCAGTTTAGGAATTCCATTGCGCATTATAACTTCTAAAGGTCCATCTGGACCTTTAAAGTAATGAGAGAATACTTCTCTCCCCCTCCCATCATGAAGTGACTTTGCTGTGGAAGTATAAATGTCTGTATTACAAAGGGAAGTTGTAATAGTGTCAAAGAGGTGGAATCTCCGTGTGACTATACCTTTGATTTTTGCACTTCTAGTACTCTCAAAGCTCTTAATTTTCTGATGAAGAAAATTACTGAACGTGAAAACTTCAGAGGCAAATAATGTTATTTTTTCTCCATTCCCAGACCACTAGTGGTGTATTAGAGCAGGTGGATAGCTTCACTTGTACTGAGTTCTACTAGCTCTATGAGATGTACTTAAAAACAAATTACTTATGCATGGATATGTGCAAAGGTGGACCCAAATTAAAGCTAAATCATTATAATTGAAAGTACATATGTTAATTAAATGATACTGGCATGGTATAATCATTCCAATATTTATCTGAAATAACTTTTTTCTACTTTTGTTTTACCTACTCAGTCTAAAAGCAGAGCACTTTTAGGAAAACAATAACTTCCATAGTAGATAGTAAAAGGTCTAGGTACTTCAGGTGGCTAGTTTGGTATGGAATGCTTAATGAAAAAGAATTGGGCACCTGCAGAATAATGTATTTCCCTAGATATTGGCCATTAGGCACAGAAATTTACTTTTGATTTTCCATTTTGTGCTTTGAAAAAGGTGATATTAATGACAAACAGTCTTTTGACTGTATATATGGGCAAATTTTTTCTTCTCTATTTGATTTGTATCTGGAGAACTGTTATGTGACCTCCATTTACCTGGGAATTTTGGAATCTTTCTTACTTATTATTTGGAAAGACTGAATTTTGTGTGCTGAGCAACTTCAGGATTACTTCAAGTTCCTCTAGTGTAGTCTTTGAAAACTAGGTGTGATAATTACTGTAAGATAAGAAAGCAGCAGAAGAATTGGTGAAGATTTAAAAATAAAACCAATTCTTCAAGAAGGAAAATATGTTGTCCTTCAGGGTTTTTTTGTAGAATATTATCAGCATGGCATGAAAAACCAAATATTTAACCCACAGTAGGTGGGTTTTTTTATTTCTGCCACTGTGCCAAGGACATGAGCAAAAAGACCTTGGCAAATTAGCAGTCCAGTACCTATGCTTTCCAGAGATCATAAGTTGGAAACATCTGTCTCTGTATTTATCTTTGGAAAAGAGGGGAAGGAACCATTTATTCATCCTTTGGGACCATTTTTTCCTCAGGCACTCAGAATCATCCCTTTCCTCATGTATTCTGCTGACACAGAGAGTACATTAGCAGTATCTGGTGACATAACTAGATTTTTCTTTCCCTGAGTGCAGAAAATATTGATATTGGGGTTTTATCTGATTTTCAGAACTTCATGCCTCTCAGAAGAATGGACCACTGTGAGGAAAAAAATAAATCTAAGGCTGAAACATTCATAAATAATATAAGTTGTTAGAAAAATGAGGTAAAAAATTAAATCAAACAGAAGAAGTGTAAAAGTAAAGTCTCCCATCAGGGTCAAAACCTCTACAGCTAGAGAAGAAATATACAGCAGCCAGAGCGGGAACTATGGTCCCAGTATTACACAGCCCCATCTCCTTATTCTCAGAAACTCGCTCCTGGATGTTTCCAGGGTTACTCCAGTGTATTCTACTTGCCATCATATAACTTAGTATGTAGTTGTACGTATGGTCTGCAAGGTAAAGTTTACGATCCTCTGCAAAATCAGTCAGTTTGCCTTTAAAATGAGGCAAAAGGTTGTGAAGCTTCATTTGTGTCAGTTTATTTCCCTCAGGTGTCAATGATCTTTGATATCAAAGGTAATGTTTTGTGTGTTACACAGCCACAGTTGTCATCAGTTCTTCAGCACACAAAAGAAATGGGAGAAAGGATGATGTGGTGTGTTTAATTTTCTCTCTGAAATTGCTGTTGTGGATTTTTGAGGTCTCAAATTCAATGAGAATTGGAAGTAGTTGCTCTGTGGAATAAAGGGATATGTGCACAATTACCCCTGAAATCTGGAGTGTTGTCTTTTATCACGTACCAGACAGGAGTATTTTATTGGTGCAGTGGGTTGACCCTGGCCAGATGCCAGGTACCCACTAAAGCCAATCTCTCATTCTCTCTCTGCAACTGGACAGAGAAGAGAAAAAAAAACAAAACAAAACAAAACCACACAACAGCTAGGGATTCATGAGTAGAGATAACAGCTGGGAGAGGTCAGTTACTGATTACTTTCACTGGCAAAAAAGACTCAAAGTGGGGTTGGTGCTTAAATTTATTACTAACAGGATAAGAGCCAAAGAGTGAGAAATAAAACAGTCTTAAAAACACCTTCCCCCCAAAGAGCTACAGGAATGCTGCCTCCTTTCAAACCCCCTGATAGAAATAGTGAGCTGTGTCAAAAAGGGAACAAATAAGGAACTTCATTCAGAAGTAGCACAGAAATCAGTGTCTTTGCAGTTATAGGACCCGTAAGAAGCTTAGAAGGCAGGACGCCGGCTGCCTACTTCAAAAAAAAATGAGCTCAGAGTTTTTAAGGCCTGTTTATGACTCTGCATGACCTTCTTCTATCAGCTTTTGCCAAACTGGAAATAGAAATTTAGACTGAAAATGGCAACCTGAGGTCTTCAATTGTTTTGCTGTAGTGTAGATTAAAAAAACCTGGAACTGTGGCACCATTCTGATGCTCTTCTAACAACAGGGATGCTTCAAAATATCTGCCTAAATACTGAGGACAAGACTATGCTTCTCCAATTTAAGATGCCTGTGTAGAGCTAGTTGTGCAGTCTCTCTTACAGTTCATGGAGAGAACAGTGCAGCAGTGGGCTATGACTCATGGTTGTGTGAGTATCCTAGGATGAGATAAACTGTACTGTGATGTGCCTACTTCTGCTTATTGTCTATAAAGGTGCTCTAGGCAGCTAGTTTTCTGCTCAGTAGAATTCTAAAGGTGAATGAGAACATGTTCTATCTTTAAGTCTGGCTTAGATTCACTTCTAAATGCTTCCTGTGACCTTGCATTTCTGTTTTACCCTCACTGTTGTTAAATAGACCACTTTACACACTGACTTTGGAAACAGTCTGAAATGCAACACAAAATGATCCTAAATGTTGGTCTTGATGATGCTTGTGGGTCGCTTCCAACTCTGCATATTCTGTGATTCTGTAAAATCTTGGGTATTTTTGTATTGTAATAGTTTTCTCTTTCTACACCAGTGTGTGTAAAACAGAAATTAACATGAATTTTAATATTTCAGTTTCCACTTAGAGTGTTGTAACACTCTAAATACTTCTAAGATTAGCATAATAAGGCTGCTTATACTAAGAATTACCATCCCAGGAATTGCGCTGTACCACGCATATTAATCACTTCTACATAGTGATATCTTAAGATCCTTCTGAGTCCGTTCATTCGTACAACTCAGCTTGCTGACGTCTTTGAATTTAGTAACAATAGATGTTCTGCTGCATTATTCAGATGATTAATGAAAATCTCCAACAGTACCGAGCAGAAAAATGTGGAGGCCTGTTAACTACATAGCAATACTGTGACTATTAGTTTTACATCTTTTGTAGCTTTTGACCTTGGGTGCCTTGCATCCTTGCAAAAATACAATACGATGTCATGACAAAATCTTTACAATTTACAAATTCTACTATCTTTCCATTATTTACAGGGCATGTAATTCTGCCAAAGATTAACATTACTTTGGTTTGATGTGACTTATTCATGAGGAACCTGTCTTAGCTATCATTTAATTTTTGTGCTATCTTTACACTTACAATATTTTTTATTCTAATGCTTCTCTAGAGATTGATCTTGACTGAAAATTCCACAGATTTTTACTTCTATCCTTTTTAAAGATATGGCCTATGGTTTTCTTTTTTCTCTAGCTATTTTGTTTTTCCATGGGGTCCTAGAGACAGTAATTGAATTGTTGTATTTCAGCCAGGATTTTACGTATTTTTACCTGAAATTTGTCCAAACTGAACAGCTTGACAATATTTAATTTTGCTGAACTTCTCTCTTTTATGCTGAAGTCCTGTGCTATTAACAAAAACTCAACTAAAATTGGGCGATTATCATAGCTAATTTTTTTTTCCTTATCCTTTATTAAACCTTTCTCCTTTCTGGTGCCATATGCCAGTAGTTTCCTGTCATGAGTAACGAACTCATGTTATAACTCTTTTTTTATCATTAATAATGAAGAAGGTAATAAATTGTTTGCTATGACTGAGAAAGGTAGCAGTGGGCCTAAATTTCAGTAAGGAAAACTCAGATTAGATGTTCTTAATTTTTCTTCAGTGATTAGGACGCTGAAGACATGGAAGAGATTGTCTAGAGAGGCTGTGGAGCTACCTGTCACTGTGTATCTTTAAAAATGAGCTGGTCAAATTGTCCTCTGTTCTTTTGATGTTTTGGTTTGGTTTTCTGTTTGCTTGTTTGTTTATTTTTTTATGGCAGAGGAATGGACTAAGCAATTTACTGAAGTTCTTCTTGTTGTTCTATTAAAGCTAAGCGAATTTGGCTGGTGAAAAATCAGGTTACAGATACTGCGAATACAGATTGGGACTTGCAGGTTGTATTTGCTGCTTTGTACTCTTCAGGCAACACTGTGCCTGCAGAGGCACGACACAGCCAGTTGTGTCCATCTGCCTCTCATATGACACTCTTCCGTCTGGCAGCTGAAGGCAGTGTCAGGTTACCAACTATGAGAGTCTTCTGCTCGGGTGCCCCATGTATCCCGGAACAGATAGTCTGAAGCTGCAGAGAAATTGAGATCTGAGAAAGGACAGGAGAGGGGAAGCTGACAAGAAAAGTCCAGAAGACTTGTAAAATGTTTATACCTGTGACCTTGACAGATTTGCTTTGGTGCTCATAAACCTTACATGAGACCTTTTCGGGTCTCCTGAGAGGAGACAATGGAAAGGTCACATAAGTACCTTTTCAGCCTTTCTTGTGTTATAGGCTGATTATAAAACTATATTTTCCAGACATTTTAATGAAAATTTGCATGTTATCTGCAATATTTTTAATCTTGGCAAAATCTTCCTCAATCATTGATGCATGAAGTATTTGGTTTTGGAAACACTTTTATTCTACAGCTTGACTACATATGGAACTGCAAACCAACTCCCTAGTTCTACCATATTTGTGCTGACATAACTGTATAGAACAACAGCTTCTTCTTCTTTTTTTTTTTTTTTTTTTTTAAACCATATTTTTATCATGGCATGTGAGACTGAAACGGAGCTCTTCCTTGTGGATATCTACAGGGAAAGAAGAATGTAGGCAGCTTTTACTTCATTTCACACTTTTCAAAGCTTAGACCTAATTACAGCCTTTCCAATAGTCAGCACAAAGGGAAAAGAACAGTTGGGGCCTTGGCTTTGCTCTGCTGACCTGGCAAGAACAGCATGCTGTTCTCTTGAAAGCATGGTCACAGAATTCTGACCCATTCTGTCTTTGCCAAGGGGCTTTCCCTGGAACTTGATATCTTAATTTCAGATTCAGCATAGGCCTGTGGCTCAACATGCCTGCATCAACATTCTTCAAGTTCAGGATACAACACTAATCAGGTTTGATTCATCCTGAATGATTTGGAATTCCCTCTGAAATATTTGCTATACTTTTGGTGAATGACTCTTCTGGTTTCAGCTGGGATAGAGTTAATTTTCATCACAGTGGTTGGTATGGGGCTGTGTTTTGGATTTGTTCCAGACACAGGGTTGACAATATAGAGATGTTTTTCCTATTGCTGAGCAGGGCTCACACAGAGACAAGGTCTTTCCTGCTTCTTGTACTGCCATGCTGGCAAGGAGGCTGGAGATGCATCAGAAGCTGGGAGGAGGCACAACCAGAACAGGTGACCCCAGCTGACTAAAGGGATATTCCAAACCATATGGCATCATGCTCAGTATATAAAGTGGGGGGGAAGTAAGAGGAAGAGGGGGGCGTTTGGAGTGATGTCTTCCCAAGTAACCATTAAGTGTGATGGGGCCCTGCTCTCCTGGAAGTGGACAAACACCTGCCTGCCCAGGGGAAGAAGTGAATTAATTCCTTGTTTTGCTTTGCTTATGTGTGCAGCTTTTGCTTTTCCTATTAAACTGTCTTTATCTCAACACACAGGTTTTCCGCTTTTACCCTTCCAATTCTCTCCCCAGTCCTACTGATGGGGGAATGAGTGAGCAGCTGTATAGGGCTTGGTTGCTGATGGGGTTAAACCACAACACTGACATTGCTGAGTTAGGAACTAGCCCAACATATCTCAGATTACCAGTTTAAAATCTGGTATGCTTCTGTCTGTTTTAAATAGGAGAAATCAATAAGGAAGATTAAAACTGAGAAGGAAAATACTGGCATATGGGAGCCTTCTCTCTCCTGTAAACACTGAATTATGATAAAAATATAACTATTTTTTATGTTATTTTGTATGACTCCTCCTCATCTCTAGGACTACTTTTTCACAGTATTTTCACATTTTAATGGATTAGAAATCAACTGAATTAATCTCATAATTAGCTGTCGATCATACAAAGTATCAGAAAATTTATTTTTTATATTAAACTCCTTTTGAAAGAAGGGAAATATCTGTTTGGATGAGAGCCTTAGGATTTATAACATTTAGTTATTATCTTAATATATATTTAAAACATTTAAGTGGGGTTTGGTTTGGGTACACATTATAAAACATTTCAGTAAAGTTTGGATTTGGTAGAAAAATTGGCTGAGTAAACATATATCAGTTTTAAACATGTTCTTATAATACAAATTTCACTTATTTCAGAGGTATCCACCACTAATTGCTCAAGATTCTGTGCCCTTAAGTATGATGCAATAGTTTACTGCTTAGGTCTTTAGAAACCACAGAGGTTCATCTTACCTTTGAACAGACATTCATATCTATATAAATTTTTGGGGCAGAGGAAAGAAGGATAGAGGGAACAGTGAAAAAAAATATTGATTTTATGAAAGTAATTTGTAAATTCTGGTATGTAAATAAAATCTAGGATGCTTCAGTTTTTTGAATGGTTATTTAATCGGAGGCTTAATAATGGCGGCAGGACACTTTTGAAAACTTTTCAATGTGCATTGTGGCTGTTTTGCCCAACAGTGTAATTCATTTATTTATTTTTGATTTATTTTTTATCTACGACTGTCATCATAATGCTATGTTGTTTCTCTTTGTTCTGTAGATACATTGTGCCTTTTTCCATGGAAAAAAACATGCATATCAATCAAGAGACTATCTTAGCACAGTACAGTTTGCAGTCTAAGCATGTATCTGAAGAAACCTAGTCTGTTCATTTTGAGAACCAACTCAGATATTTTTTTCTCAGTTCTTCAAGAACTCAGTCCAGATTGTATATCTGTGCCATATGGAATGGTGGAACAGAAGTTGTACAAGAATCTATATAGCAAAATCTATAAATCAGAAAAGTCTTTAAAAGCTGGGGGGAGAGGGTCTCTTAGTAACATGGTCACAATCTTATAGCCAAGCAAAAGGATGACTGAACCACAGTCCAGAAACACTAATGTGTGGAATGTAGAGAGTTTCAGGTTACATTTGCTTATTTCTCTCTACACCTGTGGTATGTGTCAAGGCCCCAAGGGCACTAATAGGCTTTCATGTCCCTGACCAGCTTCACCTGGGTTTTTTCCACACACCCTGTGTTCATGGGATGGGGAGCCTCATTTCAGCTCAGCCTGGGGCTCTTGATCTGTGCCTGAGCTGTGTTGTAGGTGTTTTTGTCTGTGTAGAATTCTGTGTTTTGCTATTCCCAATTTGTTGCTTCAATTTCCCGTCCTGACATGAGACCTGATTTGCTGTCTTGCTCTTGTCTGGTGTCTGCTGGTGAGGTGTGCTGTTCTCACACACCTTGCTCTGCTTGCCTGCTGTGGGGCTGAGCCATGGAGAGTGGGGACCCTGTCTGTGCTATGGTTGCTCTCTGCTCCTAGCTGGGTCTCCCTCACTGATCAGCTGCAAAGCCCTCCCACCACTATGTGATCTCTGGATCCTGGAGGTAGCTACGGCTAGAGTACAGGAGGAGCTTGCAGCCTGTCAGCTCTCTTTCATACCCTCTGCATCCAAACTAATCCCTGTTTCTTCAGTTGAGGTTGGGTGAGAGCATGGGGATTTATCAGTTGCCTGCAGCTAACTTGTGTTGTCTTTGCAGTGCCCAACTAGCAGATATGAGCTGCTCAGGAGAAATTACTTCCCAGTCCTTGGTGATGGCCCTAGACTGGGCCACCCTCTGTATGCAGCTGCTCAGTGTTCCCATGCTCTAGGAGTCTGATGTACTGTTAAGTACTTTAGAGCAGCTTTTTTCAGACTGCATTTATGCAACTGTGACTAAGGATTTATTCCTGGAGCTCTAGCAAGGGAGTCAATTGGCTGCCGACAGCATAGGTCAATATGATGCTGGCTGTAGAACCTGAATCTCTACAATAGCTGGAAATTGCTGCTTTCCACTCCCCCCACCCCCCACCCCATTTTTCACTTTGATGTATGCATCTTTGCTCAGCTTGATAATATCATTGTATATATAAAGGTAGTGTCTTGTTTCCCAAAAGTGGTCTGTTCTTTTCTCAGTGGTGCAGCATTTGATTTAAAGGTTCAGCTGCAAAGTAGGAGGATAATTGTTTTACAGTTCTTCCTCATGGTTGATTATTGTGACTTCTCTTCTTAACTTAATGTGTTTATTCATGGAATGAAATAAAACTCTTTGTTTGTTTTAGAAATTGCATAGTATGGATAAAGCTGTACAGCCAGTAAGTTTGCTCAGATACAGCTAGCTTTAAACACAGCAAACAAAGACAGTTGAACTGCTATTGTGTGATCAGATAGGAATATCTTTATTTTTAAGATTGTTCATTAATTTGCAAGAGCATTTGTTAAATGTCTTTCCATCGTTAAAAATAAAATACTCTTTGTAGTATATGTCTTTATTTATGGATTCATTTCACCAACTGTTGTCTGTGTTTCTTTGAACTTTCTAAAAAGAGATTTGCCAAAATGAGAAAAATAAGCTCCTTCTTGTACCATACAGAATTTCAAAAGAAGTGGCTAAACTTGAATTTGTTCAATTTAGGAGCACATGATGGTGCTTTGCAAGTTATTTGGATGTTCTAGGAAGTCCTTCTTGGGATTTCCAAGAAATTAATAAATTAAGACTGTAAGGTAGGATCAACTTCTATTGTCATGCGATATTTTGCATTTATTTTAGCCCAACATGAAAATATGAATATCTATTACTTATCCAACTGATTCTATGAGGGCCATTGCATGTGACATTTCATTGCTTGTAAAGCTGATCAGTAATTATGGTTGACAATGAAGTGTTTCAAATCTAAAAAGATACTGGTTCATCATTTTTTATACAGCAGTTTTGTGTAGTGATAAAGTTTATTAATACTTGGAAAAGACAGATTTATACTGTGAATTTATTCCCATGAAAATCAAAGTTAACATTCCTCCAAGTTCATCTGCTCCAGTAAATGTTTGTTTTGGAGGATTCTTCATTGTGTGGTTGTGCAAAGCTGCATAGTGTGACATTACTAGCTAATAAGTGCATAGTACTTAGGAATAACCATAGTACTAAGGAATAACATTACTTAAAAACTTTTGTTGTATTTTAGTAATATTATTATATTTAACTTATTCTGCCTTTCAGAATTGCAGTTCAGTAACCGATTTAAAAAATGTTAAGTAGTGCGTTCTATGACTAATTCTAACTGTTGGTAGGGTAGGGTTTCCTGCTTTGTTTTCTAACAAATAACTCCTTATTTTTCCTGAAATATACTTCTTTCTGTTTTTCTCTTCTTATGCTGGAGTAATTTTCTAGCTCTGATCCAGAACAGAGAGTGATCACCTGTAATGAGGAGGGAGGAACTTACTGCGTGTCCCTTTATGTTCATAAATAGCTACATTTCAGCCATCACTGAAAAACATGTACTAGAAAGTTATGAAAAACTCTGTTTATAGGTGAGAGGACTGGAGTTTGATTTGGCAAGCCAAGCACTACATTTTACTCTTCTGTTTTGGCAATGGCCCTTAAGTCTAGGTAGACCCTCCTGTAAATTCACTCTCCTTTTTGCCAAGGCAAATATCATACACATCATATTCCATGTTTGTAATATCAGGATAAAGAACTAGATTTTATGTATTTTGTATTCTCTACAATATTCTGGTTTTGAGATATCAATCATCTTGTTTCTATAACAAAGTTAGATTGAGAAAGGCCAAAAAAAGTCTTCTGCCTTTTCATTTGCTGTCTGTTTTTTTTTTCTCTTTCTAGGATTTATTAAGGGCATGCATACAATTGCAAATGTAGCAATGTTCTCTGTAAGAAGATGAATGAATTTATCCATTAATAGCAAAGGGTGGAACAGAAGCTTCACATCTGAGCCGCAAAATACACAGCCATTCTGTGCCATGAACGTTCTGAAAGTGACTGTCACTTTCTATAGAACACTGATTGCTTGGTAGAGCATGCTTTTACTTTTCTCCATGTTAGCAGGTATAGGTAAAGGTTCTGGGAATCTCCAAAAGTGGAAATTATTTGTGGACCAAATTATCTCATGCTAATATTGTAGTATGCCGAAGCTCTTGAACTCTGTGTCAGTTCCTGTTTGTTTTCCTTCCTCCCAGCATCTTGTCAAACTGTTCTGTAAAAGGACATGGACTTTTTGCTAATGATCTGGGAATTCTTTCTAAGGTGTTTAATTTTCAGTCAGCCATTTTTAAATACTGGTTTGTGGTCACAGTGGACTCTCTGGTTTCTTATCCTTCAAGCAATTATCTCTCTCACCTTTCGAGCAACTTCTTTCTACAGTTGGCTGGTGACAGATCACTTATATATAGCAATTTGGATTACTTTTCCAGTGCTACTCCACCTAGAAAAAGTAGTGGATACTACTGTAGTGCATACAGTATAAATTGTTGCTATGAAGCAATTATGAGTGGCTCATACTGGAGCTTCTGGCAGCATTTGTTACTGAAAGGTTTCCAACCAAGACAGAAGAGCTATTTTTACTTTATACAGACACCCCCCTCCCCCCAAATATTGATATAAACATATTATATAAGGAGATAAAAATAGATAAATATATAAACCCCTTGTCTGTCATCTTCATCTGTATAGCTTCTCCAAAAAGTCAAGGTTTCTCTCTGTTCTGACCTATGAGAGCCCTGTACAGACATAATCAATTAAGCTTTGTGTTGTTGTCTTCTTTACCTTAGAAATAACCATGAAACCACTTTATGGTTTTCATGGGAAGCCTGTGTAGAAGTCTGTGAAACAGCTACTCACAGAACTGTTTTTGCACAGGGGTACTGTCCATACTCTTTGTTAAGCTTCCTTCATAACCAAATTTGGGCATGCCTCTTGGGATTTCATCTTGCAGATCAAAGTGAGAGCTGATTCAGGTACAGATGCCACTTTCCCAATCACATAACCTTTATATTTGTTCATATTGGACAAGTACAGTCCACTACTCAACTGCTCTGTCAGTGAATTCAAGAACAGGATGCCAAGGATTTTGGTTTTGTCTTCATTCCTGAAATACTTTTAGTAGTATGTTACATGTTGCAACCTGGCAGTTTTCTTTGCCCTTCATTGAAATATGGTACATTTCAATAAGTTGCAAAAGCAGGAATTTCTTACCAAAAGGAAAGCACATCCAAGTATATTAATATTAGATGGAAGGAAATGATGACCTGGTGAATGACTGAGTTACTTATCTGTCATATGCTGACCTCTCTGCTCTTGAGAGGATGTTGTATGATTTTTTACTTAAATATTTATGTAAATATTTTGAGACAGAGCTGAAAACAGGAAAAGTTAGTATTTTTATATGGGTGCAAAAAAAGACTTTCTTTGGGAGAAAATTTGAAAGCAGTTGATGCATTTTTCTTAATAAAGTAGTGGGAGTACTTTTTCAGGATGGGGAAAACTTTGGCACTGGTGCATTTCTCAGTTGGAAAGTTTCATAACTTTATTTCTTATCGTATAGTGATGTGTACTTGTTGCCATGCAAGGCTTGGATAAGGAAATTCTTCCCTTCAATTGTATCTACCAGTGTACAATAAGGAAGTTGTCCTATTACTGGGTGTGAGTGAGTGAATTCAGGAGGAGTTAATCTACAGTAGGACTTCCGGAGCCAGCAAGAGGGTGTTAATTTTAGACTGGTGTCGAAATTCTGCTGCAGTCACTGATGGAGTCAGGTAGTCATCAGTGATTCATTTGACCAACCTCTCTGCTGCAGTTAGTTGCTGTCTGGAACCCTCTGGCAGTGCTGCTTAGCCCCTTCTTCACTACAAAGGAAACCTAGACACTTGCATTAGGAGATGAATTCCACGCTTGTAGTTCAGCTGGGAGTGTATGGTCATCCTGTCCTTGCTTCCAGGTCAGTTTCTGAATTTTATCTGAGGCCTGCTTAACACAAAATTCAATATAAATTCCTCAAGCCAGGCAAAGAGCTATATTTGCATTCGCAGAGTTGTGGTCGTGTTAGCTTACTCAGAGACAGCAACCACACTATTGCTTCAGCAAACTGAAGTAGTGAAAATCCCAGTCTCTGAATCTCATTCAAGCTGTGTCATGAATGATGTACCAGCACGGGAGCTGTTAGTACAGACCTGAGACACTTCTGGGCACGCAGTTACTGTTCCAGGACTTTGGTCAGAGACTGCAGTGCACGGAGTGTTTAGAAGTTTTCAAGATTAGGTGTCAATTGAGTGCCGAGCAGCGAACGCAGAAGTTGGTCTAATTGCAGTCTGGGGTCTAGTTGCTTTCAGTGTTGATTTGGTCCCAATGTTTATACTCATAGGTTTTTTATTTATTTGACCTTCAGAAATACAAATCTGCAGTAAGTAGATTTATTATTATGCATTTTGGAACCAGCACCTTTTTGAAACCTGTTCTTCAATTTTTTTTGGCCTTGATTAGCATTATAACTTTTTTTCAGAAGTTATGTTAAATGGTTACTTAAGAAAGTATTTCTTCAGCCTGTGTTAATTTAATACAACAGTGAATGACAAATGATCTTTAAATTGTCTTCTTTCATCTCGGTTTCAGAGAGAATGGTACGCTTTTTCTTTCCATTTTCCTGTTTTCACTGTTGCTCTTTTATGAGTTTTTTTCTTTGTTTTGATGCTGTCACACTCAATATTCTCTACTTATTTTTATTTATATATCTATTTTTTTATTCTTTGGCTAATATTCGCATTTGAAGCTTTTAATTAAATTCCATTTTTTTGCTGCTCTTATAACTTTTTTTCCCTGCTCATTTATTGTCACTTTCTTATTGACTTTTTTTTTTTTCAGAAGGTTATTTCTCTGAAAAAACAAATGCGTGTGTTTGCATATATTGCTATTCACATTATTCCATCTGGTGGGCATTATTATTGTCAGCTGTTGATTAAATCCTCTTTGTGAATAGTTCCTCCGGATATATTTGGCGTGATGAAGTACTCTCTAATTGTGATGCAAAGTTTGATACTTTATACTGCTTGCTCTGTTCAGATGACTTAGATCATCATGTTTTTTAAATGATTAGCAAAATGAAATAATTTATACTTTTATGCCATCGAAAATTCCTTTCTACCTTGCTATCTAGCCTAATTTTTGCTTTGTATTACAGCTGCAATCACCAAAACACCTAGTGAGATGATAGATGGGCACATGTCCCTAGTCAAACTTCACCCTAATGGAAATAATTCTTGAATCTTTTTCTTTCAGGTTTTCTTTTTATATTGTGTCCGGGTTTAGTTTGTGCATTTTGTTTTCTTTTTTTTTTCCTAGCAGATATAACTGGTTATGCAACGTGGACAGTATTTTGTCCAAGGCTGATTTTAGGTTGGATTTGGGAATGGTATTACTGTGTGTTCTCTGGGCAGAAGGGCTTCTGCTTGACAGTAGCTGGCAGTCTGGTAGTAAATTCCGTCTCCCTTGTAAGGGCAACCTTTTTGTGGAGAAGAGATTGAGGAACATGGTAATTTTGAGTGTATGACTTCTCTGAAAAACATACACTTAGTTTAGCTTCACAAAAATGTGTTTGGATATGTAAATGAAGGCTGTCTGGAGCCAACTCTAAACTGCTTTCTGGATGTTATGCAAGGTTTATGCAGTGATTACTGAACATTTCCACAGAAGGGTAGCAATTACTACATCAACCCTTACATTAGATGACACATACACAAATAGTGAAATTCTGGAAGGGAAAAATAAACCTAGTCTGAACAATACCCACAGATTAAAACTACTGAAGCTGATTAGAAGTTGGCGAATGTCATGCCAATCCACAAAAAGGGCTGCAAGGAGGACCCGGGAAACTCCAGGCCTGTCATCCTGACCTCAGTGCCTGGCAAGGTTATGGAGCAGATCATCCTGAGTGCAATCACACGGCACCTACAGGATGGACAAGGGATCAGAGCCAGCCAGCATGGGTTTAGGAGGTCCTATCTGACCAACCTGATCTCCTTTTATGATCAGGTGACCCCCCTGGTGGATGAGGGGAAGGCTGTGGATGTGTCTATCTGGACTTCAGCAAAGCCTTTGATACTGTCTCCCATAATATACTCCTGAAAGAGCTGCAGCCCACGGCTTGGACAAGGGCACTTGGACAGGGTTAAGAACTGGCTGGAGGGCCGGTCCCAGAGAGTGCTGGTGAACGGGGCTGCATCCAGCTGGCGGCCGGTCACCAGTGGTATCCCCCAGGGATCAGTGTTGGGTCCAGCTCTGTTTAACATCTTTACTGATGATTTAGATGGAGTCCATCATTAGCAAATTTGCAGATGACACCAAGTTGGGAGGGAGTGTTGACCTGCTGGAAGGCAGGAGGGCTCTGCAGAGGGACCCGGATAGGCTGGAGAGTTGGGCTGATTCCAATGGGATGAAGTTCAACAAGGCCAAGTGCCAGGTCCTGCACTTTGGCCACAACAACCCCCTGCAGCGCTACAGGCTGGGCACAGAGTGGCTGGAGAGCAGCCAGGCAGAAAGGGTTCTGGGGGTGCTGATTGACAGGAAGCTGAGCATGAGCCAGCAGTGTGCCCAGGTGGCCAAGAAGGCCAATGGCATCCTGGCCTGGATCAGGAACGGTGTGGCCAGCAGGACCAGGGAAGTGATCCTTCCCCTGTACTCAGCGCTGGTGAGGCCACACCTGGAGTGCTGTGTCCAGTTCTGGGTCCCTCAGTTCAGGAAGGACATTGAGGTTTTGGAAAAGGTCCAGAGAAGAGCAACCAGGCTGGTGAAGGGACTTGAGCACAAGTCCTATGAGGAGAGGTTGAGGGAGCTGGGGTTGTTTAGTCTGGAGAAGAGGAGGCTCAGGGGAGACCTCATCACTCTCTACAACTCCCTGAAAGGAGGTTGTAGCCAGGTGTGGGTCAGTCTCTTGTCCCAGGCAATCAGCAGTAGGACAAAGGGCATGGGCTTAAGCTGTGCCAGGGGAGGTTTAGGTTGGATATTAGAAAGAAGTTCTTTACAGAGAGAGTGATCAGGCTTTGGAATGGCCTGCCCAGAGAGGTGGTGGATTCACCATCCCTGGAGATTTTTAAGATGAGGTTGGATGTGGCACTGAGTGCCATGATCTGGTAATCACAGTGGAGTTGGATTAAGGGTTTGACTTGATGATCTTGGAGGTCCCTTCCAACCCAGTTAATTCTATGACTCTATGATTGTACTATGAGCAATTCATAATGAGGGGATCAGTGAAAATGAGGTGCTAGACCTTTAACCTAAAGGATAGGTAAAGGACACCTGTGTAAAGGGAAAAGATATCTTAGAGTTTAGAGTGGTGCAAAAGCCAAGCACACTTCACCTGAGAGATATTAGATTGCTCCTGCCATGTACTGCCTCCTCCATGTACTACACTCTGTGCAGTCTGGGTGTACCCCTTTTTCTCTGGCTGTGCTTCACTTGCAGGAGAAGTATGCTTTTGATCAGCTCTAGAGCTGAAAAATGACAGGATGGATAGGACTGGGAGCTGCAGGAAACAGTCCATTACCTGAACCCATGTACTTCCCTAAAACTCTTAACCTCAACTGAAGAAGAATTGGAAGGAAGGAAATGCAGCATACAAGGACATTGCAGACTCTTTTCTGAGCTAAGTTAGATAGATCTTGAGCCCATCTCCTTAAGAAATATCAAAGTATTAATTGGTCTTTGTATGCTAACAGCCTTCCAAGTAAGGGTTGGGGAAAGATCTGAGCTGGAAGCAGGAGGACTCCTTGATCCAAATTAGTAAGCTGAATGTACCAGGTACAAAACTAGTTTCTTCCCTCCATAAGCACTTAAGATGAACTTTTATTACTCTGTCTTAAGTACTAGCTGTGCTTTGAACAGTGCATTGAACAACTTTTTACTCCTCTAAGTGATTATTATTTGACTTCTTCCCAAGTGTATCCTTGAAGGTCACTGCTGTGCTTTTTCAGACATTTAAATACACTTCAGGGAAGCAGTTACTTTATTGTAGGCAGAGGAAAATGGGGACATTTCCACTTATTTCCACCCCCCCCCCTTCCCCTTTTTTGTTTTGGTGTATATTTGTTTAAAGCTATATTTTAATGGCAAACAGGTTTTGATCTGGGAGCAGATGAAGATTTCAATAGCACTGGGTGCACAAGTGTGTGCATGAGAGAAGGAGAAAGAAGGGAAAAGGGAAGCAAAGAAGATATGGCTGGAAAGATACTCAGCAGTTAAGGCAGTTAAGAAATACTGGTACAACTAAACTACACTAAAGATATCACTCCTTCCAATTCTGTCTTCTCAAAGTGAGTGCTCATGCCCCAAGAAGTACAGAGAAACAAGGAAATTACAAGGCATGTTGAATTCTACTTTAATTTCACACACAAAATCTATTTTACTTCAAATATATGGTCTAGCGATTTCATCACTACTTTTTTCACATTTCTTTATATCTGCACATTCAGTGTAGAGTAGCTTACTTTCTCAAAGCTGCAGTTTCCATATCTGCTGTCACTTGGGAGAATGGGATAAAATTTGTACCTGGTTTTGCCCAGTAAAGTCAGTGAGTTCTATGTAGCATATATAAATCTACATAGTAGATTTTATCAGTGATTTTTGTGTGTTATTAACATTATTTACTAAAAGATTTTGTGCATTGTAAGTGAATTGTTACTACCTTGAATGCACTAGTAGCAGTCACTTAGGATATTTACAGGTTTTGACATTGCAGCATCATGGAGGAATTAATAAAAACTAAGGAGATTAGCTAGGGCTGAGCATAATTGACAGCAGAATGGTACTGAATATTTGAACACAAGAAACAAATTCTAGGCACGTGTGTTTTAAAATTTACTTTATTTTTCTGCCTCTTAAAGAAACTTGGTTAAAAACCCTTATTATCTGCATCAGACAAGTTATGTCAAGGAAGAATGAAATTCCATGGAGCTTGCTAACATCTTTTACATCTTAATTTGAATTTTCCAACTAATTTATTTTATATCTCAATGGATATTCTCAAGTCAAAATAAGTTTTTACTTTTGATGAAGTTAACACATCTCTTTATCTCTGTTTTTAAACATAATTCCATACATGAATGTAGATTTGAAAAATGCAAATCAAAAAACATTCATTTCCTAAATTTCCCCTCGGATTTTTTTTTTTTTTGAAACAGAATTCTGTATTTAGCAACTGAATTTGAAAGCAAGGGGAACTCATCTCTTTTAACTACTGATTTTCTTTACAGTTTTCCCAGTGATGTTTATGAAAAGTTGGGGAGAAATTAGTAAGAAAGGGTTGGATTAGACTTGAAACAGTCTTCCTTCAGACTTAATATGATACATACAGAGCTTTAATTTCTGTTTTATAAGGGTTTTCCAGATGCTTTTTAATCTTCTTGAGCTTCCCAAACCTTACTACTTTTGTTTGTTTCATAGAATATTTTGAATTGTAAGGAACCCTCAAAAATCGTCAGGTCCAGCTCTTAAGTGAATAGCCTCTCTGGGGATCAAATCCATGGCCTTGGTTTATTAGCACCATCCTCTAATCAACTGAGCTAATCTCAGAGTCTTGCTCAGATGTAGCCCAGCTTTTCTTTTATATCTCACAAAACTGTCTTCAGCAGCTTCTTTTCACTCCTACTGAAAAGTATGGTCAGAAAAGTCAGATGGTTCCCAGATGTTGTTTTTTTTTTTTTTTTTTTTTTAATACCCCAGCAGCAACATAAACCCCATAGCTGCTGTAGTTCTAGAAAGAGTGTATCAAGAAACTTGTACTCACAGCATTGCTTCAGAAAGAGAGGAAGGAGAAATTTAAAGTGTATTACGTCGGTGGTCCAGGCTTTCTGTCACCTCCAGGCTGGGTGCAGCGGGAGCAGCTGTTTGTTTTGTATTTCTTATAAGAATAGCCCTTCCCCTGCTAAGCTGCATTATGGACCTTTCATGAAAGAAGTAAACCAAATGCTCGGTTGAACTGGAGAAGCATCTGTGAGTGTCTGTGGTGGCAGAGGAGATCCCCCCCTCTTTCCCTCTGGAGGCTGAGCAGCCATTTTTTTTCATGTTCTGCTGAAACACACAAACTGGAGCTGCTGAATGTCGCTGTGGAGAAAAATCCATGGAAAACTGGATGGTCGGCTGAGTGGGAATCAAGCAGGGGGAGAAGGTGTGAAACAAAGATAGGAGGGAGATAGGAGAAATAAAATTTAAGTCATGTTTCAAAAAGTTCTTTTGAGAAGCCAGTGATTTTGGTAGTTTCTGAAAGCATTTCCAGCAGCAAAGTGCTTTATAGTTTATTTCAAGACATGAACTGAACCAAATGACCAGCCTATTCATGATGATTCACTTTAACCACATGTAACTAAGATTTTCCAGACATCACTTTTATTTTCTCTCTGTAGTGAGATTTTACACTGATGTACTCATTTTCAACAATACACCCTTATAATGATAAAGATGTCTTCTTCTCCTGTTTCCTAAATCAAATGCCATTATTTTCTTTCTCACTTGTGCCTGTGAATCTAATATTGAAAATGGTCTAATTCTCCTCACTGTGAGAAAATTTGGCTCAAGAAAATGGATAAAAATGACCAAGTCTTTTATTCTTGCAAAGTAGTTCTATTTTTCTTCAAAAATTTTTGCCAATCAAAGCTAAACCCCAGTGTCTACACTGAGTTTCTCATTTCTTAAAGTTCCATAACTGCAACCTTGTATGTCTAGCGATTAATTCATAAGATTTAGTGTATGGTTTGTAGCACAGGTGTTATGGGTTAAAAAGACTGGAAACCATTCTTTATTTAATGATACTCCAAAAAGGTCTGAATGAATAAATTTATTGTAGATATCAAAGTGCCTTGGCTGATAAAATTCTTTACAGCTGTGTTTAGATAGAGTTAAAATAATACTGTCCATCTGTGTTGTACTTTAATGTAATTTGACCAGTTACTAAAACTGAAAGTACAGTATTAGAAACATACCGCTACTACTGTACAACTTTTCCAGAAATACTCAGGACCATTTTTGTTAATGAGGTACTGCATTAACTTTTCTGCATAAAACTAAAAACCAATCCCCCTCACTCCCTCACTCTCCTTTAGAAAAAGAAGGTAGGTCTATATCTTTAGCTGGATGTGGATACCTCTTTCTTCCTTGCCTTTTTCTTCCTTTTACTTGCTGATAAACCTGGATATGTGTGAAAACATTTGGCTGCCCCAGAAAATCTTCATATCCCTCCTCTTATTGAAAAGTACAGAATTGTTTTAAACAAGTTCCTTACACAATACCTCTCCTGTATTGTCCTGTTGTAACTCCACGAGCTGTGCATCAAAATCCATCAGGCTTTGAAAGCCACTCAGTCTTTCTCAGCTGCTCTGTTCTGAGACAGTAAAGCTATTGTCCTTTTGTCAGTCTTTGAGAAAATGGTTGAATCACTAGTTGAAACTTACAAAAGATAAGTCTGAAAAATCTGTGGAAAATAAGTATGTATGTATACATGCAGTGTTTATGTGTAGTCGTTTTTTGTTGGGATTTTTTGTTGTTGTTTGGGTTTTGGGTGGTTTTATTTTGGTTGTTTCCATTTGAGTCCATCAGTTAGGCCTTATGGTTTGTTCATTTTTCTGAGGAATTAGAAAGCAAGTAATTATATTTTGGGGAAGTGCAATTTTTTTGTCATGGCACATTAAGTCTAACGAGACTGAAAAGTACAAATTAAGATCCATATAAGAAAGATTTATACATGTTTTCTTTGTGGAAGCCTAGCAGATTAAGGAGAGCTTGCTGTGTTTTTGTTTGTTATTGGAATGAATGCATTCATTAGGCACTTTAGATGTTAGGGTGGCAAACAAAAGACTTTGGGAGCTGAAGCAAAATACTTGTGTGTAAGAGAAAGGTAGTTAGGGGAAGGTTATTTGTTTCTCAAAGCACTACAGAAAAGTGCACATACAAGTCAGAGTTCTCGACTGTGCTCCTAATGTAGATTTTCCAAGTTGTGTTGCTGTGGGCATGCAAAATCATGGGTAAACAGGTATGTAGTTATGAATTGTGTATATTCATAATAATCCAAATGACTATGGATGACAAGTGCTTCTGACTTCATTGACTAAGGGAGAATAGTAAACTCAACTAGTAATAATGTGCAAGAGAATATTATGCGTCAGGATTGATCAGCTTTTCTTATGAGATTTTTTTTTTTTAAATTACCTTCATTTAAACCAGAAATTGGAAAAGGTCCCCTTGATTAGTGTTATTAAAACATAAAATCAAGCATCAAAACTAAGAATTAGAAACATACTGCCACCGAGGCTATCAGAGGGAAGATACTGCTTAAGGCATACCTGCCAAAAGCCTACAATTTTTTTTTCAAGAATTTCATAAAATTTCACAAAAGCAGAAAGAACATATAGTAAATTTAAAAGATTAAATGCAGTTCTGTCTGCTGTGGCTGGTGAATCACAACCAATCACGGTCTTATTTTCAACTCTGATGCAGTTGCTCTTCTTACAACTGTTGCAATTTACTGTAATGCTGTTTTATGTAACCAGATTAAAAGGTATCACTTAATGATCTTATAGATGTGTCTTTATCACGTTGTCCCTTTTATCTTAGGAGATACTTTCCTTCTGCAAAAAGTCTCTGCTTTTTTTTTTCTTCCTCAATTTGTCGTTTGCAGATTATCTCTTTTCAAAGAGATGTTCTGTAACATAATAAAGCCATTTTTGCTGATCTATTAGGAAATGGGAAGATAAATGTAAATTGGGCTGAAATGCAGAAAGCTTTGAGAAATAATATTACAAAAACCCACAGAAAAGTCACAAGCATCAGAAGTGCTATTTCCCCCTCCTCCCCATTCCCAAATGGTAACAGTTCCATTTCTCTCCCCCATAGGTACCTTGTCTATAACAAAATAAGAAAATATTCCACTCATAGTGCTTTTTTAATTTGGTCTAAGCTGAGAAGAACTATTCTATTGTCAATTCAATGTTAGAGAATCAAGATAATAATCTATGGTAGATCCATGGTTTGGATTCGTGTTAACTGACAATTCTGGAATAGGCTCACAGGATTTGAGCTGAGATCCAGATGTGGGATCTTGGCACATATCAGGACAAGATCAGATTATTTTTTTACTTCCTCCAATTCTTATGGTTTTTACTTCAGAATAACTTACATTATTGTATCATCTGTAAGGTTGTAGCAAGTGTAATATGGAGTGAGGAGCCTGCAATACCCTGCCTATGGTATTCCTTGTATGTTTCTTATCCTCAGGCATTTCCAAGACAGGCTTAAGTTGACATGACTCGAAAGAAAGAATTTTTTAGTACCAGGTTATTCCTAAATATACTGATAGTTTTTTGTAATCGCTTTAGAGTGAAACATATCCTCTGTGTCTCTGATCTGCTCTTCAGTGTTTGGTGAATTCACACAAGGAATCTGATAAATCTTAATAGGGTTGTTGCTTTCAACAAACATTCAACATCATGAGTAAGGATTGCATTTTTAGGACTTTAAATTTGTGCTATTTGTATGAGTAAAGATACTCTTTACTGGTTTCTCCAAGCACAATATTAGCAATTTGAAAAAGTGAACAATGTGAAAATCTGGAGATGATTAACAGGAAAGATGTTTTCAGCACAAATAAAACAAACTAACATTTCCACTAGCACTAATTAGGAGGAAAATATTGTTCCTGATAAAGTTTAAATTTAAATTTTACGTGCAGAATAATTGTCTTGTTGTTTTAGGGAAAAAAAGACCAAGTGCATCTATAAAATTCAACTGAAAATGTTTTCCTGTGCTGCCTCATTGACTCACAATGTCTCGCTGTGCATCCTTTATGATTAGGGCTTTATGAATCATGTGGGTCACAGCATTGTTCTCAGCTTTGGTTAATTCCTCTCTGCTGAGGACCCCAAATGTGCAGTATAGCAAATATCCTTAGGCTCTTCAGCTCTGAGAGATTTCTACAGCAGTTTTGTGTGTTCACATTATAGACTAAAGCAGAAATATAATCAGCATATCTGCTGGGTAATTCAGTTTTACAGTTTGGTGTGATTCCACCATGTCTTGAAACTTCTGACTGCATCATAAAAATATTAAGTGAAGGGGAGCTGAAGACACTGGCAGCTGTTTATGTTTCTGTTGGATCTTTCCACCCAGAGAGGTGTTAGAGGGAGTTAACTTTGGACTGTGTAGTGAACTCACTGATAGAATGCTACTGCTAAAATCATCAGCAATAAAGAGGCCAAATTCACAAAACCCAGATTGTTAACAGGTCATTAAAGTTGACAGGAGCTGTATTTATCTCTTTTGCCTCTGCTGTTTCAGACTGCCTACAGAATTCAAGTGAATGACATCCATGATTTAGGCTGTTGTTGTACAAATCGAATTTAATCTTTAGCCTTTCACTTTCCAGGTCCCTTTCTATTGCCACCACTGTTGCCACCAGCACACAGAACGTTGCTACCACCATGGATGCTGTTTCCCTGTTAATTCTTTGTTGGGTTTTGGTTTGAGTTTTTTAGAGGGTTTTTTTTTGGTGATTGCTGTATGAATTTTTTCATGGGAATAGTTAATTTTAAAAATAACCAATCAAGCAGCCAACTTCACTCTCTCTTCTTTGGAACAGACTGTGGATTCTGCACTGCTTATTGCATGAAGCCATAATAACAATTCCTTCCTTTATTGTGTTTTTGTCCTGCTAAGGAGTGATGCAGATCTGGATAATAACACGTAACTTGTTCTGTTACATGCAACAAATTTCTTGTCACAGAGCACACATGTACTCAAGGTTCATGCTGTTCTCCATTAGGGATTTATGTAATACTGAAAATTATAATTATGGATGTTACAGTATTTCAGTTCATTTTCCTAAAGGCAGAAATTAAATGCGTGCTTATAATTTAGTTTGGCATATCATCAAATCATGTTGATGTAGCCTTAGTACAGTGGCACTAACACAGATCCTCCCAGTTGCTGGCTTGCCAAAAAGAAGAGGAAAGCTGTTCCAATTTGATAACTTCCCCGTTTTCCCATTTGCATTGCATCATCTGGTGCCAGTCACCTCTCCTCACATGAGGCAGCTGCCTACATACATACAGCTCTAATTTAATAGCCTTATTGAAAATATCAAGGGAATAATAAGAATTTGAAAATATAAGCCCAAGTCAACTAAATGTTTTGACATTTAGTTGACCAAATGTTTTCCCCTCCTTCACTGAGGGGAATATCTGATTTTGGTTGAGAATATTGAAGGTTAGTATACTTTATGGTCTGTCAGGTTGTTAGAACTAGGATCTGTTTTGATCAGAGTGAAAGAGGAGGGGAAAACTAAAATAGAAACAACAGCAGCAACAACAAACCCACACACACACAAAAAAATCCATTTATGTTTACAAACAGTAGTGAAGAGTTGCTCTTCCAAGGAAAAATTATTTCACATGTTGTTCTTCTTGTCTCAACCTATCAAAGCAGTATGAGCAGGCTTGGTTTTCAGAAATGTGTTGGACTTTAACACTAAAGATATTCTCTTACTAGTGAATATTCTATCTTATGTTGGTTAAATGATTCCTTTGCTTCTCATACTAATTAGTCTGCATGCTCAGTCTTTCTCTTCTTTTGTTCAGTGGCTTTCTTGGGTCTGTGAGTTGGAGGTCATGATCTCCCCCTATCATAATTACCTTTTGCCCATCTGGAGCTGACTTCAGCACAGTCGCTGAGTTGGGTTTGTTGTTTCTTCCTTATCTTGGGAGTTCTGCCAGATGTCCTTGTGGCACATGAATTCTACATTCTTTGTGTCCACTACAACCTTCTCCCCAAGCTTTGTTAACCTCCCCCTAGGTCTGAGATTACTGAAATATGTTAAGCCCTAAACCTCAACAAGGCAGTTCTACTGACAAGTAATTTATCTTTCTAACACTGAGACATCACTCTGAGTGCGACATTGCTCTAAGTAAGGTGGCCATGAGTAAGAAGTAAGACAGATTAGAAGAAAGGCTTAGCTGCTGCTGCCTGCAGAGGCAGTGTGGTAGAGGGCTTGCTGACAGTATGCCAGCAGGCAGCTGTTGCTGGCCAGCTACAACTGAGGCTGCTCAAGCACTGACAGGAGAAGGTGCACAAACCCATAGAACTGACCACAACTGGCAGAGCCAGGGGCTGCTAAGCAGGCTCAGTTGCAAGATCCAGACATAGCCAGAGGTCATCTGGGGCCTGGGTGTCCTCACGGCCATGACATTCAATATCTGTGGGAGGATGACGCTCAGAGTGAATCGTGAACTAGGCACATTGGAGTGTTTTGTTCCCTTGAGTAGCAACACCAATTGGACCCTTGCTGAGATTGGAACAGAGGAGGAATGGCAGTATGCTGCCCTTCCTGGCGGTCTTCCCGCACAGCCAAATTGCTCACCATGGGTTTAGGGCTGCTATCTTGTCCATTGGGGGGGTTTTGCTGTTGTTGGAGATGAGCTCTGACCTCCTTGCTGCCAAAGTTCCCAGTGGAAAGCTGCTTGGTGGAAAACATGGGACAGTCTTCCTCTTTCTTCCTACTCTCAGTCCTGTTCTCCAAATGTGACTGCCCTCCTCTGTTCTGCTAACTGTTGCAATTGTGTCTGACAGATATGGATTTTGGTGAAGTAAATAGAAGTTGTTATCTTAGTTTTTCTTAACTTTCTTCTACTGTACTGTTCTATGGGGCACTAGTCCCACTGTTGACTAGGTAATTTTATCTGAGAGTATCTTCAAACCAGAGCAGAAGGGCTGTTGGCAGCTCCAGCTGAGGCTGCAACTGGCCCAGGCTCCCCTCCTGCCATGAAACAATTTAAGTGGCTTCCTGTGACTCATTACCCGAGGCGAATCAATATGTACTTCTATGAGTGTGAGAATTAATGAAGATTGGTCTCTGATGGACTTGCACCTTATGATTACATCCTCTGCTGTCTACTGAAGTACAAACACTACCTGAAAATCTCTTTCTGTGCAGATTTTCTGCTAAGGATGACTGCATGTTATAGCTTGTCCTTTAGTGGAGGTACTGATCAGGGTCTCTTTCTTTCCAGTTTTCTAGTTCTGTGAAACTTCAAGATATAATCGCCTTGGAGATTTTTATCCCTCTGTTTAATGTGTTTTAAACTGTCTAGTAGGTTCAAAGATACCTGGGGAATGGAATGGCAAATTATCACACGCATATGTAGTGTAATTGCATGAGATTTGCTTCTTTGAGAAGTCAGATTAGAAAGAGGTGAGAGAGGTTTCCTGCAGAATGATTGCCTGTGGGTACTAGAGGTCTGGAGAATGAGGCTGTTTGTAAATAGAAACTAACATCCAGTTAAGAAGTATGCTTGAACTCTGCACAGCCCAAGATTTCATTGACAGAGGAGATTTGAAAAGGCAGGGGCTTATTACTAAAGCTTTACTGACACTCTGAACACAAAAACCACACACACAAAAAAATTAAAATTTACTCATAACTGGCAGTTGCAGCTCAGGAAAGAACAATATAACTTGTCATGGCTGTCTTGACAATTGTTTGCAATCCATTAGCTCATTTTCAACAGAGGTCAAACAAAAGTTTTTTTAAAAAAAGAAAAATCTTGGCCATCATCAAGAAGGATTTTAAAGATAAAATGAAGTGCATAATTTTTTCCATTGTGTAAGATCTTCATCCACTCTCCTCTTGTTCAATTTTGGCCTCCTGACTCAAAGGAGGATGTAGTACCATTACAAAAAGAAACAGAGGGAAGGACAACCAAAATGATAAAGTGGCTGAAACAGACTGAGAATGAACTGACAGATCCAGATTTCTTCAGTTTGGAGAAAAGGCTGAGGGGTGAGGTGATCAAAAATTTCACAATCATGAAGGCAACACATACGGGTTACTAGAACTGTCATTCATCAATCCCAAACTACAAGTATTGATGGACACTAGAAAAAATGGCAGTAGATATAAATTCAAGCACTCAAAGGAAAGTATTTTAGACTGTGTGTTGCAAACTTCAGGCGTTTACTAGTACTAATACAGGACACAGTGAAGATGGATAGTATTGCTAGGTTCAGGAGAATTGCATTAATTTATGAGCAACAGCTCCATAGACGGATAGTAAAAGCACTGGGGAGGTTAGTACTGTCCATTGTTTCTAATTCATGAAGTCTGGATGCTGGATGAGGTAACAGATTGTAGAAAGTGCGCCTGTGGTACTCCTGAAAAGCACCTCTTACTGCTCTGTTGCAGAGGCAGCCCTGGGTTTGATGAATCACTGGTCTGAACCTCTAGGACACTCCTGAAGTTCCTCTAGTGTCTTGAGCCTACATGCAAGGCAAAAACTTATGTGTAGATTAGAAGTGATGGTGTGAAAAAAAATAGCCAGATGACCTGGTTTTATCTGGTCTGGGTCAAAGGGAATAATCAGTTGCTCCTAAATGTCAGTCTGATGTGATTGTAAAGCCAAGAGGTAATGATTGAAACCACATTAGAATTACTGCTTGAAGAATAGATTAAAGACCTTTCTTGGTCTGCCTTTGAGTGCTTTGCAGACCTGCACGTTTAACCACGGTTAGTGGTGGTTCTAAGTGTGGAAAACAGGTGTTGGTGACAATTTTGTTTTACAGTGAAGCCTATGAATTTACTCAAGCATACACTGTTAACTAGATTTTCTTCTTTGACAACAAGATACCTCGTGTTTCAGCTGTCTTATAAGATAGTTTAGCTAAATGATGAAGTGTGTAGAACAAAGTGACTGATTTGAGAGAGAGGAGAGAATTGTATTTCTGTGCTGATAAGCATAATAAGTGCAATGCATTTTGTATGTGTGATTATAAAACTAACCTCAAAGTAAAAAGACCTGATAGTTTGGGGGTGGCAAGCTATTTCTGAAGCAATTCTTGAAGTATTCTCTAAGTAGTATTACAAGAAGTAGCAACAAAATAAGCACTAATTTCAAAGTCAAGTGCTGAAATAAAAGAAGAAAATAAATTAAAAAAAAATAAAGAGAAAGACTGTGTTTTTACATTATAGCTCTCAAGACAGTGTTATTTTCTCAAAGATAACAAGAATAACAACAGCAAAACCTTCTTTATGTATGTTGTACATTATAAGGTGTTGCTTTGTCTTAAGTCATGCTAATTGTTTTATATTTTTCATCAAAATTAGTTTTTCATTAGCTTCAATGGCCACAGTAAGCTGTATTTTAAATGACATGAAAGACTAAAATACTTTGGAAACTAAAGTGAGTACAAGTCTGTAAGTATTTATTGGTTAATACTTTGAATGTTCTTTGGGCACAAGAAAATCCTTTGTCTTTTTACAGAACCAGATACTTTACAAGTGTTGAGCTTTTTTTGTCCCAATCAGTAAAACTTTTCATGGAGTAAATTAAGTCTTGGAGAAACATGTTCTTTCAAAAACAGCTGTTCTCTCAGCAAATGTTACTTCTCCAACTGTTCTTCAGTCCATTTTAGGGCCAAACTAAGCTGGCTTTTTATTCAGCTTGGTTCTTAATTCTGTGAATCATTCATTATAATGGGATGTTACTAATGTAAATAAGGATACAGATCAGAAGGGAAGCATATGGTTGCTGCTCTATTTTTTTTTTTAATGTGTGCATCTTGTGGAAGAAGTAAAGTAAAGAATAAGATTAAAGAAAGACTAAGAAATAGAAATATGAGGAAAACCTGTATAAAGGATGATTCAGTGCATCATTTGGAGGGGGAGAGAGGGGACAGAAATAATTTAATTTTGATAAGGGATTTTTTTATTATACAGGTGAAAATACCCCTAAGTCTAGTGGTATCATGAAGAGTAAAGTAAGTAGTTAATTTTGTTTCTGAGATGACATGAAACAAAATAGGACATAAGAAGATCACTAACAGGCAGAGGGCAAAAAAGATTAAGGACTGGACTCTGACTCAGGACTGCAGCTACAGCAGGAACAATGCCAAGCAGTAATTCATACTGCTAGAGCAACCTGAATGTCTGCAAAGAGCAGGTAACGCCTTACTTTCCTTGAGATGCCAGGGTCATGACAGATCCTGGCATTCCTGTTGCCTTCATGATTTTCCCTAAATCCAGGTGCTTTACATCAGGCGTAGTCTATAGATCTGGTTCAAAGTGTGCAGAGGTGATCAGTGAGGCCAGAGGTGGCAGAGGATGGTCAGTCTGTTCCTGGGCCAGCTTGCCAGTAGTGTTGATAAGTGAAAGTTGAGTTGACTCCTCAGGGCAGCAAGTCAGCACAAAAGGATTAATTAATATTATTTCTACCAAGTGAAACATGTTACTGTCAAAGCCAAACCCGTTTTGTTCTCAACATTCACATTAGCAGTGAGAATCAATCTTCTCTACTGAGAGTCCCTGTGTGACTGGTACAAAGGCTATCCCCCTTTCACTCTCCTGCTGCAGGTATAGCAGTGTGGGTGGGCAAATACAGTAGGGGACTTGAATGGTCCCTCCTAAATGTGACATTAGGTTTTGAGAAGTCTGTCCTTGCACTAAGGGTTGGAGGGAGCTGCAGCCAGGCCCAGGGATGTTGATGGTGGTGATTTCAAAGAGAAGTGTGTGTGCTCCAGGTTGGTTATATGGGGTTATCGTGCTGCCTGTGAAGGCCTGGGACACCAGGTTCCAAGGGTTTTCTCCACTTGGTGAGTTATTAATGAATGTGCTCTGCTTTTGCAGGCAAGCTGTGCTACACAGAGGACAGAATAGGACTGACTGAGGAAGGATTGCAGTAGGGAAAAGAAATCATGTTCTCTGCCTGTAGATGACTGTTCCTAAGGGTGATGGTCTCAGTGAAACTACCACTGGCAGGCAGCAAGCAGAACTTTAGCTTGGGTCCCTTAGGAGGTGATGAGTGGGGAGCAGGGAAAGCAACCACAGAAACATCAGGCAGCAAAGTAAATGAAGAGCCATGCTGGGACATTGCTGTGGCAGTTTATGGAGAATAGTAGGAAAATACATACAGCCAGTAACCACAAAAAGATGTGAAATAAATGGGGACTAAGCAGAAATAAGGAGTCTTAAAAACATTAAAAGCAATTTTGGTTGAAGGGCTTGACTACCTAACATTTTAGATTGCTCAGCTGGTAACTAATAAGAAGCAGAGAAATAGACTTTGAAAGTTTAAAAGCTCTGCCTAATGGTGAAAGGAAGCAGAGACACAGATGGATAGAGGTAGAGTTAATAACAGGCTGAACTAAGAAGAGTAGAGCGTGCTTCCAAACTGAGTAAGGAAAAAGATTTGGAAGAGGATGAGACAGTGAGATTGAGAAGACGAGAACAATAATTTAGTAACTTGATGGTAAAAAACAGATTGAAGAGTTGAACTGGATTAGAATTAGCAGTGCTGTAATTGATAAAGCCTTGTTCAGTAAATAAAGCTTCTAATTCAAACTTTCAACACCATTAACAAGTTCCTTTTCTATCTCTGGTATTTTTAGTAAGTATTTAGTTCATATTTACTGCACCATTAACATAGAGCAAGTGTCAGGAAAAGCTAGACAATAACTATCTGAAAGTTAAAGTAATTTTTGTGTTTCTCCTTTGATTGTTCATATTTTCTCTTCAGTCTTAAAAGGCATAAAACGTCTGCCCAGAGGTATCCTTCATCCTTTAAAGGTCTGCAAGCTGTCATGTGTGTTTCTGCTACAGAGAACAGTCCTCTGTCTCTATATGTTCCCATGTTCCTCTCAAAAGGGAAATTTCAGGCATGCTATGACTTAGTAATTTCCCATCATGGGGATATAGTATCTCTAGGTAAGAAAGACTTCTATCACAGAAAGAAGTTATGACATAGGGTGGATTTACATGCCATGTAAACCAGCTGATTAATTTATTTCTTTACTCGTACAGATCAAGTTAAAAGGCAAAATTTCACCCATTTCACAGGTAGAATCAATTTCTCTCTGAATCAGTGCATCCAGGCATCCAGAAGAACAAAAGGTACAATCCCAACCCCATATAATCTACAGGCTCCTGAATCCTGTTGAATTCAGTTGGCTTAATGTGAAAGTGCCAATTGGAGATAAAGTTTTAAAATCATTCCTCTTCATAATAAATTTTCTGGTGAATATTATTAAAATAATTGCTTTTCTCAGACATTGCATTGGCTTTGTGTATGCTGTGGGGCAGACATGAAAAACTTTATCAGTTTTTATAAGGCTTGGTTTTATGGCTACAACCAAATTTTATCCAAATTATCTGGTTTATTGGCATCAATTTTTAAGGCTGTGAAGCCAACCTGAGTACTGATGCTTTGTGCAGTAAGGTTCTGCATTTTGCAGAAGCCTGGCATGTCTGAGGTGTATGTATCTGTTCACTTACACAGTTATTTCAGTATCGTCATGAGATGAAGGTTTTATGTACATGAAAATGCATACAGATGAGTTTTTTGTTCCAGAGATCAATGATGGTTTTTAGGCAGGCAAGTGAAACAGAACTATTGCCAGAACATATTGTTTTGTGAGTGTTTAAGCATCCTGGCTCTGATATGGATGATATCTATCATTGTGTCTTATGTAGCATGAACACACTGATGATATTTATCCAAGACACATCTAAATCATAATTTTTGCTTCTACTTTTGGGTGAAATTCAAATATAGGACATTAAATATGATGAAATCATAGCCGTTATTCAGACTCTAAAAGTTTGAAAAATTTCTGGTTCAGTAGAGGTTTGAGAAAACTTAAATTGTGTTTGCATTGTTTTTTTTGGTCACATAAGCAGTTCAGGACTGGAGGAGAGAAAGAGAAGACAAAGAGGAAAGGATGGGAAAGCTACAAAAGTGAAACATTATGTATTTATCAAAGTTAATACTGACTTTTGAAAGGCTCTTCTGTTATCCTTTGGAGGCTTGAACTTTAAATTTCAAAGCACTACTGGCATATATTTTAGTCTTAAAATTTGCAGAGAGCATGGAGCATAAAGTACAGAAAAAAGACATGAGTTGTATGCATTTTCCTGTGGAAGAAGCCACTAAGGAGGAAACTAAATAGAGAATGCACAGAACAGATAAGGAATAACCCCAACTCAGTGCTTTGCAGGTACCTTCTCCATTCACCCTACTGTGAATTTATAAGGGAAAGAAAGACTCCATAAATTCTGCTGTCATATCTGCTCAGCTGTAGCCATCATGGAAAGTGTTAGGAACAGGATTCTTGCCCCTGTAATCACACTGGGAACTGCTGTATACCTTGCTTCACCCCTTCTTTCTCAGGTCTCTGCTCAACCACAAGGGGAATTTTCAAGTCTTTGTGAACTGAGTGCACAGCACCAAGCAGGCCACTTGATGTGTTGCAAAATGGAGCTTCAGGAAAGGAAGAGTTCTGACAGTAGACAGGACCAAAATGAAAGCTAAGAGATAAAATACATTGAAGGTGATTGTTGTGTATTTCTACATTACAAATAAAATAAGCAGTGCATTTATACAATTAATATTAATTATAGTTAATATACATTAACTATGAGGTGCATTCAATGGATCCTGTTTTAGAGGCTGATTAATGAAGCACATAAATCTGGAAGGAGCATTATGGGTCCCTCGTCATTGTGGTGCTGTGACATGTTGTATTGGGTTTCTGTAAGTGGCCATAAAAATAGGAAAGAATACCCTCTGTTAAGGAAAGAGATGCTTTTAAAATGGTATTTGGTAAGCCTAAGACAGTTATCTGTGCAAATAGAAGTGCACCCAAGTAACCTCAGAAAAAATGAGCTTGTGTGGTTGGATAAAATGTCTTTAATGTAAAAATTTAGTTTGAAAATTTCTTTAATTTAACTTTGTAAGTTATATAGGAGCTTATAACTTTATAATTCATATTTTCTTAAGTTGCTTTACTGATGGATTTTCAGCACTTCTTTGTTTGAGGGACAACAGGTAAATAACAGATCCCAAAAGGGAAAAGTGTATTCCTCTATACTCCTGTATTCCTCTATAAACTTTTATTCAGTGGTCAGGTCATTCACCTGGGGTAGGGAAAGACTGCCTAAGGTGATCTGTAGTTATGTAAGAGTGCACCACTTAGTGGTTTCAGCAATTTATTTTGGTTAAATAAGATAAAATCGGTACTTTATGTGCATCTGTTGAGCAGCAGGAGTATGTTTTGGAGCTCAACAGAAGTATGGAGCCCAAAGTACAGGTTATAAGACACATCAAGGCGCTCTAAAGTCTGTGCTTAGTGGAGGACAAAAGTCCCATCCCTCCTTTGGAGTCTTCTGGTCAGAGGCAGTGGCATCAAACTGGTGGCTCCAGTGACCTTAGAGCTGAGCAAGATTTCATTTACAGAGTGCTCTGGCTGAAACAAAACAGTTCCTTGTTATTATTGTCAGGATTTGTCAAGGAAATAATTCAGTTTGAATCTAACTGAACTGAAGTTTGTAAAACTTGTTTGCAGGCTAGTTAGTACTTGTTGATGCACCCGTTGCATCAATTCAAATCCAATCAACTTTAGCCTCTCCCATAGTCTCACAGGTGAGTGTTGTGCCACTGTCTCCCAGCTGGTACTTGGTGCTTGCTGATGAGTCACCCATTGCAGCCATCTATTTCTGGGTTCAACATCCAGCTCTCTGTCCTTGACTTCAGAGTCTATTTTCCCATGCCTTCTGGAAGTGAGCTGCCTCACGAAGAGTTAACTTGAATGTGACCATACTCACTTTTGAGGTGAACTCTTGTGAATGAAAGTGTCTTGAAGTTTTTTTTTTTTTTCTGTAAAAGAAGGGTTTGCATTCTTTTATAGGCCTAAGTCCTAAGCTAGGTACTATTTGAAATAATTTGTAAATAAAGAACTTTTTTGTCCTGGACACTCTTTTGGTAATTGATTTATAATATATTTTATCAATGCACTTACCTCTGGTGACTATTTAGAATAATAAAATAATATTGTCGTTGCTTCATGTTTTTGTAGCCAGGTTCATGTTGTCTTATGATATTACAGAAAGAATGTAAACAAAGCCCTACCTTGCACTTGTAACTCTTCTGCTTGGGTGAGAGTAAGAGGAACCTTAGGGAAGTTAGGAATGTCACAAGTAACTTAATCTAGAGGTATAAAGTCTGCAAGGTTTGAAAATAGATACGTTTTTGCTCTGTGAGGAATTTTAAAACTCCATAAATAACTAACCCAAGTTATAAATAATAAAATCAAGTAAGTACATTTCTGCATGTTGACATTGATTTTAGTGGCTTTTTGACATTAAGCAACTGCGTGAATTAAAACCAAAGTGCTTATGCACAGGTTTTCTCCACTTTCTTGCTAAAGTTTTGAGTTATTTTTAAGTGAACCTGAAAAACTAGTAGTTTTCTTGGGAAATACACAAAAAGTATATATGATTTGAGAAGAAACTGAAAAAAAAAGTCTCTGATTTAAAGAAATAGTACATAATGATTAAAAACCCAAGAAAATTTAAGAAAAGACTATTCACTGACTTACTTTGGTTTTTCGTGAGACCCTTCTGCTGATGGTTAATCTATGCAGTAATGCAAAGGGTAAAATGATTCTTTCCTCAACATGCATAAAATGAGGACTGAATATTAAAATGCATGATGTCACCCCAGTATCTCTTTTCTCAGGTGTCACATATAATTCACTTGTCAATAAGCAGATGTGACACACAATGCAACATTTAAATGGTGTAGTGCGACCTTAAACAGTACCCAGAACTGCATTTCCTCTTCCTTATTATAATTTAATTAAATATGGATGGATAGGTTTGTTTAGATCATGCTTTTATTCTGTTAAAAATAATTTTAGCTTATGACTATTGTTAGTGAAATAGCTGGAGCAGCAAGTTGGTGATTAGTGTCAACTTCTCTGGTGACCCAAGAAACATGACATAAATAAATTAATTTGTAATTGTCAGTTGAGCTGTATTGCCTGGCTGGAATGCATTTAATTTAGCTAAATCTAGTTGAATTACCGCAAAACATTTTACTGTACGTTCCCAATGTTCTTATGAACCTTATGTTTATTGTAATGAATTATGTGAACTGTGCTATATAGACAGTGCATTATAGAAAAAAAATCTGTAAACATTATGCAATGCATAGTTTTAGGTACAAGTCTGAGCCCAGGAACACTGCTTTAGATGTTGTCTTAATTGCTCTCCTGTCTACTAGTTACACTGCATATATTAGTTCTTTCCTGACCACCTAATGCATTCCTGAATTTCTTGAGATTTGTATCTCGGTTCTTAAATTACTAAATGGAATAAAAATCAAAAAAAACCATAAATTATATTACAGAAAATACAGTTATATTAGCAGTTGTAACTGCCTGTCATATATTTTTTCTCATACCTAGTTCTCTTCATAATTTTGAAGGAAATTAATCCCAATCTCAATGTATTGATTTAAGTGGTATTACAGAAGAATTTGAAATGCATGAAAAACAGAGAAACACAAAGCAAACCAGAAGAAACTTAAACTCATAAAATTGTTAATTGAAAAAGAAGCATTTTTAGTGGGCATATGAAAGGAGTGATATAACTGAAAGTAGTTTGTAATACAGAATATCGTTCAACTTCCTCTAGGGTGACATTCCAGACATCGTTGTATGTGGAAGCATACGTATTGATTGTACTAGGTTAATTAAATATCTTTTTCCATTTTACAAAATGCACAGTAAATAACAATGAAAGAAAGATGAATTTTTGGACAGGAAATCCCACTTTCAATGTTGTTGAAGAATTATTTTCTCAGCTAGCAAAGGAAATACTGTGCATCAACCGTAAATCTCATAGTCATCAATAAAATTAAATAACAAACAGTTGTCTGTCCATCTTAGAATAGCGTCTAATAAACTAAATCACTTTTACAATTTTTTTGTTTGTATTATGACTTTGCCTGATTTGAGGTTTGACTATTTAAGTCATAGCTTCACAGAGAATAGTGCTGCTTGTATGAAAAAAATTTGATAAATGTCACTGAATGGTTGTGATTCATAAACAATTTAATGGCCAGTTTAAACCAAGAAGTATTTGATAAGATACTGGAAATTATAAGGCCTAAACCTTTAGAATCAAAGAATATCCATAACCTTTGTAGCTTGCTTGAGTTCTACTTTTAGAGAGAATCTAAGTCCAGTATAATTTATAACAATAATAACAATCATACTTTAGAAAAATTATTTTAAGTGCAATGTACAGAGTTGGCCAAGGCTTTGAAGTGTACTTGTCTGGATGTTCGCTTATTAACTGACTGCCCAAAGATAATGAACAAAATTTCTTTTAAATCCAAAAGGGTCAACTTTTAGAATATTATTTTATTAGAATTTTTTAGAATATTATTTTTATTTGAATATTATTTTTATTAGAATATTGCTTTGAAGAACTTTTAAATAAAGGGGGCAAATGAGAATAGGTAGAAGAAATAAGGTGAACTCATAAGTAACTCTTCCCTTGCCTGCTGTGCAGATGAATCCTTGCTTTCAGTCTTTGCTTCTGTGAGTTTGGTGGTGGTGTGGATTACAGCATATTTTTTCAACTGTCCATAGTATTTTAAATGATTTTTTTTTTTAATTTTTTCTACATTCAAAGATGTCTGATGCTTCACAGCTCTTCTTTTACAGATCCCAATTACCACAAGACTGTACCCAATTGCTGTAACACTGTACCCACTGGTTTTTTTTCAGTAAGCTGTCTGTTGGAGCCTGGAGACCACTGTCCCTGAATACAGTCCACTGTATTTTAAAAAACAAGCTCTTTCTCTTCTGTGTTCTGCTAGGTTGCCCTGAGACCATTCAGTTGTTCTTAAATTAATATGTATGCAGCCTGAGAGTAAAAATTAAACAAATTGTGTTTTTCATAGTAAAATTATTAGAATTTGTGGTATCTTTAATACAGTATGCAGTCGTAAATCCCCAGTTTTTTTCTATTAATGCTATAGATCTAACATATTAAAACATAGTATCAAAAGGATTCAAGTTTTTTCCTTTTTGACTGAAACACATAAAGGACTGTAGTATTTGTCATCTCTTATAAATACTCTGCACTAGATTTTCAAATCTGAGTATTTTTTGGGTCAATTTAGGAGAGCCGAGATTTTAAAAAAATAGTTTAAACACTTGTGTTTCTGTTCAGAGTTGCACTGTCCCACCCCGATAGCTGGACAGACACAATTACTTTGGATCCTTCTCATATCGATTTCAAAGGAAAACATTATTCCCAAGCTTCCAGATGGCTTTTCTTCCAATAAAAATTAGTTATATTTTCTAGATGCATGTGGTTCCTTCTTGCACTGAAATCTGTATGTCTGTTTCTGAATCAGGCTACTTAGCTCATGCAAGTCTAGTGATTTTGGGCCACCTTTATCATGGAAAAGGTCACTTTTTCACTGAAACCAATGACCGTCATGAAAATGGATCAGCCTTTCTACCACAGTCTTATCCTTTTGCTTATGGCTATTGCACATTTTCCTCTAAATTTTTTTTTTTTTCATATCACCTTGTTGTGGTTTAAACCCAACCAGTAAATAAACCCCACACAGTCACTCACTCACTCCTCCACCAGTGGGATCAGGGAGAGAATCAGAAGGGTAAAAGCTAAAAAACGTATGGGTTGAGATAAAGTTTAATAGATAAAGTAAAAGATGCACACACAAGTAAAGCAAAACAAGGAATTAATTCACTCCTTCCCATGGGCAAGCAGGTGTTCAGCCAACTCTAGGAGAGCAGGCCTCCATCATATGTAATGATGACTTGGGAAGACAAATGCCATCACCACCAACCTTCCCCGCTTCCTTTTTCCCCCCACTTTCTATACTGAGCATGATGCCATATGGTATGGAATATCCCTTTGGTTAGTTGGGGTCACCTGTCCTGTCTGTGTCTACTCCCAACCTCCCATGCATCCCCAGTCTCTTGCCAGGGTGGCAGTACAAAAAGCATAAAAGGCCTCGGCTCTGTGTAAGCACTGCTCAGCAATAACAAAAACATCTCTATATTATCAGCCTGACGTTCAGCACAAATCCAAAATACAGCCTCATACTAGTCTCTGTGAACAAAATTAATTCTACTCCATCCAAAACCAGCACGCACCTTTACTGCTTTTACTACTGTTTTAACATTTTCAAAGTATTTCATTTAACTGACTTTTATCTGGGATTCATGTGTTACCAGCATTGTCACTTACTCTGCACCTCGAGTTTGTTCTTGCACAAACTTTTACATTAGTAAGCAGTTCATTCCAGGTTCAACTATTTCCCCTTTTGGTTTTTATGCATTTTTTTCTGAACAGCACATTTATAACAATAATCTATAAGACTATTAGGAGAGAGAATGCACCTGATATTAAGAACTTTAAAAAATTTTATTCAATGCAAATCTATGAGTAATTAATTATTCCAGTTAAAAATTATGTTTTTAAAATAATAGGAAGTTCAGTCATACATCTCAAGATGATTTCTCAAAAATCATCTTCAAGAACATTTGGTGAGGATGATTGAAAATTATATGTAAATTGCCTAAAATTTCTTGGAGCAAAAATAGAAGATAACTGTGGCCAGCTGGTGTTTAAAATGAAAAAAGTTTAAATTAACAGCCTTAAAAAAATAACAATAAAAGTTAAGAACCTAAAAGCAGACCCCTCAAGTCTTCTGTACCTCTTCATAATCTCTTTCTTAAAATGTGTTTATACTTCTTGTCATATGGCCTAGTAGAGGATACTCTGCACTTAGGCGTATGTATATAACCTAACAAAAACCTAACAAAAGCTGTAAAAAAAATTTGGAAATTTGATGTTGGTCTTTCATTTATATTTGAGCTATTTTAATAAAGTCATACCAAGCTTAGTCAGAGCACTATGTGTTTTCAGCATTATTTAAGAAAGCTCTGTGCTGAAAACTGAAGTGGACATAACAAGCAACACGATTTGATGGTCTAGCTTAGATCCAGGCAACTGAGACTATGCACAGAGGATATGGATACTGGGAGATGCTGATTGGTTTTTTGATTTAGATTTATTTCCTTTCAATTTTTCCTTCTCATTGCTGTTCATGGCATCACTGCCAGGTTCAAATGAGCCACTGCTATGTGGGACTGAACTCCTACCAGAATATCTCATACAATAACCACAGTGAAACTTGAATTAAGTCTTTGGCATTAAACCTATCAATCCTTGTAAAGTAAATTGGTTTCAGTTTGTGGGCAATCTGGAATGTTTATTCTACATGTACAGCTGCTGAGGACTGTCATTAATTTGAATTTACTGTTCAAATTGACTCTGTATTTTCATTTATCAATGAAAGTATGCATCATTTAGTTATATAAATTCACTAGCACTGTTGACTGCACACAGGTATTGTCCTGACATAGCATATTAACAGTTTATATTTTCTACTTTTGAGACAAGTGGGATGTGAGACAGCTTATGAAACATAAACACACTTGTTTTAGTCATGTTAGAAATATGTCAAGTTGACTGTTTCATACTGGTATATTTCTATATCTAAAATGTGCTTATATTGATAGGTCTGCATATCAGGACTTGGATACATTTTTTTCTATCCTTATATCTAAGGATATACAAAACAATTGTGAGTATACTGCATTTTAAAAAATATGTATGTCTTACTGGGTTTAGATTTTTATGAAGGTTTGAAAAATGAGCCTCGAGGTGATACATGACCAGAATGTGACTGAGTTTTGTAATATGTTTGTTTCATTGTAACATGATTCTCCTAGTGTCCTGCGGGCTAAAAGTACACGTGACATGGGATCTCTGGGTAAATACATATTTCAGAATTAAACATTCTCAACTGGAAACAGCCTACAACAGGTCCTAACAAAGTAAGGCTGCATGACTTAACTGATTATGTTTGTTAGAGTACAAGGAAAAGAACGAGTAATCTCTCAGAAAGCTGTCATACTATACAGGAATATGTAAAGGCAGTATTAGCTCTCTGATTTACGTATACAGGCAATAGACAACTAGCAAAATCTAGAGGCACCCGGTGTAATGTTGTTGGAGTTTAACCCTGGCCAGCAACTAAGCCCCGTGCAGCAGCTTGCTCACTCTCCTCTTCTGCACACTCCTCAATGAGATGGGGAAGAGAACTGGAAGGTTAAAAGTGAGAAGACTCATGGATCGAGGTAAAGACATTTTAACAAGTAAAACACGCAAGCAAAGCAAGAGAAGGAACTCATTCACCCCTTCCCATGGACAGGCAGCTCTTCAGCCATCCCCAAGAAAGCAGGACTCCATCACTTGTAATGGTGACTTGGGAAGACAAACACCATCACTCCAAATGTCCTAAATTTTTGGTTTTTCCCCCTGCTTTATGTGGTGAGCTATATGGTATGGAATGTCCCTTGGGTCAGTTGGGGTCATCTGTCCTGGCTGTGTCTCCCTACAACTTCTTGTGCACCCCCAGCCTCCTCACTGGTGGGGTGAGGAGCAGAAAAGACCTTGACTCTGTGTAAACACTACTTAGCAATAGCTAAAAAAATCCCTGAGTTATCAATCCTGTTTCCAGCAAAGATACAAAACATAGCCCCAAACTAGCTGCTATGCAGAAATTTAACTCTTTTCCAGCTAAAACTACCACAAATGTCAACCCAGTATCAGGAAAGCCACTCTGTTCTACAGCAGTAGAATCAGTGTCACATTATTCAACTAAAATTAAAGTTATGAAGTGTTAATAAGATCTAGGTTGACAGAAATGCAGACTATCTTTTTTAAACTAGGGGGAAAAAAAAATCACAAGTGTATTGTTGCATACAATTGGACTCAAAATATTTTATTTAATAGCCAGTAAAATTGTCCTTGAATTGGCTAGTAGCTTGGTAAAGGAAAAAACCTTATTTTTAATAGAAAGTTAAACATTGACATTTATGTATTCTCCAGGCCTTTCTTGAAAAAAACAAGGCATTGTTTATGTAGTGTTCAGATACCTAATATTGGAAAACTACTTCAAACAAGTTGCCATCATCCTAAGAAAGTATGGGCAACATCTGATGGAAATGAGATGCAAATATAACCTCTTTCAACAGAGAACAGTCTCCTTCTTTCTATCATCTTCCCATTTTCCAGAAAAAAGAGGATGTATGTATTGAGCTAAACTTCATTAAAAGCTCAGAAGATAATCTAGAAATCTTGTAAGGAGGGTCATCAAGAAAATCAATAAAGACATTAGCAATGCACAGAGACTCTGGTAAAAGATACCTTTTAGATCTGTTCTAATAATTCTTTTTTAGCTTCTGCCAGGTTACTCAAATTAGTCCATCATTGTCTCAGAGTAGGGCTGCTCTGTCAGGTTCATTTTATAGGCTGATGATCAGTAAATAAACATTTAATTCATAGATCTTAATAAAGTGGCTGTTTTTGTAAAATATATTATCTCTGCTTTGTAGGTGAGATAATTAAAGCGTGAAGGAGGTGAGGGAGTTATACAGTAAATTAACAGCAGAGCTAAGGAGAGGACAAAGTCCTCTTGATTCTCAAAATAACATCCTGGCTACTGAGCTGTGAATTAATTTTTATAGAAATTCTGTCCCATGCAAAATTTATATGAACCATAAAGGGAAAGGGTTTTATAGTACCCCAGACTTTTCTCCCCATTCCCCTTCAAATTGTTTCACCTTCACTCTGTGGGAACTGCTGTCCTGATGAGGTTTTTCAAATCTCCTGCTGTTTATTTCAGTTGTAGAGCAAAAGGCATGTGATTTTAATTATAAGACCAGTTGTGCACTTTGATTTCAAATTCAGAATATAACATGCTTCTAGACATTATCATGTTGGATTGATGCAAATTTACAAAGATAAGTTGTTTGCAGTAGATTTGACTACTCCTTCACAATAAATCCACTATATAGCTTCCAGCAAGCAGCTGTAAGGATTTCCTCAGCCAGTGTTCATATCTCTCTGTGTTTCACTGTGCAAGGTGGAATTATCTTCCATTAGTTTGCCTAATCTTGTTTTTAAAATAATTTGTAATATTTTAAAAAATCCTAATGTAGCCAGGCTGTTTGATTACACTCTGTTAAAAGAATACTTAGGCATACCTGCTTTGAGCCCAATGCCTGCTATTTTTCATCTGGTGACCCTAAGCACTTCAATTACCAGCAGTGAGTAGTCACTCCCTATTCATCCACTGCATGCTGCTCTGCATTTTATGTATTTCTGCTGTATCCCTTTTATCATTTCATTTCCTCTCTGTAGCTTCTAATTGCACTCCTTTGTTTTTTACACAGAGGTGTTTTTATCATTCTTTTGAACCTTTTTTAGTAATAGTCTATTTGTTGAACACAGAGGGGCTAATAATTCTGGATTTGAGCACAATGGTCTCTATTTTGTGCTCTACTTATTTTCTAATGATCTGTTGTCTTTCTGGTCACCAGTGAACATTTTGCCATTTGTTTCCACAAAACCGTCTGCAGGGACTGCAAGACCTCTTTCTTGAGGGTAGTAAACTTATTTATTACTGTATGTGCAGTCAGGATTGCTCATTACTTGTATTTATTGTCACTGAATTTCATCTGCTATTCTATTGCCTGATTGCTCATCATCATGAGATCCTTCTGCAACAGCTGGCAAGCTCATGAACGTTTAGAGCACAAAGGATATGTTAGATGTAAAGTAAACTATTTACTTGCTAAAATACAAAGATTATTCATACTGTAATGTGTGTCCTTTTATGTCAGGTTTCCCACAGGTCTTTCTGGTGTGGGTGTAGTTTTTTAGCTCCCACTGCTGCACAAGATACTAATATTTATTTAGTTCTACTGTAAGTACAGCTCTTTCTGGACTTCTCTATCCATCACAGAGAGGCTTGAGACTCTGATGGGAGAAACTGTGACAAGCATGGTTTATATACTGGCCACCCGGCAAGACATTTTGTAGCCAATGAGGAGCTTTGGGAAGTGTTAGATCAATATAAAAATTGCTGCATTCAGGTAAGTGCACCTCACTGGCTTCCACCTGCCTTAATAACAAGCAGAGCAATTAACATGTCAGGCACTAGAACTGAAGGTGAAATGAATCATGATAACAAGATAAACTTGATAAAAAAATGAAAAATGGTGTATGAAGTAAATTTTACTAAGTTGTGTGATGAGTCCATTGTTGCTTTGGGGAGACTGATGATTTGTTAATGCCAAACTAAGTGTCATGTCTCACAAGCTCTCTTTACTAAGACTATACATTGACTATACTATTGACTAGACTAAAATCACAGGTTAGGGACTGGGAGCAAGATACTTTCAAGATCATCTTGTATTTTTTCAGGGTTCATGAAGACTGTGCATGGAATGCTTACCCATGGCTGCTATTTGGGGATCCTATCACATGCCTAGACAGAGGTGTCTTGTGCAATTTTAGGTGTCTTCTGATCTCCTGCTTAGTTCCAGTTGCCAGAGTAGGTCTCCTAGAAAACCCGTGCTACTTTTGCCTCCCCTCCTGTCTGAAACAATGATTCTTTCATGCCTTTGTTAACGACTGTGGAGACTTGATGGTTATAGTGGGACACTTGAAAAAAGCTCAGTGAAAACCCTAGCTTGTAGCACAGGAGACTTGTACAGAAAAAAAGCTTCGTGATGACTCCACAGTAACAGCATCGCACAATTCAGGGAAAAATTTTAATGCAGGGAAATATTTGTGTATTAAAGTGGATATTTAATTTATATGGAGCAGCATATATTTGGCAAGAATTATGAGATTTAGTTAGCGTCATCATTTTCCTCAAAAGACATCTTATGACATTTTACTTGGGTAATTGTCCTCCCAAATCTTCAGCTCCAGTGCGCAATTTTTCTTCTTTAATATGAAGGATAACAGGCCCCTTATTCTGGGCAGCAGCTGACTGGAAATCCATTCACTGACTGGAAATTCATAAGTAATTCTTCTGAATTTTCATAGTGACCATTTTCCTCTGCACATCACGAACATTTTTCCTCAACTACTGTAACAAAAGAATCCCTTCAGATTTATTTCTGTCTTTGTGTAAGTTCAGAAAGCACACAGCTTTGAAGATTTTTAATGTCTTGTCCAGAACAGTGGGAAAAAAAGACATGATAACTGAACCCCTTTATGATGACTCCACTCCATTTCCAGTCAGAGACTACCACATATAAAATTTCAGTTTGTTTTGTTTTTTTTTTTTTTTCATTTTCCCAGCTTTGATTATTACATTTCAGCACTTAGTCTGAAGGCTTTGTTTCTAAACTTTTTAACTAAACAGGATACAAAATAATTTATTGGATACAGTGTGCTCCATCAATTACTGTTAATGAACAAACAAGATATTATTAGAAAAAATATTGTGATTGAAGATACCTTAACTGTCCCTCTTCAGTAACTTCAACTGTGATATGTTCTGCAAAGACAAAGGCTGTCACACAATGGTCTTTTTTGTTTGCTTGTTTTAATCGGTCTCTAATTGCGTAATAGTTTTTATAAAATAAAGTTACAAAAAGAACCTTGGTTATGTCTGCTGTAAATCCTAGAGATAACTTAGCTTGCAAAGAGTGGGGAAAGAAGGGGTTACAAAAAGAAAACTGTTATCATGCTCTCTGGCAGAAACTTGTTGTAGGGTAGTAGCAGGTTTAAATTTAAGTTTACTCCGTTTCTGAGTGTTTATGCAGAGCTTCTATACACAGCATTAGTTTGCATTTTTATAGGCACATTCTTTAAAAAATGGAAAATTTCAGTAAATGATTTGCATCTTGTTCAATATAAGTATTGAAAGTTAAGTTTCAAATCAGATCTTCTTCCCCTAACCAGGAGCCTTGAGAGTTAGGCATGAACTAACAGATGTATTTGACAGAAAAGAAAGTTGGAGAACTGAGACATTTGAGTTCCCAGCAAATCAGTCACAGAGTTAAAAAGCCTGTTATTCCATATTTGTCTGTTCAATTTATGATAAGTTTTAAGATTGATATTAAGTGCAAAGAATTACAACAGTTACCCCAGTGTCTTCATTTACTGTTGATGATAAACACCTTTGAAACTATAATTCTACAATGTTCACTTGTCCTTGTGACTTTGTAATTCTAGCTGCTCCGTGCAGAGACAGAATATGAGAAATAGTTTTACTGGTGTCTCAGGAAGCAAGTTCTGACTCGTGTCTGTCTTTATATCAGTAATTCAGTAGAAGCACAATGAAGTAGGGAGCCATTCTGAAGTAAGAGTGGCTACCACAGTAAATTTATGTCAGCAATGAAGTTAACATGTATGTTTTCCTTTCATAGCTCATGGAGGGAGGTTTATGTACAAATACTTGCCTTTGCAGCTAACAAAAGAGTCTGACTGGGAAAAAAATTATAATGGAATTACATAAAATTCTGTTTCAAGGGAATCTGACATATTTTCTAATGGGATTTTTTTTCCCCTAAGAATTCTTGTCAATGACTCATTAGCTTACCAAACATTAAAAATGTTTATAGAAATTACCTACACCACAAAGTGGAACATATTCTATATTAAGATTTTTAGAATTAATAAAACAATAGAAATTAGAGATGTGGGCAAATAATACGAAATACAAAACAGATATAATATATAAGACTGTTTAATGGGCTGTAAAAGAAGAGAGTTATAGTGTAATTTTTTTCATGAGATTCAAACAGGCAAGATTAAACCAATTAAACTGAAACCAAGTTACAGTATTAAGGATAAACTCCTTATCCTGTTACAAATTAACCTGCATATAGCAAAATGGTAGAAATACAGGAGGAGATAAAATATGTTTTGCTCTTGATAGTTTCTTGAAACTTGAATTCTTTAAATGGAATTTAGAAATTGCTACTGTGAAGAATAATGAAATGTGTTTGAATATCTAGAAATAGACCTTAAAAAATGGATATCTTTTAAGCTATTTAACCATCTAGTAACTTATCTGCATATAGTCCATGAAAAACATAGTAAATAATTATATTTGTTAACTAATTTAATAAGCTTATTTTATATTAGGGTCCTTTTTGAAAAAAAAATTTGGTTTGGTAAGCCAAAGAAGAATCTTTTACTTTACTCTTTACTTGTAGAGACTTTTTAAAAATAAGTATTGAGGTTGTACAGTATATAAAACAGATTAAATGAATGACAAAGTGTATAAATTTGCCTATACTCCTTCTGAGATCTTATCTCAGGGGTCTGTCCCAACCTAATGCTTCATTTTTCTCAAGTATTAAGTCTGTTTGAGGAGTAGAAGAGAAATATTCTTAAGCAGACAGAGGGCAGTTTTCAAAATTGAAGGATACAACCACTGCTTAGAGGGAGTCATACACAAGAGCTGTACTCTCTTTGCAGAGGAGTCGTCTATCACCAGCCTCTGAACTGATCCCTGGATGAAGCCTTCTGATTCTTAAAGTGTGTCCTGCTCCAAAGTCTTAGAGATACACTGAGGTAGATCATTAACAACTCAGTCACCAGAAAAATAAAACTTAGATTTACCTCAAACTGCTGACAGATCAGGTTCTTCAAATCATGACACTGAAAAACGCTGCACCCTGAGTGCCTTTGCATCAAAAACACTGTACCAAGTAACAATCCCTTTCTTATGCCTTCTAGAATTCAGCTCCCTTTTTCTTTGATATTTTTGCTTCGACTTTTGTACTTGTGAGACACTACTTCCTTGCCAAGATCTTTGTAGCTGTGTTATGTTGCAGTGTGACAGCTTTGAAGAGGAAACTAATGTATTGTTCGCAAATTCCTTCTCCTTGGAAAAAATGGTCTCGGGCTTTTTGCTGGGAGTAAGAAAAGGGACCAGATTCCCTCATACTGATCATGTCAGCATCAAGGAAAAGCTTTTGGTACTGTGGGAAACCATTCCTGTCCACCCATTTACTCTCCCAATTCACTAAAAAACAGATAGGATGTGATTTCAGAACAAATGGAACCTGGAAAGTGTCTGCTTGTAGTCCCTGAAGCCCTCAAGCCGCCCATTTTGTGGGATGCTCTTCAACAGGTATAATAGTCTGACTTGTCAGTGACATGAAGTTGGTCTTTATTCACCTCTTGATAAAAGGATTTAGAGCAACCTTCTGCTCTTAACAGAAAAGTGGCTAGAGGCTGATACCAGGCTTAGAAAGTGTATAACTTGACTTTCTTCAGACTAAAAAGTAGGAACAGTACCAGCAGTACGAGAGCTGATATTAGAGGAGGGAATGGGTTCTGTGTCACAAGAAGGTCTGCAACTGGGAGTGGTTTTGCTTCATGATAGACTGATGCACTTCTGATGTAATATGTTTCTGCCTTTCCATCTCCATGTAGTTCTTTGGATTTTCTCATAGATCCTGGCATTGGATGGCATATCTGCAGAAAGAGTGGTATTTTGCTCATGTAGGTGTTTGGTTCTTGCATTTTTGTTACTTTTTTTTTTTTTTTTTTTTGAGTTGATTGGTTTGTGGATGGTTTGTTGTTTTGAGGGTTTTTTTATACTGTAATTTCTTTCTTTTTTAAAAGCTGATGCATACCAACTTTACTTCACAGCTATCCGAGTTTAGACGTCTCCTCTTGACAATTTCAAATATGACATGGAATTTTGATCTCAAATCTAGATAGTAAATATAAAACAACTTCTATTTGTGTCACGAGCCAGGTGCAAGTACTACCCAACTATCTATTCTGTGAATGCACACCAATAAACTTCAAACATTAGTGGAAATTTTTGCATCTTATTAAGTCCTACTGATTGCTGGCCTGATAAACATCAAGGTCCACCTTTAGAGAATGTAGTGAGGAATAAATTATCTCACTAGTCTTTTTTATATTTACTCCTTGGGAAGGAGCCTAGTGGTGAAAGAGAGACTTAAACCAAAATTTTTATTAAAATTTCCTCTGAAAACAGGTTCCTGTCAGGAACTCTGTTGACTCCTTTTATTGACAATTTGGGAATTTAGTATCGGTGTAGACTGGGTATTCAAGCAAGCTGATGAAACAAGTGTGAAACTTTGACCTCTGGTTACAGAATGGCTTAGCCCAATCTTACAAAAACCTCAAAATAATAACAAAAAACCCATTCAAATTGCAAGTGTGCAGGATCCTATGTCACTATCTGATGTCTGCTTCAGTTTATTGGTTGCTTCCATAAAAAGACAGCACTGTCAAATATAGACATTTACAATGACATTGAAGAGAAGCCAGTATTTTCCAGAATTGAGAATTAATATCACACAATATTAATTGAAAGTTTTAATAAACTATATCATCTTGAAAAATTCAACTTAAACTGCAAACAAATGGTCTGCTAGGTCAACTTAAATATTTCAGTGATTATATCCTTTGTTGCCATGTTAATACCTGGAAGATCATTAGATGTTTTGTGTTCTGTTGTTTTAGGAGTGATTAATGACATCAAACTGTTATGTCCCAAAGTGTTCTCTGGGCATCAGTTGAATGTTCTCACTTTCTCATAATCAGGAAATCCTGACGCTACTACAGGGTTTTTTTTTGTTTTCTTTTGTTTTTGTGAAAACCCCCTGAAACTATATTTTAAATTTTTTTCCCCTTAAAACAACATTTTACCTGTGTATTTCCCCAGTGAACATCTGCTCTGTAGTTCTGTTGCTTGTATTCTCTTATTCTTCCAAATGTTGACAAATCAGCTTTGGCACCACTTTCAGAAGTAGCTAAATCTTGCATGCAGGCGACTGCCTTAGCTTCAATGTATTTATTTACTCAGTTAAAACTAGATATTTGCTTTGGTCTCTGCAGGTTTTTGTTCATGTATTGGGTTTTCTTTGTAAAAGCTGTAAAAGGAGCAGTTGAAGTCAATCATCATAATATCACGTTAAGGACCTTGGGTTTGGACTTTCAAAAATAAATGCCTTTTCCCCCTAATTTTTATGGAAGATGTATTGAAATAAATCTTCATTAAAATATAGACACACTTAGTAGCAACATATAGTGATATAGTTTTATTGTTTTCTACTAAAGAAGTTAGAACTTCCTGTCAAATGTTAACATTATTTTATCTTTGTTTATAAAAGTAATTGCATTCTCACAGGAATCACTGAATTATTGTAATTGCTTGGGACAAACTACAGATAAATAATGAAATGCCAAATAAAAAAATAATAGTTCTTTAGAATTTTAATTTAGGGAAAAAATTACTGTTCTTATTGAAACATCTGGCAGGGGTTTTTTCCTGTGGGTCCTAGTCCTGGAGATAGGTCCTCGAGGTCAGGTTTTGAAGGCTGCATACAGTTCTTCTCCCCCTCTCTCCACAGGAACACTCTGGCTCTGTATCCACAGGGATGGGCTTTCCCCCATGCATTGTTTAACTCTTCTCATCAGGGACACTTCTTCCTTTTGCCTTTGTGCACTGTATAACCTGCCTACCCAACCTTTTTGGCAATTAGCACTCTGCTTTGCCTGAAGGCAGCTCTGGTCTGAAAATACTGTGTTGAGGGGAATATAATAAGCCCTTTTGAATCAGATCTGCTTCTGTCCACCTTAGCAAGATTGCCTGAAAGCTTTACTGACAGCCCAGCTGTTTGTTAATGTGCAAGATCTGAGTGTAAACTTTATTTAGCTATTTCAAGACTCTGTTGGAGGGAAAGAGAATTCAAAATTTTGAATGTGAACATTATTCATGCTTAGCTTTTAACCACATAACACTGCTCTTTTCATAACTCATGTAGATTAATTGCAATGAGGTCAGTCAGCAGCAGGTAATATGTTCTGAATAAGGTAAAATTTCACACCTTCCTGCTTGGAAAAGGGCAGGGTATCACAGAGAACCATAAAATCAGGATTGGCATGGAGAATGGGAGTGTGAAATAATTTAATCACTGTTTCTCAAAATACAGGGACTCAAGTCAGTCAATGGAATTATTTGATTTAAAAATAAATTAAGTACTTTTTCACACAATGTACCACTATGTTGTGAATTCATTCCCAGTGAAATCTTGAGAAGGCTAAAAGTATAAATGCATTTATAAAGCAACTCCATGAGTTCATAAAGAATAGCTCAACTGGTACTAGAAAAAAATCTGCTCTGGATGCAGATTGGTGAGTGGGAGGATATACATAGATCTTTTTTTTTTTAAAGCAATCTCCAGACATCTTCAGCTGACCACTTTCAGAGGAGAGAATCTTCTTCTCTGGCCTCTGGCAACAGAGTCCCTGAATGTGTGTGTGTGCTTCTGCTTGCTGCTGGTAGGGACCCAGCTGAACATCTCACAGCAGAGAGTAGGATAAAGGGCTAGACCTGCCTGTCAAGTTTTGAGAGGTACCATAAAAACAGAGCCTGGGTGGCCATTCAGCTTTTCAAACTTTTAAGCTGAACCTTCAGAGAGAGGTTTTGATGAGATGTTGTGGGAGATGTGAGATATGGAAGATGGCATTTGATTTGCCCCTCAAATGCTGATGGTTTCATTTATGTGTTGGTGACCCAGAACATTGCTGTCCTATGCTGGGCTGGGAAATTATGATGCATTTTTCTGTGTAATTGGAACATTGTATAAAACAATGTAGTTGCTACAAGCTTCACGCCTGCTAGCCATGAACATGAGAAGCACATGACTGGATAAATAAATTCTCTGTGTGTAATGTATATCCCAGATACCTTTAGTGTTCTAAATGCACAATATTGATGTTTGTGGAATAAAACTCATCAGAAGAAAAGCTAAACAATAATAACAAAACATACAGGTATACTCAGAGATGTGTGGACTCAGAATGGTTTGCTTTAAGATTTCTGGGGAGGAAAATTCAAAGTAAACTGTGATTGCTCTCATACATTAACATAAAAATCTAAGAAGAAAAAGCCATTATATGCCACTAATTTTTTTTCGTCTCTATCAACTTACATTACTAGGGAATGTGAAATTGATAGCACTGAATTACTTTCCAATAGCAGTTATCATTTTTATGTCAAAGTTGTATATGTTCAAAACTAGTATATTCAAAATATACCTTTTTTTTCTTTTTTATTAATCCTTAACTAACTATTAAGTTGTAGTATGTGACACTTACAATAAACAGTGGAGCCATATGCCTTCTGATATAAAATCTACAGACCTCATTTTGCTGTTTGTGTCCTTGTTCAGCAGTAGATACAGAGATCATCCTGGTTAGAGAAAGTGGTGGCAGAAACACACAGAAAGTCTGCTGTCTCAATGTATGTACTTTTAGCAATGTCTAGGGCGATAAAATAGTGTCAGGACCCCATGAAATGAAGATACATGCACTCTTTTGTTTATGATTTCAGGAAAACTAGAGCTAGAAAACTAGAGATTTAAGGAAAACTATCTTTATTCTGTCCTCAGTCTTTCCAGCTGTTGGCCACCTGGATATAAAATCACACAACTGTGTCTTATATTGCATATACTTATATATTTGTGTAAGGACATGTTATGCACACATAAAGATGTGCTAGGTCTAGTCTAGTCTATGCCTAGTTTTCTGGCATATTTACTTAGCTTTTCAAAAGAAAGTGAGAGTACAATTCAAACACACAAAATGAAGCTTTTACGGTTTTATGCTTATAATAACATGGGCTTGGACTTTTGTTGGTCGAAGAGTTCTAAAAAGCAGAATGAAAGGTGAACCTATAAAGAAAAGGTCTGAGACATCAAAAGACACCCTTGCTAGCAATAGAGGATACTGTAAAAGGGAAAATGATATTACATTCAGAAAGATCAGGCACCTTTGAGAGAAAGAAAAACTGAATACTATGGAAGACAATGAACTAAAAATATTAGAAGAAAATTAAAGGGAAAGGTGTACTAAAGGCAGCAAAGAAAATACTTATTGAACATATTTTACTTTTTTTCCCCCTTTAACACTATTTAGGCAAAAAAAAAAAGGAGTTCAGACACCAAAGCTAAGGTAGGTTTCACACTATCTTTTTTGAAAAAGGAGATGGGAGTGAAGATGAGTTTGAAGACCAAAGAAAATCAGAGCACTAAAGGAGGCTAACATAGAAGAGAACATAATAAAATGGAATAATGATAAATGGACTGTTTTTTTTTCTTTGATATTTGAAAATATCATTTAGGATTTTTAAACAGTCTACATAACTAGCAGTGAGAGCAGTAGTGAGCCCCAGTAACTGAGATTTTCTATTGTTTTGAAAGGACATTAAAAACAATCCAGTTCCTTGACTCACTACTTCAATGCATTATAAATCTCTACACAGAAATATACACCTGGTCTACAGAAGATTGCTTGTTCATGGAGTGGGGAAAAAAATAAAGAATGGTTCATGACTCAGGTTATATTATTGAAGAAAAACAGGGAGACATCACGCATCAGTCCTTAGTTGATACAGCATTGGTTTTATGGGTCCTCTGTGTGCTACCTTTTCACAGACAGTTGAAGCATAGGGGCTGGATATGCTTTTCAGGAGGTTTACATTTCTACTAAAAGCTGAGCGTGGCCTATTCACTGTTTAAAGGCTTCCAGCCAGTCCGTTCTTGAATGGATGCAATTGGATTCAATCAATTGAAAATATGCTTAGAACTTAGATATTCGAGAGAAAAGTTAGAGAACAGAGCAAATGATTACTGAGAAAGCAAACAGATGACTGGAGATCAAGGAGAAGGAAGCTGTCACATGCTTCCTCACACATGGGGAGTTTGCTAGAATTGAAGAATAAATGCAAAATATAGAGCAGTCCTGAATAAGTATTCATGAAAATACACAAGACTCTATTCCTTGACTTTTCATTCCTTTAAAAATGACTTTTCATTTCTTTGAAAAGTCTTTACCCTTTTTTACTGAGGTCCATGCTGTGAGATTTGGAGACAGTGCTTATTAAATGAAATGGGACTCTCTGACTGGATATAAAGTGGGGGGGAAATGTTGTGTTTTGTTTTCTTTTGTGAGGATTGTCAGATACTGGAACAGGTTGCACAGAGGGGCTGTGGAGTCTGTGACCCTGAAGGTTTTCAAAACCCTCAGATACCTGATGTGCGTTCAAGGTTAACCTTGATTTGTGGAGGAAACTGGACCTCCTGAGGTCTCTTCCAACCTCATTTTTTCTGTGAGTTTGTTTATTAAATCTTCTCTGTTCTCTTTATCAGCACGGAATAAAATAGGACATGGGGCCTCATTGTTGTGTCCACATTGAACCTTGTATACAGAACTCTACATGCTATCAAAACCAAACAAAATATCAAGGAAAAAAATTGGTAAAATGCCTTTTCCAGTAGTTTTGATTATCCTTGGTTTGCACATGTAAAATAAATTCAGAATTAAAGACTATTTATTGCTCAGGGTTTATTTAGCCTGCTTGTAAACCCGCTGCAGTCCACAGAAGTTTTTCTTTGGATAGCTTTTCTGTAAAGGCCTATTAATTCAGCCTAGCAAAATCAAAGGATACCAATTGTTGGAAACTTTGATAGCCACATTTTTGGCAGTGCTGGTTACACATCTGGCTGACAATGTCACTATTGGTGCAAGTTGTGCCATCTGTCCCCTTGCTCTTTGATGAGATATCAACAGTGCTGTGCTGCAGTTCAGAAACTGGCAGGCATAAATGCAACTGAGAAGCTGTTAAAGGCTGATAATTATCATAGCTATCTGATTGTTGCAGAATATTGCAGTTATTGCAGCTATGGTGGCCCTGATTTAAGAGGATGCTTGGGTAGTACAAATCCTTGATATGCATTGTCTAGTGGCATGTCTATGGCAACAAGCAGAAGATAATATTAATATCTCCTATGAAAAAACTCAACCAACAAATCAACAAACAACCAAAAAAACCCCATACACAGAACAACAAAATAAACTTAGAAAAGAGTTTTGTATTCCTTGTGTCATTTATAGGGATCTAGACTGGATAAGGACCCAGAGATTGTCACATGAGAAATGTCTCAGCTGGTAAAACCCTGAAACTGATATTTCTTAAGAGCTGACTAATTCACTAAGTGCTTTCTATTTCAAAATGTGGGTTGGTGAAACCACATACTCTTTGGCATTAGTTCTTAGTGTATAAAAAGGTTTTATTCTTTATGGCACGTTAATGTATACAAACAGCTGGGCTAAGAAAGAAGGCTAAGTGTAGAGTTTCACAAATTTATTACAGATAGAGAATCTAGACAGTTTACTGACAAACACTTTGCACCAGGAATACTGCTTAATTACCGATGGGTTTTGTCAAGGACTGGTCCAGAAATGCCCACGTATTTGTCCTGGGACGGTTTCAAAAGTTTTTACTCCCCCTTTTCATTAGCTCTGTGAAAAAGTATCTCCAAAGTTTACAGTTGCTCTTTTGTCTAATTACCTTCACTGAATAAAGACAGCAGTTTGTATTTACTGTTGTTAGTGGAAGCACTGTTGTATTTTTCAGTTGAAACCTAAAAGATTTCTTACAAAAATCCTGTTTTTCTTCTAGAATATATTTTGATGAAAAAGCATTGATCAGTTTTAGTTTTTGTATCTTTATTAAAAGCATCAAGTATTGACTTCCTATTGGTGCACACATTGTGCTTGGCTCAGTACAGGAGTTATAGGTAAAACCTATGTTCTTTCCTAATGGAAAGGTTGTCTAACACCAGTCAAATTTCAGATGAAAGTTTTGCAATTTTTTTTTTAAATTAGAAGAAGGGTTTGATCATAGGTCACAGGCAGAGACAAGAATGGCAGGTTCAAACAACAGTTGTCTTATTAAGGAAGAGGGTAAGTCACCTTCAGTCTTGCTAGAACTACAGTCATTTCTCCATTCCTCAGTAAAATATTGTTAGCAAATCCAAGATCACTCTACCAGCTGTGCAAAACTGCATCCACTGTATAGAAGATCCTTTAACAGTCATCTTTTCTATTTTGCTAAGGTTGAGATGACTTGGAGACAAGAGAGTAGAGGGAATGATTATCAAAAAGGAAATCTGCAGGCATTTCAGCAATTCTCATCAAACCTTTTTTTTCATTCTTCTAGAAATATAGAGTTGTAGCAACAGATATTGATCTAGCTTTTGACACAACTTCTAATTTGCTGCTAGACTGAATGTTGTGGCTTTCTTAATATGTAGTGGGGTTTTTCTTTCCCCAGTCAGGTACAGTTTCATTTGGCAAAAGAAGCACTTCAACTAAACTGAACTTTGGGATGTGTCAAAATGTAAAGCCTGAGGGGCTTTTTGCATGTTTATGTTGCTTTTGCAAACTTGCACAATGCCAGCTCTGCAATATGTCCCTTCTGCCTGAGGCTGGACAGGAAACTGCACCCTGTCTTCCTACACTTGGCTATGCTAATCCACATTTGTGATTGCCAAGTGTGATTGCTGCAATGTATTGCACTGAAAAATCAAATTGCTAGCCAAGTCAAAGGATCGAAAGGGAGAAATGGAAGTTTCCAGAGAGGTCCCTGGACTTACTGGAATACAAATTAGGAATGCTAGGTCTAGTGTTAACAAGAGACATATCTATCCTGTAGCAACTTCCGGGCTTTTGCATGAGCAGTTTTTGAAAAATCTAAAAAGCCCACTAAAACCAAAATCAAAACTAAATCAAAAAACCCCAAACACCTCTACTTCTGTTAAATAGATTTGACATATCATAAATTATTTGTTTATATAATGTATATAATACAAATTATAATTCTTGGGTATTTTCATGCTCTGTAAAATCCAGCAAGAAAATCTGACCTTCTCTGTGTTTGCTTTGTAGTTTTCTTACTCATTGATTCCTGTAAATATTCTTCCTAAGCTGATGGTTGATTGCACCTGCCTGCTCTCTAAAACTATGCAATACTTTTTCTTGGTTAGTGAACTAAGCATGCACACTGTGTAGTTGAAGCCCAGAGGTACTGATATCTTTTTAGTTCCTTATTTTTTACACATGATGTGCTTTCTTTCTGACTCACCCTGGGTAGACTGCTGTAGCCTCCAGACCTTCTTGTGTTCCATGTTAGGCAACAGTAGACCATGTCCTGCACAGCACTGACTTTACAGTCATGGCTTGGTAATCATAATATTTTTATCTATCTGATGTTTTCTTTACCGACACAATAATGCATATCCTGAAGGGCCTTGTTACTGTTGGTGAATGTATTCATTATTTTTACATTTGTCTATTAAAGAATCTACTTTCTCTAAAAAAAATCTGTGTGAAAGAGCATGCAAATAGTCTTCTCAGTGTGAAATAGAGTGGTAAGAAAGAACACTGAGAAACAGCTGAAATCTTTTCTTGACCATTTGAAATTTTGCATGCCCCATTGTGTTTGTGACCCTTGTTCTTCTTTTTCTTTTAAGTTCTGTGAATTATTCATATTTTTCCCTTGTTGGTGCCAAGGACTCAGTTCTTAGTGCCAGTTCCTAAACTAACAGCCAGTTTCAATGTACTTTTGTTCATATATAAAATAAGACAGAACTATTGAATATCCCTGTTTAATTTCTCACCCTAGGAAGTGGGTAAAAAATAGCTAACAGGTCTCATGCAACTGCTAGGGAAGCAGGTTGGGACTCAGAGACTGTAGTCAGTTTAATTTTCTACTTTTTCATATTTTAACCTCTACTTATTCCCAGTTTGTCTTCACCTTCTCTTCCCTCCAGAACACCTTAATTTTTTTTACTTTTAAAAGTTAACTTTCCTTCACAATCAGCTATGGAAATGGAGTGTGCATAGAGGTGTTTTACACCAACAGGATATATTTGTTTGTGACACATGATATTAAGTATATTAAAATGTGCCATCTGTTTAGTAATATGTTTTTGTAAAGATAGTATCTCAGGAATAACTGTTGAAAAATTACACCAGTTGGCTGAGAACGAGGCTTGTATTTTGTAAGAATCAGACCATCATTTCTCCTGGAAGTCATTAATTTTGCCTGCATATATGAAAACTTTGAGGTTTTTAACCTAAGGTCTTTTGAACTTGAAACATCTTAGAATTTGAATGAAAATAGAAGGGTGAAACTTTAAAACAAAAATTCCCTACATGACAAACAAGTCTGAAGAAGTATACTGTGTTAAAAGCATCAAAATAGAGTACATTTGCAGTCTAATTCCTTTCCAGTAATTTTTTGTTGTTGTTTTCTTTGGCAGACAACATGAAAGAAAATCACTTTGTCTTTCTGTCTAGTGAAAAGAAAGGGTAATATATATTGAACAATTGCTATGAAAGTGTGTTTCAAGAAATGTTTATTTCCACAAGAAGCTGCAAAATGAACTGAATACCAAAGTGACTCTTTTCTGCCTAGGGGTTGTAATTCAAATATAATCTATTTTACCATATATTTTCCCTGTGAATACTCATTGCAGATGACTGGAAATTTGTATTTTGTTTAATGAAAGTAATAGCAGTAACTACAATTACACTTTTGAACATTCATTTGAAAGCTTTGTGCCATGTCTACAGTTTACATGTGTGCACAGTTCCAGATACCTGTGTTATGTGATTGATGTTTGATGTATGGTATTTTAAGAAGTTTAACACAGAAGTAAGACAGAAAGGTAATACCAAAAGGTAAATTATTTACAGGGTTTTTTTCTCTTAGTTTTTTGGGGTTTTTTCCTATTCTAAAAAAACCCCACTGTTTTACTCCTTCATGTCATATTTCTTCTTAAAAAAAGTTTGAGTTGTAAATGTTCTAGTTCTCTTGCCTTGAGATGGGCCCCATGGTCTCTTATTTCTCCCATTCAAACAAAAACATGTAAAAGGAATACAAATCCTGAAGCTGCATGTGAATGTCAGTGCTAGAGCCAGAAGTGTGGTGGTAATTTGTGTAAAAATATCCTAGCTGTGAACTTGTTAGCTCAGCTTCCAGCTGTGCTGCTACTGCTGTGGCATGAGGTGCAGTACAAGCTGCAAACTCTCAATATCTGTGTAAATATTTAACTCTAAACAGCACCGTACCTTGCTGCTATGTCTGCATGGCTGCCACCCAATGCAGACAGTGAAGAGCTAGTTTTCCAGTTTCTGCATTAGGTGTAGTCATACTTTTTATTACTCCATAGACATATTGTAAGGTGTTGCACCCTACATGTAGTCTGTACAAGCTAAAACAGAGAACATCAATTATCATTCATTATTTCTGTTGGTTTGTTTTTGCTTTTACTTGTGTTTTAGAAATCTAATTCCATATAAAATAAGATGCTGTAGCAGGTTGTCTCTGTTTTACAAGGTTAAAGTTAAAAATAATCATAATGAAATAACTGAAATGAGATCCCTGCATAAACCTTTGAACATGAAAAGGAAGAGAAAGAAAGAAAGAAAGAAAGAAAGAAAGAAAGAAAGAAAGAAAGAAAGAAAGAAAGAAAGAAAGAAAGAAAGAAAGAAAGAAAGAAAGAAAGAAAGAAAGAAAGAAAGAAAGAAAGAAAGAAAGAAAGAAAGAAAGAAAGAAAGAAAGAAAGAAAGAAAGAAAGAAAGAAAGAAAGAAAGAAAGAAAGAAAGAAAGAAAGAAAGAAAGAAAGAAAGAAAGAAAGAAAGAAAGAAAGAAAGAAAGAAAAAGAAATTTTTTAATTAAGTGACTAGATCCATTTATTTCTCTGAAATTGTGGTGCTATGTGCATCATCCTGCTCTTCTCTCCCCACCAGTGCTGAAGGTTCAGATCATCACTGGGTGACAGCATGTACTATTTCTGCAATATACTTTTTCTTCTACCTTTGATGACTTAGTTCTTTGCTCAGTACTTGTTATTAAAACAAAAATCTAGAGAAGATTGAGATGACTCATTCAAAGTGCATTCCTACTAAATCTTACTTGCTGGAGTTGACTATTTTATACTGGGTTCTGTGAAGCACTTATTTTCAAATGGCACCTATTAAATTACCTATTTCTGTTGTGCCAAAACCTTTGTTGTTTTTAGACCTGCTTATTAGTGTGAATTTTTTCTCTTTGACCTTCAGTATAAAGATTGCTGAGAATGCACAGTAAAAGGAAAGACCCCTTCTATGACTATCTATACTGCATCTTTCTTTAAGGAAGAAAATGGGTTGATCTCAATTGCTATGGTTATATTTTTGTTAACTTTGTTGAAGGCCAGTAAGCAGACTGTGCTGATTCATGCTCTGCCAAAGAAATAAGTTTTCTTGATTGATCTCTTTGTCTGGCTGTGAGGCACAAAAGAAAGTATTTCAGTTAGCATCTACCAAACCATTGCAATTTAGACTTGGAGTGTTCATTACATTTTGGAAACATATTATTCACTAGGCCATCTTAAAATAACAATGTAGATGATGTACAGTGTTTGGTAATTTTTTCTTTGTAAGACTTACATGTTCGTCATGGCAGTTTTTCTCCACATTTCACATGTTCTCATTGATGTTCCTTTCTATGCCATCTCTCATATTCATTTTCTAACTCTGTGAAGATATTGTTAATTACATTCTGTAAACTTTGTATGGTATTTCAGTGGCATCTTGTAATAAAGAAATGCTCTACATACACTAAAGTTCCCTTATATTTCTCTAGCAGCCCAAAAAATAGTAAAATGTGATGCATATGAGGTGGTTTATGCTGATAAGTTCCCATGCCCTTACTCTCTTTACACTGTTTTTCTCTGTTTCCCCTTGTGCACTCTGGTGCTATCTGTTATGTTTTATTAAAATTTAGTTCCTATAGGTGCTATGTTACTAGCAATTCCCTAATATAGTCTACTTTTGGTTTTATACCATTTATTTCATTACAGGTGTTTCAGCTCTTGCTCCCTACCATTTCATGATGCCTTTCTGTGACCTTTATTTGTGTCCTCTGGTATTTCAGTTTTCAGCAAAATAGTCTTTGATTGTCTTCACACTGTTCTTGATAAGAGAATATCTTTTGTTATAATCCAGAATAGACCTTTCTTTTTAACTTAAGGCTATTCTGCTGAAAAGTCTTCTGCAGGGAAAAGAACCCAGCTCCCCCCTATGTAATTCTAAGACTGAGATAGTGTCTTTCCCTATTAATTACAGACCTCATTTTAGACAGAACTGTGCATTTTGGGTGAGAAGATGTGTATCAGGAGTGTCTGTGTGTCTGCTTTTCTACATAATTAATGCAGAGACTGGATTGCTCCTAAGAACTGACCTCAGGAAAAGCTTAGTATGAAGAAAAAATAAAAGTAATGTTAATGCCATTTCATTTAGACGATAAGCAAATGTACTCATGGATTCCCCCTTGCATAACTTTAGTCTGGCAGCAGAGGAAGGGGACAAATGAAGGAGAGAAGTAGTACCTCACATATACCAGCATTGGTCAGGTAGCTGGGGGATTAGAGTAAGAGGCAGTTTTACACAAAGCTGCCACCATGCCAACCCTTTCTTTTGCTTTTCTCCATGTGTTCCTCTGTGCTCATCAGTTTGAGCAAATTTAAGATCTAGATTCCTGGTTCAGAATTGTTGAGAAGTGCACCTGTGATTGGTGCCAGCAGAAAGGATGAACATGGAGCAGTCCAAGGCCAATAATGTCCATCTGGATATTCCTGAAGCCAATAGCTAAAGATGAGGTATTAGCAGCCCACTGTAGAGTGAGAAGACAACAGTATCAATTCAGGGAAAGAAAGAGAAGGGTGAAATGACAAAGATGATGTCAAAAGAGCAGTATATAGTTCCTGTTACAGGTTTCTGGAAATAATTAAGACTTGTCCAGTGCCAGGACCTGGTTTGGAAAACAGCCTTAATGCAGCTGCTCAATAACAAGAAATGAAGATCTCTACAGGAATGCAAATAGAAATTACATGAAAATAGTTAATAACGGCTCATAACTCATGTAGTTGGAATTCTTTCAAAGAGATTCCCTGGCATGACAAAGGAGCTCTTGTTAATAAGCCCACCAGCCTAATTATCTGTTCTCTGCTGAGTTACTACTGATGCACACCAGGATGCTGACATGAGAGCGACACCTGCCTGAGGCTGCTCCAGAGCAACGTTTGTTGTGTTCAGGGAGTATTACAGCCATGAGTGTTTGGTTTGGAGGAGTAGCAATTTTTTATCTTCAGACCACTGAAGTTTCTCATGGTGGGTCTAGAGTTATTTGATTCTTCTTATTCACACAGGACAGGGTGAATGAGGTGGCAGATATCTCCCTGGTGTTACTCTCTCGTGATCACTCTATTAGTCGTCAGTCAATGCTGTTTGCTCTCTGTTCTTCCAGTTTCCATTTGACTATGTACACTGTTACTTCCCATGTGTCTGGCCTTTAGTCAGCTCCTCTCTTCTTTCTAGACTGATACCTTCCCTGCCTGTGTTGAAAAATGGCACTGCTATGAGTGCATCTGCTAAGATATGGAGTCACTGTTTTGTTACACTGACATTTTCTTTCTGCAGACTTTGGCCCATCCCCTTTGAAAAAAAATAAATTGGTGGCTCATCCTAAGTCCCCAGCGATCTTTTCTGGGGTCCCCAAGTATTCTTTCTTTTCACACAATAATTATTCAGAATTTAACCCCTCCTCATGCAATTTCTTGATACATTTTGTCCTTATAAAGTTCACATGGAAAGACTGTTCAAGTTATGGTGGGTCATTCTCTTAAAGACTTTTCAGTCCTCCACATAATTCAACTCAACCACTCTGAGTTACTTTTTCCATCATAAGAACGATGTCCTTCAAATTTGCTTCCTGCAAGCTAATAGAAGGTTGATAAATCCAGGCTTTAAAAGTCTCTGAACTTGAAAATGGGACCAATATTTCTAATTCAATTCTGCTTGTTCTTTTAGAAACATCTATGTAAGAGATTTCAACACAATGAACAAACTGTAATTGCTTGTAAACAGTGCACATAGTCACAGTACATGCATGCCTTCATCAGATGTGGCTTGATTTTTAAACCCCAGTGAATTATACCAAAACATCCTTGAAGATATGTGGTTCAGTGTTTTCAGTCATTAATTTTGACAGCCTGCTCTAACAAGTGGATCTTAAAAGTCAAATCTCTCAAATGTGTTTCTTTGACTATGTTTAGTAGCCTATATTTAATGAATATTTTTAGCAACCTTTTCTGCAGCCAAGGGAATGAGAACGGACAGAGAGAATCTGGAGAGCACGGAGCTGTTGCTACAAGTAGGTGGCTGGGTCTTCTGATCTGTTACCACTCTTCAGGGGAGTTCTGTGTGTTGTTCTGAGCATCTGTCTCAGTATTGATTTCTATGGAGTATTTTCTAATCTGTTGTTCCTCCTCCATTAACCATTTAAACAAAGCTCCCTTCTACTAGAGGGAGACCAAAACTTAATCCTGAATTAAATAACTCAATTATTAAATTAATTTTGATGTTGTTTGGGATATTGTCTTGAAAGCTTTGGTTGAAACATCTTTTTCCCCTACAGGAGGATATATTGCACTTTTCATTGTTATCACCAGAGTAATATAATTATCTATTCAATAATTCTGTGAGAAAAATTGCTCTTCAGACATTTGATCATTCACATCTGTGAATACCAGTGAAATGGACTTCTGAACGTCAACTTGCTCTATTATGTGCTGGTGGTAGTGAAACATATCGTGATTTAGCCCAAAGGGGGTAAAATGACAAAGATAATTACAAACTATTTCTTTCAGGGAGATGGGCAAAAAACCCCACAACAACAGCAATCAAAACAAACAAAAACCCCACAACTCCACCTCCTCCCCCCAAAAAACCAAAAACCTAAAAATCCAACCAACCAAAAAAAAATAACCAAAAAAACCCCACCACAAGACCCCTTACATTTAAAAAAACCTAGAAACTGCAAAATTTGAAATTATAAAAAAGGACATACTGTGAATGTGTCTCAGATTTTCATGACTGAGAGAATGTAGATCCACAAAAGAGCCTTTGCAGTTATGTCTTACTGCCTTGATTATCCAAAGGGCTTATATATCTACTCTTAATTATTTTTTAATACTTGCACTTATGTATGTTAACACTGCTAAATGGTTGGATTTCTAAGACCTAGGAGCATCTGTGGGGGCATATTGTGTTGCTGAGTGCAGAGAGCCTATTTCAGTGGGTCACTAGAAAACATACTTGGATCACTGTGTAAAATGCTGCTGGTAAAGGAGAAGGTGTGGAAAGTATTATCTATTTTAAATAATAAGGTGGTATTTGGAAACATCATCTGCTGTGTTGGAAACTGATTCCTTTACCTCTTCATCCTCTGTAGAGATTTAAACCCACACGTCCCATAAATGCTCTAGTCGCTGCGTTCTAGTGATTGGAGTTGTCCTAACTGGGCTTTGCAAGGAGTCATGGTTCCACCAGTCACTATTTCATCCTTCTGTGCTTTATAGGAAACGGTTAGGCACTTAGCTCTTGAAAAAAAAAGGAATCTTCAGTAAAAGTAGATGCTTTCTTATCTTAAGGAATTAGATACTAAAGTCGCTGGAAAGGGCATGCTAAGGCATAAGCTTTCTTTTTGCTAATTTAATTGTTTCTGCACACATTGCTTTCTGTGCACCTTTTTCTGTCCAGTTCCTTTTTTGCACTATGGCTGAAGGTTCCTCCAGACAGAAGGCACTCAGTGTCAGATAGTGTGATGTTCAATGTAAATGTAATATTCTGTCTTAAATTTTAGTCTTCATCACTGTTCAATTACTGTTCATGACAATTCTTCCCTTTTGATAAGGGACATCCATGTAAGTTCTTCCCTTTTGAAAATGCCTACAACTGCTGATCTCACAGGATGGGTGAACACAGGTCAAGCACAGAGAGTAATAGTGAATGGTGTAACATCAGCCTGGTGACTGGTCATTAGCAGAGTTCCACAGGGCTCCATCCTAGGCCCTGAGCTCTTCAACATCTTCATGACTTGGACTCAGTACTTGAAGAGATACTAAGCAAGTTTGCAAATGATACAAAACTGGGAGGAGCTGCTGATGCCCTCAAAGGCAGGGAGGACCTGCAGAGAGACCTCAACAACTTAGAGGACTGGGTAATCACCAAATGTATGAAGTTCCTGGGATGGGGCAGTCCTGGATGTACTTACAGATTGGGGAATGAGATGCTGGAGAGCAGTGCCATGGAAAGGGACCTGGGGGTCCTGGTTGATGGCAAGTTGAATATGTCAGCAGTGCCCTGGCAGCCAGGAGGGCCAACCATGTCCCGGGTGGCACCAGGCAAAGCATTGACAGCCGGTCGAGGGAGGAGATTGTCCCGCTCTTCTCTGCACTGGGGCAGCTTCACATGGAATATTGTGTGCAGTTTTGGGCACCACAGTATAAGAAAGATATTAAGCTACTAGAAAGTGTCCAAAGGAGGGCAATGAAGATGGTGACAGGCCTTGAGGTAAGCTGTAGGGAGAGTGGTTGAGGTCACTTGGTCTGTTTAGCCTGGAGAAGAGGAGATTGAGGAGAGACCTCATTGCAGTCTACAACTTCCTTGGGAGGGGAAGAAGAGGGGTAGAAACGGATCTCTTCTCTGTGGTGACCAGTGATAGGACCCAAGGGAATGGCTTCAGGTTGTGTCAGGGGAGGTTTAGGCTGGATATTGGAAAGAGGTTCTTCATCCAGATGCTGTTTGGGCACTGGAACAGGCTTCCCAGGGTAGTGGTCACAGCACCAAGCCTGACAGAGTTCAGGAAGCACTAGGAGGATACTTGGGCATATGGTGTGACTCTTGGGGATGAACCTGTGCAGGATTCGGAGTCAGACTCGATGATCCCTGTGGGTCCCTTCCAACTCAGCATATTCTGTGAATCTGTGATATTGTGATCTCTTGAATCAATTTTAAATATGTCCATTGTGTGTTATATTCAACTGCTGAAGAGGCATGTATTGAAGGTCTTGCAATAACACTTAGAAAGCCCTCAGACTTACCGGCACTCTCATCTGGAAAACATAAGACAGTTTCCAGGTCCTGGGACATAAACTACCATGATTCCTCAAGGGTTTAGAATAGTACCTGGCAGTATAGAATACAGCATTTGAACTGAGGAAGGTTAGATCATTCTGTCTGACAAGAGTATGGGTACTTGTTGTAAACAACCCCAATAGGTGTTATTATACCTAATGGCGGATAACTGAAATGTGTAATTGTTGAAATAAAAATGTGTCAGAAATGGACACTGAAATGAATATTTGAGACACTATAAATGTGATTTCTGATAATTTTTTTTCCTGATAGGCCATTCAGATTTAGCTTTTAATTGCTGTTTGCAAGAAAGTTCATTTTGGCATTAAGTCCCATTTTCTGCTCCTTTAATGCGACCTTTTTTTTGTATTTTCTTTCCTGTAATAAGTGCCCTTAATGTGTCTGTTAATAATTTTCTTACTGTAGTTCATATGTAGAGTCTTTCCATCAGTAATTTCAATCTCTCTGAGTTTTTCAGGTGTTTTTCTAATTCAAAACACAAAGAAATAACACAATTTCTCAGTTTCTTCCAACTCTGGTTTCACTCAGATGATGAGTATAGAAAGCAGCAAGGCTTTTGTGGTGTGAAAACATGTTCATTAAATTACATTACAGTTCTAGGCTGTATTACCTCTTTCTATATTTCTGCATGAATGATTGTGATTGTGGGATCAAAGGCTCAAAGCTTTGTGCATTTGGAAACAATGACTATGTTTCTGTCCTAAAACACTGTAAAAATCGAAACATAAAATTCAGTGGCTGATGGATAAATGATTGTGCATGGATTTAATGTTAAGTGCTCTTAAAAACAGGCAGAAATTATATTTTTTTCCTGTGCAAGAATCTGGGTATAAGTCTAAGTGACATTGATTATAGTATTCAAGAGGAACATAATTTCCCTCAAAGTGCTAAGGGAAAGTGACTTATTTTGTGTTTCATATACAATGATAATCTTTTACATGAAACACCAAAAGGCACGTAGAAGAATAAAACACAAGTACCAATACTTGCATGGCTTAACGGAGTAGCAGAAAATTTTTAACACCTTTGATTCTCTTTGAGGTAATCACATTTCTGAACACAAGAAAATATAAGTGAGTAATTATTTGCCCAAATCAAGAAACCTGGATTAGGAAAATTAACAACTCAACCTCGCATGTCCAAAAATACTGGAACAAAGAATATATACTACAGGAACAAGCAGTAGGAGCTAGCAACTGAGTTAATTTTGTGGGGGTAAGGCCCTGGCACCCTGCATGCTGACAAAACTGACTGACTCAACTAATCACTCTTTTGACTTACAAGGTTTGATTAAGGAGGTAAACCTGAGTAGCATTTCAGATTTCAAATCAAAAATTTCAAATCACCTTCTGCATGAAAATCAGGGGTATGTCCTGTGCACCAGTTTTCATCAGACATCAAACTATCAAGTGCTGGAGCACTCTTTGCAGTAAAGCCCTCCATACACTGATGAGCCCATGTTGCATGATTAAATTACAGCAACTCATTCTGTTTCGTTAATCCATGTCTGAGGAAATCTGCACTTGGCTACTATATGGTTTTCCAAACAGGACATATTAGGTAAAATCTGTAAATTTCTATAAAATATAAAAAATTTCTATTTTGAATTCTTCTGATGTCAGATTCTGAACACTAGTACATCTCTTTTTCCTTTTAGTTTCAGGCTTTCATTAGTATTCTCTAATTTTTCCTCAGTACTGACAGTTGTACTGTGTGCAAGTTGCCTTTCATTTCTCATCTGTGATAAAGTGACAGTTTGAATTATTTAAGAATCTTTTTTTTTCCAAAATTACAGACTGATTTTGTGGTTCTTGATCATCTTCAATTCTCAAAGCCCTTTTAAAAATGCAAATATTGACACTGGTTGCGTCATCTGAATACTAGTTTCGCTGAAATCATAGTCAGATGTAATTTCAAGTTGCTACTACTGATCACTACTTTCCTCTTTATCTGTCCTTTTGGCATAGTATGGTACTGGGAGTTACTGCTGAACTTTTTGTGCTTTCCCCCAAGAGTGGTCTGATTCATTAGCCAGATGACTTAGTATGAAAACGAGCCTTGCTTCACTGACCCATTCAGATGTGAACATGGGACTGTTTGCTCTGCCTGATGGACTCCCTTTCATTTTACGTTCCCTTACATGAAGAGAGCAGCTTTCCTACGCAACACTACAAGCAAGTTGCCATGCAGTCAACATTTGCTACACTGGATATACAACATACAGTTAGATGAAGTATGGGCAAAGGGACCTCCCATGCGCTAGCAACTATGGCTGAGTATACACACACCTACCTACCTATCCTATACCACACAAACATTTCGATTGTTATTTGTCTTTTGCTGAGTTTTGTTTCATCTAGATTTATTACAGCAATCCAGAACTTCAGTAAAAATTTTAATAATGTGAAACAAGTGAGCTATATAGTGCTTTCCTCTTCGGGAAAGAAAGTTCCCTACTATTCCAGGAGGTTTCTATAAATCTCTGTCTCTTTTTAGCTGTCTCTCAGTTATGTCTTTCTTTGCCCAATAAAGTATGCCCACAATGAGGTTGTGTAGCACTGGCCCTTTGATTAGTATGTCACATGGCACTAAATATAATGCCTTGCAGAGTTCCGTGTTTATGAAGTCTCCTCTCTCCAAATTGTTATCTCCCTAAAGTACAAAATGAGACCCAGAAAGAACTATATTACATTTTAAAAACAAACAAACAAACAAACAAAACCCCCAAAACTCCCAACTCTGTTCTTCAAGAGTCCTTACTTGCTCTGGCATCAGTCATATTCCATAGGCCATTGCAGTGTAGATACTTTTATCTGTCTTTTTTTACTTTAAAAATACAAAGAGGAAGTTTATTTTTCCTCTATCTACTGTAGAGCTATGATGGATTTGTTGCCCTTTGTATTAATGTTTTCTGATCTCTTATTTTGCTGGGAAATGAATAAAAGTGATACAGAGATTAGATAAGGAATTAACTTACTGACAAGAAGCCTAAAGTCCTTTTGTACATGTTACTCCAGAATTGCTGTAGCTAATTGCTGTATTGGGCAGTGTAGAAAGTACTGAAATGTTTCAGAAATATCCTGTGTTCATTTCTGGTTGCTTAATGTGCAGCAGGCAGCTTTTTAGGAGAATTGGTGCAGAAGCTATATGCAGGTGCATGAGAGGGCAGTGTTTGTCTCATCCTGCTGTGAGATGTTGTGATGTAAAATCAATGCAGCTTAGAAAGAGCATTGCCATAGCAATTACTGGCTGCATAACATATTTTGCTCTGTGTTGTCTGACTCATATGTTGCTTACATTACAGGTAAGTGGCCATTTCCATCAGAGCAAAATGTAGCCTACTTGAAGCAGACAAGTAGCTTGTTCATCCAAAAAGGCTGGCAGGAACTAACTTCACAATCTGTTGCTGTTTAGGTTACCAGCAGTAGAATGCTCAAATGACAAAGGGGCATATGTCATCTTTACCTCAGCAAGATCTTCTGCAGTTCCTACTACAGATGTTTTTTATGACATGATCCATGCAACCTTTGGATAGTGCATGAAAAGCTGGATGAGAACATGGCTTACTTTTTGTCTATTTTTCTAGTCAGGAGAAGCTGAATAGATTTTGAATCTAGATAAGAATCCTCATAAAAAATCCCCTCTGAGAAGGACAATTCTGTACCAATACTGTCGTTAAAGATCTATCTCAGCTAGTTCTTAATCAATAGCATATGCATAAAGTGGGATTTGGCCTTTATAAAAACACATTCAATTTGCATTTGAAGTAAGTGCAATACATCAAGCATTTTCTTATGCCACCTTTTCCCACTTGGATCACAGTATTGTACTTTATAGGGAAAGGAGATAAAATGCTTCTTTTGAACACTGGTTGCAAAGGGGCCTTATGTTTGAGCTCTAGATTAATATGCAGTCTGTCCTATTAAAAAATATGGGAGTTGTACAGCAGCTGTGTCAAGATCAGCATCAGGGAAGAGTCACAACAGGATTGAGACAGACAGACAGCTCATTATCCCAGCACAGCAAAAAACCCTTTCTCTAGCCTTGCTGAGGCAGAGAGGGAAGGGGAAGTGGTGATCCCTCTGGAATTTGGCTATTAACACCTGTCTGGACTATATGAACTCCTATAAAGAGAAGAACTTGCCTCAGAGGAACTTTCTCCCCTGGAATGAGAAAACCATCAAGTGCACTAAAGCTCTTTGGGAAATTCTTTTTTTAAAAGGTCTCATTTACATCACAGAAAGAATCTGTAGCTGATCAAGGGCCAGCAACATGCTGGTAATCCATGCTGCACACTGTCTGGCTGCATCTGCAGACACAGGCAAACTGCATCAGAATAGACACCTGAGACTTGTTACTGAAAGGTGACAACCAGATGCTGATCATGGTTTTGGCATTTCAGTCTCCATCTAGTACACATGTATCAGTCTCTGTTGTTGGATTAAGTTACTAGTCATGTGTTACACTTATGTAAGCTAAGTTAAGAAGGAAGATTAATTTTTAATGAATTTATCAGATCTGATTCCATTGTACAAGAACAGATGAAAAGATAAAAGTATTTAAATGAAGGAATAAATGTATTTCCCCTCAGTAAAGGAAAGGCATGCAGTCTGTTCCACTCTTTGGGTTGGAATGAAATATGCAGTAAACTTAGAGAAAAATAAAACAGTCCTGTGGTCTTAAATCAAAGAAGTATAACTCAAGACTTAATTGTGAGTTGGTTGTGTGATGTTTACATCAATAAAACATAAAACTTGATAATTTTACACATGTATGAAAAATCTCTTCTCTGATATAAAGCAATCATTCAGAACGAACAAAGTTTTGAAATTCCTCTATTGTCTGTACAGAATGTTGCTATTGCTTACTTTTGTAAGAGAGATGGAGGTGGCCAAGTACTGGGATATATGTTCTAGATCACTGAATATATTTCAGAGAAGTTTGGCCATAACTAAATAGTATGCTTGACTTTCTTATTTACATAAAAATAAGAAATGTTGTTCCCCTGGGAGCAACTTCCTCTACTCACTTAAACGTATCTTTGTTAGAGATATTGGCCTTATGGCTTGGGCATGAAATAGGGTAGCTCAGAAGTATTTGACACTTAATCCTCATCCACATCCACAGGGAAATGGGAAAGTGTGGAGTAGGACAATGAATGTGGAGCTTGCTCTCTGGTCATATCAAGCATCAGTTTTGAGCTGGAGGACTAGACATAAGGAAGTAAATATATTTTCCAAATATCATGGTTTTTGTAATGATCACACCTTCCTTTTTATGACCTGGTGTAACTCTGATGTACATAGTTAAAATTGTCCAAGGCAACCTGGCAAGTTTTACATGATGAATGCAACCTACACCACCAACAGAGGAGTGGCCATAACTTTTGTAGGTGATAGTGATAAAAAACTGAGAGAGAAGAACCTCTCCAACAGTCACTTTTAAATGGAAGAGGATGTCTGTCTACCAAGATTTGGCTTGGACTAGATCATTCTTTTTTTGCAGGCTCATCTTTTGCCATACATTACTTCTTTCTCTTATCCTTCTTCTTATACCATCTAGCTTATGATATTGTTTAATTGTACTTACTTTGTATTTTGAAATACATATTTTGTAAGGGGTATGAATAATCACTAGACAATGCTTACTCTGTGCTGCTATGTTGCATCAGATGGTTTGTGTGCTACCCTTAACTTTCAAAATAACCTAAGTTTTAAACCTCCTGCTCTCTGAATAGATGCCATTAACTTTGCAGAAGGATAATTTTCAACCTTTGTTCTTAAATCTCAGAATTTGTTGTTATATAATTGTTTATCTGTATGGAAACCATGCTAGCTATACAGGGGCCACTGAATACCACACTGAAGTCTTTGAAGAGTGCTGTTGTTGGGCACAAGTGTATGACCAGTAATGTCTTTCAGCCTTTCATTCATGAGGGCATAAAAAAAAAAGTGACAGCAGTTACAGAACTCCCTCATAAGGCCTCTGAATTTCTGCTAATCTATAGTTCTTTCTGTAACCTGTCCTTTTCAAGCCAACAGACATTAATTCCTTGTAAAATCTGTCAATTTTAATCCTGATTTCTCTTAATTATTTAAAAAATATTTCCCCACATATCTAACATCACAGTGATTTCAAAAGCTGGATTCAAAATATGAGAGACTCATGCCTCTCCCAGAGAGGCAAGGCTTCTGTCTACATTGTTTTAAGAAAAAAATGCTCAGCTGCTTCATCTGTCAGTCATTCTCTTCAAGTAGAAGGAAATACAGACATAGCAAAATAAGATTGCTCTCTGAAAGCAAAAAAGTAAGAACTTGAATCTTTTCTATCTCTTTCTATAATCTTCTTTGATCTGTCTCTTGCTGTCAGTAAGGATGTAGTTCTAAAGGCATATAATAGAAGGCAACTGGACCAGCTTGGTTTTTTGTGCTCAACTTCTAACGCTGAGGTAGAGGAAGCATAGAGGCATTTAAAAAAAACCAAACCAAACCAAAACCACAAACAAACAAACAAACAAACAAAACAAAACAAACCCTCCCCAAACAACTAGAAAGATCCTATTTCCCTATATTACCTGATTGAGACCAGAGCTCAAAACACCATTTTCGTAGCAACACCACTGAAGCTTCTTCCTCAGCTAGCTCAGCTTCTAAGGGTACTCTAGTCCCTACATTTAATACAACTTCTTTATCCCCAAATATAGCAGTCGCAACACTGAAACAGGATCTACATCACCATCCTAAACTACAGTCATCATTCTAAAAATTATTGTAGTTAATTTATTGCTGGTGCAAATTACTTTCTCTTCAGTATTACCCGTAGCAAATTTACTGCTGAGTTTATCAAAGTGTAGAAGACAATTTTCTTCCCATTTATCTGCAATATACTGCTAATTAAAATGGCCTAATACTCCTGTGACCTCAGGTTTCAATTATTCTCAGGAAAGGTTTTAGAGACAGAGATGATGAACACCCAATAAGCAAAGAAGATACAGATCTTGAATCATGAGAACTTATCCTGCAGCTTCTCCCAAGAACCTTTCATCTTTATCATCATGACATGAGTACACACTGTTCTGCTCTTACATTGCTCCCAATTGATCTCAGAGCTTTGCAAGAGGTGCCATCTATAGTTTGTACTACCTTGAAGACTGAAAAATCAATGACCAGAGAAAAAGGGCCATCAATTACCAACTCATTTAGGTCCTGGAGAAAAGTTTAGTGATGTTTTTTAGAGAAGACAGCTTGAAGTCATTTTAAAATGACACCAGCTACTGTCATTCCAGATGCTAAGAAAGCTAAACAGCTTTCTCTAATGACAGCTGTTCTTAAGGATAAATAACTCCAAAGGCCAGATTAAAATAAGTCAAGTAAGTAGTCCTCTATTTCAGTCCAACTGTGCCTAGCAAACTAACATTATGTAAATACTCTTAGCAACAGAAAAAAGCATCTGTCTTTGTGAACAGATTTCAGTCTCAAGCTAAATAATAAAAGGCTATATTTTCTGAAGGATATTTATGTTTCCATGAGTAACGCTGGAAGTTTACAATTACTTATTTTTCCATATAATTTGCCATAATGATTGTAATGATGAAGGGTTCTTAAAAATTTGAAGAGGAGAACTTAGTGCAGGTTTTTCTCCTTTGAAGGCAGAAATATTTTGAGCAACTTAACATATAAAATGCAAAGTCTGAAGAAAAATATCTGCCCAAATATATATTTGTCTTCTGGTGGAAGCTCTTCATATACATGTTTGCAGTGAAAACCAACTGGTTATGCTTTAAGAAAATAGTCTTCCTTTTAAAAAAAATTGCCATCACATAAAATGCAACCAGTTTTTGATATAACCAAGGTAGCCCAAGGTGATATGCTGAAGAACAGTGATAGTGACAGTTCTTCCCAAACCCTGTCTTCAGATATTATCTTCATCTTTATTTAGGTGATTATTTTATTTGAGATAGAATAATCATTAGCTAGGAGTCATCCTAGGGGATTAGAAATCATCTTTTTTTGGGTATCCTCATCAATTACAGATTCTTTTTGTGGCTTTTCTCATCCTTTTCCTTGATGTCTTTCATGAATGGCATCTGAAAAAACATATCCTTGCTTTGTTGGATATCTGATTGATAGAAAATGCATTTTGTAAATCAAGGGGCAAAGTCTAATACTACTTCCCAAAATACAAATACAAATATTTTTTCTGTTTTCAACTGGAGATTGAACTGCTTTAGTCTCAAGCTGGTAACACTACTTTTCTTACTTTCTCTTCCTTTTTATAATGTTAAGGACATATTTTAGGTCTCTTCAAGATGTTCAAGATACATGCTTCCATACTGTGAGCTCTTTTTTTCCAATAAAATATCTGCAATTCAGAGTAAAGCAGAATTCAGTCTTTCCCTGGTGCTAAGGATGTTTATAGGTAGTGTTCATAAACTAGTTGTGAATATGAGTTAATGTAGTTATTACTTACTGTTCAATTACTTACTTGAAGTCATAGATTTCTGAACAATACTACAGACCTTGAACATTAGTTTTTGTTACAAACAGCTGAATCAGATGAGAAACTGAAGCAAATTGTCACTCACAGGAAATCAAATTGACTGCAAATAGCAATTGCATACCTTCCAGAGGAGAGATTTCCAGTCCATCTTGATGGTCATCTGTAACCTTAAGATCAATCTGTCAGAGACAGATTTCAGACTGTTTCAGACTGTTACACCACATGTCAGATTGCACTCATACAGTGCCTAAAGCCAGACCTCACCCTTCCTCCATTGCAGAGCTGGCAGAGGTTGGTGTATCATGCTGTGGAATGTCAAACAGCTTTATATGTCTTGGCTTAAACTGAGGATGTGCATAAAGATACATCTTTCTCACAAAACCTCTCTTGCTGCTTTATACATACAGGGCTGCTCACTGGGACCATTGGATGATCCTTGCTATATGTGCCCATATGGAGATAATTCATAAGCATTTTAGAAGGCAAGGAAATCAGGGTAACCTGAAGACATTCCTTCTTTTAAAGATTTCCATAGACTAGGTGTTATCGGAAAATACATCTCTAAGTTATTGTGTGCACAAATATGAAAGAGCCCATTCTTTTTTTTTTTTTTTTTTCTTTTTCTTTTTTTTTCTTTTTTTTTTCCCCAAAAACAATGGCTAGCAAATATTTATAATTTTTTTTTTTTTTCAGGAGACAATCTCTCACCACTTTCAAATGCTCTCTTTCATGGTCTATCCTTGAATCAGTGTTTTAATAGTGGATAAGTGCAGTTAAAGACCTATTCACTGTCAAAAAGACTCAGGTGGCTTTTTGGTTTGGTTTGGTTCATTTGAGGTTTTTTTTGTTTCTTTTGTATCTGCTGAAAGACTGTGATCTCAGAAACCTTGTAAATATAAGGAATAAGGTATCATGCATGAGTTTTTTCTGATCCCCTATCCAGAGGATAAGGACTTTGACTATTTTTATCCTAATAACTTCAAAGTGTCTGAGATAGTTGAACCTAAAAATTTCTTGCAATTCATTCCAGGCTCTATTAACAAAGAAAGAAATATTTTCTATGTAACTTGAGATGAAATAAACATAACACTGAGCCTTCATTACCTGGGAAAGCCTTATCAGTACAGTGTGAATGAGGCCAAGACACCATTTAATCAGAAATTAGTCATCAGAAGAAACAGTCCCAAGGTATATAACGAGAGAGGTTTGTACCTCCCTGCTTATGACTAGATTCTTTCTTAATGCTCTAATGGTAAAGTTTCTGGAAATGTGTGTGTATTAAAGTTATGATACTTGCTGGAAAACCCATGCTTCCTGTTTGAGATGCAGAATACTTAATATACACTTTTTTATCTGTAAAGGATATGTGTCTACTTCTAGGAAATACTAACCTTGGAGAAATAGGTTTCAGGATTCCATGACTAGATGTACTTGTGCCACTATATGTATGTAGAAGTCAGTATTGCAGTCTGAGGAATAATAAAAAAGCATAGCTAATGGAAGTTATATGAGACTGGAGACTGAAAAGCTGGATTTCATGGCAGAGATAATGAGTAAGATACAGGGGGAGGATGCATTTAAGCAGAAGCCTGAATCTGCAATACATGTCCACTAGATCCAGGCTACCGCAATTCCTGCAAAAGAAAGCTTATGGAAAGCATGGACAACTGGGAGCATTGGGAAAAAAAAACAACAAACCAACAACAAAAACAACCATGCAAATAGAAGTAGGCTTCTATTCAACAGTACAGACTTATTTAATCCCTTGTACAAGACACATCATATTCACAGGTAAAAGTTGGAATAAAAGTTGTCTTAGGGTCTTAAGTTTTAAAGACAGGAATGAAAGTACAAATTAGCTAAAATATTAATAAATTCAAAGATTAAGGAATTATGCAGAATCTGATGCAAACAAAGCCTGGTATTTTTAACATAGAAAATGGACAAAGAAAGATCAGCTGAATTGCCTAGAGGGCCTGAGTGATTGAAAAGTTAATTGGTAACTTCAGTACTAGTCTCTGAACAATATTAGAAAACAGGTGGGTTTCCAGGAAGATGAGAGAAACTGACATACTAAAAAGCCCTTCACTTTTATTTGCAAAGTGATGGTGTAAAACCTACTGAGGTTATGCAGTCCAGGAAACATCTGGTTCTGTCCTTCTGACATACTTTGTGAACTCTGCCAACATCATTTATACATAATTATACTAGTTTTAGCAGGACTACTGCCTCTGCAACTCTAATGAGAACAAATATGGTGCAATTTTGGCCGATGTTGGCGCTTTTCTAAACTTCCTGAACTAAAATGCTTGGGCAAGATCCTAGCTTAGGAATTTATTTTCTGGGTTGCATCAGTTCAATTTCCATATGGTACAATGTAAGTATTAATTTTGTTATCATTATTGTTCTTAGGACTCCCGAGCCCAGATCAGGCACTCACTATGTAACAGAGCATATTGTCCATCCATAATTAAGGGTAAAAAACTGAAGACAAACCAGTGTCCAAGGAGATTCGGGAACAATCTCAATTAAGTGTGCTTGTCTTCCACAAAATAACAGATGAATAATTATCAGTTGTCTTTTTGGGAGGATTTTTAGGCACTATAGCAAAGATGTGAGAATGAAGGGATCAAGGAAGAGAAAAGCCTAAAATTATGTATCTTTGTGGGGAGCTCCATGTAGGCTTTTTGAACAAATAAGCAGATGAGGCAATATGTAACCTAATTAAAGCTTGAACCTCATTCCTGGATAATAGATGAAAAATTATTAAAAGAATGAGAATAGATGTCAATGTCTTTAAAAATGAAATTTTTTGTTTATTGTGAGGGAAACTATGAAAATTGCAAAGACCTGCATGAGCAAATTGAATGGGTGGGTTTTGAAGATAGTCTTGGCAGCAGTGTATAAATAGATATTCCTGGGACAAAAATGCTTTTTTTTCAGGGCCAAGATGTTACAGTAAGTGAGCTGTAAAATAACTGTGACCTTAATGAGAATTTTAACAGCATGAGTGTACGAAAAAGACCAGGTTTTAGAGATGGTTCTGCAGGCATAGCAAAGAGTCTAAATTAAACCTGGCATCCAGGTTATGGGTGTTTGAAACTAGCAGGACAGGAAGAGTCCTTTGAGAATCTGGAGAAGAGGCAGAGAAGAGATGACTTGAAGGAGAGAGAGCTCTGTTTTAGCTGTACTGAACTTGAGATGACAGCCAGACACTACTCAAGAGAATATCAGCTCATGCCTTGATCTTACCCAATTAAGGTAATGTTTTTGAGAAGAGAGGTCTGGAATGAAACAGTATCCAAGATCCTTCAGGTAAAGATTATGATGGCGTTTGTAGGTGAGCTGAAAAAGGAGGAAATCAGGAGAGGGACAAGAGCTCTTGGAAATATGGAAAATGTGACCCATGAGGAAATTATGAAAGAATTAAGATTTTTTTCAATAAAAATAAGAAGAAAAAATAAAAAAGAAAGTTTTATTACTATCTACATTAGAATTACAGGTAACTGGAAAATGGAGAAAATTAACTGGTCTCCATTGCAATTGCCGGAAGAACATGTTGGTTTAAGGAAAAGGAGCAGAAAAAAGCTCTGCAATAATATAGATAGCAATCCATGTCTCCTATATCTAAAACGTCTCCTCAGCCGGATTTTTTAGAAACAGATATATATTTACCAAGAAAAGCAGGTACCAAGGCTAGTTACGGCTTTCTTTGCCTAGGTCTGGGAAAGATGGTTCTAATAATTTCTTGCAGTCTCTTCCAAGTTTGACAATATGAGCTCAGTTGGTTAAAATTTGATGCTTATAATAATGCCAAGGTCACGAGTTCAAGCCCCCATATGAGCCATTCATTTAAGAATTGGACTCAATGATCCTTGTGGGTTCCTTCCAACTCAGAATATTGTGTGATTCCGTGTCATTAACCTGTAGGCCAGTAAATATGATTTTTGCCACCGCTAACAGAAGGTCACAGGCTTCAAGAGTACCTGGCAGTAAGGGGACTCAGGAGACGTCTGTCTTTTTCTCAGTGGGAGCTGTTTTTAGCTGGCAGAAGTTGGCAGAAGTTGCGTGGTGTCCACGTGCCTGTTGCTTCCCTACATTGGCTTCATTTTGGGAATGCCTGGGCAAGGGGCAGGCACCCCTGCCTAGTCACTTTAGGACAAACAGTCCCTGCAGAGTTCACAGAATTCACATGGATAGAACCTGCAACCTTGGCTTTATTAGCACCATGCTTTAACCAAGAGTAGGGGAGGCAACATGCAACTCCCAGACTTTGCCTGGGAAACGGGGAGAAGGAGGCAGGCTGTAATTTGAAAACTTTGGAAAATAGGCTCACAGGCACCCCAGGGGAGGTGTCTCCACTCGCCAGCAGTGATCTAAATCTGATGGAAAACTTGGGATGTTGACAACTGCTTGTGATGACCTTTCTTATCTGAGGAAGCCTGGTGTCATCAACCAGAGGAACTGGAGGGAAGAAAGAAGAGTGATCATGTAATCAGAGAGATGGGGTAGATTTTAGTAAATTTTCTTGAATACTAATACTTTATGAGTATCATTATTAATTATATTTTTCTGTATATTTTTGTTAATATTATTATCACAATCATTATTATTATAATCACTATTATTATCATCATTATTATTATAAATATTAATTGATTTTTTACTAGATGAACAAGGTACTAGTTAGGCTCATATAGTATATTGCCTCTACCCTGTAAGAATAATCTTTTCATATGAAAGTCTGAGGCCTTCCTCTGAAACAGAATTCCTCAATTTATTCAATACATTATTGTTTTAAATTTGATAGGATACTTGATGGATAAGATAGAAAGTTTAGCACCATATTTCTAAGATAGTATATAGAAATTCTTTGTGGATTGAAGAACTGGGGCCTGGATATGTGTATTTTCTGTCGCACTGTGGTACTCATATTTATGCAGAAAAAACTTTGTAACCTAAAATAGTGGTGTTAAATGCCTTTTAAATTACGACTGATCTTTACAGCATAAAGAATAACCTTAGTCAGCCACAAATCTTCCCCAGAGGCCTGATATAAGGAAATTACTTGTCTTAAAAGTCCAGTCCTGTCCTGTGGCTACTTGTTAAATACAGTCTTTGACTCCCAAGTAGTTACCTGTTCAGATTTTTTCTTAAATCTCTGAGTAACAGCAGAGGAAATGCAGACAGCTATGAACCCACCATATCTACTGAAAACATTGACCCAGTCACACTTTCATATTCAACGTCTATTGAATCCCTGAAAATAGGAATTATTAGAAGATAATCAGGTGCCTTGAAAGGATATTAATTCCACTTTTTCTTTGTTTTCAACAATACTATGTTTTCTTCTCATTTTTTAAAACTTTTTATGTTTCTCTTTTTATTTATAAAGATTTCTTCCAAATTTTTTCATTGTATTCAAAAACTAGAGAGACTTATTACGTGAAGAATTTAATTAAATTCTTCCACAAAAACAGCTATTTCTTCATCCACCTCTGTTTTTCATCATGACCTCTTCAGTTAATTTTCCTCATTTATCTCAGGTAGTACAGTGGGGACTTTGGAAATCATATTTTTATATAAATTAATGTATTAATATTTGTTTGTTTAAAAGGAAGAAAAAATTGTGGAAATGCTGTCCAACCTATTATCTATGTGATATGGGTGTCTGAAATGTTAATGTTTAGCACACCTTGACTGAAAGCATTACATTATGTGTTCCTTATTTGTTTTAAACTGTGGCCAGTTATAGCTGTAACCAGAAGATGATTGCACAGATGCAAGCTGTGAGCTAGTTTGGCACTGTGTATTCACATTTAATGGTTTTCACTGGTACAGTTCTGTCATTGTACTTGCAGTTCCTCAGAAATCTCAGCAGAGCTCTAGAAATAACCAGAGACTCACTGGCTGACCACTGTTTAAAATACTTGGATGCCAATTGTACTTCTGTCTTGTATTTTTTGGTCAGAACATCAAACTCAAAAAAGGTCTTGTCAATATTCATCATTGCATCTTAAATTAACAGCTCAGGATGATCAGTTTAAACTGAATTAGTAATAGTGTCTTACACTCTGATGCTGTTCATCAAAGAAATAATCCAAGCTGTAGAAAATTGTTTGGAAATCAAATCTCTCTGTGTAAAGTGGTAATCATGACAATTTTTGTAGGTTTTTTCCAACTTCACCAAAGATCAGTGGAATGCTGTCTACATTTGTAGGCATAGCATTTTGTTGCATTTTGCCCAAATGCTTGTAATACTAATTTTAGCATTTCTGTTTAATATGATGTGATGAAAATTCATGTGTTATTCTTCATATACTGCAAGAGGTACTTGAGCACACACTGATAATACAAAGTTATTTTGGGTTGCAAAGATGAAGAGCAGCTACAAATTCTGCAGAAAGATCTCAGACCATGGATTGAATGGATGATAAGAAAGGAGGTGAAATTCCATATATGTAACTGTAATGGGACACAGAGAAGGAAACAACCCTAACTTTGCAAGGGGACAGATTGATTCTGAACTTGCTGTTGACATTCAGGAACAAGATATTGCAGTTGCAATAGCTACTTTTGAGAAAAAAAAAACAGCTCAACTCTCAGCGGTGGTCAAAATTAGTACTTAATATTAGGAATTAGTAGAAAAGGATAGAAAGCAATCAAGATAACCTCCTATTGCTTCTATCTGAGGTTTAATACTTTGTAAATCCATAGCTTACCTAATCCTAGAACGTTGTTCGTAGTTCTGAAATGGTAAGGATACAAAAAAGTGCTGTCAAGGTGACCAGTCCTTTGAAATTACTTCTCCATGTGAATTATTTAAATTAAGCAACCAAGGAGACTCCAACCAAAAGAGACTGAGAAGACAGAAAATTGAGATGCATAGGTCTGTAGAAGGCAAGTAGGGAATGACTAGTCTTATGATGTTTGGGAAAGGATGGGTGGGTTTCAGGCATACTACTGAGAAAACATTTTAGTATTTGGTTGACACAATGAAGAGTATCATAATTTTGCCTTTTCCCTTTTTCTTTGACTTTTTTTAACCTTACTGCTTTTCCTCATCTGCTTGCTTTTAATCTCTGCTTCTCTTTAATTTATTTTTCCTTTGTATCTAGCAATCCTCCAGCCCTATAGGCTAAACACAAAATAGGGCTAAAAGAGGTAAGCACCCCCACTAATGAATACACCCTGTGAAGCATTTCTATCTTTCCTTCTTTGTTCTTGACTCTCTACTGCGGAGCTGAGTTTAGCCTAGAGTCTGTGATCTCCCAGCTATCAGATAAGATCAGGAGATGCTGTAGGGTGTGATTTGTAGGGAGTTAGGATTCTTGTTTAATGTTGTTCTCTGTTACTACTGTTTGCAGAAGAACTTGCAGTCTGTTGTATGCCTGTTCACCAGTTTAGAGATCATGCTAAAAACCAGTTTCAGAGCAACAGTGCTGTCTGAGCTCTTGGTCCAACACTGGTGGCTGACATGCTGGTGGGATGCTGATGAAGTCAGCCTTGTTTGTGCTGGATCAGTTATGGTTCCACTGTGCTTCCAGTGTCAAGCTAGCAATAACAAATGGATATTTGGAGGAATAAAAATTTTTCTGTTTTGATCCAGACACTGGTGCAAGGCTCTTGTTTGTTTTTTTCAAGATGAAGCTATTCTAATCAGGTCTCCTTGAATTCAACTAACACAAACAAGTGGGGCATTGACAGATTTTTGGAAGTGCTCTACTGCTTTCTTTAAGTGGGTGAAATTTAAGTTGGTCTGTGACAACTCCAGTGAAAATCCAGTATTTAATTCTTGTTATACACTTTTTAGAAAGTGCTTTAGGTGATATATACATTGCCCAGAATTTTCCCATTTCTCTATTTTAAAATAATCAAAAGGACTTTGGTTAAAGGCAGGGAATGTGTTTGAAATGATTTGGCTTCTAATTCTCTGCTTTGGCATTGGGATAGCAATTCATTGGCAAGCTAAAGCATTCCCTTTTAGCTCCTGATGAACCAAACTGGTTTGAGCCCCCAAGCCATCAGTCTTTCTTCATTTACCTTCCTTCCTTGAGGTCATTGCTGTTGGTTTTATAACAGGCAGAGGCTGGTATCATCAAACCCAGCTGTACACATGCTGAATGATTGCTGTGACATAACAAATTACATTTTCCACAGGGTTTAGTCAAATGTGTTTTCATTTATAATCTTACCAGAAAAAAAACCCAAAACAATCATTAGGACTTGTTCTTCAGCACTTTCAGTTATGAGGAAGGGAGTTGTGAGGAAAAGAAGAAAATAAATACTGAGAAAAGATATATGTTTATTGGGTAATTAATTTCTGGGAAACCAAATGTACCCTTAAGGATATTTTAATCAGATATAGTTACACACTCCATTCCTAGGTCACGCAGTGCTATGGCAATCTCAGATCTCTACATATGATTATAACATCTGAACATCTATGCTTTTTTTCCCATCAGATTTGTATAGTTTATCTGTAACAGCCTCCACAGAAAATCACAATGTGTAACTTTCTGTCAAACAAAAGGACTATCACTGATTTTTTTGAATATGACAGTAATGTCCATTGGTAGATCCAAGTGAAACAAAGCGTCCTGTTGTGCTAAACACTGAGTAAATACACAGAGAGATATAAACTCTTCTATGGTTTCCTCAGGTATGGTATTTGTAGATGACAACATAGTATCAGCAGTAACCAGTATTGCTGCATTCTTAAATAGACAAAAACCCCAGTACTCTTGATGCTATGTAGTTAGTTATCTTTGGATATATGTTAGTTATCTGTATTTTTGGATGAGTGATTTGAATTTGAGATATGAAATGAAAGCTATCATTTAAAATTAGAAGACTCAATTCTGAATTTCTTTCATGATCTCAACTAATAAATCCAAAGAGTAGTTTGACACCCTTGAAAGTCTTACCTTGCTGATTTTTCAGTTGTGTTCACTATACAGAGTATGGATTTGAATTTTGTTTTGTGCATTTCTTCATAGGGAGTTCCAAGCAAAACGTAATTGATTCAGGTTCAAAGGTACTTTTTCATGCTATGTCACTTTTAAGGCTTGCAGTGTACTCCAAGAAGCCACTAAATACAGCAGGAACTTTGAGCTTTATTTATTTATATTATCTATTAGTTCTCCTCTAATTGCAAATCCTTCTGGTGTGCAAGAAAATTGTAGGCACTTCATTTCTCTAAAAGGCTCTTGGTTGTATCAACCTAGAAATTATATAACCCATTCTTACTCCCAGTAAAGTCAGGAAAAAAATCCTTGAGATTATGTCCGTTGGTTAAAACTTGGTGCTAATAACACCAAGGATACAGGTTCAATTCCCTATATGGGCCATTCACTTAAGAGTTGGACTCAATGATCCTTGTGGGCCCCTTCCAACTCAGAATATTTTATGATTTGTTGTTGATCAACACTTCAAAATGCTTGCAGATGTTCTTATTGTATCTAGTGAGGAAGAATGACCCTGTTGAGTCAGCCAAGTGGGAGGCTCTGCCAGACAATCTGCTATAAAGAACGTCTAGGCACTCCTGATGGCAGTTCCATGTCTGCTGACCCTGGGAACACCAATGTTCCAGATGTTGAGTAGCAGTGTTTGGGAATTCATTTCCTCAAACATTGTGAAATGTAATTATAAAACAGTAGTATTCTATCCATTCACATTGCTTTGATCACAGCAGCAGAATGAAAGCCTTTACGACCATAAAGGACTTTTCCAGTTCACATACTTTTTCCTTCAAATAATAGAACATCTCTCCAGTTTCCTCTCTAAAAATAGAGAACCAACAATGTGAATCATTTAGAAAGCCACTACTTTTAGACCAAACTTCAGTTCCTTGGCTGAACAACCTGAACAAGTAAAAAGGCAACAAAGTCCACTGTCTGATATGTCTGTTGGAGCCCATCTGTGCTTCGGTCCTACAAGGAAGCCAGAGGATATGGTGAAAGCAGCAAGATCACGAGGGATGGAGGAACATAGTTCTCATCTTTCCCTGAGTATGGAAAGCAGGATGACCTGTGGGTGTCACCATTCAGATATAGGAAACAGCCTTGGGAAAACAGTCTTCCCTAATCTTTTCACAGATTGATTGCTTCTGCAGCTGCTGTGACATTGCATTTGCTTCTGTCTTGTGGAGAAATTACTATGTAAAATTCTCCTAGAACCTGATGCTAATGAATGTGTCAGAGTTTTTTGTTGGGTTTTTTTTTGGTTGGTTGGTTGGTTTTTTTTTTTTTTGCCTTTTTTTTTTTTTTCTTTTTTTTGTGTTGTTTTTTTTTTTTTTTTGCTACATGATTTATCATGCTATAATCATAAATCGCCAAATTTCTAGAATGCTGAGTGACAACTGTTTGCTGTTCTCCCATACATACACACTTTGGAATGAAGATGTCTCTTCCTTTGTGCTAGTAATCCACTTTTACCAAGTGCTCAAAATGAACAGCTTTGAGGAAACTTTCCTTCAGAAAAGTCCTTAACTTTAGAACAAGTTCTTATCTTCCAGTTCAACTTGCTGTGTCTTTGGGGCATAATATACAACACATTTTTGTGAAAAGTCAAGAATGTTGGCAGGCATGGAGGCTTTGGGCTGAAGTTAGATGAATGCTATTTTTTCCTACTTTTTTTTCTGGAGATAATTCAAGTATTTTTTTTTTTCACTTGTTGACAAAGTCCTATTATCAATGCCTTCATTTGGTAATAGAAGGAAGTTATTATAAGAATAAAGAAGATAGCTTTAGCATGTAGCTCCCATGTATTTCTTCCTTTACTCACTCTAGTCCTTTTAATTAGAATCTCTATCCCCAGCTGACAAACCCAATTGAAATCTGACATTTTGATGCAAATTATTTCATTAACAGTTTTGTCATGCTATAACTACTTTTAAAATTTTAGCTCTTAAAGTCTTTGTAAAAAAAGGCTGATGAAAGAACAAACAGTGAACAGCCTTATTTTGTTTATATAGCAGCATCAGGGCACACACCAACCCCCCCTTTGTTCTGAGGATGACCACTGGGGACAATAGGCATTTCAAGGCATGTAGACATTACAGCCTTGGTCTCCTTTTGGTATCTTCTGGTAACATTTAAAGCATGATGGTGGACTTACAAGGTTAACAATGTTTTCAGTTTCTTTCTTCTAATCTTGTCTCTTTAATGAATGCCCAAGTTTGAATAAGCAGTAAAATCCCTTGGTAACCTAATGATAGCTGGGGTTAACTGCAAAAAAAGGTGGCTTTTGGTCTTTGATAGCACATCTGAATATTCCTCCTCCTGCTCGAGTGTTTTGCAATGAGGCTTATTTTATGAAACTTCAGGTTTTGAAAAACAAATTCTGGCTTTTTTGGAACTGACTCAGGCTAGGTATTCCCTACTGCAGCTAAATCTCTTATTTGTTTTCATGTTTCCAGCCAAAAAATTACCATGCAATATTTTTAATAAAGAAGTTTTTGATTATGTAAAATGTAAAGAAAAATTTAAACATTTTGAACACAGTATTTCTGATTTAAATAATTTCAATAACTACAATGGTTTCAGGCTATGGGAAGGAATAGGAGGGCTATAAATTTAGTAACTGAATTTATACCATACATCTGACATTTGCAGCTTGCTAATTATTGCTAAGGGCAATAAGTGAAGCACTCAGATGTTAGGTAGTACTAGTGTAGAGTTTTGACCCTGGCTGAATGCCAGGTACCCACCAATGCCACTCTCTCACTCCCCTCCTCAGTTAGGCAGGGAAAATATAATTAAAGGCTCGTGGGTTGATATAAGGGAGCAATCACTCACTACTGCCACAGGCAAAAAGGACTCAACTTTGGGAAACTGACTGAACTCATTAAAAATCAAAATCAGAGTAATGAGGTAACGAGAAGTAAAACAAATCCTAAAAATGCCTTCCACCCATCCCTCTCTTCTTCCTGGGTTTAACTTTATTCCCGGTTTTATACATCTTCCCCAGCAGCGCAAGAAGTGGGCAATGGGGATTACAGTCAGTTTATGACATATTGTCTCTTCTTCCACTTGCTCCTCAGGGAGATGAGTCCTTCCCCTGCTCCAGAGTGAGGTCCCTGCCATGGGAGGCAGTCCTCCATGAGCTTCTCAAATATGAACCCTTCCCACAGGCTACAGTTCTTCACTAACTACTTCAGTGTGGATCTGTACAACAGAGTGCAGTCCTCAGGAACAAGCTTCTCCAGTGTGGATCGCTGGTGGGGTCACAACTCCTGCTAGCAAATATGTTCCAGTGTGGGCCTCTGTCTCTATGGGCCACAGGCTCTGCCAGGAGCCTGATCCAGCATGGACTTCCCATGGGGTCACGGTCTCCCTCGGGCATCCCCTGCTTTGGCATGGGGTCCTCCAGGGGCTGCAGATGGATCTCTACTCCATTGTAGACATCCACAGATACCCATATAGCCCATCCACTATCAGAACTTCGCCATGTAAAAACAATACAACTAAAATTAGGAAGTCAAGTGATCTTAATTCCGTTTTCCTGTAATGCTACTTCTTCCAACTTTTGCTCATTAAGGAATATAACCTTGCTTATACCCTGAACTGACAATGCCACAATGCAGGCTAACTTATGCATACATCAATGGAAAAAAAAAGAACTTATAGCAGAAAATATCTGTGTGCTTTTAAATGGACTGCCTGCAACAAACAGATACACTATACTTCTCCAGCAAAGATCACAGCTGTTTGGAAAAGGTATCCCTTTGATTTGGGTATCCCTTTGGGACAGAGCCCAGCATGAAGGCTGAAGGTTTGATGGCAGAGAGTTCAGGTCAACACAGATTTTTGGTACTGCTTATAGGAAACTTTTAAAACACACAAAAAAATTACACTTGTGTACCATATGGGAGGGATTTGGGGCAGTGATCAGATACAAACAGGGGTATTAACAAAAGCATAATGTGAGGTCAATATCCACTGCCGCTAATTCACAGCCAACAGCACATGCTCTTGTAAATGACACTTGGCAGGGAAAAATCTCCCTCACATTTTTGACACCTAAAAGTTTGATCTGGAACACAGGAGCGGCCAAACGGAGCTCTCAATTCACAAGATGCACGAAAACTTTGCAGAACTGTGGGCTGGGCTTCCTTTCAAGTCTAGGAAGACACAGGTGCCTCCTTATACTCTTGCTGCTCTAGTCTGACATGAGTTAAACTATCAGTGGGACAGAAGACCAGATTCTGAGGTGGGAGCCTTAGTGTCCAAGTAAAATCAGAAAAGTAAATAAATTCAGTGGGGTATTGGGGGGTTTTTTTTGTTTTTATTTCTCAGTAATAAATACACAGTAGTTTTAATTTATTTTCTCTTTTGTCCTTGTCTTGTCCTGTTTCTGTAGCCACTTCCAAGTTGTTAAGCATTTTGTTTTTTTTCAAAATTCCAGACTTCAAAGACTAGCTGTAAACAACACCATCTATTTTTTTTCTTAACAGGCAACTGAATACAGTGTACGAGCAACTGAGGAAAATATCAATTGAACAGAACTTGTAGTTTTTATCGCTGCTATCAAATGATCTGATAGGAAGTGTATGTCTGGAAAAATGGATCTATTGCAATATTACATGCATTGTATTAAGCTGCTGACTCCTACATAAACCCGCTTGATAAGTACATCTAGCTTATTGTGTTCACTATGAGTCTTAGAAAAGGCAGAGGGCAAGTGAGATTTTGGTCATATAAATATACTCTTTGCTCTTAACTGAAGTGGTAAATGACTCTCATTAAAGACAATCACACTTTTTCTTTTTTTGTTAATTCCAACTTAATTTATGTGCATTTTTTGTGGAATTAAGATATGCTTAAAGTAAAACAAGAATGTTCATACAGTGTTTTGCTCCAGTTTACATAAATCACTTTTTAAAAGTGATTTAGATGTTGGCCTACTTGGAGAATTTACTATTAAATTCTTGTGCACGGACAAGTCCACTATCACTTGGTAAACTTGTTTTAGGGCTCCTAATGCTAGATTAGTGACACAGAAATGTTGTCTAAGTTATGAGAACTTCACAGTTGGTTAAAATTTCTTCTAAAAATTGTGGTAGTCTAAATCTATGAAAGCAGAAGTTATGCCAAGTGTCCTCTCTACACACACATCCTCAAAAAGGCCAGCACAAAAACCTGAAGTCTAGATGAGCTATATGTCCTGTGCTTTAGACCACTTGGCAGTGACAAGGTCATATATATATGCACTCTCTATCCAGATTCCCCTTGTACTGCTGCGTGAGGTAGTAACACAGGAATTTAATATTAATGATTATGGGCATGTAGACAGAGGGGAGCAACTAATGGAGGTCTTGGGACTAATATCCAAAAAATAAAAACCTGCATTAGTCTATACAAGAAAGTTGTTTAAGGCAGAAAAATATATTACCATCCAAAGTAGAGGGGTGAAAAAAGAAAATATTTTTATTATATATTAATTTAAAAATCTGTGAATCTAGATTAAAATTTAATAGTGCTTATGTCTTACAATTGTAAATTTTCATAATTTCAGTCTAAATTCTGACCTATTTAAGAGACCAGAGTTATTAATAATTCCTATTTTTTCTATTCCTCAAACTTTACAACTGGATTTCTCCAAGGCATTCTTCATTCTCACTCCTGTCTTCCTCTTCATTTTGAAAGTATTGGTTCAGGGAATTGGCTGAAAGATATAAAAACACACACATAAAAATGGTTTGACCGATGCTATTTATTGTAAAATATTCCTTTTTTTCCTGGAAGAGATATGAAGGTGAATCAGGAAATGGATGGCTTTTTCAAATCACATGAATCAGTACCCGAGAATTCATCATTTTCACCAAACATCTGTTTACTTTTAGGGACTTGAAGTTGAATAGCCCTTATTTAGAACTCATATAACGACTTCTTTAAGTGCCTTATTTGTCAGAGACTTCAATGGAAAGAAAGAGGCAATTTCTAAAATTTGGCTTGCAGATTTATAAATGTAAGTACACATTTATTTATATTTATTTATATTTTATATAGTTGTGTTGAAAATATCATCTTATGCATTCATAAAAATAAACAACTTTGTTTATAAAGAGCCTTAATAATAGAAATGTCATGAGAAATATTACTTTATTCTCTCTTTTAATCACAAATGGTAAATATAAACTCATAAGAAGAACACCTAGGTCTCAAAAGCCAAGTAATTTAGAATCTCATCTAGCTTTTCCTAATCCCTAGATATTACGGAGACTAGTCAGTTTAACCTTTATATACAGCACATTACATGAGACAATAATTTGATGGAAAACAGCAGAGTTTTCAACTCTTAACATTTTTTCCCTATGATTTAAAGCAAGTGTTGCAATGGTGTGTTTTGTGAAGACAATTAATATTATGCTCACTCTGACCTTGTCCTGTGTCTGCTACTGGGCGTACACAGCTACAGCCTTGCATGGCCTGCTTTTTAACAGTGTACTTCCCTACCAGACTCATCTGAGAATGAGGATGGCAAACTTAGAGACCTCTGGGTTATCTGCTGTCCTGAGATGAAGATGCCATTCCTATTTTTACATTTAACAACATTGTGAGTCCCTGGTATTTAAATATGGCAGACTCATGATGATCAAGCCTTGGAAGGTGATGTTGCTCAATGCAGTAGGGAATACTAAGGACTTGCTCAACTCAGGGCAAATACTTTCCTGAATCTCAGTGGGAAAGAAAGAAGAAACAGCAGTGTAGGCCTGGTGATTAATTCTCTCAGGAGGATCACATAAAGAAGCTAAATTCAAGACACCAGACTGTACAAACTCTCTATTCTTTAGCATTGCTCAGAAATGGAGCTTGTTCATATGCACCATGCTTCTGCCTGGTCTGCTTTGGAAAGGCTCTGGTCACCAATATGGTTTCTCCGAAGTAATAAATTATGTGATTAAAGTACCCAAAGGTAGACAATTAACTATGAGACTTCAAAGTTTTTCTCTGCCTGTTTCTCATGAATTAAACAAAAGTAAGTAATGTTTTCAATGTTCTGGAAAAAGCCACATGCAATGGGAATAAAGCCTTTAACTCTGTGATTGTGAAGCAAGCAAAGTTGTTTCCTTATGATTCGAGCATAAGTCAAGGTTCAGTTTTCCTGAAGCTAACTCCTCCCTCCTTTTCTGGTTTCTTTTTTTTTTCCTTTTAACCCAACTTAAAACTTTCAGTTTACTGTATCTGACTTTGTTTTTCTAAATGATGAAAAACACACTGCTCAAGGTGCTTTTGATGGGTAATGTGAAGACAGGCCTTCCCTTTCACTATGGCTTTCCCACCTAAACAGATGGAAATCCACCCCCTTCCCTGCTTTCTAACACTCCTTGTATCCTGCCACCACAGGGAGGAGCTGAAATCTTGGCTTCCCACCAAACTGGCCAAAAGCCTGAAGGTGCTGAGCAGCCTTTCCACTTCCAACTGCAGTATCTTACTGCTTTCACATACTGCCATCCCTTAGCATGCCAGACTCTATTTTTTTGGAAGGAGAGATCAAGAATTAGTAACAGTGAGAAATATAATGTCAGGAAAATACAGGGCAGAGGAGGATGACAAGCTCTATATTGGAAGGAAAGCTGGCTGGAATGGGACTTGGTCCACTGAGCGTTTTGTTTTCCCCTTCCAGATAACAGAGCTTTTCCTGCTGTTTTGTCCCCCACGGCCAGCATAATATTCCTAGATTATAGTAGAATATCCTTATTTATTTTGGATATAGTAACACACTGAGGATTAGCCTGGGATCAAGACACCAATGTGCAACTTCTACAGACACAAAAAACCCTCAGCCCCTACTTGGAAGAGTACATCTGAGGATTGCATCACCTAAAATTGCTGGTCACACTCATCTGATTTAACTCTGCACTTAGACATAGCACAGAGTTACATGTACCAATAAAAATGTTACATTTTGTAGCTTTATTTCAAATATAGTTACTCTCACAGGGAGTTTCATACCTCTTTGCCCTTGAGCTTCTCAAATAAAATTAAATAAAATTAAGCATTGACATCATTACTGTTCTTCCGTGAAACGGGTAGTTAGCTATAAACCACATGGATTAAAAGTTCTGGGAGTGATACAGAGTCAATATGATTCCAGTGGAATTTTTCTTAGGATGTACTGTACATCATTAAAACATTATGATATAAAGCTATAAGTGTGAGTTTTGAGGCTTTGTTTCTTTGTTTGGGAATTTTTACTTATATGTGCATTGTTTCATAGTCAAACTGCAGGTGATAGAATTTAGGTTGGTTTTGGGTGTGGTTTTTTTTTTTTTTTTTTTTTTTTTCTGGCAGTTGCTTTTACATACACAGTGTTTACTTTTCTTAGATAAAGTATGAATGTTTTATTTTTTTTCCCAGCAGCTGGAAAAACAAATATACCTGCTCTTCAAAAAGGAACTCTAAATTCATTGTAATAGGTATAGATACATAAAAAGTGTGGGACTTTCTGATGTGAACAGATATGCCTTAAACCCACTCCAAACAAGTTAATGGAGTAAAGGTAATGGAGTAGACACGTGAACCACTGTATATTTGCACTTACTTTGATGTCAATTTTTAGGTGTAAAAAGAATCCTTTCATTTTCTATACAAGTATTTTCTGAATCAGAAGCAAATCACGCGGGAAAGTTATCCTACATAAATATGCATTACAGTAGTGGCTTTTCAAACTCTATTGTTATAAATAAGGAAACATCCTTGATTGTCAGGGTTGCATGACTGTAATCAGAAAAAAAAAAGGTGTTTTTTTTTTTGTTTGTTTGTTTTGTTTGTCTGTTTGTTTGTTTTAAATACATACCAACAAGCAATCAGAAAGAATGCTCCAAATTCCAGGACTTCATTTTGAATAGTAACTTCAAACTTTCATTAATGTTTCTACTTGAACAAGTTTCTTTTATATCATAGCCAAAGTCACGTTCTCCCTTGAGCTGAATGTTTCAGGCAATTTGGATTTGCAGCATTTAGCTTGCTAATAAGTTTTGATTCTAATTTTAATTAGGTGTATTTTTATAGGATTATTCTAGCATGAATCAATTCCATGATTTTGTTTTAATAAACTCTTAGTGCTTTTGGTCTTCTAAATGGAGGTCTTGCTGCAAACAAAAGTCAGTTTCTCTCTAGTTTGTAGTAGAAATGTGCAAATGCTGCCATAAAAGAAAAAAACCAACTTTGATGGAATTATTTACAATACACACACGAACAAAAATAACCTCCTGGTTTAACACAGGTGGGCTGGCTAAACACAAAGACATGCGTCGAAAACCCAGTGAGAGCAGAAATGCAAACGCACGTACCTGGGGAGATGCCTGCGCGCCCCGGCTGCAGCCCCGCACTGCCACGTCTCACTGTCCCATGCACGCCGCGGGACCTTTATAGGGAACTCTCCCAGGGCCTGGAAACGAACTTTCGGGGCTGACACGTCGATCGTGCTGTGGGGGGAGGGAGGGGATTGGCGGGGGCGGAGAGGGACTCGCCGGAGGCTGTTACGTGGCCGCCAGAGTGTCAACCCCGCGCTCCCCGAGCCGTGCAGTGCCCGGGTGCTCACCCGCGCAGCGCGGCGGGGACGGGGCTGCTGACGCGGGGCTCCCGCTACCTACGCGGCTCCGCGCCGGACTCCCGGGGGTCGGGCCCGGGACACTGGGGGTTGTCCCGCCGGCTGCGGGGTGGCGGTACGAGGGGGCTCGGGGAGACGGCGGGCGCGCACCGTGGGCGCTCCCGTGCCAGCCGCTGGCAGCCGGCTCTCCTTCGCCTCCTGTTTGCTGCACCCGGGTTTCGGCGGCGCTTCCTCCGTCTCCGGAGCCCCCGGCACAGGACGAGAGCCCCTGAGGACTCGGCAGAGCGGAGTTGCCCATTGCCCACCGCCTCCCCTCCTTAACTTCCCTTCCTCCCTCCCGCTGTCTCTTGCTGCAGCTCGCCGGGATTTGTTATGCTTAGTTGTACTGGCGCTGGGGCGCCCTTGCTCAGATCTGATGGTGAGGAGCAGCCTCAGGTCATGTTTGTTTGAGCTGCGGTGAGCAAAGGGAGGGAAAAAAAAAAAAAAAAAAGAATAAAAATAAAACCAAACCCCAACCCCGAGCACAAATATCTCAACCAGTTGTAACTTCTCGGCTGGCCCGAAGGAGGGAGCGCGGGGGGAGGGAAGGGAGTAATGCGAGATCGCCCCAGCCCGGGGCAGCGCCGGCTGCGGGACGAGCCGAGCCGCGCACCGCATCGCCGGGGACTGGCGGCCGTGGCGGCCGCCCCGGCTGCCGCTGCTCCGCCCCCGCGGCGGGGCGCTGGGTCCGGCCGCCGGGCGAGGCGCGCAGCTGCCGCGCCGCAAACTTGGTGGGAGCGAGCGGAGCGCGGGCGGCTCGGCGGGGCTGCGGCCATGGCGGCGTGAACAGCGGAGCGGGCACCACCGCGGCGGCGGAGCCCTCTCTCCTGCCCGCCCGCCCGCGGCGTGCAGCCCACGCGCCTCCAGGTAACCCCTCCCGGCCCCTCTCCCCCGGCGCCGGGCTCGGGCTGGGGCGGGTCGGAGCGCCGCAGGGATGGCACGTCCACGGCCGCCCTCTCCCTGCCCGGGGCCACCTCGCGTGGCGCTCAGCGATCTGCGCCGCTGGCTCCGCCGGCCGCCCCGGGGGACGCGGAGGCCGGCCGGGGTCGGGGTCTGGGCGGCGCGGCGGGTGGGTGCCGGCAGGGGGAGCTGGTGGCGAGGCGCAGCGGCGCTGCCGCCGGGGACCGCTGTCGGGGAGCGCTGCTGGCGCCCGGAGCCCCAATCGGGCATTGCCCGGCCCCACCCCTGAAAGTCCACCGAGCCTTCCAAAGCGAGTGGCCGTTCTCCCCGAAGACGGTGCTGTTTGCTAGGGAGAAATAAAAACCAGATGGGCAGGCAGCCGCATCTGCAGCGGGGCTGAAGCCCTGAACGTCCCCGCCGGAGCTCCGCGCAGCGGGACCCCCGCACCGCTCCCGCCCTCGGGGTCGCACTCACGGCAGCGCGTTCTCGCCCAGGAGCGTGAGGTGCGTTGCCGTCGCTGAGGCAGCGGGGAGGCAGCCGCTGGCTCTGAAACGTTTTGGAGGGGTTTTGTCACACTTTGGCAAGTGAAGTTTGCTTAGCCTCGTCTTCTGGTGAGAGCAGAAGTGGCGTGAAAGGCACGGGCAGTTGTCTGAGAAATGTGGGGTTTTCAGTGAGATGTTCGTGTAGTACGATTTGAAGCCCTGATGTACTTTCATTCTCGCTGTTATTTAACTGGACTGTCATCGTTTCGTGGTGTGACTGTATTTTGGCACTCTCTGAATCAGGGAGTTTGAGTTACCATTCTGCAACAATGCAGATGGAAACACCTCAGTCAGTTGTATAAATCCATCATTCTACGAGGATTGCTTACCAGACAAATTACAACCATTAGGGTTTGTTGTATCATTCTAGATACTGATTGTGAATTGTAGATTGACACAACGATAATCTGCCCAGGATTATTTCTGGGGGGCAGCAGGCATGGAGGGAGCTGTAAATGCGTCTGTTCCTTCAGCAGACCGAACTATTGGCAGGATAGATCTGTATATGCAGGCACACTCATCTTGTGAAGATGGTTCAAATTTGCAAGTTTACAGCTGAGAAAGACATCCTAAAACTAGACTGTGTTGTTAAAGTTATAGTGACAGCATGCTCTGACAGCCCTAAGGTAGTGCATCTGAAGATTGTGTTTTCTGAAAGTTGACTAACCGCTCTTGGTTTGAATGTTGGTGTAAAAGATTGGTGTGATGCTAGCACAGCTACAGTGCTGTAAAACAGATTTTTTTTTTCTTAATGGAAATTGAATTAAAATCTTAGTTCTAGCAGTTTGAGCATGTACTGGTTGTTATATAAGACTGACTCAGTTTAGTGAAGTTTGACTTACCAAGAATTGTTGAACTTGGTGATGTCATATATATAACACATGCTCAATCAAAAGCATATTACTGCCTTGAATGACTGAGGTATGGCCTTAGGTACTTTGCTTAGTCTAGTGAAAGAGTTTGGTAGACTTCTGCATTTTGTGCTGTGTTGCCACCTTTCTCTCTGGCAGGTATTGATACTTTAACTTTATTATGTTTACTGATTAATTCATCTCATTTTCTCATTTTAATGCTGAACAGCTGTGAGGAGTCCTGCTGAGAGCTAAGGTTTTGCTCTGGAGTGTGGCAGTTTACTTCTCTGTTTGAGAGGTTGTTTTGAACTAAGTAGTGTAAATACTCGCTTTTAAGTTGTACTGCTTATTCCTTGGGATAATGCAACTGTTTTGTTTTGGTTGACAAAGCTGAAGGCATTAATATCTGTAGTGTCTCATTTCTTTTAATCTTTAACCAGAGCTGTTTTCTCAAAATTCTTGCAGATAGTAGGAGTGCCTGTGCACTTTGTAATGATCCATAAACACGGTTGTAGCAGGTTTGTTGTACTCATTTCCTGTTGGGCAGAGATGCAAAGAGTGGTAACTGTGTTTTGCTGCTATTTCCAGAAGGAGTTGTGTGGTGGTTTGTTTTTTGTCTTCTCTTCCCCCAGCTACTTAGGGAAACCACGTGGATTCTGACTTTTGTTGATGTAGCCTTGCACAAATACAGGATTTTCAATGAATGAAGTTCATTACTTTCCAGTGAGTAAACTGTACGCTACAAGCTGTGAACTGCAGAAATAACATGTAAGTCTCCTGCAAATTTTGGCTTTTGTGATAGAAGTTGGGAGTAGGAATTCAGCCAAGGGAGCAGCTGAGCTCCTGGGGTGAGCAGGAGCAGACAGACCCCTTTCTGCCCTCTGATCTGCAACAGCTTTATCACCAGTGTTGGCTGGGTCTTATTTCTGTGTTGTAGGACACGTAAGTGGATAGCTGATAGTACTATCAGTTGATAGTAGGTGTGTACTACCAGTAGTATCGGTTGATAGTGGGGAGGAGAGTGTGTGTAATCCAATACTGTGCTATTTAATGTTAAGCAGTATCTAATACTCAGTTAATATGTTGTGACGATGGACTTCTGAATAGCAGTGAAATACAATTTAGCTTTAGATTTAACATCTGGTTTATAAAATTTTGATATGCTCTTGGTGTTTGGTAGTGTATGTTCTGAAGTTACTATGGCTCCTGAGATGAATTGATATTGCTGCTGCCATAATTATAGGAAGCGGCACTGAGGAACTGCTCCTTTTCTGTAACATCGTTTTATGGAGATGTTTAATGGGCATTCTTGTCAGTGCTGAGTTCTCCAAATTATTGCTAATCAGTCTGCTTCTCTTTATTATCATCCTTTTATCCTCTTTGGCGTGTGTATACATTCCTATTTGGAAACAATTTTAAGTTACAGACTATATATTTATTTTTTCCTAATGTTTTGTAAAGCTGTAGTGGATTGAAAAGAATGAAGTGTTTGCTTGTTTGTGTTTTTGTTGTTGTTTGGTTGGTGCTTTGTTTTTGTGTTCTTTTTCCCCCCAAACACTATAAATACTTTTCAAACTGACCCTTTTGAGATATGTTTGCCAACTGTTGGCTGTAGTCTGGATTTAATTTCCAGGCTGCAGCACTGCAACTGTGACCCGTGAAAGGCAGGTGGCACTCTGCTATCTGCAGTTCTTCCAGACACCTGGGGAACACCACAGCCTGAACTGTGCAGCTGAAGTACGGTTTGCCGTTAAATCTGCTGTTAAAAAGGCACGCTGTTTCCAAAGAAGGTGGGGGCTTTTATTTTAGTTTGCTTCATAAATATTTCTGTTGATTTATTTAAGAAATTTGCCAGTTTGCATCTAACTATAGCACATTCGTTTAACATTTGCCAGGAAAGTAGCAAATGTAAACCAAGGTAATGATCCCCAAACCGCAGTCTAATTAGTGTCCTCTTGATTTTTTGCTAGAATGTATATTCTGAAGTATAAAGCATGCAAATCTTTTGTTATTTAGTGTATGTGTTCATGCATCTATTCTCAAATTTGTGTTTTCCCTGAGGAATATTGATGCAATCCAGTTGTCTGCTGTATAGAATCAACTCTTTATCTCCATACTTATGGTTTTTATGTAAATATATTAATAAAATTAATCTCCATTTGGGAGCCCTTTTGGAAGAAATCTGCTTGTTTCCCAGCCTATATGAGAAAGTTCGGCAACCTCACAGAAGAGCAGATGTTTGTCAGTTGTTACTGATAGTAGCAGAAAGCCGGGGGTTGCTACAAAGTCTGCACTGCAGCCCTTGCAGTGAAATTCTTGAGTTTAACTCAACTGTTGAAACTTATCTTTTCAAGTGTTATCTTCTCTTTGCAAACAGTTTGAATGATTTGTTTAGAAAGTTTAAATGCTGTGTAGCATGTCAGATGCACTGTCATTTCCAGAGTTATCTCCAGTTAGCTTATCTGTGTTACAAAATTTCTTGTATGATAGCCTGATACTATGGGCTTTCATTCCTTTTCTAGTTTTTAAAATCAGGATATATCACTGAGCTCCAGTATACCTTAGAATTGTTGGATCTTAATTTCTAACAGAACTAGTCAACCTTTTCATGATTACCAACCCCAGTAATGGAGATTAGTGTTTCATTTAGGAGATGTTGATTGAGCAGCTTTGAATCTTTGGCATATAATATTCTGATTTTTTAATGCCTTACTAGATGAACAGCCACATGCATCCACTTAGCAGTATTTGTTGGGTTTAGGGGAAGCTCAGAGAAATTATAACTTTGAAAATGCTGAAATGCAGCCTATTACTCTCCTCCCTGTAATACTGGGGTTCATTCCTAGGCTTTACTAAATACATGTGATGAATGAATTTGAGAACATGCAATGGCTGCAGGATTGGTTTACAACATGAATTGGGTGGGCTGAAAAGATGTTCTTTGCTGTGAATTGTGAGATTTTCACCCTTCTTTTCCCTACCTCTTCTCTGAATTTCAAAATAGAGCTGCTTTCTTTGCTGCTGTCTTCCTTTTCTGAATTCTTAGTCTAGGTGGAAAGCCAGAATAGTGTTGAAATGTGCTTTCTGGTTAGACTTAGGTTTAAGTAGGAATGCTTAATATAAAGTTAACTGTAAGACCTCTGTAGCTAGGGAGACATATTTAAATAATTTTGAGCCCTATTCTTCTGACTCACAATAATCTTGTTGCTGAATCAGTAATTTCTATTGCTGGTGAACTCTGCAAAGGTATGTGAATGAGTATTTGTGTTGTGGTTTTAAAAAATATTAAGTAGTTGTTTTACACTGTGTTTTCTTCAGCATGAAGTCACTTCAGAAATTCCTGTTGCCTGTTTTTTTTTTTTTTTTTTCCCTGCCCATGTGTGTTTTATCATCATTTCTGTTGTTTCAGTGACCTGCTTTCACTGGAAGCCCACTAACCCTTGCATTGGCAAAACCCTTAGTTAGAAAGTGTACCCTGGAAGCATTGCTGATATCACCTTGTTATAAGAGATGATGTATGGGATGAAACCCTTTCTGTTTACCTTGTCTGACAGTGAAATTGCCAAGTACTCGAGGAAAATGTCCTGGCCTTGCCAGTTACTGGAGGATAGGTCATGTGTATTGGTTTATGTCTCTCAAAGTCTGGCAAAACTTTAGGGTTTCTTTACTGAGTCAAAGTTGGAGACTGTGAGAAGAGATTATCCACAGTCTTTGGGCTGGTATGTTATTTAATCTGAGTTTGGTTGTTGATGGCCTCTTACGTCTCATTTGCTCTCTTATTCTGGACTTGCAGTAGGGCTAAATGGTTGTTTTATTAGTTTTTGTCATAAAAACAGTGTGTGTGTATTCTAATTTTTGTCTACTTCTCTTGTTCCAATGCTTGCTTTTCCTTCTTGATTTTTAAACATAAGCAATGATATTGAAATACTGCATAAGAATGCTGAGGGGAGATTATGTACACAAAGTTGCTGCTAGTGTCTGACGTTATATTATGTAGTGCTGCAGCATGGGACTCATAGCTTAGCCAAAAGATGGGATTTCAACTTCGGAAGGGAGTGGACTGTTTTCTGATGGGGCTCTTCAAGGTGTATCAACCTGGGATAGGCCAAGAAGCTAATGATTCTTAGGAGACTCATGAACTAGCTGTGATACTCAAGTTGCTAAAGGTGATGTTGGTACTGTTATTGTCTCTTACACTTTTTTTCTGACCTGTAAATCCATGGTCTGGCCCTCACTTGATGAAATACTTCAGAAAAACCCAAAGAACCAACCAGAAAACCCCCTTAATTCCTGTCCTTTATTAAAAGCTTGACTTTGTGACCGGAAAACCACTGTATGCTGTGTTCTCCAAAGGCAGGCAGATCTAGATGGAGGATCTAGGAGGCAGTTAGAGAGTGCTGTTGTGGTTTGTTGTTCTCCTTGGAAATTCTGGAACTTTATGTCTGTCAGTTGTTTATGAGGTCCTTTTAGTTGTGCTAGTGTGGAACCATAGTGCAAACAGTATTAGGGAACTGATCCTCTTAACACTTTGTCTTTGAAGTACCCATTGCCACTGATCCCAGTAAGGCCCTATAGGCACTGGTCTCAGAGTAACTGCAGGTGTGCAATGGCTGCTGTCAGGTGAGGAAGGAGGGGAGAAGAAGATTTTGTGTGCAGAATAAAATTCTGATTAGTCCCTCAAATAACAATGAAATTTGTTGGATTTTGCCTCAGTGGTTTAGAGTGTATCCACACAACTATTTGTTATGTTAACTTGCTGTGTGTTATAAAGCTTTCTTGTGGAGTTTGTGAATGCACTTAGGCATGAGTATATGCCTGTCTTCACCGGCAATCTAAACTTATCTCCTGAGGAGTGAGGTACCTGAGAGGCAATGCCTCACTGCATTGTCCTTGAGTGTATCAGATGTGGGAAAATTCAGGGTAATAACCTGTTAAAAACTGAAGTTCAGTCTTCCAGAGTTTGTCTGTCAGACCTCACTCTACTGAAAAATTATAATGGATTCTGGTACATGCTATTGTAATTGATAGTACAAAACCACAAAACCCTTCTACATTTATGTGCCAAGAGCATGAGTTCACGTTTATAGATCTAGAGATGTGCAAGAGGTGAAGTTGGTGTTTGTGGGAAGAAAAACTTCTCTTGCTGAGTAGGATAGGAGTCCTAAAATGCTGTTACCCCAGGCTTTGGAGGCTTGTCGAAGAGATGTAATTCTGTTGTAAAGTTTGGTTAGAGTTTACAGGCTTTTCTGAATTGTCCAGAAAAGTTACAAGATTTTCCAATATATATTCTATTACTTTCCTGAGTACATATTGTTAGGCTCCTTACCTGAAGCGTTATTTAATGTCTTTGATATAGAAGATGAACCAGTGAAGCTTGGGCATCATCCTGTAACTGCTAGTTACAAAAAAAAAAAAAAAGTGTAACTAGGAAGGAGAGATCAAGGCTCTAGAGCTAAATCATTGTTCTTTTTGCCATTGTTGTCTCACTGTTGTTTCAAAGTAAATGAATTGTCTGGATGGAGGGACTTGATTTTTTTTTTCCTTCAATATCCTTTCTATAAGTGATTTTGCACCTAGCTTTTATTAGAAAATTCTGATTTTGCTCAGTTATCTATAACTGGCAGGGAAGATTGTTTTGCAAATGTATTTAATCTGAAGGCCAATGATATCAGTATTGAGTTTTGAAGAAAAATGATCTTGAACTAGAGGTAAACACTTAATTCTGATATTTAACTTGAGCCTTTATATTTGTCTCTCAAACTCATAATCATAAAGTGCTCTTAAAATAACTTGAGCAAACATGTTGTTTTCCTTTGAGTACCCCATGAACTCATTCCCTGCCTCTTGGGAAAAAGACACATTAGTCTTTTTATAGGATGACTGTTGACAAAGCTTGTCCTTCAACTTCTGCTGCTGTGTTGTAATTGTTTCTTTTTTTCCAGAAGGCTAAAAAAAGAACTAGTTTGTTGCAGAAGCATATCAGTAATATTTTAATAAGAATTGTCTGGAAATATAGTGAACTTGGTTTGTTTGTGAGGAACAATTCATATGCTTAACTTACCTTTCTGATTAACTGTGAATTCTGTATAAATCAGGCTTGGTTTATAATTGCATGTATTTGTTTATTTTGTAGATTTAGCATTTCCCTTAAAAGAGTCATTTAAACAAGTGGTTTGGGTTTTTTCCCTGCTACTCCTATCAACCTTGATATTTTTTATAAGCCCCAAATTTCTAACAATGCCAACACTGAAAATTTTGAAAATGGCATTCACAATGAGAACAACAGTTGACTCCAGGCCTGTTCCCAGCTCTCTGCACACACTGACACCTGCAAGGATTTATCTGTAGCCACAGATCAAGTCTAGAGAACCCAATTACAAGTTAGACCTGAGGATCTAGAGGTTTCTAGTTTTAACTAGGAGGTTTAGTTTGCTTCTTGTCAGGCTGGGGTCTTGTCTCCTCTTGCCTCTTTCTTCATTGCGGGAAATGTTGCTTTATTGTATGTTTGAGTACCTTCTTTCCTCCTTGCTTATTTTTTTGACTAAAACTTTTGAAGCCTTATAAGAAATTTTACATGTGTTGAATGTTCTTGCTTCCACATAAAAAGTTCTTTCCTACAAATCAATCTTCATTTGAAGAATGGTGTTTCTGTGAGTGTATTAATATCTATATATAGTTGATAGTTGAGATGAGCAATCTTGGGGAAAAACTGTCTGGATCTTTCTGAATATCATTCTTGTTGCCACCCTTCATCCCAAAACATTAAGAAGACAGAAAAAAGCCAACCTTTGGCTTCATAATAGCATCTGGATTGACTTTCATAATTATATTACTAGTTCTAAAAACATTAGGTTTATGTGAACTGGAGTGCTCATAGGAGCCTTACTTTTGTGACTCAGTTGTGAGGATTTGAGTTAACGAGACCTACTATTATATTGTTCAGGTTTACATGTCATACTGTCACTGAAAATAGTTTGGAATTGCTCTTGTAGACAGTTTACTAGGGAGAAAGTGATGAGCAGAAGATAATCTCTTCAGCCTTAGCAATGGCAAATAGTGAATACGTTATTAGTATTGTCGTCTGAAATGTTGTTTAATTTAGCTTCTTTTTGCAACAGGAATTCCCAAAATTCATTATTTGAACAGCATTTAGGCTCACAACTGTAGTCTTTATGTTGCAAAATGTGGAATATATAATATTTTCCTAGGAAAGGGCGTTCTGTTATGTTTGATCTTTGTGTACTTTCAGGCCTAATCAACAAGAGGGGAGATTTAATCCGTGAAACAGGCAACAGCTAACAAGAATGCTCTAAGTGATGTCTAGGTATTAGAAAAACTAATTACTTGGTAGATAGCATTGCCGTGTTAAGGCTTATGGCTTGATATGCTTCAATAATCTCAGACCTAGTGGGAGGTTAACAAAGCTTGGGAAGAAGGATGCCCACTTATATTGGACTCAACGAATGCAGAATTTAATGGCCACAAAGAGAACTGGCAGAACTCTCAAGACATGGAAGAAACTAGCAGAGCCAACTCGGCAATTATGCTGAAATCAGCTCCAACTGGGTAAAACGTAATTCTGGCAGGGGGAGGTTGTGATCAGCAACTGATTGACCACTGGTAAGAAGACCACCAAGAAACTCACTGGCTCAAAAGAAGAGAAAGTCTGAGCATGGAGACAAATTAGGATGAGAAGCAAGAGACTCATTAACCAATAGAAGATAGAATATTAATTAATAAGAGAACTGTGTAACTTGTAGACAATTTCTTTGTTTGCTAAAACATATAAATAGTAAAAAGTTTTGATAGTTGGTGTGCTTGATTTGTGGAATTCTAGGGAGCATCCAGGCTTGTGCAACTCTGGAATAAATAATCAGTGTCTATCTCAAGTGTGTAACTATTGCACAACTGGCAATGAATCCAACACTTATACCTTGATCTCAGGAACTCGTCAACAGAGAAAGCTTTTGCAGTTTTTCTGTTGGAATACCTAGCTGTTCTAAAATGAATGGAAATACAGCATCCTTGTCCCAAGGCTTCTACAGACAGAATCATTTTTGTCTGGTGTGATCCCTCCCAGTGTACTCCAGTACGGTCAGCATGGGAAGTGAAGGATGCACTGTGCAGAATAATGGAAATGGTAAGACACTTCTCATACTTCTGGCAGTGTATGTAATATTTTTACATTTCCTATAGAAAAGATTCTGTAGACTGTAGCTTGTATTTAAATATCAGCTTTGAACTTTTTTTTTTTTTTTCTTTTAAACCTTCCTCACTTAAGGTTCTACTTCACTAACTCCTGAAAGATATACCGCTGTTGCCAAGTTTATAATGTATCCAGACCTTGTTGGAATGAGTCCAGCAGAGAGCAGAGCTGGAACACCTCTCCTGTTAGGACAGATTGAGAGAGTTGGAGCTGTTCAGCCTGGAGAAGAGAAGGCTCTGGGGAGACCTTATGGCACCTGGCAGTACCTAAAGGGGGCTACAAGAAAGCTGGAGAGACTTTTCGCAAGAGCATGTAGCAATAGGACGGGGCAGAATGGCCTTAAGCTGAAGGAGAGTAGGTTTAGATTCAATATTAGGAAGAAATTCTGTATTGTGAAGGTAGTGAGGCACTGAAACATGTTGTTCAGAGATGCTGTGGATTCACTATCCCTGGAGGTATTCAACAACAGGCTGAATGAGGCTTTGAGTAACCTGGTCTAGTGGAAAGTTCCCTGCCCATGGCAGGGGGATTGGAATTAGATGATCTACCTGAAAGGAGATTGTAACAAGGTAGAGGTTGGCCTCTTCTCCCAGGCAAATAGCCACAGGACAAGAGGAAATGGCCTCAAGCTGCACCAGGAGAGGTTTGGGTTGGACATCAGAAAGAATTTCTTCATTGAAAGGGTGATTAAACATTGGAACAGGCTGCCCAGGAAGTGGTGGAGTCATTATTCTTGGAAGTGTTCAAGAAACAACTGGATGTGGCATTTAACATTTAGTGCTATGGTTTAGTTGACATGGTTGAGTTCAGTCAAAAGTTGGACTTGATGATCTTGGAGGTCTTTGCCAACCTTAATGATTCTATGACCTTTAAGTTTCCTTCCAATCCTAACCATTCTCTAGGATTTAATGATTCTGGTGTCTTATGCAGCTTGACATGGGATAGGCTGTAAACACTAGCTAACTGCCTTCCTCTGGTGTTTCTGTTGACCAGCAGCTGCCTGTAACCAGAAGGTGACATGTTTGGTTTGTGCAAGGTTCTGAACCATCAAAGAAACATCAGGTATAACACATCTGTATAGTAACACTACAATTTGATAGATACTTTAGTAATGTATGACAAATGTATATAAATTATATGAAGACTGTGATAGAACTCATTTGAGCAATGATTTCTGTGTAGAAATTGTTGGTTGGGGTTTAGTGACCAGAATTATTCTACTTAGATGACTGGATCACAGTAATGCTCCCTCCTGACAGTAAAACTTATCTATAATTTAAAAGCTTTGTATCAATAATAAAATGTATCTGTGACACTTGTAATTTCTTCAAGGACTCTTTGAAATCAGCATTTATAAATGTTTCCTGGTTTATGTTTGGCCAAAATTAACCTCACCTTCCAGTTCCTACATATATATGTAGGGGTGCTTGCATGGGGGCATGCTTTTTTTTTTTTTTTCCCCCTTCTGTACATGGATACACATGCAGTCACACACATTCTCACAGTCTATTCTGGCTTGTCAAGCAGTAGCACTGGCTAAATAATATGTTCCTTTCATTTGTTTAGTGAAAATTCTGCTGTAGTATCACACACAAAGTAATAGTGGAAGGACAGAGAGGCCTTTCTGCTGGGAAGAACTTATCAGCTTCAGTCCAGTGGTTAGTGCACAAAACCATTCCGAAAGACAAAGTGAATTGAAATAGAGATCAGGACACTGTTCTGATAGTTGATAGTTTTGTTTTGAGCTCTGAAGAGCTCATCTCTTTGAAGAGCAAAGAAATATTGGCATCAAATATTGATTATGTGCAATATCTAAAATTCATAAGCTTCTTAACTTTAATCTGGCAAGCTGGACTGCAGAAATAAATGCAGCAACCTTTACTGGTGAGGGAAAAAGAGTGAATAAAAGGAATATAATTTAAATTAATTTTTCATGATGCCTATAGTGGGATCTTTTAAAGGCAGATGTGATTATGTATGTGATTTGACTGGATTTAGCAAATACAGTCAAATCAGTAGAATTTTTGTGAATTATGAAGTTATGTTAATTTAGATGGACCAGAAACATGGACAGGCTAATTAGACTACACTAACAAGAAGGTACATGGGTATTTGAGGCTTTAATAAACTTTTCTGAAAGTTCCGATGAACACTTTGTAAGTGCAAATATTTCTCCATAGTTTGCCTCTGATTTAATGGTATATCTTACCATGCAGTCTTGCTGCAGGCTGTGATTAAGTCTGTACTGTGTAAAATTTAAATACAGTTTTTATGCTTTAATTTCTAAATTCTTCAGAGTTTGTTCCCTCTAACTGCAGCTGTAGCTCTGAAAGTGGCATCAATAGGTCCCAATATGTTATTTCAGATGATGTACAGGAACATGTTGCTTTTATAGGTTTCTCAATTTAAGGTGAAGGTGAAGTGGCTTAATGATAATGAAGGGGTATGCAATATTGAGGATTGACATTAGCATTGCTTCATACTTCTAAAAATTTGGAAATAAAAATTCTACATTGTTTGTTATCTACATTTTAGAATAGCAATGCTAATAAAATGAGTTGTTATGCTCTGTTGAGTTCCTTTTTGCTCTGTGCACATTTTAAGGCAAAAAAAAGAAGAAATCAGAATATTCCTTACTTTACTCTCTAGTAATTTTGCTCAATTCTACTACATCTGTCATGTGCAGGACAATGCCTAAGGTATAAGGCAGGCCAGAGTACTCCTGCATTCTCCTGCATGCGTTTAAGTGTATTAATGGACACATGGTTTGCCTAATCCATCCAGGTGGAATTACTCTTTTCTGCTTTCACTCTCCAGTAAGTCAGCCAAGATGGTGTCCCAGCAGGTAAAATATTTTCTATGAGCAAGCCACATGCCATCTCAGCCTTCAGCTGGCCATCAGAACGAGTGCCAAATGTCCTTTTACCTTTGTCACATCTAAGAAATGCAGGTGACCTTTCCTGCATTCCTGTAGCCCGTGCTGAGTGTATTGCTGCCACTGAACTCTGAGCAAGCAGGGGTGCTTGGGCTTATAGGAGACTGCTGGCACTTTTTGAGCTGTCAGTTTTTTTCCTGCTGCTTTGTGTCCTGAAGCTCAGGACACAGAGAAAGGCAGCTGCAGTTGTGTAGGTGGGTGGGTTTGTTTTGTTTTGTTTTGTTTCTTTTTAATTCCTCATTTAAGGGGTAAAGATAATGATGTAGGTGGTGGGCAAGAGGGTAGAAACAGCTGGTTGAAATAAGAGGTGGGATGGGATGTTTTGGATGAGTGGCAATGGAAGACTTCAGAGGAAACCAGGCCTGTGTGCTGTAGGAGAAAAATGTGGTGGGAGGTAGTAGATGGGCAACTGCAAAATTGTGAAAGCCTTTCTTCTTTCTCTCCACCGCTACACACGTGGTATCCTCCTTGGGCTCCAGGTGTTACCCTCTTAGTCTCTCCTTGACTGTTCACACGATCTGAGTCCTTTTGAACTAGATCGAAAAATAAGGTTCCAGCTAACCATATCCACTGCTGCTGAGCTACTTTTGTTAAGTAGTTAGTTAGAGGTTAGCTAACGAAATGCTTAACACAGAGTTTCTCACACATATAACTGCGTGACACTTTATGGCTGTGTTGGTGTAAATAATTGTCGGGCAGGAGGAGTTGCTATATAATATGGACTATAACAACTGAATCCCAAGTTAGAAAACTTGGTCAGGCTAATTGAAGTAATGCCACCAGCTCTCAGGGTGGACACTGTTCTCATTTGCGTGTTGAAGTTCTGTGGATCTACAGGGCTTTCAGCTGTTCTCCAGGTATGAACTTCCTATACACTTTGTTTTTTGCTTGGAGTGTCTTTGGTGAATTATTATGTGCTTTGCAGTAGAATTTGACTATGGATGGTATGACACTGTAAATGTGTTATGGAGTTAAACAAGTTAATTTGTCAAACTTATAAAGTGCACAGTCATTTCTGGAATCCAGAAGAAATCAGCAAAGCCATCTCATAAATTAAAGCATGTACTTGGTATGAAGTGATAATAACCTTGTTTTATATATTGGAGGGAAATCTTTGGTTTAATGTGGTTACTTTTTAATCCAGAGCCAGACTCTACTCTCCAACTTTTATTTCTTAAAAAATAAAAACAGTAATTTTTTTTAACAAAGCAATCAAAAAGCCAGTCTTCTCATTTTCCTGAGAACTTATGATCAGAAGACCTATGAAACATTACAGTTTAGATTGGTGTGGGAGTACAGTTGAAATAGGTTGGAATAGCGCAGTGAACTTCTGCCTGAGTTTCATTTATTATGGTGAATATGGAGCACAAAATATTTTTTTAAATTATCTGTAATACAAAGTGTACTCTGAGATAATAGTAAAAAAATTCAATGTAGCTTCTTTATTCCACTGTCAGCACATCCAGACCTTTTCTCCTCTGTCTTTAAATATCTTCTTGAAAACCCTTCAGAGGTAGTTTTATTAACTTAACATAGTGCAGATGTCACTGGCTGTGAGGAATAAGTCACAATGACTTGTAGTGTTATGTCAAAAATATCATTAAGAGGCTTAGAACAAGGGGAGCAATTAATGATCAGTCTTCTCTATGAACAAATGTCACAGACTCCTCCAGGGCTAAGCTGCTTCTGTGCCATATTAATTAATGGCTCTTTTGAACAAAGTTGGTGTTGATGAGTGGGTTTAATTAAGCATACCTGAGAAAATGCAGAAAAACAGGTCAGAAGTATTAAAATGAAAAATTTGCATTTAATTTAGTAAATAAAGACTTTTTCATTCTCATGGGTTTTGTGCATCATGTAACTGTTTCTGGCTAACATTTTCCCTTAACTGTTGTGTTGTCTTTATTGGAGAGTTTAGCAGAAGATATGTCTTATGGTTTGCTTTAAGATGCATGCCAAATTCCATGCTCATATTTCTTTATTATTAAAAATTTATTAAATTTGTTATAACAGAAGATATCTCTCGGAACAGTCTCAGTCTATACGTTGAAATGTGGCAGGTAAGGAAAGAAGCACATGTGAGTAGAAAGGTAGAAATCTTAAACTGCTCATTCCAAACTTGCTGTCCCTGTACCTTGGTTAAAAATATCTCCTTGGGAAAACTAGGAAGCTGCTCTGTAGTATAAACTCATATGTAAAACTGGATTGTTCATTGCACTCAGTGGCTTACAGGTCTAAATTGAAACTTGATGAATGGTGGTCCCCAAAATCCATGTTATTATGTTCACCATAGTAGTACATGCATCTGTAATGCATGGGGTTTTGTTATATTTTTGATTCTATTTTGTCACTCAATAAGACAGACATGTGATCAATATAGTATAGACACCAGGGAGAGTCTGCCTAGAAGATGAAGGCTATTTCTGTATGGTTTTTTTTTTTTCTGTGCATTGAACTGAAAGTTGCAAAAATATATATAAAATACTATTATTTTGTGTTTGGATGAGAAATGCTTCAAGGCAGTAGGGAAGACTAATACACACTCTTTTAGTTATACTGTTTCCAGGTATTTATTTTGGTTTTATTAATAAGTTTAATTGTGTAAAGTCAATCAGAGTATGAAGAACAGTTTTGTGAAAGAAATCTGTAGTTTGCAGTTTTGAGCCAAATGGTGACTGGAAACTTTAGTAGTCTTTCAGTACCACTTCAGAGGTGGAGATGTGCCATTGGACAGACTTGTCAGAACTTAGTAAAAATAGCACATCCTACAGTGGGCATTCATCCAGAAATCTAAAATTAGCATTGTATCCTGGATATCGTACTGCAGGTGGTCACAAGTACTAAATTGTATTCAGCACCCTCTGTTATTCAAGCAGGTCTTAACATAATTAGTTTAAACATTTTATGGTTTTCTGCAAGGCTGACTTACTGTTATTATTGTTGTTCTTTATATGGCATCAAAATGCGAAATGTGTTTCATAGGAATTAAAACAAAATCTTGGCCAGAGATATTTAACGTGGTTCTGCATGAATGGGAGTCAGTGGTACAACTCCAGCTGACTTCAGCTGGGAGTATAAGTAGATCCTGACTTATTTCTGATAATATATATATACACACACAGGCAGCTGGCAGGTTTCAGTGTGATTTATTTCACATTTATTTCACATTATACTATTTTATTTGTAGCTTTCCAATAGAGCTTGGCCAAATAAGCTTGAGGAAAAGTGCTATCCCCATTAGGGGAATGTAAAGCTTGAGGAAAAAAAGAGGTTGGGTATTATGGTTTTATTAATTACTTGAATATTTATGCAAATTACAGTAGGTTCAAATTAGTCTTATATGGGGAAAGTCTGCACTGACTTCTTCATTGCGGTACTGTGCCCCCTTCTTTGTGGTTCTGGAACAATAGTGAGATATAGGCTTTTTAATGACTGTGAGCAGCAGGTTTCTTTAAAACCCATTGGAATGACCTGTAGAAATAAGGTAGAATTTCCTTATGACTTATTTATTGAGTATAGGTGTTGTTCTTGTGTTTGTTTTCAGATAGTGGTAACAAGACATGTTTCTTACTCTCTCTGTATACGTCTGTATATGTGTGGAGTGGGATGGGAAACAGAGAGCAGAACTGTGTGTTTATGTAAATATTCTCCCACAGGACAAACATCTAGGAAAAAAATAATAACACTTCTTTTAATTTTTTTTTGTATTTGAACTATGTATGACCATATTTTTAAATTCAGAGTATATTATTAAATATTTTTGGAGATTATAAATAAAAATACTTCTTACTTTTAAGCATGATTTTATAATAAGGTGAGAGACTTGATTTTCATGTTTTCAAATTCGTCCGCAGATCTTTATTGGTTTGCTCACAGTTGTTTTTTTTTTTTTTTTAAAGCAACTCTTTGTCATGCTGAATAGTTGAGAGCATTTTAACAGCTTCTTGAAGGATAAAAAAATTCTTCATTCTTTATTTACATGTTGTCTAATATTTTCTAAGACTTTAGGTATTGCTAGAATGAAGAGACTGGACTTTTAGGTGTAACATTCATGACTACGGTAAGGAGAAAGCTGTTTATTTGTACAGGAGGAGATACAACAGGTAGAGTGAGTAAGGCAGAAGTGCAATTTCTTGAAAAATTCATGGCAGAGGCTAGTTCTGTTCATTTGCTATAGTAGATTAGTGGCAGGCTTCAAAACAGTCATGAGATTGAGCATCATTTATGCTTTGAAAACTGAGAGGGGTAAAACCTCCACATATAAATGTTTAATAAAGATATTTTAAGTGATTGCAAAAAATCATGTCTTTATGGAAATGGAAGTATTACAGCTCAGTAAAGCTACACCCAGTGCAGTGGACTAAGCAAGTTTTTCTTCCCTCCCCTCTCCCCTCTCCCCTCTCCCCTCTCCCCTCTCCCCTCTCTTCTTTTCTCTTCTCCCTTTTCTTCTCCCTTTTCTTTTCTCATTGTTATAACAATTTGCTGTTGTGGAAACAATAAATAAAAAAAAATTAAATTTAAAAAAAATGGTTTCAGGAAGAAAGGTAAGCTTTTGCCCACCAAAAAATCCCATGGTGTTCTAGTGTTTACCTGGACAGCAACATAAATTATTGCAATACACATTTAAAACAGCAGAATTTAGAAGAGCTTTGGCTTCTCCAGACTTTCTTTTTTAAAAAGTTCTGATTGTGTTCTAATATTAAAAAACCCCCAAACAACAGCCCTCCCGCCCCAAAAAAAAAAAAAAAAAAAAGAAAATCCACAACATCCTCCACCTCCTCCCTGAAAATGACTAATTTAATGCCTATTGTGCTGGCCTCGTTGGTGGGCTAGTGGAAACACTTGAAGGCAGAGCTTGTTAATGGACTCTCCTTCCCCCTACCCCTCAGCTCCTGTGCTTCTTGGTAAATGCACTCTGTAGGAGCAGAGCATTCTTGATTCATCTCTCTGAACGACCACATATGTGGCGTGGATGGTTCATCTCTTTTCATAAAAAGAATTTGAACTTCATGCAAATAAATGATTCCCACATTGTCGTTAGTTTTAATATTAATTTTAGATAAAGTTGCTGAAGATATGTGGAAAAAATCCTCCATCTTGTTGAGGTGACAACTGGAGCCTCACATGAAAAGCAGAAAACATGACTAGTTCTTTATAATGTGACATTTTAGCATAGATTGACAAACAGTTTGAATGACATTTGAAAACGTTAGATGTTGTAAGAACTCACTGCATCTGCTATACATAAACACTGCTGGAAAAAAAGGAAGCTTTTATTCAAAAAAAGAAAAAAAAGAGAGAACAGCAAGTTATACTTTAAGCTCTTTTCTTGTGTGATTAACACCTGGACTGTCTTCAGAAAATGGCGTGTCTTTCTGCTTTTCTAATTTCAGAGTGGTTATTGACTGATCAATAAGGTGCTTTTTTTCTTTATCTGATGCCTTACTGAGTTCTTTGCAGCCTCCTGACTCTGTTGGAAAGCTAAAATTGGAATTTTAGCTATCAGATATAGAAATCATTAACAACATCTATTGACTTCTAAATACTCTCCTGTTATCTTGATGCTGCCAGATCATCCTTATCCACTTTCTGCAAAACGTAATTGAAAACAATGAAATTTCTTAACTTTTGTGGACAGTTAACAGACTGGAGAAGATTTTTATCAGAGAAAGCCTCATTCAAGACGAAGCTATAAGAAGCTGCATCTGCTAGTGGTAAGAAAAGCTTTAAAAAGAAATCTTAATACCCCCACCAAAACCGTGTGCCTCTTCTGCTTTGTCCTTTGCATTAAACCAAGAGATGCTTTGCAGAGGTCAAATTAGAAAGTTGTTGTGGAAGTGGCACAAAAATCTGTTAACACTGACTTTGGATTTTTAGATTTCAGTATCTATAGCATTGCATAGCACAGTTTAGGTTTTATGGTAACAATTAATGGTCTGGTTTTGATCCTTTAAATTTGATTTATGAGTATGAAACTCCTTCAAAAGGGTGGGTGCTCAATGGCAACTGCTTCAGGGCGAGGAAGTGAGCAAGAATAATTAAATGCAGCTTTAAAGTAGTAGTCCTATTTATCGAAGAGCATTCTTCATGAGGAGTAATAGTATCCTGTCAACTAAGAAATGAAGAAAGGGTAAAGAGGAGATAATTTAAATTAAATAGCAAAGAATTTTTTTAATAGACCAAAAAGTAGGACACAAAACTTAAAAGCTAAAAAGGAAGTATAATGTAAAAATATAAACTCATTCTGTAGTACATTAGCAAGTCAATATAATTTCCTTATATTTCACTTTATATTTGGAACCAAAGCTACATACAGATACATCTTGCTGGAAATGTATGATTATTTTTAGAAACTTGCAAGTTTCTTTGCATATTAAATACAATGAACGAGTTAGAAAATTGATATATTAGACAGTAGTAAGGTAAAAAAGAACTTGGATGGTTACAATTATTTTTACATTGACTTTCACAGTCTGGGTATGGTAAGTTCTCTCATATTTTGGAGTACATGATATGAAAATTGGAAGTGGTGAAGAAAGTCTGCTTTCTAATGCTGTATAATAGTATCAGCTGGAGCAAGCCTTTGGCTTTCTTGGTATGGATTATATAATTTCTGAGAATGACATGGCTGCAGCCTTCCCCTTCCCCCTCCCCCTACTCCTTCTGCTTAAGTTAAGTGTTGGTAAAGAAAATAAAATGCTACCCAGTTTACTAAGCTTTGTTTCTTTTTGTCACCTCAATGTGCTTTTGGTCTCATAGATCGTCCCTCCTTGGTAAATTTACCAGACAATAAGATCTTCTATGTAGAAGTCCTGTACCACCAGACGCTGGGAGTCTAAAATGATCATCAGATCTATGTATGTGAATTGTATTATTTATGTTGATCTGAAAACTGTCCTTATTACTATACTTTTTGGATGCTCATTGTGTCATACTACCAAAGGAAAATAATTCTTCCTGTCGTCTGTTGTGTTTTGTTGAACTTAAGCAGGTTTTACCAAGTTTCTTTTCGGTTGCTTTGGGGTGGGTGTAGGTAGAATAGATGCTAAAAATTGCATGAGAAGGATAAAAGGAAGGTTGAGATGAGTGGTCAGGAAGTAGCAGGGTGTTAGGAGATGGATTTGGAGTGAGTTCAGAGTAAAGAGGCTGATCAGGATGCGTGGGAAACAGATATGTTGTTCTCAGTTGTAAGATGCAGAAGGCTGGTATCAATTTGTTGTGAGGAATGTGATGAAATATGAGACTCAGATAACTGAAGATTTCAAAGCAATCTTTGATGTATTGTGAAATACGTGTCCAGTGACATTTTCTAAAACCAAGGATGATGGCATGCTGTCAGTTCCCATTTTACATGAGGTCTTGTAAATTTTTTTCCCTCTGTACTTTGTGATAACAGGCTACAGAAAGTAACACTTCTGCTTAGAAGAAGTGTTAAGACTATGAGATACACTGAAAAGGTGCTTGAGACATGCTGCAAATGGCACCTGAGGCTCTGTTGTGGCCCTGCACAGGCACAGGGAGCCTTCTTACAGCCAGTGCTGCAGCCAGACTCCTGGCTGCCTGGCTGTCAGGGACCCAGAGCCGGTGTGGGACTCCATGGAGCACCGGTGGTGTTAGGTTGGTACGGAGCTCTGAGGCAGGCCCTGTCTTATCACTTCAAAAAGAATTAAAGTGATCATTAGGTCATGCCCAGAGTGGGTGCTCCCTCCAACAGTCCTCAGGCAGAGGTTTGCCATCAGCTGTGCCAAAGTGCTTCTCTGGTTACAGAGCACCCTGCTTCTTTCTGTGACTTCTGAGGTAGTTGACTCTGTTGTTGAACATGCGTGGAACACAGAGGTAACCCACAGTCACAGGTATTGTGAATTCAAACTTTCTACTGCAAGAACAGTAAATTTCAATAATTGTGGGGCACCTGACATTTAAATAAAGAAACAAAATGCCTCAGCCTGTATAATTCAACTTGTTGCACTTGCGCTCATCATTTTGGTTGTACAAGGGAGGGAAGAAAAAACGTGCCCCAACATGAAGTGCCAAGTACATCCAGACCCCAGACTGCAGCAAGGCGTCCTTGAGGGATGCTGGACTTGCAGTTTCCAGCAATCCTGCTTGGGAGGGGTAGAGGGCTGTCTCCTTTGGAACAGTGAAATTGCAACTGCTTGCTGAAACTTTTGCCTGGTGTCTGTTGTTGCTGTTGGCCTCTTTGAAACATACAGAAGCATGCTTGCTGTAGTGTGGTGATTAGAAAATATTAATTTCGTTACACACGAAAATCCCTAATGAAAGTTCCTAATGAAAGGTTGACCATTTTCTGCCTCTGTTAATTTCTAAACTTTTTGCAAATGTAATTGCTGCTATGATTACAGAATGCCAAATTGAATTTGGGGACATATGCAATATTCTTTTACCACTAGTCTAGTCAAATAATTTTTAATGAGACAAAGAGCTCATTGAGCACCCAAATTGGTTTGTTTACTTCAGTAGCTCAACTGCATTAAAATCAAAGAGCTTGCATGGGCAGGGGGTAATTTGTGTCATTGCTGGACGCCATTAATCACCCCCTTGACTGAGGGCAGCAGTTTAGAAAAGTGACTTATAGATGATTGAATAACTTTACTCTCTACACCATTAATGGTTCCCAGCAGGCTGTTAGTGTGCAATCACAAACATCTGTGCATTTGAAAGTTTCTACTTTTCCAAACAGGGACATATTTTACAAAGAAAAAAGGGAAGGAAAAGAAAGGAGAACTTGTTTTTGCATGAGTGATCTTTTGGAAAAAGGGCTAACTGGAAACGTTCCTGCTTTAACTCATGTATGCTATAATATTATCTGAGTTTATCTTTAGATCTTTATGCTCTTGATGGCATTAGAAAATTTTTTGTTTTAATTTTTGTTGTTTTGACTCCATGGGATCTTTTTGACATTTGATATCCAGTAGTGAAAGAAAATGTATTCTGCTTGCCTAGTAACTCATGGATATTTTTGTTTTAACAGTGTGTTTAAAGTAAATGTAGGCACTTACCCATAGACGCTGCAGAGTGTGCATTACTTATTCAAAGCTAACTATTCCAGCTCTTTTGGAAACAAGCTTAACACAGGACAAAAATTGTTTCTCCATGCAGTCCTACTACTTCTAAAGTGATCTTTTAGAGAAGCATTTAAATACTCAGGGAAAGAGTGCTGGGCATTGACTATGTTTCCTGTCTACACGATTCTGCTGTGGTTACTCTCTGTGTCCCAGGCGAGTGCTGTGTAATTGTTGCTATCATCATAGAATCAGTGAGTGTAGGTTGCTTGGGACTGGAGCAGATCATCCAGTCAACCACCTGTATTCAAACTTTCTTTGCTTTCATTTAACCTCTCCTAGCATATTTTGTGGAGTATTTCAGCTTTAGAAATTTTGTTTTTTGAGGCCTTTCAGTACTTCTTCTACATACTCTGCAGAGGATTAATCCAAGACTAACATCTTAAAAGCATGAGATTGATGGTGCTGTTTCACAATTCTCTTTTCACTCTTCTGGCAGCGGAAAGACCTCAGCTAAGAGGACTTGGTAGGTATAAAAAAAAAAAAGGACTCAAGACCCAAAGAAAGGAAGAATGCCTCCTTTATCGGTCAAGGATAATTGGTTCTGTACCAACTATGCGTTTTAAGTTATCTGTGGGTGAGGATATGACAGGATTAATCAGTTTCATGAAGCAGTGAAAACTTACTGTGTAATTGAAAGGTGAAAGGTTTGCATCCATTAATCAGGTTGCTATTGGGGTAAGATAAAGATAGCCTTGAGTTAGAAGTCTAACAATTAATAATGAAAAGGAAAGTGAGACAGATTGTATATGGTCCCTAACAGCTATGCAGAATGGGACTCCCTAGGTAAGTATCCGGAATATGTTTTAACAAAAAGTTGATGCATAGTGGGAGAATAGGACATCTCAATTTTCTGTTAAAGACCTCTTTGAAGAAGCTATGACCTTAGAACACTGGGCATCTTTTCTTATTCCAGCATTGCTATTGGGAGTGGGAAATGTTAGATGGATTCAGAGTTCCCATTTCACTCTCAAGTGGGGAAAGGGATTTTTCATGCTATCTCAAATAACCTGTCCAGATAATTAGATGGGGTACTCTTTAAGTTGCTGCCTAAGAGGTCTTGCGTTCCTTAAACTTATATTTTATTTTCTTTTCTTTTTTTTTTTTTTTTTCCTGAGCTTCTAATATGTTTAACTTCTGTGACCTGTTGTTTAAATGTGCTCATCAGTTGTGTCTTGGACTGAGCACCTAGGGGGTGATGTCCAATTCTGAGCAGCATACATGAGTTTTGAACTTCTTAAATTTATTTGGGCTTGTCATCTGAACTTGCAGTTCCTACTGTTGGTAATGAAATGTTGGAAAAAAGTGTGGCTGGCAGAGGGATCATGGTGCACCTTTTCTTTTCCCAGTAAACTCATATGTTTTATATGTATGTGTGTTGCATTACCTTTTTCCTTTTCTTTAGATACAGAAAATTAATTGATTAGTAAAAGCAAATCCACACTAAGACAGAACTGTCCCATGTACAAATCCTTCCCTGCAGAATTTCTGTTGCCAGAGGATTTTGAGCAGCTACAGTAGTAGTGAGGTGGCAACAATTGCTTGCAAAACTCCTGTGCCAAAACTGGATTTTTTGTTTGGCCATATGTCTAGCCATACTGATGGTCCTGATCTTGTTAAATGCCTTCCACTACCCAAGCAATTTATATACATACGTATTTGTAATATGCACGACGGGGTCTTCATGTGTCAAGACCAGGAAAATGAGTTTTCATCCCATCAAGGGGATGAAACAGGAAAAGGGATAACAGGAGGATCATTAGCTATTGGCACTTATCCTGGAACATAAATTGAAGTTGCTATTAAAAGAATGTGGCTGTAGATTAAACCTGTCTTTAGCATGAGCATCATCCAGCAGAACATCATGAGGACAGTGCATAAATCATATTTAAGTTTTAGAATGCTTTTCCTTTATGAAACAAAGGAAATTAAGAAATCTTATTTGTTCCACATGTACATTTTTTCTCCCTCCCTCCCACCTCCTCTAGGTAGGTTGGATAATTTAGTTGGATAATTTAGTGTTGGATAATTTAGCTGCAAACAGTTTGTTTTGAATTTATCTCTAAGATTCATAGTTTCATGTATTCTTTCTTTCCCCCTCCCCATTATTTGCGACTGAAACTTGCTTACTTATCTGTTCTCTGTCTTCTATACTGCAACTGCCCAGTTCTGCTGATGGATTTAGTGATACAAAGTTGGGCTCCAACCACCATTGTTTTCTGTAGGCAGCGGGCAAATGATTGTAACAAGATGAGGCTGGATCTGCACAGATGCTCGTACCCAGGTGGCTGTTGTATGTTGTACCCTTGTACCCTTGCTGAAGTTTCTTCTGCATCTCCCTTTGTTAACACCAAGCATTAATAACACAATTTTATTCACTTGTTTTTTGTAGAGAATTTTCTAGCTGAACACTGGACTCAAGGGTAGCAAGGGGGAAAGTAGCATGTATTGCCAAAACCAAGCCTGGATATATTTTTTTGAAAATCCCCCAAACTCATACCTTAATTAATCACTAAGCAATCCAAAATACATATAGATTGAGGTGTTGTATTTTGTGACAACAGGATGATAGTGTTCTGAAAGTAAGTGGTCTTTGCTTATTGTCTTGTTTAGGAATGACAGCAAAAGCTGTTTGTAATCTCGCACCATGGCCCATGGCATGGAAGTGACCAGACTCCAACAGCTTTTGCATATCTGTGCTGAATTCTACATTACAGTGATATTTTTAAAACAGTAGGTTTGTGTTGATACACAAGTCAGCTTCTGGTAAATGAAAGGTCTTAAAGAAACATTTTGTTCTGGAAATAGTACTTCTAAAGGACTAATTGAGGATTAAGGTACTTGTTAGTGATTTTTAAGAATAATGAGTTAGTAAGAGTTGCCTTGTAAAAAAATACAATAAACTGTGTGAGATAAAGTCAGTAAGGTCAATTATGCATTCCAGTATCTGGAAATGACAAAAACAATTTCTTTTTTATGCTTATCCATTACTGTGATATTTATTTTGAATATTTTCAGTCTTGCTCTGAAACACTTGCATATACAATTATTTTCTCAGACTCTATTTGGGTTATTGTGTCTATTACATTTAAAATATAGCTCTGAAGAGTGTATATGTTCCTAAATTATTACATGACTATGCTTTTCATCCTCAGATGAAATTTAAGCAAATTTTAGGTACAAGTATTGGTATTTAATACTCAGCACTGAAAGGAAGGTATGTGATTTGTAAATAAATTAAGGAATTATGAAAGGAGTTTTGGGTGGTATGAGTTCACATGTCATACAAAGATAATATAATCTTTAAATGAAAAAATTGATTTTTTGTTTACTAAAGGAAAAAGAGTAACTTCTAATACAAACTACAGGGGGATAGATAATTTAAGAAAGTAGGCAGACTTATTTTACTGTGGGTCATTTATTTGTGAAGCTATGTCCCATAAAAAAGTACAACGTTCCCAGGTGTATTTATATAATACAGCACTAGGAGTGTAGCCAGTGTTCACTTCACCCTTACTGACACCAGAGTCTTGGCTGGAAACAATTCAGTAATCATAAAATCATAGAATATCCTGAGTTGGAAGGGACGCACAAGGATCATCAAGTCCTACTCAATAATAATAGTTGTTGTGGTAGTGGGTTTTTTTGGGTGTTTGTTTGTTTGTTTGTTTGTTTGTTTTTTGGGTTTTTTTGGTGCTATAGCTAGCACATTAAACAGGGGGCATTAAAATTTTCTGGAACCTAAACACTGATGCAGTAAATTATCACTTAACTTTTCATGTCATATGTGTGGAGGTCCTTCTCACAGCGTGCATAAGTGTCTAGGGTCATCTGGCCTGCCAGCAGTGTGAGCCAGGGATGCAGAATGATCTGCACTTATTATGATCAGTTCAGTGTTGCAACCACCATAGACTGTATAGCAAAGGAGCTAGGAGCTCCTTTCTACCGGGAGATAGAGTCCTGACTCTTGGGGTTATGTATGGAAATGTCAGTGTGAGTTTCTTAGTATAGAAGTCTCTTTCTGGCAACACTTTTTGTTTTCTGTCATGCAAATTGTGTGTGAGCTGCAGAACAAGATCACCTGTGGTGTAAAGATGGAAAAAGAGATTAATATTTTCTGCCTTGCTAAAGAACAGGTGGTGGAAAGGACCCACCTAGCTCTTTTGTGCTAATCAAAATTGTGCTGTTATCATCTAGTTTGCATTAGAAACTGTAAATGACACTGGTAAAAGAAGTGAATAGGAGAAACTAGCATCAAAAATAACTATTTCCCCATAATATCAGGTAGAAATAAAAGAGCTGACCTTTTTTATGCTTGCAAGCATAATTACTGCTTGACTACTATCCTTATAGAAAACAGATTTTTAGATTGGGATCCTTTGGACTGTGGAAGATAGGCTTCCAAAAGAAGAGCAACATGCTCAAGCGTTTCTTTTAAGTTTTCATAAGAATATGTGACAGTTATTTCTTAGCTTCAAGACTTTCGGATAAAGATAGGTAAAACTGTGATAGGTAAAACTGTAGGTTGAAAAAGTTTTTTCTGCCCTGGCCAAAATAATAACCCAAAATGGGTTATTTTCTGCTCTTCATATTCATCTGTATATAAGGGAAGATACCGAGAGAAGCCTTTCTTTTCTTTTCTTTTCTTTTCTTTTCTTTTCTTTTCTTTTCTTTTCTTTTCTTTTCTTTTCTTTTCTTTTCTTTTCTTTTCTTTTCTTTTCTTTTCTTTTCTTTTCTTTTCTTTTTTTTTTTTTTTTTTTTTAATAGCTTTCAAGGGTACTGTTCTGTGGGCTAGAAAAAGAATACTGCTCAGCTTTAAGCCTGGGCTGCCATCTCCTTCAGGGTGTGTGGAAATATTCTCCAGCTTAAGGGAATAGGCATGTGAAATCTGTGAGATGAAGGCTGTTTTTTAACAAAGGTAGTCCTGATACTGGTTTGTGTACTAATTATTTAACATCTTGAATGTAAGTTCTTTGTTTGCAAAGTGCAGAACCAGAGCATAATTTGTACTTTGTTGCTAAAGAAATTATAGACTAATGTAGGCTCTTTTTTTTTATTTTTTTTTTTTTGCAAGAAGACATCTATGATGCTCTTATTTTTTTTATCAAATACCATCTGCATTCTTTATTATAATACTGTAGTTTTAGCAATTAGTGGTACATTGCTAGAGCTTTACTACATATGTTAATAATTTTGTTACTAGTTGTTATGGGTTTTGTTCCATGCTGTTAGTTCTGATATCTGGAACTCTGTTTCTTACATCTAAATTACTGGTTCCTCAGCCATGAAATGTTTCAGATTTTTTTAATATTATGTAGATGTAAGCTTAGAATATTTTAAACCCAGCACTGCTTTGTTTGTTGGTTTATTTATTTATTATTTAAATACAGCACAGCTTACCTGAGGTAGTGCAATTCATTCACATGCAGAAGACATTTGCAGTGTCTCTTGTTCTGTTTTTTTGGGAGTCACTGATTCTTTAATAATTACTGTGGATTTTTGCACTGTAATCCTTATGCAAGTACCTTCTGGAATAATTAGTTTGTTTTACAGTCAGAGTCCTTTGTTTGCTGGACTTATCCGAGGCAGGGTGTATTTAGCTCTTTGAACAAGAGAGTGTCTCATGAATTATCCACCAGTGGCTTCCTCTGACCAAGAAAGAAGTGATACTGAATACAGAAAGGGAGTTGCCATCATCTCTGTTCTTCTCTGACTTGACTATAAAGTCAATCTTAACTAATTATTTTAGTGTAATTCATCATTTTGCAAATTAATCTGGTCAGAAAAAGTAGAGAAAGATGATTCTGTACGAAAGTATCTGATTTGCTCATTCCCACTACTGTGGCATTGAAGATTATCACAATTTAAGGGCACTCCTAGAACTACCCTGTTTCCATATTGTTTGATTCGGCTGCATTGAATGCATCCTGGTATTAAAAACCAAAACAAAACAGCCTTCTATGAGCAGAAGCAATGAGGTGCTACTTCTTCCTTGATGTCCTGTCTTGCTTCTCGTTTTCATGTTCTGACTGTGCCCACACAACACTTAGAGGGAGAAGTAAGCTTGTTCTGTTTATGGTTCAAGCTGGTTGGCTGGAAGCCAGCTCCTATCTGAAAACAGTGCAACTTTTCAGTTCAATGCAGTGCCAGACTTAACACAATTTTGCTGTGTCTACAAATCTTGTTTTTTTTTCTCATGGGTTTGTTGGACAGCTTGGAGATCATGAAGTATAAGCCATTCTGCAATAGATGACATAGCTGTACTCTTCGTCACATATGTCTTTTGTTTCTTTGGCAAGCAGTGAATTGAGACTCTTGGTTAGAACCTTAAAGGGTGTTCCCTTTTCCTTCTCTGCCTGCATGCCCAAACCCATTTGGTGTTTGGAACTTTTAACTTTAACATTGAATGGGGTGTTTTTGTGTGTTGAATTGCTCTTTCTGTTACTGCAGCACTTAAAAAATGGAGTATGGAAAAAACCTGAAGTAAAGAATTTGTAAATTAAAAAATTTATAGCTAACTTTAAATTGGAAAATTTAACCCAATATATATCCACATTCTGATAGTTTAATTCACACCTCACTTGCAAGCTAGGCAACCACAAAACAAGAGAGCTGCCTGTGGGAAGTTAATGCACGTGACTTGTTAATCACAGTGGAGTGAAGGGGTAGTACTGCCCCAAGCTTTGTCTGGAAACCTCAACTCCATGGTTCTCTCCTCTATAACTCTCAGTATTACTAAAGTGAGAACCTACTTGTAGACGACCTGTCCCTCCTCCAGCCTCTCCAGCTATAGAGAAGTGTGGAAAAAAAGCACAGGGCTGAACATGAGAGGTGCTGGAAGAGGACAGAGCAGCAGCAACAGTCTTGGCGAGTAAAATTCGAGGAGCTTCCAGCCTTGGCAGATGAGCCTGTGCACGTAATGCAACTGAGTCCAAGCATCAGGTGACAGACCAGTAGTAGCTGAGTAACGTGGATTGGAAGCAGAAATCTGAAGTACTTGTAGTCAGCTTGAACTCTACAAGGCCCACTGTTCACATATGATTTTCTGCCCTACAAGAAAACTTTGAGTCTGTAGATTGGCTGCACTGTTTCCCTATTTATTGCAAAGGATCACTTGTTGGAGGAACTAAGTTGGTGGCAGGCTACCTAATTCTATTGACCCTTCAAGTGGAATAGCAAAAGAAGCCAAAGTGACATTTTGTGTAACTTTTTTTCCAGCCCTGTCTAAGGAAGTCATGATATTCTCGAGAATGCAAACAGAATTCATTTTTATCAGCAACACTAATTCTTTGGTGGATTTGATAGCTTGGAATGATCTTTATCAGAAACTGAAGGTCAATCCTTCTGAAAGAAGGGGTGATGAAGTCATGAAGGTGCAAGCATTAATCAGATCTGCTTGCTGTCAGGCAGTTTCTGTGTTCCCTGGATAATCGGAAACCTTGGCTGCTGCTTTGTCACTTAGAAAAGCTAGCATGAGTTTACAACTGTAGAGGAGAGAAACTTTTTTTTTTTTTTTTTTTCCCCAGAATATGTCTCTAGATAGCTCAGGTAATTTCTACACATCTGTTAGCTGAGTTTCGAAATCACACATTAATGGGCAATGTTCTCTGTAGCAAGGAAATTTGATCCCAGTTGTAAGATTAAAGTGTGACCTGCTCCTTTTTAGCACCAGACATTTATTTCAATATCTGTTGACATTTGCTTGAAGGGTTTGACCTGGACAGGCATTAAAATGCAGGTATTTTAGCACTTGCTCCAAAGCCTGGTAACAGTTTCTTTTTTAAAATGTGCAAGGCTGTGATTTGCAGCCCCCACTGTCCTGACCCGGATGTCACTGTCAGGACCTATGACTGCTTCAGCTCGTGGGTGGGTTGGCAGGTGTGGTAGCAGTGTAGCTATCACCATTAGTGATAGTGGACTATCACATTTAGTCTCCTAAGTGTCTTTTGATTTCACTAGAGTCTCATGGCTATCAAGGATGGTGTTGGCAAGAAGTTTTGTTGTCTAAAAATCTTTGAGTTTTGTGTGAGTGGCTACAACTTTTAACACCTTTAAACTTAGATTCTGAAAGTTTGTTATTGTTGTTATTACTTCTTTTAAAGAAATTTTCACAGAAGATGAGAGGTTGCTATCTAGTAATTTTTTTTTATTTTGTTACTGCTTTTTAATTTCTCTTTTGTTGTTGTTGTAGGAGAAGGAATAAAGATGATGTGTATGCAGAATCAGCCTCTTACTTGCCTTTGGTTCCTAAATGTGTGCATAAGAACCCATGGGAGTTGCAGATTTAGCAGTGTGTTCTGCTTAGTTGGATGGTCTGATGTTGACCAAGATAATTATATGTATAACTTCCTACTGCTCTTTACATCAAGGATGTAAGGGATTTTGGTTCTTAGGCTTTAAATGGGACTGGATGAGAGGACAAGAAAATCAAAGATTACCTTTTGATTCACTATGGTTTTCCTCTCATTCATCAATCGTTTCAAACAAGTGTGTGTGTAGTAGTACCAAGACTAAGTTTTCAATGATCTTGACTTTGCTGCTGCTTTATAACAGAATTTTATATTTTTTGATTCAAACTTCTTTAAAAGTTCTTGGGAGTGAAAGACTTATTAACCATATCTTTCAGAATTCAATATTATTTGATTTTGTATTTTAATTGTAATGAATGTTGCCATCTGTGGTAGACCTTCATATGTCTGTTTTATTGGAGATTATTGGAGTGTATTTTATGGGTGGGAAAGAGAGAAACCAACAGGGGAAACCAGGCAGCATTTTTCCTGCCACCAAGTCAGAGGACCACATTGCCCAGACAGGGATCTATTATCATCTATACCATCTCTATTACCATTCTTGATCTACTGCTTTTAATAGTTGCAGAGTTATCACCTCAGTTTGATTTGGAAAGCTTCATCAGAAATTGGCAGTTACAGGAGGGATGCTTCTTCCTGTCTGTCTGCTGAGGGCTTGTCCTCACATGTACCTCTGACATACAGTTTGCCAGGTTTGATGCTGGATTGGAATGGGCCTTGCTATTGCGATCTGGATTTGCTCTGGCTGTCTACAACACTTCAAATTTGTATTTACTTTCCAAAGTACTTAGTCACTGTCAGACTTTGACCAAAAATCAATCTGAATTTCTGTTCAAGATATATAGCTTTCGTTTATGCAGCCTTTGGTCTCCTCTCTAAACTGTACAAGAAGCTTAAAAATGTACAAATTCCTTTAGATGATAATGATATTATTATAGTAATTGTTATCATTAGTGGTGGTTGTGGTATTTTGTAAAAATGTTAAACGCTGCAAAGAGTAAAGGACAGTAAAGATGCGACAGAAAATGCATATGATATAATTGGACAAAATCTATGCAGTTGATGATTATTAAATGAAAACGAACAATAATATGAAAAGAAAGAATAGATTTACTAAGGATCACTTTAAAAAACACTGACAGGAACCTAACTTATCAGGATGGAAAATCATACATAACTGTAGAGAATGTTTTAAGAAGGTTTTTGGACTATTGACTGAATGAACATAAATATATATTCTGTGCCAGAGGAATGTTTTCATGTTGCCAGGTAATTTTTTTTGTCCTGACTGAAATTTTTTTTCCTAAATCGTCCTAATCTAGATAAGGTTAAAAAAAAGCCACAAAACCCTCCTGACTATGTTGTTTTCAATCTGTTTTTTCTGACTCTGTCTATTGACAGGCCTATCTCATCTTGGTTTTGGAAATGTTTTCTAGTCATGTGATTTAATTAAATAATATATTTAGGTTTACTGCAAGACTTAGGATCAAAAGAGAGGTTTACAAGAGGCCAGTTTTCCAATGTTACAGGTGACTCTTGTACTTATGAAACTATTATTTTTCCTCACTTCTCGATGTCTCTCCACTAGGCAAAAAAGTGTATAAATACCACCTTTATTACATCCTTCCCTCCCCCCCCCTTTTTTTAATCCAACGTGAACGCTGTATGCATCAGGAGAAAGGCATCATGTGTATTTGTGTGCAAAGTGGTAAAATCTATATGGTAAAATCTATAGTGCAGGCCACCCTTACATGGGTTATTGGAGGATATTATAGGGCACTGATTTACTGCTCTGTGAGCCAGCTTTGGGATAGATGGCCATTATGGGCTGTTTGCTAAGGAGGAGAAGGATGAAGGTTAGAAATCATTGTAGAGTCATAGACCGGTAGGATTAGAAGGGACCCTTAAAGATCATCCAATCCAATCCCACTGCTGTGGACAGGAACATCTTCCATTAGACCAGGTTATTCAAACCCATCCAGTTTGACCTTGAAAACTTCCAGTGATGGGGCAAGCACAGCTTTTTTTGGTCAACCTGTTCTAGTGCTTCACCACCTTCATAATAACAATCCTTATGTCCAGTCTAAATATTTTAATTTAAAATCATCACCATTTACATTCTCACTACAGTTCTTGGTAAAAAGTCTCTCTCTCTTTATTATAGCCTTCTTTATATATTGAAAGGCCAAATTATTGGTTTCCAGTGTAACTTCTGTATGGGTTTTGCTGTCTGTCTCACAGATTTATTTTGTTGTTTTTGCTGTAAGTATATTCTGTCTCTGTATTCTAGCTCTTCTGTTTCTTCAGCTTGTCCCCCACCAGTGTATTGTTTTTGCTCACCTAGTCATACTCTCTTAACTCTGCAGGCTTTCTGTGCATGTCTGCTCTCTCTGCTGTTTATTCCTGATCTGTTACCATTATGTCTTGCTGTCCTGTCTCCTCACAGTCATTCCCTCCCTTCTGTTCCAGCTAATCCAAAATTCATTATCCTGGATAATCTGACTTTTATTATGTTTTTCCTTTAGTAATGCAATGTCCTTAAGTTGTTTTTTCTTGTTGAAGTTTGTTTTGTCCTTCTCCTTCTTTTCCTTTTATCTCAGACCTAATGAACTAGAAGATCCTGATTATTATTGTTCCCTTCCTGTCTTGTGCTTTCCTTCCTGAGCCTTATGCGTCTGTGATTGTCTCTTCAACCAGCCCAAAGAATTCGATTTTCAGATCAAATGAGCCCATCTTCCAGGGGTAGGTAGTTCCCTGCTCATGCTTTTTATTTCCCAGGAAATACTGTCTCAACTGAACCATTTCCTTCCCTCTTCCTGTCCCTCTTCTTTTCTTCCTTTCTCACCAAGAAAAGAGCAGCTTCTTTCTCTCCTTAGGAGTCTCAAGAGAGCCCCTGTCTCCCATTCTCAGTTCTGTCTTATTTTCTTCCTTGGTGCAGCTGGATCTATGGGCTGACTTCCACTGGTTATTGCCTGAGGGAGTGTGCTCTGCAACGTTCATGTGTAAGTGGGCTGGCCAACCCTTGGTGTTGAAAGATGTGATTTATAGTACATATACTTGTCTCACAGTGTTTGAATTTGGCCTGAAGAGAGAGGTAAGTGCAGAAAGGATAGACCTTAGCTGAAATACAGTATGCAGCTGTTCTCCAAACATACTGTGTTTATGATCCAGGATAATTCAACTAAAAGGATCTGGAAACTTTCAGAGAGAAAATGTGTCATTTAATGGTTATACTTCTTATTTTACGAAGCAGTAGTAAGCTTGCACTCTTTCACTTTTTGATAGGTGAACCAGCTGGGGCTCAGAGGCTTGCAAGGGCTGATTTGTAACACCAAAAGATCTCAGTCGATTTGGACAGGCCGTATTTGCTCCGAGGGCTGGGCCATACACCTGGTGGATGACTGCTTTTCTGAAGGAGCTCGAGTTTGGCTGGGAAAGACTTCATTCCACCCTGCGGAGTAAAAGTGTTGTACTGGCAGGGGAAAACAATCAACATGATAGATACCACTTAAGATCACTCTGGACATTTTTGTTTTCACCAGCATATGATGAGGGATCAGCTCATAGTGCAAGGACTGGAAGGTGGCCAGGACCATGGAGATTGCTAGACAAGTTACTTATGTGACTGAGATGCTTGGCCTGAGCCTGATGTTGCTTTTTTTCTTTCTCTGTAACCTCTACAGAGTGGAGGTGACATGCTTCCTATTAATAGCACACTGCAACAGTGGTATGGAAAGGAGGTAAATATCATTTGTGTTCCCATCCCTTAACACACTTATTCAATGAAACATGTCAAAATATGTGACTAATAAATGGTGGAAAGTCTCTGTGAAGAATGTCAATAGGTTTTTTGTGTTCTCATTTCCATTCAAAAGTTATTTGTAATACTCTAAACAGAAAGTGCTGTAAATGGCAGTAATTTTTCTGTGTGTTTATTAGAGAACTGCATGATACTATCTGTTTAATAACTCTCAGTCAACATTCAATCAGAGGTGCTGAAGGTTAACCCTATAACACTTTGACTAATGTGGAAGATTATGATCTCTGGCCTGTGCTTCAGAACAGAGAGAAAATGAAATGGCAGCATTGTAAAAATATTGTGACAGCCAATATTTGCCTTTACACGTACTGAAGTTGGACAGTGTTGTAGATGTTCAGCTCTGGGTGGTGTTTAGTAATTATGGGGAAATAGATTTTTGCTTTTCCTTCTCCAGCCTGACTCAAGGTGCAGACTAACAAGATGCACCAAAAGATTATCTATATGCTTGCTGCCACTGCAAGGGCAGTCCTAGTTCTGGCTGTATGCTGAGTCTTCCTTTGTTGAACAGACTTACTTGACTGGTGACCTGATTCACGCAAAAATGGGAGCAGCTCGGGGGGTGAACTGGTTGTGAAGCATCACAGTGAATTCTGAGGAGTGGACAAAGCAAGGGTAAAAGTGTGTTTGGAACATCCACTCTGTCAGCAGTAAGCTATTTGCTTAGCTCAGCCACCTTGGTTAAATTGCAAATGCCACTTGGTTAGTATAGCAAATTCAGGTGGAATTGAGAGCAGCAATAGGAAGATGCTTGGTGCCCCATCCTTCCCCTGTTGCCAGAGGCAACGGAATGTCTCAGAGAATAGACTGAGTAGTTTTCACAGTGGTACAATGTGAGCAAAACCCTGTATTTTCCATAACCTTGGTCAAGGCAGTGACTGCACTGTTCGGCTGAAAGTCCCCCCAACTGTTCAGTCTGCACTTGCCATGAGAGATGGCAGTCCAAGTGGGTGAAAACAGAACCTTATCATGTGAGGTGTCAGACATCCTTGATAATTGGCAGGCTTCAGCAGCTCTGCTGGTACAGAGCTCAGGCAGGAACATCTTCTGGGTGTTAGGGGAAAGGAAGGAGGAGTGAGGAGAGGAACATGGCAGGGGGAAAGTAAAAAAAATAGTGAAAAAGAGAAGTGGAGTAAACCCCTGCATACCTTTTATGTTGCCTTTAAAATTTTATAAGGACAACATGGTAAAAAAAATAGTAGGAAAAGGTAATTATTCAGATTCCCAAAATTCTTGTCTGATTGCCCTGCATTGCAGTGCCTGAAGAATTCTTTGTATTTCACTGAAGACATTTTAGATGATCAGCTGTAGATTTCACCTTGGTTTGAGGTGATGATGATGACCACTCTATCTGTAGGACAGCTGGCAGGAACATCCCACACTGTTGCTTCTTCAGACCTGCATTAGAGAGATGATAGAATATGAGAGTTATGCCAGCCTGTCTGACCTTGTTGCTTGCTTGTTCTGTGGGCCACTGTGGGAGCTGGGCATTTGGGTTTTCTTTCTGTTCTCCTGGTGTTGGTTTGTTCATTCACTGGATGTAGCAGGAAGCAGCCCATATTCTTACTGTGGGAGGAGTATCAGAGTATGCAGGTGGTGTGGGTTGTGGAGCTGAGGGGAATGGTGCATATTTTTAAACATGGTAGAATAGGATGTGAGGTGAGGGGATCCAGGATGTACCAGTCTGACCTGAACAAAGATTTTAGCTCCTGCAGTTGGCTTTGGGGGGACCCATTTTTCATAGACACCTTCTGAGAGGGCTTGCGTCTACTTTACTGTTATAGTCCTAGGCTGCTTAGCTGAAGCACATCTCTTGTTATTGTTTTAGCTTGCATTTTTAATCATAGACTTGAATCACTGTCATTGGATTCCTTTCTAATGAAACTAAATAAAAAATTATGCTCTTTATCTACTAATGGATATTCATACCAGGAGACTAGACTAGAAACAGAAAGAAGTGGAACACCTCAGAATTTCTACAGAATAGTCATAGACATTGTATCTTTAACTTAACTGTAGGGGAAAAGTTTTAAGCAGAATAGCCTTTGTATATTTCTTGTTGTCTCACTAATTTTCAGTGGCTTGATGCCATTCTCATTTCAAGGGTTTTGTGGTTTTAGTTACAGAGGGTGAATGTTAGACCTGGGAAAAGCCTGTAGAAGAAAGGCTGGTGGCAGAGGAGGTTCATTTCTGCATGAAATGCCAACTCCAAGTGGATCCACAGGGATTTGCAGATTTCTGCAGCCTGAGCTGGATGCGAAAGGTGACTGATTCCTGTGCCAGAAAGTGACAGTGTTGCCATGTTAGGCTGTGTTTGTACCAGCATAATAGTTTTGACTTCTGTTGCTATAATTATTAATCACTCTTGGGCCAATTGCTGTTGCCCCAGATGGTGAAAGCGATCACACTATGACTCTGCTTTGCCTTGTCTAAGATTTTTCAGCATCCAACAGTGCCTGCAAGAAATGTAATCCACTTACTTCTGAACACTTCTGGAGATTTGGCTGCTTCACTGAGGTACTTTGATGAGAGTAAAGTTCCAAAAAATCTAATTAGATTTTTTAATCTGCATGTATTGTATCATATGAACTTGCAGTACAGCCAAGTTTGATCTGTAAATGCATTATGGAAAGTCATATCAGCTGCTCTGAGCATACACACACACACAAGACCCAGCGTTAGTTTCATTAACATATGAAAACAGAGGAAATTTTTTTCCTGGTTGAAATGTGCTCAATCTTTAGAGTAAGTAAATGGATGAATTGCAAAAAAGTTAATTTGATTGTTATCCAACCTCCTTCTTCAAATAATTGTCAGAGCCTTCTCATTTTCTTATGTCATGGCTGACTGGAAGAGGGAAGACAAGTTACCATACTGCAGAGGGGACTTTAGTATCTCGTATCAAAATCACAAAACAAACTGGTTAATTTAAAATTCTATCTAGATTGCACCTTGGTATATAGTTACTGAACTCTATGTTATTAAATCCTGGCATTCCATACATGTGATGGCGTTTTGGGTTGGAAGATGTGTTTTAATCTAATGGCAAACAAATAGCAATCCCATCTGTATTTGATTATAGCAAGGAAAACATAGAGGAAACGATACTTTGTTGTGAACTGGAGGGTCAGTCACCTTGAGGCTTTCTTGTTTGCCTGCCTTTAGGATAAGCATAGGCTTCCACTTCCTTTTTAATGATGATTTTGTACAAAATATAAATCACTGAGGATGCATCTCCATGTGTGAATTAGTGTGCCTAGGACTGCGCTCTCACACCAAAGCCAAAGGCACAAGACATCGAGCACTGATACTGTTTCAATTCTAACAAACATTATGGATACTGAAATTTCCAGTGCCTGGGAATATTATTTGGTACTGATTAGTCAGCTAGTGCAGATGTAATGTTGGTGGCTTCTAGTAGAGCACATACAGCTAAATAGAAATGTTGGAACAAATGATAATTATATTCTGATGGCAATAAATTTGCAAGTGATACTGATAACCCTTTCATGTAATAAGGTATTACTTGTGAATGCATTAATTTGGGCCTCATGCCAACCTGTAGCTGTCTGGTTTTAGGTTCATTTTAAAAGATTGGTTCGATGTGTGTATATGTGGCATTTGTGCTCTGCAAAGTCTTTTAATTGAAATAGGTTCAAGGTGTGACTGCCTTCTCTGCTGAATGTTGGTGGTGCCTTTAAATGAAACCATGGTGTAGCCCACAGTTAGATCAGCATAATTCTAAATAACTAGCCAGGGGTTATATACCAGGTGTTTACAGAAGCTAATCTTTTGGATATGTTTCACAGCATTAACCTATTTGTATGAAAATTAAAATTCATCTTATTTTTTAGTCTTTATTGAAGTACATGAAAAACCATGATTAAATCTCCAGGGTATCAACTTAGTTATGGTGGGAGGAGCTTCATGGGCAATATGCGTTTTTAATATGTTCTTTTAGGAGCTGCGGATAGGCTGGTCTGGAGATGCTTATGAGTTTGTAAATGAGGACTCTGTGCTAGGCTTCCCCTTAAAGGGAACCTGGCAAGGCAGGTGTGAAGAAGCTCTGACTGTCAGCACCTTACAGGAACAGGGCTCATTGTAGGTGGACACTTCCATACAGCAGCAGATGCCAGATCAGAGCTGTAGTCTTGCTGCATTTAGATGAGCTCAGCTTTGCCAAACTGGCTATGGCCTCTGTTGGTTTTGTTGAAAAACCAGGGAGAAGAAATTAATGCTTGCCAGTGCTCTTAGTTGTGCTCTGAGACTCTGATTCACTTTTCAGACTGTCTTCAGAGCTGCTTTGGAACAGTTTTCATAGCAGCATTTAAAGATAAACTTAATTAAGGCTTTTATTAAAAAACTGTAATGAATTTCTCTGCTAACCTAGTAAAATCCAAGCAGGTATGCATTGTAACCATTATATTAATATATTGAATTTTTATATCTCTGCTGAGTCTGTCTGAAGGGCAGACATGGGAACAGAATACTGTCACAAAGCTCTGCCTCCAGGGACCAAAGTTACACATTTTGGAGCTGTCTCCAGGCCACACTTGCAATCGATATTTACTGTAATTACAAATGAAATGAGGGAGTCTTAAAGTGGTGGGTGCATTTAATAACATATTATAACAGCATAGCATTGAATTGAGGATTAATCAAAACTTTTTAAACTGGTGCTGAATTGATTTAGTGATTTGCATTTGGCTTAGTACTGGATGACTGTTGACAATAACTTACTTAAAAATTGCATTGCAATTTCCTCTTAATTGCACATGGTATGCTTCAGGGTGGCAGGGAAGATATTAAAATATGAGTAACAGATGTGATGTTTGTTAATGGAACATCACATCCTGTATATTTCCCTCATCCTGTTATTTATTTATCTGCAGATGAAGCTCTTGCCTTTTAAAAAGGGAGAATCCACTTCTTCCTATGAAATCTCTGTTGTTTTTTTTCCAGAGAGCTGAACTGGTCAACTTTCCTCATACAACAGCAAATGGAGAACAGTGAAGTATAGTGGTTATCTACTGTAATGTTATTGTTACTGCAGGATTATTAAGTGTCAGTTTGGCCTTTGGAATTTCAGATGTGCACCACTGCTTGAGATCTGAGGTAAAGATGCCTGGAAATAATAAAAACTTTTGTATTTGCATCAGTGGACTCCGTAAGAAATCCTTTATAGGTATTTTCTGCTAGTTATGTTCTGTTCCAGATGTAGCCTGATAAACTTGCTTGTGTCCTAGGTTGACTCTAGGGAAATTCTGTTTCCACAGGCACTGTCTCTTTTGTGCCCTGGGACGATGCAGCACCTGAAGGAAACCAGAGTTCTTGGGATTTCTTTTAAAGCAGAAACAGTTTTGGAGATTCAGTGATGGGGACGTACTAAACATTCTTCCCAGCCCCTTCTTTTGTAGCCTCTTACCCTTTTCCTCAAGATAAGTGGTATCTTTGTTACAGACTTGAAAGAAATTGTTTCTTTAAGTCATTGTTAAATCAACTGGGATTTCTTCTAAGATAAATTGCATGTCTTTGCCAAGGAGTAAGTATGACAAACTGCAGATTTTGAGGAAGAAAACCAACATCCCTCCCAAACAATCACTAGAAATTATCAAAAATGCACTTTATTTTTCTACCAGTGACTGTTGTCCTTGCATTTACCTGTCAGAAAGTTTGAAAGAAAACTGTATAATAAAACTTTGCAGTGAGAGAAAATGACTTTGATGAAAGCATAGGAACTTCAAGGCCCTTTGGTTTTAGTTTGCTGTTAGTTTTCTCCCTAGGTCTATTGAGAAGTAAAACGTCCTCTAAGCCATATAGCTAGTCCTTTAAAATACTTTTCATATTCTAATATAGTTGTTGTCCTTATTACTTCTGCTCATACTCAGAACTGTAGCCCAGTATAGTCAATTGGTGATAATCCGGTGTTCTTATTTTGTGAAAAATAATCTCTGTCTGTCACAGATCAAATAATGGTCCATGTAGCTTCTTGCTAAGAACACATATTTTAAATATTTTTAATAGCTTAATTTAGCTATACTTGTGTGTTTCTATGGAGAAAAAAATATAACTTTTGAAATAGTCTTTTTCACAAAAAAATGCTACAAAATGTTGTGGTCTTTTCTTAATAATTATTATTAATTCCTATTAATTTCTAAGACATCATATCATCCTTTAATGATCTCATTATGACTCCCCCTTAATGGTCTCTTATGACTCCACATAATACGTATTGTATGAAATAAGGGTAGACCAGCAGGTACTATAAAAACAGCATTATGCAATAGCTGTCTGGGAAACTTTCACCTAAAAGATAGTTACAACCCCTGCAAATGAAAAATAACAGGGTGATACTTTTTCATTTCAGTGATCTTCTGTATAATCCTACCTGAGCTGGATAGGAACACTCCGTGCTGAGACTAATACACTGTCTCAGAAAAGTCTGGTGTAATCACAGCTTTATTACTGGGGACCCCTTCCTACCTATTCCAGACCAAATTAATGTGATAGTTGCCAGTGTTGAGCAGATGGACAGGATGCTATTGATTATTTCTACTTATGGTCTTTGTTACTGTTAGGGCAGCTAAGGCTTGGTGCCTGGGTATCAGTAGTTTCCAATTTCATTATTTGATGGGATGCATCACAAATGATAGAACAGATTGATATTTAATATCAACTTTATCTATCTGCATGATCTCTGTGTACCCTAGGAGTGATGTAGTTGTGCAGGAAATGGGAAGATGTGCAACATTACCAATACACTTTTGCTAGGAAAAGCCTTCAGAAGATTAAAATGGAACCTAAACTCTTTGACTTTCTGTGGTTTGTATTACAGCTTTGATGTATTGATACTGAGTGTAACACAGAGTATAACATCCCAGGCAAGCCTGTGAAGTTTCCATCCTTGGAAATACTCAAAAGCTGCCTGGACACTGTCACGGCCAGCCTGCTCTAGGTGGCTCAGCTTGAGCAGGAGGTTAGACCAGATGACCTCCAGAGGCCCCTGCCAACCTCGGGCTTTCTGTGGTATTTGCCAGTGTAGTTGCCTCTTAAATGAAAGGGTTAAAGTTGCTGTATTGTTAAGGTACTTATAATGTAGATCGGACCCATAGTCATTGTGTGCTTTATATGCTGTACCTTTTTTTTCTGTGTGGTATTGCAGTATCTTTTTCCTGGCAAGAATTCAGGCACAAAATGAGAATACTCTATGATAAGTTGTATTTTGTTTGTCTGTACATTCACTGAGCTGAAATTTAACAGAGCTTCTTCTACTGACAGTTTGGAAGTTTTTGTGACCTCTTGACATCCAAGAGAGCTTAAAAAAATTAAAAGTACAAAGGTGCCTACAGGTGAAAAACACTGAGCAATTTTTATTCTGTGTGCATTTATTGTACTTTTGATGGTAAAAAAAGGATTTCTGTTTTTTTTTTTTTGGCAGCTGTTTGTTAAGTGTAATCCATTCGTGTGAAAACCACTAGCATTTGTATATAGCTGATAATAGTGTTCTAAAACAAGCTTGTTTGCTTCTGACAAAAGAAAACAACAAAAATACCTGTTTACCAGCTTTCATTTTGACAAGTTGACAAATTTACCCTCATTCAAGTGTTGTGCTTCTTGGCCCTACCCTCCAGTGTACCATAAACTTCAGTAACTGAGGCTTGCCAAGATGAACTCTTACTGCTTCTTGTCTTTTGCAGTGTCCTTAAGGTCCTAAGTAAAGTTGTTCTTAAACTGACCAGCTTTTTTTTAGAAATGGACAATGAAAAGAGGCATAAGTAGTAGTTAGATGAGACCTTAAAATAGGGTTTATTTTAGGAGCAAACTGTCCTTGACAGTCCATCTGCTTTTCTCATAAAAGCCTCTTTGGACTTCTCTGGGTGTGGGTGATGAACCAGCTCTGAATGTTTCATGTTTGTGTCCTTGGTGCCTGGCTGGGTGTAATGCTGTCTGGAAGAATAAAGAGAAGGCCCACTGTGCTTCTACCCAAATCCTGACCCCTCTTTACCGTGGCAGTGCGGGGGCTAGCCACATCTGCAAGCTGTATCCAGCTGGTAAATGACTCCAGGGTAGATGGCAAGGAAGTTCAATGAGGGAACTTGACTGCAGTCATTTGTTGAGTGCTTTTTCCTTGATTGTGATGCCTATCACTTTGTTTTTATAATGACTTTCTGTTTCGTGCTGCATAAAACGTTTATGTCTGTTGATTTAGACTGCTGCGTTCTGTACAATCTCATGTTATGATTAGCATGGAGCTTGCTACTGAGCAAGGGACTTGTGTAGCCATCTGAAAACATCCTATGCGATATACACAGAGTCAAGAGAAAAGCATAGTTTGCCTTCTTTTAGGACATCCAGGAACTGTTTGTCTAGCTGACTTTAAAGAAAATAGTTTTCTACTGGAAACATTCAGTTCAAATTACTGTGGATTTCTGAGTTTCATAGATAAGTTGTGTGTTTTTTGAAACTCATCTGAGGTGAAACTGGAGTCTCAATTGCATCATACACTTAATAGCTGTGTGTTTCATTTGTGTTTTCACAAAATAAGAAACCTAAATTTTTAACACCTGATTTGAGAGAAGTCTTGGTTATGAAATGCTGGGCTAGCCACCGAGTCATTTCACTCTCTCAAGAACCAATACCAGTTATCTTTTACCAGAATACAATAACTCTGGGTGTTTTTCTTCATACTTGCTTAACCATTTCATGTTTTTAACATACGAAGAAAAAAGCAATATTTAAGTAATCATTCTACAACTGGATAGTCAAAATATGACTTTATTTAGGCATTTTTTAATGTAAGTTTTCTACTTTGACACTGTTTTTGTAAAACAAAAGCTCACTGAGGTGAATAGAGTGATTTTTGAGGAAAAACAGGATAAACGTTTTCAACTCCCCAAATCTTTTTAAATAAAAGTTATTTTCACTGACTCTTTTGTAACACCATATGTCAAAAATTGCCCTTTAGCACAAAAGGAATCTGATTGTGTGGCCTTCAAGGGAAAAATTATTTATAATAGTGAAATATTTTAAAAAATAGTATGGGTTGGGAATATAAATGTGACTGTATAATAGTGTATTGAGGTAATATTTTGTTGATTAAATAAATGAATAAATATTTGATTGAATAATGACTGATTAACATGTTGAATCTGGCATATCTAGAAATGTGTACTTGAACCAGGAAGATTATGAGGGTTTGTTCTTCACAGAAAAGGTATTTTAACCCTTCAAATGTGTAAAATACCCCCAAGTGAAAATTATATCATATTATGTTCAAAGCAGTAACATATACATTGTTCCTGAATTTATAGGGCTAAAAAGTAGAAAAGGCTGAGCTCAAGACTTTCTTGAAGCTTGTTAGTGAAACAGGAAAAGATTGATAATTTAGAAATAACCAAAATGACCCTTCAAGTATAAAGGTTTAGAGTTTTCTTCTGCATGCATATTTATTTTTCACTATTAATCATTAACTTAAAAGTCTGTCTGAGCTTTCAAAGTGTGTCTAGAAGGTTTGTGCATCAAGGAATACAAATATAGTTTTTCCAGAAATGAAAATAATTAAGACAAATGTTCAGAGAGGAGCCAAGTATTCAAATTTGGCTTCAGTTGTGTTACTACTGTCTCAGGACCTGTGGTGTAGTTCCTTTATGTAATAAATTATTCTGTCTAATGTGTTTAATTTTTATGTCCTCTCTAATTTTCACAGAATCACAGAGTATTCTGAGTTGGAAGGGACCCACTAATCATAATATTTGAGCACTGGTGGTTAAGCACACATTAATAAAATGAAAATAATTGTAAAGATGGTTCTCAGTAACAGTTTTAGTAGTAGTTCATTAATAGTGACTCATGCTGAGTTGCCAAATACTACTTCTGTAGGTACCAAGTAGGACCATGCTGTAGCAGGGAAGAGTGACTGACATAGACACAGAAGTTCCCAGGATATTTTTCATATATCTATTTCAGGGACTGATAGGATGGAAACATTGGTGACTTAACTTCACCCCTAGTTTAGAGTTGTAGGGCCATGATCAGATTCATGCCTGCCCTGCTGTTGATACCTATGCTAACCAACATAAAGCTTAATTGGTATGTCTGCAGTATGGATTAACTCTGAAAAGAAAACTCAGTGCATTGCTGCCCTAACCACACTGACCAGAGGTTTCCACTGGCAAATGGATTGCAGCACCAGCATATGAGAAAAGAACTTTTTTTTTTTTTTTCTGATCTATTTACGAGAAGTTCCACAATAACTGTAGCCACAGAACTGTGTGGGCATTTCCTTGTGTTAACAAGCCCTGCCCTGTTTGAAGAGGTTAAGTGTGCAGGCTTTTGCTATGTTAGTGAGACTTTGGCCATAGCATGTTACAGATAAGGAACTTTGTTTACCCTACATCTTACATTTGCCTTGTGAATTTTGAGTCATTTACAGCTCAAATTATGGAATAGCAGCATTTGTTTTATTATCTAACTGGAACAACTTCTACACTGTTTCTTAATTGTGTATAAAGAGATAGGAGTTGACAGGAGTTCAGAATACCCCTTGCTATACCCAGGGTCATAGATGTTAAAGGTACAAATATAACTAGAAGAACTGAGTCACTGGTTAGAGTTCACCTTAAAAAAAAAAAGGCAGCATTTTATAGAATGGGGTTAACTTTTAGGTGACATTTTTAGTCTAAACTAGTGTTATTTCACTGAACATAAACATTTATTCTTTTTTCCTGGTGCACAAAGTAGTTGTGTGCCCACTCTGTAGCTCATGGGAAAATCATTTGACCAGAAACTTGTAGTTTCCTAACACTTATCTGTAGAAACAGGAACATCTTTCAACATACTCTTCTTGAGATAATTTAATGAGAGAACTAGGAAAATATTTCTAAAAATTTGTACTTGAAGTCATGTAGAATTTCCTATATGAAAAAAAATTCACCATTGACTTGACACATGCAGACGTGAATATTTTAAGTTTCTATTCTACTTAATGTGCATTTTCCAATTGCCAAACAATTTTATGCTTTTCAGTTTCCTTTAAGGGCATGAATGTTCTTTTAATCACAAGCTGGCTGCTCATGGCATTCTTTAAAACAGTTGCTCAGCTGCTTCCTAACTCAAGATCAATAACTTCATAGATAATTAAACTAACTACCTCCTAAAGATAGATGCCATATCCTTCTATATCCTTTATACCCCCAAACTCCCACTCATCCTATTGACAGTCTCTGCTTATGCTAGTCTGCCAAGCTGAATATTAATGCTCCAGTGCCAGAATCCCTGGCCTCAGCCAGCGAATGATCCTGTCCAGACAGCTGCACTGTAGGCATTGTAACTTCATAGCTTGAAATGCGTGACCTTTTTTATTTATCCTAAATATAACTAACTAACATAACTTTAAAAAATTTAATAAAATTTAAATAATTTTTTTAAAATTGCATTTATATATAAGCCCAGATGTTGTTATGAAAATTTTCTTAAAATTAGTTTCAAAAATTCTGATTTTTTTTTTTTTACGTTTAGACTAGCATACACTAATGATATTTTTGAACCTCTAGTGATTTCTGTTAAAACACAACTAGATGACTGTCACAAATGCACAACCTTGAACAGCTAAACTGACCTGAATACTATAATTCTTGTTATGAAACATGACACTGTTCTGCAATAAAAGACATTAAGCTGGTGTGATAAATGCAGTCTTGACTTATATTCCTTACTGAATTGTGTTGTCAGCTTTCCTGGAATAAGTGATACTTTGTTTATTGATACTTCCAGAGGAAGACGAAGCAGCTATATTGCTTTTCAAGGCAATTCCCATGTTCTTAGAGTTTTACTTCACAGAGTTTAACTTTGTCAACTCATATTGCCTCAGATGATTATGGAATCCAAATTCAGACTTTCTCTGTTAAAGATTGAGAGATGTTGATAACGGGGATTAGACAAATCTCTAAAGAGGTTGTCTGTAAAATGCAGATTATAGGCCTTTTGGTCACGTTTTGTAAGAGTAATAGATATTAACCTTTTTATCTATGAAATGTTAGAAAAATCCTTCTGCCGGGTCAAAGACAGTTTGAGGCACAAAACAGTGGTGTAAATTTGTGGGGGGAAAAAGCATTTCTGTGCTTCAGTGTCAATACTATGTACTTTCAGTCAGTGACTGTTGATCAGTGAGATTTTACTTTTGTATGACTTGCTGTGATGCCTAAGATTTCTGGGGGAAAAAACCTGCATAAGACTGAGATTATTCTTAAAAATAAATTTTTGAGTACATTTATGTACTTTCAATTTTGCATCCGTACATAGAGAAGACTGCTGCTTCTAAAGTACCCTGAAACAGAAGTTTTTATCAGTGAAGCTCTAAGTTGAAATATTTGTTTATTGGTTTTAAAATTTGGACAATAGTAGAACAGTATTTTCAGAGGTTGGTATCTTTCCAAGAGAAAAGCCTACAGATTCTCTGTAGAAACTCTTTTAAAGCAAATTACAGTGGCTAGTATGTGGGCCGTGATGAAAGGCCTGGTAGCATTTGAGTTGTTTCCTTGGTTCTTAAAATTACCAATGAGACAGAGTACAAATTCATGTGAAATCAGGATTTAGAGAATACTAGGAACATAGTCTTTATAAAGTCACTTTATTTCTATACATGTGTAAACAAATTTTTTTTATATATGTATACAGTTGTCTCAAAAAGTATTCAGGAACAAATTGCCAAGTAAAAAGGAAAATAAAAGGCAAATATGTTCAAAATGTTTAATAACTGCATTCCCATTCCTTTATTACATCTTTTTTTAGTAGTGGAACCCTCTTTAATATTCCAGAATACTGAAATTGATACAAAACTAATTTGTATAAACTTTCCTATGAATACATATTAGAACATTCAAATGTAGCGTGGATATTCTGATATGATAATTGCATGGTTGTGGTGACCTCTTTTATTTTACTCAATTACATTTAAGTCTTAATGCCGTCATTTGGACCTAAGCTTGGGAAGAAGGTGGAGCGATGGGTGAAGGAAATTGGTTTTCTCTGTAGCGATTGTCCTCGTTTGCTCACCTCTAAGCTGCTTAACTGCCCCTCTCAGCTTCCTGAAAAAGAAAATTTTATTTAAATATAAGTGACATAGTAACTTTTTAGACATCTTGTTTAAAGTAGTAAACTGTTAGCATTATCCTAATAGGTTTTAAAGAAACGGTAGATAAGTTTCTAATTAGTAAATAACTTTACCGCAAGTGCTGGCAGGTTTTTAGTAAGCTTTTAAATAATATGCAATAAAATAATTTTTGATTCCCAGTGTAAAAATATATTAAAGGAAAACAATAAATTAAATAAAAATTAAATTATGCCTTATGATCTTATCTATTTTACTACTAAAATTAATATCGATTTACTGGAGCGCTTATTTTATAACTCTACCATTGCAAACACCCACTTTCTGCAGATAATCGAGGTTTTTGCTGAGACAGTTGATAGAATCATAGAATCAGATGGGGTGGAAAGGACCTCTGAGATCATCAAGTCCAACCCTCTATCTACTACCACCACATTTACTAGACCATGGCAATAAGTGCCACATCCAGTCTCAAATACCTCCAGGGATGGAGAATCTACCACCTCCCTAGGCAGACCATTTCAATGCCTGATTACTCTCTCTGTAAAGAATTTCTTCCTAACATCTAACCTAAACCTCCCCTGGCAGAGCTTGAGACGATGCCCTCTTTTCTTACTGAGAGCTGCCTGGGAGAAGAAACCAACCCCCACCTGGCTACAACCTCCTATCAGGGAGTTGTAGAGAGTGATGAGGTCTCCCCTGAGCCTTCTCTTCTCCAGGTTAAACAACTCCAGCTCCCTCAGCCTCTCCTCATAGGACTTGTGTTCAAGTCCCTTCACCAGCCTGGTTGCTCTTCACCTCAATGTCCTTCCTGAACTGAGGGGCCCAGAAATGGACTAAGTGCTCCAGGTGTGGCCTCACCAGTGCTGAGTACAGGGGAAGGATCACTTCCCTGCTCCTGCTGGCCACACTGCTCCTGGTACAGGCCAGGATGCCATTGGCCTTCTTGGCCACCTGGGCACACTGTTGGCTCATGTTCAGCTTCCTGTCAGTCAGCAACCCCAGGTCCCTTTCTGCCTGGCTGCTCTCCAGCCACTCTGTGCCCAGCCTGTAGCACTGCAGGGGTTGTTGTGGCCAAAGTGCAGGACCCCGCACTTGGCCTTGTTGAACTTCATCCCATTGGAATCAGCCCAACTCTCCAGGTCCCTCTGCAGAGCCTTCCTGCCTTCCAGCTGATCAACACTCCCCCCCCCCCCCAGCTTGGTGCCATCTGCAAATTTACTAATGGTGGACTCAATCCCCTTGTCTAAATCATCGCTGTTTGTAAATGACAGTGTAACATTTTTCAAACTACGTTGTCAGTTACTCAATACATTTCTCCATGAAGTTTCTTTTACTAATGGAAATACTTAGCAATGAAAAAGATAAACTGTTATTTTGTCAGATATTGATGGATCAGGCTAGTTGAAATCAAATTAGTTTAAGAGGCAGTGCCATTGAAATGCTTGGCCTGAGATATGCATAGGAGTAAACTGTTCTTTCTGGTGGGGAAAATTTTCCTCTTGTCTCAGAAGTGTTTGGTGTGTCTCAGCATTTTTACTGTCCTCCCTTCCTCTACCAGCCAACAGATGTTTCTGCACTGAAGAGATCCAACAGCATGTTAACAATTCCTGAAATATTTTTGGCAGCCAAATACTGTCAGACTGGGTCACTCAAGAAGGATTCTAGGAGCCTTGTAGTAGTTGCTTATTTGGTTGGGAATCCTGTTGGTATAACTGATTTGTTGGAGGGCAGAAGTGCCTGTAATTCAGATGAAAGTAATAGTTTCTTTAAATCAAAGCCTTATTTAATTTGAGATTGATGGTATTTGTGATACTGGGTCTTGGATTTTGGTAACGGCAGACTATGAGCTCTTCAAAAGAAGTAAGGAAGGGAAGAAGAAAAAAATGGGGTTGTTATTTAAAAGAAAAAAAACCCCACAAACTAATGGTCTACTTTTCAATAAAATGTATTTTGGAAAATATGGAAGGTGGGCTGAAAAACTAGGGTTTATTTGATTGAGATCTAATGAGTTTAATATAGTTGCAAATGTTATATGTGATCTTGAGTCTCTGACCTGTTTTTGTACTGTTATAGCCACACCATTTCTAAAAAGAACAAGGACTTTTAATTTTTATTTAGGTGTGTAAAATTTAGATGTGTTCTTTAAAAGCTAGCACTATTTGCAGCATCATTTGCCAAAACTCTGAGGGCTTAAATCAACACAGAAACCCGAAATTATGTCCTTGTTTGATAATTTGATGCTGCACCTGTATGACTGCCTTTGAGTATCTTGTGGATGATAAAACACAAGAGCAAACAGCAACATTTGAGTGTGTTGCATTTTCAGCATTGGCTTCAGCTGGTCTAGAGGTCTTTACCATGGATGTATGGTCAGTTGACCATGACTGGCTGCGAGATGCCCACTCAGCTGCTCCTGCGATCTCTCCAGGGGTGACCCCCCTTCCCAGGGCCCTCCACCTGGTCTCCCCTCAGGGCTTGGCAGGGCTATTTCTCACCTTGTTCCCCTCCCTCAGCCCCGGCTGCCAGGCAGCATTTTGCCCTCCTTTGCCCAGGCTTTCCCCGGGGCTCTCACCCACCCTCCTGTGGCTGAGGGGCTCAGCCGTGCCCTGCACTGGGGCCGCTGGAGCCGCTGGAACTGGCGGTGCCCTTGCCACTACCAACATCTTGACATCTACACCCAGGTACAGGTGCAGGTGTCAAGATGCGCAGGCCCTGTCACTGATGGGGTAGCGCTCCATCCGTATCCTCCAACACCTCCCACTCCCAGCCATGGGGCACCAGCCTTCCCTTGCCTGGCTGAGCTAACTTCTGTGCTGTTGGCAGGTCTCTTCAAGTTGCTGTAAAGGCACCTCGTGGAACACCCAGCAAGTACAAAAGCAGTGGGGAGTAGCGTGGCTGGCTGTTTGCAGGGACTGGAGCAGTTGTGCCAGTGAGCTGTGTCCTCTCAGGTTGTACTTGCCAAGCAGTAGTGCTCTGCACAAATGCTGACAGATGTCCTTAGTGGCTTTTTTGTTCATCTCCAGAGCCAGGGAATATAAGGAGCAGAAATAGAAAGACTAGTTTTCAACTGGTTTAGTCCCTGTGCTGCATGATCTCCTGGCTTTGCAGTGATGGTGCCTGTGTGGGCCTCAAGCTTTGACCTGGCTGGTGGTAGCTCAGGATCAGAGGGCTTCTGCTGGCTGCAAGGGCTGCTTCTACAAGCCTTGGCCAGGGCAGAAGGTTGCTGGCCTCCCAAGGGCTCTAGTCCCTCCATCTCTACATGTAAGGTGACCCTTCTCCAGTCAGGACATTTTACGTTTAGAAGATCTCTGTGGATGGGTTTCAAGTCTTGTCCTACCTACTTTGCTAGATTTTTATACAGTGTTTATCATGCGTGGTGGTGCTGAGCTCTTTCTGAGGGTTGTGCATGTGAAAATTGAATGTTTCCCCATTAAATTCTGATTCTGAATTTCTACATAAGCTTTCTGGAAGACAGAAGTCTTCAAAAATGCAGTTAAAAGAGTTGATCCTGTTTTTCTTGCAGAGATAATGCCGGGGTAGGACTTCAAAGAATGCTTGTTGCTATCGGGCTGTGTGCTTGCGTAGACACAATCTTTTGTTTGCATGTGTTTGGCCTGAAAGCGTATCCCACTTGTCACTATGATGTGTTACTCTGTTACAGCAAGTAATTATTTTAGAACAGAATGCGAAGTTCTCATTGCGTTTTAATCAAAGGGACATGCAAATATTTCCTCATGGTTGCAGTGTGAATTATGCACAGGCACCCATATTGATACTTTTCTTCTTTCTGTGTCCATTAATCCAGATTGTCAGTAACATGAACAGAAGCTCAACTGAGATCTGCTTTGGAGTGGGTTCAGTTTTGGAAGAAGAGCACAAAGCTGTAGTGTCAATACTTTTCTTTCTTTGCCTGCCGGCTAGGTGGTTTTCATCTTTCATCACTGTATCATGGTGTCAGGGACATAAAAAGTGCCTAGAGTAAGAATTACTATTCTTATTTCATATAAAATTATATACAGACGTTGAAATTGTGAAGTAGTAGTTCTGAGTACAGACCTCTGAAAATTATTTGTTTTTAATATACTCAAAAAATGCTCTATGTTTAAATTGTTAGGCTCTAGTTTAGGAAAAATAACAGGAAAAAAAATTACTTATTTTTTAAAAAAAGTATTTGCAATCTGATAGATTTTTTTATGTCAACACTTTTGAGACCAAGATTGTGATTTGTTTGAAGTTTATTGGTCAGTGTGAAAATTTACTGTGAAAGCTGTCTGTGTTTGTCAAGTTAAGTTTTCAAGGGTATGAAATTCAAACTTTGCAAGTTAAAATATTTAGCCTTGAGACTGGAAGCTAATGCACTTGCTATCAAAAACATTATAACTCAAATTGTAAGCATAGTGAATTATTTCAGTATTCATGTGCGTAATTTTTATTCTGTTTATGTGATTAGTTCATGTTTGTTATGTTCCAGTGAACTGCAGGATGCTAAAATGAATAAAAATATTTCACTTATTGATTTAAGATGATTATTTAAATATATTGGATTAATTAAAGTAAGAAATTACTTGGATATCCTGAAAAAATTAAGTCCATCACATTTTTTTGATTAATTAGGTTTCAGAATATGTTAGTATGTTTGCTAACTTGTTAATGACTTGTTCAGATGTCCACATGCTTTGACATTCTTTGAAATAATGAAATTACTGCACGTTGAAGTGGGAAAACAAAGCTCTTCCAGAAGCTTATCCAATGCAAGTGGAGAGTTAGAAATTGGAACTGCTTAACGATTAATGCACACACAACTCATGAGAAGTTTTGTGAAAAAAAAATTAAAATTTAGGGGCACTTGTGAATGATTATTTAAAAATAACTTTGAAAATACTTATGTAACAGAAAGATCAACCTCTGACTGGAACTACCAGGTACTTCAGTCACAGAAAGTGGTAATATGATAACTAGTTTGGCCAATTCTTGGTCAATAAGGACCTAGTACTGTAAAAGTGGAAAAATCAGTTTATGGGGGCCTATTGATCTCTGTAAAGTTTTTATCATGTCTTTGTGTTTTGGTTAGCTTTTTTATTCAAATAATTCTTTATAAATTAGATGTGTCCTTTGTTCTCTTAGCTGGCCTTTTTTTCCTTTTCCGTATGTGAAATACTTTTCATCAGGAAGTTTATAGTGTGGCTCAGAGTGACAGTTTTGCATCTGGGAATATCTGGATGCATGTATAGACAGATATCATTGTGAGGATAAAAATCATGATGCAAAGAAGATGACTTCTTTTAGAGGTAATTGATCTGGGAGTGGGTTGACAGAAGTCTAAACGTGAACCAACTGTGTGTCCTGACAGTACTGAAAGCTAACAATGTTCTGTGTTCCATCGATGGGAGTATAGCCAGCAGGTGGAGTGATTATTCCCTGTTCTTTGACACTTATTAGTATTTCAAGTTTTGGCTCTCCGAGTAAATCCAGTGGACAGCCACCAGATAGTCAAGGGAGTGGAGCACTTAATGTAGGGAAGAGACAGAGGGTTGTGCTTGTTCAGCCTGCAGCAGAGATGGTGTGAGGAGGCCTAGTAGAACATATATGGTAAAAAAATTAGGGTTAAGTCCTAAATTAAAGCATGGAACCTCCAGTTCTGGAGGAGGAAAAAATTCTTACTAAGATGAGTAAGCAGTGGAATCAGTTTCCCAGAGACACTGCAAGATCTCCATGCTTGGAGTCTGTCAAGACCTTGTTGGGATAAAGCCCTTAGCAGCCTTATCTAAATTCATTGATGTCCCTGGTTTGAGCAGATTATTGAACTAGGGCCTCCTGAGGTGCCTTCCAAGATTAAAGGGATTGTGAATATATGGAATGCTAAATGATGAGTCGAGTGCAGGACATGCTATGGCTACTGTGCAAGTGCTGTAAACTGCTGAGACGAGTTTGGCACAGAGGTACAAAAACTTCTTAGAGCAAATTTGGAGGCAGAATTACTGTTGTGAGGTTTTACAGTATGCAATTTTTGTAGAAATCTGAAAGACATGTTAATATTCAGAATATAATTTGCTTCTAATAGCTATCTATAAAGTATCTTTGTGTATATGATTACTGCAAGGTTTCATAGAAAATATATACAAATTCTACTCCATACTGAAGAGTCTCCCGCTTTCTTTTCTCTAAGGCAAGGAATGACTTTTCCTTTAGATGTCCTACACATGCACATTTGAATGATTTTGGTTTATTTGCACTTGTGTCCTTCCTAGGTTTCTATTCCACTTCTGGTGTTTAAGCATTTTTCATCTTAAAAGAGAGTAACTCCCTGAGTGCCCAACTGCTTCTGATCATGGACTGCTTCACTTTTTTCCCTCCTGCTTGACTTAAGATAGATGGTGTTGTTTTTTTGTTTTTCTCTCATTTTTTTTCCTACTCAAGTATTTTTGTTTGTCTTGATAGATTGGTTGTTAAAACATTTTGCTGTCACATCACTGACTGCATAGGCCAATTCTGTCAGAATTCTGGGTGAAAGCTATTGTGTTCCTGCAGTTAAATGTAATTTTGTTTTTAAAGGTTTGTTTCCTCCATGGACAGTTACTGATTGATTGAAATAATTTTTTCTGGTCTGCTAATAAGAAAAAGGAATGTCTCTAAATCTAGTGTCATATCCATAACTATTAGCATTACTACAATTAATCATTATTATTATATATTTCACTGTTTCCCTTCTATTAACATGGCTAAAAGAGAGGAGGAAACAGCTCCTGTATGCCTGTGCCACTGCAGATGCTTATGACATATAGTAATAGGATCCCTGTGGAACAGGAAATATTCAGTGGTGAGGAGCAGCTGGGAAAGAAATAGGAGTGGGAAGGAAGGTGAGTTGTTTGGAAATTGAAAGGAGGAAACTGCTGGTTGACACCTGGTGTTGGTGGCTTGAAAACTTTAGTCATTTATTCTCAGGAGGTATGCACACTTAGTTTGGACATCAAGAAACAGTAGGAGAGAACGTATCATCATCGTTTAGCAGAACAGATGCTGAAGATCAGTTCTGGAGGCAGCACCACATTGTCTTTTTCATGAGAGTTGAGGAGAACAGTTTAAAAAAGCCAAAGGTATCCCCTAAAACACCCCTGTGCTTTGCTATCTTGAAAGACTATTCGATCGTATTGTTACTGTCGTGCTATTTATTCAACTCTTGACTTTTTTAATGTATTTTGCTTTTTGTCTTAGTTTAAAGTTACTGTCTTCTGTTGTGATCAGGGGGTTTGTACTGGAACCATACCACAAACTTTTTAGATGCCTGAACAATAAGTAACAACAGGAAGATTGTTGCTGTGACTTGTTAAATGTTTGCTACATTTCAGCCCTTTGCTGACCTGTCAGGGTTGTCAAAGTGCAGAAATGTGGGTTTATTGATATGGATCAGTTGATGATTGTTTTCAAACTCCTTTCTCAAAAGTCACTTTTACACTCTTTATCTTCTAAAATCCATATTAGAGAAGATAAACTTTGGGTGTGGAATAAGTATGAGTATCTTGTTCTGAGATGCTAGGAATTACTATGCAACTTCATACAGCACCAAGTCCGGTCCTTTTTTTGTGCATTTGAGATTTAAAGCATTTCCTGGCTCTTTTTGCACAGTGGATTAATAAAAAAAAACAAACCAACAATCAAAGCCCATAATTGTTACTGACCTGACTTAATACCAGAATTTTAAACTGAGGGTTGATTAGATATTTAATGAAACAAGCAGGTTAATTTTAAATAGGAAGATAACTTAAAAAAAATGAGATGTTCATTAAGCTGGGAAAGCATTTCTTTCACTAAACCTGTTTCCCTCTGCATATAGAAGTAAATGCCCAGAAGTTTAAGTGTTTTTAGTTTGCTAGTCGTTCAAATGTTTCCCCTCAGAAAACTGGGATGTGTGGATAGGTGATTAGATATGGATGTGGTATAATCATACATTCTCAAAAATGCTAAATTAGAAGGTGACACAGTCTTAAACACTTAATGTTTACTTAAAAAGAACCAAAAAACCAACCCTAATCCCTCCAAATCCCAAAAAACTACAGAGAAATGAATTATTGGCAATTAAAAATGAATTTAACACTCCATCTTCTGCACCAAATTTAGGAATCTTACTGGATTAAAATAAAATTAAATAGTTTTGTGGTGGAATTTTTGATTTACTCTGGAAAAATTTGGAGGGAGAGAATGTTGAAGTTTTTGGGGTTTTTTGTTATTGTGGTTGTTTTGTTTGGTTTCTGTCTACTGTTGTATTTTCAGACCTCTATATATAGGATCTATGTTACTTTAGCATTCATTGATTTCTCTCTAAAGTGAGTTTGACAGGTCTTGGTCTTTTTAATGAAAGTGAAATCTTCTTCTAAAAATAATCATTATAAAGATTGTTTTCCAAAATGTGAAGCATTACTGTTGGGATGGCTAACGTTAAAAGTAAATAAACATAATCATCTGGGGTTTTTTACATGAAATCCCAGTTTAAATATCAAAAGACATAATTATAAGAACACAACTTCATTATGAGTTGTGGAAGTGAGGGCCATCCTTTTTATTTCATCCATTTGATAATGCCATTTCAGTTATGAGAGAGAAGTAGATTGTTTGATTTGTAATGTCTAATTTGGGCTTTTGTCTGAATAAGCAGAACCCATCTGAATGCATTTCGTGAAAGGAATAAGAAAGAATTGAACATTCAACTTGTAACTCCAGTTGAGAGTGCAGTCTGGAGGGTTTCACTTGTTTGGCTTGCTAAGAAGAGACTCAAGGATTTTGAATTGGACTGTATTGTAAGGAATTTAGAATTTTTAGCAGAGAATTAAGTGTTTATGTGGACCATGAGACGACCATTCCCAGTGGAGAGAAAGACCAAAACTGAAGCATTCAAAACACTGAAAAAAACCCCAAACCCACCCTTGACTTTGACTGCCAGGGTGGTAATGGTTTGTCACACTGAGGTTTCTGAATAAAATAAAGCTGTTAATAAATGACATGCATGGTAATTCAGTATAGTGTTCTAGTTAAACATTTGCATCTTTCTGCCACTCTCATAGATTAGAGGGGACTGTTGAACATTAGTGGTAACAAGATGCACCTCGTATGCATGCTAATGGATTATAACTTTTTATAGGTGCAATTTGTACCTGTCTCTCCGTGGACTGGGAAAGTGGTGCATGAGGAACAGATCGTTAAGCACCAGAAGCCAAGCTTTGCTAATTAGCACATCTTCTAGTGCCAGCTCTCTTTTGTCCACTGAGAATATAAATTATTCTTGTTTTCTCCCTCAATCTTTTGGGCTTCTTAAGCAATGTATCTCTTTGACTGGAAGGTAGAGATTGCAGATTTGTAATTTTCAATTCTCATGATTAATTGAAGAACATGCATGGTTTATTCAAAAGCAGGGATGCTGCCAAAAATGATCTAATTGGTTAAATAAATAACCCTAAGCTTTTGTTACTCAAAGTGTTTTTTATTGAATTATTAATGCTATATCACCCTCCAAATCAGTAAGAGTTAATGTCTGATTTGCCTGAGGCTATTAATATTTTTCCAATCAGTGGTAAATTGCTATGATGACTTTTTTGCTGACTTGTCTCACTGTATTTGTTCACTTCGTAAAATGGTGTTGATTGTAAAAAAACACTGAAAATTTGAGCTTGTTCTGGTTGTGGGTTTTTGTGCCTGAAGAAGTATTTAATTCTGTTCATAAAACTGGTTATGAAGTACATTTTTGGATAGGGAAAACAAAAAGGAGCAAATATCTTTTGAGAACTGTTTGGCATAAGTGGGACTCAAAAGCGGACAAGCATAATGAATTTATTTAGCACCTTTACTGAAAAAAAGGAGTAGGAATTTGAGCATTATATGACTTCATGGAGATAAATAGTATTTCCATATGAGAATAGAATGTGCAAAGAAGTGCTGCAGCATAGTATGAAATGGTTCTGAGCAAGTGCCCAGAAAAAAAGATGAAATAGACTCTGACCTATACAAGGCACTAAAGGTCTCAAAAATCAAGTTTGAATTCTGTTTCTTTATGTCTGGTCAATTCTGGGAAAGACAGTAAGCCATCACTAACTGCTTCTATGAACAGTCATAAGATAGGTAATCATCTAGTTAAATATATCAGATCTTCATGTATAGAAATTCTTCTGAACCTCCCACAGAACAGACTGTATCATCATGAAGAGTTGGATTGTGGACCAAGCCTGTAGAGAGATAGGAGTGTGTATCAAGATTTACATTGCCGTGCCTGTACATTGAGGCTATTGTCTGAAGGGACATATCTCTCCTGAAGAGCAACGAAATATTCAGCATCTGTGCTAAGTTCTGGCCAGCTGGCACCTAGAGTAGAAAAAACCCATAATCAGACAAACGAACAAAATCAAACATTGTTGCAGCTTGCTTCTTTTAAAGAAGATAGTGGGAACATTCTTGAAACAAATAATGAGAATGAACTAATTGACATGATGGATTAGCCACAGCAGCAATACCACTGAGACTTATGAATCCAAAAGCCTAGAATTCAAACAATGGAAAATGGCATGATGCCTGTCCATATTTGCCCAGTAAACTTCGTGATCTGTGATCTTTGTATGTGGCAATGCAACTGATAAGGATTTAAATCTCTGTTTTGTCTAATGTGTGGGCTTACATTTTTAGGAATAATAAACATATTTAATGTTGCAGACAAAAAGTTGTCCATGTAGATTTTATTATATTATTTATATTGTTACTCCATGGTGTTTATTGCCCACCATTAAACACACGGCAGGATTGTTTTTTCCCAAATAATATTGCAACCAGATAGTTCTAATATTATTAGCGGCTTGTTTGTGCAGGAAGAGAAGGTTCATAAATCCAATAAATTATTCTGCATTGGGGGTTTTTTCAGTACTTTAAAATGAGAGGTTTATAGCTATATCAAAATTTTAGTAATATCTGTTCTGGACACTTCACCTACTTCTGTGTAGCACTTCGACAAGCCAGAGTCAGAACTTAAACAGAAAGTCAGGATTTCCTTTCTGTTGCCACTGACTTGCCACAGAACCATTGAGTCCATCACACAATTGATTTTTCAGCTGTACTTCATCAGCTGACACTTGGCTATAACCTCCTAGCTGCCAGTGTGAGACAGTCCAGGTAGGAAGACTTAGTGTATGTTTTGTTATGTTGTTTATTTTTTTTCTGATGAAATGGGAACAAGACTCGCCCTTGTTCACTTCCCTCCTCTCAATTTTCTGACAAATCACATGATATTGATCCACCCTTTAAAGAGCAATCCTTTAGTTCTTGAAAGCTGATTGGTTTCACTCATGTGAAATGGCAGTAATGCAAAAATCTGCCTCGTGCTCCTTGTTGGTATGAGTTTATATGACGGTAGGCACAGCACTTTTCCACTCCCTGTCTTACTGACTATATCAAAGATTATGCCGCCTAGAGCTTTTAATGCTTCGTTCTCAGTTTGGAGGAAATGATGAAGGAAATTAGTGCCAGTCTGTAGTTACTGTCTAAGTCGAGGGCCTCTCTGCTTTCCTGGAAAGCTTCCTTTTCTTCCTTTTTTCCTCCAAGTGTTCTTGCAGCTTCTGATAATGAGGACCCCACAAGAGAGACCGCATCTGGTATATACAGGCATAATAATGTCAGTTAACTATACTTGAATTTTTCTCTTGCATTTAACAAAAAGCAAGGCATGTCTCATGTTTAATCTTTCCCCCTGATTTCTTCTTGTTAGTTCTGGGTTTCTTTGTTTTGTTCTGTACATGCATGCACCCTCTTCTGTATTAAGTGATGTTCAGTGATGTGCAAATGCCTTTGCAGTTTTTCTGCTGGACCCAAACTATCCGTAAGTATAACCATTTGGTGTGTTAGCTGTGTACTTTTTAGTGCTCTGGGCTTTTGGAGAAATTGAGTGAATTGGCTCAGGTCAGCATTAACTTTTTTTGGAGACTGTTTGGATCTTTGCTGGAACTATCAAGACCTCTAAAAACCTTTGTATTTATGAATACTGGGAAATGTGAAAGAACAACTAGAAGACCGGAGATACCTACCAATTAAGAGGTAAAATCTGATTTGAAACTTCAAATACTAATATGGATTAGATGGTTTTAAATTTTTTTTTTTTTTAAATAGGTGATAATTTTTCCTTAAACTTCTAAAACCAGTTTAGTTGCTAAATTCTTCTCTGGTCAAAAGTGGATGAGGTATTTAATAGTAACTGCTATTTCAGTACTGGCAGTAGTTCAGGTGTTGGCATATGCTCTACTGTCCCTGCTTGAACTGTGACCCTACCAGGCATTGCAACTCAGCATGGACTGCGTCAAACTTTGTGCATTCCTATGAGTGGCTGTTCTGGCTATTCTAAATATAAAAGCTAAGCTTGTGCTTGTAATTTTCCTATGTTCTCTTTAAGTATGTGAAAGTTGTTTTGAATATATCCATTTGGTGGTATTTTTTCTCTTCTTTTTTTTTTTTTTCCTGTGGTGATATGTTTGCATACATTTTTGATGAGTAATGACTTCCTAAAATCCAAAATGTGAAAAGATTAATATCTATATTAAATAATTGTCTGATTAACTTAGTTTTTGTAATTCTCATCATGTTTTTTATTATTGGCATGTATTAACTATTACATAATTTTTTTTAAAGTACAAAATAGATTTTGGAAATGGTTATTTTAACCTTCTTATTTTGCATGGAATGAGCAGTCTGTTCCATTGTTAGTGACATATTTTGGATACTCTGACACTGACTTCAGTCAGGAGAGACTGTGCAGCTGAATACACTTAGGCCTAATACAGGGTATTGCCAGTATATCCTTAATGTTTTGACACTTTCCCAAATTTGGCATCTGGAAATCATGAGACAAATGAAAATGGTTTATTAATAACTTGTCATAATTGCTTCTTCCATCCCTGCTTCTTGCTTCTCAGCCTCAACATCATGTGGTTGATGATCTGTGCATGCATCTTTTGGGTTGTATTTGCTTCTTCCTCATCCACATCCAATGTATTTCCTACTTACCTCCATATTTTACTGAAATGTCTATTTGGAAGAGAGGTGTTTGCTCTTACAAGGAGGGGCAAGAAAATAGAGTCCAATTACATGGACTCGTAGCTTGTATGTTTTCAGCTAATTAAGCAGTAGCTTAATGGCAGTAAACCCATTGACTCAAGGGGAATAATGCTGTAAAGATGATTATCATAAAAACATGGACTTTAATGAAGAATTTTGAAGATAAGAAACAATGAAACCAGCATCGTCTCTTGTCCTTTGATTTTTATCTTTGCTTTTCAATGCAAAATCTAAAGTGGTAAATTTTACATTTGCAGTGAATTTTTGAGCAGCTTGAACAGACTGCATATTTCCCTATGTGTAAGGGCTTGCTTTCTCCTAGACTAAGGGGACAGAAAGTCCTGTATATGTACTCTTGTCCATTGGGTGCATCTGTGTGTGTAGACATGGTATGTATGACGGCTGAACTGCAGTGATGCCAGCAGATGTGAACACAAGGTGAGCCACATTTGTCTATAGTCTGCTGTGATGTTTTAGAAGTACAAAATGTTGGAGAAGCAGGGGATTCAAGATGATGGAAGTCTTAGGACTCTGAGGAGTTAGAACTTAAGCAAAAAGTGAAGCCTGTTAGGTTTCTAAAGCAGTTGCTATCTGCTCAATATATGAGGCTGGAGAAAAATAAAACCAATGATGGTTTTATGAGCTCCAGTCTCGTTATAAATAAATAATAAGAAAAGGAGAAGCAAGATGCTGGGAAAAAGCAGATATTGTGAAATAATGAAGATAGTCATGTTGGATAATTTCTTTGTGTGAGTCTAGAAAAATAACTCTAAATAATACTGACGTGAAGCCCATTAAGATCATTGCATATGCATCACAGACTGGTTTCAACTATAAATAAATATTGGTTCCCTACTTTCAAGAAGATTTGGTCTGAAGTTAAACTTATGTTGTCTGAGATTAAATTTCTGCCATCATAATAAATGCCAAATCCTATGTGTTTTGCTAAAGTAAAGAATCAGAAGAAAAACCTACTGACCCCTAAAAAACAAAATGTACTTCTGTTGTTATAGGAAATCAGGGTATGAATGGCAGTGAGCTCTTATATCCATATTGCTGGAAATGTGAATGATATGGAGTGACTGACTGTATGATTATCTTTTCCACAAACTCTGTGTGGGCTTTGGAAATGGACTTTTTGCAGGGCTAGTTTCTTCTCTTGTATTACTCACACCTTGGGGGTACAGGTTTCTAGAAACTGCATTTTACTGTGTTGCTGAGATATGGTATTCCAGACTGAAATGTGTGTTCTGAAGATGCTTGTATTATTTTACAGCTCTGCATTTCTCAAGTCCCTGATTACTGTTGGAAGAACTGGAATTTCTGTTTGTTTTGACTGGCAAGTAGTAGTATTAACAGGCTGATGCTGTTATGGGTACTTAATGAGGAATATATTGGTGGTTGATAACACTGTAGTTAGTGCTTTGCATTATAAGCATTAAGTAAATATTCAGTGTTTAGTGTTAAATATTAAGGGGAAATAGTAAAACCTTGGTTTTTTAAAAAAAGCATCTCAGTGGGGAGAAAATTTCTGGGGGCACTCTTGATTGCATGGTGATAATAAATGCAACCTTTCCTTCTTTTTGCTCCCAGTGTCAGTTTGTTTTAGCATATTTTAAAAAAAATGCCTACATGTAAGTAATTGAGAGTACAATATACTTTCCTTGAGTTAGCAATGGAATGCTCTTAGTATTAGAAATAAATGGATGCTGACCTAGTTTCATAAAATCAAATACTGTAAGTATTTAGCTATTTCTGGTGAGAGATTTTTAAAAATGGAAATAGAAATGATTTTAGTTTTCTTATTATATGCATCTCAGCAAGGCTGTGTTTTCTGTAATTGTATAAATTGTAGGTATTACTCATTTTTGGCTGTGTGCCTCATAAAAGCCTGCCTGTTCCTGTTTTTCATAATGCAAGCCAAGATGGGCAGTTTAGCAGGCAATCTCTAAGCTGACAGAATGCCAGCTTTATAAAGAAAAACGCTTCAGATGCGTAAGTGATGAGCAGAACACTTCTTTTATTGAAGCTGGGTAAGTTCAATGCATAGGAAATGCAAGTTAGAGATAACTGAGCAATATCTTCTTTGTAACCTTTAAAGCAGCCATCACACTGTGTTGGCTCCACTGTGTTACTGTACAGAGAAACTGTCCTGATGTGGCATTTGTTTTCATCTGCTGTACACTTACAGTAGCAAGCCATCTGTGACTTTTCATGCTAGATAGTTACACTGTCTTAGAAGATACACAGGGAATTTGTGCAGCTCTATCTTAGCTTCAAAGCTCAAACATGGTAAGTCATGAAGTTCCTGTCTTAAAAAGAAAAATTACATTGAAACTGGAAATGTTGTGAGCTGTATTCTCATACATACATATTCTCATTCTCTTCTAATAAATATGTAACTTTTTTTTAAATTGCTTAATAACAGAGACAAACAATTATTAAAATAAGTTTAAGTGGTTTATTTTATTGTAATTGTTTGGGTTGGTTATTTTTTTATGTCTCAGTGTTAGGTTTTGTGTAGATATGTTTTGAATATTTAACACATATCCAGTAAGTGACTAGACGTTCTTTTATATAGGAAAAAAAGCACTATAGGAACAGTTATAAGAGGGATTCTAGTGAAGATGAGTGGTAAGCCAGGAAGACTTTTACATTTCTTACTTGATTCTTAAGGAGAAAGATCAAATTCCTCTGTTTCTGCTTTAGCAAAAGAAGTGTGGTATTATACAGAGATATCAGACCATATTTTTATGTAAAAAATTATTTCCTGGATAGAGTCTTATAAATCATAAAGCCTTGTAGTATTGTTTTGTTTCTTTGCTATAAGATACACAGAGGAGCTGTGTTATGTGGCTTTCCTGGCATGTCCTTTTGGATGTGCCTGGCCTTGTCTGGGTGTTAACGCTGGAGACCTGAGCATCCAGAGCAGCTGCCATTTGTCCATCTCACCTGGTGCCATTCTTTCCACAGCAGCCAGGTCTCATCCTCTCTGTGCTCCTCACTTTCTGTTGACAGTGATCTTCCGTGACCCATCTAGACACATAATTTATAAGTGTATTGAACTATAATAGTTAAATGTCTGTGGTTTATAGGAGATCATCCTACCTGGAGTATTGTTTATTTCTGAATTATAACTGGTCATTTCTAATTGTGCGAGGCTACTGTACTAATCACTGTGACTCCAGTTCCATAGGATGACTGGCTATTTTCCTAATATAAATCAGCTACAATAAATAGAGTATTTTAGTGAGCTTATTGAAATCAATGAAAGTACTGAAATACTTAGTACTGAATGCAGAGTTGATTTTCTTTGTGATGCTTTTGTGATGTTTTAGAATGCTTTTCACTGAGATATGGGTGAAGAAGTTTCTCTTTAATGAGTACTTAATTAATGTGAAACCCCTTCATCTTCATTGTTGTTGAGATTTTCTTTAATCATTATAGTATAATAAGAGTTGCATAAATAGGAAATATTAAGTCTTGTTTCTTGCTCAAAGGGATTTTTGACTTATATTGAAAAAAGAGTTATGGTCCTTATATGAGGAACTTATCTCTTGTTGATGCTTTTCTTTTTTAAGGATTTGGACTAATTTACTAGGAATTTTAATGTAGGAAGATAGGCTCTGGCAAGTGTGTAAAGTCATGATACTTCATTTTATTCTAATAATTTTATTTTTGTGTTTTCTTGCCATGTGCAAATTAATTCCTATTTAGTTGATACAGCTTTTCATCCACAATCCAACAATGTATTTACTGTGTTCTACTTTAATGAAAAGTGAACCTTTTTATCTTAAACAACTTCATCTCTTTAAAGATAATATCTTTTAACACAAACAAATCTAATGGATTGCATTTCTTCTCCTTTATTTCCTGGGTTTCACACTTGTGATGGTAACTGAGGTCAGTCTGCCATTTTCCTGTGGTTTCCCCTCTGACATATATCCCTTATGTTGGGTCACTTACACATATTGAATTTCTTACCTTGCACTCAATTTCTTTGAAATATATCCATGGAAACTATTTATTTTCTGCATAGGTATGCTCATTATTGTATGCAGATTTTTATGAAGGATATTTTATTATTGAATATTTTTTTTGAAATTATCATTTGACTGTCACGTTTGTGCCCTCGAGTAGAGGACAAAAGGAAAATGTTTAATAATGAAGAGTTGTCATGAGAACTGTTCTGTTAACTATTGAGGAAACCTGAAACAAAGCAAAATGTTTCCAACTTAAAAGAAAACAACAGATGATGAATTGAAGGAAGTATCCAGAAACAGTGAAAGAATTTTGTCTTGTGTTGTAAACAACTGTGCTCTTACTAGTTTGGGGTTTTTTTAAGGCATCAGCAAATTAGAGTAGGGAGAGATAGGAGGACAGTGAAGGGATTTGCAGATGCTGACATGCATCTTCTCTGAAGAGAGAAGGAGTAGGAGGAAGGCCTGATGACAAATTAGCAGCCGTAACTGGTTGAAAAGACAGGTTAGAGGTAAAGCTGGCATTACGTTTTGGAAGAAGATAAAGTGCGCCTGGGGCCTTGAAAGATTTTTTTTTTTCTTTTTTTTTTTTTGTAATCACAAATTAAAACTTGAGAAAGGGGATGGAAAACGTCTTAGATAAAATGACGTGGTAGGAAAATGCTTGTTTACAATAATGTATCTGAATGTATAAGAATGGGCCACAACAGTTAGTGTGGGATGTTGCAATAATTGCATATACTTTGTGTTTCACTTCTCAAGTATATTTGGCACAGATGGATATGAAGGACCAGGCTTTGCAAAATGTGTTTACATTAGATAAAATGTCTTCAGCTTCAGCTGCTTTGCGTATTTCAGCATGAGAATTGCCTGCATGTCATGGTGCTCACCCTGGTGTCTGTCCCTGGCCTTAATCTGCAAAAGCCTCCAGCACATGAAAATCTCGATTGACTTTGATGACTGCCCTATTTGTGAAAAGCACGTTGCATATTTTTCTCACCTGTTGTGGAAAGGTAGTGGAGGTGGCGGGGAAATGCTTAGAAAAATGGCTGCTGAGATAAGAAGTTGCTTGCAACTTCATTCTGAATGAAGAACATCCTTACCCCTTAAAAAACCCCCAAAACTTACAAAATATTTTGAAAATATGAAGAATTCTAGTGCTTTTAGATAATTATGCCTTCAGCAATTACATTCTTCTGAGTCCCATAAAATAAAATGCTAATTGTTTTACAAAGCATGTTTAAGTAAACTTTTAAATTTTTGCAGTGTGGATTCAACTGTGGGCTTTTGTGATTTAGCAGGATTCACCTTTATACACCTTTTCCCATTGCTTTTAAAAACCTTAAATGTTGTATGACAAAGAAAAAAAATGAGTGAAAGCAAGACATATTTATATAATCTTCATGAAGAAAATTGTAAACCTCTTTAAACCAGTGGGTTTTTTAGAATAAAAAATGATTGAGCTTGTGTGCCTTTGTTATTACAGCTGGGTCAGTTTAAACTTGTTTCTGGCCTTGGGTTCCCTTCTTCCCGCTAACCCTTCTGTGCCTTAGACCTCACTCAGCCCATGGGAAGTCTGGCTCAGAGGAGGAGAAAGAGGGCACTGGCAGTGTTTGGACATGCATTCTGAGTATGAACTATCCCTAATTGTCCTTCATATACCTAGGAGTAGAGAAGCTTCAGTACTTTTTGCTTCAGTACTTTTTGCTATATGTTTTCCTTTTTCTTTTTTTTTTTTTTTTTTTTTCCAGTTTTACTTTTCAGTAAGGAGTCAGTTTTGTTTGCTTCAAGTACCCTCCTGCTGGTTAAATGCTGGACTACTGATGACTGTGACCAGTGTTTAGAAAAAGTTTTAAACTAATAAGCAATTGCTATTTCCGGCCACTTTGCTGGAGAGTTTAGCTTTTTCAAAATCCAGTTTGAAAAGCTTGTATTTCTGTCAGGAAAAGAGCAGCTGCTTTTACAGCTTCTAAATAATATGCCAAGAGCATCAACTGATTTAATGAAGGTTCCTAAAGTACAACAAGGTTTATTCTAAATAGCATCTGAGTGTAAGAAACGCATTTCAGGCACATCAGAGGTGAAAGTCGGTCCCATCATCATGTATCTAGCATCAGAAAGAGCTGCAACTAGTGATCAGGTGTTTTGTTTAAGAGAGTGCAGAAGAGTCATTGCTGATGTTTCTTCTTGTGTTCCGGAGGGCATTTTTGCACTGAATTTGCAGTCTGAGGACTACTAGCTGGGGAAATTATATAGAGCAGACACAGAGCACACAGTGGTCCTTGTCATTAGGCCATTGTTTTTTTGTAGGTTTGGTGGCACAAATGTTTTTTGTAATCAGATCTCAATAAATGGTGATTTGTGACTGGTACACTGTGAAAGGATTACTTTATACATCTTGATGGTGATGTGATTAATCCTATGAGCGGATTATTTTTACTTTATAATTTCTGCAGGTTTAATTTTGGAGTTTTTTTGAGGAGGTTTTTTTTGTGCTTCGCACAGAGATTGTGGCCCTTTTTGCAACATTTTCTTCTTGCAGTTAACAGAAACTGTTATCTGTTCTGATTAAAACCTTGAACACTGTCCCTTTTTTTGGTTATTGTTGTCCCTCCATCTTATCTTCAGTTTCCAGATTGTTCTGAGTCATGGCTGCTGATTTAATATTTTTCCACTCCTCTCTGAAGATGTGCTGTTTATCGATGGCAATGTTAATTGTAGGACCCATAGTATTCAGTTCTGAACAAGGAAGGGACTTCAATTTGCCCAGTCCAGGAACAGAAGGTAACTGTCTTGTGGGGTGACTTTGTTCCTTGACTCAAAATGCATCTGAGAGTCTCAACTGCCGTATCTTGGTAGCATCCTAGGCAGGAATGAAGCAGTGTCTCTGGAGACACCTTCTATGTTAGAAGCTGAAATAACAATGCAGTGTGTTCATGCCTGGATTTTAGAAAAGTAAGGTTCTCTAAAATCTTACTGTGGGACTTTTGCTGTTATTTTTTATATAAATGTATACTGCAGCCTTTTATTTTTACATTAATCATGATTGTTGTTGTAAATTCTCAACTAATCATATGTCACGCTAGGGAAGAAAGAGTCAAGAAAATTTTCTAGTGACTGATTTTTTTCCCCCACTGTTTTATGATAAAATATTTTAAACCTTGTAAGGGTTTGGATCATTATCATAGTAATTCTCTTATAGCTCTCTATTTTATATACATACATATGTGTATGTGTGTTAGAATACTTGAAGTTTAAGGGTGATGGAAGATGACATTGAAAATAGTACCTACGTATTTCCTTCTCTATTTCAGTGCACGTTACCTATCCAAGCATATATCTCAAAGTACAATTAAATGGTCATCTCTTGTGTTTAGCATTGGTGTGGGGATGGCTTTACTTTGGCTTTCTTTTGCTTACTTACTCCTTAGTATTAAAATTTACAGTCCGGGAAATGGAAAAACAGTGCAACATAAAGGGATGCCCACATACATAGAAATAATTGTAAGTAGTGCCTCCTTTTGTAGCTGAAAGTGACCAGGTTTTCTTAGGCCTTTAGTGAGAATTTAGGAAAAATAAATGATTTAGTAAGAATAAATGCTGGATGAGCTTAAGGGATGATTTTCACTGAGTTGCAAATTTCTCTTGTGTTTTAAACACATTCCTCCTTTTGGTTCAGTTTAATAATCTGTGACATAGAAGCGGTTCTTTGAGCTGTTTTGCAGAACTAAGTTATGGTATTTCTTTTCATGAAAAGCCACGGGGGAACTCAAAACTTATCATCTGCAGGATGAGGTACTAGTGTTTGAAATTAGTTTTTGGCTTGCATGCCTGTCGGAGAAAACTCTTTGCCTTCCAAAATGTGGCAGATAATATATTTAAAAGGAATTTCAGAAGAGATGCCATGCAATTTGAAGTCTAATTTTACCAACCTTGCCATTCAGAAAAATGTTTGAGAATTCCAGGAGACAACTTATCTTTGTTTTGTTGCTCTTTGAAAGGAGAGCTTAGGGGATGATCCAGGATAAGTAATGAAAAATTAGATCATTTAAAGAGTGCAATAAAGCTCTAAAAAACCCCAAAGTGTAGGCCGTGAGTCAAGTTTTTGCTACAGCAATTCTGTTTGGGAGGTGATTTATTGGGAACAATGATGCATTCGACTTCAGTGATGCTGATTTGCTACTTTTACCATATGTCTGAAGCTCAAGTAGAACAATACGTACAATGAATTTCAAAAAAGAATCAATGGTGAAGTGTGTCTTTGAGCATAAGTACAGGTTCTTCCATTGAAGGGGAGGAACATCCAGTATTTCAGTAAATATAAAAAATTTTGCATGGTGGTCAGTTTTCTTGAGGATCAGATATAATTATTGTGTTGCAAACAAGAGTTTACCCACATCTTCATGTAAGTCTGTCTTGTCTAAGATGCATTTTGGGGAGTAGAGAAGCAACTGAAATGATTTTACTTGTCTGAACCACGCAACTTGTCAAAATCCATCCAGAGCTGTTCTTACATGACATATAGTTCTCCCTTGTTAATAGTCTCACGTCCAGCTTGTTTCAGAGGACCTTATTGCATTTTGTAATATATTAATAGAACCATTTTGTGATACAGATGATTTAAAAATAGGACTATCTGGGAAGAAAGGCAAAGCAAATGAATGCTCTTCTACTGTAGGATGAAATTATTGGAAATGTTGGATTCATTAAAAATTCACTTCTGCTGCTACCTTTCCCAGTATTTAATGGTGAGTTTCATCTTGTGAACAGTACCAAGTTTCTTGCTTTCTTACTGTCGGCATTTCTTATGAGATGGAGTACTGGCTTCCTCATTAGTCCTTTGGGAGTAACTGTAGGTATTTAAAGGCTGAAACTGGAGTTGAATGAATTCCAGTCTTGTTTGTTTGGTGTTTTGTGGAGACCAGTGGGAATGTTTATAGTGACCTGAAAGAAATTTTTACCATGGTTGTTGCTCTCCGACTTTCCCTGTTCCTTTGCCATCAAGGGGGCATCTCTGGCACTCTTAACCAATCTTTTTTCCCTAAGGGAGTGGATCACACATTGTAAGTAGTGTGCCTGTAAAAAAAAAAAAAATTGAAAGAAAATAAAAGCTACTCCCCTTGGTTATGCTGTTGCAAATGAAGGTGATGTTTCTTTTGAGGCAATTTTTGTGGAATACATCCTAAGAAAGGGGTTGCAGGCTTATGTTATTTTTCTGACTTTTCCATCTTTTCCTTTCTTTGAATTGCTGATACACAGGGGCAAGTAAAAGAGCACTGGAAAAGCTCTGACATAATCTATTTGATGGAAAAGAGAGGGTAAGGCAGAATGGGAGAAAATGCCAAAAGAAATAAACTGTGTTCCGATGCAGTATGTGGCATACACAGTTAGAAGTACTAGGTGAGCTAACTGAGGTTTTATACAGGCTTCCCCACAAGATTTCCACTATGCACTTTGGGGAGTCAGAGCTGAGGTGCTCTGGACTACCACTAACTGCTTTTATTGATTTCATACCCCACTGTACAGTTGAAGTGCCTTGAAAATGAGCTTGTCAGTTTTTTCATACTTTTTTGTCGAAAGTCTTTGACATTTCCAAACATGTCACTCAATAGGATACAGAGAAAATATTGTGATAATTGTAACTTTCTCTTTCAGCTTCCCCTTATTAATTTCAGCTTTTTTGAGAAAACTGATTTTAATTTACAAACTGCAAACAAAGCTCTGAACCTGAAAAAAACAACAGATGTCTTAAATCCCAGTACTATATCCTCTGTTAGAAATATCAGTAAATTCTACTCTATTTAAAAAAACAAACAAACAAAAAACCAAAAAAAAACCCAAGGAAACCATAATGCACATAGCCTACCCATCCTTTATAGCTGTCTCTAATGACTCTTGTGATTTAAAGATGTTTCAAGACACGCAAAAATGGGACATGAATTGGTCTGTTGTCAGCAAACAGCAAATAGCACTGTCTCTTGTTGCAGTTTTAAGCATGTAAGAACGTGTAAACAAGAATAAGATTATTGGTGCTGAGTTTATTAACCTCTCACTTAATTACTTGCCTTATTCTTTGCATTTCAATATTAGTTTTGATTTCCTTCAGTCACTGAGTCTAGATTTTCTGCCTCTCAAATGGGATCTGCTTTTGCATTTACAGGCTATGCAGCGCTTTCCCACTAATGCTCTATAGGAAAATGAATTGTTTTCCTGACTACCCATTATAAAAACAGATGATCCTCATACTCTGGAAAAAAGGAAGACAGCCTGTATACCTGAAATTGGTGTATCAAGAAGTGTTTATTGCTGTCTTTTATTGTTAGTATTTTTCTGAGCTGCCATTTAGTGGATAGGAGGACAAGGAATTACTGAGCCAGAGGAGGATAGATCCTGTTTTGTGTTTTGAGCCAATAAGCTCCATTCTAAAAGCTCTGAGATATATCACCAGCCTGCTGTAACAAGATGTGCATAGTAAAGTAAAAATAGGGTGCTCATCTTTATTTTTCCTGCTCTTTGGTCTCTGCCTCCAGAACTGCCCAGCTCTGCATCTCAAACCGTATTAACTGCCAAATTATCTATTTGCTCTCCCTGCTCTGAGGCTTTAGCATCAAACTACAAGACCCGTAGGTCTTCTGGGGAAGAGCATGTTCCAACCAAGAAATAGAGAAATTTTTTTCCCAGTGATTTCTACTAGTAGCACACAAAACAGTGTAAAGGATCTCTTTCTGGAAGCTGGTAGAGAAAATCTTCTTCCAAATGTTGCTGCATCTGAACAGTGACCTTAAGAGGATTTTTTGGGAACTAGTAGAGACTGTAACATAGGTTAAAATTTTATCAAGATGAACGTTTTTTTGTATTTGGGGCCTAATTTTGGGTAACTGGGGAGGTTTATTTGATCTCTCGAAGACCAAGTTCTCCAGATGCAACACAATTAAGACTGTGACTCAAATCTTTGTTATGTCACTAGAGGAATCATCTGAAGATAACTCTTCACATAGAAATATGTGGACATAAACAAAAGTAAAAGACATATTTTCATTTTTGTAATCCTTTGACTTTATTTTGATTGGCAGTGGAGGCTAACTGTAGCAGATAAACTGGTTTTAGTTTCTTTTCTACCACTGAGAAAGGAGAGAGGGGATAAGAAATTAACAGAAATTAAGGAGGGGGAAAAAAAGCCAACACAGATAATGATTATTGTTTTAAATAGATTGATTTTGGGAAAGAAAAGGCTCTTCTATTAACAACATAGTGTAGTCCTGAAACTAGTTCAAACAGTTGCATCATTTTAAGTTGATTAAGACAGAGCAGAATAAAGAAGCTTCTACCTGACTGTCTGCTGAAAAAATTGCTGAGTGCCCTGCTAGGGTGCTAAGATTTCCAGTAAGTCAAGGTTGCATATTTACGAGTAAATGTTCCCTTTGGATTAAGTCCTTCTTCCCATTGCTAAAAGGAAAGAAAAGTTTAAATTAGAATTCTGATAAATTAAAGTGTTCGCCATTGCTCAGAAGTTTCTGAGGGAGAGAACCAGAGAGGTCTGCTGGATGTGCAAAGTGATGTGCACTTCTGGACCAGCACCAACTGTGTGGTGTCATGACGGCAGAATGAAGAGCACAGGTCCTAACCCTGAGGAGGTGGAGGTGCCATGCACAAAAATATTGCCATGTTGTGGCAAGAGGAAATAGACATTTCTGTTAATTTGTTAACAGATAATTCAAAAAGATCTTTGTACCTTCTCATATTTCTGGATGAGAGAATAAGAATGCTTCCTTGGGAGAGGGTCGGAAGGAAACTGAAATGTAGCCCTGCAGTTTGTTCTCTAAATTACAAAAAACTACTCCAAATACCTGACAGATGCCCTAAAACTAAGCTCATCCTTGTTAAAGCAGTGGCTTTACCATGAAATCTTCTTATTGAGAAAAACAAGTAAGAAAAATAAAGGAAAAATAAAAGAAACCTGAAATGTTCTTAATATGCAGCTGCATCAATTCTAGAGCTACTACTAATATTTAGATGCACATTTAGTATACACACAGCGTAAGTAAACAGAAATTTGAAGTGGTCTGGAGGTTTAAATGTGCTTTCATATTTTCTGTTGTTTACACATTTTTGTTCAGTTTCATCTTGTCTGTGGTAATGATTTTAAAATACTACAATTTTTTATCAAAATGTATTTTTAACCCTATTACTTTAATGTTATACTATTTAAATCCCATTTTAACATTGTTTTTATATGGGATAATTTAGTATACCCTTCTGTGTGGTCTAATTTTCATTTGCAATCTCTGTGTATCAGTACTGCCTCCAGCACAACGTAATGTGAGAGCCAAATAAATGTTTTGAAAAAATTCAGACCTTGGGGTAGAAAGTGAGAGAATAAGTTTTGTGGTGGATAAAAGAACTAACAAATGCAGCATGGGCAGCAGGCATATATATTTAGTCTGTGATAGAGTTTGAACCTTTTCTTAGACAAAGTGTGATTATCTCACAGATTTATCAGCGGTGCAGTTTCTCTTTGTTGCATTGTTTCAAGTTCTCTTACCTTTGAAGGAGGATGAGAACTTTGGAGTATGGCAACTTTACCAGCAGTATTGTTTGTATTTCTGAAGGGAGTACCAGTCTTAACATCAGGATTTCCATATCAAGTTGGGTGTGTCTTTGTTCTTTCTTCCCCTTGTTTGTGCTATTTATGTCCTGCAGTTGTTTTAGGAAAACTTTAGAGGCTGGCTCTGATGCAGGTGTTCAAATAAAATGCCTTTTTCTTCTTATATAATTACATGTGATCAGAAACAGTGGAATTGTGCACAGGACCCTTGTACACAGGACATGAATCCTACCATCCTGTCCTAGTAAGCAAAATCTTCTGTTTCACCATTCAAGTTCTTGAATATTCCTAAAGGCATTACTAATAGGAGTTTCCTGTTTATTGGTCAGTTTACTGCAGTTAGTTCTGTATGTATTACTGTTTCATACAGTTAAGTTATAAATTACCATCTAAACTGTGCTTCTTGGTGAGTTGTCAAAGATAACGAAAACCAATACCTGATTCTGAAATTAACACTGTATTTTAATAAATTTTCATCAGGACAATTTGCCTGTGCCTCTGCATACTTTTCTGCATAAATTCTCCCAGAGTTTGAGCACCAAAACTGTAGATCACCCCCAGCACCAGCCATCAAACTTCTTGCTCTCTTTTATGTTGTGTTTTTACATGAAATTGGGATCTCAAGCAGACTTGAAATACAGAAGCAAAATCAGATCCAGGTATTCCTTCTGTGCTGCCTGAGGTGAACATGTAGGACACCAGTGGTGAATTCAGAATCATGTACTTCATGCTCTACTTAGTGTGAATGTAACATGGTACTAGAAAATAAGTACAGGTTCTGTGGATTGGAGATACTAGAGGAGGGCAAGGGGGCTGTGAAAGGAAGTTCACTGTGGGTACAGTGCAGAGTAATTTTGGGATCTGTTTTCTGCTTTATCATTTAAGCCTAGTGCACAGCAGAGGATAGATGTTTGCTTTTGCTAACAGCTTATGATGACCTAGGTATTGTAATGAAATTCTTGTCAGGGATCCTACTCCTATATTAAACTCTTCTCCTTCCTTAATTTTGTTAGTACTGAACACAAGAAAAAAAAAATATGTTGAGGAGCTTGGAAATTATTATGTGTGTCCTCTCTGGGATGATGCCCAGAACTAAAGTGTTTACCTCTGTATATTTGCTTAGCCTGAGGCATTTGTGATTGCTTCAGCACTGTGAGCAGCTGGGGAGATGGGAGTGTGCATGCATGTTGGGTGGCAAAGGGAGGGATAGGCTGCTAGAAGAATGCCAAAGCGTTGAATGCTTTCACTGCTGATGGGGAAAACATTTGGCCCTTGGTAAGAATATTTCAGACAAGTCTTGGAATATGTCCATATCACAACCACCATATTCTTGCTATCTCTACAGTTGCCTAAAAATAAACCCCAAACAAACAAACCCCCAAGCATTCAACTTCATGATGAAGAGAGAATAGAAGAGCTAAGAATCTTGCTGGGCGAAGGGGAGGGCATCAGTTTGTGATCTGGGGTACCAGATGGACTGAGCTGTGTTCTGGCTCTGGTGATGGATATGTTAAGTTTTGTCTTTCTCTCATGCATGCTCAAATGGAAAAAGGGAAAGCATCCATCACTGAAGGAGAACAATCAAAGTCAGGAAAAAAAATGACACAGAATATGAAAGCACCATAGACTAAGAAACTGTTGTTAACTCTCTCTCATAGTCTTATAGATGACTCCAACACCTCTGGGCTGGGAACCTAAATTTTAAAAAGCTTGTTGATGTATTGCACCAACCGATGTCACATTCCCCCCCAGTGCTGCTTAAGAACTTCTCCCTCCATTTGGAAAAGGAGACTACAAATCTACCTTTTTTCCTGATACTTTAAAAAAAAAAAAAATTATTAGACTTACCTGGGATTCAATATGCTCTCCTGTCTTTAAAATGTAGTGGATATGATTTCTTTAAATCATTTTGGAACACTTTTACTAACAAAGTGGATAAGCTAGCTTCTGGAATAAACCAACATGCGTGGAAACTGGCACAGTTTTTAAACACTGTACATTGTAATGGCATTTTGTTGGGGTATTATTACTTCAGCTGCACAATTATGGGAGCCTGTTGCATATTAGCAGACACTTTTCTCATAACCTCAGGCTATATGCACTGAGCTGAATTTTCCTCTTCAGGCTATCATCTTGGATTCTCCCAGACAGCATATCACTGCTTTTTTATTTTATTTTTTTTTTCTCTGTAGCAGTGCATGCTGCAGGCAATAGCAAGTGTAATACTTTCTGCATTGTTAGGCAACGAGCATTATCAGCAGCTGCAATATTCAGGATTAGTCTTTCTGTTATTATTTGGCATCTGCAGTACCTACATGAATCTGTTCAGTCCTGTTTCTCCAGAAGGCAGCTGGGTTCTCTGACTGAGAGAACATATCCATAAATGTTTTCTGAAATTGTCACTATACTCAGGAGTTCACTATTTACTGGAAATGCAGTTTTCACAATGCAGTTCATTGAGATATATAAAAACGTGTGTTTTATTTAAAGAAAATAAGCTATATGAAAGGGAATCTTCCCATTTTATAATGGTGAAGTGGGGACAGATCAAGATTCTTAAAGCTGCACCACAAGTCAGTTCCTGAGTGAGAATTCTAATCCAGCCCTCATAACCACAAGATTCATCCTTGGCCTGCTAGCAAGCAGATGTTTCCGAATTAATTATGCTACGGAATGTATCAGCTGGTATCCTGCAGTACAGCAAATGTATTTCAGAATATCAAATAAAAGCCAGGACTTTCTTGGGAGTTGCGGACTAATTTTTTTTTCTCTAAAAGGTGTCTATCATCTAAACTTCATTTGCATTTTTTAAAACTAGAATGAAAATTTTCACTGGCTTTTTCAAAAGGTCAGAGAAACAATATTTTTATAGTTACGTGTTCAAAGATACGTTTTCTTAGTATTTATCTCCTGTGATACCCATAGTTTTGGTTTTACCTTTCTTAGTTTACTTGCCTTCTTTGGAAAAGGAGCATATACTCATTAATGAAAAAAAAAGAGCAACTGTTTGGTTTCATGCAGACTAAATGTGTAGATTACAGGGTATTGTTTTGTTTGTTCTTCCTAAATTGTCATAGATATTGGAGAACTTACATGGTGAACAATTAAAATTAATGTTTACATGCTAACATCAGTTATCAGTCTGCCACCTTAGCTGGAGAATCAATTAGGACATGAAGTGACTGGGCAGAATTCCATAAGAGGAATAACATTTTATCCCATGGGCAGCTGTGCTCTTATTAGGGTGAGTGGAGTGATGTTAAGACTATATTTCTTATAAGCGGAAGTTGTAGAAGTGGTAGAAGATTTTCAGTGTTTCATTTTGGGGGAGAAAGGAAATTTCTCAAGAAGGCTGTTGCATGGTATCCTTCTGCAATATTAAAATGCATATGCACACACACTCCAAACAAAAAAAACCCACAACCAAACCAAACACAAAACATCTATTACGTTTCATCTTAAATGCCAGAAACATTTAGTTTTAACTAAGTCTTATAGACAAACACACACAAATAAATCTAGTGTACATTGTGCTACAGTGTTTAATAATTTTTTCTTTGACTTTCATTATGAAGTTGATTTCTCTGGTCATGATGCTTTCAGCCTTTTGTGCCCTCAGTACTAGCACCATTTGGCTGAAAGGTGGTAAAAGGTGTTATTCATTGTCAGTATCCTGGAACTGGAAAAGTCTTCCTGGATTATCAAACCAGTGAAATTCATGTTCAGAAAATCATGTAAAAGTTTGGAGACATGTAGGCAGCAAATATCAGTGGCAACAGAGCACTAGAAATGTCCTGTAGACTTCAGTCAAAGAGCAAAAAAGCCACAAGGATAAATGGTGTCACACTCAAGAATAAATATTTTCAGAAGTTTTACTGTCAAATTCAAGGAAATCAGAGTTGTATCAGAACTGATTTATTTTAAATGAAATTACTTGGTTGTGTAATTTGCAGAAAGTTGGATAAAAGCCATGTTTCCCCTTCTCTTTGAAGTCTTCATGAAAAAACATGACTTCAGTGGGAGCAAGACCACAATAATTTATCCTGCTTTTCTCCATCTCTACCATTTTAAAATAGGTTATACTATTTGTTCTGTCAGCAATCTTAAAAATGTATTATACTTTAAAAATTACTATTTTGGGAGTCATGATGGGTTTTGTTGTTTTGGGTTTTTTTTTGCAAGACCAAAGTGCTGCTCTTGGGCTATAAATCTGTGGTGGCTGGTTAAAAGGTTAAATGTACATTAGCATGTCCTGTCACTTTGACCTAGATGGAGTTAAAGCAAGTAGTGGGGCAAGTTCAGTGGCTTTAAATGAGCTATTATTAGTCAAATCCCTGCAAAGCCAAATGAATGTTATGTCATTCTGTTTTATAATTTTCAGACAGAGAGCTCTGGCTGACTGGTAACTTCACATATTCTGATCTATTCTTTCCTGTTAGCAATACGTTTCCTGTCCTGGCACTCCAGTCTGTACATTTTTTCTTATTTTGGCCTAGTGGAAAATAAAGTGTTACTGTATGTAATTTATGAAACTAATTTTAAAGACCTTCTCTTTTAGTAAAACTGGAAAAAAAGAGATACCATGGCCAATAGTATAGCTAGCAGTATGCAGAATATGACCAGGGCTCACACTGGCACGTTACAGCAAGTACAGTGAGTCTGTTGCACTCAGATCTATTGCTTATGTAATTTCCATGTGGCAGTACATGTCTACAGATGTCCATAGTTGTTCATAACTTGGAGCTTGTGCTCAGCAAGTCAAGAACAATGCTGGGATTTCAGAGAGTCCTTGTACTGCTCCTGTTTTGTCCAGATGTGATTTTTGAGTTGAACTGGTAGGCACATATGTCAAGATCTGAAGCTTCCCAGCTCTGCATGTGGAACAGAAGTGGGTGTAGCACTCCGTACATTGATTTTCTGTTCTGCAGTATATGCCTGCTGGTGTTGGTCTGTTAAGGTTGCGGTTGAGGGGGCTGGTTTTGTGGTCTCAAGCAGCAGTGACAGGGACATATTCAAGGATGTGATTCATTTTTCATTTGTTGCGCTTTTGCATTAAAATTCCTACATTTATTTTGTTTTGGTTTTACTCTGTCCGATATTGTGACTGGAAAAGCATATAAGCAAAATGTTACTTTATAAGAAAGATATTCCTATTTCTTCTGTTGTTCCTTATGCCTAGATTCTCCTTTATAATTGCCATCTTTCCATGTGCGTTCTTTAGTCAGGTAAATAAGCTAGGTTTAATGAGAGCACAAGGTTGTAGATAGCAGTTGTTATAATCATTCATCCTTGATTCATGCCTGAAAGTAGGATATATTTTCGTAATGCAGGCATGTTTTGGGGGAAGGTAAGAGGAAGGTGAATATTTGTATCTTTTTATTCCTGCTCTTATTTCCCTCCATCCTTCTCGCTTCTGGTACACTTCTGGTTTTGACAAGATTTTCTCTCTTGCCAGATATCAACCAAAGCAAATAATGTGTTCAATAGTATTTTAAGCAGTACATAAAGTTTGCTTGCATTTGGTGAGTTCTCCTGTGCACAGACAGTGAGAACACTGAAGTGGGGAAAAGCCCATCTACCTGGTGTTCCTGACACTTCTACTTCAGTCCCACCAACATCAGCAGAAGTCACTTGAAGCAGCTTACCTAACTCATGCTGTTATCTCTGTGGAGGAAAAGTCAGTGCTGGCTGGTGGTGTGATGTGGAGCAGGCACGTTCTTATCCCATTTGATTTTCTTTTTTGTGTTGTGAGGTGAGCACTGCTTGTCATTAAGTGTTATATGAAAATCCTGAGTCCTGGACAAGCTCCCAGGTGACTGGGTAAGGTGAGGTAGCTGCTGTGGCACACCGCCTGAGTAATGCCATGCAGCTGTAACAGAAATGGGAAGTCTCAGCGTGCAGACGAGCCACGACGTCTAGACATGCTGCTATTATTTCTTTGCTCAATTCAGTGTGTAGCCAAATATCTTTTCAAGTGTACTAGACAGATGTGAGTACAGTGCCCACAGCCATATAACAGCAAAGGCTCTTAACTGCGTGTGTGCTCTCCTCCACGTCGCTGCCAGATTTAATCATACTGCTTGGTCATACCAGTAACCATATTCTATCATAACCAGTACCATAATCTATCAGCAGCAGAAAACAGCACTCTTATGGTTTATTATTAAATCTAGTGAAGATTTCTTCTACTAGTATACAACTAGAATACACCTTTGTACCTTTGTATATTTTTATCCATTTGTATTTTATCCCCCCACCCCTCCATTCTTTTGAATTCATATGCTTCTGGGCAAATAAAATGAATTTCCCTCTCATGTGGCTCTGCCACTGAGAGTAGAGACAAACAGCTGTTTGGAAAGTGAGTTTTTCTGTTGTTTTCCATGGCCATTTTCATAAAAGTTTTATTGTTAAACTGAAACTGATTATCAGTTTCAGAAGTTATTTTGAAAGGAAAGAGTAGGAGACTCAGGTATGAGACAAAGCCACGGTAGCCTTTTTACTTTAGCAAATGATAAACCAAAGCAAGATTAAACTAAAACACGGTTGTGTATCTCCCAGTAAAATAATTGATGTGGGTTTTTTTGCAGTTAGTGTTCTGATTTTGGTGACCTTATTTACAATTTGTATAAGACTGGTTTGGTGTTGGTGGAGTTAGCCTAATTTTACCTTAACTAAGTGAATATTCAGGCTAGTTTCTGGTGTTATCTTACCTGCAGCATGTACTGTATTGTGCCCAATTAGAGCTCCACCACAGTAATAGGAGCAGCAGGGTTGACATATGAAGAAGTGTGAGAGAAGCAAGTGGTGAATCTGTAGAAACACAACCTTTATGAGTTGGTTTGTGTGTGTGTTTTCGTGTTTTCCGTAAAGTAGTAAGATGGATTCATACTCTGCTTTCCAGTTTTGTTTAGGTAATTATTATGTTTAGAATAAAAGTAAACTTGCCAAAGCTTTTATTTTAATAAAATAAAATCTGAGATGTTTATAGAGAAGTAAGAATCATGAAGCCAGTGGTGAAGGGAGAGCGGGCAGGTTGAAATGCATATAGAGAAAGCTAGTACTGTTGGGCTTGTTTAGAAAAATTGAGGTGTACAGCCTTCTTTGTAATGTTTCAAAGCCTAATAATTCAGCTGCTCATTCTGGTGTAGTGAGTGTGTACATAAATCACTAGCATGCTGCATCTTAGAGATGGGTTTCTTGTAGCTGCCTGTAAAGCTTACTGCATGGTAACAGTTATAATTAATTACTTGACAGACTGAATGTCACAGAGTAGTTTGTCATCCACTTGCATGGGTGGCTGGTAGTTATGCTGAGGTGTTCAAGTATTCTCTGGTACGTAGTAATATAAAAAGCAGAATTTGGTCCTCTTCCAAGTTTTAAATTTGTCCTTGCATTTCTGAAAAGTGTAAGGCAAAGAAAAGGTGATGCAAGGTCTTCTTGACAAGCTTCTCCTACCACCTTGGACTGTGAAATTGAAAGTGATTTTCTCTCTTTTAGCTTCGATTGATTTCTGTGCCATGAAGAACACTATCTAAGTCTGCTTTTGGCAACTTCTACAGAGGAGTTTGACATCGTTGAATTTCACGGAAGGGTGTGTATATGTGTGCATATGATATGGATTCCTAATTTAGAAGAAAACATGCAAATTATAATCTGAAGTACGTGGTAATAGGAAGAAAGGGAGCCATGAGAAATTTTGATATTGTGAACATATATCTGAACTTTTTTGTCTAACCTGGAGAGTTCTTCTTGGTCATATGATATTTGCAAATGTTTTTATGCAGTACTGCTTATATGCATTTGGCAGATCTCCTGAGACTCTCATAGGCCAAGAAAGCCCTGGAAAAAAAATCGCAAGCACTTCCAGTCGTCTAGTACAGTGATTTTGTATAAGTGAGTCAATAGAGTGGAACAATGACTCTTTTTTGCCTCATGTCTCTGTTTAGGTTCAAGGGTGAACTGTTGATTGCTAGTGTATTTGTTCTGTGCATAGACATTCTCAGTCTAGGAAAAGAAAGTTTGTAGTGGATGGAATATTACTGCTTTTTCTTGTGAAGTGAATCTTGGGGTATTGAGAGCAGGAAACTGCTATATGGTTCCTGTCTTGCTGTTTCAAGTGGAGATAGCAGTATGATTAGCAGTACCTTCTTTGTTTCAATAAAGAAAAAAACAAGATAATTTTGTGAATATTATATTGTCTTCATCATTCCTACAAAATGAGTTAACATCTTGAAGTGTGCTTAATGATGCATCTCTTGCTTGAAAATGTCTTTTGTATTGTTTTGAGATATTAGACAGTAAGTGCATTTTTTTTTGGTCTTGAACTTTATGTTTTATGGAAAAATGAAAGAATACTAAATTTTTACCCATCTGAATTTTGTCATGGATTTCACTCAGGGACAGATTTCAGCCTATGTCTTAGGCATGTTTAATTTTAGTGATGGTTAGGGGACCAAGACAGAATTTTACAGTAAAGATTTTTCTTGAATCCTTGTCCCATGGATTCTGGTAATTCTATGACAACTACTCTTCTTCTGGTTCTCATGCCAAGCTGCCAGATATTTTAAAGAATGATTTTTTTTTTTTCTTTTTTCTGTCTCATTCTGTTTGGTTCTTGTTCACACTGTGTAGTTAAAGCACCTTACATTTCTAATTTATTGTCTTGGGAGACATGCTTTATGTCTGCTATAAATGTCTGAGAATTGCTGATGAGCTGTCTCTTCAATACCTATTATTTCTCTTTTGTGTTTCCTTGACTCTTAGGAACATACTACAAAGTATACCCAGGACCCTACTGTGCTAAGCTTTGCGCAAACGCTGAACAGAGGCAGTAGGTGATTACAGAGGGATGGTGACTAAAAGGTAGGTGAGCGACTGTATTTTGTTCAGTGGGTAGATGGTGATGTCATAGAAACATTGTAAGATGATGTCTGTAAAAAGACTTGTGAGATGGCTTTGTAGACCATTACAGTTATTCTGCCTTTCTATTTTCCCTAACCTAAGGAAATTCAAGAAATGGAAATGGGTGGAATGCAAGAAATGGAACCTGCAAATTTCCTCTCTTCTTGCCTTTCCTAAACTATGCTCAAAAAAGAAAACTATCTAAAAATTGGGTTGTTTGTTCAAAGAAAAATTGTAAGGGGAACTGCAAGAGTAGCATGTTTGTAGATGGCAGACGTACTATTTCAGGATGTTGTCCATACAAATGCTTACCCTCAGTCTAAAAATGTCCTAGGAAAAAGGAAGTCTGTATAGTTAAATGACAAGGTATAGGAGACTATTAAAAGCAAGAGAACATCTGAAAAAAACCTGTGTCAATGTTCAAAGAAGGAAATAGGACCAAAACATTCCCCTATCAAGCTAAACATAAAATTAATAAACGTTTTTCTCAATCACACCAATAGCAGGAAGCCAGCTGTAGAGTCTGTGTGGCCTGTGTATGATGATATTATGAAATGAATGATCTGAGATAAAGCAATGGAAGAAAACTAAGTGATCCTTGTGCATTTGTGCTCACCACTGAAAAGCATGGGGTGGTTCCTGTTTTAGAACCCTTCTTATGGGAGGCTTATGGGATTGCCTTTCCCAGCTGGAAGCATTTGTAGGCGACATAGTGGAACAAATTGCACGTTCCCAATTTAACAGGTCCAGATTTAGTTTAACCAGTTTTTTTTTAGGAATGGTAGAGGGAAATAGAACAGAATGGTAGAGGGATGTAGCTACAGACTAGAGTGACGTGCATCCTCGTGCTTTAAAATGTCTCAGCAGTTGAGTACTTGAAGGTGCCTAATTTTATGCCATATTTCAGAAAGCATTCATGTGGAATCAGGGAGCCTAGAAACCAATAGGTCTCTTGTTTGTGGTTTAATTAAACATTAGATTAGCATATATGTTTTAGGAAGGACATTGGATAGTATGGGGAGATACTGAGAAAGAATTCATTTCTGTGTATAAATGCCTGATTAGGAAGATATTTAAGAACTGGTTAATATTAGCCTTCAACTACTTGGATGATGCTTACAAAGGTGATAGAGTCAACGTTCTTGGTTGTGTCAAACTATTAACAGGGAGTTAACATACACAGATTGCAAATTAAATATTCTGATTGGGCATTTTAGGAAAAGCTTTTTCAAGAAGAGGGTAGTGCAGCACTGAATAAAGTTCAAGTTGGACAGTGCTACAGCTGCCCTGACCTACTGTGGCTTTTAGTGATTGGTCCAGACTGGATGTCTCCCAGAGATCCCAGCTAGCCAGCATATGGTGTGCTGTTCTGGTGTCCTCATCTCAGAAAAAGTGGGGTAGAACTGGAAAGGTTTCAGAGAAGGGCAAAAAAATTAAGAGGGGCAGCAGGATGTAGAAGACATCTATGGAGCGGCATACATACAGGAACTAACTAGATGAGAGTCTCCATAGTGGAACAGAGATAGTGGCCTGATGCTAAAGCTTGATGTCTACAAAATTATAAAAGCTGTGAGGCGTGTAGATGGAAAACGAATACTCAGTGCCACCTAATTTTGTATTAGAAGAGATATGAGATGAAACAGGCAGGGAACGGTTTTAAAGCTAGAAAATGTAGTGGGGTGTTTTTGCATAGTAAGTCATTCTGAAATTTCCTGTCACAGCATAGTATGTGTGCTTCATGGGTGCATAGAGCTGCTGAACAAAATTGGAAAAAGAGGTGGAAAAAAAGAGGAATTAAAAGAAAGAAGTGAAAAAGTCATTACCTCTAGATAAGGATGTTAGTTAGTGGCAAACTATGGGAAGTATGCAGTGTTTTGGGGAGAGTGGAAGAGAATATTGTATATGACTGTGATAGTTTCCACTCTTTCTGTAAACATCTGCTCTTGGCTGGTCCTGGAGACAGAGTAGTAGGTCAGGCTGAATGTTTTGTGTGAGCCAGTTTTGTCATTTCATTTGGGCTAAACAGCCAGCTTGACCCATTGTGGTGGTTCTTACATGCTATTTTATAAACAGTAAGGTTGCAGGGTACAGTCCCAGAAGAGAACTCTGTTGCTAAAAGTATTTTTAAAAATGCTAAGCTGTTATGTAATTTGAGGTCTCACACTGTACTTGGAGACTTTTCCCTCATTGTAGGAGAAATGCTTTTAATCTTATTTTGGCACTTGATAAATTACAATTAAATTTGTTTTAATATGTTCAAGCTGTTTCATTGAGAGTTCATTTCTTAGTCCAGAAATCTCAGTTTTTTGCTTAGTGTGTTCTCTGTACATTCTGTAGTGCTTTTCACACAGAGAAGAATTACCAGAACTCCTTTTTTCAATATGTGAGTTCCACTGACACCTATTTTGTTGTAGAGCGAATATCCTTTGAGGGAAGAGATAATCCTTTGAGGAAAGATGAAACAACAAAGCCTAGAAAGAGTACAAAGACAAGAAAAGAGTGCTGAATTTGGAGATACTTCTGTGTTTGTGAATTAGTTTGAGAAGGTAAAAATGTTGGAGTTATATTATGACATCAAAGGGTAAAGGCTAACAGTATGGCAGGGTTTCATAATGATAGCCATTGAAATGGCCAGAACAGATAAGGCTACTGGAAGAAAGAGGGTCATAGGAGAAGATTAGTGGAAAGTAGGTAAATTTATCTAAAGGACTTGAATGAAAAGAGGTAAGTAAGCAAGTTTGAGAAACAACCGAGTAAAGTTCTGAAGAATTAACAGAATTTTAGGAGCTTAGAGAGGAGCAGATACTGGGAATGAAAGAAACAATGTCTTTGGTTTTCCATCAGTGGTTTATGCACCTCAGATAAATGGATCTATACAAGTATTAAAGAATATTCAAGTTTCCTGTACCAGTATCTGTACTTCCTCTGGGAAGTTTTCCAAGGGAACTTGAAATCAGAAAACACAGAAGGGGAAAACAATGTTTTTTGCATTAGATTAGAGAAGTTAGTTGCTCTTGGTAAAAATGAATTTTGTTAAATAGTAGCAAAAATGAGACTAAAAAGCTGAAATGGAAACTCTAAGGATTTCTAAGTAACATGGCCAAAACTTGCAAAGGCAAAAATGGTATGAATATTTCAAATAGTGATATACAGTCCTGATGAAAGAGTATTTTTTTTGCAGGAAGAGGGGATACAAGGGTGTGGTTTTAGATAAATGGAATAGGAGCGGTGACAAGGGAAAGAAGAAGAGGTATGTAACATAGGTCATTACTAATTTAAAGTATTGCTTAGGTCAGCCATTTCCCTACCCACCTAATTCTTTGACCTCATCCATTTGTGAAGAAAAGTCCTTCTTCCTGGCCCTTATAACTCCTTTGGTGTCTTCCTTGTGGCACTGTGTGTGTAGTGATTGGAGGTTTCCCTTTGTTGGGGGCTTGTGGAATTTTAACAAATTAAACATAACAATGAAAAGCTTATTAGTAGTTGTTGTTGTTCTTTGTTAAAAGGAACCTGCATGGCTTCAAAGCAGCAATAGCAATTTCAGAGTTGAAGAAGCTTCATTCTCTTTCAGACACTGTGCCTGGTATGTGACATAACCACAGACCACTGAGCTGCAAACAACTTTGTACTGAAGTGCTGAATTGTGCTGTGCTTTAATCTGCATACAGGGTGAAGAAGGATCAGGGAGGGATGGATGAGGTCACTGTGTCTAATGGAAAGACTCTTTGTTTCTTGCTACAGAAAATTAGACTCTTACCATTAAAGCTAGTTAAATCTCTGAGATTAATGGCATCTAGAAGCAGGGTTTTAACACCTGGTGTGAAACTAAATGGTCTTTGATTTATATATATATTTTTTTTAATGCTGAAAATTCTGTTAGGGATAAGGTTCAGCTTCTCCCCCACTGGCTCAGTTGTCTCCTCCAGGTCACACTCCTTGCCATACAGAAACTACCTTTAAGTATTCCAGATATCTCTCATTTGCCTGAAATCTCTTGGGTTCCTTTCTTTCATCTTGATTGAAAATAGCTAAAGAATTTATAGAAAAGGGCACTGTTTTGAGATCCTATGAGGTAACTGTTGATCCAGGTTTGGTGCATTTATAAATATTTTTTTTCCATGTGACACAGATTTTCGTACTTGCAGTGCATGCACTAATGTATAATCTGTGTGCTCTGGAAGCCCTTTCTGCAACACTGCTGAAGCAGTTTGAATTATTTTTCACTGGGCTTCAGATTGCATCTTTATAAAATACAGTGGAATCCAGTGCTGGAAAACATGCAAGATTGACAGCCCTGGAAATTAAAATCCCTGTTTATCCATGTATTAGCTAGCACAGCCTAGCTGTAGCAGACTCTCTATCTTGGCAGTACAACTCAGGTTTAACCTGATGAGATGACCTTCAGTTATTTATTATTTAAAGAGCACTGAAGGTTTGCAAAAATTTTTCAGTGAGAGCAACATGTTTCAATTTGTGTTTTCAGCATCTTTCTATATGATGTGTTTATTACAGTATAAATACAGGTTTGTGTCTTTAAAAAAGCAAAACTATGAATGCTGCACTGAATTTTTCCTGTGAGAGAGGTGTGGTTATGTACAGTTATGTAATTAGTTGTAGAAATTGATAAGGCTGTAATGAAAAAAAAAAGAGAATGTATCATGGTGACATTAGCAATATAGAATTTCTGCTAGATTACTCTGCAACTGTCCCATCAATATCATGGTGAAGTGGTTTGTAACAGAGGAAAGACTTGGCCAGGTATGAATGCAGAAAGGAGTATGGCGTTTGGGTATACATCTAGGTGGTCTCAGGCAGGACTCGCTAAGGACTAGCTATATAGCTCTAAGGACCTTATAGACTGCAGGTCATTCTAAACTAATGCTGTGCTGGAGAGTTGGTGCAGTGGGATAGGAGGAGGCTTTCCATGGGTTATTGCTGTGACACCACCGAATGTATTGTGTGGCATAAAATGTAGGGGTGGTCAGGAAGCTTCCCTTTAAGCATCTGTGGGGTTACAAGAAAATTTCAATAAGAGCTAAACAACCCAAGAAAGCTGAATCAGTGTCGTTATTTTTAGAAAAATCTGAGAGAAGATGTAATCATCGTATGTGTTTCTATTTATGAACTCAAGGTGACTTTGACACATTTGGTCCCTGAAGTGTAGATTCCTCAAAAGGAGCAGTCTGAAATATGTTTCAATGTATGCAATCTGTGCATACATACTGTATGCTTATAAGTTTCCAAAGTGATAAATGAAAAATGACGGCTGCAAAGCTACAGAAGTCTAAAGTGATTTTGAATATGATGGAGACATCAGTGACACTTCATGTAATTTAGTCTTTGACTGATGAAAGCTGTCAGCCACTGAGAAACCATTGGGAAAGATGTCACCAAGCAAATTGGATTTTCACAGCATTGTTAGTTTGTGAAATAACTTTATGGAATAGATTTTTTTCCCTGAAAGCTCTTAAAAATGGAAATCATTAAAAAGAGCATCATCGTTAAGAATTAGATAAAACATGAAAGTCAAAGTAAAAAAAAAATAACATAAGAGGATATTTCAGACTTGGAAAAAATAGAGTATGTTTATTTTATTATTTATAATACACAAATACACAGAGCAGCACAGTGTATGCTCTGAAGAAAACCCACAAGAGGCTTCTGTGTATTGAAACAAATATGTCAAGAGCCATTCATTCCTCATTTAACGTTAGGTTATTTGACATCTCCTTATTTGTTGTTTGACAGCTTCATTGGGTGCATTCCACCAGATAGTATACGATATCTCTTGTGTCAGGTTTTATTACTTTTAAACAGACTTAAAAATAGAACTTAAATTTTTAACAGTGGTGTTGGAGGAAGAAAGTACAATTATGTTTTATTCTCTTTAGAAGGATCTGTTTCTTTTTGTCATGCTGTATTTTAGGATCCAGAAAAAATAAGCAAGTTTGTATTGCCAGAAAGTTCAGGCATGTACAGGGATGTTCCTCATGTAAGTGAAAGGTTTGTGAATATACAGGATCTTCAGTATAAGCATTGTAGTAGTTTTGAACTTGGCCTTTTGTTTTTGCAAACTCTGATGGATTGGATATTTTAGCTTTAAAATGCTCTTTGAAAATCTTTGTAACTTCCATTATTTTTAATTTTACCTGGTTTATTTTAAGAAAGAATTTATTAATGTGATATTTCACAGATATTTTAAAATATCTGTATCTGGCTTCAGGATCTAGTGAATAACAAAATGTGGGCGAATTTTCAGAAAGATCTAACAGAAATAATGAGTTTGCCTTCAGACTTCCTATTCCAGGATTCTGATAGCTTTATTAGGGTTTCCTGTGTTTCTGATTGACATCTTCAGATGGGAGAGTTGTCTGATTTTTCTATTGTAGTTCTGAATTGAATCAGAGATCTAAATGCAAAATCTAATATGGAAGAGTGTCATGTGGATTGGTGGAGTCCCCTTTGAACACTTTGAAATGTTGCCTGTAATCATGGAGGGTTAACTGTGGGATTAGATGAAACATTGAACAGTGCTTTCACTTGTGTGTTGAATCTTTGTAAGTGTGTGGAAAAAATTTTGTTGCTGTATAAAAGGATCTAAATCTTTGCAGAGATAAAGAGCAACAAAGTGAGGCAGCAGCCTACTCACTCCTTGAGCAACGTGCTCTGTTGGGAGGTATTTCTGCCCATAGACACCATGACCAGGGTTGGAGCTAGATGATCTCTAAGGCCCCTTCCAACCCAAACCATTCTGTGATTCTGTGATACTCTAGCATTTTGTATAATCAGTGCAGAGACATTGGGTGGTTCAGTCCACCTAAGCATTCTTTGTTGGATACTCTATTGCTTATCCAAGAACTAATGGAGGAATCTAGAAGCTTGGTGAGATGAGTGGGTGTTTTGAATGCTTATCTTGATAGAGAAGGTACATACAAATAAACTGGGGGAGAACAGAAGTGTTCTGTAGCAGCGATGTGGGATGGGAGCTCTGAGGTGCCTCACCTCTCCCTTTCCTTCATATCAGTCTGCTAAACCTTATTGTCACTTAAGTTGTTGCTGTAAAGAGCGTCTTTTGGTTATTGATGGGAAGAAACAGATCAAAAGCTGGTAATGAGATGGGAGTTGAGAGGAATTGGGAATCTGAAATGTGTTTGCGAATGGGGCCATGGAGCCATATAAAAGGGTGTTTTCCTCCACTGTATTTGCGGTGTCTACACTATGACCACCATGCATTTGCTGAAATGTGTTTAATACCTACTGACCTTTAAAACCCTATGAAAGAACTGCGGGGCTAAACCCACCATGAGAAGAATAAATTTGCTTTTATTATCTAATGGAAGCAGACTGTCACAGTAGTAATTTCACAACAGTTTGGAGCTCATCCAGCAGTTTTTTAAAGAAGTAACTACCTAATAGAATCTTTATTTTGGAGGTTTGCCTAGTATTAATGTGCAGAATATCCAGTAATAGTTTTGTTTTAGCAGTACAATTCTGTTCTTTAGATTGGTGATTCACATTTAAAATGCATTCTGTTAAGTTTCTATGAAAGCTAAATACTCGCTACTATCCAGTACTTTTATACAGTGGCATACAAAATGATAAGGAACTGTTTCAAGTTGAATATATATTTTTTTTCTAAAACCCAGCTATTTCAAATTTCTGAAATATTGTCTTCCTTCTGGTTTCTCTTTACATCCATGTACAAATTTTGGCACGTTTTTCAGTACAGTTTACAAATAAAAAAGTATGTCCAGATGGCTGCAGCAAAAATCTGTGATGTGATGATCTTCTTTCTTAATTATCCAACACATATGACTCCCAGTTTCTGTGTTGCCTATTCCCAATTTATATAGAATGTAACCGCTAAGCTTGAATTACTTTCATCTTGCCTCTTTTTTACCTGCTTCCATTAACCTTGCCTTCACTCAAAACTACTTCTAATACATCTTCAAGATTTGACACAAATTTTCATCCAACTCTAACTTTAATCTTCTTCATTCTCCTCTCAGGTGATAAAACTCCTCTCTTCCTAGCTAATTTTTTTCCTGATTATCTTGGTGCACTGTTGTCTACTGCTCTGTTAATGGATCTCCTCCCAGTCCTGAACTTCTGCTTTTTGTTCAATCAATCCATATTTTTAAACTTTTTTATATATGTATATAAAAATAGTGAAGTTTTAGCAAATTGTTAATGCAAATGACGTCACAGCTTTACTTTTCATTGTCACTCTGCTCCCACATAGATTTCACGGGTGAAATTTCAGAATTCACTTTTTCTGTGATCCCTTCATTATACAGGGAGCACAGAGGCTGTTTTAGCAAGAGATTACAAAAAGTGGGTTTACAGTGAAGCTAGGGAAGAATAAAGTGAGTTTGAAAGTTGTTCAAGAAATTTCTTCATTGCAGTAGTTCCCCTCTAGACTGAAACATATTTCCCTTCCAAAAAAATGTAGCTAGTTATGTGACATCAGCATAATTATGTAGCTTAGAACAAAGGAAAACACAGTGCCTAAATTGAGATTGTGTTTGCTAACAAATATGACGAAAATAAGTATTAAAAATACTTTAACTGTCTAGTTGGTTTTTTTTGTTTGGTTGGCTTTTTTACTAGCTTTTCTTCAATAAGCTGGACTAGCATAATATTATGATATTCCTTTTTAATGGGAAAATAAGAATTTTCATGAATAATTTTCATTTACTGAGGTGTAGAAATATGTAGTATAGCAACTTCAATCGGGGGCAGTGTTCCTAGGTCTCTGAAAGTACAAGTTGCTTGGAAAATTGTTGTCCACAGCTTAATGTATCATTTTATCTCTCAACAGTGTGCCAGGGATATTTGGAAAGAATATTTGCAAAGACCACTAACAGCATGGCTGGATAAACTGAAACTTCCAAAATGCAATTTTTGCCATGTTTTGTGACAGTTTGTAAGGAAGTACAGTTAATGGCTACATGAGTCTGTTGAAATTGGGGGTTTTAACTCAGCTATAGCCAGAAGAAAGATATCTTTCCAGATCACAGACCTTCCTACTGGATGGGTGAAGGAATATTAAGGACAAAATGTGGATATGGCTTTTCTGGGTGCTGTTTCTTCTCTTTGTGGTCACAATTGATGTACTGTAGCACATGCTTTGTAAGAAAGTGTACTATGGATATTCTATGTCTTATAGTCAGATACTATATTCACTTTTCACTAGGCTTTATGAATAACTCATAAATACAGACTTGTATGTACTGTGTGGTGATACACGTGCGAAAAAATACAAGCTACCAATGGTGTGCAGTACAGGGCTCAGACCTGTGCAGAAAATGGGAACATGGCTGTGTTTGGTGAGAGGTGCATCCAGCCCAGCATCTGGTCTTTGTCAGGAGCAGACAGCATGCAGGTCAGGGAAGAGGGTGAGACTGCAGAGAGCAGCTAGTGGGATTTTTCCAGAATAATGTTGCAGGATCAGGCTCAGGAAGTTTGTGAGTTTCACACAGCAAAATGGGAGTGTCAAGGTATTTCATAGCTTCCCAATCCCATTTTGAAGTTATGTAATTTTTTAAAGCAAACAGGGTCCTATGTTATGGTCTCTGTTCTGAAATGCTGTTACTCATAGCACCTGAAAGTATATTTCTATTACAGAACAGCTTGTGTTCTATGTCATATTCATGGTGTTGACAGTTTGTTGGTCCCTAAGAAAATGTGTTTGGCTTGCCAATAATAGTACCAACTGGAAAAGGAGCAGGCAAGTGTTGTATAGAGAGAAAGGAGAAGATGAAATTCAGGGGGTGGGAGGGTAGGGTGTTGATCCCAAATTGCTACAGTTCTTCCTTCTCCATTTCCTTTTCCTGCCCTAGCTGACAATTCTGTGTTCTCCTGGCTCATTTTCTTTCACTTTATGCCTGTCCTTTGTCTGTTAAATTTCCTCTGATTTTTCATCCACTTTTCAGACCTTTATTTGTGAACAATCATTTTGTTCTTCCATTAAAGCTATTTTGTAAAAGAAAAACTTCGCTGGCTTTGTATTCCGTCTGAGGTGGAGAATCTCTCCTTCTACCACCTCAGGCTGACTTCTGATGCCCAGTCTAAGGATCACAGTTCAGTGGATGTCCCAGGCAGTGCACGGGGAAAGGTATCTCAATGACCGGACCAAGGAACTAGATGAGTGGAAGGAAACTTCAGGTAGGAATTTGGGTCTTGTGAAGATACCAAAAAGACCGAGGAGCTGATGAATAGCTAAGAAAAAAGGAATTTTAAAGAAGTGTTGAGATTTTGCTGGAACTTGGGCCTAGGCTTCACTGATTTCACTACCTTTATTCCTCCCCCTAAGCTGCCTGTGGTGCTCTTCTGTGTGGACCTGCTGGGTTGGCCTGTGTTTGCTCAAGGAAGCTGTGGTCCACTGCGGCTACGCCCCACTGATGAGGCAGTCAGGCCCACAATGTGATACTTGAGTTCTCAGGTGTTATTACAAACTCCTTGCTTCAGGCCACTGTTCTTGAAGCAGTGCTTCCTTTGTGCAAATCACAAGTATCAGCTCTTTGAGAAGCGCTGGAGAACTAGCTTCGATGACAGATTCTTCTTTTATGAGTTGTCACCCTCAGCTACTGATATTAGCAGACTTTTGGCAGAATGTCGCTATGAATTCAAGGATTGATTTTTGACTGTGTTAGTCAATGACAGCTGATGGCTGTCTGCCTCTTGCAGATCTTAAAATTCATGCCACTAAAGAAATGAATGACAGTATTAAAAAAAAACAAAACTCAGTAATCAGTTTGTTAATTGAAGCTGACTCTCACTTTATGCAAATACAAATTAGAATATGCTACTCAGCAGCATAGTAAACAGTCTGCATTGCTCGGTCTGGTGATAAGACATGATAGTGTACGACTAGATTATTTCACTGAAGAAGATCTATAGCCTCCAGTCTTATCGCGATGTCTAATGAGGTGATCTTTGAGCTATTGATCTAATCTAATTGTGTATCTGAGTGATATTCAAATTGTTTTCTTAAAGCTATACTGAGTAAGGAATGTATTTCAAAGTAATTCTACTGTGAAGATGTATAGGTTTGGAGTTTTTTGTGCATTTGACAGGAAACAGGATTCACTATAATAAAACCACCTTGGGGTTTTTTTTGGAAACAGCCTTCTTGATGCCTCTTTCCGGCTTCCATCCCTTTTTCGTTCTGGGTTCCAGGGCTTGTCACTACTGGTTTTGCCAGAACTAGGAACTGAGAGTATACACATTGATTTAGAATTTAGCTAAGTTTTTTTGGTAGGTGTGATGACAGAGTCTTTTTTATATATTCCTTTCTCAAACAATCTTTCTCTCAAATATTTTTTATGAACTAGAGGAGTTTAGCTTTAACAAATCGAGAAAAATTACAGACCTGCTTGAGGGTGTACACAGAACCAGTCCTGACACTGGTATCTTTTAACCATGCCAGACTCTGCTTTTTGTATACTTATATTGACACAAGCTCATTTCATCTTTCAATGAAAGTGCAGTTAAACTCATGTTTACAGAATCAGCAAAGTTAATTATTCGAAAGAAACTTTACTGCTGGACAGATGCAGGTAGTGTGACAGCTCTCTCTTTTATACAGCAGCTTATTGTGATTGAACAAAAGAAAATGTAGTTTATAATTCAGAGGTAAATTGTACTTCCAACAGAGTGTATTTTAAATGATCTAGAAATAGGGACATCCTGATTATTTAATTTTAAATATATGACTTAAGTGCCTGGAGGGAATAGTCTAAAATGAATCTGATTGAATTTTGCAGGAGCAGTTACTTGCCTTGTATGCTTAGTTGTTCACACTTTTTCTCTTTTAAGTGTCTTTTTTTTTTTTTTTGGCTCAGCTAAAATACAAAACCTTGAATTGCAGGATTTTCCTCATCAAATACTGTAGATGGAGAAAGCAAATGTTACCTTTGTAAAATATAATACCTTTGCCTAAGGGGCCTCATTCATCTTTATACTTCTTCTAGGCAAGCTGGACCAAAACAAAGGGAAAGAGGGAGAGAATAAGTGTATAAGACCCTTTACATACAGGACTAAAATAATATATTGAAATAAATTGCATCTTATAATGCTGCTTATTCTGCTTTCATTTTGCATCCTCAGATTATTTTACAGACTTGTAAAATGCAATTTGTCAGAAGTTTGATTAAACGTCTCTGCTAGAAAAATTATGCAAATAACAGGTCAATGTGCTGTTTCCCAAATGTTTAGAGATAGTTAAAAACTTGGTCAGTGTTACTATTTGGATATGTCTTGAAGAGTTTTCGCCTGACCATTATGTTTCATAGTTGATAGACATTTACATATGGAAATTATACAGAAATCAAGGAAACCAGCCTAAACTTTTCGTGTTTAGGATTCTCTTGGCTTTGTCTCATCATGTCTTATGCTCCAGGCTAACTGTACTTCTTGGCACAGTAGCTGCACTTTCAATAAGGAGAAGGGCTGATTTTAGGAAAGATTGCTTTGCCTGCCTCAGGACTTATGACTTGTTGCAGTGTTTCAGCTCTGTTTAGGTACGAAGTTCAGGTGCAACTTCCTCAGGCTCACTCTTACAGCTGTTATCGTGGGTAGAGATGGAACTCGTGTAGCAGTTCTTATTCGAGCATGTGCAGAAGGCAGAAATCTAACCCTTGCAAGTTCTGTGGAAAAAGATTTGGTTTTGAAGTCTCTTCTAAGGTGTCTATTCATCTGTTGATGCTGTGGGTATATGTTGAAGGTGTGTGTTTTGTTTGTGGCGTTTTTTTGTATTTTTGGGGGGGGTTGGGGATGCGTGGTTCTTGGGAGGTGGTTGGTTTTGCTTGTTTGGTTTTGCTTGTTTTTTTTTGAGATTTTTTTTAAAAGTTACTTTTTATTTTTCACTCTAGCATTATAATAGGTGCAGTCTCCAGAATCCTTTCTCCTTCCATGCATACAGTAGTGTAGTGAAGGGAATAGTGACTTAACATGTGATGAGGTTTCTACCTTCTACTTTGATTTACTGTTCTCTTGTCTATTAGGGTCTCTGAAAACCCTCCTCTGAGTAGCTGCAAGTAAGCTTCTGCTTGCAGTTTCCCACCATGTGCTTAATATATTTAAATTATTACATCTAAAATCATTAATAGACTTAAATTAATAAAATAGTGGAAAACATTTAAACATCCAGAGGTTGAGGTAGAGAGAAACTTGAACTGTTACTGTTTTTCTCTGAGATATATTATCAGAAATGCATTTACATCCTTGTTTGTCTTTCCTTCAAAGACTAACCTTGTCTTTGGATATACTGGTTAAAAGAAAGGAGTGTATCCTGCCTCCATTTTTGCCATGTGAGATGCGTGCACTGAGAGGACAAGTTCAGCTAGGAAAGAAAAAAACCTCTTTGGCCTCTCTTTGGATTTAGAGGCTGAGGAAAGGTATTGTTGTGAAGGAATCTTTGTTTCTGCTACTGAATTCTGTTCACAGTGGGCAGGTGGGGAGAAGTTCTCTGGATATGTGAAGGATACAAGGCATCAGACATATCAACATTTTTATCTTAGTCCCATGAAAATCAGTATCCTTTTTGTAATGGAAACCAAGGCATCCATAAATACATAGATATGTAATATTTCGATTAAGGGTCTTTTTATTTCTTTCTGCAGAAACAGGATTATCTTTTTTTAGTAGTAGATACAAAAATACTATAGTAGAGCTGGTTTTTTGAAACTTGGCTAGGATGTGACAGCCTAGTTACATAAAGACTATGGGGCTTCTTTTGCAGCCAGGGAGATAGAGAAAGCTGGGCTTCCAGTATAAATGTTTCATTTTATTCTTGTTTAATTTTTGTCCACTATATTCACACATTTATGGGTATTTCTTAGACTAAAAATTAAAAGAAATAAAGTTTTTAGCTTTTTTTCATCATGAAAGTACCATATTCCTTGGTGTTGGAATACTTACTGCTTTGCTGTGTGCAAGAAAAACAGCTTTTGACAGTCTGTGATGTGGTATCAGACCTTCGTTTTGCTTCCTACATACACATATGTAATCTTAGAGAAACATGAACTAGAACTAGCTGTTAGTAATGTATGATATTTAAGTTAGGAATATCCATTAACTATGCTATAACCCACATAAACTGAGTTGATTTTGTATAAGAGTAGTACCTAATACATTGAAATGTCATCCTTGCAGAAAATGGACTATCAAAACATTGAAACGAGCACTTTATGCCCTTATATATGTGAGTGCACAGAATTTCTATGAGCAGATACTGCCAGCTGTGAGCCACAAACAATTTGAAGAGACAGATTCATATTGGTACATGACATCATAAGATATACTACTTAGGAAGGTAAAAATATAAATTTAACTGCCTAGGAGCTCCCCACTTTTTTTTCAATAACATAAGCAAATTTAGCAGAGAACAGAAAATTGACTGTTAAATTTATGTACCACTCAGGTGTCTTTGATCTACATATTTTAGTTTAAAATAGCAAGGATTAGAAGTCTCTGAGCTGGAAGGAAGCAAGGTAGTAGGAGAACAGCAGTTCATCTTATGAAGCCTGGTGCTACAGTAATGCTAAGGACCAAGGTTTACTATCCATTCTGCTTTCTGAGTGTAGCTTTTAAAACATACTGCTCATACTGTAGGGTATCTTTTAATTAACAGCCCTTTATGTGTTTAGGTTGTTTATTTTACACAAGTAAAAAGTTTCCATCTTGTTAAACAGCACACTGCAACTCAGTGAGATCAAATGTATTAGAATCAAAATTGCTTTTTTTTTTTTTTTTTTTAATGAATCACTATTAGTTAGTAGAATGATGTTTCTGCCACTATGGAGTTGTCTCAAATATCTGGTCTTCTCCCATAAAAGGCAGTGATGTCTCATAACTGTGCAATTAGCAAGCAAGTTTGTGCGATTCATTGAAGCTGATAGTGACAAAAGTTTTTTTGGGCTGCATCGTTAGGTTGTTACTGCTTGGAATGTTGTAATGATAAAACAAAAGGAATTGGGTTGGAATTAAAACTGTATTGACACCGCACATATTCTGTTACGTATATAAGTGTCTGGTTATTGGATGTGTCAAAAAATGAGGGAGTTGAACTTCAACTTTATTTTGGTTCTAATGAAAACAATTACAGTATTGATTCATGTCTAAATTTTAGTAGAAAGGGGTCTTCAGCATTAGAGTCTACAATTCACAGCCTTGTCGTTGGTCTTGGCAAATGGGTGCAAATTAAGCTGGTGTCATAACCAGTGACCCTTACTCCTGTAAAGCAAAAGTGTATCAGAGCATTGAGATTAACCCTGTCTTACCACTTTCTGTGCTATGCTGTATATATTCTGCATATAGGCAAACAGATGCTGTAGGGCTGTTGTTCTCTCAAGTCAGTAGCATGAAGGAGCAATTCCTTTCCTACCTTGTACTCACAAGCAGTCAGAGCACAGTGAGGAAAGCAGAGCAAGAAGCAGTGGATCCAAGTGAAAAGGAAAGATATATTTAAATACATGTGCTGTATCTAAGAGAATAAAATAAAACATGTTGGAGAACATTATTTTTCCCACACATGTTAAAAATAAAATTTTAAAGCGAGGGAGTTGGGTTGGAAGGGGTAATGAATATCAGTTTTTTAATCCCACTGGGTGAGAATTCATATTGCTAAATTGGGTAACTGATGATAGATTTGTGAAGTAATTAGAGGAGCAGCTGCCAGCATGCTTTTGAGTAGTCAAATACTACCGAGATAGAAAGAAAGCAACGTTGTTTTGTTTTAAGCATCATGAATTGTCTAATTTTTCCTGTGGTTGGCTCTTGTACTGGAGTAAATTTCTTTGAATTCTCCAGGTGCTTTTCCTACATGAATGGAAGAAGAGTAGACAGTTAAAAGAAGCGACTGCTGTGGAGGACAGCATGACTACCATGAAAGGAAGCTGCCTCTTCTCACTGCTTTTGGCAGGACTTGGGGTGTTAGGGATACTGGAACCAACAACAACAGAAGATATGCACTGCCACAGAGCTGAGCACCCAATTATTGCATACAAAGGTAAGGAGTAAGCACAAAAAAACTTTATTCAGAATTTGTGGCTGAAAATATCATTTAAAGGTAGGTGACTCATTTTCCTTTGTGATTAAAACCAGCCTGTACTGTTGCATGGAGTTATTCCTTTCCAGGTGCAGGATTCTGCATGTGTAGACTTAATCCTATGAAGTTGCTCTTGCCATCTTCCTCCACTCTGTCTAGGTCTCTCTGGGTGGCAGCCTGGACCTTAAGCTTACCAAAAGGTTCTCTGAATTTAGTGTTATCTGCAGCCATTGCAAACTGCATTCTGTTACCTCCCCTTGGTTGTTGATTAAGATGTTAAACAGGACAGGTCCCAGAATCAAACCTTGTGATATTCCATTTGTTACTGTCTCAGGAGGAGTAAGAGGTATTAAAAATTTACTCTGGATCATTCAACTGACTTTTTAGCCCTCTAGTTTCCCACCTGAAGAGACAGACCATAAGATCCTAATTTTTCAGTGAGACAATGTTGAGATAAATTACATACTCCACTTTTCCATCATCACTAAAACCAGTTATTTTATCATAGAAAGTGAGGTGGTCAAGAATGATTTACCTTTGACAAGTCATTGCAGATTGTTCTCAGTCACTTTTTTCTCCTCCATATGTCCAGAAAAATGCACTCCAAGAGAACTAACTCCATAAATTTTCCAGGAACTTCAGTGAGATAGACTGGTCTTTAGTTCTCATATTGGTTTTCCTACAGTTACTTAGGGCCTTCCTTCATCTCTGTGACTTCTCAGAGATGAAAAGTGGATGATTATCTAAGTGTCTGTGGATGCAGCATGTCTAATCACATGCATCTGTATAGACCAAGATCTTGCAAGTCATCCCTTACTCAGGCTGCATGTCCTGTTGGTAGTTCTTGAACCCCTTCTGCCAAACAACAGATACCTTTAATACCTTGTTGGAGGTATTGAATCCCTCAGCATCATCTGTGTCTGCTGGCACTAGGTCACCTGCCCAATGCAGCAACAGGCTTATATTTCCCTCTTCAACCTTTCTTTGCTATTGGAGCAGTAGAAACTGCTCTTGTTGCCCTTGACATTTCATGCAAGTCTGAACTCCGTTTGTACTTTGTGGTCTTTCTAAATTAATCATTGCTCACCTTGTCCCTGCTTACAGCTCATACACACAGTCTTTTGTGCATTGGAGCTGCAACATAAGTTCCTTGCTTCACCAAGACAGTCTTTTCATACATGTGGTTGTCATCTTGTGTATCGGGGTGAGGTGCTAAGGAACAGCTGGAACAAAGCAAAGAATACTTGGATGATGTTTTCTGTAAAAACCTAAGACATTTAATAACTTATCTGACTTCTTTTTATTTATTTGAGATTTTTTTCCATTAGTATCACAACTTAGAGTTCCAAATAGTTTGTAGCTATGAGGATGTCGGGATTAAGATGTATTATATTACATATTGCATTCTTCCTGTTTTTCTAAGAAAGCACATGTGCATGGTTTTTGTTCCAGTGAACTAGAATTTATTGAATTTTATTTGAAAAAAAAATTTGTTTCCATTTTTTTCATAAAGTTAAAGAAAATAATATTGTGTTTTTTACAGAAAGTATTTTGTTCTTGCATGTTAGTGGTTTAATAAAAGTAGTGTTACCAGCTGTCTCTTTCTTCAAGACACTGGAGAATGAACCAAAATGGTTACATTCTTTACTCAGAACAACAAACGGTCAGTGTATTGTGGAGGAGGGACCTTTATCACTTGTTTATTGATGGACTAAATAGTATGAGTTATTCTGATGAAATATCTGGTTTCTTTAGCATTTATATTACATGTATGATTTAGTTTAAAATGATATTTTTTATTGTGACATTCATACAGAATGTTGTAAATTAAAGTAATTGAAATAGCACAGTAAAAGTTCTGCCCCTTGTTAATTTCACAGACTAAGAGATCACTGCATGTAGTTTTTGTGTATGCAACTGTAAAAGCAAATAATTGGGACTCATTATCAGAGCTACATGCTAGGAGTTGATTAAAAACGTGTTGTTTTATGAATCTGATTCAGTCAATATTTAGGAGAGTAGCTTGAATTTAGCCTGATCCTGCCTTTTAGACTTTTCTTATTCTCTTTCTTATTTAATTTTTGGTGAGATCCTTCTGTTTTTAAGTTACTATGCTAAGACTTTTAGGGAACAGAGACTTACTCTCTCATCTTATTTCAGTTCCATCTTTTGATGTAGCCAAAGAGAGTGTCACAGTTAGAGTTCAGTGAACAAAACCAATTCATTTTTGCTGTAAATATATGTGGGAAATACAATTATATAGAAACATTCATTGTTTCTGTATGTGTCAGATCTTTAATATGAGATTTAGTAAGATTTTCAATGCCAGACTCCCTCTTGAACTTTGTGGTAAAAATATCATTGATCAGCACATATCCATGACATACCTTAGTCTTTATGAACTGACATATCTTGAAAAATATTCTGACAAGCTGTAGTTCATACTCACCACAATAATCTGTTGAGAATCATTAGCAAATATTAGAAAGTACATGTGGAGACATATTCTCAATTCAGTTTACAGTATGTGATAGCTAGGTAACATAACTGGTGTGAGCACACAGCATTTCACTTGTAGTTGCAGCACTGCTACTTAAAGGAAAATGGAAGTTTTGAGACCAAAGGAAAAAGTGCCTGAGAGGTGTGTCTTTCAATCTGTATGTTAGGAATGGACTACTTGGAGTATCAAAATATAAGAAGAGAGGGATGTGTGAGAAGAGCCACTCTCTGAATAAATCCTGCAGTGGGAGTTGGCAGGTTTCAGCTGTCTTTCTGATTTTTGTGTTTTTTTCTGAAACATTTACTGGCTTCATCAATGCCTAGGAAAATGCCCTTTGTATTTATTGATGTTATATTGCTTCTAGACCAACACAGAGTCAACAAATAAATTTGTAACAACTAAAACCCCTTTAATTTGAATGCTGCATTACTACTCTGTCCTGTAAAGTCATCTCTTCCTAGTATTAGATCCAGAGCCAAATGCTATATGGGATGCTGAACATCAACCAAGGCTGAGTGGTATTGAGTGGTGGGTACTTTAAAGCTTGTAAACTCAGTACTAACTTTACAGAGATATCAACACTTTTGTTTTATTTATAACTAACTGAAGCTTTCTTTTTTTTTTTTTTTTTTGTAGTTTATGGTATGCCAAAACAGCAATGTACTTATTTGATTTGTCTTCCTTTGAGAGGGATGGTAGATGGAGTATAAACTGTTAAATAAAACTAATGGAGTGAGAGTCTGGTGTAGCGTATGGATGAACAGCTGCAAAAAACTAATAAAAAGACAAAACAGTTCCCAGGAGTTGTCATAGTGAAATATGAAAAAGGAGTGTATCTACTGAAAGAGCTTACTTTCCTTCCACTGCCCATCAACAACTGCTCACTCAGGTGATGATCCTGTCAAGCTACCTTGTGTAGAGAGGCATATACTATTTCTAGCACTGATTTTCCCAGCTAAATAGTTTTAGTTGAAGACTGTGATATATCTTCTGATAGCAAATGGCAAGAATTTCACCTGCCAGTTGAGAACTTTTACTCCAGTACTTTATTTGCTGGTGGAAGAGGAAAAACAAGTTGCAGAAGCAGTAGAGATGCATGCACTTTCACAGGATTTTTGACATGATTTAAAAATTAGTTTCATTTTATGTTTCCTACACAGTGCTAATAACCATGTTGTAATTTATTTATCTGCATAATTAATATTAGGACAGCATAATGCACCTTTTTGCTCTCCCAGAAACTATAAATAAGAAAGCCTACTTAGATGAGAAAATGTTGACAGCTCCAAAATTTGTTGTCGTAGAGCTTCCTTAAACCAGAATAATGCATTTTGTGTCATGCCAGGAAGCTAGAAATTTCCATTTCTCATTATTTAAAGCTGTTAAGAAGTATCATGGAAAAGAGACTTATATAAAAGTAGACCTTTAAGTACAGGATGGATTGACAAGATCAGCCAGTAGTGCAAATCAGTGTTTCGTGTGGTGAAACTAACTGATGATGCATGTTCCCTCTTCTAAGTTCCTTTCTCAATCTCTAAGAAGGAGTCTGCCTCCAGATGTACAAAGATGTGCTAGTCTGTTGAAATTCAGGCTTAAAAAAAAAAAAAAGGAAAAACAAATATGTCTGCAGATGTTACATGCAGGTACTAAGGATTGATCAGCTATACCAGCGTAATTCCAATAGAGGCATGAAAGTCAAGAGGTTATGAATCATGTGTAACTTAGAACTGGGGGAGAAGAAAGAAGGTGCAGGGGACAGAATAGACACACAGAGACTCACAGTGGGACATCAGTGATCTGTGCATATATTTCCGTAAGTTTTACAATGTGAAAAAAGGTATATTTATGCTTGAAATAACTTGAGAGAAAAAGCACTTAAACTAGTCATTAAATAAAGAGCCTTACAAATTTTTTTCGTTTTTATTAAATTTTATTTTATTTGGATTTGCTTTTATTTGCATGTAGCTATGAAATGCTAGCTGTGCAATTGTACTAGGTTTTACTGATGGCAAATTTCTTGAAAAACATACTCTCCTAATATAATAAAGAGATGTGTTTAACCTAAACAGCTAGAAAAGGCTATGGAAACCAAATTTGCTCTATTAGAAACAATGTCTGTTTATAAAAGTTGAACTATTCTTATGCAAAAAAACAAAGCAAAACAGTTTAGTGCTGTAACATTTGTCTAAATATTTCCATTGTTTCAAAATCTGCCCTCTCTATAGAACTTTTGTGGTAACTCCCTGTGAACCTGAGCTTTTATTAGATTTTTAAAAAGAAAAAAGCCAAAACAATCAACAAAAAGTGTAAAAGTAGTTACCATGGCACCTTTTTTCCCCAGACACACACATTTGCTGAACTTTGAAACTGTCAGACCTGTCAAAACTCAGCTGAAGACACTGTCTGTAGGCAGACCCCTGTCCATGATGTAGAACTGAAGGGGCCATCACAAGTGCTTAGCAATGTGTGAGTCAGCTGCATTAAAAAATTGACCCAAATCCAATTTCAGGTGTAAAATTGTAAGTGTTGACTGTCCTGCAGTTTACCTGCATAAAGTTGAATTTCTTTGGCTCTTCTATCAGAAATACAGTAGAGTTGAGAACTTGACTTAATTGATGCTGAGAGTACAGCTGAGATCATTTGCTCTGGGGCGAATCTCATTCTTCTGTGCTTCCGTAAAATAATCAGAATTTAGAGTTGTGCTGTCTCAACAAAAAAAAATCAGTTTACATAATTTTAGAAGCTATATTTAGTGATGATTTAAATATATGCTGTGCTGTAACAAAGTTATCTGTTGAATAAACATGCTCAAAAATAGCATGTCTCAATCCATAGAAGAAATGAACACAAACCCTTCATTTCAACTTGAGGTTAACCAGAAAAGAAAAATAGCATAGTTATTTTTTGATTCCTTGGTTAGAGAATCCTAAGAAATATATTTTCTTAACCCTATTCTCTGACCACCACAGAATTCCTTCACTTGATGTTTGTCTAAGTAATATAGACTCAGTAAATCGCTCTGCTCATTTTATCCTGTGGTTTCCATATGCAGTGCATGCACTTAACATGTGCCAAGAGGAAATAACATGTGGGCTGAATGAAGAAGGATAAATGCCATATGAACTTGTTTTTGTTTGTACTCTCTTCTCTTTTCACGAAGCTTGTTGCAAGTTACCTTTTAAACTAATAGTAGTCTACTAAGATGTTCAGTTTTTACTGCTTTTTCCTTCCTTCCTTTCTTAGTTTTTCCTACATACATTTCAAAGACCTCCTGCCAGCTTCTGCAGAGGGATTAAGGTGTATTGCTTTCCATTCCCTATAATCTGTTGGGTTTTTCTTTAAATAAAGATGATTCATCAGTGAAGAAAAGTTGATTGCGAGATATTGCAACTTTGGTTTGTCTAGATGATAGGACTATGAGATTGCTTGCATTGTCTTGCCAAGAAACAACTCTTCTTAAGGAGGAAAATAATTCCTTCAGCTTTATATTTTTTTGTACTGAATCAGGTTAGCCTTTACTTTTGTATAGGAGATTAGGCTTCTGCTTAGTGGCAACCTTCAACTGCTTAATATTAATTTTAAAAATATGTCTTTGGAGATTGAATGATACTATCACCTTATATTTCCCTGAATAACTCAGTATTATTGGTGTCCATTCCCATAAAAACCAAGGAATGGCAGGTGCTGAATTCTCAAAGCAAAGGACTTGCATACTGGCCATTTCCACCCCCCTCCCCAAACCCCCCTCCCCCCCCCCTTCCCGCTGTTCACATTTTAAAGCAAGCATCAATTTACAATTATTTTGGCATTCCAGCCAAGCACTAGACCTTCAGGGAATGTTAATAATTTTAATAAATTTCTGATAATATAAAATCAGTAGTGGCTACAATGGCTAGTGAGATGCACAGACATGTCCTACAAGCCTTTCTATGGCTGATTTGTTCCCTATTGCCCTAATTTGGATGTTTAGAGCATACGAAGTTCCCTGATTGTTAATGAAGCTGCAAAATGAGAGGCTCCTACCACATTCTAGTAGCTGTACAAAGTGGGCAGATGGAACTAAAATCTGGGTTTTTTGTTCTTTTTTTTTTTTCCTCCCTTCTTCAAGAGATGTATTTTTAATGGTGATGGGTGTTTTTTACTAAAAGATTGTAAAACATCCAGACTGGGAGAGAAGAAACAGATCAGCAACCAAGAAATAGAGCTTGTAAGCAGCTGAAGTTCTGTTAATTTCTAGAAATTATGCTGTGCTTAAAGCAAGAGAAAGCACAATATTGCTTTGATATTTTTCTTTTTTTTTTTTTTTTCCATGAGAGAATATTTAAAGGTTTTTTTCCATAAGATTTTTAAGGTGTTCTCTGTCCCTTTTACTATCAGCTATCGGTGTGAGTATTCTACCAATCTACCTCTTAGAAAAGTCATTAATGAGGCATATCCATTCTTTCTAACTCATCTGGCACAGTATAAATTATGTTTTACAGAAGTTTTAGTTCTTTTTGCATAATCTCTATGTTGATTCATGTGAATTCAATTCTCCTTTTTCAGGGACTGCATTGCAATATGTCCAAAGCTATTGAGTGTTGACTGAAGAAGAAGATCCTGTATGTGGCTTGTTAGCATTGCACAGATAACTTGCCTTGGGTGTAACCCATTCATGCCCAGGTCTTCATGGAGCTCTTGGTTCTGTGGTCATCACAGCCCAGCAGGGCACTTTTGTGTTGTGTGAAGCAAATGTCCCTGTGGGCTCCACCTCTGATAAGAGTGCCCACACAGCCTGCCTGGCCTCTCACAGCAGTGGCAGCAGCATGGCTCTGTGCATTGTAAGAAACAGCTTAAATTCACTTCTTCTTCATTACTTCTTCTCAAGAAGTCTTAAAAGGAGTGGCTGAGGGAAACTGGGATTTTTTAGTCTGGATAAAAGGAGGTTCAGAGGCTCTCTACTACTGCCTGAAAGGAGGTTGTAGCTAGGTGGACGTCAGTCTCTTCTTCCACAAAACAAGTTACAGGACATGAGGAAGTGGCCTCGGGTTGTGCTGGGTGAGGTTCAAGTTGGACATCAGGAGGAGTTTCTCCACTGGAAGGGTGGATAAGCATTGGAACAGGCTGTTCAGGGAGGTGGTGGTGTCACCATCACTGGAGGTATTTAAAACACATGCAGATGTGACACCTGGGGACATGGTTTAGTGGTAAACCTGGCAGTGCAGCGTTAACAGTTGGACTTGATGATCTTAGTGTTGTTTTCCAACACAAACCATTCTGTAATTCTAAGTAACCTAGACTGCTAGTTCAGAAAAGATGTCACCAGCTACAGTTCCTGGCTGTCTGATCATGGACAACTTTGTTTTCATACTTGGTAGTGACACAGTTTTTGGAAAGACTCATTCCAGTGGTCTTCCATTCCAGATTCTGTGCAATGCCTATGGGGCCCAAACTGCACTCACTTGGTGGCACCTGCTGCCCTTACTACCCATCACTGAATGTCCTCCTCTGCTGCCTGTCATCAGACAGATCATTGGCAGACAGATCTTGGGAAACCCTGGCCCATCCTTGCTCCTTGCTTGTAGCTCTAAAATTTCCGGAATCTTTAGAGGTGCATAGAAAAAAAAATTGTTAATTTTTAATTTTCTTCCTAATTTCTCAAATAACCTTACAGAGATACTTTGTGTTTACTAGATTAGGTGGAAATAGAGAAGCGCTGTCAGTGCTTCTTCAAAGTGTTTTTTGTTTGTTTGTTTTTCTCTCTTTTTCTCTCATGCTTTCTTTCCTGTCTCCCTTCTGCGCAACTACTTGTTTGCTGTTGACAAGCAACATGGGACACTGTGTAGAACAGATTTTGTGTGACTGAACACTGTAGATACTTGTTACATGACAATTAGTCATATTCAGGTTGGACTACACTTTGATTTTTCATGAGCTTGTCTTTCCATTTCCAGTGCTCACATCAGATTTTGTTTTGAAGGATTTATGGACAAAGAAATGTGGATCTTTCTACCATTTCAGAGAATTAGGAGCTCATCATTTTACAACCAGATCTACAGTAAATTGACTAAAGTAGTTGCTAATAGTGACAAATACCTGGAGTTTGACAGTGCCTGTATGTTCTACAAAGAGAAGTGTTGTTCGTGGTGTTGTGGTTTTTTCTTTTCTTTTTCTTTTTTGTCACTTTCTTTTTCTGACTTTGGGGCATCTTTTTGTTTTTGTGATGGAGAGTGTGTTCCTCTTTGAAGTCCTGGCTCCAAGCTCTTACGAAGATAAGTGTCAAGCTTTGCTCTGTGTATCCTCTGTGTCACGATATGTCCTATTTTGTTGTATTTTGTATTTTTTCATTAAATATCTTCAGACCCCAAAATATTTTATGATCTGTAGTCTTGGCAGAATTCATAGAATCCAGAAAATTTATTTTGCTAAAACAATGTAAATGAAGATGTTTAGTATGTTCATATGCCAAAGTAAATAAGAATACATCATTGAAAGATTGTCAGTTCTAGAAAAAGGGTTTTGCTATTTGAAGCATAGATATTTCCAACAAAAATAACAGGGCATAACTGTCTTTGGGCAGTTGGCTTTATGCTTCTGTTCCATACTATACCTGTATTAAAATTCAGCAGATTTCTTTACAAAACTCCCTCTTGAGGCCAAATACTGATTTCCCATAACCATGGAACATGATTTCCCATCAAAATGAATTCTCTGGCTGGTTGCCAAAGCCCGCATGTAAGTGTTAAAATGTAGAAAGTTAAACTCTTCTGAAGAGAGGGCACGACTAAGGATGTCAAGTGTTTTACACGGTCAGTCTGTCCCTCTGTGTCACGTTCAGGAAGACTGGCAGCAGCAGCACAGGGACCCAAGCTGGTAACTGTAAGGGGTAGTTGGACTCACTGGGAGGAGCATGTAGGCTGTGCTAGTTGGGGCGTGAAGTTAGTGTTTTTTGATTGTGCTGGTAGAGCTGAAACCGCTTTCATCTAGGTGGGGGTCCAGTCTTTTTTTCCTTACACCTTCTTATATTTGTATGCAATATGTGTGTTTGAACAATGAAGCATAAACAATTCCAAACCTTTGTTCAGAAAAGTAAGAAATAAGTAGTCATCGCAGCAGATGTTACTGTCTCTTCCCTTAGGGCACAGACAGTCATAACCCAAATTCCCTTTAATTATCCTGGTAATAGACATATGCACACACATAAGAATGCAGAAATATGTACTTCTAGCTGGGGAAGCTCTGTCAGGACAAAGAAAACAGGAATGCAGGCTTTATTTTAGACCTTGAAGGTTAGAGCAGATTATAAAAGCAGGTCAGGGAACCAGGGCAGGGCAACTGCTGTGACTGTATGTGCCCTGCCTGGAGAGCAGTAGGCAAATGCTGGGGGCAGCCACTTTGTGCCTAGTGAGATAATCGATGAAAGATGAGAAGAGCGGGTAGAAGGAAGTAAGTCTACAATAGGCTTAAGAAAGAGGTTCAAGTTTTCATGCATTTAAAGTCAAGAATCATATACTGTAATTATGCTTGATTTTCTGTTTTTTCCATTAATAATAAATAAATTACTTACAGCCCTGCCTCATTACCTCCAAAATTGTTCTGAAGCTGTTCATAAAATGAATGCCCAGTAAACAGGTGGTGAACTTTCTGGAAAATGTCAAGAGGTTTATGGTCTTGGGATCTGTTTTATTACAAATAAATGAAGGGGAGCTGGAGAAGCTAGCAGGGCTTCTAGATAAGACTAGAGATACGCATTTATTTCTTGGCATCTGCAGTTCTCTTTGTAAGGAACAGAAAGCTTCAGGACTGTATTAAGTTTTATTGGTTAGTAGAAGGAAGGCAGCTGGCTTGTTTGTGTAATCTAGAGAACTCCAAAATACTGCATCATGAAAGGGAGATGTAGTTAGTTTTGAGGTTTATTTGTCTTTTTGTTGGTTCTTTTTTTTTTTTTCTCTCCTCCTTATAAGCAAATATGAGCGCTGAACTGCAGATGAAGATCTGACATGTTTTCATGTTTCCAAAGGAGAACCAAATGTAGTGTGGTAAGACTTGAAAGAAGAATCTTTTAGTTTGTGGTTGTTGATTGAATCATTCTGGGCAACTTTGCAGCTTCATCTTTTCCTTTATAGAGGATTGGATTGCATTAGCTAACCCTGCCTAAACAAAATTTTTATTTTGTTTTTCCCTTCACAGGAAGAAGGGATATTTTGTTATCTTATATCTTCCTGGAACCCCATTTTTGAAACTGTATGGTTCTTAATGTCTGATCATTAATTACCAAAATGCCGATATTTTTCAATGCATTATCCACATTAAAAAATAATAATAACTTCTATAAAACATTTTTAACTTAAAATTTTATAAAAAGTAAGGGATTAACTACTGTAAGTGTATATTCTTTTGTTTCCCAGTTATGATGTCCACATACTATTAATTCTGCACACAGCCCAGGAATAAATGTGTGCTCTATGGTGAGGGCAATGTGCAATGCCTTTTTTGTTTAAGTGCAATACTGAGTATTGTAACACATCTATCTGTCTTAATCCTTTCATTTTGCAGAGAAACATAAAATGGCATCAGCTGATGTCATCTTTTTGCTCTTGAACTAGTACTCTTCTTGCTTATGTTGTGTTCAGTCTGCTTCTACTGTATGCCATTTAGATTATTGGAGTCCTCTGGTAGCAAAGACTGTTAGATCTGTTACATCTATGACCCTCCTTTGGCTTGACATATGCATGCTTGTGCCATATATATGAAAAAGTGGACATAGGACATGCCAACTACATTCTAATCCCAGTAACAGGTGGATCAGAAATGTCACTGAAGCACTGAGCTAGGATTCTTTTGGCTTTTCAATTTTATTTATTTATTTATTTATTTTTAGAACAGCTTCGTCTCTTTCTGTGAGGTTTAAATGTTAGTGACTTTTTTTTTTCTGATTTGTCCTTTTGACTAAGATTCTTAATACAAACTACACAAGTAGTTTGTCCTTGTGTATTAAAAATAACAAAAAAACCACCTTCCTGGGCTCTAATTCATACTGGTGGAGTATATATGTGCCCAGCACCTAATTTTATGTTACTTGGGTATTTTCTTGCTTCTTCTACACAACTTTAACTCTGGAACCAGAATGCAATGCTGGTACTACCTTCAAGCTCTACTATCCTAAGATGCATTATTCATTGTTTTGTCTGTCCGTGTAATCATGGTAAATAAGGACAGTATTAGGAGCCATGTAGAAAGGGTTAATGAATACCCAGAGTGTTGATCCGAGGCTGTAACTGTAATGATTTCATGGTTAATGCATCCAACGGGAATATACCTACTGATAAAAGTCCATTCTGGCCTGTTTTGCAATAGAGCTAGGCTAGGCTAGGCTTACTCTAGCTAGGCTAGAATAAGAATTTGGTCCAAACTAAGTAAAAGTAAAGCATGACTTTACAAGTATGTAAAGAATAACTTCCATTTTTATGGGTTTAAACACTTTGTACTGGAAATAGAACCACCGTAGATGTATTGGAGCTTCCCAGTATTGAAGCTTGAGGAGTGCACAAAGTATTTGTTCAGGTGTAGCCTAGATTTCTCTCCACTTCAGTGATAACTGGACAAGCCTTGATGCCTAATCTAAGGGTCTCTTTGCAGCTGTGTTTTCAGGAGCTCATCTGAGGAAAAAACCCACTTGTATAAGATATGCTATATTGTCACTTACATGTTTGTAAATATAGCTGCTTTCTATCCAGTATTTACTTCTTTTTTTTTAAAACTTATTGATCAAAATTATTTAAAACATGGAGTGATTGCATACAAATGCAGACCAACACATGCCTCAAATAAGTCCTAGAAAAATAAGTTATACTGTTGACAAACTAAGCCTCCGCCCCTCTTCATAAACAGGGGTGAATTGTGATTGATTTCAGAAATAATACAGGTGTTCTTTTGCTGAACTGTCTTGATGTCGAATAGTCTTTGCACCTATTTCCTTTCTTCACTTGAGCTGTGGTGTCTTCTTTCATCTGCAGTCAGTCAATAACTTGCCAGCCAAGGGTGTGTTTAATGCATTTCTGTGAGGAGAGAATATGGTATGAAAGAGGTAGGAAAGACTGGTGACTGGAAATGTAAGGAAAAAAGTATAGACAAAAGTGAATCCTAAAAGATGCAACAGACTCTGTCATGTCATTCTTCTTGTCTTTTTCTCAGACCAATGTTTGTTATCCTGAAGCTGTTCGCAGTGAAGTTATAATTCATAGATATATTTGTAATACAATGGGAATTTTAAAAGGAGAACAGTCACACTGAATTGATAATGCACAGAAATTACTGAACAGAATCTTTTCTCAGTCTTAGATCTAAAACATTTAGGAACAGTAGAGTCCGGAAGCATCACAACAGAGTGTTTACAAGTGCACCTAACTGTGTCCTTCAGCAGCAGATGTTGCAAATAAATCCCTGAACGGGACATGCCAAATGAGTGAATCCTGCCAGCCCTGACACCTTGCTCAATAGTTTCTCCTGGAGTTAATGGGATGGTCATCGCGGCAGCAGGGGTAATGTAATGGAATCAAGGTGGCAGAGAGACTTCTGACATTCTTGCTACCTTTGAAGAGGACAGTAATGTAACTGGAGTATCACAGGAAGAGATCTAAGTTAGGTTAAAGTCATTATACAGCTTCAGGAAGATGGGGATTATTGTAAAATCCTTAAATTAGTTACATTCAATTATAAAATAACTTTAGCATGCAGAAATATATTGTAATTTTTTTCCTATAAGATTAGTGAATTTGTCGTACTGATGCCACCCAGAGACTTCTGTTAATATTGCAAATCTGCTAGTTTTCAACTATGGTGTTACTATTGTTGCTGTTGTTGTTGTGGTATTATTATTATTGTTGTTGTTATTTTGCTAACAGAATTTCTTCAAGAAGGTGGTACTGTGCATACGTTTAACTTTGTGCTCTCTATTTTCAAAAAGGACACCATGGCATGAGGTGTGACACACACACCCCATAAACACTACTGAAATTTTTAATGTTAAAAAATTCTATGTTAATTTTTAAATGAAATCAGGAGATCTTTATTGTCTTTTGACTTTATTTAACATTAAATATCACTTCTGAGTTTGGTTCAAAGCATACCACTCTATTCCTTAGTAGTCATTACTGTATTTTACTGTTTACTGTAGCTCTACTTTCAAGTGCTGAATACTGAAACTTAGGTTAGAGGGAACTCTGTGATTTCATTTTCAAAGAACTGTAGAGCTCAGCCCTTGGCAAGTCCTTGGACAATGTAAACCAAACAAGCTGTGGCCTGTTGGGCAGATACTAAATTTAAAGTAAAAAAGAGAGATTTCTTGTCTTTCATTTTTTTTAATGAGTATCTAATGTCTTCCTGCCGAGCTTTGATTGTTAACCTCCTTTGTCTTTAAAACTCTTTAGGAGACCCCTTGACCTTTCTGAAGAGCTGAGGGGACTTCGGTGTGTTTGCTTTGCTGTAGATTTATGGACCATGCCAAACTTTGTTTCATATTAAATCTAAGCTATTAACCCCCGTGCTCTCCAGACCTGAACCCCCCAGGAAAACCCATAGCACGTGATTCCCAAGATGTGAAAGAGAGCTGTAGCTTTCTTAGAAAGACTGTTTTCAATATCCATATTTTAGTTACATGGGAAAGTGGGTTTTTTGGGGGAATGTTTTTGAGTTATAAGGCCTGAAGATTTCAGTACTGTAATAGCAATTAAATAATTTTTTTTTTTCTAAGGGTAATTATGTCTTAAATGTACCAAAAGAACCCAGCGTGTGTTAGAGATTGGCTGTAGTCATGACTGTATGTAAACCATAACACAGTTTACTGTGGACAACTTTAAGTCTTAGACCAATATCTGCGTACTTAGTATTAAAGAAAAAAAAGAAAACCAGGCTGAAGGTGTGTTTAAATAGGTGCTTTCGGTATCAGGAGGAAGAATAGAGAAGCCAATAAAGAGCTTGGTGTTTTACTGTGTGCACATGAATTGAGGGCAGAAGAAAGGTAGTGGAATGCCGGAAAGGGGAGGGTTAGAACTGGAAAGGGTAGAGATGTGATCGGCAAGCAGTACGATTAGGTTACGTGTTGACAGGCCAGCTTAATTAACTAACTAATTTATTTATAATAGTGCTGTAGTATACAAAATGTACAGCTTTGTTATTTTGTAAAGCTTGTCATGTTGCACCTGCATGAAAACCATTAATAAAGTGAAATTATAACTGCTTACTACTTTGCCATTATTTTTTTAATTGGAGAAAAAAATAACTTATACACCTTTAATAGCTTGTTATGAATTTTGATTTTAACTTGATAGCTCATAGCAGAACTGAAAAGTCTTGTTTTACCCATGGGCTTTCATCTAGATTTTGCTGTTTTGATGAAAATAAATATAATTATTTTGTAATTATTTACATAATTCTTCTGTAGCATAACTCACAGCAGAATTTCACTAATAAGCTTTTACTGTTACAGTGGACATAGGTTTGTTAATTTTTTTTTTTGTTTTGTTTTTTGTTTTTTTTTTTATAGGTGCTGTTTTTGCATTCATGTTCCCTTACAAAAGTGTCACTGTAGCTTTATCTCATAAAGACTTATTCCTGGGTGACACATGATGCCACTGTGGCACATGAGTTTCAGTGTTTGCCAAAAAAAAAAAAAAAAGAGCTCTAACAACAATTTTCTCTCCCTGACCTTATTCCCTCAAGCAAGAACACTGCTTAACACAACAAAGACAGGATAAAATAATTTATATTTTGGAGGGATAGAGAGGAATCAGATTTCAGAGAAATTTCTTAGCAAGTCCTTTCTTAGCAAGTCCTCTTTTCTTGTTCTCTAGCCTGGGCTTGCCTTGCCCTCCTGGCCCCTGCTCCCTTGCTCCAAACCTGGTAATGGTCTCAATCACCTGCTTGCTGTGCCTTGAACCTTTATTGTGTCTTGCTGAGACAGCTGGACAAGTGGAAGGAAATTGAGTCTTTGAATCTCAGTTTTCCCTGTAGTCTTCTGGCACTGCAATACCTCCGTGTACTGAAATGTCTTTGGCCTTCCCATGCTATGGGGAGCTATTCCTTTCATCTTCATTCAGAAGAGAACCCTTAGGGTCTCACTTGTCCTACCAATATGGAGCTGAGGTAATTCCATCCTCAACTGCTTACCTTGTTTCTCTTTCAGAGACTGATGCTTCCACAGTGGGTCTGGCTTTGCCGGCATGCAGATCTGCTGGGGATTCTCAGCTGTACTTATTTTCACCCAGCAGTACACATTTGAGTGTTAGTACATGGGTAACCTGAGCTACGGTACTTCGTCAGTTTAGTAGATTTGTGTGTGGTTCTGCAAGATTGTTCCTCAAAGACAGTAACTCTGGGTGCAAGCAAAGGCAGAGGGAGCCCAGGGAGCTGTGGCATCCATCTCAAAGAGTGAAAATTCCCTGTATGTGTGAAGCAGCATTTCTCATGGCTCGTACAACCATTTGGAGGGGGAACATAGCAGCCAAGGGACTAAATTCATGTCCTTGTCTGCCCTTCCAGCCCCTTTTGCAACTTCTGCCCACTGGCTTGGCTGGACTCCCAGGATGGGTATTCTATTCTTTGTTTTTAAAGCCCCATTTTTTTATTATGGTATATTTAGGGTTTTTGATTTTAGTGGTTATTTATCAGTATTATCATTTTGTCTGAATTTCTGCTACTTTATAAAATGGTTTTGTATCCATGTCTGTCTTAGTCACAGTGCTTAATACAAGGAAATGTAGCCTCTTTGCATCTCTCAGAACTGAGAGCTCTTCCTGATTGGGACTGTGTGTGTATGCATCTATTTTTTCTGTGAAGACTATGAGGATATTCTCTGTCCAGGTGGGAAATGTCTGAGGGAATTAATGGAGATTTTAGATCCATTGGTTGATAAACTGATAAACTTGATTGCATTTAGCTTTGGTTTTTTGTTCTTTTTTTTTTTTTTTTCATTAGGAGAGATTCTTTATGGCTTACCTCTGAATGTCTTCATCTTCATGTCCTACCTAATTTCTTAACTTATTAGAACTTTACAATTAATTTTTTTGGTATGAAATGCATGACTGAAAAGTTAAGGTTGCAAAATCAAGTACAAAAATGTTAAGAAACACCTCTTTTAGGCTTGCCTGTGTAGCCTTATATATATATAAATATAGGTAGATAAATAAGTATGTATAAGGCTACACAGGCCTATAATATATATATATGTGTGTGTGTATATTGTTATCCCTCCTTCAGAATCAGCATCTGCAGTAACAGCTGACGGCAGCTGTAATCCTAGTTATCTAGTGTGGCCGCATCCCCTTTCCCCCACATTGTTCAGACCCTGATTTGAGAACCTATCCAATACAGATGGAATCAACAGTGAATTTAGCTAGAAGTACTGCAAAACATGTACAAACTGGCTTTGCATGCCTGAAATTGCCCAGATGTATACAGGCTGTCATTAAAAATGCAGAACTTAGTTTTCTGACACCCAAGTGGTTCAACTTCACAGTTCCATCTGTTTTTCCAAAGTGTATGATGCTACAGCTTCTGCACAGTGCTTTTAATGGTTGTCTGCAATGGCTGAACACGTTTTGACACAGAATAACATTTTTCTCCTGGGCCCATTCCTTAGGAAGGGATAGCCCACTTGTGCTACAATTTCAATATTTAAATGAGGAACAAATCATCCTGAAACAGGCACTAGACATGGATTTGTTCAACGCAGATATTTGCAAAAGGAAAAATATGCCCATGAATGAAGAAAGGAGTTTAGAATGGATATTGTCAACTTAAGCTGCAACTGATGACACTGGTATCAAAAATTACACTTCTACAGCACTCTCAGGAGGGGATTGGTTTTGACTTTGTGTTCTAAATGGTCATGACCATGTGCTCACCTTTGGTCTTTCTATTGAATGTTTCACATCTCTAGTCTTCAAATAGATGGTTCCACAGCCTGTTGTGCCATACATACCTAGCCCACTTCACCTTTCACATAAATTCTGCACCACTGCTTTGTGACTACATTAAAAAAACCAAAACTTCAATTAGCATCTTGAGAGTTGTAAATATTGTTATAGCAATTTTATGTATTATGAGTGTCTATTTAAAAAATAGTAAAATTAAAAAAAAAAATCATGCTCTGTTCCCAGAACACTGTTCATATAGACAAACTGTTGGGTGTTCAGTTAGTGATATGAATGAAAAAAAAACCCAAAACTACTAATAATGAAAATATTTAAGTATTTGATGTACAATTATTTATGTGTGTTTAAGTTTGGAAGTAGGAATTCTAATACCAGTAATGTTCCTTGCTGATTTTCAGCAAGTCACCCACTTGACTGCCCCGCTTAATGTAGCACTAAGTTGGTCTGAGAAAGCCAGGTGAAAAAAAAAAATTCAATGAATGTCAAGCATTTTTCCTTTTTCACCCCTCTTTTCTCAATCTTTTTATTGTGAAAATGGTGAAATGCCAAATTTACTTGTTTTTCTCATCGTTTTTACTTGATTGGATCCTTTTGTAGAGAAAAGAAATAACTAAATAAATAGCTAAATAAAACCCCTAGTCCTCAGCTATTTCTGATGCATGGAAAATTAATTTGACTTCACTTGAGTATGTATTGCAGTGAATTGCAATTGTACTGTGGTGTTTTCTGCTTTACCTAAGGAGGAAAAACATATCTGGCTTACAAATCAGATCAAAATATGGGTACTTCGTTCAAATGGGTATTGGGTGGCCGCTCTATGTATTTTACAGGCCTATGTTATAAATTACATGGCATGGTGGTGAAAGTCTCCTCTTTCCTTAGAGGTCCCTATGGAGAAAACTTGCAGCCCCACAATATCTGCAAATTTAATGGTACCTGATGTACAACAGCTAAAACATTTATAGTAACAGTTTTATTTCTTGATTGTTTTTAGAAATTGCCCCTTGGTTACACGTGTTCAAAGCAAAAGATGCTGTGGACTTCTCACAGTTAACATTTGACCCAGGACAAAAAGAGCTTATTGCTGGAGCAAGGTGAGAAATCTATTTTCTTTTCATGTTGCATCAGACTGGATTTTGCTCTTTGTTGATAAGTAATATTCAGCCATGTTCCAGTATCAACTTGCTGTCATGTGACTCCCTTGCCTTCTAGACCCACTAAACTGAATATTATATATGTTTATTTCTCTTTTCCCTGACCAAAGTTAAAAGATGGATTGCCTGGTACCAAGGTCCATAAAAGCTTACTCTCTTCTCATTTTAAAGAGGCTTGTCCTGGAGTACACAATCTTTGGATGCATACAGTAGGATAGGCAGATACTGTATGACAATGTGACAAAAGTTACCATTGCATGAAACTTATGATGGTCCCAAATATGGCTACACAATATGGCTCTTTGTTCTTGAATGATTCTAATAATTATTCACTACAATGCCAGGAGTGATCTGTTAAAGACTGCAGAATTAGTGGTAAAGTGTTGATTATAGTTTTTGCACAGTAGGACAGTACTTTGCAAGCTGTGATCAACAGTGGCACTGTCTTAGATGTCAGCATTGAAGCAGTGACAGTCCTTGAGCACCATTTTTTTTCTCTTAGCACATGAAGTATAGTAAAACATTTTGGTTGGCAAAAAAATGTAATCATCTAAACTTATTATTCAAACCTGTCTTCTGAATATATTTTACCTTTGAGTTAACAAAGCTCTAGTCGCTGTTGAAAAATACCCCAATTTTCTCTCCTCTCTTTTTTTATTCTCCATCCTGTTAATCTTGAGTCCAAATCTCAGCAAAAAAAATGTTTGTTTAAACGTGTGCTTTTGTGGAAGCCTTTTGAATCACTATGAGATAAGCTTTGGAAGATTTTGTTGAATAAGCAATGACTACAAAAAAATGCCAGCTGTCAATTCTGCTTTTTGGAAAAGATCTAGTACAGTTAAAAGATTAATTTGGTTTCTGTATAAGTTAATGCTGCTTCAGAGCTTCATATTTCTTATTCTGACTAAAATTGTAAAATTAAAAATATTCAGTGTTTTTTTTAAATTTACAACAGAAATTTTGTTTTCCAGAGTTCAGTATAGGTGGCTGTTATTTGTTAATAGAACTTATGAGATTTTTCTTTTCCTTATTCTGCATTTCCGTTCTAAATTTTAACCTTTTCCACAGCACTGTTGTGTTTGGCCATGGAGACCTTACTTTAGAATGACTGCATTTGTCAGCAGGTTTCTCTAATTGTACATGCTATTGATATTAAGGAGTCCTTTTCACTACACACTTTTCTGTTCTTTAAGCATTGTGCCAGGCTATATGGTTTAAAGTTGTTATATGTCATGGAGCCCTAGATTCTGAGACTAGCAACCAATTATCAGGGTGTTGTAGTCCCAGAATTGCAGGTGTTGATCTTACTGATTATGCACCTTGTGCATGTAGTCACGCTACATGTAGAACGAATCTGTTCACTGTGAATATGATGTCAAGTTTTCTGCTTATTTGCAGGAATGGATTTTGCAGCCTTTTATAGTGTCAACTGGCTGCACTGATGTGTTTTTTTTTTTTTCCTTAATGCACTATTTTTACTTACCTTTTACCCAGGGCTGTCTGAAGTGACCATTAATATTACTATACTTGTGTTATGGCCTGTGGACAAAATTTTAGTACAGTTTTCTTGCACATCTGCCTCAATGGATTCACACTGGCTCTTTGAAGAGCCATTTGCAGAATTAATTTTCTGTCCTATGTCACAAATATTATCTCATAAAGACATTGAAGAGAATACATTGTTAATTCCTCCTCCCTGGTGAAGTATCTTTTGATATACAGTTATTTCTCTAAAATATTCCAGCTTTTTTTTTTCTGTTATCTTCTTGTACTAATGCTGCAGTACTGAAAAATTAGTAAACGTGTAATGTGTTTTCAGTAAGATCTGAACAACTAAAAGTTCCTGTTCAGTTTTAGAAATGATAATTTGTAGCCTTTTAACATGGCCTTGTATTTGCTACCCAGTAGAGATGGGAAACGTGCAGTGTGGCATGTGACAAAGCTACAAATTAACTTAGATTACACTATTTGCACTGCCAAGAGAAGTACTCTGTCCTAGTTAGAGCAGCCGAGAACAGTTCCACCCTCTATGTCATTTCCCAGAAACTGTTAACAATGGACCATTGGCAGCAGCTGCCCCGAGCACACCTGACCCCTCAGGCTGTAAGCTGGGTGTTAAGAGGTCTGTGAGATAGGAGGATCTCTCTGTCCTCACACCCACAACTCACAGTCACCCACTGTGGAACTCCCTGCCCTGGGGGAGGTGCTGGGCATTCCTGCCTGACCCTGAGTGTATATAATCCTGGGGTCTTGGGACTTCGGGTACCACTTGTGGGATCCAGAGGAGGACCAGAACCTCGACCAGACTGCAACTACCACTCTCAACTCACACCAACAGGTTCTTCCTCTCCTTTTATTTTTGAACTCAGGGGGCCCACGTGGGGCTCAGCACAGGGGCCAATGAACACCATTCTGTTCACGCCCCAGGGTGCTGGGTTATACATCTGTTTTTTTGTGGGTTAAAACCAATTGTTCATCTGTATAATTGTATTTATTGTATTATTTTTATTAAACTGTAATTCTGACTTAAAATCTCTTTTGAGTTGGGTTAATTTCTCCTGCCTTTAAACTAGCACATACTCCCATTATGATTTACTTTTCTGGCAGCCAAACAAAACCAGGGGTAGTGTGTTTGTGTGGCAAGCCTCTGGTAACGGAGTGGGCTACAGGGTTGGCATCTCTGAGCAGTTAAAAGCTTCAGCTAGAAGCTTTTCCCCCACGTCCAACAGAGCCAATGCCAGCCAGCTCCAGGATGGACCTGCTACTGAGCCCATGTGTGATAACATACTTAAGAAGGAAGAAAAGTTATTGTGTAGAAGTAATTGTGGACGCAGAAGAAAGAATCGGAAATGTGTGAGAGGAACAGCCCTACAGACACCAAGGTCAATGAAGAAGGAGGGGGAGAAGGTGCTCCAGCAGAGCAGAGAAGAGATTCCCCTCCAGCCTGTGGTGCAGACTGTGGTGAGATAAGCTGTCACCTTGGAGCCCTTGAAGGTCTGTGGGGGAGCAGAGATCCACCTGCAGCCCATGGAGGGCTCCATGCCAGAGCAGGGGAATGCCCAAAGGAGTCTGTGACCCTGTGGGAAGCCCGTGCTGGAGCAGTCTCCTGACAGGACCTTTGGCTCTGTGGACAAAGGATCCCACATTGCTAGTTTGCTGGCAGGACTTGTGATCCATGGAGAAACCAGAAGTCCATTCCTGAGGGACTACACTCCGTGGAAGGGATCCATGCTGGATCAGTTCATGAAGAACTGCAGCCTGTGGAAAAGACCCACTTTGGAGAAATTTTTGGAGGACTGTCTCCCATGGGAAGGACCCCACGCTGCAGCAGGGGAAGGACTCCTCTCCCTGAGGAGAAATCAGTGGCAGAAACAACTTGTGATGAACTGATCATAACCCCCATTCCTCCATCTCCCTGTGCTACTGGCAGGGAGGAGATAGAGAATCAGGAATAAAGTTAAGCCCATGAAGGAGGGAGGGGTGAGGGGAAGGTATTCTTAAGATTTTTTTTTTACTTATCCTGCTCTGATCTTGATTGGTAATAAATTTAGTTAATTTCTTTCAATTGGTTCTGTTTTGCCCATGATAGTATTTGGTGAGTGATCTCTCCCTGCCCTTAACTCATGAAGCTTTTGTTATATTTTCTTTCCCCTGCCCAGTTGAGGAGGGGCATGATAGAGCAGCTTTGGTGGGTAAATGGCCTCCAACAAGGGTCAGCCCTCCACCTGCTTGCACCTCTAGGCTTCTGCTTTAGTAAGTTGGTGGTGATCTAAACCAGAGGAATGGTTTTTACAGCCAGGAGCTATGTCCTGTCTCATCTTAAGTTCATAATTGTTTTTTTCCACCTCAGTCGAGTTTAGTGAAGTCTTCCCAAATTATCGATCAGCCCAAATTTCTCTTAGAAACCAAACAAAATAGTTTTGTGAAAATTTCACACTGTTGGAAATTCTTAAATCCCTTTTCCATCACTGATATTCACTGCAGGTGACTAGTTTTCCTTTTTGAAGTTCTACAGCCTTTAAAGAAATTTACGACTTGTTTGACTTACCAAGAATGGTAGCAAAGATCCCAGTGGGGATCCAGACTGCATTCCTCTTGGGAGTTGCCAATATCATGCAGCTACGGGGAAAGACAGCAGCAACTTGAGCAAGGATTTCATGGAAAGAGAGCAAAATTTAAGGAGTTATAACTGGCTAAGGAAGAGGACCTGAAAAGACAAAATGCAGTGCTTCAGGCAGCCCAGGATGACCTGGGCCAGCTGAGGACTCAGCTGGTGGAAGCTCATGCAGAGGTGGAGAATATCAAAGCAACAGCTAAAGTGTCAGAGACCACCAAGCAGGAGGCCATTGATGAGGTGAAGAGACAGTGGCAAGAAGAAATAACTTCACTACAGGCCGTTATGAAAGAGACTGTTTGTGACTATGAGCTCCAGTATCACTATGGAGTTGAGATGGTGACTGTCTGAAGGACAGGAGGAGGAAAACCTAGAAAATGAGATGAAAAAGGCACAGAAAGTTTCTGCTATTTTGTTGCCTTTTTTTTTTTCCCCCCACCCTGTCTTGGCTACTCTTGGGAGCCAACCAGGCGAGCAAGGGGCATTGTCAGGCCCATTTGCAGGTGATTTAAAGAATCTCTAGGGAGCAGGGCAACCTGGAGCGGGCAAACAGAGGCGTGGCACATTAGTGAGGGAGTTTTACACAGCAGTTTGAACAGGCAGGGAGATGAGGAAGGGCACAGCCACTCTCCCGGCTCTTGGTGGGTTGTGCGGTAGGTGTGTGTGGTTTGGTTGAGGGCTGTGGGTTTTTTTTGTGTGGTTGGTTGGTTGTTTTTTTTTTTTTTTTTTTTTTTTTTGGTTGGTTGGTTGGTTTGTTTGTTTTTTTGGATTTTGGTTTGTTTTTTTTTCCTCTCTCCAACCCAACTAGATGCAGCAATGGTTTCCAAATGACGAAAAACCGCTGCTGCCAGCAAGAGTGTTCTGACCCAGGCAGAACCCCCCAAGAAGGATGCAGCTGTCCAGGTCACTGGCTGGAGGGCATGTCTGAGCCTGACGTCAGTACTAGAGGACAGTGAGAAAGACACCTGCATATGGTGTGATCAGGTGAATGATTTGCTCTGTTTAGTGGCAGAGCTTAAGGAAGAAGTAGAGAGGCTAAGGAGTACTAGGGAAAGTTAAAGTGAAATAGACTGGTGGAGTAATTCCCTTTTGACCCCAAAAGAAGGTCAGCAGGAGTCAGAGAAGCCCTACCCCTCTTGCCATCAGGCAGATGGAACAGACCAAGTAGATGGGGAGGGAATGGAGACAGGTCCCTGGTCAGAGAGGTAAAAGAATACCCTCCAGAGCCCCACCACCTCCCCGGGTGCACTTAAAGAACAGGTATGAGGCCCTGGACCTAGAGAATCAGGCAGATGACACTCAAGAAAAAGATCTGTCTGGAGGGTCTCCTGGCTGCACCCTATCTATTAGAGGGGTCACAACTGCAGCTATTAAGAAAAAAAAGAATGGTAGTTGTAGTCAGTGATTCTCTTTTGAGTGGAACTGAGGGCCTTGCATGCTGACCAGACCCATCCCACAGGGAAATCTGTTGCCTGCCTGGGGCTGGGCTGAGGGATATTAGCAGGAGACTAATTCGGCACTGATTATTACCCACTGTTGGTAGTCCAGGTTGGCAGTGATAAGATCAATAAAAGAGGTATCAGGGCAATTGAAAAGGCCTTTAAGGCTTTAGGTGGGTTAGTTGATGGGACAGGAGCACAGGTAGTAAGTGTTTGCCTCAGTTCCTGCAGTAGCACAGGTGAATGAGGAGAGAAACAGGAAAACCCATTTTATCAATAGGTGGCAAAAGGATTGGTGCCACCAGCTTAATTTTAGTTTTTTTTTGATCTTGGGGCAAAATTTATGGTACCACACCTGCTAGAGTTGGATAGGCTTCAGCTATCAAGCAAGGGCAAAAGAACCCTAACTTATAAGTTGGTAGGGCTGATCAAGAGGGCTTTAAACTAGGTTTGAAGGGAGAAGGGTTTGAGACCAGGCTCTCTTTAGAAGAGCCTAAGGGGGGAAAGCCAGGGTTAGGAGTGATATCAGCAGCCCAGCACTAGTGCACACAGTTTGGGAAACCAGCAAGAGGGATGGAAGGCTTGCGTGGCAGGAAAGCTGTGATATAGTTGCCATCATGAAAATGTGGTGGGATGACTCACATGACTGGAATGCTGCAATGGATGGCAGTAAGCCCTTCAGAGTGGATAGGTGAGGTAGGAAAGGTGGAGAGATGGTTCTATATGTTAGAGACTCTCTTGACTCTTTAGAACTTCAGGTCAGTGACGATAAGGTTGGGTGATTTTCCCCCTATACTCGGCACTGGTGAGGCTGAACCTTGAGTACTGTGCCAGTTCTGGGCCCCTCAGTTCAGGAAAGACACTGAGGTGCTGGAGAGTGTCCAAAGAAGGGCATTGAGGCTGGTGAAGGGACTGGAGCACAGGCCCTATGAGGAGAGGCTGAGGGAGCTGAGGGTATTTAGCCTGGAGACGAGGAGGCTCAGGGGAGACCTTATCTTTCTCTATAACTCCCTGAAAGGAGGTTGGAGTGCAGTGGGGGTCGGTCTTTTCCCACAGGTAACCAGCAGAAGGACAAAAGGGCACGGGCTTAGGCTATGCTAGTGGGAGGCTTAGGTTAGACATTGAAAAGAGATTCTTTACAGAGAGAGTGATCAGACATTGGAATGGGCTGCCCAGGGAGGTGGCCGTTCTTGGAAGTATTTAAGAAGAGACTGGATGTGGCACTTAGTGCCATAGTCTAGTTGACAGGGTGGTGCTGGGACTTGATGATCTCAGAGGTCTTTTACAGTCTGGTGGATTCTGTGATTCTGTGTGATTCTGTGATCCTGTGATGCCTCAAAAGGTGTCTCCTGGAGAGACAAAAAACATTTGATCTCATTGCACAAGGTTCTTGGAAGACTTTAAACCATACTAGTGTGTATTATTCTGTTTATATATGCTTAGAAAAGGTTAACTGTAACTAGTTAGAAATGTAAAGAAGGACTGCTAGAAGGCAAATGAAGAAGGTTGGTAGAATTGTAGTGCAGGATAACAAGGGCTGAGCGTGTGCACAGTACCTGCCCATAAATCCATCAGCAGGTAAATCTACGTAAGGAAATAGCAATATGAGCTATACAGTAATGCTGTCAGAAAACCAAATCAGTTTAAGTTGGCCATGGAAATTTAGTAAAGAAAAATGACTTTTGTTACAATTTGCTGGGGCGAACAAAATAAGAACAGAAATATTTTGAGACAGAGATCAAAAGAGACATTATTCCATAGTATTTGCCATAGCAGGCAATAATTGGGAAGGTAGTTACTAGTCCTATATTGTGAAGATTAATCTTGTCTATCCAGTTTGGGAAATAAAGGTGGTCTTCTGATGTCTGTGGACATTCTGTAGTTGCTCTGCAAAAATAGATTGTTTGCAATTGTATCTGCTCGTCTTTCCCCACTCCCAGCTTCCATTATTTGTTCTCCAGTCCTTGTAAGAAGGTTATTGTTGGTTGATAGTTTCATTTTTTTTCTGCAAAATGTCCGGTTCTCCTATAGAGCTGGTTAAATTGGAGTTTTAAATCCTTATTTGCTTCTTTACACCATCTGCAGCAATCTATGAATGGTACCATTCCGACATTAGTATGTATCTTCAAGTTAATCATCCAATCCATGTTCCCATGAAACTGTATCTTTAAATTTGCCTCAGGCATTGTTCTTAATTTTGCATATGACCTGGCAGATAAAAATAAGTGAGTTGTACAGTGATCTGAAACCTTCTTGGGAATTAATTTGTTTTCTTAAAAAAACCTAACCCATATGGCAGGGCAGAATTTACTTTTATAATTAAGTGGCATCAATGAAGGATTAATCTCAGGGCATTAGCTCCTCAGTAAGCTCAAGGAAATGAGAGACTGGTTATTTATCTTATTCTGATAAATCTTAATAAAATATTCAGATTAATATTTCTCTGTGTGTTAGTGGATTAATTTAGCATGCAATCAAATATTATAATAATGTCTGTATTTTGAAATACCAATAAGCATGGAGATTCATGGATTTCACCAATAACAACCTTGTCTTCTTTTGCTGTGTGGAAGTGCTTTGCTGTATGTTTCTTTGGAAAGGTTAGTCGAAAGGGGAAAAGACCAGATTAGGGGAAGGATACAAGAGTGTCTGAATTTCTCACGCAAATTGTGCATTGCCTTTTTTTCTTCTTGTTTCTTGGCAGTGCACTTGACTCGTAGCAGCTCTAGTTTTTATAAATGAGAAATTGCTAAAAGTGTTCCAGCCATGTTGATAAAACAAGAATCAACTAGAGGCATGTCTCAAACCCATTAGGTTAGGGGAAAATGTTGAGATTCAAAGTAATAAGTTACATTTTCCCTTTAATCTGTTCTTTTTTCCTTAATGGTTTTATTCAAACCATGCAAGAAGCATTATGTCTATTTTTAAAGGGAAAATGAAATTATCCTCTTTTCCCAAGCCTCTTGTGCTTGCAATTATGAAGTGGTAGCAACCTAACTTGAGTCCATTCTTAAGATGTGGTAATTTTTTATTTTTTTTTTTTTTTTTAATTCCAGTTTGGCTAGTTCAGCTATGCTTTTAAATGATATAGTTACTATCAGAAATAAGTCTCAAAGCTATTCAACTTACTTTTTAATTGGCTAATATATATTTAGACATATATGACATATTTTTTAAGACAGAGTATCCTAATAATGGTATCTCTCTCCTGTATGTTCTCCTGCAAGTTAATTAAACTTGGTTTTTAGGATTATGACTTGCTTTGAGGTGGCTTATTGCCTCAGTCACTCCTTATCTCGCTGATGAAGGATTGTAACAGTATGCCTTCTCACTTAATTACATGTGTGTTTGGGAACGTTAATTTAAACCATTACCACTACTTTCCATAATAACAGAAAGGCAAATTAAAAGATTCACTAAGAGTGGCTTAAGAATCTCTAATAAAGGAATAAATAACGGTACAGGTTTGTTTTTTGCTGTTGTCTGTTCCCAGCAGGAAAATATGAGAGCTTCTTGTTAATGAGATGCTCTGAGGATTACATATTGGGAGAACATCCAGGCACCAGAAAGTAGTGCTATACTCTTTGAACCTCCATCTGGGATTCACTGCTCATTTAACACTTGGTTCAGGGTGATAAATGTCTGACCTTCCACCGATTGAACTGGGCTAATCTAATCTAAAGTATGATTTAATGTTAAATCTATGAGAAATTATCGTCCTACCTCTGCAGAAAGAGAAAGGTCTTTCTTCCCCTACTGGTTCTCTTTTCTACCTTGCTAATAGGTTCCTGAATATTTTTAAAAGCTCATGTTTTTTACCTCTCCTGGTCATGCCTGGTTCCACTATGCAATTTTCTCCTCCTTTGCACCAACACTGATAATAGTCTGGTTGCAGAGTAGCACTAGTCACTTCATTAACTCCACAAAAATCACTTGTTTTCTTGTGCTGATTTAATGTCTTGGCATTTTAATTAGAGTAGCTAACATGATGCATCATCAGAGAAGCCCTGGAGTTGACTCAGGGTAAGATGAAAAGAAAATGGCAGGGGTAAATGGAACTTCTTTGACAGATATTACTGCTATTTCAGTGTAAGCCATCTTTAGAAATTATATCAAAGGAGTGGTGTTCTGAAGGTACCTGTATTTAATTGAAGTCATGACTTTATATACACGTTTGATGTGTGCTAGAAGTAGTACATGTCCTCCCGGAGAATGTGGCAAGTTATATCTACTATTGGTTCTGTGTTTGACCCTGTTCTCATGTCAGTTAGCTGCTCCTTTCTTTCTCAATGAGTGTTAGTACAAACACACGGTTTTTTGTCCTACACTTCTAGTAGTTTGCTCCTTGCTGAATTTTGCTACCTGTGTGTGCCTTTACAGCACTGAAATGTAGGACAGGCAGCTACCACCTGGCCAGAGGCTGACAGACGTGATATAGAACTCCTGGAGAGGTACCACATGGAGCTGCAGTCAGTTCTGTGAAGGACTCTCCCCTGCCTCTGAAACTTTGTTGCCTTGCATGAGTTATTTACAGTGCCCTTATTGATTAGCTTGAGTGACTGGACTCGTTGTGACAGGACTGCTCTGATGCTAAGTAGGTGTGTAGGTTTCAGTCCTCACTCCAAGCGTGCAATCAGAAAATTTAACAGTGCAGAGATGCATACTTTGCCCAAGAGCTTCACCTCTCAGAGTTTGATGGGAGTAAGATTGCATTTTACTTAGAGATTTTTTAAGATCATGTCCTTACCTTGATATGAATCCTGTTTCTGTATTGTCAGGTACAGTGAGCTTTTACTGAAGGAAAGGGCTCTGTTGGAAACTAACGACTCTACTAGAGGACTATAGTGGCATCACAGGAGGAAAGTTCAAGTTTAGCTTTGAAAATTTGGGCCGTCAAGCTTAGATTCTCCTTCCTTTTAGTACCTTTAGCATTAATGTGATCACTTACATAATTTTTGATAATTTTGTTGTTGCAGTTTATTTTCTTAATAAAATAATAAAAAGAATCCAAATGTTTGCTACATTAGCCTCTTAACTTTCTCCCCTGACCCATCTACCACAAAAAAACTCAAACAATTCAAGCAAATTTTATCTCCTAAAGTCATTTACTGTACTAGAAGAGACCACAAAAAGTTTGAACTCTAAATTTTCTGGGTTTAAGCCCATTTCCATTTTTTTGTGGGCAGATATAACAGCTGCATTTAAATTTAATTTCAAATTAATCTTGAAAAGATACAGATTAATATATTGAACAGTGAAATGGTCACAACACCACATTTTTGCATGGCTCTTAGTATGAATGGGTACTGTATTGTATATGCAATATCTACCAGAATATAAGAACTGAAGGCATGTACTTTGACATATGTGTGGTAGCAATAAAAAAATATTAACAATTTGGTTAGCCACAATTATTAAGTACAGGATTAAGATTTTGGTTGAAGTGATGTTTCAGTATAAAGTTGAATCCAACAACAGCTTACTAAATAAATAGCTGAATAATCTCCCAGACTCATCTGTACTAACACATAATCTTCAGAAAAGTCCTTGATCTGCATGCATTGGAGGCAGACAGGTGAAAAATATTCCCAGGCCATTGCCAGCTGGGGAATTTGAGTGCTGTGTGTGAGACGCCAGGGCCAACAGGAGATGTTAATGCACGTTTGAGATGACGTGGCATGATGGGACTTCAGGAGGAGGGTGAGCTCCAGAGCTGCAGGGGCCACTGGTGCCTTTCTGATTTTTCTGTCCAAAAAAGATATGTCCAAGGCAAGAAATACATAGAAATGATGCTTGGCTGTTGTTTAAACTCTATGTGGAACTCCTATGTTCTAGGATCTCCAGTCATTGCTGAGGCTGTATGAGGAGCCAGGGGGAAGTGAATGTAGTAAGATTTGCTAATCCTGAGGAGCAAGTATCAAAGAAGGAAATCAGATTTTAGAGTAGATTAATTTAATGTATAATGGGATGCTTTCCTAATTGACTACAGTAGTGTTTTTCTTATTCTGTTTGAAAATCTCATTGTCTCACTGATCAGCCTTTAAGCACTTGAGTCTTCCCTTACTAAACATGGTTCGTCTTCATTCCTCAAGAACACCTTTAATTTTAGAAATTATTCAAAAAGAGCAATAAGAGCAAGAAAATCACTACTCCATAATTTTTAGGTTGAATTAATGTTACCTACTGGGCTGAAAATATTTCTCTCTGTGCATATGCTTTTTTCATATCTTTATAATTTACTAGTAAGCCACTCCTTTCATTATTCTGATTTGCTAGGCTTCCATTTCCTTCAAAGTGCAGACAAAATATTGCTTTTGAGCATTCTTCTTTTTATTATTGTAAATTGACCATTTTTATAAATGGTTCTACCAGACCACTTTGATTAATATTCTCTTATTTCCAGTGTTTCATCACTGGCTTTTTCAGATATTTTCCCTATGATTTCTTAATATAATCATGTGAATTTTCTACATAATATTTTTTAATTTATATTGATTATCTCCTTTTGTCCTATTTTTTTAAAAATTATTTTATTTCCAATTGCTGATTTTACTACACTGCAAAACTAGAATTGGCTGCCACACAGAACTTCAACATCTTAATTGTGGAATTGTGACTTTTTGACTAATAGTTGATTCTTCCAGAGCTCATACTTTCCATTTTCAGTTGTAATATTTTTTCCTTCCAATAAATTAAATAAAATTTTCTTTCAGGTGATATAGTTTCTTGAAAGATGTGAAGAGAAAGGAATCTCTTAGTGGTTTATTTCCAGGAGATTTGGCAGTATGTCTTATCATACCTTGAGTTTCTGAGTTTGTTGCAACTCCTATTTATTTATTCAGGCTTTCAATTGCAGATGCGTGTGGGGGCTTAGGATGGGTTTTGGAGGTTTTTTTGCTATGTTATGGTATATATTTTGCCATCTTTATTTTTCAAAAGCTTAGTCCTGAATCCATGTTTTCCTGAACTGTATGTGCCATCTTAACATTATTCTAATTCATGTCTGTGTTTAATGCAAGAGTATTTATTGTTGTTCCATTTAGCTCTTATAGCTTGCAATTTCACAGAGAAAAGGGTAAAATGCTGGATTTAACAACCATTACTAACCTAAAATACTTTTGAATCCTTAGGAGTTTTCAGTTGTTTTTTGACACAGATTTGTTTAGGAATACACAGAAGATTGGTTTTATACTTTTATCTGTAGTCACACGGCAATAAATTAAAATATATTGTTGTCAAGGAGGTGACACAGGAGCATGCTTTTTGTGTGTTTTCATTCACTTCCCACTGATATCAGTGGAAATCTTTGCCCTTGGATTTGACCAGACTCATGACTGACAGGTTTTAGTAATCATAGTTGGGCTAGAAAAGTTGTTCAGTGCCATGAATGTAAAGCAAAAGGCTTATTGCCTGTTGGGTCTCTGAAGGATACTGCTTTTTTCTCAGTGTTAGTTTTGTTTTGTTCTCATTAAGTGTCCTTCTGTTTGCAGATTTGTGTAACATATTTGCTTTCCTCATTCATTAAGCACCAAATGGAAACAAATTTGCCAATTACCACTAGTGTCAAATCACTTTAATTCCATCATGCAAAGTCGTATTTGTCTTGCTTATTATCGCCATATTTGGAAAAGAGACGGGCCAGTGTGCTAAGGAGTCTGTATCTGTGCTTCAACAATGTAATTTCATTTTTATTTCACGTCCTTTGTTGCCTTCGAGCAAAAATGCACTAGAATAAGGCTGACCAGAGGTTGAAAAATGGCAGTCCAGGGCATAATCTCAATAACACATTGCAAAAAGTATTGTCACCTATGTCACCATAACAGCTCTGCATATGTAATGAAAATTGGCATTGACTTTTTTTTTGGTGACAGATTTCTTAATTCTATGTTTCCATTGTGCTTTTTTACTGGCATGCCTAATTTTTTTTTAATTTAAATTTTTTTCTCTTATATGTCCTATCTGAACAAATGAATGAGTTCTCACATGTTAGAGATGCATGTCTTAGAATGCTAAACTCTTGTATTTGTGGAGCTAAATGTAGTCCTGCAAGTTTTACTGAAATGTAAAACATCTAGGTAGGAATAACTCTGATTGCTCTCAGAGTGCTAGTTTGCCAGTTATCCTTGCATTATTGATGTAGTCACAGCCAATCTGTGCTGTCCATTTGCCCAGTTTATGTTGCTAAGGTGTAATGTTTTATTGTCTCTTGCACATTGCTTTTCTTCCTATTCTGTTTTCTCTCTGTTGGTTTTATGAAGCTGAAAATAATATTTTAATTGGTTATTGGCAGCCCCAGGAAGTTGAAAAATATGAACTAATTAGCTCTGTCTCTTGACTCATTCACATGAATATAGACATTTTAGTCTCACTAACAGTTATAGGGTCAATTTTTCTAATTTCACACTGAATATATTAATGTGTACAAGTGTTGTGCTCTACTGAATAGGATAGAAATCTCATTTTCTAGCAAGAAAAAAAAACAAGGAAAATGTTGAATCTCTGTTTTTTCTTCAGGCTGACACTATGCTTATGCATTTATTAGTTTAGAATTTTTACAGTTTGGGACAATAACTTACTTTAGGCTGAAATGATGTCAGAATGAAATACCATAAAAAGACATTAATAATTTGATTATTTGTCATAAAAAGGCCTCATCACGACTAAACTTCAGTAGATATCTGAAGATAAAGATACATACAGATGGAAATGACACTACATTAAGTACTGACCCTAAATCTAAAAGTGAGAGCCACACTGTCTGCTCATATATTCTGCCAGAGACTGCATTTGTAGAGTGAGATGGGGCTTTTATGTGCCACTCCTGTGAGTCTGATACCACTGGGTTAAGAAAACAGTGCCAAGGATTCAGTTCAGTTTCTCTGATAGAAAAAAAGTTTTGTTTCTGTATGTGAAAAAAAATATTTGCAACAGCAAAGAAGTAGGTTTCTATGATATCTGGAGTAAAAGAAATACAGTAGCAAGTGAGAGAAGTGTAAATGTACTGAAATGAGGAGCAGACTGAGTACTTATGTTCCCTGCCGAATAATTCTGAGCAAGACATTTTGCAGAAGTGAAGGTATTTTTTTTGTCCTTACAGAGAGAATGGAGATGTGTTAAAAAGACTATAATTCATTGCTTCCTGGTGTGTTGGTGAAAGTCTTTCAAGCCCACTTGCATGTAGCTTGTTGGTGAAGCGTTGTGAAAACATTGTTCTGCAATGTACAGTTTTCTTTGTTTACCCACTTCAGGTTTCTTCATAATTCAAACCCAATTATTTTAGTTATTTCTTTGTGGTGATTTATCTGTGTTAATAATAAATATTCTGTCTTTATTTCATATTATCATGAATTTTTGCCCTTAATAGACTGACTCCTGCATTTTTAGTAACTCCCTTTAGCAATGCTCCCAGGAAAGACTAGTGACCTGGTTCCTGTACAGCTACAATTTAAGTAGACCATATAAGTACTAGAGTTCATAAATAAATACACATAGCTGTTTCCCAAAGTCCATAAATTAAATTTTCCATGATAGTGGTTGTGTTTCTGAGTACACAATTTGGTTTTGTTCCTTTCTGCTTCCTTGCTGTCCCATTTAAAAAAAAAAAAAGTTAGGAGGAATGTAAACTGCAGGCCCTAACCATCTGTGCCCATTAACAATACCTCATACCTCTTTGGAAAGAATTAGAATTTTTATATCAAAAAACGTGGCATGATTTTAATTTTGATTACACTTCTACTAATTGCATGGATGTAATATTGCAGGTAATCTGTGAATATTGCAAATATTTAAAGTTTAAATTTACTCATCTTTTTGTCATCTGTTTTTCTGTTACTTTAAGTAACAAAGATGAATATGTTAAAATCTTATAAACTGATGTTACAGGTATGTTATGACTAAATCAAAATCAAAGTAATTTATATTATTATTTTTTAAAATTATTTAATCTCTAAGACAGTCACTTTGTAGTGCCATTGGAAAGTCAGAATTGATTTATATTAGGTAAAATTTAGGCAGACAATGAAGAATGTTATTTCTGTGGAACTACAGTGGAAAAAATTATGAAAAGGTGTGAGAAGAAACTAAGAAAGAAAGAAAAAATGGTGCAAGAGGGATATGGACATGGAACATAGAAAAGCCATATTCAGGCCTAGCAAAAAAGAAAATCTACGCTAAGGAAGGATGTGCTGAAATCAACTCAAAGATGGTATTTGTTCATCTTTTTGAGGGTCATGGACTGACACCATGAGGGCTACAAACACACCTGGTTTATCAGAACATGGGTAATAAGACAACTACTTTAACTCAACAGACACAATGTATTAGAAGGAGTTGTGATAGCCTGCAGAGATTGCACCAGTATGTGCTGGAGGAAGTGGTTTTGGTTAGTGGGGCACTCTCACCTTTCTAAGTCTCCCATCCCATCCTTTCCCCAAGTTTCAGGCAGTGCTCTTGTGTAATGTCTTGTGATTTGCCTAAGCTCTTCCCAAGTTCTGTAGCTACAGTGATATTGCTGTTAAGAAAAATGGAGTAAGAAATATTTTTGCAATAAACACATGGGCTTTTTAAAGCTATGCTTGGTTGGTTTGTGTGTAGTTCCTGCTATCTGTGGGAAAAAAAAATCTCAGGTTTCAAAGAAATTAAATCGTGTAGGACAGGACTTGATTCAGAATTTTTGAAAACTCTGAGGCTTCTGCAGCTAGTCCATCATACTGGTATCCTTTGCTTCAAACTTAACATATATGTGGCTGAGCCGATTGCATACAGTTCCCATCTTTGTGGAGAGAAATAGACAGTTTTAATCTGCCTGTCCTCTTATTCTGATGTAGACACCTAACACTGGTGACACAAATCTGCCAAAGCACAGAATATTTCTTCCCATTGATTCTAAAGGAAAACTGGAGAATGAATCAGCTGTACATGTATACTGTATAAATATCTACATTGTTCATATTCAGCCAGTTCTTCAAACTGAAAATCTGTTTTAGAAATTAACTTAGTCCTTAGCCCAAAGGGCTATATGTTAAGACAGTCCCTGAAAGAATTTGAAGCCCTGAATACCTGTTAGTTTTAATTTTTTTTCTGTCTTTTACATGCATTTAATTTTGCTTTTTTTTAAAACAGTAACAACTTTTTTTTTTAACCAAAACTAGTAACAATTAATTTTTATCTACTTTTTTTTAACCCCAGAAACTACCTCTTCAGATTGAACCTTGAGGATCTCTCTCTAATACAGGTATGTTTTACTTCTTTCCTTAGTTTCTCTGCATGATGTAGGTAAGCAGATGTTTTGAAGCAGATAATCAAGATATTTGTAAGCTTCATGGCTACACATAAATATGCATCTGTTTTTGTCTTTTTTGAGGCCTCTCATTATGTAAGTCATATAATCCATTTTAATTCCGGATTAGCCTTTGTCCCAGGCCCTACAGACCTAATGTTATTCTGCTGTGATTTTTTTAGAGTGAATTTTCATAGTCTTTTCATTAATGCAATTTAAAATTAAGTACATTTAGATTCAGTACTGTTCCTTTTAACTCACAAAGTAATACTGTATAATTGAACACAGAAAAGTAAAATGCATTCAGATAAGGCCATCCCTGTGATTTGTAGAACATCTTGTGTATGATTTCATTACCTTTGCAGACTTTATTACCTTCCTAGACTACTAGAAACAGGATCTGAAGTTAGCTTATATTTAACCAAAATTGCAGTATTAATAAATATTCAGTTTTGTTGCTGATATTTAAAGCTGTGACACATCAAATACTTTTAATATACAGAATTCAGGCTGTCTACTTTCACCTTCTGTGCCATACTCGATATCCTGGCAAATAATTTAAGTCCTAAAGATTCTTGTTGCAAGACTGCATTCAAAGGTCTCTGATGATGCAATTATACTTTATCCTGCTAATTCATAGATTGAAGTTCACGGCTTTCTTCTGTTAGGATATTTATCAGTAGGCTAAATTCACTAATGAGGAAGAAATCTGTAGATTACAGAGGTTTATAATTGTGCTGACTGACTCACCCCATACAGCAAAACAATACAAAATGAGCACAGAAATCATACTGTGAAGTTATCCTGGGTTACTAGGTTTAGGTCTTATGAATGTTAAGAAGCCTTTAAACAGTCTTCTCAAGTTGACTTCTGGTAGTTTCTTATTCCATCTTTAGTGTTGTAGCATGACTGGTTTGTCTCTGTATCTTCAAACATTTTTCCATAAACCTTTAGGGAGCTTGTGTTTCTAAATCAAAACCAAAGTGTGAATTATTTTTTTTCTTTCACCAGCATATCTTTACTATCCCTACACCTAATCTTCCAAGTTTTTTCCCTAATTTTCAAGCCTGTCATTATGACTCCTTCATATTTTTCCTTCACAGATCTTTTCTTCTTCTTCTTTTCCTCTACTTCTCTTCTGGTTCTGTTAGAGTGCCCCAGAACAGCCAGTATCCAAAAGATGTGTTTCCTTGGATGTGCGAGTTCTAGCAGCTCCAAATCAGCTGTGAGGGGGCTGAAGCCTTTGTTTTGATTTTTAAGGTGTATTGTTTAGGACTCCCAAACTAACTAAACAACACATTTGGGTTGTTCTGTAATCTGGTATAATTGTTGAAAGAGGTAGGGGAAAAAGTGAGAAATAAAGCAGAAGTTATATGAAATCCTTGCAAAACAGAATGGTGGAATTTCAGAGGAGAAATAAAGCATACTGTGGTTTAACTCAGTACTCTGTGTGCTAGTTAGCATTTGTTTGCTGAGGGACTGAACACCTCGACACTTCAAGTATGGACAGAAGTATTTTACTTTAAGCATTTTTTTTCCTTTACACAGTTTTTTCATAATAATAATGCAAAATAATCTGTTCTAATTTTTCTACTTATGTTGCTTGCTTTGATTTTTTTGCATGAACCTGCCTTTATAAAAACACACAGGTGTTTTACAAGCTGATAAACCAGTCTTTCACATCTGGAAGAAAAGGTGCATGGTAAAGTGCTAGCTGTAAGAAGCTCTCAGTGTAGCTCAATAACAAGACAAAAGGGCTAGAAACATGGCAACCTATACATATGCTGTGTAATTATCTTAGAAAATTGCTCAAGGTCTATCTTTGTTATTGTGTGTTGGAAGTAGGAGAAAAATATTGACTTTTCCTCCTGCATGGCAAGTACTCCCAGCATGGAAGCAAATTGGAAAAATTTGCATCCTCCTATTCTACAGTTTTCAGACTTCTATAACTGTTTATTTTCTTTAATTGGTGCTTTTTGTTTGTTTGTTTGTTTTGATTCATCAGTGAATCTTATTGTACTTTTCTGTCTGGAAAATAAAGGGAACGACTCAAACTTTTGACCAATGATGCACTTCAGTTATTTTTCTCTAAATGTCTCTTAGAATATATTGTTAGTTTTTACACGTGCTGCCAGTGTGAAGACAGTAGACTTCATGTTACATGTAACAAACTGTAACAGTAATAATCTCATAGGAAAAGCATCTTTGCAAATATTTTGTTTGCAAATTTCTATGCATTTTTGAAAATAGAGACATTTTATAAATAAAATATTATTTTGGAATATTATCAGATATTGAACTATTATCAGATATTGTTTTTTTAATAGGAAAGCTCTCTTAAGAGGAATAAAATAAAATAATGACTCCTTGTTTGCAAACTTTTGAAAAATTGCTTTGGGCCAAAATATGTGTAAGTCCTATTTTTTACAAGTGTATACTTGGAAAATAGTTTACAAACTCAAGATAGCCTTCCATTAAAAATATAAATATACAAAGAAAAAAACTCCACCAAAACCAAAACCAGGCAGCCATTTGAAATGCAAGTTATCACAAAAGAAATGCAGAACAGAGATTCTTGTATTGAAAGGGTTCTGTTTCCATTAGTTTAGTGAAAGTTAATCCCTTGTAAAAGTGAGGGTTAGAGTGCTACTAGACTGCATGAGACAGGATGTGCATTTAAATGGGATCTGAGGCCATGCACTGAGACATCACTGCCCATTGTGAGTACATCAAACTTGTCATCCTGCATGTCATGATTCTGCTCTCTGTACTTTATAGGAAGAGCATGTTGTTTGACTAAGCAGGTTTCATATGATAATATCTTTAGCAAACCAGTATTTGATGTATCTCAGCAATTTTCTTTGTGTAGCAGAATAAAGAAGAGTACAGCAAGTGAAAGCCTTTTAAGCTCTTGACAGAGAAGCCTAAGAGTCAAATTGTTCAAAGCTGACTGTTGGAACAATGCATGCATAATGATTATGAATTAGGAAAAAAGCACTCATTGGGCTGTAGTTGTTGAAGGGCAAATATTTTATCACTCCAGCTACAGCAATAGTAGGCTTACAGACATAGAAGGCCTGACTCTGCATGGATTTGTTTTGTGAGCTTTGCTTTGTTATCACTCACCTCAAGTAACAGTAGAATGATCCATAAAAGCGTTGGCCAAGGTGAAAGCTGGATTTCCTGAAAACTATGTTGTATTTTTTATAATATAAAAGCAGAAATCTAAATACTAGTGTTTAAATTAATATTAAAAAAAATATGTTGTTTGTTTTTTTTTTTAAAGTTGATATCTAGCTAAAGTCATCATTAGTAGTGGACCTTTGACATCATGTGGGGGATATCTGTCACAAGTGTCTGGTTGTCCCTTTTTTCCAAATTTTTTTAGAAAGAGAGCTTCTAAATTCAAACATTTGTTTGCATCTACCTGCATGACAAGTTTGCTGATGTGCCTATAAAGAGTGAAAAGCTATTATTCCTGGCCTTCAAAAGTCTTTATGCCACAACTGCCATAAACATTTTTACAAGCCAGCACACATAAGCTTTTCACAAACCTGATAGAACATGTGCATCTTTTCTTCTTCCATTAGATGAACTTCTTTACAAACTCAGGTGGTTAAGGCATTTACATGGCACATGCTTGAGTTTGCCTTTCTCACCTAAATGCTCCATCTGTGAAGCCTTTTTGCAGTTTGAAATGCCCAGAAGGTTGAATATGAACCTATTCCACCTGCTTCTGTATTTACATAGCTCTCCACAGCTTTTATTCTCATCCAGAACCTGCACATCTTTCAGTTAGAGGTACGAATACTTCAAAGTCTATTTTTAAAGGCAATTTTTGCCCACAGTTTACTGCAAGATTCAAATTAAATTCTTTATGCAGACTAAGAAGATCATAGTTTTATTTTCATATGTGTTATCAAACTTTAAATTTTAAAATTTTGATGTTTTGGGTTTGTAAATATGTGTATGGAGGTGTGCATATAAAAACCCATTAAGGAGACCTTTAGGGCATTAAAGGCAAGATTGGATCTATGAATTTTCTGGAAAAGGAGCTACTTTGGAGAATGAATTTTACCTAAGAGAATTTTTGCTATTGTTTCCTTGTGTCAAAGGTGTCTGAAATGCCAGTTACATATAATAGTTCAGTTTTATATGACTCATTAATGACTAAACGGTAAGCTAAAAAATAAATTAAGTAAATTGTGCTATTCTTTGTGTATATATTTTGTGGTTTGGTTACCTATATGAAAAAAAGAGTGAATTTGATTCCATGATTGAGGTTTTTTAAAAAATCATATTTATTACCTGAAACACTTCCATAATTTTTCCTGAATTTTGATACAGAATATAATTACTAGCAATACTTGATTTTTTTTTTAACAAATCAAATCCTCACCGGAGTTGTAATTCCATTTTGAAAACAACAATTGCTTATTATTGTTACAAATACATCATATTATATCTTTTGTGACAAGCTATAACTTAGTTTGTCTTTTTGGCTAAAGTGCTAGTTGGCCAAGTCTGTAGAAAATGGTGTTTCAGTAGAGGCACAAATCACCTTGACGCTCCTTACAATTAATTCTTTGACAGTGCCCTAGAATTCCCTTTGTTATGAACAAAATGAAAAGTTGTACGTTATGGTCACCAATGACTTACAGAGATAAATGTAAGGAAGCTTTAATTTTTTAACCTCAATTTTTTGAGTCACCAAATAAATAGAATCCCTTAGAGGCAGCTTAATTCTTTTTCTAAAACCTTCATTCTCTGTATTTCAGTCTACTTATTTTTTGTGTTGTATATTACTTAGTCACTACTTGTGTAACAGAGATCTGATTTGTGAAATACATGAAATGAATCATCATTTTGCTTTGGGGTGAAGCTACCTTTCTGGTATCGCACTTGAAGGCGTAAGGGACCTAACCTGAGGATGTTCTTGTGTCAGCCATAGGTTGGCAATACTGAAATGCCAAGCAGCCTGAGATTTAGCATTCTGATTCCCTAAGTAGGGGAAAAACCCCAACAAAGCAAATGAAAAATAACCCTCTCTTGGGTTCTCCTGTGCCTGGTATCTACTTAAGAGTGAGGGGAACAAAGAGTATTCCTCCCTACTATAGGTATTTTTCTCCCTTCTTTACATGAAAGAACATCAGCTTCCAAAACATTATTTCTGCTTAGACCCTTCCCTTTTATGTCTAGGACACATGGTGGATAAGCAGAGTTACTGTTACTTTTGATGCTGTTCCAAGTTCCTTCAAAGCTTGGAAGGCAAGAGAGCAACGAGTGCTCATAAAACATTTCCAAAGAAGACTGAGGTGACCAAGTTGCAGTGTGACCAAAAGATGATAGAGCAGGTGCAAACTTCTGCTTTGGAACCAGGAATGAGCAAAATGTGCAGAGGTATTTGAAATGTGATCTTAGTCTAAGTTGGTGTTGAAAGCACAGTTTCAAAAAGAAAAAGAAAAAAAACAACAAAGGGCAGTACATCTGCATATCACAATAACACCTCTACACAGTACTTCCTCTTACTGATACTTTTCTGGTGGCAGACTTTTGGATTTGATTATATGGCAAGTGCACAAATAATTAAATTAGATAATTGGAAATTTAAAGAAGAGTTAGAAATATTTGTGGCAGGTATAGATGGACTTGTTGCTGCTTTAAGTGTATTACAGTTCTTTCTCTGTGATACACTTAGTATCTGCGTTGTGGTGTTTTCTGCTTGCATAACAATAGTTTCTGACCAAACTTTTAACTTTGTTTAAGCCAGAAAAGGATGAATTTGGCTAGCAGTGCTTAATTTCACATATGTCTAATCTTTACCCAAATGACCGCTTTTGCATGCAGCTGAAAGCTAGATAAAACATGTTAAATTCTCAAGCTAGATAAAATATAACACAAACCCTTATATTCACTTCATAGTGTATTTGTGCAGAGATAAATTATCAGCAGGCACTGCTCCATTTCTGATTAAAAAATTGCTTCTGAAACAGCTGGTGCTCACAGATTCACCTATATATTAATCAGAAGGTGACTATTGTTCTATAACAATACTTGGTCGTATTTGGCCAAGTACTGATCCACTCGAGTTCTGAGTGTTCTTTCCATGCATGGGATTTTTCATCCACAGAGGTGTAGTTACATATATATCAGCTATATATAACTACAGAAGTGTAATTACATATGTCAAACAATAACCCTAATTGTTTGAGGATTTTTTTTTTCTGATGTGTGATATTCCAGGTTCATATGCAGACCCCCCCATTACAAAACTGCATAGAGGGCATGTGAGGCAGCCAATTTGATGTATGACTCCTCTTTTGCTCCTTTCTGCTTGTTATTCATTTACACTTGGCTTCTATAGAATTGGAAGGTTTTACTCTCCAGAAATTGTAATTTCCTACCCTTCAGTACAACTGAAATTTTTCGCGTAAATTTAGAAAGAGTCTAACTGAAGAAAAAGAATCATTTGACTCACAAATTGTCAGGGCTTTGCTGCTGCTTTGGCTTATTGGTATGTGTTAGTATTTTGAGAGATGGGGGAAAAGAGAAGAAAAATAAAGGCAGGCAGAAATGGAATTTTTCATTTGCCATGTCTTTCATTGTTTTGTGCTGGTATTGAAGTACATGTGCAAGTGCATTTGTAGACATATTAATCCATTTAGCCAAGAAGCTTCGCTTTTTTTTTTTTCTGTTTTTTCTTTCTCAACGCTGCTTATTAGGCTGTATTTCTTTTGTGTTTACAGTAATTTTCTTTTCCGATTTCACAGTAAAGAAGAAAAATAGGTACTAAAATTTTTGCTTCCACTGGAATAAAGTTCCTCTTTTCTTTAGATGTTAAACATTTGTGTTTTATTTTTAAGATAAAGGGGAAGCCTGGATCACCTGAATATATAATGTGAGTGCACTTCTTTTCATGAGAAATAGAGGTGATATTGAAAAGCGTGCATGCACATTTTACAGCAGATACTCATGAAACAGCTGATATGGACATTCTAGTGGTATAATTTAGTCCTTTTTGATATTTTTTCCTGGTATGTATAGTGGTCAGCCAGACTGCATTATATTCACAAAAGGTTATTGTGGAAATGTCTTCTCCTAAGAAGGTGACACTCATGTTTCCATTTTCCCAAACACATTATACTGATATAGTTGCATAAGAGGAATTGCCAATTAGCATCTATTTCAAAAGAAATCAGGCTGCTGCTCTCCAAATATCTGGACTGTATGTACTGTGGTGTACTTCAGCTAATTATGGACAAAAGCAGGCTGTGACAGCAGGCTGATTGACATCTATGGAGGGATATGGGCTCTCTTTGAGAACCAGCCTCTTTCAAGGTAATGAAAAAGTGCAGGGATGTTAGCACACTGCAGAAAAAGAAAGTAGAAAATATTAATATAGAGACTGAAAGCAAATTGTCTTAATTCCTATATTGTCTTGCCCAGGTGGAGAGTCTGCCGCAAGCAGTTGCTGATAGAGACTTTCCAGTCTTTGGCACCTAGGTGCTGCAGCACTAAGGAATTTAGAAAAGAGATGAAATATACATTGTGCTTTGGAAGAGATTATATCTCTCATACAACATCAGCAAACAAGTTTATTGATTTTTGCTTATAGATGCTGATATGGAACTTCATTGTCTGTTTTGACCTGTAACAAATAATTAGCGTTCCACCACAGTTTGTGTGCCATGTATATTCAAAGAGCAGGTTTAAAGACACGTCTTCTCAGTCACAGGGAGAACTATGTTTTCCATTACTGCAGAGATTCATTCAACAGTTCTGCTAGGCTAGGTGGGATAAAGCATAGAATATTTTGGCTAATTCTACCATACAGGAGATGAGTTCAGCTTACACCTGTATGTTAGCGGTCAGCAGTACCTAGCATAAGGGCTGTAGTATCCTCAGAAATTGGTTGTTGAAATTAAAAAAAAAAAAAAAAACAACAAAAAAACCCCAACATAAAATTTAAAAAGCCCAACATTTAAACCTGAGTAATAGAAAATGGTAGAGCAACCTCCTGTCCCCTTGACACAGGGCAGAAAACTTTAAGATATGCATCTTGACCCTGAGCTCTAAGGAGTCTTTGATATAGTGCTGTTAAAGGATACACCCAACTGCTGAACTGTGGGAACAAGTGGCTGTTTCCATAAGGCAAAAAGTTCTGCTCCTGTCACTCCTAGGGAGGAGGTGGAAAAAGTTTCAAGGTTAGGAGACTAGTTTTTTGCTACTGAAATTAAGGATTTTTAAACATTCAAGGAAACAAAACAGCCTAAATGGTTCAGGGCACAAAGAGAGGGTCTGTGTTGCTTCCAGGATTTTACTTGCCTGGTCAACACTACTTTGCCTTTTCTAAGAGGTGGATTATTCCTCCTTAATGTTTGAGAAAGTAACTTCTTAGTCATAGAATAGGAAATTGATCCTGTTCTGAATTGAGAATAGAGGACTAAAGTTGTTTCAAGTTTTACTGTAATAGGCTTATCGAATATTTTGGGACACCTTTTGCCTTCATTTTGCCTATCCTTATTTTTCTATTGCCTTTTCCTGTTAGTTCTTTTCTGCTTTGGCATATATTATTTTAACCATCCCAGATGGTGCCACAATATGTTGTTTCTGCTGTCACGTCTGGGAGAGATAAATCACGTCAAACTATGGAAATCAATCAATTTATTAAAATTGAAAACTAAATGTCCTTTGAAATACCTGGATTTAGACATATATATGAGAGTTTGTATAAAATTTTTGGTTCAGCTGTTATTTTGGATTTATTTGAAGACAGGCAAACTGAAAACATGATTTATTTAAGTAATATACTGACATCATTAACAGTGTTATTTCTCTTAATTGCTTTATGGTTAAGATTATGGCCTTTAAAGGGCAATTTGCTTCTCTAAGCATCTGGGAATTACGTGTGATCTGTGGGGGTATGAGACCAAACACCTCTTGAACTGCGTCAAGCTTGGTGCTGTGACCACTTCCCCGGGGAGCTTGTTCCAGTGCCCAGCCACCCTCTGGGTGAAGAATCTCTTTCTAATACCCAACCTAAACCTCCCTGACACAACTTCAGACCATTCCCTTGTGTTCTATCACTGCTCACAAGAGAGAAGAGATCAGTGCCTGCCCACATTCTTCCCCTCATGAGGAAGTTGTAGACTGCAATGAGGTCTCTCCTCAGTCTCCTCTTCTCCAGGCTGAGCAGACCAAGTGCCATCAGGTCCTCCTCTTATGGCTTCCCCTCAAGGCCCTTCACCGTCTTCGTTGCCCTCCTTTGGACACTTTCTAACAGCTTAATGTTTTTCTTATATTGTGGTGCCCAAAACTGCACACAATATTCCAGATGAAGCTGCCCCAGTGCAGCGCAGAGCAGGACAATCCCCTCCCTCGACTGGCTGGCGATGCTTTGCCTGATGCCCCCCAGGACATGGTTGGCCCTCCTGGCTGCCAGGGCACTGCTGACTCATATCTAACTTGCCCTTGACCAGGACCCCCAGATCCCTTTCCATGGCACTACTTTCCAGCATCTCATTCCCCAGTCTGTATGTGCCTCTGGGGTTGCCTCATCCCAGGTGCAGAATCCGGCACTTTCCCTTGTTGAAACTCGTAAGGTTGATGATTTCCCAGTCCTTTAATTTGTCAAGGTCTCTCTGCAGGGCCTGCCTGCCTTTGAGGGAGTCAACAGGCTCCTTAGATTTTTAGGGATTCAACTGGAGCGGCAGATCTTGCACAAATCAAGGTCGACTGGTAGTTGATCATTCTCACAATCGTATCCTCCAGCTCAGGGCACTGAGACCCTCTTAGTCGGTCATCCGTGTTAAAGATAGAGGCACAGAAAGTGTTTAAACACCTCTGCCTTGTCTCTGTCCCTATTTGTGCAGTGACCATCCTCATCCTGTAACAGGCTAGGGTCTGTACTTAGATCTGTTCATGTATCTTCAGATATTTGTGATATTTTATCTTGATATAAGTAATGAAAACAATATAGTTCAAGGAAAACAAGAGGAGTAATACAAAAAGAGCTTTACTATAAGTTAATATTTATGCCTGCAGTTATGTGTCTATTCAATTTTGAAAATTACCTCCTTGATGAAAACCTATTAGTCTTTTTCCCAGAGTACAGCTACCATTGTAGTAATCAGAAATAGCCACGAAATTGTGTTTTGGTTTAAATCTTAAATTGTCTGATTTGGTTAGGTTTATTAGAAGTCAAATGAAAGACCTGAGAAAATCTCAGAATTCCATATTTATGTGGATACCCAGGTTAAAGCAATGTTATGGAAATCAATTCTAGGAAAAACCGGTAACTGAAATTTCTGTTAGTTATTAGTTATATAAAAACTTCATTGTTCAATTGCTTAGTTTCTAAATGAAAACTAAGTTGAGCATGAGTTTTCAGAACTTTGAAATCACCTTGGAGAAAATTTGATTAATTAGTAAATATTTCTAGGGTTGGGATGGATATTAAGTTGAATCTCTCTTTTCCACTGTTTCGGAAAAAAAATACAAATTTATGCTCATATATTTTTATGACTTTATGGGCCTTTAAATTGAGCATTTTAAAGTAAATACAGTGTCTACTGTGTACACTTCACACTGGTTTCTGTTAATTGCATTTAAATATGAATGACAGAATGCATTAATTCTGAGGCCACAGTGGAAAAAGCATAAGATGCCCAATATTTGTACATATCATTGCTTTTGTGGGAATCCTACTTATAAGGGTTATAGCCTATAAGCTCCAAGTCTTTGCCTAGATATTTTGACAGTTCTGGGCAGTGATTCTGTGTCTCCTCCCACCCATCTTAGGGAGATGAAAAGATGAAAGGTCAAACTGTTCCTTACTTTTTTCCCCACTTTGTTACTATGAGAAGAAAACGAGACCTAGTGAGAAGAGAGACACTATGGGAAGAGAACTGGGAAGCTCATCTGCATCAATGTTCAGACTTTTGCACATTGATGAGATGAAATATTTCTCAGTGAAACTTTTTCTGATTTCTGAGTGCATGCTTATTTTTCTTATGCACTAGAATTTTGCGTACTGTTTTGTCTGAATTTCTGGGCAATAAAAACACCTGAATGTTTATACTGTCAAACAGACACAAAACCTTTTGCTTTAATTAGGCTAGGCTTTATTAATGAAGCTTTTATAATATGTCAGGACAGGACTGTATATTCATTGAAGATCAAAAATATGTCATATATTTATGAAGACTGCTCTAGGCATGATTCCACAGTCTTTCCTCACACAGCTGTCAGTAGTGTTACTTGCAGAATATTGTGTGTAGAAAATAAAGCTGAATGAGTTGTACTTAACAAAACTCTGCATATGTAGGGTTGATAATATTGATAAATAAAAGCTGAGTGGACAATTTGACTAATATGTATGTATGACTGACATACATATGTATGACTGACATTTGCTAATATGTATCTATACAAAATTCTCTGTAAGCTGGCTTTTTTTTTTTTTTATTTCAATTTTTTTACATAATATGATCCATACTGAAGAACAGATGGTTCAGCAAAGGCATCTGAAGACCTGCATGGATGCACAATGAGTTTTCAACTAAACTTATACAAAAAAAAAAGGAAGTATTCTAGTGGTGGAAGCAGGGACAGGTGACCCAGGAGGAATATAGAAACTGCTGTCCAAGCAGGCTGGGTTGGGATGAGGAAATCCAAGGCAGACATGTAGTTGAATCCTGTGAGGGATGAAAAGAGCAACAATAACATTATTTTAAAAGAAATAAATCAGATAAGAATCAGCTACTGTCATGTTTCTCTTGAAGTTGTATTCAGGTTGTTAGACTCTAGCTATCCAGTAAAGGAGGCTGAGAAATAAAGTTGAAACTTGGGAACTGGTGCAGGAAAAATAATGTCCAAATAATCTACAAAATCAGGCTTGCTGCATAAACCAGGAATATTATTTCACTAAAATTTGTAGTTTCATTGTTTTTTCTGCTACATGCCCAGCGATGACACACAAAAGGAAGAACAGCTTTCATTTTCAATTAAAGAGGAAGAAAAAAAGTCAAATCATTCTTATTCCTATAACATTATATATAAAATATAAGAAATTATTCATTATATGAATGTGTTTTAATGTAAGTGACATTAAAGTAAGGAAATAAGGAATGATAAACCTACCCAGGTGAATGTTGAAGAAATAGTTGTGTTTCCATCACCAAACTTCCCAAAACTTCATTAACATCTGTGATGAAATAACAGGTAGCATGATGAAAAGCTGGTTTCTAAAAGGTACATTCTCTCTGGGATTTGTAAGTTGTAGGGAAGAATAATTAGACAGGTAAAGAATATATTACTGTGAACGAATCTGATAAGACTGAGGCACTGTAAATGCATTTTAGAGTTGATGCGACATACAAAGCACATGCACAATGCAGTGCTATGGAAAGCCTGTCTTTGCTAATCACTCTTGTGGATTGGGAAAGAAAATACATCTTTTTGCCCGAGAAACCAGTCATGCTAGGACAAATGCATCTTTCAGATGGAGTCAGGGAGTTCACAGGAAGGAAAGTTTAATGTTTACTGCAAGAAATAAGTAAAAATGTATTGTTTGTTTTTTTCTGTGAAGAAGAAGTAATATTTACCAGACTTTTTCAAAACAGCAGGTATATGGGCAGTGCAGAACAAAACAGAAAGCATCTTGGAGTCCTTGCTGGGAAAGCCAGCCATGCATAAACTCCCTGCTAATTTTAAGTAGCCAGCTGAAGGAAAAGTACCAGAAAACTGGAGGTAACCTTTGGAAAAAAAAAAAAAAAAAAAAAAAAAAAGCACAGATTGAATCTGGTATGTATAGGAAATCAGAGCCAAATAGATGAAAGAGCTTTAGTCAGCATAGCCCAGGAAATGGAGTCCTGGAAGATAAAATCTGAGGAGAAAAGAGGATTAAACCAAATAATTTCTTCAGGAACATCTGGTCTGGCTGAATACATTGCATGGAAAACAGCCCTTTTAAAATGACCACAAAATGGTCTCAAAACTAGGGTATCTCTGGAAGCCAGCCAACAGGAAGAAGCTTGAGAACAAAATCCACCCAATGACGACGGCAGAGAAGACTCATAGAGTTCTGGAGCAAGCCGGAGGCAGTGTAAATATATGATGAGCAGACTTTAGGAGAAAGGCTAGTGCTGTGTTTACCAGGCTGATACACTTAATTTTCATCCAACATTCTTATGGGACAGGTGATTGAGACTCTCCAGAAGCACATCTCTATGAAGACCTGCAAATGACTTTGTGGATCCTGGATGTAGTCATTCAAGTTTCTTGGCTGAAACATAGTCTGCTGAGAGTTGAGCAAGGCCTAAGGATTATCTGAAGTTATTCACAACTCCTAAATCTTCAGGGTACCATGCATCTGGGATTACACAGCCCAACACAATCACTCTGATACCTGTATCTGGCCTCTTAAATGATACAAGACTGATGCAGTGAAATGGAGTGCTTAAATAAAAACACCTTTCATGCCAAAGATAGAAAAGAGAAAACTGAAACAAAGAGCACCTAAATCAAGTGATTCCCAAATCACTCTTCCTGTAGGAAAACCATTGTTAATTTTCTTATGTATAGTGGATTTAGTACAGCTGATAAGCCTATATGCTCTTGTTACGCAGGGCAGAGTGTAAAACACAAATATCAAACCCCATTTTTAGAATTGTTGAATCTACTGGAATGAAACCTATTTTTGGGCCACCACAACCCCAAAGCAATATGTAGCTAGAATAAAATTAAGATAATTTAGTTGGAAGATTGCACTGTATCAGTCAATCTCATTCCCAAAAATGACCTTGATTCTGGTATAAAACAGTATAGAGATCTTCTCGGGAGATACTAAAAACCTTTCTGGATGTGATCCTGCACAGCCTGCTCGAGGTGAACCTGCATTAGCAGGGAAGGTGGACCCGATGGTCTCCAGAGGTAACTTCCAACCCTTCCAATCACCCATTCTGTGATTCTTAAGAGATGACCACTGAATACATTTAATGGATTGGAATAATTGAAGAGATAAACTACTTTTCTGTCTTATTCAGAGGTAGTTTGTCATATTGCTAATAAACATTTTAGATTTTCTCCGTGAAGTAGAACAAAGAGGCAAGTAAGAGCTGCAAAAACAGTCTAGAAATAGAGTTTATAGATAGTGTACTGTCTTACTAAGAGTTTGACTTGTGTCATCTGATTCACAGCATAGATTTGGATCTATCTCTTCCGTAGCTTAATTGAATTTCCTAAATAGTAAAATTGATAAGCCACTTTCTTTTCTCATTTTGCAGATTCAAGCTCTGAGAAGTGTTTTTAGTAAATTTGTAATGAAACTTTTAGAAGGTTTTGGGAGCAGTGGTGATGTTGGTTTTTTTGTTTGTTTGGTTTTCGGTGTTTTGGTTTTTGGGTTTTTTGTTTGTTTGTTTGTTTGTTTTTTTCTTGGTTGGTTGGTTTTGGTTTGTGTGTGTGTATGTGTGTGTGAAATCAACATTTTCCGTAGGCATCGTTAATATTGTTAGAAAAGTCCTGGCCAGATTTAAGGTGTTTGCGTGGTATAGGATTATGGTTTCAAGGCAGGACTTCTCAAATTTGTCTGTGTCATGCTTCTGGGGCCACAGGGCAATGTGCTGTTAATGCTGGCTAGTGTTTGTTATGCTGAGAGTCAAGTAGTGTAGCTGAATTTTTGTAACTCTTCAGGTCTCTCCTCTTGAATCACTATCAGTTGAACAAGTGGGTGGATTTGGATTACGTTGATCTGCTACTCTTACAGTACAATGTAGATCTTTCTAGAAGCACTGTAGTGGCTGTGCATATATATATGGCACTCTGGAAGAGCATTTATCTGTCTAGTATTTGGATTGATGGCAGCATTAGCTATAGGAGCATCGACTTCTACCCAGACTGTGCACCAGAATTCCTAATACCACAGGTATTCGAGTAGCAGATGTTTGTGTTAATTGAAGCATATTGAGATATCCTTTACCTGTCTGTGGTATAGACATTGCTTTAAAATGCCTGTTGAACAGACAGTGTAATTACTGTGTGGAAGTTCATAAATACTGAAATTACAGATTCTGATGTTAATGCACTGTTATGAAAGCCATGGGAATATTGGTTGAGCCCTTTTCCTACTGGAATCTGTTTTCACTCCTGTTTTGTTTTCAGAAGAGGAGCACAAAGGCAAATTCTGTGACAGGCTTCAGAGCAGTCGGACCATATTTGTTATAAGTCAGTTCAAAAAAGATGTATATAAATCTACTTTTTCTAGTCTTGAAAGTAAATAGACTATAAAGGGACTTACAGCAATTTTTGGAGAAGTGGATTGACTTCTCTTGTATTTGTCATCAGCTTGATTAGTAACATGCCTGAGACCATCTAAGAGTGTTTAATTCTGGACTGGTGGGAAGCAAGGCCCTCTCAGGGAGGGTGTCTTATTTAAGTTCTGCTGGCGTTGCTGTCATAAATGCTAGGATAATTGGGCTAGAAAAGAAAGTAAGCTGCTTCTTGAAGAAGAGACTCAGAGAGCAGCAGTGTGTCCCTCTTTGTCTCCCATGTATGCATTATGCAGTGCAACCACTCTGCAAAGCTCTTGAAATGAAAAGCAGGCAGATATGACACCCTTACAAGACTCCATCTAGGATATATTCTTTCCTTCCCGTGCTTTATTGCTAGTACCAACAGTCTATCAGGTTGAATTCTATGCTTGGTAATAGAGAATCCTGAAAAGAGCTTATAAAAATGAGCTGATGATTGGAAATCTGACGAATAATCCTTGTAGGTAGACAAAAAAAAAGCAGACCTAAGGTTGCTTTTTCATTGAAGAACAGATGGGGATCTGATTACACACACATAATTGATTTGTAAACTGATTAATGCTGGGAGTAGGTTGTTGCTTTTAATAGGCATAGCTACTTGTCTCTTGATATGCTTTAGTATCTACCTAATGAAATTTTTCATCACCTTTGCTTCTTTCAAGAGGCTTTTAGCATTATTTTACAGGATCTGAGGATCAATACTTATAAGAATGGAAACTTTTCAGCTGTCTCCATGGATAGCTATTATCTTTTGGAAGAGGAGGCATATAACATTGTTCATATGGAAGCATCCTCCTCACATAACTCAGTGTCAAGCCTAAATGTTTACAGTCTCTACAAATTTTGTACCTATTGTAAATTATTACTTTTTCCATGTGGAAAGTATGAGACCCCTAATGCCATTTCTAGAATGCTTATCACTCTTGCTATTGCAGGCCTATTAATATCATGGTCAATTTTATTGTAGTGTTCTGCAAGGAATTTTAACAGTTTTGCTGTCTTGACTTCACAAAATTAATAATGATAGAGATAATGATTATAATAATAATAATTGCTATTACTTAAAAATATTAAGAAAAATGCTACGATCTCTCTTCTTGAAGTTCTCTCCAGAATGATTCTTGGCTTCCATGCGTTCTTATAAGACTAAACTATCATCCAGGCCTGGGTTTACCATTTTAAACTCTGAGGCTGTAGTCAGGACTTCAAGCAAGCACAGAGAACATTTGTTCTGGTCTTAGGAAACAAACAGAGGTCTCAGAAGTTAAACTCTTAAATAGATGAGGGAAAACATAATACTGAGAAGACACTAATCTATTTCTTACCATACTAGTCTAGACTAGACTCTGTGGTAGGACTTATTTTTTTGACAAAACTGAGAGTTATGTTTTTATGAACAGATGTCATAGCATGCAGCAAAGTACAGCAGCAAGTGTACTTTAAACATAAAAGAGAAAAGCCTTAAGGAACATTAAGGATGAGGAGAGCCGACAGTTAGCATTAAAAATATATGGTCTGCCATGAAAAAAACTATGTCAAATGTGAGCTGGACTATAGGTTTTTACTGACTTAATTGTGTTAAAAACAAGTTGAGAAAATAAAATGTTTTGTGTACAGAGATTTCCAATATGCACATTTAAAAAATCCTTATTGACATTATCTAATGAGAAGCAGCATACTGTCCTTAGTATTTGTGTAGAAGAAAGTGCATGCATGATGAGTATGGAGAAGAGAGTTAATTAGAGTAATGACTGTACTGACAAGGTGATAATGTCAGAAGTCCACACAGCAGATACCAGAAACTGCATCAAATTTGTGACCCTTTGTCTACTTTCTGCTTGTAGAGGAAACAGAATTAGAGTGGAAAAGTACAAAACTTCTGCAAAATATAAATGCCTCAATTTAAATTCTAATTTGGTAATTCGAAACACAAACTTGACATTTAAAACATGTTTTTCCAAAAGAGACACATTAAATGATAAAAGCAATCTTGGGGGGCTTCTTAACACAGATTTACATGTAAACAACAAATCAACGTAGGCAATATCTATCTGTTTCTAGCATTCTTCTTTGTATGGTTTGAGGCTTAAAATTTCTGCGCAAATATACAACATTTCTAATGTTAAAGAAAATTTCATTCAAGAAACCTATTTTCATTGGTTTAAGGATATCCATTGTCTACAGATACCTGGACTGAATGTTTCTCTTCTTACATTGTAGTAAGATCTTTCCAGTTTTTGACAGTATGGAGAAGTTGAAACAGTTAGTGAGAAGATTTCACAGAGCACTAAGTCCAGACATTGAGAAGAATTGTAAAATTAGTATGAGTCCTGCAGTGTATGCTAATAGAAGCAAACTTTCCATCGAAATCCACAGATTTATTTGATACTGTGTTTGCTATACGTCTGTCCTTACCACTTGCTCAACTTTTCTTGTGTGCGGGACAGCTAGAAGGGGCACTCATTATTGTTTCAAGGTTGCTTATGAAATCCTTTTGCTCAGGTTCTAGACCATTTATTTAATGGAATGATGACATAGAAGTACATCAAGCTGCATTATCAGCTGCACCTCTTATAACAAGGTCTTTATGATAAAGTGTTCAGACAGCTTGGTTTCAAGTTTAAATTCTGAAGGTTTAAATCACAAATTATTATGTCCCATATGCCTTTTTAAGTTCAATAAATGGGAAATTTATGGCTCCCAAGATATTAAAGTTCAGAGACAAATTCTCTTTTCTCCTGTTTGAAAACTATAATACACTGACAGTGTGGATGGTAAAGATTAGAGGAATGGTGACAATAGTACTCAAATGTTAAACTTTTTATTCAACAGCTGGATAGCATTTTAGGAGCTGCCACATGCCACTGTCACTCCTTTCCACTGTTCATTAAAATAACTTGCGACATATGAAAGGTTGAGAATAAAAAAGTGTACTGATCTTTTTCACAAATTTCAGTCTTTCATGATATACTGGAATGTTTGAGTATGTAATCCTGACTTGGGCAAAATTCACATTTGTGTCAAAAGAGGCTTTATGTCTGTGACATCAAGAAGTCTAGCTACTCTGCTGCCAGAGGGGTATATAAAGAACAACCTTATATTGGATATTTTTGCCTTAACATTTGGCATTTTCAGATTCTTAGAATCCTAAATCTGTTCTTAGATAGTGAAAAGGTAGCACTCAAGATGCTGAGTTCTTAATTCTTCTCTGTTACGTTAAGTAGGAGTTGTGGGGCATGGTACATTTATTTTAAAGTCAGTTTAAATACTTAAATACAGAGTCTTCTCTCTCAGGGATAGATCTGCTGTGGAGACTGGCAGAAAAAAGGATTAATTGAGGTGGCTTTTCTTTATCTCCATCCTTCTTATCTTCAAGTTGAGGCTGCATCCACCCAAACACCAGTTTCCTAATTTTGAGTGTCTGAGCCTCACATTTTCCTCAGGTCTAGTAACTTTCTTTAAAGGATCACCAAATATTTTCAAAATAATTAGAAAATAAAGCTCCTTATGGAGGTTAAAAATTATGGTAGTGTTACACTTGCATATCCTCGAGTGGCCAAGCTTCTCAGATTGGCAGTGTGATCTGGTTTAATTGGGCATATCAGCATCCTACCTCTACTCTTGCTCCATTTGTGGCTGAACACTGCCTTCCTCTCCCACTCATCACTCTCACCTTTCTGGTCTGTAAGGAAAAATTCAGCAGGAGCAAGATGAGTTTGGGTTTAAGGGGAGCACTGAAAGGACTCCCTAAAGGGATTATGGGACCACAGCACTCTCATCCTAGGGCAGAACTGGGAATGGAGAGCAGAATCCACTCTTCAAATCAGCTTATTACTAGACATGAATTTATCCTTTTTGTCATTTTGTTGGTTTGTTTGAGTTTTTTTTCTGTTTATCCAATGAGGAAGGGGAATGAACTGTGACTGATTTATGAACAGTAGGTAAAAATACAATGGTTTTGAATGTACATGCTGCTAAAGAAAACAAATCAAACAAAACTCCCAAAAGAATCTACACCCTCTTAAGAACATGCACTCTTTTAAAAATAAATTTAAAAAGAAAATAAAAATCTGAATTTCTGAGTTGCATCTAGTAGAGATGGGGACATCAGCTTGGAAAGTAGTACCATGACAGAACTCCCCTGCCTTTCAGCTGTCCTTTTCAAGTACTGTTGCTAGAGACTACAGCACAGCCTGAAAGGTCAAAAGCTACAACAGTTTAGAGCTTGAGGGAGAATAAATAACATTGTTTTTTCTTTACTTATAAGATTCCAAACCCCTACTATCACTTTTACTCTTAAATGTTATCTCCTTGTAAGCATTTTTGTCTCTGCCATTTTGTATAATCCATGTCCCTGAATGCAGCTGGGCTGAAAAATGGTATTAAAATAGCTAGTTTCTTTTCAGAGTTACTGCAATTGAAAATCCATTCTGACAGTTTATAACTCTGTTTTATCCATGTCTTCCTCCCAACTGAAGTTGTTAAACTATCCTTCGAAGTTTCAGAATTTAATTACTTTGAGGTATCTTGCTCTCTCCAGAATGTAGAAGAGGAATAAGGAAATAAAAAAATAATCAGAAAGCAAACCCAACTCCAAATAAAGCTCCTGGGAACAGCAGAGGAAAAGATTCTCTTAATAAGCTGATGGTGCTGGGTAATTTTGCAGTCAAGTGGTGATATTGACACAGGGCTGTTACACAACTGTCCCAAATCTCACTGTTAAGTAATGTTCCATGGATGGCACTTGTCATCATGTGAGTTGTATGCTATGAGCTCCATGAATTTGGAGATTCTCAAAATACCATGTACCTGTTATGCTAATGACCAATATATTGGTAGTAAGGGATTTTATAAATATTCAACTGAGGAACAATGACTTAAATCATGTTTTTGAATGTGTTAAAGAAAGATGAATGAGGAAAGTCACTTCATTTACACTTATTTCCATTTATTTTACACTGTATCACATTTATTTTCAAAATAGGTATGTTATTTCCACCCCCCTTCCAACACTTTTTGGATTGATTCCCATCTGCTCCCCACACTGCAATATTTAAGCAGTGTCTTTCAGGTTGTTCAAATTGTATTTTCATACACTAACCGTAAGATAAGGTACTGTTTTATGTTTGAATTTACACCATGCCTCAATATTTTATGTAGAATGGCTAGCATAGAAGCTGGATAGACACCTAGAAAAACTAGTTTTATGTTTTAAAAAACCCAGTTGTGTCTGGTCCTTGGCAAGCTCCTCTGTCATTTTTATTGGCAGAACTTGAAGCTATGTGTGTCTTTGTTCTGTGCCCTACTACTTTTATTTCAAGGACCTACCTGGCAGACTTGTTTCTGATAATAAACTCAGTCCAGTGTGATCCTTATGAGAAACACTGGATTGATCACGGCAGCATATTTCTCTCTTTAAATCTGCATCCTAGCTTTCAGTAATAAAAGGTCTCATATGGAAAGCAAATAGTAACTTGGTTGATCCAAAAAGCCACCATCAAAAAAATGGTAATAAATAAAAAATTCAAAACCAAAATGCCATGTTACATAGTTTGTGACTAAACTAAGTTCTAATAACTTGGCTATAGTTCAGAATTGTGACTTCTTCTTAAGCATCTCAGCTGGGAGCCTGAAAATATTTCAGTAAAAACAGTACTTGTGTGAGACTGAGACAGAGCATTTCAAGAATGCATCATTGTATTAGATATGCAGAGCTACTGATGAGCAGAATAAGAAAGATAGGAATCTTTATTTACATTTATGCTTATTCATGTGGGAAAAACTCATCAAGTGTAGTTTTTCCAATGGAGTTTTTCCAACAGCAATGTACTGGTACTTATTTCGGCAATAGTCATTGGTGGTACTTACTTTCAGCAAAGTACTTAGCTATGTACTTTTGATACTTATTTCAGCAAGTAGTCATTCATCCAGTTTCATGTAATTTTAGCTGTCTCACTTTACATTGACATTAATAACAATGTGACATAATGTAATTTGGGGTAATGTTTTTAAAGGAAGAAAGTAGGAAAGACCTGCTTGTGTTATAAAACCAGTATTAGACTGGTTATTCCAACCTGTCTAATAACCACAGGACAAAATTTTGCTTTATATCTCTTTACTTCTCCTTCAGAGTCTCTCTCCTTGGCTTTCCCTTGGTGACAGTGGAATCACAGTGACCAGACATTAATGTTTGCTTTTTGGACCAAAGCAGAAATCCTGCCTCTATTTGGCATTATGTAAACTGTATTATGAATGGAAGACTAATAAGATGGCTGAATCTATTCAGAAACAAACATCTCCAAAAGGAAAGCTTGTTTAACCCTGTTCCTAAACATACAAGGCAGAGTTAAAGCTAAAAACAGTAAAAAGGCATTTAAGCATGAATCAATTCTTTTTGTAACCTCAGTTTTTCTCTGTAATTATTTGTTTATTCCTTTTTATCCAGCTAATTTCCAGTTGTAGATTATCTGGATTCCTGAGGGAGTTCTTAATCTGTATGTCTCCTTTCTTGCCTGATAGTACTTGCTGACTCTGGGCAGTCTCTAATTTCCCACTTGTCTGTCTGATTTTAGACAAGCAGATCTTCAATATTTTCAGAAGGATTTCCAATCCAGGGCTTAGCCATGAAAAGGATAAATCATTCTCTGCCTGATTGGAGATTGACAAGGGATATTTTCCAATAAACACCCCCTTTATTTTATTTCTCAAATTGGTCTATGGCTTTTTCTCCTTGCTTGTTCTCTATTTTTTCTCTTCTTTTGTCATGGGCCTACAGGCCATGTTGATAAAAAGCAACTTTCTGAAAACGGTGGAGTTCATCTTAAACTCAAATATTATGGTCACAGGACCTTCAGGGTATATAGGAGACTATTGGAAGCCTGAGAGAAATAGTTAAAAGGTGATAAAAAGTTTCAGAACTAGTTGAAGACTGCTACCTGGTAATATTTGAGGCTAGATGAGAATTTTGAAGATAACAAAATGGTCAATTCTATCCAATCTTGGTGAGCTGTAGTAGCCAAAGTAGGGGAATCAAGCATATTTTAACATTCTTGAATGAAGCATTTTGAATTTTTCTTCTGGAATAGTTTGATTTTGAATACCCTTTGGTTTATGCTGAGAGGGAAAACAGCTTTAAAAACTCAAACAAGGAATACTCTAAACATTTTGGATTAAATTAGACATTCAGTTGATACTGAATTATTTAGAAGAATAAACAAGAAAAATTTTGTATTTGCTTTGGCAGAGAAACTGAAATATCCATTGTTTTTACAGCTCTGTCCTGCTGGTTGTTGTGATGTTGTGCTGGCAACTAGAAATACTTTCATCAGGACAAGAAGAGTCAAAGTGAGGTAGTTTATAGACTTTAGATAGACATTGATAAACTTAGATGGGTGTAAGCTTTCAGGTAAAAATTGGTAGCCACAACTGCAGCTCGATTGGCTCATGTCATGTGAAAAGAAATAGAAAAGAAGAACCTTCTGTCCAAACTGTATTTTTTTTTTTAACTACCAGTGTCCCCTGCAGGAGATCAAAGCCTTCTGATGTCCAAAACAGTCTGTTAGCATGTCCTTAGATGAGACTCTTTGCTTAAAAGATTCACTGAAATAGATAGTACATTTGATACCAGTTATATAGCCACAATACTTAATAGCGAAAGGAAAACCCCTTAACCAGTTTTTCCTATGAGTTATTTTGCCATCAGCTAAACTGTCAATGCCTAAAAACGGATTGACTCTAACCGTTTACGTAATAATATGTTTATTAATATAAATTTGTGACAAAGGGTTCATTTCATTAGTGATAACATTTAACTGCAAAAATTATACTGAAACCACAGAGCATCAACAACAAGGCCAGGCATAAGCAAATGCTCTAAGGCAAAGCCACTTGCAAAGAATACTAATACCACAAAACCTAAGCAAAAACTCTAAAGCAAAGCCACTTATAAAGCATATGCTCTAAAGCAACTTAAAACAACTTACAAACTCTAAAGCACTTCAGGAAGGATATTGAGGTGCTGGAGCAGGTCCAGAGAAGAGCAACCAGGCTGATGAAGGGACTTGAGCACAAGTCCTATGAGTAGAAGCTGGGGGAGCTGGGTTGTTCAGCCTGGAGAAGAGGAGGCTCAGGGGAGACCTCATTGCTCTCTACAGCTCCCTGAAAGGAGGTTGTAGCCAGGTGGGGGTCAGTCTCTTCTCCCAGGCAGCTATCAGTAAGAAAAGAGGGCATGGTCTCAAACTCTGACAGGGGAGGTTTAGGTTGGATATTAGGAAGAAATTCTTTACAGAGAGGGTAATCAGGCACTGGAATGGGCTGCCCAGAGAGGTTGTGGATTCACTGACCCTGAAGGTTTTTAAGATGAGACTGGATGTGGCACTGAGTGCCATAGTCTAGTTAACTGCGGTAGTTGTGGATCAAGGGTTGGACTTGATGATCTTGGAGATCCTTTCCCACCCATCTGATTCTATGATTCTATGAAAGGCTTAAACAGAAACATGTTGATGTGATTGCTGGACTGGTGCCATGTTAAGTGGAGGCAGGTGGCTCGCCATGCAATCAATGCAATGCCAAGGTACTTGAGCACCAGAAAGCGAATACCAAAACCTGGAGACTTTGTTACTAATTTGAAATAGTTGGATGTATTTGTTTGGAGGTTTGTTTGTTTTTATTTGTTTGGGGTTTTTTGTTTTGTTTTGTTTGTTTTTGGTTTGGTTTGGTTTTGGTTTGGTTTTCCCAAAAAGTAGTGTAGTTGGATTTTTCTACAGATCAACCAAAAATACATATGGCAAGTAGAAATGGATGTGCAGGGAAGCACATGGATGAGCAAGGAGCTCCTAACTGAACTCAGAAGACTTGAAAACGAATTCTGCGGAAGATGATAGATGGAGCAGATGACCCAGGAGAAGTATAGGTTAATCTTGAGTTGAATCTTGGAAAGGATGTAAAGAGCAGCAAAAGATTCTACAGGCACCTCAGCAGCAAAAGGGAGACTGGGACAAATGTGGTCTTGCTGCTGAATGGGCATGGGGAACTGGTGAAAAATTACATGGAACAGGCCAAGGTACTCAGTTCTGCCTTTACCTCAGAATTTGCTGGTAAGACCAGGTTTCAGGAATCCCTAGTCCCCAAGACCCAGGGGAAAGACTGATCTCTTCTTTCTGTGCTGTCTTGTCTCACTGTCTTTGTGGGAAAGCATCCAGCGTATCTCATCCTCGGCATTTTCCCTCCTCTGGTTGCAAACAACAGCCTGCTCCAGCCAGATCTAAATGTCAGCAGTGAATGTGTATTACATTTCCCTGACTTCTCTGAGCAGGAGTGGCAAACTAAAAAAGGCCAGTGAAGATAGCAAGAATGTGTTAATTGCACTGACACCAGCATGGACACAGAGGGTAGCCAGGCAACAAGAAAACAGGCCTTTCATTTGTCAGACAGGACACAGAACAATCTCTACACGTTCTTCCCTCTGGTTTGAATCAGGGAAAGCAATTTGAAAAAGGAAATGTGCAGAATATACAAAATTTTGCACAAGGGAAATTTCTGTAAAAAAGTAAAAATCAAATAGGGGAGTACATAGGTAGAAACACATATTCAGATTCAGGTAACATGATTATGAGCTCTAAGTCATTATCTGCATAGAAAGGAACAGATTGTAAGTCATTGGAAAAGTGCTTCCAGTGTAAAATAAATAAAATACTTCCAGAGAAAATATGAACGAGGAAGAGGCCATTTGTGCTGCTTGAAGCTGGATATTATGATAAAAACAGAACACATCTTGGGTGTAGTCAAGGCTTAAGATAGGATTTTGATTGTAGATTTTATTATTTTAATGTAACCCTCCCCCAAACTTGGTCCATATTTGATAAACATTTCATATTATTTCCCTTGCTATGAAGAAGAACCTTAGTTGTATTAATTATAAATTTTGTTCAATTTTCTTTCATTTTTGCTGAAATTTTTTTTAACGAGCATCAAAATATATAATTTTGACAAAAGTTTATTGCTCATTTGAAGTAACTTAAGCTAAATACTGGGTGATATCTCTCTATTTGGAGTTATACTTAGAAGGTTACATCAATTGTAGTACATGGTCAGATCACACCTGCTGTACTGTCTTGTCTGGTGCCTGCAGCAGGTGCCTGGGAAAAGCCTAAAATTGTAATGACAGTTTCTTAGAAAACCTTCTCAGCTATTTGAATCCAGGACCTTTCTGAGATGAAGGTAGTGTCTTGGGTTTTTATGCAGTCAGCTCTTAAGCTGTCACAATGGACTTGCAAAGTGCGGTAACCACAGGAACAAAATCACACTATGCAGTGGCAGAAATTTTAATAATAATTAAAAAATAATCTGTGTTTGATTTGGTTTTGTAGCGCAAAATAGAATAATATACTGACAGCGGGGCAGATTTAATCTAGAGCTCACTTACCTGAAGGATATGTTCATATCAACCTGCACTCTGTGACATTTAACTCACTTTTTGTGTTTTTGTTGTCCTATAAAAGAGAGTTCTGCAGCTCCTCAGAGGAACGAAGAACTTCTGAGTTTTATATACTTAAATATTTTTTACTATTCAAAGAATGGTGAATACACTTTTAATTCACTGTTAAAAATAAGTGAACAATATTCCCTGTGCACCTTTCTCATGATTGTATAACTGTCTATAATCTCTCTCCTCAGATGCCTGATTTATTTCCAGGTTGAGGAATCAGTCTATTTAATCCTACTTGGTAGAGAAAATATAAAAAGCTGGAAGTCTTTTATCCCCTTTCTGTGAATCTTTCCTAGCTTTACTTTGACATTTCAAATTATGAGTTGGGACAGAAATGCACAAACTATCAAAAAAAGTTGGTGAATCGATTTGTTCCATGGTACAATAATGTTCTCTAGTGTTTTGTACTTCTCATAATTTATTGTTAATTACTTTTTTTGTCATTGTAATTCAAGATCTTATTTTTGGATAGTAATGTTCAGTTCAGGGCTCATCATTGAACATATTAAAATAAAGAATTTCACTAGTTAAGGTACTTTTTCCTGGTGTGCAATGCTTCACTTATTAAAACTGCAAGTTACATTCAATACAGATAACTAGCCATTCGGATTCATAAGGGTTTCCTAGAACTCTATGCAGTCAGTTCTTTGCTAATCTCAATAACTTGGTGTCTTTAGCAAGTATTGTCACTTCACTGTTCATTCTGTTTTCTGTATCACCTCAGGATATGTTCAGCATTTTTGAATTCTTCCATAGATTACTGTGTATCTCAACTGCTGACCTCTTCCCCTCTGAAAATTGACCATATACCTACTCATCTACTTTTTAACCTCTTCTTTATCCATTGAAAAACGTTCCTTCATGCCGTGATTTCCCTGAAGAGATTCTTTGAGGTCCTTTGGTACGAGAACTTGTCCAGTGCCTGTTGCAAATCCAAACAGAATGTATCAGTGTATCTTCTGGATATCCTTTAAGCATACTTTTTCCATATCCGTATCTATTTTTCTAGACAATTTTTTTTTTTTTTGGAGGTTATTCCATTCCAGATGCGTAACTTGGCCTTTATTGTGCCTAATGAGGCTCCTGTCAGCACATTTCTCCAGTCTGTTGAGATACCTCTGAAAAAACTGCATTTTGAACTTTCCAGCATTTTGGTCTCCCATTTTCTCTGATTTTTCTGTAATCTATGAACCCACTGAGACTGCACTCTGTCCCATTGTCTGGGTTATTAATAAACACAATAAATAGTATTGGCCCAAGTATCAGTCTTCAACTGACTGACAACTGATTATGAGTTGGATTCTGTGCTACTGAATGCAACCCTTTAAGCCTCATGATTTAAGCACCTTTTCATTTGTGTTATCATCTATTAATCCAGTCAATAACTCAATAGTTAAAATGTAAGGATACTACAGGAGGCAGTGGCAAAGATATTGCTAAAGGAAAGGTAAAATAGTGGCCTCTGCTCTCATCAGAGAAGGCAATCAGGTTGGTAAGGAGTAACTTTCCCTTGTCAGATTCATGCTGGTTGTTTCCTTGCAAATTTGATAAAGAATGGCTTTGCAATGGCTTCAGTCAAATCCTTCAGTAGACTTAGATGCTTCTAATCTGATCCCATGGACTTATATAGTTAGTTAAGTTTTATTCAGTTAGTTTAGATGTCTCCTAACTCCACATGTTTTTCTGATGCTATTCGCTTTCCATCCTGGTTTCTGTTGAGCTTTGTCTTTCCTAGCTCCATGCCTACATATTCAGGCAATGCCTCTGGATTTTTTCATGGAAAACTTATACCTTCTTCCACCCTCTGTATATTAGTTTTTTTGTGTTTCATCTGCATCCAGCATCTCCACATGTTCACATATGCTGGCCTTCTGCTGTGCCTGCTCAGATATCTATATGTTGGAATGGATCAGTCTTAGGATTCCTGAGCATCAGCCAGCTATCCTGATGCCCTATGCCTTTCAGAGCAATCTCACATGGGACAGAGCCAAGAAGATCCCTAAACAAGCTTATATCTGCTATTCTGAAGTCCATGACTGTAGTTCTACTATTTTTTTTACTTACTTTTCTCTGAATTGTCAACCCCACTCTGATCACTGCAGCCATGGCAGACCTTACCTTTCACATGCCCGCTTCATAAAAATCAGTCCATAAGGTCATCTTCCCTGGTTGGGCTGACACTCACCTTTATCAAGGAATTGCCATCAATGTATTTCAGAAATCTCCTTGATGGTTTATACCCAGAAACCAGAGTGGTTGAATCCAGGGCTTGCATCTTTTTTCGCTATATATATTACTTACTATGTAATTTTTTATAATTTGCTTTATACAGATATCAGTGCTGCCAGTTTCTTGGATCTTGCTGGAGCCCATTTTAGAAATATATATTAAATTTGCTATCTTTAAGACTTCAGGTACCAAAGCAGTTTTAAGGTTATACACCACTTAATAGTTCAGAGCGTTCATCTCTGGATTACTTTTAAAATTCTTGCATAAATAATAATCCTAAAAATGTTTTGTTTTTAATTTTATCTGTATTCTATAGCCCCTTGTAACAACACTATGGTTTGAGATTAGAGTTTTTCACAAGCAGCCCCACCTATTCTGGGATGAGAACTTCCTTGAGCTCTGCCATGATTAACTTGGTCAGGGGGAGAAATATGTTTTTTCCTGGTGTGGTTTTATCTTCTTAATCACTTCTTTGATCATTTAGTCCTTCTTTGAACTGTCAAGATTCCTCTTTTAATGTGTTTGAAGAAGGATTTATTAATAATATTAATGGCTTTTGCAAATTATTCTTCAAGCTCTTTGTTTTCTTCATTTTGACACTGCTTTAGTTTTTGAAAGATGCTTACTTCCTTTTGTTAACTAATTCTGTGCTGTTGTTAATCTATGTCAAGATAACTGTTGCCCTTTCCCTCATGTATTTTTTTTTTTCTTTTTTTCGATAGGTAGTATTAATTTGTCCTGTATCTCCAGCTTGGTATTCTTGAATGCTGCCTGCAAAACTTTGACTTGCAGCTGCCTCAGTTAGCTCCTTTTTATCAATCTACTTCATCCTGAAGTTCCTTATTATGAAGCAGAACATTCTGTAGTGGATTTGTGTATTCAGTTGCTTTTGCAGTGATGCTGAATCTAAGTACATATTGGTTGCTGTTAACACTGCTATTCCTGCATGCTACTCAGAAAAAAAGATAAAAGTTGCTTCTTTACTCTCTGGCCTCATGTTAAGTTGCTTCATAAAAACTTTGATTTGTGTCTAAAAGTTTACTCTTGCTGCCATGCTCATTTTCGTCTCCTTCTGCTCACTCACCTGCTACCACATCCCTGAGTGAACTGTCTTGGGCATAGTACTGTTCTGGAGTGTCCCTGAAGGTCATCTCAACAGGTTAGGTTCCTAAATATCTTTACCTAACTCTTCAATACTTCAATGCTTCCACTGTCCCTTTGTAGGCATTTAGAGTGAATCCAACTGCAGCATGTAATTTTCTCAGAAAAGACCTAAGGACGCTTGTTCTGTCTGCTCACTCGGTCATATGTGTGATAATGAGATATTCTGCCCTTTAAGAGACGCAAGTTATTTACTCTGTATGACTGCTGGTAATATTAGCTAGGACCCTCACTTCATCCAGTCCTGTTTGCATTAGTGGTGTTTAGGTTGGGGAGTGTGCATGAAGCATGTAATGTGGGAAGACAAATTAAAATTGCGTTGTCTTGCTTTGCTAAGATATGGAAGATATTCCTTCTTTACTCCCTGTGCAGCAAAATACATTTGTGTCTTGTGTGCATAAAGTAGCCAACCTGTTGACATTTTCGTTTTGTTCTGTTGTTTTGATTTATACAAGTGCATGTTGCAGTTTTGAATTCAATCAGAACAAATTAGCATTTGTGGAGAACTGACCTCCTAAAATAGACAAAACTTTGATAAAAGATGTTATTGTGGTGGCGACAGTGGGAGGGATTTGCAAGCATGCATTTTAAGTATGTTCAGTCTGTTACCAAGTCAAAATGGTTATCTGTACTTTGCCTTGCATCACATCTGCATTATCCCCCCAGGATTCTTGAGATACCAATCTTGCTTCATTAAAACAAGAACAACAGCCAAATGATTGAGATTCCTGCTTGGTTTATCACATTTGGAAAACTAACATTCTTTTGACAGTAAGACATGGCAAGCTACATCTATATTAGAAAAATAGTGTATGTTAGAGAATAATTTTCAACTAGCACAATATCAAACATGATATTGTATTTAATTAAGATTGAGATTAAAAATATTGCAGATGCATTACTCCATTTATTGAGACAAGTTTTTATTTATTGATGTTATGACTCCTGCATACTAGAAGATGCTCCTGTGAGTATTAGGAGACCTTTGGTGGGTTACTGGACTGATAAGTAAAATGTGCTAATTTAGTTAGCAAATTTAGTGAGTTAATTCACTATAGAGGAGTTTTGTAGGTATGTGTAGAAGGAAGGAATTGGACTGAGGAGTAAAGAATTAATTTGTAACTGCCACTGATCCAACGCAGCAGTTTGTTGTCAGTGGATTTAGGACTGTGAAGTAAGAGTAGATGAAAACTAGAAAAGAAACCCTTATGTCTTCCTCTAGCTCTTCCTATTTTTGTTTATTGGTATGATAGCTTTTATTTTGCATTACTTTTAGTTTAGGTTCTTTAATATTCTGTTAATACAGCTGTTCTTCGAGTGTTCTCCTGCTCTATCTGTTAGCATATACCCATCTCATTTGGGGGCACTCCTTTTTTCTTGTATTGTTTATTCACGTGCTTCAAGTTGCTACTATTGGCTTTATGGTTACTGCAGTTACTAGTACTAGCAGTTTTTCTTTTAGGGAATGCATGATGTTCTTGCCAAGGGCATTTTTCTTTTTTTTTAGTGTACAGAAGAATTTACTTTGAACAATTGAATTTTCTTGCCTGAGGACATCTGCCATCCCTATAAAGTTACTGAGATGTTTTTTAATTGTTCCAGAAAAATGAGCAAAAAAATGTAAGATCCAGTTCACGTACATTCAAAATTTTAATTCTGTTTTGCTAGCCTAATAACTTTGTAAAATTAGAAGTTTTTTCCAGTAATGCACAGAATAGAATTTCTCAAAAATTGCCTACTGTGTTATCTTCTTTTCATCCCAATTACTTTTTGACAGTGTGTGTGGAAGAAAGGGACAGAAAAGTATTGCAAATAGAACAATTAAAAAAGTTTATTTTCCTGTACTCCCATTTTTACAAAAAAACTTATTTTTCTCATATTTCTCTCTCTAGCTAAATGGTGGAGGTTTCAGAAAGGTGTGAAGTAGCAAGAAGAGTTTGAAGCAGATTATTTTTGTAAAGGTCTATTTATTAGTCTAATCCAATCTGTTCTGTAAAAATAGGAACAGGCGCATACATTTTTGGAAGAGATATTAAAAACAAAAATATGTACAAGAAGGTGCAGGAAAGTATACATCAGAATAAATACTTCTAAGACTTAAAGTGGCTGTGAGAACATTTTCCCCCCCAAACTAATTCTTGACAAATGAAGAACATCTTGAATGAAGATATTCGCATAGGATTTTAGGTGATTTGGAGACAGCAATATGCAAACTATTACCAAAAAAGTGCAGAATGGAAGCAAAAATAGGCAAATATACATATAATAACTCCATAACAAAAATTACATAATTTATATATATATATATAAATATATAATGTATTTCTATACTATATACAACCATGTGATAACTTGAATATGAAATGAGAAAACATTTAAATTTTTAGGGGGTTTGTTTATTTTGTTTCTTCTGTTTCTCAGTGGAGTGGCTTGTGTACAACTCACATTGAAATTTATCTGCCACATCTCACTCTAGTATGGATTTTGTGGGAAGAATGGAAATAGTTTTCTGAGAGAACTGCAACTTTTAAAATCATTTTGGCTTAAAAGAAGAAGAGTTATGTGAATGCTATATGGAATAGGGAAATGTGTGAGGAGGACAGAGTGGCAGGTTAGGGGTCCCTATTCCCTGTACCTCTGTGCTGCTGGCATGGAGGAGGTACAGGAGTTCAGACTGAAGGGATGAATTTGTTGCTGTGAAAAGGTGGTGGTGGTGGTGGGGAAGTGTTTTAGATTTATCTGTTTCTGACCATCAGACTCTATTTTTAATTGGTAATAAAATGTCCTTCCCTTCTTCCCTGTGCTTCCTCCAGAAACTGACAGATTAAAATTATTATTAGAAGTATCTGAATTCAAAGCACTATGTTTAACACAGAACTACTGATGGTCTGGATGAATGAAGCCAAAAAATATGCAATTTTTAGGAACATGGGTAAGGAAGAATGCATTATTTTAATCCATCTGAAAAGTTATGTTTGTAGTGTTCTTGAAAAGATCTGCTAGCGAACAGGACTTGTCCTATGTTGTTGATGTGAAATTTCTGTTCTGCTTGAGGAAATTGTTAGGTAGGTTCTCAGTCACAGTTAACATGAAGGCCAAAAGGATGTCTCTGCTCAGGTTTTTCTTTGCCACACAGGGCAAGCAAGATTCACTGATGTGCTTGCTTCTTTTTTTTTTGTAGGAGAGTTTGTCTATTGCAAAACTAAAATGCGGCTATTCATCTCTTTCCTTTAATATAGACTCATATCCTAGTCCTGCAGGTAACTTCAGGTAAAGCCTTATTCTCTCCTTGATGATCCCAGGTAGTATAAGACTCTGTGTGCTGTGAAACAGTTGAAAATTCAGGGCTGAAGTGTGCTTTAGGAAAAATGATTGCAGGAAAATTTAATTTGGTTCTGTCTGAGTTTAGACATCAAATATCCTCCCCGAGGAGGCAATAGTCTTGCTTGCATTTTGCAGATTCATTTTAAGTATGCGAGTTCCTTCTTCTTTAAATCTTTTTGTTCCTTAAGTTTCCTTTTTTCTCCCAATTCTTTTTAATTTGTTGTCATTCTGCTTTCAGAGTGAAAGAGACATATCTGTAGGTGCAAGCTTTGCTTGGGTTCTCTGTGAGAGCTTGAATTACCCATAATTTGGGTAAAAGAACTGGATAATTTCAGTAGGCATTGAAAAATTTCAGTAGGTGTCTTCTGTGGATAAAAGACCTCCATTGCAAGAAGAGATTACGGAATCTCAAGGAGACTGATAGGCTATTCAGAATGTTGCTATTAAAATCTCAAAGTACGTTTTAAAGACATGAGCCTTATTTCTTGAACTTTGTGAATTTTAATTTGGCTAGAGATTCTTAACTGAGCATCACACTGACTGTTTTGGAGAAATGCTAAGCAAATATTTGTGGCATTGAATTGGTTTGAAATAAAATATATTCCTCCCTGCAGTTTAAGACAGATAAAAATCCAGTGGTGTTTTTTCTATGAAGTTTTGTTTGTTGTAGTTTTTCTTAATAAAGATAAAGATTATCCAGTATTTTTTCCTTCAAGAACACTGAGAAATTTTTATTTTTAGATATCTTGCACTTAAAATAGTAAATTATTTTTGAGTATTTGGAGCTTTTCACCTTTGCTATTTTGTAGTGTTGCTCTCAGAATAGCCTGAGCTGAGTTTCAGATCCATTCCGCTATTCACAGTAAAAGCTAAAATGAGTGGACTTTGGTCTAATTCTCAGGTTCTTCAGTACTTCAGACATATGCTAAGGAGGTTTCCTATTATGAACTACTGTGCAGAAGCTGTCCCTTTTCTGTAGTGGATATTGAAAATGTTTACAATTTCTCGCCTTTCTTCTGTTCTTAGACAAAACTCGCTTTGATTCTGGAGTGCTTTGCTATAGTAAAAGCTCTGGGATTTGGAACAGTGACTTCAAAGGACTCAGTTTTGCAGAAAAAACACAGGAGAATTTTTTAAGAACTAATTTCCAGTAATGAAATAGGTTTTATTACTTTCTGTTTATAATTATAAACTATCATCCGGTATAAACCACTGTTAAAAAGCTAAGAGCTATAACATTCCCATCAGGGGACAAATTGCTAATAAGGTGTAATTTGAAAGGGGAAAGCTGGTGATATCTGCAAGAAGAAATAAGAGCCCCAAGGCTGCATAGAAGTGCCTTATTAATGGTTGCACTGGGCAACCTGTTGAATGAGCTTTATTTATCATGTTTTTGTAGTTACTTCCATGGAGCTTTCAGCTACAGTGGGAAGAAAATACCAAAGTACAATATTGTTCTTCCAGTGTAGCAATCAAATCAAGAAAAATGGAAAAGAGGTAACAGGAGGAGGAAAAACATTACACAGCTGGTTCAGAAATAAATTTCTTTGGTTAGGATCCCTATGTGAGATATTTACTAAAGCTTCTGTGTGTCACTGAAATTTAGGAGATGCTTTTCTCAGCACTGGAAGGTTTCTGAATCTGAAGGTTGAGTAGAACTTCCCACAAGTCTATGTCTGCTAAAATATGAGTTAAGCAGGGTGGGAAAAATGAGGGAAAAGTTGGAGGCAAATTGCTAAGATATGATGATGATGATGATTTCAGTGACTGCTTTACCAAGTTTCCTTGTCAATGTAGAACAAGTTAAACACCTTCATATGTAATAGAGGTATGTTTTCCCTCTAAGCAGTGTTTTCTATTGTCTCTGCAAAAATGGCCAATTTGGATCTGAGTGTTTGTCTTATAGAAATTGGATAGAAACTACCCACCCATTTAATGTCACTAATACTAGATTGGCAGATGTCACTGACCTCCCCTAATTAATAATTTGGATGATGTTCAACATGTAACTTAGAGGTGCAAAGTTCCATGAATCATTGACATTGCTCCAGACCTTTCACTTGTGTCAAAATAAGAAAAAGAAATAACATTTGAGCTTTTTCATAGCCTCACTGTTATCTCAAATCTTCACAATGAAGTGGTGATTTGAAGTTTGGTTATGGGGCCCCTTGTTCCCATTGCTCCTACCATGGTGATTAGAGTACATGACATTCCCTTGAAGACATTTTCATACTTGGAGCAGATACTTTCCTTAATCCTGAGGCTCTTGTTCATCTTTCTCACCCTTGATTTTTGTGTAATTTAATAACGCATCTATACTCCAGTGATTTTCATAGTTGCTATAGATTCGAGATTTCTGATTTTTATAAGCATCTTTTGCACTTTGTGTTTAGTGAGAATTTTTTTCAACCTGCTGTTCTTTTTTTTTATTACTCCACAGCTCATGATATTATCTATTTGTTGATGAGACTCACTTATGTGTCTTTTTATGTTTTATTCTCCATATTCTTGCTATTTTCTTTCTCAGATTTTCATTTGTCAAATTTAAGCAAGTTATTTAAGGTAAACATAACCAAAATGGAAATTACCTTTTTTTCTGAGTGAACTGTCAGTTGTGTTGTCGTCAGCTTTGTTCCCAACTCTTTGGAAATGTGGTGATGTTTTTTCTTGCTGTGTTCGATTTTGCCCCATCCACTTTTTAAATGGCTTGTATATCTACGTGTTATCCATAAGTGGAAGGAGAAAGCTCAATCTTTATTATCTCAGTCACTTTTCTGAGCAATTAATTTAACTGGAAGGATGTAGAAAATTACTTATTTGTTTCTCCTTGATGTTGAAACATGTATTTTTCTTTTACCTCTTCACTGGACAAGCTGCATGAAATAGTGGTTTCTTTTTTATTAGCTTTCTATTTCCTCTCTGCTTTCATCTATCTAAAATCTTTTTGCCTTGACTTTGTTGCATATTTAATGGAAAAATACATATATGATAAAGTTCCTTCAGCAATTTTTGTATTGTTGCTGTCTTGTGAGATACCATTTTTAGGTTAGATTTGAAAGATATTTTTAATACTGTAAGTAACAGTTATTGTAAAGTAGTATTGTAGTATTTTTTCTAGAACTGCAGAAGAGTATTACTATTAACAGAATCAAGCCTGCCATCTCTAAAGTCTAATTAGAAAACTATTTAAATAAATAAGTAAAAAAGACAAATGGAAATCATGATAAAATTGTTCTTCTGTACCTAATGTGAACTTATGTACAAAATAGTATACAAACATATAGAAATAGGGGTTTTTTTTGTAGTCTCATTTATTGAGTATGATTTCGAAGCTGTCACAAATTTCAGCCATTATATCTCTCAGGTTCATCTGAGTATTTTTAACTCTTACCTGGAAGCTTTGACATCCCAGAGGCAAGATATAGTATGTTGGCTGTGTCTCTCAGAAATTATTTCAAGAAGGTTTTTGATTTGCACAAAGTCTTCTGAAGTCTCCTTGACTGTGGCTGAAAGTTAAGGAGGGCTGTTTGCTGGGTGTCCCACATCAACATGGCTATCATGATCAATAAGTTAGCAGCAGGCAGGATGGCCCACGTTCCGATGCTGTCTCTTCCTTCCAGTTTCCATGTTTCTTAATAGCACTGAACAAGTGTACAGGAAATAAACCCCACTTCTGCTTGCCTGTGCTCAAGGTCCAAACCAACTTTTTGTGGGACTCTGTGCAATGGGATTCTTTTCGCCACTTACTCTGTTCTTAACCCTAGGGGGTTGAGAAGTATGAAATTATATTGAAATACTCTTAACTGAAATAAAGAGAATCCTAACCTATCAGCATCTAAAAGTTTAAAACACTATTTGTAAAAAAAATGTTGCTTTCAAAATGTCTTGGAGTCTACTAAAATCAATCTTATTTGCCAAAAATCAGGAAACACTTCAATACTCAATGTGCTAACACAGATGCTAAATCTTAAAGGATTAATATGTAATTTATTCAATACATAAAAATTACTATATGTAGTATAATTTCAAAATGTGCATTAAAAATGTGTTGTGAAATCTCATTCCTTCCTGCTGAATGACTGCCAAGTTTGGTACTGCAAGAACATTTTGTTGTTTCACCCCTTCAGCACAGTCCCGCATTCAATTTTAAAATGTCCATAAAAACTGTAAAAGCCTCAAAATGCCAGATTGGAACAATAAAAACTTTGAAAGTCACAGTGCAACATTTTCAGGTTTTTGAATAACTCCCTGGGAGCAGGACTGAAAACCCTAGTTTCAAATATACTCAAGTTTTAAGTTGCTCATTTCTAGGTTTGGAACTTCATTTTCCTTTACAAATCTGTCCCTGTTGAAGGTAAACCAAATGGATATTTTGTGACATTTAAAAATCTTTGCAGAAGACCAAAAGGGGAATACACAGTTGGATGGGTAGGTGGCATTTGTGAAAGTTTAGCCTTGGGTTGAGTCCTGTGTCATTAAAGTCAGTGGAGTAGTCCAACACTGAGGGTTTGTGAAAGTCTTAGTAACTCTAAATTCTTCTCTAATATTCTGAACTTTTTCTTCTAAATTTATCATATTTACTCTGACAATTTTCAACAACTGTTTATTTGCATAGTCAATAAAATCTGCTGATTATAACTTAGGCTGCTTCTTGAATTATTATTAGGGTATGTACTTCTCCTTTTTTTATATACTTCAGGCTAGTATATTTGGAATAAAATTAAGTTGACATCAGCTCCTTGAAGTCATATAAAACTTCAGATATTACTTGGTTTAAGTACAAAGTTGTATATCTATCAGGGGATCTCAGTTCTAACTGAATTCCAAACCCTGGAAAATGCAAGCATGATTTTATGTTTATTTCCTTATATTTCACAGTGCTTACTTTATAAGAAACTGTAATTTTTAACTGTGGATGAACAGTAAAAGCTGGTTCGGAACAAATGAAAACACACATGATGTTATTCCCAGGCTGTTTCATGTGGCAACAAAATTGGTGGCAAAATACTGCAGTGACTGTAGCCAATTAGTAAAGTTGTCCATATGGTGTTGGACTTCTAGTATAAGATGCTGGCCTATCACTTCATGTGAAAGCCTAACCAGAATGCCTTAAATCCCCAGAAGCCAGCTTTTTCCTTTTTTTGGGGGGAAATGTGTGTTAAAGGGAAGGCCTTTTTTAATACTTTACTTTTTCACTCAGTGGGTGATCACTCTCTGAAGCTATTTGTCAGGAACCTATTGTCAAGATAGGCAGCTCCAGCAATAACGGCTGCAAGGATGAGGGGTCATGACTCTGTGGAAAGCAAGGAAAATGGTTCCTGTGAAGTAGAGAGAGGTATAAATCTTCCTTAAGTGGCTTTACATATTTGCTGGAAGCAAGGATGTCATTATACCAAAGCATGCCTTAAAATTTCTGGTAACCATCAAAACCACCACTAACTCTGTGGCTGCTAATTTGCTGCTAATGTCTTGCTGGTATACTTCTCTGTGGCTGCATTCTTTCTTTGGGTTTATGATCCTGACACTTTTTTATGGCCTCTTTAAATTCAGCTTTTGGAATCCAGCATACATGTTCATTGAGAGCTAATTAGGCAGGCTGCAAGACACCCTTGCCAAACAAGTCAAAACATTTTGAAGCCATTCCATTGCTGGGCTGATGTGAACAGTAAGGCAATATTACTCATGTTTATTGACATATATTATTATGGTTAGTGCTATTATACCCCAACTCCCCAGAGTATTGCTTAAATACATGATATAAGAGATGAAAGGAAGCAGATAATGAAAAAAAAAAAAAAGAAAAAAGGAAATATCATGTAGTTGTTAGTTTTTGGCACTGTGTAATTGAACCATGTTCTTTAATGTTATTTTTGCCAGTATCTCATTAGCAGAGCCATCTGCCTAAGAAGTGCTGGACCATCTGTCTGGAATATTGTTCTGTTCATTTCTTGGTTCTTGACTAATTAACTTCTTTCTCTATGAAATTAAATAGTACTTTCTGTTTCTGCAGAAATATATAATATAGAATTATATCTCATATATATATTTTTATGTATTATATCTATAGAATATCATAATATATATATATGTCAACTCCAAGTATGTTCATATATAAAAATATATATGAATGTCTACCTGTCTACCTATATCTTTTGACTATCTGTGTAGCTATGGGAGCATAGTTCTTCTAGCAGATATGATTTTACTCAGTTATGTGTACAGCTCCCACTGTAGCTGGAAGTCAAATGTCTTATTCTTGACCTGTCAAGAAAAATTAACGTAAAAATTAATACATCTCTAACTTAAATCATTCCTATTGACTAGACTTTTCTTGACTGTGTTCAAATTTCCAATTTCCTGTCTACATTTACTAATTAAAGTTAGAATTATAGAAAGAGGCTATGTTAAAGTAAATTACTTAGGGCTTTGATTTCTTTCCCTCCTGTTGTATTTTGTAATTTTTCTGGAAAATTATATAATAATTTAGGTTGGAAAGGGCCTCCAGATGTCTTGCCTGGGGACTTCATTTGCTACTGCATGTTGGGCATTGTCACTGAACTTTTTGATTAGTTTTTTGTTCAAAAATCACCTGAACAAAACCATCCTCAGCCCCAAAAATAGGCTGGTGGGCAAAACCACGACAGGCATGTAAGAGAAGCCCTTGACAGTTACTTCTGTGAACATTATTTACTGTTTCTACACTTTCCATGTTTCTCTTTTAGTGTTCATTAAACTTTCCGTGTTTCTCTTCTAGTATTCTTCGGATGTATTTGGATAAATGAGTTTAGATTGCAGATTGTCTTTCAGTTTTTCATTGGAGTTAATTTATTTTCAGATATTTAGTTTGCCTGCTGAAATATGGTAGTTCAACTTCTAAGAGAAACTCACTGCTCATCCAGAGAATTTATTGAAATATATTTGTTGTTCCAAAGAATATTAGTAATTTTAATACTGTAATTTTAAACATATACAAGTGCTAGTTGTATATTTTTCTTCATTTTGAAGATAACAGTTTCATTATATATCTTGAGTTGAAATTTGTTTCTTCTCTGGCTGGAATTTCTCTCCTCCTCCTACCCCTTGAAAATGTCAGGAGAGATTCCATCTGAAGTTTCTGAAATTATTTACAAACATCAATGATGTAATGTTTAAAACACTGATACAGTTATTTGCAATTGAACATTTAAAAAAAGCTGCCTGCAATGAGTTTGAAACTTGAGTTCAAGCTTAGAGTTAAGTGAGCACCAAAGCCTTGGTTTCGTTCAGTGTGATTTTATGTCAAATCTATATGGAACTTTGTGGTTCATGTATTTATTGTAGTTGAAGAAAATAATGTGTGTTCCAAAGTGAATGTGACATCCTCATCAGAATACACTGCGTTAAGTTCAAGTTGTATCTTTCAAGTTGGGTCTTTAAAGTTGGCACACTGGCTTTCACAGTGCTAAAAATCTCACTACATTATATAATTAAGGTTTATTTATATGTAATAGAATGTAGTTGAACTGAAGACTGGGAAATTAGGAGCAAACTAAGTAAGGCATGACATTTATAGAAGTATTTGAAAGAATATATTGATTGCAGGATTTATAAAAGCCATGTCACCGTAAATATTTTCACCTTACTATCAGAAACAGACTGATGTGCCAACTTAGACCCTACTCTTTAACCTATGCTCTTAGTGGAGATGTGTAGCAGCAGCTGTATATTACCTATCCTTATTTTCATTGACACTGGTTTTCCAGTCCCTGTTTCCTCTTTCCTCAAAGCAAACAAACTTTAGTATCTATAAATATATATAAATTTTGTTGCCAGCTCAATTAGAATTGTAATACTAATTAAAACCAGTACATGGAATGCTGCAGGTTGTGTTTTGCATATGAAAATTGGAGTTTCTTATTAAGAAATGTAGAAAAGAAAATATCCTAATAGGATGAACATCAGCTGGGTAGACCTTCACAGTGAATCAAATATCCAACATGATATGCATGTCATATCTGTGCTACTCATCTGAACTTCATGGAAATGTCAGCAATCAGTATTAAGCAGGAGAATATGTCAATTTAATGGAAACAGTAGGTAACAGTAACATCTGTAAACATGGTTTTTCATTTGCTTTCTAAAATAAAGAAATCCATGTGTCCATCCAGTCTTTCAGAATGAAAATTTCAAAGTCTTAATCTTCTGCTGACAAACTCCACATTGTTATTATTCTGTTAGGACATTTTATTTTATCTATATGTGTTGAAGATTCAGGACACATTTTTCTCCTTTTTTTTCCACATTGAAATGACATTTAGCTTGAGGAGTTTTCTATCTGTCTTCCCCCTATATATAACCAATAGACTGTGTTGAATATCTAAATTTCAATTTTGTGGAAAACTTCCCCAAATTTTCTGGAGTTTAGAAGAAAAAAAACCCTCTTTATATAGAAATGTTTGTCTGCATTGCTTTACTGTGTGGAAGCCTTAGGGACCAAAGTACAACAGTTTAAAGTACTCAGGTCTCTTTAGATACCTTTGTGCTATCTTTCATTTGCAGTCTTCTCTATTATCTCCTCTAGCAGTGGAAGCCAGGGCTATAGGACTGTAAGTGCACTTGATTTCAAAGATTAGACTTAGCTTTGTCAGCAGTGTGTCTGTACTTCTTGTTCAGACACTATTACTCCTTTTTAGCATATGTTGTCATTAATAGGGTTTTCCCAGCATTTGCCATTTGATTAGATTACAAGCATTTAGGTTCTTATGTATGCTGTTAACTATAATATCCAGAAACGCTACATAATGTTTTAATATTAATTATATTTATTTAAATCTGTGTGTTGTGTGGATATCGAAGAGAAGAAGGTTGATTTTCAGTTCATGCTGTTAATGATATTAAGTGGTTTTGTGATGTGGTGGTAAAATTTTTATTAATATTTAAGACTTGAGAGGTCCAGCCAAGTTGTTTATCCTAACTAAAAGAGTATTTAACTAAAAGCTAACAGTCTGTGATTGTTTCCAACTCTCCACTTCTGAACTAAGGTAATACTGGGAGTGCCCCTCCTACAGGCTTCACCAAGAGCCCGACACCTCTCTATTGTCACGGTTTAATGTTTGATTCCTTCTTAGAAGGGTGGCAGTTAGCAAGCTCCTTAAAGAGTCCATCTCTCCAGGGATAGATACCAGGGTTTCCTAACATTGAAATGTTTGTTTTTCTTCACCTCTTTATTTTTTTTATGAAATGTATGAATGCTGGGTCTCAATGATTGCCTGGCAGAAAACAAGAGAGTGAGGGGGAGATGCTTTCCCAATGTTCTGTCACTGTGGTCAGAGTTATTAAAGCCTTACATTATTGTGCACTTGGGATTCCCAGGTTCTCCAGCTGTGACCTGCTTGCAGAGATGTGTTGTATGCTTTTCTCAGATTTCAAAACTTGAAGAACTGTCACTTGTGGCTTCTGAAATTCCTACTTCCAAAGTCTATTCATTTTCATTTCCAAAATTTTCAGTGCCTGAGAATTATACTTAAATAATTTGATTTGTGACATTGTGTAATTTTTACATTTCATATTCTTCTCCTTCAAATTACTATTTTACTTTGGACTCAGAGCCAATTGAAAGCTGGGCATTTTGTCACTGAAAATTGATTAATTGATAAATATTTTACATTTAGTCCAACCTTTTTGCTGCTGTTCATGCTTGTTATATTCTTCTCAGTTGAGTTTTGGCAGGAACTTTCCTTCAAGTCTTCCTTTTAAGCACCCATATTTCACTAAGTCTTTCTACTCTGACCTCCTGCTGGCAATTAACTCTTGCATTTCTCCAGGTTTTTGAAATTTTTTGTGTTGTTTAGAGATAATATTTTCAGTATTAGATACCTGTATATAGTGCCATATAACATAGATTCAATGCAATATAACATAGATTCAGCATGTCCTAATGGATTAGGAACTTGCTCATCCAAGAGCAGTCTTTTGTACTGTCATCTCTGTTATAGACATGAATTGCTTTTTGCATTACAAAGTCAAAAGAGTTAGGTCATTGCTGCTTTTTTTTCTAAGTCCATATGACATTTCTTTCATGGTACTAGATACAGCTTGTTATAAGTGCTAAGATCATTCACAAGTGGATTCTTTCAGAAGTTTTCAGTGTATTCCCCAATATGCTATAGTCGTTAAACATTGCATAAGCAAATACTGTAAATAAGAAGGTTTGGAATGGAGGGAGGGAAGTAATAGCATTAGTTTTCATATGTCTTTTTTTTTTTGTTTTTCCCCTGAAATGAAAAAAAAGCTTATTCTAGGGCTTGTTGAAACACAAATGCTTTGAAGGCATTTCCCCCCTTAATTTAAATAGGCTTGCACCCTTCTGTTAATTAACGAGTCTGCTTGCTAATAATATAGTCTCCATTAAAAGACAGGTACAAAACATTTCCTGTATTAAATCTGAATAAGTGGTCTTTCATTATTTCCTTGTACATAAAAATGAAAAGGCTCTGATTTCAATAATTAAGCAATAGTGGTTACTTCAGAAATCTCAGTTCTTCTTGATAAAATGTGAAGTGCTTTGTAGCATTTTTATCTAAAGAACATACAGATGTGCACTGTTGAGGTGAAAGAATGCAGACTGATTTAAAATGTGCTTTGACTACACAGCATATACAGGCATTCAAATATGTACATGTGTTGGTACATAAACACCAAGCATACAACCTGCTCCACTGAACAATAAAGTTCATAAGTCATAGGTCTTGAGTGTTAAATACAGAAATAATTGGAATTACCTCATGCAGTGAAACTGTAGTAATGCAGACTAGGCATTACAGTCCTGACATAAATCTGTTGAAGCAGTGAGACAGCTCAAAAAATGAGGATAAATTGCTTCTGCTTTGCAGTGCTCTGTTTCACTGTTGTCTTGTATCCTCTGTCCATTGCTTCTTTCTCTAAATGAAAGTTTTAGTGCAGCCGGTTAGTGCTGCGGTCATACCTTTAGAGGCTAAAATCTCCATTTGATGCTTGAGTTAAATACTTCAAAAACTGCAATAGGGCACCCTTTCCCACGGTGCAAGGTTTCTCAGCAGAGCTGACCTCAGACGCTGCGGTGATGCAAAACCACCCATGCTGGGGGGAGAGATTCAGCCTTTCTCTGTGTTCCTATCTGCTTACCTTAAAAAACTCACAAAAAAGTGGCTAAATAGCATGAAGTATAACTGATTATTTTTGCTGTAGTGATCAGTACAGTGAATCATGAGGTTGGCCAACTTCCTTTTGGGTTAAAACACTGAAAAACCCTCATCAGCAAAATTACATTTCCAAAGAGGAAAAGCTTATAAGGCATATATGGATAGAATCAGTGACAGCTAATTATCGTAAGCCTGAAACATATATCACAAGCATGGGCTTAGGTAGCTCTGAGGTTTATATTTCTGTGTTCCCAGCATTTCTAACTAATTCCTGTTGGTTTCAGGCAGTGGAGTGGCAATGTGATGAAGCTACTAAAAGAGCCTGTTACAGTAAAGGCAAATCAAAGGTAAGCATGAGATAGCTGTTCTGCTTTAGTAAAATGTATATGTTATAGTAGGTGTAATTCAGTGTATAAATCACTACCCTATGAATTTTTACTGTCTCTTTTTCTAAAGAGAGCTGAAGAAAAGGAGTTTGACACTGATGTATAACCAAAGGATTAAAAAAGAATTTAGGGATTGTGAGGTTAGAGATACAGGCCTGTGATTCTTTTCTGAAATGATCACTAGCTTTAGCCTCCAAAAATTTACTGTTTTAACTCCACAGGCTAAACAGCGACAAGTCATGTGCAGTGGACTGCACTCTCACTTCATTTTCAGTGCTGTAAATCCCACATAACTGTGTAATTACTTTGTAAAATCCTCAATTTATATTCTTGTGTATTAGATGCAATTTTATGAAGCTTTATATTTCTTTTCTACTGGTGCTATAAAGAAAATTATATTAAATTCACTAATCTCTCTAGACATAGGACTTGATATATTTTTAGTATTTAGAGCCAATTCTTTACCTGGCCTACTGCAATTTCTTTTATTCAGCACAGGTAAATGTAATGCTAAGATGGAACCTCTATCAGTGCTGTGTTCTTTTGTGGCTGTCTAAACCTGAAGCTAGTTGTCAAATTAATTATAAAAGCAGTTAGAATTGCGTGCAGTATATGTTTGTAATTATTATACTATTTAATGATTAAAGTTAATTCAGGTAAAACATAAAGGGAAAACACAGCAAGGGTGATAACTGCAAAAGAGCACACATGCTTTTACTCAGCAGAACATGTCAGCGTACATCACTGTTGTGCAAAACTCAAAAAAACTCCAAGCTTCAAAACCATATTCCTAAAGCTCTGCCATCTAGTAGAAGAGTCTCTTCTGCATAGTTGTTTAATCACTGACTTTTTAACTTCTCACATTAAGCAGTTAATTTCCACCTCTTTTTTACGGAGTGATGGGGGAAAAAAAATTGCAGTGTACAATTGTACACTGTTGTACACTCTAAATTTGAGATTAAAGAGGAAGAATGTCCTCACTTCAGAAGCAGGGCCATGTTATACGACAAGGTAGAGAAAAGAAAAAACTTTTGGGACCTCATATTTTAAGCAAATGTTTAATTTTTTAAGTTGTTATTTCTCCGTAGAAAATTTATGCTTCTACATGTAATATATCCCTCAAGCCTTTATCCTTAGCTTTCAGATGATAATACTTGGAAGTAGGGGAATATGCTCAAGTGACAGTAGAATATGACAGATTGCACTGATCAAGGGCCTTATACAGTAGAACCTATTCTGGTAGGAATGCAATGTGTAACTAAACATTTATGGCTTTGTTTTACAGTGATTTTCCAAGTTTAAAGCTGTGAGAATAACGCAACTTGTCTGAAAGTCACAGTGCAGTGATGGATGAAAGTAATTGTAAATTCAAGGCTATAGTAGTGTACTTTTTAATAATATGTTGACAACAATGTTACCACTTGTTTGCTTCAACAGTGCAAAGCATATGCTGCTATTAAATACTTTTGCTAGGAGAAATACTCAACACTGTTTAAACATATTTAAGGAAAGATCTTAGTGCAGTTTTTTATTCACGCAGAGTTTCGCTCACATTCATCACACCCTTTTGTAGAACCTGGTGATTAGAAGTTAGGCTGTCACTGTAAAATAGTATACATGCTATTCTAATAATGACCTCTGGGATTGTTTCTTAGTGTTGCTATTTTTTGATAAAGATTCCCTTTGTGCCCAAAGCCATGTTCCTCATTCACAATCTAGAAGAGGAGTACAATCCTGATTCTTCTTTACCTTCAGAAGTAATCCCGGAAGTAAATAGGTATTGCTACTGCAGGCTTTGTTTTTTTGTTTTGTTTTGGGGGTTTTTTTGTGTGCAGACTTTATGGCCTGAAAGCTTCACATGGGAGTTGCTGGAGAATGCAGAGATATTGACTGAGGCAACTTACCCAGCTGGAACAACTGTCTTTTTGAACTTTTCATGCCTCTTTTGTTTTTACTGATGTGCTTGAGGTTAAAATCAAAGGATAAATTTATGACCAGAGAAAGGACAGCCTAATGATGTTTGTCTTTTATTGCCTTATTTCCAAGACTAAAGCAAGATCACTATACTCTCTGTAGAATGCATGCAGATGAGGAAAGCAGCTAATATGTTGCCTGCTTCTCCTCCTAGTCAAACCACAAAAGCCTTCCCTTGGAAAAACTGGGAATTATCATACCAGTGCTACAGGGAATTGTCCCTCTCAGAGGGAATCTCCTGGCAGACACAATTCCAGTTACTGCTGTTAGAAAAACTGCTTGTTTGACTGTTGTTTTATAAATAGGTCGAGCCCAAATTGGAGAGTTGCTGGGGGGTTGCATTTAACATTGCTCAGGACTAATTCAGATTTGAGGGCAGACACATATGACTGTAGGAAAGGGACAGGAAAGACTGGAGACAAAATAAGTAAGGCCAGCTCAGGCTGTGGTGAAGGAGAGAGGAGAATTGCAAGTATGGCCATGGGCTGATTATTCATTCACATCCTGGTTTCTTTTGAAGCTCTGCTGACCACAGAGCAGCATGGGGCCAATGAGTTCACGTGGCAAAACTAAAAGTCAGCTCACTTGATGGAGTCACTGCCCTGAAATCCGGAGCTGGCTTTGAACCCTGAAGCAACTCTAGTAGTTTTGAGATAATGGTCAGTGAAACACAACTCTTTTTTTTTTTTTTTTGTTCTTAAGAAAGAAGCTGCATGGAATTTTTGCCTGTAGCTGTTATCAGTACTTGTTGTTCTGAAGTTTATGCCTTAGGAGCCAACAAGGGAAAAGAGCTGAAGGGGAAAATGTATAGGGACATCTGTCACGTTTGACAGTGTAATGTGCACTTGACTTTTGAAGGCCAATGTTTGTTAGTCAGACTTTAGACATCTATCCACCAATTTAAGTTGTTGCTTAAAATAACAAGTGGCTCCAAGAGTGAGTCAGACAACATTATGTCCTTGTGGCCAGCATGCTTTAGCATTTAGAAGTCTAAAACACCGCACATAGTTAAGAGAGTAAATTTGTCCATTCGTATTGACACTTGTGGTAGGGAATGTTAGAAAGGAAAAATATAAATGCCCGTGTTGAAATGCAATAAACCAAAGAGATTAAAAATAATAATGATAATTGAAATTAAGTTCCATCCCTTGCTTATTTAAGGTTCTGATGGTTGAATGTGTTATATCTGATCTGTCAATAAAAGTATTTAAAATTAAGCCACAGGTGTGTTTAAAATGTTAATGTTACTGCAAGAGGATAATGATACTGCAGCCAGATTCTCCTTGAACTGTCAAAGTGGTCTTAAACTTAAGTAACAGCCTAGCCTGCTTGGCTGCTGAATTGTTTCTAATAGTTGTATTTTGTTTCAGATATGCTGATGTAGAAGTAGAAAGTAATTCCTAAATTAATTTCTTTATTTCAGCTATATTTTTATAGGAAAACAGGAAAGTATATGACATAGAGATGAACTGGAGAATAAGACTACATAAAAGATGACTATTGAACCTAATACTGCCCCCTGAACTAAAAAATACTTTGCTTTTGAAATCCTTTGCATTCACCACTGCCACTTTTACAATCCACATCTCAATTCTTAATGTGTCAAAAGTGTTCTAGTACCACCAGGCTTGACTCCAGAGCTAGAAAAGTATCTTCAAACAATTCAAATGACTTAACAATGAAGTAATTTTTCAGTATGTTTTTGGGTAGTGATTGTTTTATTAATGACAATTTTTTTTTAAATTTGTTTTCTATTAGTGTGAACTTTTTTTCATATGAAGAAAATAGACACTTGAAAAAGCTATTCTTTCAGTTTCCATTTTGTTGCACTGTATGCCTGACAAAAATTTGAAATGAGATGTTGTATTTGCCCTGTTGCAGTATGGATTATTGTCAAGTTGGCACAGGACTTGGGAACATTAAAGGGAAGAATCTTGTGATTCCCAAGAATGCCAGTTTAAAAAATTAACATTATTTTTGAACAAAAAGAGTGGGTGATCAGCATGCAAGTAATTTGGAAACAACACTGTTTCAGGGAGCTCTGGAATATGAAGAGGAGAGGTTGGATGCGTTGTAATGTCAGAACCCACTTATTTTTCCTACACTTACATTCCATGACTTGCTGCAAAGGGCAGAATGGAAACAGACCAAAGAATAAATTGCTCTTGTACATTCTATGAACCTCCCTGAGCACCCTTCCCTCCAAAATAATTTAAATTTTTTTTTAAAAAAGGAATTGCTTTCCAGGGGTTTTTTGTGTTTGTTTTTTGTTTTGTTTTTTTGATGGAGTTTTGGTGGGTTTTTTTGGTTTTTTATTTTTTTTTTTGGTTTGTTTTTTTGTTTTGTTTTTTTTTTATTTTTTTTATTTTGTTTTGGGTTGGCTTCATTTTGTTTTGGTTTTTTGGTTTGGTTTGGTTTGGTTTTTTGATGGTTTTTTGTGGGGCTTTTTTTGATTCTTTTTTTTTCTTTTCTTTTGTTGATAGTGTTAAAGCAACCTGAAACACGGAAAATGCCCATACTGCCAAGATGTGAAATTATTTCTTTATAAAAGGCTTCTTGCACTGCCCAACTCTGTTTTGCCATTGCACATTTGCTTCTTTGTGGGTTAAAGAATATTAAAATGACAGTATTGTAAAGTTTATTATAAAAACTTTGTATTTTTTGCCCAATAAGAATCAAATTTTCCTTCTAAAACATTTGGCCCTTACCTTTAAAGGCTCAAAGAAAAGCATTTAAAAGCAACACTTTCATCATTTTCATGAGAGACTAGTTTAAAGGTGGGTTTGAGAGCGATTTTTTTCAAAAAGATGGGGTTTTTTTCCAAGATTTTACAGGATTTTTTTTAAGTTTATTTTTAACTTAATGAAGAAGGGTATAGAAGATAGATGATGAAAATTTTCTCAAAGATCTTTAAAGTGTTTTCTTCATCTTCTTTTGCAGTCTATTTTGTGCCTGTTCAATTTATTCAGGATTATATTTGTTTCCTTCCAGGATGAGAGTCTATTTTCAAGATAAACAAGCAATACATTTAATATAACTGCAGGCCAGATAATGGGACTTCTGCACCATTACTATTGTATGGATTTACTTACATGATTTCACTTAATATCTGCTGGAATTGCATAGCTGTAATTTCACAAGGTTTTTTCATGCTTTATATGAGACTATCTTGTGATGAATGCTAGAGAGAATTCAAATGCAAGTGTCCAGGAAACTTTATTTTCTCCAAACATACTGTTGATCAGATAGGGACATTGATTTTTGCAAGAGAGGTGTTTGAATCTTTCCTATATACAGTTCTGTGAGATTTTTAATATTGCAGGAGAAGGCTTTCTGTCTGAATAAACAGTAGAATGTTGATTTCCAGCTTCTGAAATGAGAGACATGAAAATCATAAAGCCTTCACACATCCTCGTGGGATAAAAAATTGTAAAGTTATTCCTCAGGGGAGAGCATCTTTGTATTGTGGTTATGAAATTTTTGAGAAACTTTGAATTAACAGGCAAGTAGATGCTTCTAATAAAACAGATGGTGTAAATTATGAAATCAGTGGTAACAAATCCACATCTGAACACCTTAAGAATTTTATTTGTTCTGGTTTCAGTATACTCTTGTTACTGACAGCCTGGTTTTTTCCCGTTTTCCTCACAACTTCTTTCCTTGGCCTAATCTCTTTGAAATCAGCATCTGATCTGATAAATACAGAAGTGTATTTAAGTCAGCATCTATCAGTTCAGAAGTTAGCTAAACCTTTGAAATATACCCTGAGAAGAAATCTTCAACACTGAAGAGGTTTAATTGTTATCCGGTTAAGAACTTTTTTGGAAAGGTTGATGGATGCATGTGTTTTAATTAAGAAATCTCTGCATATCATATTTGCTAACACATTGGGTATGCTTAAGCCTTTTTCACTAAAATTTTTCTGTGTGGACCCATAACCATGGAAAGCAAATTGTAATTAGTCTCCTGTATACTTCGAAGTATCACTGAGTATGCTTTTTCTGCATTGCAGGAGGAATGTCAGAACTACATTCGAGTGCTTCTTGTGGGAGGCAAGCATCTCTTCACCTGTGGAACCAATGCATTCACTCCAATCTGCACCAATCGAACGGTATGAGTTAAACGTTTTGCCCTACAAGCTGAAATCCCTGTTCTGGGCCAGCAGATTAAAAGGCAGAGCATTGAGAACTGGCTATTTGTATGTTGATGAGTGAGCTGATTTGTAAAAGGCTGATTTAGCTAGTGGCAGGCCAAATAGGAGGGCTAACCAGTGATCTCTTTTTGCAGCCTTTTCCTCAGCTATGAGGGGAGTACAGCTATAAGCAGCCTAATTCCTCTTACAGGGCAATTTTCATGAACTTTGGGTATTTCTAAGACTTCTGCCACTATGTCAACTTTGGTTAACATCAACTGGTTTAGTTATAAAATGTAATTGTGTAGCTGCATACTGTGTATGTGTAGTTCTGGAGAAATGAGAGTACATGTAACTTCTGACTGATGAGAATCAGAAATCTTGGGTAAAAAGATCTGTCATTCTGTTTACAAAAAATGCCTAATTGTAGGATAAATAACAGTCATAATAAATATCAAAATGTCACTGTCCAGACTAGCTGCCTCTTTATTTCAGGAGGGGAGGAACATTCAAATACAAAGAATAACTGTATCACTAAAAACTCCTAGGCACATTTATTATAATTAAACCCAGTGTACCTTTTCTTTCAAATAGCACATTAACATCATACTGTTGTTTATGGCTGAAAGTATTTGGGCTATGAAATCAGAGATGGTTCTGCTGTATTGGAAAGCTCCTTTTGTTAGTCTCATTTATCATATGAGATTCTTTCCTGAAATACACCAACAAAACAAATAATAGATATATTTTTTTTATTGTCTAATTATTTGCTACAGTGAATACCTTAGTTGATTCTGGCAATCAGTTCTGTTTTTCTTTTTCATAGTAACAATCTTTGTACAGATAACTAATTTTTGAGTCACTTCTAAAAGAAAACGTTTCAGCCATGGTGACTAATGATTTTCTTGTGTGTGTTACATACCAAAGTAGCAAAAGCAAACCAGACAACATGGCAATAAAACTTTCTATGTAAGAAAATTTGAGATTGATGTAAAGATTGGATCATCATTATTGTACAATACCAAAGCAGATAACTGGTATTTATGGTAAGATTTTGCTCAGACTGATGCAACTTGGCTGAAATTATAATTTTCAGGTAATTTTAATCCCTTTTCCTAATTCTTTTACAGTTAACTAACTTGACAGAGATACATGACCAAATCAGTGGCATGGCTCGTTGTCCTTACAGTCCCCAGCACAATTCCACTGCTCTTCTCACTTCCAGTGGGGAATTATATGCTGCTACGGCCATGGATTTTCCAGGAAGGGATCCTGCTATTTATCGAAGTCTGGGAGCCCTTCCTCCTCTCCGCACCGCCCAGTACAACTCCAAATGGTTGAACGGTGAGTGCTGATGGAATGTGAGACTCAGGGTTTTTTAATCCATGTTCTTCATATTCACAGTCTTGAGATTGCATTCTGATAAATCTGAATGTTTTTAAAGTATTGTTTATCTCATTTTTTTTTTCACATTTTTTATTATTTTACAAGTATAAGTATTATGCAATTTATTAACATAGCTGAAGTGTGTGGAAGTGCACTTAAATATATGGCATGTTTGCAGGCATAGGGATGAGCTGCACTTGTGCTGTGCTTATATGGCAAAGCTGAGTCAGCTTTGAGCAGTAGCTTGCCTTGAGCATTCTTTTGTTGAGTCCTTCAAAAACTTAGGGCATAAAATAAACAGTTTATAGTGGATTGAATTCTCTTGGCTTTCCCTGCAAGTCCCAGCTTTGACAGGCAGAAAAAGTTTGTCTTCCAAGCTGCTTATGTGGCAGACTGATGTTTTTGACACTTATTATAGCCAAAGGATAGGGAATTGTCTGGAAAACACATCATAAAGTTATGTTCAGCAATCAGTTCTGAGTCATGGACGTTAATCACCTGATGAGAATTTCCAGCTGGGAGAAGCTGTAAACAGATAGGTATTCCTGAGATATGACAGGCCCAGTTGCCATTTTGTATATTACAAAAAAAAAAAAAAAAAAAAAAAAAAAAAAAAAAAAAAGCAGATCTTTCTAAAATGAAAATTATTATTTACATAAAATGTGAAATTATGTGTGTTATAATGTGTGTTATGTATGTTATAATTTGCCCATACTTGTTCCAGTAGAAAAAAAATACATATTTTCATAATGCATGCTATGTGACACGCTATTCCTACAGTGCATTTCATGTTATGGTGGGATTATTCTCATGTTTGAAATTAAATACAAATATAAATCCTTCTAGCTTCAGAACATTTGGTCAGCTGCAAGTGACAGACTTTATTTTGAATATTTCAGTTCTCATATAATGTGAATGCTGAATTGAACTTATACGATTGGTATATTTTACTTGAACAAAGAAGCCATCAGAGGTAGCTTGGAGAAATTTGTAACCTTCTCTGAAGGTCAGACGATTTTTGAATGTTAATTAACAACAAAATAACCGTAGACTTTGTTGAACATAATAGAATTATAACAGTGCAAAAGAAGTGAGAGGAAAAATGAACTGTTTCAGTTCAGACACCCCTTGTCCACACAGCCTTCGTATTGAAACTAATTGCTGTGCCACACCTGTGTGCTTTTGTCAAAGGGGAAAAGTTCTTCACATGAATTCTCAGTTTAACTGGATATATTTTATGCCAGAAGTCACACTAAAATTCCCTCCAGACTTCTCTAATTAATCAGATTCACTGTATTCACATTTTTTCTAATAAAAGCTTCAGCTGCACTTATACATTCTCCATTAGAGCTCATTCTTCTGCCTCAAAACTGTTTATAATTAAGTTACCAGGAAACTGTGGCTTTTATCTTTGGTGAGGAAGAAAAAGATGAGTTTTGTGATTGGAGCCAGTTCAAGTAAATCCAATAGAAGACTGGAAGCAGCCCATTTACCTATAGGGGGAATGTTTCTGGGGTAGATAGGAGTTGGGAATTCGTTTGCTTTTATGTCAGTTTGCCTGCTCACATGTGATTCAGTGCCAAGAATCTATATTAGTTTTTCGGGGCTTGGATTGAAAGTGAAGATTTTGCTTCCTTCAGTGACAAAGTAACACAGATAATCTCTGCAAGAAAAGTAAGGTGTCACCTAGAATGGAAACTCCCTAGTTAATATCTGTCTAGCAGCAGTAGCTCACACTTGTAATTCAGCCTTGCTTTAGGTGTGCATGTACATGCACATGTTTGTGAGGGCTTCCATTTTAAAATAAGTTTTTCTTTTACATCCATGTTTTCCTCAGAAGTGCCATGTTTTTTTCTCATATTTTCTGCTCTGCAAATCACATTGGACCAATTCAAATCATCTCTGGGGGTTATGGCAGTACTCTAAAACGCAGCTGATTATCTTTCTCCGTGTGTTATTGTTATGCAGTAAAGACATTGTTGATTTTAATGGCTACCACAGTGAATTCAAGGATCTTCAGTTCTATCAGTCAGGCCAAAGCATAAGCCTATATGCTTAAGCGGTCTGCTGGTGGTGTTCACTGTAACTTGTGGTAAAGGATCTTGACACGAAAATCTCTGAACCTTCATCACAGGAGAAGCCTTGATCCTAATCTTAATTGTCAGAAGGTCTGTAATCACAAGAACCATGACACATAGTGTGGGAGGGGAAAATGGAGCTGATGTGTCAAGTGGCTGGGGTGAGATACCATGTTGCCGTGATGTGATTTCACCTTCTGGAATCAGATATCACAAATAAAATACATTTACGTTGGTGAACTGTGTTCCCCATTCATTCTAGTTCAGTTAGAATTATTTATTATCATGTACTGCCTTCTACTAGGGGCTTGTTAGGTCTGGAAGCAATCCACAACAGCTGAATAGGTAAGTTAGCAGTTATTTTCAGCATATGTTACATTCATATGTTCATCATTTTGATCAGTTGCTCAGCCTTAGCAGATTATGGAGAAACAGTGAACTTTCATTTCTGTATTATTTTCTTGAGGCACTAACTCTCAATTATCTGGGGTGATGAAGGGTTTGATAGCTTGAAGATATTAGTTATTCAGAATATGTCCAAAATTAAGCTACAAGAATGCTGTGAGACTGTAACTGAAGGGGAAAAAGAAAGTTAATGTAAAGCACAAAGGTTTTGAGCAAGCACTGATCCAAAAAGGTAGATGGATAGTACAGTGACACTGCCAGCACAGAAATCCTATTTTTGAGTGGAGCTAGTTGTTGTGGAGCCATCTTAGGGGGTCTCTGGATATACTGTTTGCTCAGCTATGACATAACCTTTTTCAGAATTTGACTCAAAAGAATATTGTCTGTTTTAAAAATTTTCAATGGCAGAAAAAACAGTTTGCCAAATGTTACAGATATCTGCACGCTCCATTAAATTTTTTCCTACTTTGGAAAACTTCAGAGTGCACACAGTCATGTCTTCTTCATTGATGGAGGAAAAAAGCATCTGGTGGTAATTACTGAACTTACCCTCTTTTAACATTCACAGTAGTAATCAATTTGGCTCTTATTACCTCTGAATATGATCACCAGTTACAATTTTTTTTTAATTTAGAACTTCACTTCTGGAAAAAGAAATTAGTGTTCTGTTTATCGATGCTATTTCTGTCTTCCTGGTGCTCCTGTAGACAACATGAAATGCAGCTGGCCCAAATGCAATGAGCAGGGTTTTGGCTACAGTCATAACCACGTAGAAGTTCTGTCTCTGTGAGGAGATGCCATTGAAGCACGAGACTGCCATAGTGGTATGACCTGAGCATTCACCTTAGTTCAACAGTTCTAGGATCTGGGTTACTCACAAAGAGTTTATCGGCTGATGGTGAAGAGACAGGCCTTGCATTGTCCTCTTCCCAACCCTGTCACTAATTCTGTCACTCTTCTCAAAGAGAACATGATCACCCAGAAAAGTTAACTGTTGCAAACCAGCGCTCTCCCCATCCAACAGCCCAGCTGGCTGTCTGAAAATGCGAACCCACCTTTACCTCCCACGATGTCATGTTTTGTCCTTCTCCTTCCCCATGCAGAGAAAAAAATAATGTTCCAAGTTACTCACGTGAATATATATATGTATATGCACAAACATATAAAGAATGTAGAAAGACTGCTCACCAGTAACTTACTCTGTAAGGTGTCCTATTCTCCTACCTACTTTCCTTTTTCTGAATCTCTGTTCAAGGGCTTCTTTGCTTGAGAGAAACAATTAGAGCACATATTGAGGATTATGCCTAAAGCAGACATATCTTCCACTGATTTCTTCTCCTGACCAAAGCAATCAGCAAGACACTGAGCTTCAGCCAACTGCTCAGGTCAGGAAAGGGCAGCGTGTTGCTAGAATGTTTTAAAATTACATTTGTAGGATTTCATAAAGGGAATAGTATTCCTTAGCAGTCTGCTTTGGACATTATTAAGTGATAACAAATAGATTAAATCTTTCATTAAGCTGGCATGCTGTTTATTTCAGTCTCTTTAAGCTTTCAGTATAACATAGTGTTTAAATATCCAGAGTTGACTGTTACAGTGCTTCTAATTAGACTTTACTTTAGAGTTGATCTGCAAAGTGCAGCAAGAGCAGAATTCATCATAGTGTGCTCTAGAGGACAGAGGTAAACGTAATAGTTATATTTGTAGTCCACAGTTGCAGCGGGTCCAGACTGGCGAAGAAAAACCTTCAGTATTCAAACTTATAAACCTTTTCTGTAGTCCAACGTTTACAGTTAGTAAAGGTTTTTCTCCTTTCAATATGCTTCTTCAAATCAGTAAATGTTTGATCTGATGCCTCAGTGTGAAAGTTTGCCTTAGTCTATAATGTCTGTTTGCTTCCCTTAGCCAATAAAAGGGCAAAAGAGATTTAAAAAAAAAAAAAAAAAGAAAGGGAAATCCCTTTCAATTCCTTTCTGTTTCCTCACATGGAGAAACACCAGGACATTCTTTTTCATAATTTGCCAAATGCCTTTGCTTAGAATTGCTTTGGTCTCCAGTTATCTTGAAATACATTGTAGCTGTGTTCTTTATCCTAGACATACAATGATAAATGCTATTGGAACATGAATAATTATAATCTGTGTTCTAAATGTCAAGAAACTTCATCAGTGAGTAGACTATAGATGATTAAAATATAATCCTATATAAGATGTAGCCCCAAACCAAAATAGAATAGAATAAAATTTTTAAAAAATAAAATAAATAAAATCTCATACAAATTAAAAGCCTTTCCAGCTGAGAAAAGGAGAGGAATATTTGGATTGTTCTGCTCTGCTGGTAGACATAAAATTACTTTTTTTCCTCTTGCTGTCCTATGCATTTGGTTATTAGATACTCTTACTAAAGTAGTTCTTCTGAGATCACTTTCTAAAAACATTTTGCTTTAAAAATACCTATTAATCCACAGTAAAATTTTTATAAAGGTGGTTTGGTTAGTGGGGTTTAATACAACTGTAAATCCAATCCTACTATAGTTTTTCAGCAGACTTTTATTATAACTTCTGCTGCTCTTAGAATGTGTGAAGAGAATTTATGATCTAAGAATAAAAATTAATCCTTTCAATTTTGTTTTTAAGGATTAATGGAAATGGCTATAATAATTCAGGGTTATCTTTTAGTTTTTCTGGGTTTTAATGAAAAGCCTTGTAATTACCTAGTGCAAGCTTTTCTTTATTATATAATATTTTATGTAACTCAAAACCAGTGTGTGCTTGAATGTGCAATGTAGTCTTTCAGATAAGAGACATGACTGAAAACCTGCAAAGCATATTCTACCAGTTGTTGCTTATTTTGCATGAAGATAAATAATTAATTTTCTTTGGTTGTGCCACCCATGAGGTTGGTTCTGTTCTTTTGTGTGTGTTATCATTTTTGCTAGTATCCTAAAACAGGAGGGAAATTACTTAGGCTTCTTGAATGGAGCTGCTGCCAGAGTTAAAAAACTGAGCAGTTCAACTGTAGGTTCTTTTCCAAAGTTGTACATCTTCTCCTGGATGGTAATGACAGAGTAGGGGAGCAGTAAGTTGGTGTGAAATGAAGATATCTCCCCTGCCTTCCTTTTATAAAACACTTCCGTAGCATATCATTACCTGTTTGAAATGGTAGAAACAAGAGGCACTATCCATGAAGTTGGGATATTTTTGCTTTTTATCTACCCTAGGTAAAACAGCAAGGTCCACCTTCCATTTATTAAAAACACTGGGAGGCAACTGAGGACAGATCCTGTTCTTTTATATGTCATCAAGCCTGCTTATGTCAGGTTCCAACTGGAGAGGCTGAATGAGAAAGGAAGGCACTTCTGCAAGCAGATAATCTGTTCCCAACTGCAGAGAGGCACAACAGGATCATGAGCTTCATTAATGCACAAAACTATAATAAACAGTGACCCAGAGAGAATGAAAGAACTTAGGACTGAAATACATCTCAACCAGGGGTAGATGGTAAATCTCAAATTTTAAGGTGCATGAACATAAAAGCAGCATTTATCAAAGAAAGGAGGAGGACAGGAGGTTACACTTGAATATGAGGAAGAGCTTCTGTGCAAGTGGCCATGCACTGGAACAGATTGCCTGTAGAGCCTGTGGAGTCTCCCTCACTGGAGATATTCAGAAGCTGTCAGGACGTAATCCTGTGCCATGTTCTCTAGGATGATCCTGCTTGAGTCAGGAGGTTGAACCAGATACCCATTGTGGTCCCTTCCAACCTGACCCATTTTGTGATTCTGTGTGATCCTGTGACAGAAATATTGGAGGCAGAGATGGAATTTCAGTAGGAGACATACCAAGCCTTAAAGTGAAGGGGAAAGAGGTTGATTATGAAATTGAAATCTGGTTGGAAAAGAGAACCAGGTCTGCAGGGAAAGCCCTCTGACTGCTTCTCTCCCTGCAAAACTAGAGCAGAGAAAAAAAATAAAATGGTAGTCCAAATGATGTTTGGATAGAAATGGGTAAGCTGTTATAATTGGGTTTTCTTTCCATATCTGCTGTTTGGCAAAATCTCCTTAAAGAATGCTAGATTCCTGCGTATGTGGAACTCTGGATTCAATTTTAAATAACCATCCAAACTTCTGGATGTTTTGATCGATCCCTATAGCCCAAAATTCTAGAGGTTCTGAGTAAATTAATCTAATCCTATGTATTTTTTTTATCCTTGGGCCCTGCACCCCCAATATATTGCTATGCAAGGTGTCTACCAGTGAATATAGATGACACAAAATCCACTGAACTCCAGGTGGGATTCTGAAGGACTTGAATAAGTATTAGGTCAGTGTGGAGAATGCCTTCTATAACTAAGTTTATCACTGGCAAATTTGCATCAGCAAAATGATATAATAAACTACAAAATATTGTGCCATGCACTCTGAAAATGAAGGACATTTATCTGAAAAAAACAGCAAGAAATAAAACAAGGAATTTTGTAATACCATATTTGAAAACTTTTTTTCAGAAAGGAAATAATTGCATTTCACAATTTATTAGAGTACATCAGTAAAAATGTAATGAGTGCATCCACTTTTATGATTGTACTGAATTGTATTGTAAAATCTATTGGCAATATAAGAGAAGATTGGAAAAAATGTTTGGTAGACACAGTTTTAGTGTATTTTGCTGTCCTTGCTCTTCTATATCCATAAAATTTTCAATTTAGCAAAAGGAAAAGAATGTAAAAGAAATCGTGGAGAGCTAAGGCATTGCAGAGGAAATAGTCAAAATAGTCTGGTAGCCAGCTATTCTATGACAGGTTAGCATTTTAAGCATGCATCCTAGATAGTTATGAAACACAGAAGAAAAATAGCTATTAATAAAATAATTTCTGCCCATTTTATACAGGACTTAACATTTTACAGTTCAACTACTGAGGAAGGATATATATATGTTGACCACAAGTTATATATTACTTTTCAGATATATAATGCTGTAGGAAAATTTTACCCTGTTATTAAAATTTGTCCTAAAACATTCATGAACAGTGATGACTTGATCAGCCTAATGCAAGGTCTGTACTGTTTTCCAACAGCTGCAAGGGGCTACGCTAAATTAATATACTTAATGAATATACAGGGATGGCAAAATGCAAATAGCAACTCTTCTTCATTAACTATGTCAATAAAGTGAGAGAATATAAAATAGATTGGCACATTTGGATTTTAATTTCTTTCCATTACTTTAAGCTTCCCTTTTGGAGAGTGTTTCTAGCTGAAAGCTGGAGTTTATTCAAAAAACCTGAAATGCATCTTTCTAGAATTTAAAGCCATTAAACATTTGGCTGAATACAAATATTTGGAAGAAATAGGTCTTTAGAGGTCAAGAGTGTGGTGTGATTCATTGATCTCTTGAGGTCAGTGAACAAGTTCCAGATAGATGTCAGTCAACCTTAGATCGGTATCTAGACTTCTAAGATTTTGAATATATTATGCATTCATTTATCTATGGAGGTGTGTCTTATTTTGGAGATAAATATATATATATATGTATACAGAGAGATATAGATATGTAAAATCTCTATCTAATCTGACAAACTTCTAATTTTATCTTTATTTTCATATTTTTGGGGTTAATTTTGACTGGGTCTCTGAATGCCTTGCACTTCAGAAGTGAGTGGTGACATCTCACAGAGAAAGTCTTGGAAATCACAGCTCTTTCTTGCTTAGAGTAGGTTTTGGACCTTGTAATCCTTAAGGTTAATTGCTGTTACCTCCATAAATTAAGACATTTCATTCATGTCCTTTGGTTCACTCTGGAAACAGAAACATGCACTAACTATGTAAATTAAGTCATCTTAGTGTGCTTCAGAGGTTGAGGGGTTATATAGATTAAAAAAACACAAGCAAACTTCCTTTCTTGAAAGCTCAGACAGTGAGAATAGGCCAGGACTACCTCAGATGCTCTCATGGAGCAATTTTAGGTTCCTGTTTCCTATTTCTATACTCAGAAGAAGTTCCTGTACAGTTCCTCTCATCCTTTTACCCGCTCAGAGTGCTTCTACGCTGCTAAATAAAAAAGGTCTGGGAAATAAGCTTATGTATGACACCTTTAGACATCTGCATTGCTTAATTGTTGGCTCACTTCCCAGACTTGTTTAGATCCCTCTAGCTACTGTTTTCCCAGTGAAAACCTGGGTGTGACTCAGGGAGAAGTTTGTTTTACATACCATTATCAAGAGCTGTACAGATGGAGCTGTACCATTTGTCTTCTGCTGCTTCTCAGAGAGCCCCATCCTATTCCCAGTAAATTGCATTCCCAAATCCCCCAGTCTGTCCTTACACTGCTTCCCAGTGCAGTGCACCATTACTTTCATGCCATAAGAATATCATTGTCTGGGGTGCAGCATCAGCACGTGCTGCATGGCAGAGCTGCAGCCAGTCCCTATGGGAGCAGTTGGCACAGTCAGACAGCATCAACATGTGACTGCTCTGGCAGTGAGTATGGATTTGGTCTCTTTGGTTTCCAGGTTCTCTGGGTGAGTGGAAAGGAAAAATAATCTAAAGAGAATAATTGTCTTATCCTAGTAAAGCCACCCCATTAAGAACAAAGACTGTGCTCCCCAGAAAATGTAGGTTTGTCTCCACATTTCAGAAAAACAATCAGATTATTTCAGATGGAAGCACTATCTTGACTTCATATGATTGAGTTTTCTTTTTCTAAGTCATAACTTAGAAGGGTCTGTGGGGAAACATCCTTGCAGGGCATTCATACTACTTTATGAAGGAATTCTGTGCTGAGTAAGCAGATTTATGAAATGCCACACTAGGTCTGTTTGCCCAGAGGCAGCACTAACTAGCCACCCAGTGCTTTTGGTGCATGGGCTTGTGTCTCTGTGTAGCACTGCTTCATGCTGTACTGTGGTGATCTTTGTTAGGTCACATTGACAAACTCATTTTCTTGCTTTCCTGATTCCATTGGTTTCATTTAATTTGGGAAAGTCTAGTTAGCCTGACACAGCCATAAATTGAGTATATAAAAACCTATAAAAGTCATATACAATACTCGTGACATTATTACAGGTTGACATTCTCATACTAGCTGTATCCTGTCACATACCAGAATCCTTGCACTTGTTGTGGTGATCTAATAATTCAGAAATGAGGTGTGTTTACCCTTCCAGAACTATTTGCAAAATCAGCAGGAAACAAGAGAGTCACTTCATTTGCTGCATTAAAAACTTTTATGGGAAGGCCTCCATGTCAGCAAACAGCAGTTCACAGAACAATATCTGGACACATAAGAACTGATTTTTCCTAGATGAGAAGTTCTTTTTTCCTTTAAAGTTTTGAAGTGATCCTGTTCCTTTTCTCCCAAAGAGGGAATGAAATAAATAAAGTCTGACCTGATAATCCTTCCATATCCGCTGAATTCCCTGAGGTAACTTTCAGATTATTACATTTCATGCAAATAAAAGCAGTTTTAGTTTTTACAAATTTCGACAGCAGGTTACATTTTCATCAGTTCTTAATCAGTAAAGTATATGCATAGGTGTTTGCAGATGTATGTATCGTTTCTTAGTTTTGAATCCATGAACTATGAGTACTAGGTATTTTTTATATGTGTATCATGATTATCAGTGCAACTTTAAAATACTGTCTTTTGAAAGATTGGCATGGGCTTTCAAGAACCCCAGAAACATTCTAAAGCATGTCACATTATTTTTATTCTTACATTTTGTGAAGTTCCTTTTTTTGGTCATTCATCATTCTCCACACTGAGTGTTTCCCGTAGTGTTTTTTTAACTCTGCAGTGAGATCCTTTTGTGCCAACGTAGAGACCTTTTTATGTCAGTGGGACTCCAGTGAGAAGTATCTTCAGGCCTGATTGCAAGAAAGGGCCTCCTTGTCTAATACTTGTAACAAAATGTTTTTGTGGGAGGATCAGATTGATTTTGAGTATTTGCACAGTAAGTAGAATCTTTTTACATCAGTCAAGATATTTCTGAGATAATCTGAAAGACCAAGCAGGGTTATTGGCTACCAAAGGTCAAACATATAGTCAGAAACATTTACTTTTTTAATGCTATTTCAGGTCTATTGTTTTTCTTGGTTTCTACCTTTAGTTGATATTGCTTTAAGTAAGACACATACTTATGTGGACAGGTAGCCCAAGTTACACTGAGACTAGTGAATGCTTTTTCTTTCCTCCCCAGACAGTAGTTCCTTTTATGACTGTAAGACCAATCTGAAAGGATATTGTGTAGAATGAGGAAAGAAAGTACATTTCAGATAAGAGAAATAATGGGTAGGTGTTTGTGTTGTATAGATATAATTGAATAACTGAAGTTGGATAATGAGGGAAAGTGTGGTTTTTTTTTTTTTTTTCTTTTGGATTTTTGGGTTTTTTGTTAGCCTGGTATTTCTAAAATGATTTTTTTCCTAGTATAGTTTAGTTAAGTAAATGTAAGTTTGTTCCACAAAGCTTCAAATGTTGATGTGTATTGAGAATGAATGGCACATAATTGGGATTTATAACATGAAAAAAAGCTTTGCGTTCGAGTATCTCTGGATATATGCTTAGTATTTGATGCCTGTCAAAACTGTCTAACCTGACTAGAACGTGATAGTATACAATTTTGGGATTTTTGGCCACAAATTTTTGTCATCTTAGTCCTAATACTTGTAATTAAATCTTAGATGTCTTTCTACTCAGTTATCTATTCAGAAAATTGCATGTTTCTAGAGAAAAAAAATTAACAAAGTTAAAAAATGTCTTTTTTTTTCAGCTTTCTACAATTTGAGTGTTCAGTCTGTGTGTTACAACAGTAAATTTTATGTTTAAAGAATAAGAGCTCATGAGACACTAAGAATTATTTCTACCAAACTGCATATTCTAGATTATATATAAATTAAAGGTTTTTGAAGCTCTTGTAGCAAAATCCCTATTGTAATGAAAGTTTGACACAGATGTGAAGATATGAGGTTCTAATAAGGATAACATTACTAATAGTTTAGTTCTTTGTATACTGTCAGTCCAGTTTTATCTTTAATGCTATCACAAGTCCTGTCAAACTGTTTTGCCTTTTGCCTTTTTTTTTTTTTTTAAAGACACAAAGGCATTGGTACTATGTGACTTATGAAAGCTCAGGATACTAACAAGTTCTCAGAATTGTTTGGTTGCTATCTTCTAGCAAAACACCTGTGCAGATCAGAGTGTGGGGAAAATGTGGTATGTTAGATACTAATCCCAAGGAAGCACTCGATATAATGATGAATGAAAGTTACAGGGAGGAGTGAGAGCACTATTGTATCTGCTCAGCTTCAAACATCTTAGGTGGCTGATAACTGCTGCCAAAAAACCTGCCTTGGAGACTCAGCACAGCAGGTAGAGAGGGAAGCAGCACAAGAGGCCACAAGAGCTGGGAGCTGGGCTATCTTTGGAGAAGAGTTTTCTAACAGAGTTTGGAATGCAGTGTGGAAAGGCCAGCTTGCTTCTCTTTCTAACACCCCTCAAAACTTCTGACAGGTTTGAGCAATTCATGTAAAATGCTTAGACCTAATTGCAGCAGCTTTTTCGTATACAATAGTGCTGTCAAGAAATATTCACCTATTAAATTTCTTTGGAGTGTTTCCTCACAACAGATGTTTTAAAAACAGTTTTGTTTATTTGTTTTTTTCCCATTTTAGAATCCAATTTGGGAATGCGAATAAAAAGTTTGCTTGTTTCTCAGGGGTATCAGTGTTCTATAATGGTTCCTTACACAAAGGGGGCTCTTCTTGACAAATCTGTGTATCAAATTTGTCTTTCCTTTAATAACTCATCAGTTTGCCAATTTGTCTTAAGGTCATGGACTTTCCTCAGTTCTAGTAAACCTTACAGGAAATGGACCACATGTTTATTGTCTTTGGTATTTACTGTTTCCTTTTTTTTTTCTTTTAAGATATATTGCCATCCGTTGTTTTCCAGATAATTTTTTTACATATTCTCTGATTTCTCCTTCATCACCATCAGTTTGTTTTGTTTGTTTGTTTGTTTGTTTGTTTTAAGAAAGAAAAAAAATACTGTAATACTATCAAAAGCTTTAAGCAAGATAGGGTTGAAATGCAGTTATCTTTCCATAAAACGTTTTTGTGTAGTTCTCTTTTCATTACATCCTCTGAGTACATTTTCACTCACAATCAGTTAGCGCCCATTATTCTCCTAACCTGGAGTAATGGCATGGTGGTAAAGCAGAAACAGACTTAACCGATAAAACGGTTACATTGCAAAAATACACTATGCCCATATGTAGAGAAGAGGAATTCAGTGACATTTTTAATGGTAGAATACAGCAAGCCCAGCAAGCTGGGCCAGGGTTGCCCAGCAGAGTCATGTTCTACAGACCCATAAAAGCAGAGAGTCTGTCATGCCACATGTCATGCTTTAACCTCAGCTGGCAACTCAGCAGGCTTTTTGTGCAGTTGGGGTGTAAGAAACAGAAAAGGCCTTGGCTCTGCGTAAGTGCTGCTCAACAATAACAGAAACATCCCCGAATTATCAACACTGTTTCCAGCACAAATCCAAAACATAGTGCCATACTAGGTACTATGAAAAAAAATTAACTCAACCCAGCACACCATGATCATGTAGCTTATAATTGTGGCTGGACATGAACTGTCCTGTTCAGATGTCATTGTGCCAGTTCCCTAAAGGATAATAAAAAAGTGTGTTTTTTAAATCGAATACTTGAAAATAAATCCAACTTCCATGTTAATATAAGTGCTTATATCACAAGAAGGTGATAAATGATCTTTCCTTCTGTTATTTCCAGAGCCAAATTTTGTATCATCTTATGACATTGGGAACTTTACTTACTTCTTCTTCCGGGAGAATGCGGTGGAACATGACTGTGGGAAAACAGTATTCTCTCGTGCTGCTCGGGTGTGCAAAAATGATATTGGTGGCAAATTTGTGCTGGAGGATACCTGGACTACCTTCATGAAAGCTCGTCTGAACTGCTCTCGCCCTGGAGAAATTCCATTTTACTATAATGAACTTCAGAGCACTTTCTTCCTGCCAGAATTGGACTTAATCTATGGAATTTTTACCACTAATGTGTAAGTAAAATGAATTATATATTTTATTTTTTTGCTATTTGTGACAGCATGAACTTAAACCTCTAGCTACTCTCTTCTGCATATGCCACGTAAACATCATAAATTCAAACTTGTTTTGCCCAATCCACTGTCCTCTTATGAACAAGTGGCAGTTCTAAATGTTTCCCACATGAAGGGCTGAAGAAATGAGAGAAGGAGGAATTCTTCATGTTTCCTTACAGCAGGGAGCCAGTTGTGTTTAAGAGTATTCTGTCATCATGTTCATTTATTCTTAGAAAGGCATTAATATTTATTTTGCATACTATTGCATGATGTACTTATGAAATAAGTATCATATAATTGTAATGTGACATGATCATGAATTTGACAAGATGGAATTTGATCATGTCAGGAAGAATACATCTAAAATAAGACAAGAAGTGCTCCTATGTATTTTAATTAGTCCTCACATTTACTTTAGTGAGTTTAAGGGTCAAAACAAGAATTTATTCTAATTTTAACTGAACCTGTTGTATTGGCAAGGTTGATAAAATTGAAAAAAAAATTCAGTTTGGTCTTAAAATTTGTTAAATGTTAAAAAATTGGGTCAAAATCGAGCTCCCTGGTCTCTGAGCTTGATACCAAGAGCTGCTTAACTCTTAAGAAAAAAAAGAGGCATTTGTCTCAGAAATTTCCTTTTTTACTATAACATGGAGTTCATCTGTTGCTCAGTGAGAGCAGCCTCTGCGTTATGGCTCTGCAGCCCAGTATTCAAACCACTGGAACAAAGTTTCGGATTTTGGGTTCTGATTCTCTTACCTTCTTTTAGTGTCTTGCTGTGTAAGTCAGTTTTGTCTAGAATTTTAGAAGTTCTTTGGGCATCTAAAACACAGGCTGGGCTCCTTAAACAATGGGATACCTACCTTTTATAAATATCCATTAATCAGATGGAAACAGTCACAAATTAATGTCAACAAATTATTATCCCTACATATTCTAGACAGTGAGCATGAATTTGGGCATTTGGTGCAGTCCTTTATCAATACATTTAGGCATCTTCCAGATTCATACTCACCCCTGGGCCAGCAGCTCAGGCTGTGAACAAGATGGGCTGCTTACATTCAGCTGTGACAATTCCTAACTTGTGACATTAGATGATGAGCTCAACCTGTTCCTGCAGTGGAGCAATCTAGTGAATTTAAACACCACTTTTATAAAGAGAATAGTAGAGATTTTGACATGACTGAGGATAAGAAAATTTGATGATTTTTTATCAGTAATTTTAATTTCATTGATCTGTCCAACAGAGATTCAAAGAAGAATTAATTACAACTATTTGAGGGTGGGGTTTTTTGGTAGCTCCATTTAAATTATATTTGTTCCTGACATCGAATATTGTAAGTAAAGTTTTGAACATTGTTGAAATGTTGTAGTTAGGATTAGTTCCCCATGCTGACTCCCTGTTCACAAATAACCTGTGGAACCCATCTGATCCACCTTTCAGCATTGCAGCTGGAGAAAAGCCATGGTTTCCCATGATGGCGAGCAACATACTCCTATCTCTTGGTGTAACAGCATCAGATATTACTTAACCACATTCAGCATTCAATCTCAATACCTTTAGAATTGCAATGACTTTATTGTACTCTAATTATTTTTTTTTAATATGCTTTAATATACTTGTGGAGGGAAAAAATGAAACATTTCTGTCAATAAAGACTGAGTAACAGCCAACGCTGCACCTTTTCTGTGTGGTTGATGATTAAGTTCACTATAGCCACTGCTTCATAATGAAGCTGATTTTGTTTCTTTCATATCTGAAAAATCTATAAGCATGAGTCTAATGTCCTTTAAGGACTTCAAGAAATTCAAGAAGACCTTTATATGGTTACTATACAATAATATTACTGAGCTGCATTTAGTGATAATTTATATAGGCAAGGCATTATTAAATCCAATGATAATTGATTCTGCAGATGTTGTTAGTGGGAAATTTCAAGTTTTGGTGTTTCTTTGAAATAAGAATGACAAGCATAAGAAAGCAAATTGCTCTTTTATCCAGGTATTTAATCCATATATCCTAACTTTTTTTTACTTGCTGGTAGATTTGAGCCTCCAGGTGTTGTTTGCTTGGGTTTTTTTTGCCATCATTTTGGAGTTTCTATAGTATACTTTCTTAAGCCTTGTGTAAAGTACAGGCAAAGTGTAAATAAAAAGAAAAATAAAATTTAAAAAAAAAAGAGTTGTGTGGATCAATTGTCTGCAGTTTTAACTGCAAATTTATTTCAAAATGTGGAAGAGAACAATGCTGGTTCTCATATTACAAGCTCTCATATTCGTTAGATTATATTCTTTACACTATGCAGAATTACTTTATTGCCATGTATATCACATTTTCAAGGCAAACACAGAAATTTTACGTTTTGTCTGGCTGCTGTGTTTATTTGTTTAACAAGATATCTTGTACACAGTCCAAGTTGTTTTCTCTTGATGGGTTTTTGAACTTGCATACTTGTTGCTGTACAACGTCTCTTGGAAGAAAGGATTTTTGTGGAGCTGTCTGGGATTCCATAAGGTCTAGAGACACTGAATAAATCCTTACCTTGTTTCATGTCTGTTGTAAAGAAGAAACATTAATGAGCCCTAAGAGTAATAACATCCTGAACTTTGTAACTAGAAAAGAGGTGTCCCTAGTGCATGTGATTATGTATGGTAGTATAGCCTTGTGGTATCAGAGCAGCAGCAGAAGATAGGAAATTCTAAGTTTCTCCCACACCAGCTACTTGGTAAGGCCAACAAATATTTTAAATGCAATATCTGTGCTAAATCAGCTCATCATCTATTGTCTTGAGATATCATCTCCTGGCTAATCTTATCTGCTTGGTTAATTACTTGAAGGATTGAAGAGTTACTGCCTTTTCTATTTATTTTTCAGCAAGTTGACTTAATGTTGTTATTTAGGTTAATATTTATGTTTCTTTTGCAGGAATAGCATAGCAGCATCAGCAGTTTGTGTTTTCAATCTGAGTGCCATAACTCAGGCTTTTAATGGACCCTTCAAATACCAGGAAAACTCCCGATCTGCTTGGCTTCCATATCCCAATCCTAACCCTAATTTTCAGGTATGGATCCATGGGAGAGGGATAATCTTTTACATGAGGTTTTCTCAAAAGGCTTTATGGTTCATGGTTAATAAAGCCCTGTCTTGCACTGGCCTAACACCTAAAGGAACCTAAAACAATAGAAGTGCTTAGGAAGATCAGATTTCTGGCTCCTTAACTGCAGTGGTGATGTTGGTGGTGCTTTAGAGTACACTTCGCATAGGCAGGATATATTCGTTGACTTAGTCACTGGTTTCCTTCCCAGAAAAAATGATTCTTCTTTTATAGGGTCCTTATGATCAAGTGTCAGAATTTCCGTTTGTGTAGTAGCAGAAGTAGGTTTATCCTCAGATTATTCACCCACTCAGTAGTAACAGAGAGAAGTATGTGATGTGAAGGAATCTTCAGGAAGGATACTACTCTGTAGTTACAGTTACATCAGACATTGTATTTCCAAGGCTGATTTATATTAATGAAATATTTCCATATTAGAATACTATGGGAGTTGCAGTTTTGAGGAACGTTGTTTTTCTTCAGAGATCACTGCTTTTCTCTTTAGATAGGGCAATGTCTATCATAAGATCAAGGACCATTTGAATTTCAGTGTACCGTGAGTGTTCAGCTGGAATCCTTCCTGCTTGATAGATTCAAAGAAATTCTTCTCTGGCATGGTTTATTTTTTTTCATTGGTCTGACATAAAGAGCAAATAATTGTTTCTTTGCTTATTTATCTTTCCTCATCATCTGATTTCTCATTATGAAATTACTTTCTTGACTTTTTTTTATCATTTTTGGTTTGGAATGATGACATAATTTCAGACTGAAGACATGGCAATAATGAAAAAACAACTGGTAGGTTTTGAATGCTGTTATTTTGCTCATGCTGTAATTCATGGCATAATTTATGATATAGTAAAACAGAATGAAAATTATTACTTGGATATGCCTTTCACATCACCCAAATATTTGATAAATGTTGTGAAGTACTGCTTTACTTCTCTGATGCCAAATATGCCTGAGTAAACTTGTGGATGTTTACACATTCACATGCATTAAGCAGCTTTCTCTTTTGGGTCCTCAGTTGAACACAAATATGCTAAAATTAACTGCCACTTATTTTGCTTAGTTTGTTTGTGATTGAAACTTGTCCATGAAGTTAGTGAATGCTTTTCTGTAAGGAACAGAAAAGCAGTTTTCAGATGTACAGTTTTCAGATTAAAAATGTGTTCAATTTCAAAGGAAAAATGTCTTTTCAATGAATAACATTGATAGAGCTCTGCACTGTCCATTTTTGCTACTTAACACAGAGTCTTAAAAAACTCCTAGAACTGACTGTGGTACTTTCACCTCAGATTTCTGTTAGACCCTGGCTGCTGTAGGACATGGAATTTCCTTTGAAAATTTGTCAGAAAACTATTTGGTTTGTTGGATAGTAGTTTTTTCTCCTTCATGCCCTGTGAACACAGGATATAGTAAAATATTACTGTAGTCCACTTGTGCTGCTCTGTCTAATGACCTTCCATATTGGTTGTGGTTAGGGAGCCTCTGTAGTACTGCAGGAAAGTAGAACTTCCTCAATTGCTGATTTACCCTTGTTTTTTGTTTTCTTGTGCTGTAAATCAGGGAGTAAATCTATTTTTTTTGTTGCCACATATAGTAATGTTAGTTTTCTCTGTTTACAGTGTGGCACCATGGACCAGGGTTTGTATGCAAATCTGACTGAGAGAAATCTTCAAGATGCTCAAAAATTCTTCTTAATGCATGAGGTTATCCAACCAGTTATTCCAATCCCTTACTTCATGGAAGACAACAGCCGATTTTCCCATGTGGTTGTGGATGTTGTGCAGGGCAAGGACATGCTTTTCCATATCATCTATCTCGCCACAGGTATGAACTCTACGTTGCTGTAATAACCGCAAAAGTTTATGAAGTCTTTGAGCTGTAATGTTCTGTGAATTAGTTATGAAATAGGTGTAGAGCACCTTGAAAATCACCTTTTCCTCTTTGACAGCAACTACCTGTTTGTTTTATAGATTTTTTGGACAGAAGAATTTAGCTGTTTACAATGTGTTATATTGTGGACTCAAATTTTGGTGTCAGTTTCCTATTCTCCTTTGGAGGTGTGAAACCTACATGCTCTTGAGGGAACGAACAGTTGGGAATTCTACAGAGGACACTTCCCAAGTTTCTGTCTTTTATTCTGTTTATATAGTTAAGGTTACAAAGTAAAGAACCTAAGATAAGATGGTTTAGGATCCTATGATATAGAAGTTACTTGATAAATCGCAAATACAACAACTCCTATTGCTATTTCTGAGTTTTCTTCTCACATGTATTTTATTACCTTTCCTTTTGTCTCATTTTTAAGACATTCATTATGCAAATTTACACCCTGCCTTATTATTTGCCCATCTATATGCAGACTTGTGAGTAAAAGAAAAAGAATCCTGGACCTAAAGTTGCATTGATTAGAACTATTGCCTCTTGCTTCGAAATTTCAAGCTTCTTAAAAACAGCTTATATGTTGGAGAACAATATTTTGCAGAACAAAGATGTCCCCTACCGAGACTGAAATACTAGACTGAACTAACAAGTTTACAGACTCATGTCATAAAATTTAAGGTAGTTCTTAAATACTTAGTACTGTGCACGTTAATAGGGAATAGCTCATCAAAGTAATGGTTTGTTTATGTTCATAGTTTATCTCATTGTGCTCCTTGAAAGCTAGGCTTTTGATAGGTTGAATCTATGCTTGGATTTGACCAGTTCTAGTCAAAACAGCCTGCTGGGTGGTAAATCATAGCATTTTAAATGAAATCATGTCAATATTAAATGATTTTTGTATTGTAGAGGTCTCCTGACAGAAACTGAATTACAGAAACATGTGCTGAATTGGTTTTATAGAAAGAGACTGACTACCACTGCATTGTGGGATATTTTATTAAAAAGACGGCACAAAGAATAATGTCTTTTTTCATAATTCTGATTGTCTTCAGTTTTTGTGGCAATGGACCTGCAATATATAGAATGGAAAAAGTCCTGCCAGAAATGGACTTGTGAAGAAAATGAAGAAACCAGCCCAACTGTCTTAAAAACAGAAGTTTTTGATGTTGTTTAAGTGAACATGTTCCAAAATGGCTTTTTGTGTTTGTTTTTTTTTTTTTTTAACTAACTCACTCTCTTCTTCCCAAAATCCCCTTTGCAGCCTTATCTCTATTCAGGAATGTCCTCGGGAGATATCGGGAAGTTTTTTCATTGGCCTTTATCTACTCCTTTCTATTGGTTGTTAACCCTTTCTTGCTATTGGTGATTCTGTAAGACCCTCTGAACTTTTAATTGGTTATTTTGTAATCCCCCCAAAACCTATATATCCCTACCCATAAAATAAATCGCTCTCTCTCGCTCTCCTCTTATATCCTCTGGATATAAGGAAAAACTTTTTCACTTCTAGGGCAGTAAAGCAACAGATTTGATTTCCCAGAGAAGTTGTGCATCCTCTTGAAGGTTTTAAAGACCACACAGCAACCCAGTCTATGTTATAGCTATCTGTCTTTCAAAAGAAGGTTGGAATTGAGACCTTCTGATCTCCCTTCCAACCTAAATTATCCTGTGTTTGTCGCATGCCAGTACAATGTGCAAATTGGTAGGGCCAAATTAAATTTTTACTCAACACTGTGATAATAGATATCACTGTGTTTTCTGCTGCCAAAAGGAAAGTGCATTCAATTCTCATGCAAGTACTGCCAGTAAGCAATTTGCACTTAGTGGTGTAAAGCAGGATGGATCCAATCCATGCTGTGTGAGATGTATATCACATAACTTTTTTAGCTATAATTCATGGTAGCATTCTGCAAAATTTGACTTTTAAAATGCACAAAGTTGAATCAGTGGAAATGTAGGCATATGGATTGGACAGAATACAAATGAATGCTCTGCTGTCTTTGTTACTCAAAGCAAAAATCCCATTTTTTGAAACAGATGGGCAATAGTTAAGAGAAAGTTCTCTCTTTACCCCCTCACATTCAGTTACTTATCCACCCTGTTACTAGAATACAAATATTACAGAAGCGAATAACCCTGGGAGTGTAAAAGTATAATCCAACTTCATTAAACCTTAAATAGATATTATTTGAGGGGAGACTGGGGGTAAGCAAACAAATGTATTAGTCTGCTGTGTCAACAGTCTTCTTTTCCTAAACCTTTGCCAAGTCATCATTCTGCTAGGAGATTCTGATGAGCTAGGACTTAACAGCTATTGCTCCTATCAAAAATATACTTTAATACTTTGGAGACATATCCTAATCTTTCACTACAGTGACTTCTAACACAAAATGAAGGGATATATCAATTCTTGCACATTTTGTGCTGCTGGCTTTAAGCAAGCAAAAATCCTCAGAACAATTTTCAGTGATTCAGAAAGGAAAGTCAAGGAAAGCATTCACAGATGTTCTGAACTAAAAATCATCTGTAACAGTACATGAAAAGTAGAGCAAACTAGAGAAACACTCAATAGTCTGACAATTTTCTAAGTATGAAAGGCTTCTTTGTTTAAAAAAAATAAAATCCAAGCAAAATGGTGCTATATTTGTTACAGTTTTGTTTCTCTCCTTTTTGTCCCTTTCCCCCCACCTCACATTTTTTCTTCCATTTCATTTCTGCCTTTCCTATTAAGTGATCCATGGTTAAAAATTTTGCTGATATTGAAAGGTGTTTTTAAAACAGGACGCTGCAACAAGAGCAACTAGCCCTTATTTAGAGAACTGTTGCAAAATGTATTGATTTACTAGAATGAATGAGAAAATTATTGGATATAGTGTCTAGTTGGAGGGCATTATGAAAACATAATGAACTTAGGAGTTTAGAAAAAGTAATATTTCCAATGTCTGATAAGAAACTTTTAAGGCCATCCTTTAAAATGACTTGGTGAAAAAACTCCCATGTTTTTTTTTGTTCTTCAGTCCCACTGGACAGAGTATGTCCCCTCTGTACCCTGGATAGAAATGGTATATGCCCAGTAGTGGTTCTAATTATTGGGATTTAGAGCACAGCATTAATGAAATTGGTGTATGGCTGACTTAAAAAGCAAGTATGAAACCTGAAGGAAGATTTATTGCTGGCTATGTTGCATGTTTCTAAAGAGTGTATTGTTCAATGAAGCGAACCACAATTTTTATGCCATAAAGCCAGGTTTTAGCTGAAGCTTAAAGATCTCTAGAAGATGTTATGACAGGTTTACATGAGCTTCTAGAAAATGTTTTTCCTCCCTCTTAACACCTCAAAATTACGGGTAGCAATGCAAAGAATAATGATAAAAATAATTCTGAAAAACCACATACAGCAATTATAATGAAGTAGAGAGGTTTCATGAAGAAATTTCAAAATATATTTTTTGAAAATGCAACTGAATTTTTCATACATTTGCCTTTAGAAGGGTTAAAATAGGTAGTAAATCTCCACAAATATAATATTTTTCTCATGTATAATATTTTTCTCATGAAAGCCTGAAACTGTAGATTATCTAGAAAGTAGTCCCAGCCTCGTGAAGAGATTTGGAAGTTTGCATGAAACTCAGTATGGAAATGCTATCAAAACAGTTTGTATTTCTCCTATTTGTCTTGCTAGATGGGAGTAAACTGATGCAAAGTACTCCATGATTTGATTCCTCTGTGATTTTTTTTTTTTTTTTGTCGTTCTATCTTTTTCATTTTGTTTTTGTAATCAGTACACCACACTTTTTTCTAGGGAGCAACCCAAGGTCTTAACAAGAAAAAAAGTTGTGTGTGTGTTGTTACTAAAAAGGGATTTTGTCATTTTCCTGGCAGACTACATTTTTGATCAAAGTGTGCAGCTTTCACAGTTTAATGTGCATTTTTTTGTGCTTATATGCATTTCTTATGCTCTCTTGGTCAAGAGAACAACAAAATTTAAATTGACTGCATTTTTTCCAATTTGATGCTATTTCTGACTGTGCTATCTTAAGTGCATTGAGGTTATTGAAAGCAATCTGTACATAATTTCTGTAGAAAGGAGCTATGGAATTTTCATCTCCATTTAAGAATCACCTTCTTAGTCTAGAAACCACAGTAGGAATGCAATAATAAAAAGGATCAGAGTAGCTGTAATTTTGAGTCAGAAGTCAAGTGTGAAAGTGGTAGGTAGTCTGTTTGTATGTATTAATTTTTTTCTAGCTCAAAACCAGAAATGGAAATCAGAGTACAGTAGGATAATGAGTCACGAAGTTGTCACATTTTGAAACCATTTCTCTTCTGTTGTTACAGAAAACACAGTTGCTTTGTTTCTTATGCCTTTCCTTAACAAAGGTAAAGTATGCTTTTACAGAGTGCTAAAGCACCCCTGCAGTGGTTTAAAACTATTTTCCTGCTACTTGTTATCCTTCTGGCTTTATGCAATGTAATTTCAAGAAGCTTGAAGCAAGGACACTCATCAATTACTTTGCTGTCAAAAACTGGTGCATGCTGGAAGACACCAGTCCTAAGAGCAACATGATAATCTTGAACATTTGTTTCAAAAAAACAAGCAGTAAACCATAAAACCAATAGCCTTATTCTCTTCTGCTTTTGCAATGACAGTTACCTCTAATAAAGAAAAACCCTAGCTGAATTAATACTCTGTTTACATTATTAAACTTTTCAGGAAACATTTTGCTTCGAAGTTTAAAAAAATATATAAAAGATTGCATGGTTTTTCTTCTAATGTTCATTTGGATTTATGCTAGCCTTACTAAGAAGGCTTGCTATATATTTCTGCTAGAGTATTCATGTTATTTTCTATGTTAAATTATCTGTAAAGACAAAGAAGGATAATGTAAACCTTTGCGCTTTTTTTATGTAATTTAAACACAGAGATGTTGATTTGTTGCTGCCTTGTGTATTGTGTCATCTGTACTGGGCAAAACGATTTTAAAATGTTAGTAAATGAGAATGGCTACGTCTAAAGTTCAGGCTACAGAGTTATAAATGATACTATGGGTCTCTAGAGAATCAAACCCCGTATTTAAAATGTCCAGTAGTACTTATTTCCCTTGGCTTTATCACTGTGTATAAAGATAAATCATTCTGCCAGATCCAGTTGGAGAGGTTTCTTAATAAAGGGATGGCTCTAACTAGAGCTGCTTAAATTATTAATTGTCAGCAATTTATATGTGAGAGTTGTAGCCCTTTATTTGGTTCACAAATTATCCAGCACTTATTTGTAGTCATTTTTTGTTATTATAATCAACCCATAAATAGGTCATGATTTTGATTAGTTTGTTGCTGCTATTTGCTCATGCAGTTTGTTCATATTTTCGTTAACATGTTCATGAATTGCCTGCTGCAAGAAGATGGTATTCTGTTTTCTCGTGGGACAAATTTAAGTCGGAGAAGCCCTTTTTTTCTGTTCACAAATTATCATTATGTCTTTATAATTGCCCAGCTCTGCCGGATAAAGACTATAAATAAATGTCCAAAGAACATACGGTGTGTGCACTTCTAAGCTGCCACTGGAAATCACAATTGCTGCAAGAAGCAGCTACTGGCTGAAGAACAGCTGGCTATGCTTTCATGGGAGTGAGATTAATGCGTGGGCCAGGGAGGGAAAAAGATTAAAAGAGCTGGAGACAGTCTCAACCTTCCATCTAAAGAAGACCAGCTCCTCTTTACCATGGTGGTGCTGAGTTTTCAAATCCTTTTTGACTACTTTATAAATTTAGAATGACCAAATAGCCTATCTTTCCTTTCTGCGTGTTTTGAAACTACCACTTCCTCCTGGAAGAGAAACTAGACTTGATAAGCCCTATGTCATTTGTTATTAGACAATTCTAATGCACAAAATGCAAAGCAGAGAGCAAAAGAGGTATCTTACATGGTGCTCAGTGTTGTCCTGCTGTCTTCAAAGCTAAAACCTATCAGCATCCATGCCTACACTCAAAACCCCTGATAGCATGCAGAACTAGTCAGCAGGCTTGGTCTTAATTTCAAAAAACAATGTTGGAGTTAGCTTTATACTGGGGAGGAATTTGATCCCTGAACCCACACTGTAACCATTGCAAGGTCTCTTCCTGAGAGATGTGGGGAGGAAACCTTCTCTTTGAAGGGACGTGACTTTATCATAACATTTCAGAAAGGATTAGGTAACTTGGCATGTTGCTGAGCATTGTGAACCTTTTTCTAGCATATTCTGCAAGGCTTTTTACTTCTAAAAAGCCTTTCTTTTAAGGTGGACATGCATAGGAGTGATTCAATAAACTGTATCCAACCAGAGAAGAAAGTGGAACAGTTAAATCATGGGGAGAAATAGAAGTCCAAACCTTACAAGAAACTCAGCTTTGACCCTAAAAAAACAAATATGGATCATAAGTATGATACTATGATATGTACAATATTCAGAGTGAGCTGCAAGTAAAGCAGTCATTAAATGGGATATTATACTAAACTTCTGTGTTTTTTAATGTTTATGAGCTTCTCCATTCTGCATCCCTTTTCCTGTAAACCTCAATAAATCTAAATGTTTATAACTGAGCATATACAAGCGGTGGCACTAGTAATCTTTGGGATTTTTTCCCCTTGTGCCTACCCAGCTCTAGTCATAGGACATGGCAAGTCTTAATAATAATCTAAAGAGTTTCTTAATAAAGATATACCTTATTTACTTTTTTCTGTGTCTTGTAAGTCATTGAAATGTGAAGATGCTTTATTTCAGACACTGTGGACTTTATGTGAAGAGTCCTGTAACCTGCAGGTGCAATCACAAAAAGATGGATTAGGTTCCAAATGCATTTTACTGTAATCAAGTCACAGGGGAAGAGTCCTAATATTTGGGGCAGAGAGTCCCTTGTCTACAGATTAATTTTTCTACTTTTTATTTATTTTTATTTTTCTTTCTTATCCTATGAATCTTGGAAATTTCATTCTGTAAGGACACGCCTTAAAAGGAATAGGCATGACCAGAATAGTGGTTTAATTTCTTGCTTACAAAGTACGAGGGGATTTTTAACTAACAAGGTTTGTGAGATTTTCTGGTTATTGCCAGATGTCCTGGCTTCTAGACTATTATACAAAGAATATAAAGTAATATGATTGTATGCATTGTAGACTATGGCTGTGTACTATGGCTATATGCTATGGCTATGGGTACTTTAATGGAATAGTGAGAGTAGTGAGATGAACATCTTCTGGTAAGAGACTTTGAGATTAATTTCTCTAATCCCAACTTTGTTTCTGTCTCTTGTCTTTTTACTTTCTTACTTACTTTGAGTAAAAAAAAATAATTATCATCATCATCTTGTCCTTTTGTATTTCTGAAAAAAAGCTGTGCTTTATGCTGAAATTGCTGCTGAAGTTCCATGTACATCATACTGGAATTGTACAGGACATATGTGCTGGATTTGGCTCATTTAGGGCCTGAGGCATAGGGGCATGTACTGTGTGGACTGCAAATGAGTTTGAGTAGAGGACGGTCCCTGAAACATTTTCATCAGCCAAGTTTGTGATGCTTCTGGATCCATACAGTAGTCAGTTGGCTTTCTGACACTTTCAGTGAAAATCACATGTGACTCGGTTTAGAAATCAAGCAAAGTTTTTTGTGGGTTATTATCTGAGTTTTCACTACTTGTGCATCTAAATGCTTCCTTGATAGAGGCAATGAAAATTTTATTCAATGAGAAAACACTATCATATTCATAGCATGCATTAAGTAGTACAAAATATTTATTGTTTTGGTGGTATGAAGGAAGGCAATAAAAAATAATAGGAGCAGTAAGTACTCCCTGTCCAGTCAGATCCAATCAGAGTTAATACATCTCAACTTCAGAAGACTGGCAGGGATCCAGGTCCTGTATTTGATAGTAATTTTTTCCTTCGTGTGACATTCTTCACTGCTGCTCTGTGTCAGATAGCAAGCCTTAAATCATACAAATCATTTAATCTTGTGATTTATATTTATGTTTATTACCTACTCTACTACTTTATTTAGAGGTTACACATTTCTTCAGAGATGCTCATCTCCACTGTCTAATAAGTCTAGTCCTAGGTATTGATTAAACATTTTAGAAGACCTCTCCAACATCAGAAAATTTTCTCTTCCTGTGAGCAAGTTTCTGGGACATTAATACATACTTTTTTGTTTGTTTCATTGTCAATGGTAGCAACCAGTCCCCAATAACAACCTTATTGTTTTATTTCTTTCTCTTTTCAGAATCTAGGATATTGAAATTATGCATCTCTTGACAAGTGTAATGTTTCTCATTCAGAACCATATGAATGCTTCTGTCTTCTTTGCCTCAGGGCTTCAAGTTTTGTGGGTGTTTTGTGTCATTTTTAGTGTAGTAAAAGCTGGATGTTGCCAACAAAAGTGGCTGTAATCGAAATATAATGCCAAATGGGCAATCTCTGGAATAGGTGTTATTCACATGTAGCTCTTAATATTGGTTCTGTTTGATTATCATCTCACTGTACTCAGGGAGTAAATATTTGAGACTTCTGAAAACATCTAATGGGAATCTTGGTAAAGATAGTCTCATAGCACATTCTCACAGCTTAACATGCATGTTGGCATGATTGGTTTGATTCAAATGCAGTAACTATGATCAACACTGACAAATATATACGATTTGTTTTGTCTGTAGGTTTGATGCCCCAACATAGTCTTGATATTCTATTTGATTTTGAATCTGACATTGTTGAAGTTCATTCCTTTTCTAAGTAAAAGAATGTATCTTTTATATGCCAAGTTATTTTAGTCTGATGCAAGACAGAAAAGGTGTTTTACTGGCCTTCTCTGAGGATGCTGATTTTATCTGTCATGATCCTTGTAATTATTTTTTATTACTGATTAAGTTTGTAGACAGAATTTGGGTAATTTAATTAAGAATTCAAAATTAGATTATTGTTTGATAAAATCAATGAAGGGTTGCTCTATGTTACAAATCGTGCCTTGGTCTGTATGGCCTACTTGAGATTTCCTGACAACTCCCCAAGAAAGAAGAAGAGAAAGAGTGTGTCTTACTAGAGCCAAGGTGAAATTCTTGTCCGTCACCTCTTTTCCAAGTACTTGGAAATTATGTGCTTTTCCCAAACTCATTAAAGCCTCATCTAAAAATTTTAGACTGTAGTTTTAACCATATCCATTCTTCTAAGACAGCAGTTCTCAAACAAATGCTAGTAACTAAAGTATTGCTCTTCACATTTTAATATTACTTTTTGAAGGGGTTATAAATGGTGAGACTTGATATGGGGACATGGACAAGGAGCTGTGTGTTGAGACAATCTTATGCATTTCTCTGGGATTATTCTCTGAAATTAACACAGCAACACAACGGAGACAGATCAGCCTGTTGGTGAAGTCATCTGGATGACAGCAGCAGTCATGGGGGATGTGTAGAGCTGAGGTTTAATTCTTCAGATTCTCCAGAATGAGTCATCTCTTGCATCTCCTTGTTGAATGCTTGATCTAGAAAAGAAGGGGCTGCTGTGGATGGGAATGAGCCTTCCCAGATGCACTAACTGACACCTTTTTAATCTGCATGTGTCGTGCACAGTTCATCTGACAGGCAGATGCAGGAGCACAGCAGCTCTCAAGCCAATTAAGTAGAGAATTCAGCTAGAGAGACGATGCCTTTCTCCCTGATGCAACAACTATTAAAACAGTTTTCAAATGCCTTTTTAATTAAGCAATAAGTTCCCTGAAATTCCCTTAGGACACCTATCGCTTGCAAGGAACAAAATCACATTCATGATTTTTCTTGGCTGCAGCTGAGACTTTTCAACTGTATATGGAGGAAGAATAGAGGAACTGCCTGTCCCTGGCTTTGAATTTGTCATAAAATCAAGTCAATGTTCAAGAAAACAGCATAGCAAAAAAAGCTTTACATCTTCAGTAGGGAAATGTACCTGTTAAAGAATCTATAGTTAAATATTTTTATAGTTACATGAAACAGTTTTATAAAAAGTGAAGTTTCAAGTTTTTTCACTTTAGATGGTATTAATGTTCTGAATACCAATTTCACACATGAAATCTGGAGAGAAAAAGCTGGCAATTAAACCTAGATCTCACAAGTCTCCACATTGTTTCATAAGAACAGTTTCTTTATTAAACTTTTATAATTGAAAACTAATTAAATGAGATATTCCAAATATAAGATAGTTAAAAGACAACCCAGTCACATCTTTGGCAATCTGAAAATCTCCTAGAAGGTTGGAAATTGAAGTAATGAATAAAGGTGTGCAGATGAGCATGATTCATTAAAAATACATACATTTTGAGATTGTTGAAATTACTTTGGGGTTGTATTTTTTCATCAGGCAGGAAAAAACAGCTGGTTTAGATCTAGGAACGATGAGCAATCACCACGAGAGTATACAAGCACCACTCTAACAAGCTGAGAAAGTATGATTTTCTTTGTAAAAGAAACAGACCTAATTGATGTGGTGGCAGAGACACGTAACTCAGCATGTATTTGTTATTTAGTATAGGTTTTTGCTTGACCTTCTAGAAAAGACCAAGGGGAAAGCAGAGAAAAGATATTTCAGTTTTAGAAGTTTATTTCTACAAAGTTGAAGCTGCAGTCTTTCAAAAAAGACATACTGCTGTGGTTTAGCTGCTAGTCACTTTGCATTTTAGTCTGAAGTAAATCTGAATTTCCCTTTAGAACTTGAATTCTCTACTTGAAAGATTTTTGAATGAGTCTGACTGGAGCTGGATTTAAATTCTAATTTGAGGTATGAGATGGCCACTGAGGGATGACACACAAATTGGCGTATTTTCTAAACTATAATACCTTTTTGATTCTTAGGAAACTCTACTAGTGGAAATGTTATTTGTATCAATTTATTGTCTGTTGTACTTTATGAAGTGGTAGATATTTTCTGTGATCAAGTGTATATTTAACTCCTTGCATGGTAGTTCCTGGAAGAAGGCTTTGCTAATTCAGCTATGTCCTTGCTGCTTTTGAGATATTATAACACATGGGAATTAAATCTAAAGGGGATAGAGATGTTATAAAGAATATTGTTATATGTTTAAAATGTTTTCTGTGGAAAATAGTAAAGAGAGGATTGGCATTGTGGTTTTCCTGATTTCCATTGATATACATTCCAAAATTATTGTATTTTAAATGAATTTTTTAGGCTTTTGGTTTAGTTTTGTTTGAGTTTTTAGAGAGGGAGTTTACTCTGCAACAATTATTTGGCTGTATATGTCATTAATTTGTGTGTGCTTTCTGTCCTACCAGTCACGTGGCTTTGAAGAAAGCTCTTTATTTTTTTTCATAACTAGTATCTAGATCAGCACTTTCTTATTCAGAAGTTTCTTCAAATCAATAATTCTAATTCCTAGGTAGAAAGGATAGCCCATAAATTTTCCCTTCATAGAATAAATACATATTAAATTTTGATGTACAGCCATGAGAAACTCCTCTAGTTGCAGAGGTACAATTGAATTTCTCTTGGAATAGCCACTAGGGCATTAAGAAGCTTGTTAATAATTTTAGAAGGTATGCAAATAGATTGTGGCTAAAATTGCACCTTTCAGATTCTTAATAATTGGGAAATGAGTTAAATTATCTCTCCTGCATAGAAGCCTGGGGACAAGTAATAGACCATCATACCTCCTTTGTTGACAATCATTATCAAAAATGTATCTCATTTCAGCTTTAATTCAAATTAATTTCCAATACTGTAAGGAAGAACATCAATATTTATTTGAAATGCACTAGGAAAGAGGGAATAAGAAGGAGTCAGAGCCAAAGATAAAGAGTGTAAATCTAAAATATTATGTGTGCTTGCTTTGCACTGTCTTTCAGAACTGCTGTTATTACATCCCAGAATTGAAAAGCAAAACCACACCAGATTGCATAAATACCAGGGGTCTTACCAAGATAAGAATAATTTAATATATTTTTTTCTACATTTTCCTTTTACTGCTTCCAAAGCTCTTGTCAGAGAAAGAGTCAAACCTTTTGTATTTCCTAAGTGTGATAGTTAAGCAACTACTCTATGCTTTGGAACTGTTAATACACCGTTAGTACCGTGTGGTATAATTGTTTGTACATAATTTAAAAGTAGCTTTTAATAAATATATTAAAATTACACAATTTAACTCTATTTTTTTTCTTTCTAAAAGCCAAGAAAAATAGAATGACCAATTTTAAGATTGCTGTGAACTGTGTACACTTTGACAGGAAGCAGGACATTTTTTTGATTCATTAGTAGTTGAAGTTGCTTTTTTCTTAAATTTGGAGTCTTATCTTCCCTGCTAATCTTTTTAAACTTCTCAGTCTACTAAATGTACCACCAGAGCAATAGTGACCATGTTTGTTCTCGGACTTTCCTAAGAGCTTTTAAGCTGTAAAATTCAGTGTTTATATATGGCCAAGGATCCTTAGAGTATTGTTATTCTCTAGCAATAGCAGAAATACATAAACAACCTCTGAAATAAAAAGCCCTTTGATACTGAGCATGGGGAAAGAATGATTTGGTTTAAAATCTGGAATCATTAAAAAAAACACACACTCTATTTTTTTCTTTCTGAAGTACACCTAGAACGGACCTGGTTTTATACCTGTTTTTACTTCACATGGGGCCAAAAACTGTAAGACCAAACATGTTCACTATTTTGTGCTAAGGTCTCACATGAACAAGCTGCAAAATTTTTCAACCCCGAGAATGTACCTTTTTTTTATTTTAGATCTAACATCTCTTGGTCTACTTAAAAAAACCCCAAAAAACAGAAATAATTTCTTTGGTACATTAATGATGCTATAATGATTGATTATGAAGATTTTTAGTTGTTTTTCAGTCTTGCAACTATAAAAAAAAACCTAGGTAGTTTAAGAACTTTGATTAGGCTTCACTTCTTGGTGGTTTGCATATATTTTCTGCAGGTGACAGAAACCAACTAGTATTTATTTTTGTTCTATATTTTCAGGGATATTAATACTGGGGTTTTCTTATAATACCAAGTTTGTCACATGAAATATTGTTGCTTCAGTTAATTTAATTTACTGAAATTTAATTAAATGTCAATGAGCAGTGATTTGTGAGTTTTCCATGTCACTTGCATACTTTTTACTCCAAGTGTCCTGCAACGGAGTAAGAAAAACTAAGATACCTGAATAAAGTAAAGCTTAAGCTTTTTTGTTTCCTGTAAGTGATGGCACAGTGGGTAATCAGTGTCTCATTTAACCATTTTGGTATTTAAAATTAAGTTGCCATATCAACAGGGCAGAACAATTTGCAATATTTCTTGAGGAAATGCAACAAAATTCTTTTTTCTATTTCCAGCTACAATATTTCATAAAAGCTTTTGTTATACACTTACATAATTGCCTTTTTGATCTAATAAATGTGCTTTATATCTGTATTTCTCTTAATATCCACAATTGTCTTGTTATCATCAAGAGGATAATGTCCTGTAATAGCAAGGCAATCACAGTGGTTTATTGTTATCCTTCATAAGCTTATCACATTTTATTTTCTCTTAAGCCTGCAAAGAAGATGTTCAGATTTTTAACTTCCATTTTTGTCTGAAACTTGTAGAAAAATTGCATTTTTTTATTATGTCATGAAAATATACTAAAAATAGAGAAAAATATCAAATTAACTATTACACTGACCAGGTTGTTCAAACAGTGGTTTACTTTCAAATGGAAAGACAAACATGCAAAACGGCTCTGAAAATAAATATAGAAATTTAAAAAAAAATTAAAATCTGTGTCTTGATAAAGCATCGCAACTCCATATTCATTTTGGGGTTCACTTTGTTTCCTAAAGAATTAATGAATATGCATCTAAAACCCATAAAAATATTTAAACTAAAATTTTAAGTAAAGGTGGAAATATTAAAATTAAACTACGTTTTTTCTGTATCATTGAAGAAGTTTTATGCTTACCCATAGTATATTTTTTAATTTTTAAAGAAAACAAAGAAGGGCTAAAGCTCAGTCTTTCACTTGTCCTTTAGGCTATATTCTTGTATTTCAAATATATATAGATATCTCAGAAACCTGGAGGTAAAAGATAAATTAAGTTACAGATCTTGGTTATATTATCTTCTAAATATGCCCTTGCTTTAAACAAATTGTACCCCACCCCCATATGGGCAAACAGATTATAGCAAAGGCTTTAATTATGCATATTCTACTGATGATTTAACTAATTTTAAAGTTATTTTTAGGAAGGGCAAAAAGAGTAAGTTTTAAATCCCATAATATTCTGTGTACCATATGTATCTTTTTTGATGTTACACAGATTGCTAAATCCTAAGTCCTGGGCTTTTCCCTTCGTAGGCTCAGCCAGCTGCTGCATTAGCTGTTCCTGTGTCTTTTTTTTTTTCTGTGTTGAGAGCACTTAAGCCCTTATGCAACCTAATACTTTCTGTCATTGGAATAATTTTCTGCTGCTAGCCAAATGCACATTCTGCTTCATGGTAGGGCTTTTTCTACTTCTTGGGTTGGAGGAAAGGAAATACTGATAATACATTTTTTTCAGAATGGCAGAATGTTTATCAATCACATTGCACTTTCTTTGATAGTGATATCATCTTAATGTTCTAAAGAATGTTTTATGTAAAAATTGAAAAACAGGGCCTTATTTACACTGGCCTATTTACACACCTACTTACAATAGGTTTTGCTGTTCCTTGAGTTTTTCATGGTATATGCGAGGAGATTGTCAGATCTGCTAAGGCACCTTGCTGTGCTCAGAAAGTGCAAGGAATATTGGTAAAGTCTTAAATATAGGCGTACAACTGGCCTGAGGAGATATTTGAGGCCATTGTAAGTTTCTTTTGCTTGAAACTATATAATTTCTTTTATAGTTTAGGAGACAGCATTGAGTTTTTGCATCATTAATGAAAGATGATACTGTAGGCTCCTGCTCTGAAAATTTAGGTTTGGATTCTGTCTTCTGGTGCTGGTTCAGTTGCTTTCTGGAGACATATCCACTCTATGAGGTACTATGCTAAACTAAAGTAAAATGAAGATGAAATTAGGGTTTTTTTCACTGTAATATATGGTAACAGTTAAGACTGAAAGTGTTTCCCTCTCAAAAAGGAATGGGTAGAGATTGTTTCCCTTCTTTCAAATAAGTGAAATGAACTTACCTCTATACTGCCTTATGATGATTTGCTAAAGATATATTTGCTTGAAGAATGCAGAAATACTTTGTAAATATAATACCTCACATAAATATTTTTTCTTCTCTATAGCAAGAAATTGCTGCAACTTCTGTGAGTGTTTTTATTTCTGTTAGGAAACTCAGGAAATTACAATTACATTAGTTTATTGCATCTGCTGTTTGTTTTGTTTGTTCATTTTCTGTTTTCCTTTGCAGGTGTCATCATAGATGTTGTAATGAATTTAACCACACTCTTGCAATGTTCTCCATTGCTGGCTAATTGTAGACATCATCCTTTCACTCTGTCCCAGTATAATTTTGTTCATTACAAACTCTAACATGCTTCCAAGCATGTTTTTTTCAACTCCATCTCTGTTTTTCCATTCAGTTCTTCATAGTCTCCTACACATTACATAGTAATATTTCAACTAGATTTTTTCTCTTAATTCACAGGGATTAGATATCTGTTGTTCAGTTGCTGGTATTGCACATCTCTTTAAAAGTTTTTGCAGTAAAAGCTAGCAAAGCACATTATTTACTTATTCTGGCCAATGTCATTATCTGTTCCTACTCCTGTATATACTTGGCCATCCTTAAATAAAGGCTTTCAGGTGTCTGGATCTATTCCAATATGTCTTGCTTACAGTTAGGATGCAAAGACACCATTGATTTGAATTCTTAAATGGCTGTTAGACTCAGACTTGACATTTGTGATGAAACTGGAACTTTCCCTGTGTCCATGGCAATAAAGTTACATCCATTAAGATGGTCTGTGTTTACTACCCTTCTTAGCTTTGTCTTGGCAGAGGTAGACAGTTAGTTTGATTATAAAGTAAATATTCACTTGAAAGATTATGACAGGTCTGAAAACCACCATGCCCTAGAGCCATGTTCCAGACTCATTTCTTTCGCTGCTTTTCTCTCTATTTTGCTTTGCAACTGTGATGCGAAAATGGCTGAACAGACAACACTTGTGAGGATGGGACTTTTGCAAGTTCTTTAGGAAATCTTGCTGGAGGCTGTGCACAATGTTGCACACACTGTAGTATAGTTGGAAACACGAGCAAGGCACCTGGCTTTTGAAAGTACATTTTTGAAAGCACTGAAACCACTGGCTATGATTTTCCATTTTAATGAAGTCTGGTATAGCCAGGTTACATGCTGTTTTTTTGAGGAGGTTGATAGATACATACCCTTGCTACGTACCATAGCCAATTAACATAGTCACCAATTCAATCTGTTCCTGTCTCAAAGTTGTAGAATGAAACCAGATCCTCACCCTAGTTTGTGCTAATGTGATTTTTAGTAAGTCATTTTCCTCTTGCCTTTTCAGACTATGGTACTATTAAGAAGGTACTTGCCCCAATGAATCAGACATCAAGCAGCTGCCTGCTCGAGGAAATTGAACTCCTGCCGAAAAGTCAGCGAGAGCCCATCAGGAGCCTTCAGATCTTGCACAGCCAGAGTGTTCTTTTTGTGGGCCTTCAGGAACATGTGATTAAGGTTCCCCTGAAGAGGTGTCTCTTTTACAAAACATACAGGTATGAAGAATCTGCTAATTGTATTTGATTGGAGAAACGTTGCAGAAAAATGGGAAAGAAAAATGACTGCAAGTAGGAATCCAAATTAATTGTCCTTGTCAGCAATTACTTACTCTGTACAATGTTTATCAGAAGTGACTTCCTGTGCTAGCTTGTTAGGACTAGATGAGACTCTCAAGGAATTATATTGATATTTAAGTGTCATTATGCAGATTATGAATTGTGAAGTGAAACAGTAAGAAATGTTTTATGCAGAAAACAGGTATCTGGTAAAGTGCAATATAGCTGCAGCTTTAATATATTTAAAGATTGAGACTTGGACAACTTTAAGTTAGGGTTTGGGGTTTTTTTTTTAAAGCTATATTATAACTGAGAAAACAATATCTCTGTGGATTCAGAAAGAAAACCGTGTTGGATGAACTGAGAATTAAGAAGTGGCTATTTAAAGGTAAAGTTGGATCAACAAAAAATAAATGCAAATATGCTTCTAGGTAAAAGGACTGTGCAGCTGACAGTTGTTCAATCAAACAAAGAGAATAATTTACAAATTACCACTTGGTTATAGACTGTATTATGATAGTTAAGGAATTTAAACTTCAGCACACAACTGTTTCTATAGGCTATCTGAAAATATCTCTGGGTTGCAAAACATGTTATTAGGGATTGATAATTCCATTTAATTAGTTGAATCTTCCTTTTGATATGTGAGGTCCTGGTAATTCGATACAATTTTCTTGTGTTACATCAGACTGAACCAGTGTGATGAGGTTTTGAAAACTGTTACTGAGGCATGTGGTTATTTTTTTAGATGTTTTTACCTTCACCTTGTTCACCATACGTTCCTTTGAAAAGTTGGGCTATTAAGGGAAGAAGGAAGGCTGCCAGTTGCCTTTCTTGACTGCTACACTGAGGATCACAGAGTTGTTATTTGTGAAGCAAAGATATTATACCTCCCATAAAAGGCAGTGAACATTTGCACATAGAGATATTTCTGGCTATCAGAAGGACCACACAGGTGGTCACAGGAGAGAGGTGACCACAGGACACAGGTGCAGAGCTCTGACAGTGTAAGGACATTTCCAAGGGACCTGGCTCACTTTGGGGACTGGTACTATGCAGGAGGCTACTAGTTTGAGAACAAGACTGAAGGAAAAGCTGTGCCCTAGAAAACAAGCAGACCATGGAAGGGAAGTATTCTACTTTTTAGTTTTTTACAAGCCCTTTTGTTTGTTTGTTTGTTTATGCTGTCTTATGTAGCATATTTTATAATTTTCTTCTGCAATAGAAGGACATTCAAAGCCCCACTGAAAATTCTGCAAAGTTACTTTAAGAAAAAGTTTTATAGGGGCAAGTCTCTGCTTCAAGCTTTTCATTGGTTTAGGTGCCAACATAGAACCAAGTTTCATCTTTATTTGGTTTAGTGAGTTGAAACAGGATGTGTGGTGGTCCTATATCCTTTTCATTAATTAATGACTTGCATATTGGGAGGGGTATATAAATACATGTGTCTATATCTGAAGAAGGAAAAAAACCTAATGAAATAAATAAAAGCTTCTCACTTTTTTTTTTAATGTTATATGATTAAGCCATTCTGCTTGCATGAGACAGTAAATATGTTGCCCTAAGCAAATGTGTTTATTTCAGAAAGGGAGATCAGGCTGTGACTCTGTTTCTCTAGGGTCTGTGTACCCATGACAGCCATAAACACAGAGAGCTCAATAATACAGGTGTCTTGTATTTACACCAAGCCTGCAGTTCACTTTGGACATTTCAAGGCTGGAGGCTCATTTTGTTGGTAGTGATGTATGAACTCCAAAATCCAGAGATGAGACTTCTAGAGCACCTGCTTAGTTGGTGCATGCATGGAGGTCTCACAGGTCCCTGTTACTTGTGCTTCTGTCGGGAAAATTCCCAAGGCACATCAGGGTTATTCTGGCTACAGGGCCCAAATATGCTTCTGCCCTCTCAGGATGGGACTGCTGTCTAAAATCATAGACTCCATGTATGGCTACAGGCTATGCATTCCTCTCCCTCTTTGAGGAGTGGGGTCTAATTGGCTAATTTAAAAAATTTCTCTTAAAACAAAACAAAGTGGTGCCATTCCCATTTTACTGCATAGAACAGTAGTTAAATGACTCAAATCTTGCTCAAATGATAATTTATTCCTCTGCTCAGAGTTATAAGAAGTCTCATCTTTCACTGGAGTGACTTACTTAAAAGGAAATAAAATGATTCCTCATGGGTTTTTTCAATCTTATCTTTTGTAGCTGCAAGATTTTTTCTTGCAGTAATTAAATATTCATTGTACCAAAAGGGTTGCCATCCATGCTTTCTTCTTGGTTAAGGAGTTCACCAGCAATTCTAGCTCCGTTTTGTGAGAAAGGAGAGGGTTTACAGGTGTGATTCAGATGAAATAAGAAATCTCCTTGTCATCTATCGTTAGGGACTCAGATTATTCAGATAATGCAGATGTAATCTTTCTCTCACCTATAACTTATTTCTGGTTTGACAAGTTTTTTCCTGGCTTATACTAGATTTGTATTTTTTGCATGTGAAGAGAGTGTGAGTATGTTAGTTGGGGCTATAAATTTCTCTAGGCAATGAAACATCTGAAACTTGCTCACTGCATTGTTGGGTGCTTTAATACACACATTACTCTGTTTCCCACTATTATTTCTGTACTATAGCAATGGGTAAATAGATCAGTGGGTAAACCTTACCTAAGGTAATGCCTTGGGGCATTGTGGGTTTTTTTGGGGGATTATTTCAATTTTATTTATTTAATTTTATCATACTTAGGGCTGTGTAACTGTGCCAAGGCTATACTCTGAAATTTCACCAATAATTACTAGAATCTCTTCCCCAGATCAAGGACATATGGAGTCTTTAATATCTGCTTCACATAATTATTAAAAAATAGAGCATGCTTGTCTATGAATAACAGCCTTAAAAAAGCCAAAAGGCCAAAGACGTGCTGGCTCACCTGCTGTCTTTTTGTGTCAGTGGCAGAGTACTCAGTGTTTAATCTTATCTAAACTCTTTGTTTAGGTTTATTGCTTAGCTTTCAGAAAAAGCCACTTCAGTCCCTCTGTTGAGCAGACTGTTCCACAAGCTTATATCTCAATGTCAAGATAATTTTTTTGAGACTGTCTAATTATTCCTTGTTTTATCTTCCCATACTAGCCTTTAAAGCATGTGGTTATTGCTTTTATTTTTAATTTATTATGTCTCTTTAATTATCACTCTAATATGCTCTGCATGTTGTAAATCTATTCCTCCAGCACTTTTCAGTGGTGGAGGAGCTCTGCGACATGCTGTTGTCTCTGATAGACATTCCCTCTGACTCAGAACATTTCTGTTTGCATGAGCTTATGAGTCCTCTGCTCACACAAACACTGTTAACAAAGGCCCTTGAAAATATTGTTTTACATTTGGAGGCTAATTTTCTTTTTTTACTATTATTTCATTTTTTGTGGTTTAGGTACAGTTTGCTGCATTTCATTACTGTAACAGCAGACCATACCACAGACAGAGCCTGTCTGGGTTTCTCAGTACTTTTAATTATCTCATGATATTTTCATCATTTATGAGTTGCCCATTCTAGTTATTTGGATTCACAGTTTTCATGGGGGGCAGGTGGGCAGCATCTCCTGCACACTTCTGCCAGTGTCTGAATAGTTTGTCTATTGTATCTGTATGACAGGCTGAACATCCTGTCATAATCCTTCTGGGATCAGGAGTCAGCTAGGGAAAAGTAATTTGGGATGTGTCAGTACTTAGAATCAGTTTGCCAAAAAATTCTGACATCTTTATGTTCCAGGAGAAAGCAGCAGAGCAGTTACCTAAGTGCGGTTCTCCTTGGGGAAAATCTTTAACGTTTGACCAGGTTATTATCACCTGGGTATTGCAATTCACACATGTTGATCAAACTTCTATGGAAGTCCATCAACATTATTCGTTGGAGCTACTGTCACTATGAATTCTGCAGCTCTCTGTACCTCTCCAGAGTTGAGTAGGCCAAGCATGAAGCACAACTGACTTTTGTATACCTGCTAATTACAATAATGTGAGACAAATAGAATGATTACCATGAGAAGGTAATTATTAAACTGTTTCAGTGTTTTCTATTTACTTTGAAAACTCTATGTATCTGAAATAAGGAATAAGATTTGTAGCAGGGAGGTAAAGACTCTCTCCTGAAACAAAGAACCAGTTAGCTTTCTATTAATGGCAGATGTAGCCATTCAAAAGCAACCCTGGATGACAGTGATTCCTCTGAATCAAATTTGTTGATGTCATACTTTGTACTGGAGTTTTTAGTGCAATAGTTCTGAAACAGATGACAATGAGAGGTTGTATCAGCCCATCCTTCTTTAAAATCTTACCAGGAAAGGGTCAAGAATTGGTATTTCTGATGGCATATAAGTTTCACACACTTGAAAGGCTTGAAAGCTAATCTTACTATGATGATATGTCTAAGTAAATAAATAGTGACATCTGCTAAAAGCTGTACAAATAGTGACTTATGTGGTATAAAAGAAAAAAATACGGAAATTTTTGAGTATTGTTTTTTACATTATATGCTTAACATACTATTTGGTCACAAGATTGTCTTGCTAAGTAATGTTACCATAGCTATTCTACTGTAACTAACTTTTCATTCTCTGAGCTTCACTATTCCTATTCTGATGTCTTTGTTAAGCATTAGTTAAGCAATCTGTACATACACAAAAGATAACTGTAGCAGAACAGTACTAAGAAGAGTACTGAATTAAGTAACTGAAGAAATGATAACTCTAAATTTGGTTATGTATTCTTTCATTCCTAAAGCTCCATCAAGAATACTGTATTAAGTATTTCAGCCATTTTTGCACTCCTTTGTTTTGCCCTAGCTACAGATTTTACATCTTCAGAATTACTCTCACACTCAGTAGGAACCTGTTTTCCTGGTAATAAGCATTCTATAACATTACACAGTAAAATAATTATTCCTATATACCAATACTATACAAGTTAACAACAAGTATGTGGTCTAAACCATTACTAGGTGCTCATGTGTCCAGAAGACCTTACCAACACATGGAATTGAAATTACTGTTTTGAAATAATAATTTCAAAATAGTTGGTTTTTGGATATCCAGGTGGATTTCCTGATTTCAAAATACACAGGCTTTATTCCAGTTTAAATCTGAGAAATACACTGCTGCATTAGAATGTTTGAATCAGATGAGAACTGACCTAAATTAGTGGTTCCAGAGTAATATTCCAAAATCAAAATCCTCATAAATTTCCAAGACTGAAATAAACCATAATCCTGGCAGCAAGACTAGATTATAAGCACATATTAAAAATGGCAAGTCTTTTTTTGAGTATTAGATACACTATAAAATTATCATTTGACGTGAACTTATGAGAACCCTACTAAAGACAGTAGAACTATGAAATAAGCACAGTTGTAAGTTTTTCTCACTCAAAAGAGGTAGAATATTAGCCCTATATTGCAGAGGGAATCAATTGAAGCTCTTCAGAACTGATCTTTACCCTTTTTGCCTCTGTGAAGATGAAGCTTTTTGCAGAAAGTGTCTATCTATCTGGCACACAAAATGCATCAGAGATAAACTGTTCATTTACATTTTGCTTCACCTGAAAAGTTTAGTCACAACTTTTTAAACTGTGATCTATGCATGTATGTATTTTATTGTAAGCAGACATTTTTGTCAAACAAGAATTTTACAGCCTGCTCCTAATTTATTTATTGAAGTAGCCTTATGAAGGAAAGAAAAATGTATTTTTCTTTCAATTTGCAAGGATGTAAGAAAACAAAATAGACTTGACTACATATTTGCAATTCAGATTTTATTAGAAGGCTATTATTTTGAACAAAGAAGTGAGCTAAGAAATAAAAAATTTAATCAGGCGTGTGGTTTCCATATGTCATGATGTAATTAATGACTTTGCTTTAAAAAATACCAAAAGATTTAGGAATTCTAAGTTCAGAGTACTTACTCATAGTAACTGTAGTTTCTCACAGGCAAGTTCAAGAAGTGGGGTTTGGATAAGTAGATGGTGAGGTGAATGGAGAAATGGCTGAATAGCAATGTTTTCACCTAAGGGTCAATACTGGTCCCAGTATTGTTTAACTTATTTATCAGTTATTTGGATGGAGGGACAGATGCCTTCTCAGTAAGTTTGCTGATGACACAAAGCTTGGAGGAGAGTCTGATACTCCAGAGTGTTGTGCAGCCCTTCAGAATTACTTTGACAGGTTGGAGAGATGGCCAGAGAACTGCCTGAAATTCAACAAAGGCAAATGCAGTGTCCTTCATTTGGGGAAGAATAACCCCAGGCACCATCATAGGCTGGGGACTGACCTGCTGGAAAGCTCTGCAGAGAAGGATCTGGGGGTCCTAGTGGACAACAACCTGTCCAAGAGCCAGCAGTAGCCAAGAAGAGCAGCAGCCCTTGTAGCCAAGAAGACCAAAGGTTTCCTGAGATCCATTAGGAAAAGAATTTCCAGCAAGTTGAAGGAGGTGATCCTGCCCCTCTACTCAGCCCTGGTGAGACCACATCTGGAGTACTGTGTCAAGTACTCCTGGAACTCCTGGAGCAAATCCAGTGGAGGGTAACAAAGATGAATAGCGACTGGAAAGTCTCTCTTTTGAGGATAGGCTGGGGGAGTTGAACCTGTTCAACCTTGAGAAAATTGAGAGGAGATTTTATCAATATATGTATCTGAAGGTAGAGTGTCAAGAGGATGCAGTGCATACTCTGAAAGAGTGAAGGGCCTTGAGGGGAAACCATATGAGGAGCAGCTGATGTCACTTGGTCTGTTCAACCTGGAGGAGACTGAGGGGAGGCCTCATTGCAGTCTAAAACTTCCTCATGAAGGGAAGAAGAGGAGCAGACACTGATCTCTTCTCTATGGTGACCAGTGACAGGACCCAAAGGAATGACCTGAAGTTGTGTCAGGGGAGGTTAAGGTAAGATATGAGGAAAAGGTTCTTCACCCAGAGGGTGGTTGGGTACTGGAACAAGGTCCCCAGGGAAGTGGTCACAGCACCAAGGCTGACACAATTCAAGAAGTGTACAGGTGATAGTCTCGGGCACATGGTGTGACTCTTGGGGATGGTCCTGCGCAGGGCTAAGAGTTGGACTCTCTGATCCTTGTGTGTCCTTTCCAACTTGGCATATTCTGTGATTCTGTGATAAGTTCCTGATTCTGGATTTGATGGGAGGAGCTTGTAGGTTTAAAACTGGTATTCTCAGTGACGTTTCAAGACTGAATTTTACCTAAATACATTTTGATTGTCTTACAGAAATTCAAGTGAGAGGAAGCAAAAGTAGTTCACTCAGAGTGTCTGAGATGATTAAAGATTTGATTTTTCTTAGCAGTACAGGCAAGGGTTAAGCAGGATCCTGAGTATTTGACATGCATCTTAGTTTGAGCTCCTAGGACTTTATAAATTGTGTCTCTTAATAAATTTGTGCTCTTCTGCATCATTCATCTATATTTTTAGATCCCTGTTCTTCATTGCACACATATATATATGTATGTGGCTACAAAACCAGTAGTGATGAAAACACTGATAGATATATTTGTACAGAAGTTTAGTATTAGATTCATGTATTCATTCAGAAATGGATAGAATCATGCACTGGGAACATGAGTCAGGCTTTTATCTTCAGTTTTCTCTTCAAATTTGCAGTGATGAATCTGGTTTCTGTGAAATAAGGTGGTGACCCCAGTTCAGTTCCTGGTGTACAAAGTGTCAGATCACAGTTGATGGTAACTGGAATTGTGTAGGCATGGATATTTCAGTAGAAAGTATTGAAAGGGTCAGGATAGTGTGTTCTCCAAAATGGTGTGTATAGGTAAAGATAAAAAAAAGTTTCATTGAACAGTCTCAGAAGATGCAACTCTTGCATTTGTACTATATGAATAAAATGTTTCATCTCCAGAGGTCATCTGATTAGCACTTGCAATGTATATTCATGTGGGAATATGTTCATCCCCTAAAAGGAGATTTTAAAATCTCTTTGAAATCAGGGGTATCAGGATATAGCTTTTAAACTTAAGGGTTTTTTTGTTCTTTGGTGCACATATAACAAATTATTTTTAGTCTAAATCTGGATGGGATTTTTTATATATTTTGCTCTGAGTTATATTCAATTCTGCTTCATTTTCTGTCTCAATAAATCATCTCAAATGTAGCTGAAGCAGAGCAGTTTTGCTGGCCTACTTGGTGATAATTGTAAAATAGCTAAAGAAAATTACCTGCTGTTGCTGACTTGCTTTAGAGTGAGATGACTTACAGTTCTGTTACTAGTCAGTCAAAATCCATTGTTGAAGTGTTGCATCACTGTCAGTAGGCATACTAAATCATCACAGCCGAATGAATGCCTTCCAGGAGAGACACTCAACTACCTAACATTAATACTTGGTAAAAAATGTGAAGTGACAACATAAAGCAAAATTAGAATCAATCAGTAGAAGCCAAAAGCCTTTGAACTTTTTTGTGGAGAATGCTGACTTGATAGGGTAAGTGGCATCAAGAGTCTTAGAATGAACCAATTCACTTTTATTCCTGAATTTCCCTCCTGCATAAAATTGCCAGTTTTAGTGGTGCTGGGACAACTCATATGAATACTTAGAGATGTGGGTTGGTGCCTACTGGGATGAACAGACAAAACATCCATTTTTCGGTGCACCTTCTTAACTAAATTCTGAAAAGACTCACCTCATTTTAGCTTGTTGCAGTGCTCTCCAAAGCTGGTCAGCTACTGAAATGACCATGTTCCGTGTCCACAGATTGGTTGAACATGCTTTGTCCTAGCAGTACAAGAACTTTTATTTCCTCTGTGAAACTAGGACCTCTTTTGATACCAGAAAGTAAAAAGGACAGTCAATGTGTGGTTTTAGCGTTTTATTTATTAATTCCCAGTGATTTGTAATGAAAAGTGCAAGCCATTTTGATTTGCCTGAGTGGAAGGTAAAGTGGAAGCAAAACCAAAAGAGGGAATGGGGTCTAAGAGCAAAGTGTGAGAAGGATCAGCTTATTTGCATGAAAGAGGGAGTGCAGTTCTAAGTGAAAGGATACCGAGCTTAAAATATTTTTATTTTTCATAAAAAGTGTCTAAAGTATAATAACTGCATTTGTAAATATGAACATTTTGAAGTTAGAAAAGTGAGCACTTCTTTAAGGCAGAAGTCTTCAACATTAGCACTTCTAATATTGCCAGTTTTGCATTATATCAGCCTTTAATTTCTTTTGTATTCTTTTCTCATAAAACACATGCTTTATCAGAGGTATTCAGAACGAGAACACTGGACATCATGTCTTGCAAACACTGGAAGACCGAGACACTGAAAGCTTTCCACAGTTTGCATTAATGTTCCTCCTCACTTTCTAGACAAATAAGTGGAAACATGTGCAGCCTGAGTTGCAAAAATGCTAAGTGCTCACAGCTGCAAGAGCCATCAGTGGTAACTCTCTCCTGAACACTGAATCTCCTAAACCAAAAGGTTTCTATTTGAACTGGCAGCCTAATTAGGGGTACTCATGGAGTTTTGACTAGTATGTCTCTTACGTTGTGCCCATTTAGCAGATGAGAGCTATGCTCCTGCACAGTACTGGCAATCCATGTTGCCAAGTGTACTGTAGAAACAGTTTCTTTGAAATTTATAAGCTCTAAGAATCCTCTGTGATGGTATTATGGAATAGCATACTAGGGAATTAGTAAGTCTGCGTTTGGTCAGATGTTAATGTGGAACTACATGAGGAATGCCGTAGATAAATAAAAGTAGGAATAAATCACTGAGGACAGAATCACAGAACATTTGAGGTTGGCAGGGGTCTCTGGTGGTCATCTGGTCCAACCTCTTGCTCAAGCAGGGCTACCCAGAGCCAGTTGTCCAGGGCCATCTCTGGCTGGCTTCTGAGTATCTCCAAGGAAGGACACTCCAGAACCTCTCTGGGCAACCTGTGCCAGTGCTCAGTCACCCTCACCATAACAATGTGTGTTCCAGTGTGTGCTCGTTGTGTCTCATCCTGTCACTGGGCACCACTGAAAAGACCCTGGATCCCCTTCTTTACACCCTCTCTTCAGGCTTTTGTACATATTGATAAGATCCTCTCTGAGCCTTCTCCTGGCTAAACAGTCCCAGCTCTCTCAGCTTCTCCTGATAGGAGAGATGCCCCTTGGTCTGTCATCCATGTTGAAGACAGAGGCAAAGAAAGCATTAAGCACCTCTGCCTTGTCTCTGTCCTTGTTTGTGAGGTGACCGTCCTCATCCTATAATGAACTGATGATTTATTTCTTTACTGCCTATTGCCACTAATATATTTGAAAAAACTCTTTTTATTGTCCCCCACATTTCTGTCCAAATTCAACTCCATTTGATCTTTGGCCACATGACTTTTCTTCCTACAGAGGCAAGCAGCATCTCTGAATTCTTCCCATGTCGCCTAACCTTGCTTCATCTGGGTATAGATCTTCCTTCTTTGCCTTATTTCCAAGACAAGATCCCTGTTCAGCCAAGCCAGCTTTCTGCCTTGCCTGCTCAACTTCTGACATTTGGGAATTGCCTGCTCCTGTGCCCTTAGGAGGTGATGTTTGAAAAGTGACCAGTACTGATGGACCTCAGCACTTGCAAAAACATTTTCTCAGGGGACCTTGCTTACTAATTCCCTAAGCAGCCCAAGGTCTGCTCTCCTCATGTCCAGAGCTGAGGTTTTGCTGGCACTTTTCCTACTGTCAACAGAGCTTTTAAACTCAATCTCTTCGTGGTCACTACATCAAGATGGTCACCAATCGCCACTTTGCTTATGAGATTTGCTCTATTGACAAGCAGCAGGTCAAGGAGTGCATCTCTCCTAGGCGGATCCCTTAGCATCTGTTCCCTATAGTTGTCATCCAGGTTTTTTAGGAATTTTTTGTCTTGGGTTGTACCAGCTGTGTGATGCTCCCACTTAATGTCTGGCAAGTTGAAGTCCCCTGTAAGGACAAAGGCATTTGACTGGGAGATGTCTCTTAGTTCCTCAAAGAATAATTTGTTAGTGTCATCGTCTGGCTGGGAGGTCTATACAGCAGTCTCCCATGATGACACCCATGTTATTTGTTTGTCCCTTGATTCTTACTCAGAGGCTCTCAGCTGTGCCAGTGCAAACTGTGAACTCCATACATTCTAACCCTTCTTTTACATACAGTGCCATCCCTCTGCCTCTTCTGTCCTGCCTGTCCCTCCTGAAGAGCCTCTAACTGTCCAGTGGGGCACTCCAGTCACAGGTTTCATCCCACCAGGTTATGCCAGTGATGCCAAATCTCTGGGATTGGGCCAAAGCTTTGAGCTCTTCTTGTTTGTTCCTCATGCTGTGTGCATTGGTGTAGAAACATTTCAGGTGTGGTACGTTGTAGCCAACACCTCTTGAGGCAGATTGAATGATCCCATAAGTATTTGTTTCCTCAAGTTTTGGCACACAATCCCACCACTCATCACTGGCAAGACTGGCTTTGTCCCTTCCCCCTTCCAAGATAGTTCAAAGCTTTGTCAACAAACCCTTCTAGCTCCTGTCCTAGAACTCCTTTTGCCTTCTGAGAAAGGTGCATCCTTTCAGGTGTCAGTAGACCAAGTGTTGAGTAGATCATCCCATGGTCAAAAAAACACAATTATGTTATGCTTCACTATAATAGGATTTCCACCTCCTTTCTTATGCATCTTTAGCTGTGAAGCTGCAGACTTATTGCCTGGACTGATAATGTTTGACCTATCAGTAGCAAGAGAAACCTGCTATTTAGTAGAGAAATGAACTTCTAATTTTGTATGGTGAATCTTTCAGAGTCTGTTTGAAACTGGATGGCTGTTGTTCTCTCTAGCCCTTTTTTTCCCTCCTTATGTGCCACTAACAGGGAATGCTAGGAGCAGCATGTGATGTATAAGAAGTGTGATGGCAGCCACCAGTGCCCCTTTGAGTTTACTTTCACAGATTTTACACAAGTGCAGAAAATGGATCAGAAGGTTTCCTAATTAATTTTCAAAGAGTAGACATTGTCCTCTGATTTCTACCGAAGAAGATATCTGGAATTCTGAAACTAATAGAAAAGACTAAGAACTATAACTCCTGAAATCTTTGCTTGAAGTAGACAACATACCCTTTTTATGAAATTCTGTAATTCTTTAGTAATTAAGTACAATAATCAGTCTTGACAACATGCCATGGATGCAGCCAGAAAAGAAAGCACTTAAAACAAATCCTAGCTTTGTGTAGGCATTCAAATTAATTTTTCTTCTGTTTGATCCTTTCATCTGCCATACCACAATATCACTTTCTGCCTATGAAATATGAAGAGATGCTACACAGTTATTTAGAGATCTTCGGTCAGTACAAATGAAGATAAATGTCCGAGTTATCTGATTGGTTTTCATTTACAGTGCATGCATTGGATCCCAAGACCCTTATTGTGGCTGGGACATGGTGATGAAGAAATGCACAACCCTTGAAGAAAGTCTGAGTATGAGTCAATGGGAGCAAAGCATTACCGTGTGTCCAGTAAGTCCAAATGCATTCATTTATCTCTTAAAACCTTTGATTCCATGCAAATTTCATGAAAACAAGCTGGCATAGATTTTTCAAGCTCAGAAAACTGTATTAAATAACATTTTTCTTATGTTTTCCTATCAGATTTTATCAGAATATTTTGTTACTTTTCTATTTCATATCATACTACTTATATGATAAAATTATTTAAAGTAATTTCAAAGGTTGGTTGGTTCTTATCTGTAATGTCTGTGTCCCCACCTTGAAAACAAATGTTTTCTAAGATTAGAGATACTAACATATTTTTCTCCCTTATATACTATGAAAAATTTAATCACTAGTGGTATAATATTTTCTTTTAAAGCCAAGTAACTTCTTTTAAAGTCCATGAATTGTAAGGGTGAATTGTATGGGTTAAGTCTCGCCCACATCAATGACAGAGGTGATAATTGTAATAAATTTAATAACTGCAGTGGCTTAACACTTCTCTTTAAAAATTATTTCAAATAGATTTAATATAATAATTAAAACAACAACACCAAAGTTGATTGGCATCTCTCATTTCTAATGTGGTTCTGGTGGCCTTTTAATATTCATTCCTTTCCCTCACTCCAAAGCTCACAAAAAGGGGTTAAGAAGGATCTTCCTTGTGCTACTGAGCTTTTTTTTTGGAGAGCCTTGCTGCTTTGCAGTCTTTCCAACTCAATTCTGCTTTCATTACTAGTAAGGACTCCTTGAACTTGTCCCCACTCATCATTGGAGCACACACATCTATGAATTTATGCTCATATGACATTCATGTTCTAGTCTCCATGTGGTTATCAAGCTCTCTTAAGCTGGGCTTTGTTTAGTGAACTAGAGGTGTGCAAAATAAATAATCAAGTTATTCCAGCTTTGATTTGTGATCCCCACATGTTGCAGCAGCCTTATAGATAGAAATCACTACACTGATTCTGAGGTTCTTGAGAACGTGCTCCTGTGTTCTGTGTTTGACATTAAATAGCAATTTTTAAACATTTTTTTTTCAATTTTTAAAACTCTTAAAAAATTTTTATGTCTTGTCCTGTCCTTTGCATCCATGCTCTCACACAGAGGCCTAATAAAAAAAGGTTTGTGTTGAATTCATTTGCATTAGCATCAAGCACAAATTTGGGGCAAATACTACAATTTTTCCCATATGCTATTCATTGGTTCACATCATAGAGCAGTCTTGCAGCACACAAACCACATTACTTTCAGATGAAATTAAAGCAAAAATGCTCCAACTACTATTATGACTAAAGCAAGTCCAAAGTAAACCCCACAAAATACATATGGTGTATGTGTCAAGTCTTCAACATCAACTTTTATTTTCAAGATTGGCAGTGTATGTGCGCACCACTTGCTAATCTAGACATAGTCATTGCCTCACAGAAAGTCTGGATTCAGTCACTAGCGCAGTCCTTGCCTCCCTGATTGGCAAATTACTAAATGCACTGCACATAATATTAATTTCAAAGTATGTGGAGTATGTGGTAATTCCACAGACTAAATGTGGTCTTGTGGGTGGAGGTTTTGCTGGTGGCCTAGTTGCTTTATGTGGAAGGATTACTGAAATGCGTGCGTTGGTTTATATTTGCATGAGCAGTCTGCCTGCTGTGCTCCGTCTTTGAATCGCGGTATTAGCCCTTATTTTCTTTCATAGATATAAAACACAAGGCCAAAATGGGGTGGAGGGGGAAGATTGAATGATTTAGAAAGCATAATTCAATTCTGTTTCGTTCAGCTGGAAAAACAATTACTTAGTATCTATTATATGACAGTTGCCTAGGATATGGCAGACTAGTCAAAGCAAGGGAGCACCTAAGGCTTACTCAGAAATTCATCAATAGCTGTGAGACTTATACGGCCGATCAGAGATGCAAAGGTTTAGTGAACCTTCATAGAAATGTCGTAGTTAGGCAGATTGAGATTGAGATTGCCTAATACAAGGAAGATTTTACAATTATCTATCTAAATCGAAAAGTGTTCTTTTACTCCATTACTGACTTAAACCCCTAAACACCAAGCAACATATTATTGAACAAATTTGAAAATTTCATAGAAACTTTCCTTTAAAATAACACTGCATTCTGGAAAACTGAAAATAATTATAATTTTGCACAGAGAGGCTTTCAAATATTTGTATAGCATTTTTATGTGCTGTGTTCACAGGATATATAAGCCAAGATGCAATGAATTTAATTTTGTTGGCTATGTGCATCCTTAATATGGACTAGATACATTTCAGAATCTGTTGCAGGCAGAACATAAGGGGCTATTTGAAACCTTTTACCTGTCCTCTTCCAGTGCCGATTGGTTCCAGTATCTTAATTGTTGGTAAAATTACACTTGTCTTTTTAACATTATAGAAACTTTTTTAGATTAATGCATGACCAGTTTCTTCTAAACTTGGATAACAGAGAGGTTTGTTTATACACTAGTTTAGCCCAGAATAAAAAGTGTGATCAGTTGCCTTTGAGAAATTACTTCCTAGGGAATTATTCATATGGCTGAATATTTATTGGCATGTCATAGTAGAGCAGGGAGGGGACTAGGAGAGGTAGCAGAGCATCTATGTTACCATCACCCTGAACTCTGAAAATCAATTGTGAAAAATGTGGTTCTTTTGGTTATCATCTTGCTTTGATTTTAATTCTCAATTTGATTTTTAGGTTATTGTTTCAGTTGGTATGACTGCAGCAACTGTATATAAATATAGATAGTAATTAATGCTATGGCATATATATCTACTTTAAGCTTCTTTCAGTTGGTCAGTTATCCCTATTATTTATCCAGTATTTTTGATGATAATGAAGGTTAATTGTTTTTCTGAAATATTTTCCAGTGGAACTTGCAATCTGTCACTTAAAAATACACTGACATTATCAAAGAGCTTTTACAAGGAAAATAAAAATTATTCTAAAATATATTTGGGGGTGTTGTTTTGTTTTAGCTAATTTTTTTGTAACATAAGTATGCAATATGAAATGGGGTTATTTTTATGGTTGTGCTTAGAGAAAGAGTGTAGTATGGGATCTTACCTGAATTCATTAACAGCTTCAGTAGGTACACCAGATTCACTGCATTCCACACAATTTAATCTCAAACCAGAGATCTTGTGATGGATTTAAGAACTGAGTCACTGAAGATGTGACCTTTACTCTGAGTACAAACCAGGAAGACAAGGTGGGTGCAGAGAAGCTCAAGACAAAGATTGATATTTGGAGGGCATTAGAAAGAAAGAAAGGTCTAGAGGTATCTGCAGAAGAGAAAGGGTGACAAAAACGAGCTGTGAGAGAGGGAAAGCAGAATTTAGCTGTGACAGGATAATACAGCCATATTGTCTGATTGATTGTGATTTTGCCCTTGAGGTGTGTCAGACTGTGAAAGGTTAATGGGCATGGATTCTGGCAAGGGCTAAAAAGGCCCCTCATCCCTACATTTTGCTTTCCTGTAGTCATATGATGAAATTCTTTGATATCACTTCTGAAAGGGAGATATTCATGGAGAGTCAGAGCAGGTGAGTCTCGGGGAACAGCAGAGACCACAGTGGGATGATCTTTGCAGGAGCAGTGGAGGAAAAAAAAAAAAAAAAGAAGAGAGAGAAATATGCCACCAGTTTATCTTTCTAAACTCAAGCTTTCAGCTAGGTTTTATGTATGCTTTCTCTGCCACTTAATATAAATTATGCTAACCACAGACAACTGTAGCTTTAATTTATAATTGTAGGTGCAACAATAAAGATGTTTTGGTGCAGCATAGAAACAGAAAGCTGTAAAGGCATTTTCACACCTCTGACACTAATTAGATTGGAGATATATAATTATTAGTTTATGGATTATGTATATTTGTTAGACCAAAAGTGTAAGAGAGAATGGGCTTACTTGCCACTTAACAAGAAGAAAGTATTTCCTGTTGTTTTATGAAAACCAACAGAGTATAATCTGCATAAGCAAAGGCAAGTGAGTTATTTTCAATAAGCATCTGTCAGCAAGATTTTGAAATGATGAATGGTGGTTATGTCAGCTATAGCTGACAGAATATGCACATAGCTGTTCCATGGACAAGCTATATCTGTGAAAAATAAAATTGTGAGAAAAGTAATTAATAGTGAAATTATGGAATCTTAGCCACAGTGGAATGAATCAGCCAACACCCAGCATGTCAGAGAAAGCATTTATTGTGCTGTAATCGAATCTCTTGTATCTTCAAATTATTTGTGAAATGTATACTTCCAGTACCACTGTTAAAAAGAAACAGTCCTCAAAATAGCAAACGGAGACACCCATTTCAGATCAATTATGACAATCTACAACTGTAATTACTATTTCAATATATAAGCAAATATTATAGTGTTATGTTCATACACATTTGATGAAATATGCATGACTACAACAGATACATATTTATTTTTGACTAAGAGTCACTTTAAATGTTATTGAGCCTGCACTTGTTGGTACTGTTGTCTTGATTGAAAGTTAAAATATGGCAATTAAAAGGCAAATCCCATAGCATTTAAGTGAAAAAGTGGCCATTATTTCCATTTTAGGATCACAGATTTGTTAAGATTAACACCTTGCTGAAAGGATAATATGAAAGTCTGTCTTTGTTGAGAGCTGTTCTTCCTTCCCATTTTTTTTAGACATTCCAATAGTCATGGAGGCTGCTGCAGTTTCCATTGGCTCATTTTGTTTCATCTGGACAGTAAAGATTTCTTATTAAATGTGTTATGACTGCTTGGTGGAAACATTCCAGTCAAGATAAGAATGGTCTGACCCTTCCAGGCAAAGGTGTTGAGAATTTAATTCTATAGGAAAAAACTATCTCATCATGTAGGGTTAGGTGCTGCTTTTTGGAGATGTCTATAGGATTTATACATATAATTACATCTGATGTTTAGTGACCGTCATATTTAAAACCACATTTCACTTTTATGAAATAGTACTATATGCTTCAAAAAACTGTTGTCAAAAAGAGACACTCATCATGGAGATTTGAGTTTGATTGATCCAGTTTTGTTGCCCTGGACTATTACAGTATCATAGAATCACAGAATGGTTTCACTGGAAGGGAAGTTAAACACTATCTAGTTCCAACCTCCCTGCCAAGGGCAGGGACACCTTCCACTAGACCAGGCTGCTCAAAGCCCCGTCCAGCCTGGCCTTGAATACTTCTAGGGATGGAGCATCCACAGCTTCTCTGGGAAACTTGTTCCAGTGCTTCACCATCCTCATAGCATCCTCATTTCTTCCTTATCCTCTGCTGGCTTTTCCTTTTGATCTAGATTTGGGTTTACAGTCAGCATCCAGGTTCCATTTTCACAGGAAAATTTTGGAAACTAGGGAACACAGTCATCAGAAGACAATTGAGAAAGTGAAACTATTGTTTCTATTGACTCCCTGTAGGCAATTATGAATGTGAAATGTGACAGTTAGTTGCAATTACTGTTATTGCTATAGTGTTGACATCCAGTGGCTCATATCAGTCAGAAGTCATGAAAATTATGTAGTTACAGAAATTAAAAGGGGAGATTGCTGTCTGGAATTTATACCTCTGAAGAGGAGGCTTTTATTGTTGGTGACTGAAGGCTGAACCTTCATGCACTACAACATAGAGAGGTTTTATGAAGGAACTGTCAGGCCTCAGGTAAGCTTTTCTGTTGTGTTTGTTTCTAGATGAGGAATCTGACAGTGGATGGACATTTTGGAACATGGTCACAGTGGAAACCTTGCACCCACACTGACGGTGCCAGTGTTGGCTCCTGCGTCTGCAGGACACGTGTGTGTGACAGTCCTGCTCCTCAGTGTGGAGGTTGGCTGTGTGAAGGACCAACCATGGAGATTGCCAACTGCTCCAGGTACACAACACAATTTCAGGATCTATCATTTATGGTTTAAAAGTTTTTAACTTAATTAGAATAATTATTTTTTTCTGTGGTATATTCAGGAGGAACAGGACTGTCCTTTCTAAAAGTTCCCAAATGCAAGGTACAGCATGTGAATTCTGTTAGCTTTGTTGTTATATTACAAATGAGGTATTGATGTCTTATCACATTATCCTGTTGAAATTGAGAACTAATGCATTTTGACCCTTTAATAATACTTTTTTTCCTTTAGAATCATAGAATCATTTAGGCTGGAAAAGACCCTCAAGACTGAGTCCAACTATTAATAATCACTGTCAAGTACACAACTAAACCATGTCCCCAAGCACCACATCTACATGTCTTTTAAATGCTCCCAAAGATGGCAACTCTACCTCTTCCCTTCCACCACTTCAATGCTTGACAACCCTTTTTGTGAAGGAATTTTTCCAGTCTAAATCTCCCCTGGCACAGCATGAGGCCATTTCCTCTCATTCTGTCACTTGTTACACTGGAAAAGAGACCAACCCCCACCTCATTACAACCTCCTTTCAGGTAGTTATAGAGAGCGGTTTGGGGGTCCTCTGAGCCTCCTTTTCCTCCAGGCTTTAATCACTTTACTTTCAGAAGGGGTAGCAAAATTTGACATTTTAATGTATGAAAACAATATGTAATTAAAAGTCATCTTAAGAATTTGATACAGGAATTTGCATATGAAGTTTACCCAGAATAAAGTGACCAAAAGCAACTAAATAGCTTCATAGCTTTGTACTTCTTGTGTGATGGGATAATTTTAGCAGTTGCTGATTACAAAGCATGGAATATGGAATGATCGGAGTACCTTTATTTTGGTTCAGTATTCTTGAAGAAATGGAACACAATGCACTATTAATGACTTCTACAGAAATATTAATAGGCCAGATTCTGCTGTCAATCACACCTAATCAGCCATTCGCTATGTATAACAGATGACAGAGCCTGAGCTTTTTATTCTACCAGAAATGGAGGCTGGACACCATGGACATCTTGGTCACCTTGTAGTACCACTTGTGGAATAGGCTTTCAAGTTCGTCAGCGTTCCTGCAGCAATCCAACCCCCCGACATGGAGGACGGGTCTGTGTGGGACAGAATCGTGAGGAGAGGTGAGTTACCTTTTTTTTAGTGTCTGATTTAATTTCTTCTGCTCAGTCATATTCGACGGGACATCTTCTCTTTTACTTGGTTTTCTCTTCACCTTCCTTTCACTCTCTTTAACTTCACTGCTGTACAGTGGCAGTGTTTCCATTAACAAGGCTGCGGGTCTGCAGCAGGTATTCCATCTTTCACTTAGCTTCGTCCCTTCTGAGCCACCTGAGAGCTCCTGGTAGTGCCAGAGAATTCTGCTGAAGCAACGTGCTGCTGTCCCCTGAGACCCTGAAAATTGATTCTCCTTGAAAATTGATTGCATTGTGTTTGAATTGTAACTTGCCCAGCCTCAAGAACTGGAATTCAGACCAAAATATAATAAGGTCACAGCTCTACATTACTGATGCTTCGAGTTCATTTTTTTCTGTCATAAATGAATTAAGCATTTCTATAACATGAAAGGAAGTTTCAAGGTCTTTGTTTTCTGTTCAATAAATATAATACACCATGAACTCAAATATCTTAGTAAGGTTTCATGCTTGGGCTTTTTTTTAATTGTTTGTATATATAAATCCCTGAGCATATCAAGTCAGATTTTGATTTCACCATGTACTACTTTGGCACCAGTCTAAGTATTTTGCCATTAGCTCCAAATGTCAAGTTCAGGCCTTTCGTTCCATTTTACGTGCACCCTAACGTCTCTAATTTTTGTGTTAGCAGTTTTAACAGGAATTAAATATTTCTTTAAATCAAGCTAAAATATATTCAGATAAACTGCAACTCTTGTGTGCATTATGTTGTTTCTAGAGGCATACCAGAAAGCTAGATAGCAGAAGACTGGTGTTGATGTAAGAATGTGGAGTCCTGTAGTCATCAGTTCCAAGAGATGTATGCGGATACAATTCCACTCAATATGCACTTAGAGCTTACTTCAATGTTTCTGTATGGTTGATGGAGTATCCTATACTGCTTTTGGATGAAAAAAAAGTTCAGTAACTTTTATGATGAGTTTCAGTGAGGCATTTAATTGAACACCAACTCTGGCATTTCTTCAGATTAAGAGATTCATTGAAGGAATTGCATTGTTGCATCACACATTTATGCATTAACAGATCACCAGTCTCTGTAACTCTTAAATGTAAAGGATCAGTATTGCAGAACAGGAGAACATTCTTTGGTTTTTTAGGACCATGAATATTTATCATTTCATCACAGTGGAGAGCATTTTGTTATTTTTTAAATTGCTTTCTGAAAATAGGTTGTCCAACCAAAAAGCCATCACCACCAAAGTAGATTGTATCTGCTGTTACTTAGCTCTGTCCCAGCATGAATAACAGTTATTGATGTTCTTGAACTGTGAGGTCAGCCCAGGGCAGGACACAATAAGACTAAATATAGAAGAAAGTAGTTTAACTTGGATAGACTTTTTGGTGATGGACTGTAGGTGTTAGTAGTCATTGTTCATTTTAGTTTCACAAGGAATAAAAGTCCAATAAGAAGTTTCAGAGAAACAAATAAAACTGTGGGAAATATTTTCTTGATTATAGCAGAATATGTTGAGTGTTAAGACAATGGGTGCACTGTAAAAGCAGTTACAAAATGGAAAGTGGTACTTACGATGAGTTGAAATAATGGCAGCCCATAAAGAATGGTTTTTGGTATGTAACAATTCTGTTTATGTTGCTTTGCTTTTGTAGCCTGCAGGTTATTTGTCCTTTCTCGCTTTGTCTAGTTAAGCAGCAATCTGGGATGTATGTGCCTGTGAGTTTACTGCAGGATGGATTTTTCTCTCATAGTTTTCTGTCACTCTTTCCTATCTCCTTGCAACATCGTTCACTCTCACTGGCCCTGCACCTTCCTCTCACTCACAGCTTGCTCACAGCTGACCTTCCTCCCTCTATCCTGTTTGTCATCTCTGTTATGTCCTGATACTTTTAATAAATTTTAAATACAGTGCTTTTTCCAGAGGGTGTGATAAGTTAGGGAATTTTGTCAAATAATTTATAAAACAGCTAGAGGAATGAGGCATCAGCTGTTTGCCAGGATTTTTGTCAGTGTTAAGCCAAGTACTTGGATAAATGTTTTTGAGCTGTAAAGAGCAGAGAGTCCTGGGAAACTTGCCAACCAGGGCCCATCCCATCACCCCCAGCAGGGGAGCAGGGCAAGTCTGGAGACTGTGACCAGATCCAGCCAGGAGTCCATATCATAGGTGATATCATGGCCATGGGAGAGGTCCAGGTAGGAAGTTAAGGCAGAGGCTGTGGTTAGGACCAGTTTGAATAGAGCTTCTTGGCCCATGGGTGTGGACAGGGTTTCCAGGTGAACCTAGCTGAAGCCATTAGGGCTTTATGAGTGTCCCCATTGTTCTGACAGCTTGCAGTGAGTTTTGAGCTGGGAGGACAATGGAGTACCAGTATTTACAATAGTCCTAATTGACCATTTCACTCCTATTGGAGTTACATCTGCAGAAACAGTTCCTTTGAGAATTGAGCCCAGTACATTTAGGCAGGCTGAACAAATATAACATGTGCAGTAAATCCTAAAAAACATTTACTGGTTTTGTATTCAGAGTGCTAAAAAGCAGCTTCTCAGATTTTCTCATTTAAATCAAATGATGCTTCTAAATACCCTAATATTTTACTTTCTTAATGACCCAGCTCATATGTAAAATGAAAATATGTGCAGTCGTAGTAAAAATTTGAATTAGTTGGTTTACACATTGTGTGCATTTGTCATTATAAACACACATAATTTAATCATCTTCACATGTTCAGGGGTATAAAGGTAGGATTCAGTTTCCACAGCCAACATCATGCCAAACTTTAAAACAGCTTTTCAACAAACAGTGATTTCAGTAGAAATCCAGTACATAACTCCTTAGAAAGCAAACATAGAAAAGGCAGTGTATATCTGAGGTAAATTCACCTGCATATGTGAATGAATGTATTCATCTTTAGAGTATTTGCTCATGTGTTAAGAGCTAAATGTTTGTTTAGGTTATGTTTGTTTTACTGCATGAAAGCCATAATCCTATCATGGCTAATCTTTCGGGCAGTTCTGTGCTTGCTGGTCATTCCTTTGAAATCGATGGCAATATTTACCAATTTAAAGTGTTGAAGATAGGTTAAGCTGTTGCATGATCTGCTTCTAAAGGGGTGTGTGGGGGTGGAAAGCAGTTGAGAGATAGCAGCAAATACTCATGTTACAATGCAAATTCCCCTTGTAAAAGTAGGTTAAAAGTGCAGCCGATGTGCTTTTAGACAGAATATGGAGAGGAAGTAAAAATAACGTTGCAAAAAAATTTGCTAATCAGATAATAATTTTGAAGTTAAGACTCCAGATGGAAGACATCCTGATGAAATCCTTAGGGACTTTAAAATTTCTGATTTTTCTTGTATGAGAAATATTCATTGAAGCTTCTGGAAAACTCTCTAGATCTTAGTTTTTAGAGTCTATAGAATCCTGTCTTGACATTATCATGAAGTGAGAATGTTTGTCCTTTCTGTGGAAGAGCTGTAGAAATGACCTCATTAAGTTCACTGGTCTCCTTCCTATCTTTGCAGACATGGAGGACATTAAAATTGTTTTCAGTGGGTGTACTTTTATTACACAGGAAAGAATAGAAAGAAAAGAACCCCACGGCAATTAGAAAAATAAATTGGCAGCAGATGAGGAGTAAACATCTGAAAGCCCTGGATATTTTGGGGTATATAAGAAGATTAGAAGCAGTAGATGTTGTCATGTCTCTTTTTTTGTACACAATCCTCAGCAGATATTCTGCTTTTGAGCTTGTTTCCATGAGAAAGAGGAAGTGCTGAGAGTCAAGTGCCTGTTCTGTGTAGCACAGCTTGTTTCTGAGCAGTGAGAACAAGCCCAGTTCCCTTCAGCAGAGCAGACCAAACACCATAAGGCTTCAGGCTTGCTTGCAGTCCCGTGGATGTCTTGTCTGCTGGAAGTGGGAGCTCCAGTCCTCCTTGCTTTTGTCTGCTCCCTCCTCTTCCACAAAAGTCCCTGAGACCATATGCCCCAGCTCCTGCCACCTTCCACAGTCTCCTGGGTGGGTATTTTTGCCAATTCAAAAATTTCAGTCCAGTAGGGCATGTGGGTGCCATGTGTCTGCCTTCAGTTAAAGGAATCTGACATTCCCATCAGCCTCAGTATAGTCAGTTCTTCCCAGTAAGTCACCAGCTGATAATCACAACTACCCACCATATAACATTACATTTCATAGGAATGGGAAACCAAGTTTGTTTTTCTTAAATACAAAATAATATAATATAGCTCAAAATTAGAAACTGTTTGTTTAAATAGCATCTCTCTGTGGAATAAATAGGACACATTTGTAACTGTCATGCCTGTAGTACTCCGGGCTGGATGGCAACATGTTTTACTAAAGGTTGAGATTTTTATAGGAACAAGAATAGTAATGCCATTTGTACTGAAATTGCCTGGTATAAAATTTACTATAGGAACTAGGAGCTGTGGAGAAAACTGGACATTGGATGTTCTCCCTTTCCCCAGTATGACAATTCCTTTATTAGGGCATTTGAACTTGGGTTCACTACAAGAGAAAACATTAAGGGTCACAGTATAAAACCCACATTTCTCTAGGCTGTTCTCCCTTATGACCTCATTGCATTTAGGTTAGGGGAGAGGGCACTGGTTTCACAGATTCAAGTTTCTTGCATTGCATGTTTTGTTGAATTACTGTAAAATGTTAGCCCAGTGGATCCTGAGAACAAACTTAAGAGGGAAAGAAAGAGCAAAAGGGAAAAAGGGTTGCTGAGTGACTTGAAATGCAGCCAAGAACAGATATAATGAAACTTGGCTCAAAGCCCCATGCTGTAGCACAGCTCTCAAAGATCAATTGCAGGGATGTCTCTAGCTGTGAAAACATACCTGATGTTTTCAGAGGCTGGCTGGCTGAAATGAAAATTAGTTTCTACTTGTATGCTGTGTTGGGTTTTGTTTTCATCTTTTTGTGAAGAAAAGGAAAAATTGACGCTTCTGGTTTTGGCTTTTTTAAAACATTGTTTCCTAAACGGAAGTAGTTTGCTTAGAGATTTTAGAGCTTTTTTCATCTGCATCTTTGAATGGTCTTGGTTAACAAAATTGCCAGGCCTTTGAAGTGCTTACTGTGTTAGTTATTAGGCTTCTTTTCTGTCTCCTGCTTAAATGAGAGAGTGGGCACATAGGCACTAAAAGAGGCACTGCGTTGTGGCATCTCTCATCTAAGTGAGGTCTGTCACACCTAACTTCAGATGTTCATAAATGTGAGTGCTTAAGCATATGTGAGCTGTCTGACCTTTCACTATGGTCTGTAAAAATCTGGTCAATACAGGCTATGTAGAACACTAATTTGTCTCCTTCTACTGTATATCCTTAAATTTCTTCAAATTAATCATTTTAATCACCATAGTTTGTATTGACCAAGTTTCCATTGTCTGTTGTAGGAGCTTAGATGTCCGTCTCCCATGCAGCAATTATAGTCATTGAAAAGAGAGCTGTACACTGAGGGGTGTATTTATATGACCTACATTAGACATTCATTTTAGGGTGACATAAATAATATTTTTAACAGGGCTGTTTCTTTCCATGATCTGTTGCTCAAGTTTAGATGACTACTTCATCTTTAGACAGCTTCACAGTACATGCCTATATTTTAAGGCAAGATGAGTTCTTTAATTTTACTTTTTGCATAGTTGAACATCAGTTATTCTCAGCCTCATGGCAGACTTACTTTGCCCTGCTATGTGTGTGTCCCAAGTTAACTTTGCACATCTTCATTAAGAACTAATGCAATTATGTAAAATATGTACTAGTTTGACTAAATAAATGTTGATGTTACATGAATACCCATTCTCAACAAATGATCACAGAGACAAACTGTCACAAACGTTCACATAAATGACTGCATGTGACAAAGAATGTGTGCAGTTGTTGGAGTTTTAGGGAAAGAATATCCAGGCATAGAACACTCCTGTACTTATTTAATGATCGGACAGTGTGAACTGTGAATTGCAAATACTGAACATGCAGAAGGGGAAAAAAAGCTAGTTTATGTATAAGCTACTGCTGAAAAGCATTCACCCAAATCACACACTGAAGAATTCTGAGACACCAGGTTCATAGATATTGAGAGTTAGGGGATTTTTTTCCTCCAGTTGCTGAGGGAAGGTCAGTACAAGCTGTTAATAATTTTCTTAGCTATACAGAAACAGAAAACTATCACCCCTCTATTTACCCCACTCCCACCTTTAAATGTTAATGGAGTTGCTCAGACCTAGGGACAAAGTTTAAATCATAGGCTCCAGCATATGCGATTAACCTACTTTTATATGTAAAATACACCAACAACATTTTTCTGAATGTCCAAATTCCTTGGTAATGGAGAATTAGAACTTGAGGATCTTGGGGCTTTCAAAAAAAAAAAAAATACTTGTGGTTATTCTTGAAAATGACAACTGTTCATGCTATCATTTCTCTTTCTGTAAAAGTGAATAACAGAAGTATTAGAGTCAGTTTTCATTGCAGGAGAGTGCAAAGTGATGGAAACGTGTTAGAAGGAAAAGACATTGGATTTTGGATGGCTGGTGTAAAAACAGAGGAAATACTGTAACAGATTGATTTGTTCATTCAGAACAGTCAGTAGTTGTAGCAAGAGCTACCCAGACTCATCCATAAAATATTAGAACATAGCTTCAGAGTTGTCTGTTTTCTGACTATCTGCTGTGGCTTTGTTTTATCTGAAGTAACAGCTTGATCTCTTAGATACCTTCATCACAATTGCTGATGGCCCAAATCTTTTGCACCTGTGTAGAGGTTCCTTAAAAAGCAGTGTATGCTGTGGCTAGAGTTATTGGATGGCACACTCAAAAAATCAGGGATCTTTGGTTTTTACAAAAAATGAAAAAGCTCACTAAAAGTTGGGACCTTCCCACATGTCTGAATGTCTTGTTACAATAATGACAGCTCAGTACTAGAATATTCCTGCTTCCCTCAAGAGCCTACCAGGCCCCTGAATCAGTTTGCAGCCTACTGGGAAATCCTTGAAGAATTATAATAGCTAAAAACACCTTTTGAAAGATAAAGTAATAACATTATGAAAACAGTGCAGTTCTTTATGTCTAGAATCAATGTTTTAACTTTTAGTTTGCCCATAAAAGCAGAGACACTGTGGAAAGCAAAAAGCAAGTTTAGGTCTCTGAAGATGAGAGAGATGGATCCTAATCAATTCTTAGCTGGAGACTGATAAAAGCCTGCCTGCCTAAATGTTTGACAGCCCCAGATGTATAGCCACAACTGGTTTTAATAAAGTAGTTTTCAGTCTTGCTTACGTGCTTGCAGTACAATAGCATGGTTACATTGCATGGATTGTATAGTCACCAAATAAAGCAAACAAATGGTTTACCCACATTTGCAGCCTAAAAAAAACACAAACCCTCAAATGTTTAAACACTCTGTGCAGTGTGACAACTGTTAGTTTGGTGCTTGATGAATAGCGAGAGGCCCTTTGTATAAACTATTTCCCTGTACAAACATCTATCTGAATTATGCCAATGAGGGGCTTTTCAGGGAGGTCTTGTATCGATACTAAACAGACTCTTTGTCTCCTTGTTTGTCTCTTCTCACAGGTACTGCAATGAGCATTTGTTGTGCCCCCCTCATGTATTTTGGACAAGCTGGGGTCCATGGGAGCGCTGCACTGCTCAGTGTGGAGGAGGAATCCAGGCACGGCGTAGGACATGTGAAAATGGTCCTGACTGCCCTGGCTGCAGTGTAGTGAGTAATTTTCAGCTTTCCCTTCAGCCCCTATCCATGGCCATATGCCATGGATGTCTCTATGCCATAGAATTATAAAATCATTTAAGTTGGAAAAAACCTCTAAGATCATCAAGTCCAACCATTAACCCAGCTCTGCCAAGTCCACCATTAAACTGTGTCCCCAAGTGCCACATCCACATGTATTTTAAGTACTTTCAGGGATAGCGACTCCACAACTTCCTTGGACAGCCTGTTCCAGTGCTTTGACCACCCTTTTAGTGAAGGAATTTTTCCTAATATCAAATCTAAACCTCCTCTGGCACAACTTAAAGCCATTTGCTCTTGTTCCATCACTAATGCCCTGTGTCCATAAAGCATCTGTATATGTCTATAAGCTTTACCCCTAAATAATCACCAGACTATTTTTGTCTCTGTGTTGCTTGTGTGTGCTGAAATCCACACAATTTATCAATCAGAAATATATATAATTCAGCTTTTTCACAGTATCATCTAGAATATGAGCTTCCTGAAGCAAGGTTGGTGCAGATGTGTCCTTACAGATTTATGATGGGTTTTACTTTTGTGGCCAGAGTACATAGGAACTCTAGCTATTAGCCCAGGACTACATTGTGTCAGGTTCTGTACAGCAGAGAAAAAGATAGGCTGCACATATAAGTACATAAGGAGCCAATCAGTGAATACATGGAAACACCAGGAAAATGCTGAGGTAAGATTAGATAGTAATAGTAATCAGCACAGCAGTCACCTAGAGCTGTCAGGCTTTTAAGCTACAGGGGAATGATCTGAATGAATGCAAGTGCTTTATGGATACCCAATTTATTAAGAGAAACATATGGGAAACCTTGTAGGCAGTTTTTCTTATATCTGAACAAATATACATGGTAGGTTTTGAGTGATGGGAACATCAAAATGGGACATTATGTTCTTGAAGGTGAATGGGATGATGCATAATAGTATATGGGTGAAGTGAGACAAACATAGTAGAGACATGTAGAGAGAAGGTGACGTTCACTGTAGCATGCTAGGAAGACAATCTCAGCATTAGAAGCTGAAGCAAAGTCTTAGCAAGTGTAGGTTCATTTCAAAAGATGAACCTTGGGGTTCTCTTCCATGATAATTTGAAATTTAGTTCTGGATTGTCACTGAAGGGGGTATTATGAAGAAAGCATAACCTAGGTGAAAATATGAAGTAGCCAAAACTGTGGAAGACAAATTCTGCTGGTGAATGACAGATGGAGGTGTTAGTCTCAGCAGTGACAAAGAATGAGCACAACTCAAAGGAAAAATGAGACTATTTGTGCTCAGTGGCCAGGCTTAAGTTGCACACTGAGAAACATGTACTCAGTTTTGTTCCAGGATATTAAAGAGGCGGAAGAAAACAATTTTTTTTTCACATATTAAACCAATTTTTACATGCCTAATTTCAGAGAGTAGGCTGAATTCTGAGGTTTGCCATCATCTGTAGTCTATTTGTTAGACTGGCAGTAATTAAATACAAAAGAAAGGATAATTTATTACCTTTTGCTTTTTGTGCATTTTCCCAGGATTTGTTCTCTTTTTAAAATTTGCTCTGGTGATAGAATTGCATTTTCAGTAGATTGAAAACATCCAACAGGTTTGTTCTTTTGTTTCAGCTGAACTTTAGGAATTAACCTAATAACTTAGAATTATATCTAGTTTTCCAATATATTTGTCTCCCCCTGCTGGTACTCAGAAAAAGCAGACATATGGTCTACAACTGTTGTTAAACCTTCCTGACAAGTACAGAAAACAGCACAATATGAAGGTTTTCTCTCTTATCCCTGTTTATCCCACAATAATGTTTTGAAAGAAAGCAGTATTTTGTTTTGCACAGAATCTTTTCTTGGAAAGCTAAATGAGGAAAGTAGGAAAATCTGAAGTGTAAAAATTTCCTATTGTAACTTATTTGAGATCAGTGTTATTGGGGCTTGTAATTTGATAACAGTCTTAGTACATTCTCTGCTGTGTCACAGAATAGTTACTGTTCGGCTCTGGAAACATTTTGGAGATTTCTTATTAATTAGAAAACTACTATGTTGATGGTTTCAAAAAAAGCCCTTAGCTTTGGAATACGGAGCTGTGTTGCTAAAACTTAGGCACCAATGGAAAGCCATCGAGGGTAGAAATCCTTTATAAACCCTGGTGTTCTTTCAAGACAAAGGATTTGAGTATAAAGTCTCTGTTCTAAGTTTCAGTGAATTTGAGCTTTTAAGTAGTCTGTCTTGACTCAGAGGTTTTGCAGCCATAGCAGAACCTTGTCACTAAGTGTACTTGCAGCAGAAAGTACTTTATTGCTTCTAAGAGTTTCTTTAATTAATGTAAGAAAAAGCAATTGGAAATACTTTTATGCCTTCTTGTAATTGTTGAATTTATATTAAGAAAATCCTATGAATGAGGAGCATGCATATGAAACTTTTTTATTTATCAGATGTTCCCATGGTTCAGCCAATTTTTGTTTTTATTGTTGTAGGTATATATCTTTCAAAACAGTTAGAATTGTGAATTTTTACCATAGTGAACAAAGGTGGAATAATGTGTCTTATTACTACTATTTTCCATTCTTTACTGGTTGTAGTGATACTCAGCTTAGGTTGTGCAAGATATTTAGTGAATTTAATTTATTTCAAAAAACTTATATTCTGACTATCTCTGAGTACTTTAGAAGCCAAATAATCTCAGGAAGAGTTGCAGTGAAAGTAGTAGTAATCTACCCTTTCTACTGTTTATTTCATCTGAAATAAAACATGTTATGAGCCAAACATTTACCAAGTGAATTAAAGGCATAGCTGAAAATAGTGTCAGGGACTTAGAATGCCAAGTTCTTGCTTTCAACCATTAGATGATAGCTTTAAACTATAAAGAGACTCTCCAGGTTTCTTGTTTTCCTTCTTCAGTGAGAATGAACTTTGTAAAACTTTCCCATTTGAACAGCATGAGTTGCCATAGGCCCTCTGCAGCTGTGGCCTGTGAAGTGGAAAAGAAAAACAGACAGAGGACAGAGGACTGGAGAACATATTATTCAAGAAGATAGTAACTATGTTAGGCTTCATTTCATCTTGAAATGAAAAGAAATGTTTGGTGCATCAGAGGTGCAGAGTGGACTAAATGTTGTCTTGGGACCCCTTTCAACTACGCCAATTCTTTGGTTTTTAGAATCGTTTTTCAATAGGGAATCATGAGAGAAAAACAACAACTGTTTTTATACAGCTTAAGAAAGGCAGTCTTACAGCGTGTTTGCCAGCAGTATCAGGGGACCAGATTTAATTTCCTAGGAGAACCCGCCTCTTCTGTTTTCCAGTCGGCAACCAGGCTGTGAAACTGCAGTATAGCCAATCCTAATCTATTTGGCTGCCCTCATTTTGCAGCTTTTACTGTATTAATGGCTATTGTCTGTGTCTACCTAATGATTTATACCACATAATTTTTAATGAAGACTTTTTCTTCCTTTTAGTTTGATAGTATTTCTCCTAGGCTGTAATATCACAGCAGGCGGCTACTGCCTGTGTTTTAATTTTTGAATGTTTCTCATCAGTTGGTTTCTTGGCTTTATCTGTCCTATAGCAGATATCAGCCAAGACACTTCAGGATATTTTATCAGGACTTAGTATACTACTAAGTATTCCCTGCTATTATTTCCAACCTAGCATTTTATAAAATAATAATGATAAATCTTTTGATGCATATAAATATTTCAAAGAGAGAAATCTATGATGATATTTTAAAGATGCATCTCTTGCTGAAGTGCACTTAATACATGAAAATGAATGGCCAGAGAGTTAGGACTGAAGGCATTTTCACTGAATATAGAAAACCATATATCACTGTGATGTAGGAGAACTAGACCATGGAGCCTCATAAAGGTCAAAAAAATGAAGCTCAAAATCAAAATCTGGAGTCATAAGGACATGTTAAAGTCTTTGGGTTAATCAAAGTTAGTAAAGAGTGCTTGAAATTGTCTAATAAGAGATAGGACTATCACCAGGCAAATTTGGGAGCAGCTAAAATCTAGTAATGAAAAGCTTAAGTGGATCACAAAACAGGTGTTAGTCTCATGTATGCAGGTGATACATGCACTAGAGAAGGAACTGTGGAATTCTGTGGAGTGTGCTAATATGGCTCAGAGGACAAACATTTTCAGATTTTACAGGGTACTCAGATAAGTTGTACATTTGTTTCAGAAAATGCTTCTTTTCCCCTGAGAAGCATAATCTCACTTGAATTTGCTTCAGGCCAGTAATAAAAGAATAACTTTTAAAATTAATTAACTGGAATGAGTAATCTAGTTTGAGGCTCAAGTTGGGTGACATACTTTATAAATGTCTGTGTTCTCATTTTAGTTATGCTAACATATGCATTAATTTTAGTTTTTGATCTGGGACACTGGTAAAGGGTATATACTTTCCACACAGGGGAGCAAACCATGTTGGGTGTTCCTGTGGAATAAAAAAAAAATAATTATTTATTTCTTAGAAATAGTTGCTAGTTTTTTAATCTGTTATTGTTGTTTTTGTTGTTGTTTCAACATTCTGGAATTATGCTGAACACAGAACTGTGAAGAAAAACTATCTCTATCCTAGAGTTCTTGTTATGACACAAGATGAAAAAAATGTCTTGGAAAAAACCAAATGTCAGTATTTTTTCTTTCATCAAGTTTTTAGAGGGAATTTGAAAATGCAAGGTTTTCAGAAGTACTTTGTCCATCAGAAAGAACAGTCTGCCTTTAAAACACTTGCCATTTCACAAAATAAATTTGAAATGTCTAGTTTAGAAAAGGGGCCAGAAAATAAGATAGTTATTATGGGGGGTTTTATATAGTTATTTTTAAAGTTTCAATTTGCTTTAAGAAAAATCATCTTTTGCAAAAACAGAAAACAATCTCACAAGCATGTAGTATAGGAAATTATACTGTTTATATGAAGTTTGACTAATTTATGCTCATTTCCCTTTCCAATCCTTTTATTTTCTGTCTATAATGTAAACTCCATTGTGTATTAGCTGTTTTTATATCTTTTAAATGTTTAGCAGAGCTTCCCTTCTTTTGGTGCTGCATATGCTATTGCAATCGTAAGCAATGACAAGTAATTAAAGAGGGTAAAACAAAAAAAAAATCAAAATCATAGAATCATAGAATCAACCAAGTTGGAAAAGACCTCTGAGATCATCAAGTCCAACCCTTGATCCAACACCACTGTGGTTACTAGACCGTGGCACTCAGTGCCACATCCAGCCTCACCTTAAAAACCTCCAGGGAGGGTGACTCCACCACCTCCCTGGGCAGTCCATTCTAATGTCTGATTACCCTCTCTGTAAAAAATTTCTTCCTAATATCTGACCTAAACCTCCCCTGGCAGAGCTTGAGACCATGCCCTCTTTTCTTACTGATAGCTGCCTGGGAGAAGAGACCGACCCCCACCTGGCTACAACCTTCTTTCAGGGAGTTGTTGAGAGCAATGAGGTCTCCCCTGAGCCTTCTCTTCTCCAGGCTAAGCAACCCCAGCTCCCTCAGCCTCTCCTCATAGGGCTTGTGCTCAAGTCCCTTCACCAGCCTCGTTACTCTTCTCTGGACCTGCTCCAGTACCTCAACATCCTTCCTCAAATGAGGGGCCCAGAACTGGACACAGCGCTGAGTACAGGGGAAGGATCACTTCCCTGATCCCTCTGGCCACACTGTTCCTGATCCAGGCCAGGATGCCAATTGGCCTTCTTGGCCACCTGGGCACACTGCTGGCTCATGTTCAGCTTCCTGTCAATCCAAGCTTCCAGGTCCCTTTCCACCTGGCTGCTCTCCAGCCACTCTGTCCCCAGCCTGTAGCGCTGTAGGGGTTGTTGTGGCCAAAGTGCACAACCTGGCACTTGGTCTTGTTGAACTTCATCCCATTGGAATCAGACCATCTCTCCAGGTCCCTCTGCAGAGCCCTCCTGCCTTCCAGCAGGTCAACACTCCCCCCCAGCTTGGTGTCATCTGCAAATTTGCTACTGGTACACTTGATCCCCTCATCCAGATCATCAGTAAAGATGTTAAACAGAACTGTGCCCAGCACTGATCTCTGGGGGACACCACTGGTGACTGACCTCTAGCTGGATGCAGCCCTGTTCACCAGCACTTTCTGGGCCTGGCCCTCCAGCCAGTTCTTAACCCAGCACAAAGTGCCCCTTTCCAAGCTGTGGGTTGCCAGCCTTTCCAGGAATATATTATGGGAGACAGTGTCAAAGGCGTTTCTGAAGTCCAGAGAGACTACATCCACAGCTTTCCCCTCATCCACCAGGCGGGTCACCTGATCATAAAAGGAGATCAGGCAGGTGAGACAGGACCTGCCCTTCCTAAATCTGTGCTGGCTAGGTCTGATCCTTGTCCATCCTGTAGGTGCTGTGTGATTGCACTCAGGATGATCTGCTCCATAACCTTGCCAGGCACTGAGGTCAGGCTGACAGGCCTGTGGTTTCCTGGGTCTTCCTTCTTGTACTTCTTGTGGATGGATGTCATATTAGCCAGCTTCCAATCATCTGAGACCTCCCCGGTGAGCCAGGAGTGGTGAGAAATAATAGAGAGTGGCTTGGCAAGCTTTTCTGCCAGTTCCCTCATTGCACTGGGATGTATCCCATCTGGTCCCATAGACTTGTGAGGATCCAAGTGGCTCACCAGGTCACTAGTTGTTCCCTCCTGGATTACAGGGGGTGTATTCAGCTTCCTGTCTCTGTCTGCCAGTTCTGGAGGCCAGTTGTCCTGAGGACAACCTGTCTTGTTGAAAACTGAGGCAAAGAAGGTGTTAAGTACCTCAGCCTTTTCGTCATCTTTGGTAACTGTGTTCCCCTCCATGTGCAACAAAGAATGGAGGTTTTCCTTGCCCCTCCTTTTGCTATTGATGTATTTGTGGAAGAACTTCTTGTTATCCGTAGCAGAAGTGGCTCGACTGAGTTCAAATTGTGCCTTTGTCTTTCTTTCTTTCTGCATTAACTAACTGTATTCCTAAACTCTTCATGAGTAGCCAGCCCTTTTTTCCACAGTTGGTAAGCTCTCTTTTTTCTCCAACTTCCTTCAAAATCTCTCTGTTCAGCCAGGGTGGGTGTCTTCCCCACCAGCTCACCTTTCAGCACATTGGGACAGCCTGCTCCTGTGCTTTCAAGACTCGCTTCTTGAAGCATGTCCATCCCTCCTGGACCCCTTTGTTTTCAAGGCCTGTTTCCCAAGGCATCCTCTGAGCCAGTCTTCTGCGTAGGCCAAAATCTGCCCTCTGGAAGTCCAGGGTAGAAGTTTTATTGATGGCCCTCTTTGTGTCCCTGAGTATTGAAAACTCTATCACTTCGTGGTCACTGTGCCCCAGATGGCCTCCAACCACCACATCTCCCACCAGCCCTTCTCTGTGAACAGCAGATCTAGTGGGTGGTTCCAGAAAATGCTAAAACATGCTGATCAATGGTACACGCGGTGCTCAACTTTGTCACTTAAATGAGTTACCAACTTAACATGCATAGTCAAGGTAAATGTGAAATATAAACTGGTTGAACTAATATGATCTGTTTAATGTGGTATTTAGCCACACATCCAGCTATCATTTAACTGCTTGATTTATTTAATTTTGAAAAAGAGACAAACCTGCAAGTGTTTGCCTTCTTGCTTACAACAGAGTGAAGCATCCCTTTGTTAAGAAACGTGTAACTTTAAAAATAATTTAAAGCTGAGAAATACATTTTTAGCTGCTGTAAAACTCCAAGCAATTCAACCTGTAACAACTGACACTGGCTGCAGTCCTGTTCTGAGGTTTCTGTACCAAGCTCTTTCAGGGACTTCCAAGTCATGTACAATAACTTCTTTTGTAGACCAATTCTGGCTGGCTTGAAATCTCTTTCAAATCTAATTAATAGTACTTGCTAAAGTGAGTGTTCTCACACTCAAGAACTTTGTATTGGATCTTTAACAGATGATGTGTTTGATTCAGAAGTCCAAATCTTATTTAAAAAAAAAAAAAAAAAGGAAACAAATTTTACTGTAACTGTGCACAAGCTTTCTCAGGGCTTTGGATGTAGGGAACAGCCAGTGTGTGCCTTAAGGTCAAGTGATAGCCAAGTGCCTTCATCTAGTTAGGGAGTTGTACTGATCAAAGATAGGAGACCTGGTTTACTATATCCAGGCTTTGCCACACTGTTTCCTAAAACAGGGAGGTCACCAGAGTGTGCAAGTATTGCTATTTGTTGCAGTTCTCAGCAGTTCCTGTGCTGTAGATGTAGTCTTTGTTATTGTTACTTAGTTGTAAAACAGTATATCTGTCTATGTGAGGCTCTGTGCTTGAATTGTGATCATTAATGCGTGTGTTAACCACAGAAAGCTGAAGTATCTGAAACCCCCTTCATTGTAGGCCCAGCAGGCAGTGCTGGGCTCAAGGACTCCACACTATGAGATATGAACTTCTGCTTTCCTTTGACTTGACTGGTTTTTGAATATGAATTAAAAAGGAGAAAGATAGTTAGAGAGAAAGAATGTCAGATGCTGAAGTTTTGTACTGGACTAATTTTAGAATAAATTAATGAGTGATACTGCAGCTGGAGGATATTTCCTGGGGACTCGTGCTTCATCCAGCCTTTTTCATTGCTGTGGACCTAGAGCTTTCATTTATTTCTGGAAAGTAATCTGTAACTGTCACTGAACACTAGAAATCAGAACAAAAAGTAGGAGGAATGGTTTTAGATTAGTTTTGTCAAGTAGTAGGGCTTACAGGATCATATTGTAGTCTGTCAGGTATTCTTACTCTTCTGCTCATAAGCAAGGAACCCACTTCCCATTAGAACTGTATTTGATTGAAGGGTGGTCTTAGATGTCAACACGGAATTGCACCAACTCGCATGAAAAACAGTGGCCCAATAAAGCAAAAACCCCTAAATTAGTTTTTACACTGAGAGACAGATTTGCAGTTGAGTCGCTTTTTTTGGTGCTGTCAAATGAGTGTACATGTTAGCACATGTGTCCTTTGTGACTAGATACTTCATGTATTTTTATTTTTAGCAGTAGGACTGCTAAATGGTATGGACAGGAGATACGGGAAGGGAAAATGAAAGAGGAAAACTTAAAAGACTTGAAATATAAACTTTTAGGAAATCGGGCTTCATTAGTTCCAGTGCTTATGGATCTAGTTACTGAAGTATGGGTAGTGTAGCTTTATTTCATACATAACTAATATTTCCATGAAATCAGAAATGACATAAACAGAGAAAGCTGTTAGGAAAAAAAAAACCACACAAAACAAAACCACACAAAGAAAAAGTCTGTCCTGGAGTATCCTGGAGTTATTGGAATAACTATAACGGTATTTAATATGGGGTATTTATTCTTTTTTTTTTTTTTTTTTAAGGAAGGCAAAATAAAAATATTAAACCTCTAACCCAAATTTAGGGAAAAGAAAAAAATGATGCAGGTAAAGAGGTCTGCATCACTCCAGGGTAAAACATAATTCAGATATAAATGGAAAGTGCTGTGCAGTCCATTAGGATATTACCAATATAGACCACATCATATCTTTCTGACGTTGTTCTTCAAGAAAATAACAGGTGTTTCTGACAGCCAAAATGGAGCAGCTTCAAAATACATGGTATTAAATTAATGATACAGTGTTCCAAAAATGGGTCATCATTAAAGTGATATACTAGCAAGAAGATGTAGGAGTTAAAAGATGGATAAAACTAACTGGACATACCAGTGTTTTTTCCTGGAAGAAGAAACATCAGATTATTGGGATGATACTCTAGGTCTCCTAAAGGAATTAGTTTAGACAGATCTTACTTGTAAGAGTTTTTTAGTAATTTTGGCAGAAAATTTTGATTATGTTTGCTGGTTACCTTAAGTTTTGGGGCATCATCTCTATAAAAGTTGATTTGCATGTCTTAGGAAAGGCACTAGATATCTTTCTTTGATGGCTAAAGTGATAGTAATGAAGAATGTTGTATCATAATTGCAAAGTCATGAACTTAGTACAAAATCAACAGAAATTCCTGCTTTCACCTTGAGCCACAGTGAGGAACAAGACAGGAGAATGGCCCTGGTGTGTGAGTTGTTTATGATACTAGCTATAAGCCAGAAAGTTTGTGCAGTGGTGAAAAAATTTAAATTCAGTTTTAGCATTTAGAATGTTTCAACACGGTATTTCCAATAGAAACAAAAAAGGTAGTCTAGGGATTCATATATAAACTAATCTCACAAAGCATGATTGTAACAGTCTGGACTGAAGCCATTTGAAATCCCAGTTTTAGCTTCACATATTGCAAGTAATGTGATTTCTCCACTACTGCTATCTCCAAAGCTGAGCTTATTTTGAAGCTGAATTTTCCTGACAGCATTGTATAATGACTGAAGTCATGAAAGCTCATTATGATTTCATCTACAAATTTTTGAAGTCTCTTTCATTACAAATATATATCTTTGTTCCGTATGCAGAAAACTTAATTTTACTGTAGGCAGCTCAGTAGCAACCTTAAGGCATTGCACAGTTGTGATCATAGTGGGAAAAAAGGGTGCATGAAGCATGGCATTGAAAATGACCTCAGAAACATGGCCAGGCAGTTAGATAAAATTGTTCTGTAGCCATGCTTACTGTTCTTAAAGGACATGGTATGTGGTGGAAGTGAGCTGAGCTCTGGAAAGTGTTCCAAGGAAAGGCAGAGGATTGGGATTCTGACAAGTCAGAGTAGGCAGGGTTCTAGTGTACGAGGGACTAATGTATAAATTAATTACAGAGTTGGAGAGGGAACACTGGGATTTCTGTGTACTCTGTGCTGTTATATACTGAGTTTTAAGGAAATACGAAGTCAGTGAAGGGAATTCTTTTCTATTCAGGGAGTTGTTAAATGATGTAACTTGTTGCAAGAAATTATTGAAGCTTAAATCTGAAGAATCAATAAAACTCCACACCACTAAAATTGTGCAGGATATCAGGATGAACTAAAATTATAATAGAAAAAAATTTCATTTTTGATAGCACAGAAGTTTTAAATCATTGCCCTGAATATTGACAATCAGATTTAGAGCTGTGCTTTTGGCATTCCACTTATTTCTGTGCTCCCATTTGATGATAACCAGGGAAGGCATGTCTGATCTAGAATGGCACTTCCAATGTTACTCTTTGTAAGTGAGTGTTGAATCAGTTTGCAAGAAATTGTCCTTCTGATTTATTTTGTTCCTTTTAGATTTGGTCACCTGTACTTAAAATGGTACGGTGCAAACATAGTAATTGTGTTTACACATTTTATACTAAGAAGTCTGCTCATATGTAGACCTTAACACAAAGCAGAGCTCTCTTTCAGTGCTCTTCAATTCAGCTTTAGTAAATTGAGGGATGGATGAAGCCTGAATAAGTAATACGTGCTGTTGCCGTTATCACTTCACTAATGCAGCAACTGTTGAAGAGTGCAAGACTGATTTGTTAGCTGAGCTGATTGACAATAGTCCTTAGCCATCTGAAAGCAATTAAATGGAACTCCATTCAAATTAATTATATTTATCTGCCAGCATTTATTCTTACTTAGTCTCAGAGCATAAAAGTAATTTTTAATTTGTCTGTCATAGGACTGTGCTCTTCATTGAAAATAGTGTCAGGCAGCACTGTTTTTACCCAAGTTATATCAGGCTGGGAAATAATTTTTTAAAAATTCAGAATATTTATTGATGGAGTTATTAAAACTACCTTTTTTTTTTTTTTTTCCTGCCAGGATTCATTCCCTCCTCCCTTTTACATTGAGTTGTTGGCTTAGAAGACTTCTGCACTTCTACTACAGCCACCAAATAAAAGACACTAAGTTATTCAAAGCCATTGCCATTTATCTTGAACAAACATGTTCACAAGCCTTAAAAAAGGCAAACATACATTATCATTGTGTTTATTTATAACTTATTTTGTATCTTCAGGATGTTGTGACTCAGTCTATTGCAGCATTCTGAAATAATAATATTTATATCTGAATACTCCAGTAGATGGGATTGTATTCTTCATGTCTGAGAATATAAACTCATGCAAACAGTGAGCTCATTTACCAGCATTCACAGTGAATTGTCCTTGCAGCTTGAAGGCCAGGATGTAGTCTCACAGTCCCACTATCAAGACACTTTATGTTACTTGAAAACAGCATCATTTAGTGTATTTCTTTTCTGTTGGAAAGAGTAATGTAGCTGAAAATAAAAAATATTAATCCTGCATCTTCAAGACCAGAGTTTTTGTAATTCAACAATACTTGCTATATCATCTGAAACATCAGAAAGGTGAAGTCATAAAAACAGGCCTTTTAGTTTACATTATGAAAATCTCCAACTTTGATACTTATAACAATTTCTGGCATGAGAGATCAGTGAAGAAGTTGTTACTTTGTGAAGATATAGGAGTTGATTTATCTTTAATTTGAAATTTGAATCTTTGGAATTGGAATCTTCTATTTGAAGCCCCTCTGCAGATTGGGAGTGATCCAGAAATAAGTCTGCCCCAACATGCAGTTCTTGCTTTGCCTAGTCAGAGAGGCTCTAGATGGAAAAAGGCAGCTGTAGACTATCCCTGTATTTTTTCAGCTATCTGATTCAGAGGAAGGACAGGCTCACTTTGATCTCTTTGTACTTTGAATCAATCTCCAGAAGGAAAAGTTGGGATCCCCCCTCCCCCCCGGACAAAATAGGGGAGCTGACATGCTAGTTCGGCTAGCAATTTACTTGCATTTAGAATTAAGAGAGGTTGACCAGGTCCACAGCTGGCACAAATTGATGAAACCCTGTTGATCCCCTCTAGGATGCACGACAAAAGTTGTAGTTACAGCCTGACAAATTAATCTTCTAGATGTGAACGTTTCTGCAGAATAAGACAACACTAGGAAATCCTAAATGCCTTTGTGGTCCCCAGCTCAAGGTACCCTCATTGGCAGCTCTTTGTGCAGTTCATCCTGCTGTGTGAGTGGCCTGGTGTTTCTTCTACAACACACCTGCTAGGAGGCTGCATAACTATCAAGGAGAAACAGGCTGTGCCAGAGATAGCACTTGAACCTCTCATTTCCTTTGTGGATTAGAGAGGAAAAGGAAACTGAAATCTCTCCCCAGATCCTATTTGCCAATTACATAGGCTGGATTGCCAGGTGCCAGGTCAGATACGAGACTGTTACTTAGCCAACATCTGCACAGTGCTCAGCATGAGACTCTTCTGCCTTACTGCTCCTTTACTCAAAAGCAGCCCCATCTTTAGGGGTTATTTATGAAGGTAATGGCAGACTCCAAGATTCTTTATAAAGGCCATTTACATGGCTGTGCTGGTGAAGACACTGTATATGGCTCAGATAGTGTGGCTTTGTTAATTTACTGTTCTGGTAAAGTCATATTACTGTGGATATACCACTTACTAGCAAAAATTTCATTTCCCGCAGCTGAGTTTATTCTCTTGCCATCAGAATCAGTACAAGCTCTATGAAAAACATGAGAGATGGTCAATAGACCTGTATCTCTCAGCATTGCCTGACTTAGCTGAGTCTTTTCACAGCCTTCCGTGATGTCAGGCAGAAGTTCAGAGAGTATATCCAAGTATTACTCTATCTAGAAAACCAAGACCTATATTCATGCTTTAATCTGAAATGGAATATGCTCACTCTATTTAAAGCATAAAAAGAGATTAATTCAGAAGTTTCAAAAATTTGCAAGCAGTTGTTCACAAAACTAGAAGTATACTGCATGCTTTCACATAACCCACTTTGCAAATGCACTAGGCTTCCTATTAAATACTTAATGTATCCTGTCCCTTATTGAAAAGCTGATCCAGAATCCCAATTATGTATTGAAGCATTTGTGTGAAATAGCGTGGTAGAATGAATATTTTGTTAAAGAGTTTTAAAGTACTTAGAGAAAGAAGTAATAGCAGTGCATATAATCTTCTTCTGAAATGGAGGGCTAAAAGGAATATTAGACATATAGTGAAATCGGGCATCAGCAATTTGGTATGAAGTATAAAAATGATCCATTACACAGAATGCAGGAAAAAAAAATTATGGATTATAGGAATTAATCCATCAAAAACCTTGCTGGCAGCCATTTGAGAGTAATTTGTCAAAAAAAAAAAAAAAAAAGTTAAAAAATGAAGTGTTGTTTGGTATCTTTAACTAGGGAAATGTTTTCACTTCTTTGCCTTGTTTTCAGAATGACTGGCATTTTATTAGCTGGTTAGTTTTCTAAGTAACAAGAAATGCAACAACACGAGATGCCCTATCTGTAAAGTTAAATCTGACTTTCCATAGTAGTCCCAATGAAAAACTAAGTTCCAAGAAAAACTAACTAATGTTGCCTTAAACTTCATAGGAAGAACAAATATGTATGAACAGAATTTACTGTGTTGTGATAGGCTGGTAGGATGAAATGTGGAGAGGAAAGGAAAATTTAGTAATGAGAGAGCAAGTTATTTTAAATTATTTCAAGTTATTACAAGCGTATTTGTTCTTGCTAAAGTCACAGAAGGGTTTTGCCTAATATAATCAGACAAATAGAAAGAAAAGTGAACTATTAATTTTTGGTCTTCTATAAGTAGGTACCTTTGATTTTTTTGGCAGAAAGTTATTGATGAATTTATTCCAACCTGATAGAGGGAGCACTTTCTTAACTATATAATTACCCTTTCCTTTTTTCCCCCTCCAATACCCCCTCTGGAGTGTTTTCTTGAATATAGGTGCCATTTTAGATACTACAGTACTTTCCATGAATGAGTTTAACCACACAGGTTTGCAGCACAGACCATGTTGAACACTATCCATTGTGAAAAACTGACCGTTCATTCCTCTCTTCCATTTCCCATCTTTTAAGCAGTTAATTATCCGTGAAAGGATAACAGCTTTCCTCTTAGCTTGTGTCTGCAAGTTTGTTTTAAGGGCTTTTGAGATACATTGTGAAATGTCTTCTTGAATTCCAAGTAAACTGTATCAACTCACCACCTGTATCCATGTGTTTGTTGGCTCCTTCAGAGACTCTGATAGGTTCGTGGCTTACTTTTATAGAAAAGCAGGGCATATAATTTTGTTCTCCAGCAGAGGATATTTGTTTATGTTCCACTAATTTCATGCTTTACTATGATTTCCCTGATTTGCGCAATTGAGATGCCATGCTCATTTTTTTATGGTTCCCCTGAACTTCCTGAAGGATTTTTAAAAATAGTATCACATTTACAATCTTCCAGGCCTCAGATAGGAAGGTAAATTTAAGCAAGAGGCTATGTGATACTAGTATTAGTTTTATTTCTGCTTCTGTACTTATATTCTTTGGATACATTTTTTTGCTCATGTTTTCTATTTGTGCCATTATGTTTTCAACTAACAGCCTGCTGTGGTCTTCCCATTTCTAAATGTCCCATGGATGCCTTCACAGTATATTGGACCTATAGACTCTGTAGCAATCTTTCTGTCCCTAAAGTCCTTGAAGCAGGACTCGGTCTTAGCTTTTAGACCTTTTGAAGTACCTCCTTGAATTGTTTTCTGGGCTTTTTTTTGTTGTGTTTTTACATTTAATATGCCAGGTTTCATTATTATTTCCATTCATTTTTTGTTTGTTCCTGACTTCAGCTTTTCGAAGAGTGGTTTCATCTCCCTACTGTTTAGTTCCGATGATTTCTTTTTGCCCTTCCTCAGATTTCTTGACAGACAGCAAGCATTTGCTCTCTGCCTCTAATACACTGGCCATGGTGAGCTTTCCTCCTGTAGTGCTCTGCTGGGTCACATCCCTCCTCAGGTCCCTCATTAATGGTTATACTGAACTCAGCTATCTTCTTTATTCATTTGTACTGCAGAGGAGAGGTCAGAGACTAGCTCCCTAATACTTTTCTGCTGAGTAGTGTCACCTTTCAAGAGAGCAGAATTCAGCAAAAAACGTTCTTTTATGTTTTTCTGGGAAAAAATAGTTGTCCAAAATATACCTTTTTTTGTTATTGTATTCATATTTCTTAACGTTGGGCCCATGAACTAGAGACCTTGTTAGCCTAGTCAAGGGTAAAAGGTGAATTTCTGCAGATGACTTTTCACAACTGCCAAGGAGTTATATTTCATTTAAAACCCCCAAAATACCCTTTCTCCCACACTTGCACCCTGATAACCCCACATTTCCACCCTAAGGGTGGCTACAAGAGATCAAGCAAGAGGACTCAGAATCCATGACCTTTGAAAGATACAGCATTTGGTCTCTGTAACTGTTCAAAGTCATATTATACTTTGTATGGAGTCATAAACTGACACACTAAGTGGTTTTAGTGTTTGATTGCTAAAATGGGGCCTTACCCAAAAGACATTGAAGTCAATTTAGTCTTCCTCTAGTTTCAGGGTTGCCTGAGTTAGTTTCAGAATTTCTGTGTCATTCTACTTTTTTAAAAAGATAAGGACTTCCTCATAAATGGATTCTCAAAAATTAAAGAACTGGTTAGTGCTGACATCATATATATTCTTTATGAATTGGATGCAAGGGTCTTTTGTTTGGCAGGGTGTTGGCTGGTTTAGTCACCTTTTTAGGCTTATTTTTCTCTCTGCACATTTCAATGACTAAAATCTTTTTTTTTTTTTTTTAAATCAAGCTTATTAGTTTAAAATTGTCACTTATCAAGATCCAGTGAAAAAAGATTTCCTTTGAAGCTTCAGAGTTGACAAGTTCTTTAAGGGAAACCTCGTTAAAGGCTGTGGGAATGAGAACAGTCCCTGATGAATTAACTTTCCAAGTCTGTAAATGCACAGAACCAAATACTTATTCTTTGGAATAAGGAACGTGATTTAAAAAAAATGAAGAGCTCTAAACTTCACAGCTGGAGCACAGATGCCAACAAACACAACTTTGATACTTCACAGATGATTTTGAACACAAAGCTGTTCCAATTGATTCCTTCCCTACATTTTCCTTGGAAAAATATTAAGTGCTCTGTGGTTTGTTTGTTGGTGTTTTTAAGTGGTGAAGAAATTATACAAGTTCATAAAGAAAGGATTTTTTTCCTAAATGGATGCGTGCTTATTCAATGCCATTAATTAAAGTTAACAAACCATATGTTTGCATATTTTTAAGTATGCAGTAAACACAGTGTAGTTGTCAGAGCTTTTCTGGACGTGAGTTTTGAAAGGTAAATGAGGAGGTGGTATAGTTATTCCGTAATAGGAAAATCTTGAAGGTTTAACTCTACAGAGTTTATATCATCTCAGAAGACTTCCTTTTAACCTTAAAAAAGCTACCTCTAACACTTTCCAATTAAAATATAACAGTGGAATGTAACTTTCAGTTAGTGTTGAAGTTACAGAAGGATGTATCCTTATATATACACATATATCTGTGACATATTTTGGGTTGTAAATAGGTAGTTTTAAAGGTGTGTATGCTCAGGACGTACGTGGTAGTTGTGCATAGTTTAAGCTTTTAGTAAGAATCAATTGCACAGCCATGTTGGGAGTGTGAAACAGACATCTGTGTTCTGTGGAGCAACTTAATCCAGATTTGCCCGGGGGACTGCCTGAGGTAAAGGATACTGCAGAAGAAGGCTACAAAACTGATTTGAAAATGGTTAATGTTATAAGTTAGTATAAGAATTTAGACAACTCAATTCCAATTAAACATTGATAAATTTATTAAGCAAGCGATAATAAAGCAAAACAGCGCTGGGTGGCCTGGAGGGCAAGTGCCCTGCCTAGGCACACACTGAAAATGTAGTAAATGCTCCTTTTCTACATTCTCAAGTCCCGGGTTTTTGGATGTAAATCTGCTTGTGGCTTGAGTTCCTGGCTCGTTAAGTGGTCCTCCGGCACTTATCAGAGATGAAAGGTGCAGTTCTTATCAGCTGTAAATTTGATACTTGTTTGTTTACTGACACTTGCTTGATTAGCAAGCTGTCTATGAAACTTATCTTGTTTAATTACAACAAAAAGTTTCTGACTCTCTCATACACATAAGATTTTATGAACGAAGTTAACCCTTCTATTACAGTTAACAAGTTTTGAGCTCTGACATGACTGAATCACTATCATTCATTCTGGGATCAGGCTCTTCTGTGGAGAACTCACTTTGATCTCAGTTTCCTGAAACCCATTTTGTTGTGGAATAATGATTTAGATAAAGAATGACTTTACCTTTCAGTTAGTGGTTTAGTTCACAGTATTGTTCTCATTTCTCTTATTTTGAATAATACCAATTATTGATAAGCTCGGAGTTGTTTCAATCATCAAAAGCAGCAAAGCATGAACAGTTTCTATGAATTACTACCAATAAAATCTGCATCTCAGTCACCATAAGTCCTTCACAGTCCCAACTTTAACTGAAAGTGTTGCAGAATAGGCCTTTTGAATCCTTATGTTGGCAGTATTCCAGCTTACACAGAATAGACAAAAGACAGCATTGGAAAACATAAAGGTTTATCTTAAATAGCTTGTTTAATAACAGTGTTGTTATTTTCAGATCAGGAACCAGTAGCTGTAATGCCTTTTGCATTCTGTATTATGATGTCACCATTTTCTTACATTTATCTTGTGTCTAGGACAAAACAGTGCCCATTTAAGGATTTAAAGTACTGTAGTTAATGAAAAAATATTACAAATTTTAAGGAAAGATACCTCAACACATTTTTTTTTAAATTCAGTTCATCTTTTAAATGTCAAATATATCTGAACAATATCTATTAGTGAGGGAGAAACAAATGAAAAAGCTGATAGTATATCTACTAGCACATCCAACAGATTCACAGTTCACTGCTTGATTATGTCACTGTAAAGTCTTGAGCTAAGGAAAACAGAGCTGAATTGTGCCAGGACCTCTATTACCATTCTCCTCTTCCCAGTGCCTAAAATTCTTAACTTCTTGGACAGTTTTTTGATCAGTAAAAATCAATACATGCTAGATCTTCACAACATAACAAATGAAGTTAATAATTTCATTTTTTGGGGAAAAAAAAAGACCAAAATTAAAAAGAAGGGGAAAACTATATTTCACTTAACACTGTCTAAAACTTTGATGGGATTTGAAGTGTTGGAACAAAAATTCCCCTCCCACCTCTGCTAATCTAAGGGCTAATGACTCCTCCTGCAGAGGAGAGAGTAGCTCTACCTGAGTCAGACCTCATGCTCAGAACTTACTTATAATTTACAATATTCTCTGTGAATTGGTGTTGATGAGGATTCCTTTCTGTCACCTTTTTTTCCACTCAAACATTGAAATGGCATGCTGTGAATGAGAAGTCTATATTTGATTCTTTTAGTATGAAAATGGAAGCTCTGTGGAAAAATAAAATAAATAAAGGAAAAATTAAAAAGCCAGTTTCTGCCTTACAACAATCCTAAACCTTTATGAAATTGTTTAAATACTCATAAACAAATTTTAAACCTTTTGAGTAGTTCTCCTCATTGTTGTCCTAGGTCTCCATTCTGAAGAGATTTCCATTTTATAGTCCTATCTGCATCCTCTGTATCAGATGAGTATAATTACAGTATAATCACAGACAGGCCAATGATAATAAGGTCTCTGCTGATATCACCTGATAATAAAGATAGGTCAGATATACAGCATCTGGATTTTTCTTTCACATTTTCTTATTTTGCCTCAGAGTTCTGAATTCAAAGATTATTAAATAGGTTCTAAATTCAAAGATTATTAAATAATATTAAATAAGTTTAACATAACTTTGCTGACAAAAATTCTTCATCACAATAATGTTTAAGAGGCATGTTTGTTTTTTTTTTTTTTTTAAATTTAAAGAAATTATGAAGTTGCAAACTCAAACAGAATTAAAGTTGCCCACGGAAATTTGAAAACACCCTTAACCATGCAATATTTTATGAAAAAATTTTTGCAGTCAAGTTAGAGAACAGATTTCTTGAACTCCTACCAATTCAACACTTGTAATCCTGTTACAGGCGAAAAAGAATACACTATTCATGAAAAGCCGAGAAGTTAATCTTAGTCTGATTAGTTTTAATGTTTCTAACGGTCATAACAGCCTTATTAAATAGTTTAAATTACATGCAGGTAGCATAAATGCACAAATCTGTTAATCTCCCCCTTTCTCTGGTGTTAGGCTTGCCCTTCCACTGCCCCCTTAATGTGTTAAAGTTGATGGTTACAGTCTGGAGGTGGGCTTACAGAAACTTACCTTGTCCTGAGGTTACATCCATTTGATGACCATTAATAGGCCATGAGTGATGTTTATAGCCCCTGGGCTTCAGGTATTGCTCTCTGCCACTTCTTTCAAAGCCCCTGATACTCCTCTGTGCTTTGTTTTATTAAAAAGGTCTAATAGGTCATTTTACCCATAGTAACATTATTAGAAATACCCATTAGTTACAAAATATATATCGCTATAGACATTACATCACAATTATACAGAGCTAATGAAAAGTCAAAACAAAGTAGGTAATACAGATCTGGTAATTAGATAATTGCTATTGCATACAAAAACAAATCTTCAGGCACATCAACACAAGCACAGGCAAAGCCCAGCAGGTGCCACAGCCTGTCTTGTTAGCTTAATTCAAAACACGTGGCCTGTTAAAAACAACACTTTCTCCCTATTTACTGAGCTACAAAGCTAGGAAGCATGTTAGTGGTTTAGTTATGATTAAATTTCAGGTGGGCCATTCGTGCTGGAATGGCTCTTCAGATGGTTTAATGGTGCTTGCCATACCCCTGAAAAGAAAACAAAACACATTGGATTTTCTGTATCTGAATCTCTTAGTATTCACATCCATGTTTTGGAAATCCCATTTGAGCTAAGGACTGTGATTGCAACGTTGATTAGAAATAAGCTCTCTGTTTCTGGAATTTATGCAGTAGATTTCACATCCACTGGAATGAATCACTTACCTCATGAGCTTCTGATTCTTAATGGTGGCTAGTAGTCTTATCCCATGGGCAAATGAAGATATATCTGTTTTTCGGTCCTGTTAAGGAACACTGGCCATTCTCATTTAAGTGCTGATTAGTAAGTAACTATCTTGATCAAATGCAACTGTTTTATATTCATATCTCACAGTCTGTGATGCCAGGCAGGCCCACATTTTCTTTCACTTTGCCAAAAATTAGATGGTACACTGTGCTGATAAAACTACACAATCTTAATATTACATGTTGTTGTTCTGATCAAAAGCTCTTCTGAGCCAGATTTTTCTGTTTATTACTCAGTTAAAGTAGATACAAACCACGCAGTTTTCCTTCTCATCACTTTTCCTATGCCTAAAATTATATTTTTTTTAAATTAATACTCTTCAGTGTATAAAAGGGACACATGGGACCTCATTAAAAATCTCAAAGAAATCTGAATTTGGCGTTCATGTAAATCCATGTGATCATCTTTGTTTTGTTAGAAATACATGCAATCTGTGCACCCACTTGTCCTTCCTGCTATTCTCCTGCTAGAAGAAAGGATGCAGAGGGCTTTTTCAGATAAAACATGACTTTAGGATGTGAGTAATAATCACACCTAGTACTATTACAGCAGGAGATGTGGTTCCTGTATCTCAGTTTCCTCTTGAGCTAAGAATTCTTCTCTGAGGCTAAACTGATGGAAGGAGTGATGGGGATGTAAAGTATTTGAGGTTTTTACTCTCATTTAGCTTGAAATACTGAATGATTTAAATTTTTTTGAGGTTTGATGTCATTGAATCCTATAAAAAGTAATTTGCATTTTCTGTGATGTTTTCCGTCTTTGAGACATGTGAGCAGCCGAATGATTATAGATCCTGTGTTCTTGTGTTAGCTAAATGCTCTTTGGAACATTCACACATACAAAATGAAATTGTCATTTTGCCTCTGAGCAGGATAAAGCCCTGACACGTTGGACTGATTCTTTCCAGAATCCTTGTTTGAAAACAAAGTATTATCTCCTTGCATCTGCCACAGATTCTTCCAAAGGAAAAAAATAGAGAACTTTATGTTTTGTAAAATCAGATACTTTCTTTGTCATCCTTCAGAGTGATCCCATTAACTCTCTTCCTTTAGCATGGGATTTTAAAAAAGTGCTTCCATAATTTAAGAAATGTCTTGGCTGTATCTGCCACAGTTCAAGGAACAAATAGCTTCAAGTTGTGACTTCTCACAGACCTGTATGAACATGAAGAGACAGAGGTGCAATCCAAGGTGGCAAAACAGTTGCAAAAATATTCTTTTGCTCATATGAAAAGTAAAACAAACAAACAAAAAAAAAGCAAAATTAAAAAACTGTTCCAAAATAGCATATATTGAAACAATTTGTCTAAGCAATACTCGATTTTAAGAGTAAGAATGCTAGGTAATGCTGCATGATTTTGTACATCCTAAACAAATCTTTAATAAACTTATAAGTACTGTTCCTCTGTGCTGAAATCGTTTCAGGCATCTCTTTTATGCCTCTCTGCTGGCACACAAATACCTGAGTTGAATCGCTTAGGTTTCTTACAGTATTGGGATCCATTAAGACTGAGAGTTCATACATCATTCAGTGTCCACAGAGTGATTGCTTTTATAAACCAAGAATTAACTTCTCAGCATGTGGGCCTCACTTTCTGTACCTTTTCACTGCTACTAAAATATTTACTGAAACACCTATGCCTTGATGAGAACCCACTGTCTTAAGAGGTACTGGAAACTATGACCAAAACTTAAAATCCCTTGTCCACATAATTTTGAATTCTGAAACTAAAAGTTAGAAGAGATACCATTTCTTGGGCTTTTTTAAAACTGCAACAGTATTAATAGGTGAATTAGCATTTAGAAAGCCACATTTAAGCCTTCTTTTTAAGGATTTGTGAGAATTTTATTCTGCACAAAGGTTATTGAAAATTACATTCTGTCATCTTCGTTCTTCCCTCTCCCTTGGGATCCTACTGACTGCTTGCACCCTCATACTTTCATCACCAAATTCTTACCAAACACCTGCTGCATTTTCTTAAATTTGTTTAGCTATAACTGCTTTTATTTTGTGTAGTCACAACAACATCTGCCTGTGGGTATGCAAACTCAGTTCAGTGTCATTATCTTTTATTTATTGTCTGTATTCTTTTTCTTTTTCTGTTTTCTGGGTATTTTTGCCTTTGAGGATCTTTTCTTTAGGCCTATTAGGGAAAGATATAAAGCAAAGCAGACTGCCTGTCCTACCTATGTTGGCCAATATTCGACTTCTATTGGTCTTATTGTTGTTGCCTTTTCTCTGGGCATCTAAAAGAAAGATTTCTTTTCCCAAGAAATTCTTTATTTTGGTGACAAATTTCTCTGAGTATCAGAGAAGGCTGTCAGACAGAAGGATGCCTTACCAGCTTGTCCAATGGGGGAGAAAAGCTGCACAGCATAAAAATCTTTTGTTATAATTTTCCCTTTCCATATGTACAACTTTAAGCTACCTTTGCATCCCTGTCATGTGGTGGGTTGAAACCTGCTGGATGCCTCAGGCTGGCAGAGGAGAGAAAATATAATAAAAGATTTCTGGGTTGAGATAAGGACCGGAAGAGATAACTCCCAGGTTACCATCACAGGCAAAACAGACTCTACTGGGGAAAATTAGTTTATTTTATTACCAATCAAGTCAGAGTAGGCTAATGAAAAATAAAACCAAATCTTAAAATACCTTTACCCCATCCCCTCCTTCTTCCGGAACTCAACTTCACGGGAATGGGAGCTGAGGTGAGTTTGTCACACATTGTCTCTGCCGCTTCTTCCTCCTCAGAAGAGGGCTCCTCAGAGTCTTCCCCTGCGCCAGCTTGGGGTTCTCCATGAACTTGTCCAAGCTGTAATTCTTCATGAACTGCTCCAGCATGGCTCTCTTCCACAGGGTGCAGTCCTGCAGGAACAGACCACTGCAGCAGTGTAGTTCTCATAAAACTTACTTTTGGAGTTTTATTTGATAAGCCAGAATTCTTTATGAATGGTCAGACATTTCAAATTTAAAATCACAATGTGAATACAAAATACTTACAGTGAGCAAATTGCTTTTTATAGAAAAATAATAAAACTAATGTTTTTATTTTCCAGCTGTTAATGTCACTCTCCTGAAAATGCCAAAGAGCAGGCTTACTGAGCTGTCAAAAGGAAACCTGTATTATAAACCCTACCGTGTAAGTTCAGGGCACCCATCTTGGCCTTGAGCCCTCTTTTCCAGTAAGTTAATGTGGGTTTACGTATTGCTTTGATAAGCAAACACAACATTACTAACTACCAAATGGCAGTCTGAGGCTTCAGCATCCTGAAAGCATGGGCTAAAGCTAAATTTTCCAGTCTCTGACATGTAGCTCAACTCTTGTAGTTTGTAGCTATTTATGTCCCTTTTCAGGTATGTTGAAAGGAAAAATTTTGGTCAATGACATATTCACTGACAAATGTTTTCCTGCTCAATTTGGTCATTGCAGTGTGAATCAATCCTTGCTCATCTCCTTTTTATTTCCTCTGATAAACAAGTTTACTTGAATTTTATGTCAGGAAGTGGGGCAGAGCTGGCATGCAGAAATTTGATTAGTGACAAGACTGAGATCAACATAGCTGTGTATAAAGAGAAGCTAAGGATCCTATATGTGCTTTAAGTAGTAAAGTCCTTATTTAAGAGCCCTCCTGAGTATTGTGTTAAGACAATATATTGCTCTTATGTGTTCAACTTGTTGAAACTCATAAAATGCTCTATTTGAAACATGCTTTGATTTAACTTTATCAGGGAACCATACTCTACTCTTGGTCAGTTTATTTTCATTACCACAGTATATTCTCTCTTACTTTTTTTTTTTTCAGTCTATAATTTCTTTCTCCTTTTGTTTTTTTCATTAATGTTCTGACTTGAATATCTTTAGCAGTGCCACCTTTCCCCTAAATTGTGCTTAGCTTTTTTGCTGAGACTTCAAAGAAGGTGTAAAATAAAAGGACTTTAATCCTCTCCTAAGGAATTTCCCCAGAGCAGTGGACCATAGTATTCGGGAGTTCTGAGCTGAAACACACAGGCTGTTGTCAATTAAAACCAGATCTGTTTTATGCTAGAGTCATGCCAGCTACAGAACAGCTCATATTTGAGGAGATGGAAAGGAAGCACACACGATTATTTTTTGCTGTATCTTCCTCATGCTTGAAACAGAGCATGATATGAAGCCAGCATATTGGTGCCTTTTTAGTGCCTTTTTTTTTTCCCCAGAAACATCTGTCTTACCAGGAATTGGCTGAAGATCAAAAAATGTTTTCTTTGAAAACACAGAGTTTCAAAAATGTGATGCTGACAAATTAAACGCTTTGTAAATAAACTTTATATAAAACCAACAGCATTCAAATGGCTAAAAACTGAAAGTTTTTATTAGAGAAGTTGATTTATAGGAGTTTTTTAGATTGACACAAATTAAATAGAAAACATGAAACAGAAGGTTCAGCTCTGACATGATTCTGAAAAATCAGGGGCTCCGTTGGTGGATAGAAGGGCAGGATGCAGATTTACCTAAACAGACATGTTGCTTTTTGGGAAGCCATAATGCATGTGGAACACCTGGGTGGAAGCAGAGATATGTCAGAGGCCGTGTGAGAGAACCACATGCTTTTAGAACACTTTGGAAGCTAGGTAAGATAACCCACAGCATTAAAAATGGTAGCAGAGCCGTAGATTTGGGCATTTGAATTCTGTGTTAAGTGTACAAGCTTTGAGAAGTTGATACCCACTCATGAGGAAAGGACGGACAATTGTATATTTATAATTGCATCTGCAGTTTCACTTACTGAGCATGTTAAGCACAAACCTGTGAAAGTTTGTAGGTAATTTGAATTTACACTTATTATCACAACTAGGGGCATAGTTTTCATGTATCTGTTTCTGTGTTTCTGCTTTTCAACTAGGTAACTTGTAAAATGTTATGCTATTATTTTGATTGTCCTTTTACTTTTTATGGAGCTATTTTTTCCCTACATAGCCAGGGGCTCTGACATACAAGTTAAACTGATGCTTGCTACAGCAATTTAAGCAGCTCAGGTGTCCCCCTTTTCTAAAGGTCATATTTTCCCAGAGTGGAGTTGGCAGAAGGAAACATTTTGGCTTTTTGGTTGCAGTGCTTCTTCATCCAGGTGATTACAAGCTATAGCTGAAGATGATTTTGTGTTTATATATTTGACTGTAGCAGCATTGATTGAAGTGTGGGCGTACATTCACATCTGTCAGCTCTGCTGTGACTTCTGCCCTGGGGAAAGGCAGATGTCTGTGGTGTGATAGCATATTAAATTGTGCTTAAGTGCATTTTCAGTTCAGTTTGCTTCCATATGCCTGGGTCAAGGTTGAAAAAGAGGTTTATAACATAATGTATTTTTTTCACCTACCTTCTATATCCATTTGCCACAGGTGGTGTCCACTCTCTCAACATCTAAAAAAAAAAAAAATTGCTTTAAAGGAATTTGGGAAATGGGGGTTATGTTTGTTTTTCTCATTTCAGTCATCTACAGAAGAGTGGCCTTTGAGCTAGGAAGACATGGATGCACATATGCACATTAGCTTTCCATTCTTTAACTCCCTCCGGGTAGATAATTAGAGCTTCCAAATATTTGGAATTTTTGAAGATGAAATAAAATCCACTTGGTGCTGGAGGGATCTCTGGCAACTGTATTTTGCCACCTTCACTGAGCTTCCAAATCCATACTCAGATCCCTTACTAAGTGGCTTCATTTTTTTAAAGTGCAGAGCATAGTTTTTCTGCTACCGCATCAGAAGGTGCAGATGACTAAAATCTTTGAAAGTGCCTCATTTGTGTGACTAAATAAATTTTCAGTGGGTTTAAAGACTTGTACAGTTTAACACGTTTCAACAAGAAGTTCTATTTTTCACTACAGGTTCCATGTCTGGACTGGCAACTCTGAATTAAAGTTTGTGGCTCCTCATCTATCCTGTTTCTACCATTTCTATCACTTAAACATTTATCATTTGGGAACTGCTCTAACGTTTAAAGTGTTATCTCAGGAGTGGTGACATTTTAGGATTTCCCCCCCAGTGATTAGTATATCATTTAAGTCATCCTTTAAATGAAAAAAACAGTAAGAATATTAGGATCATCAGATTTTCAGATCAAACCGAGGCTTCAGCTCTTTCTAGCATTAGTTTTCTCAAATTTTGCTTCCATTATTTTAAAAAATCTGGAAATAAATATAAATATGATCAGAGATTTATCTTTTGTTTGTTTTAGTTTAAAAATGCTTTTCTAACTGGATAAGGCTTTACATTTCTATAATGAAAATAAATGAACCATCAATTCTTTCAAGTTCAGTTAGGGATTTTTCTGAGTATGTTTTTCAACCACTTCAAGATAAATGTTATCTATCTTTTGGTTCTTAGATAGAGAGAGAGACTGTGTATTAGTCCTTCAGAAAAAGTGTTCCGGTGTGTAAACAAGGCCCCCTATTCATTGGAACTGTTTTTCTTTAGAGTTTATTAACACTGTTACATTGGGGGGGGGGGGGCTTTATTTTGTTGCATGTGAGAGCTATCCTTTTCTTTAACCACATATTGCTGTGACAAACTCAAAGACCAAGAGATGGCTGAGAGACCCAGGATCTCATACCTTACAGCCCTGTCTTGTCCCAGGTGACATCCTACACCATTCAGTTTATGAATCAGCAACATTCTTTTCTGTTGATGTCTTTATACCTGAAGAATCATTTTGGGCCAGTTAAACTGACGTTTAGCATGATGAAACAAAAAGCAAAAATGTATAAGTACTTTTTAATCAATGGATTATTTGGTGATTCCGAAAATATTTCAAAAATAATACTATATATTTATATTACAAGCAAAACATAAAAGATAACTGAAAATATTTAAACAGACTATTAATGTTGATTTAGCTGCCTTATCTGTCACACTAACAGGTGAGAAAGAAAAACACAGATGAGAACTAAAGTAGTGCATTCAACCTAGGCATACTATATACATGAAAGAACTAAGAGTTTGTTAGGAGAAATCCCTCCATAATATAAACATAAGTGGGAATAGAACTCTCTATCTGAATTCTGATTTTAATAAAAATATTGTAGTTCAAATGTAGATGATATTTTGGCTTAGTTTCCTAAGGAGGTATCAGACTATCATGATGTTTGGTTAATTGAAATAAAACCTAAACTAGGAGGAAAAGTCTGAGAGATTATAAAAATTTTCAGGAATTTGACTAAAGTAGCTATGCAGAGGCAAAAAAAAAAATGTGTCCCATGTCCTCCATGAAAAAAACAGTAGAAATTTGTTCTATGTTATTTAGCAATAGTATCCTCCAGTTTGAAATGTTTTAAAAATAATATTTCGGTTGTACTTTTCTAAAAGAATATAACAATATAATTCTAAATAAATCTTGGTAGAAAACATGATATTAATATTCTTTTTTTTCATTATACACAAACACTAATATTATTTAAAATATTATTTAAAAACAGAAGCAAAGTAGTTGCTTAATGGTATAGTCAATATTTATGAGTCTAAATTATGATTTTAATTTATGATGCCTTTTCTCATATTACCACCAATATTCTTCGTGATAATTTGTTTATGCGAATTTATCATTTTCATAGACATGTATTTTGTGAGGCATATATTTATTTGTGTATTTTGTGTAAAATTCCTAGTGATCCATGAAGTTGTTCCCTAAAATTTAGTCTTTACAGGTCTTATCTTTCTGCATCATTACCAGGTACAGCCAGGCTGTAATTTAGCAGTTTCAACTGACTAAATCCACCCTAAATTAAAAGCCATGATATGGTGAATTAGACTACAAGTTTTAGGAGAACTTGCAAAGAGAAATTCAAGGATGTGGTTAAGTTTGAACTATTGCAGTGATATTTTTGGACTCCGTAAATGGCCTCAAGTAATTCTTGCTCTGAGTCCACAAATGTACCCGAAGAACTAATGTACTTATCCTATTATATGAGCCCCTGAAGTTTTTTTCTATGAGTAACTGGAGAATCTCCCAGGAGAGCTTGACCCCATTTCTTCGTTCAGTTCATGTGGAACATATGAGGTGGAGTTTAGTAGCCACTGTCTCAGTTCCTCTGTTGAAGCAGAAAGTTTCACTGCTTTTCTAACTCTGTCTTACCACTGTTTAGCTGAGACTCAGTGTTTCATCTGAGACTTTTATTCATCTGAGACATATGTGGTTACTTGATCAGTGTATCCATGATTCCAGACAGTGGAATTGCTTTGGAGAGGGCCGTATTCCTGAAATCCCACTTAAGTAAACGTTCAAACACTGTACAAGATGATAAGGGGAGGATAATCGAAGCAGAGGTATCAGTTTCCATATTCACAGTCTCTGTCAAATCTCCCCCATTGTACTATGTCTCCATGCTAGCAGCACTTAATATATCTGTGTGTGATCAGAATTGTGCCTTTTCTCTCCTCTTCTTTACTTTCATATCTGAGACCATTCAGAGCAAGATCATTGTTCTGCTTATACTGGGGTTTTGTAGCATCAGATCACATCAGTGCTTCCAACAAGCACAGTGCCATTTCCAATTCCTCTGTGGCAGATGTAGCTGGTAGAGGATTTGCTGCACTCCCAGTTTGTGAGAGCAGCCAGCAGGCTCTGCCAGGTCGTTGTCAGTGCCAGAACTTCACGGGGTCATCCATTGTGGTGACAGGCAACTGAATTTTTTTAAAGAGAGATTATTTACTGCTGTAAATATTTTCTGGGTAAAGTAGGTATACTTTTGTTTCCCCTGACATTCTGGGTCTTTCACGGGTATTATCTGGTGGCTGAACAGTCAAGCCTGACATCAGTCAAACTTTCATATAAGCTATGCACAAAGCAAGAAGAAAGGAAGAACTAACAAATGGTCTCTGCAGACACTCTTCAGGAACATCTTTCTTTCTGGCTCATGTAATAGCATAAGAGTATACCCTCTGTTATGGTGTATGAAGGGACTACACATCCTGAAGCACACTGAATACTAGTAGTCTGTCTTTCCAGAAGCGAGTGAGCTGACGTGCTCATCTCAGATGTGTGTTAGCAAAGCAACATTCAATATGCGGACACTAAATTAACTTCTTCCTCTGCTGTCTGTTTTTATTTGACAAAGGTTTCATTGCATATCTCACATATTCTACTTTACATGACCCTCACCTGTCTATGCCACAGTGCGTAAAGAAAGTTCTCACATTTCTGGCAGCTTTTATTTTTGATTGAAAAAGATCAGTATAAAAATCAATAATAAATGAGGTACTGAAACTTTTAGACCATTGTGACTATATTGAAACAAACATTGCAGTAGCTACTATACAGATTGAATTTTTCCTGCTTACATACTACTAGAAAAGAGTTTGTGTTTCAAGATGTTCGAAAGTGATACAGCACATCTCTTTTTCCAGTTCATTTGCATTTGCAACAGAAATACTTTGATTCAGAAAACTGAAATATATGGCAAATGTTAAATGGATTAAAAGCCAGTTCATTGACAAGTTGAAAAATGTGGTGGCAATGGACAGATATAAATTACTGGGATATGTCTAGCAGAGTCTGCCTGGAATCAGTTCTTGGGTCAATAGCACTTAACATTTTTATCAACAGTCTAGACAGTGATATAAGACATTTTCAGTAAGGCTTGAGCATAACAGAGATTGTTGAGGGGTAATATATAACATGCTAGATAATTGCAGAAGCTAATAAAATGTATTTTAATATTGCCAAATACCAGCCTCTTGTGTGGGATAGGAAACTATATGTAGTTGTAAAGCTGTGATTTAGAGAAGGACAGATTATCAGAGATAATTGGGTCTACTTATGCTCTTGGTGCAATGTTGTGGAAGGAAAAAGCACTAATGCAATAATGTACATATTAAAGTCAGACTGTCAAGTAGAACGGGGTCATGATTGCCTTTGCATGCTGTATTGATAAGGCTACTTCTAGAATGCCAAGTCAAATTTTGGTGTCCAATATTAAGTAAAATAAGCAAATAGGACAGAGGGAAGATATTGGGGTGCACAGGACCTGGAGATCAAGTTTTAAAACCTGCGCACCTTTAAGAATTTCAACTTATTTTATCACTATGTCTGAGTACTTGGTCATGAAAATTTTTTCTGTAGGTAAGCGACAAGAAACACTTTCAGTATCATTGATGAAGGCACAGCAAAATTCAGTGACTGGAAAATTAAATTAAGGGGAAAATGCAGTGTTGGATTAACTTGCAATTTTTTGGCTTTGAGGATGACTAAATAGTGGAACAGCTGATGCAGGGAGGCGATAGACTCATCAGTGCTATGTCTTTAAAAAAAAGTGCAGATGTCTTTAAAAAAAAGAATTAGGGAGGGAAAGGCAGTGTGCTCTTGCTAACAGATGCACTGTAATCCAGCCACTGGAGAGGACTGCACATTGGAGGTGAGTAGCCAGTTTAGATAATAAGCAGGGTAGTTCTGGCTGTGGCTGAAATCTGTTCATTTTATGATTTCTTATTTTACAATTCGTGTGCTGCAAGAAGAGTCATACACGTTCTGACCTCACTCTAAAATATACCTGATTTAAACAGTTGCCTGCAGAAGTCATGAAGAAATTGCTTCCCCTGTCATACACAGGGCAAAGTAGTTTGGTTGTTCTTTGCTGTCTTCTGATCCAGAAACCAGTCAAGGCTGAAACTCAGATCCCAGAAAGGTTGATCCAGTCCTCTGGTCTAAAGAGATGCTCTTTCCTCAATGGTGCCTGAGTATGAGTCGTGTGGTCACTATAGCAGTAATCACCAGGTTTTAGGTGGTAAGGAATTTTGTGTAGCCTTGAGGAGCAAACAGGAGTAGTCCAGCTGAAACCTTTGGGCTAAAAGTTCTCTCTTTCTGAAGTTCCACAAAACTCTAAAAGCAGGAAGTTTGTCATAAGTCCATCTGGCCTCTGAACATGAGTATCTTGAACATAACATTGGGTTCTCCAGTGCATTGCTCTATTAGTGGGTCAGGGGTTCCTGGGGAATTTTTTTTTTTTTTCCAACTCTAACAGATGGAAAAATTAGAAAGGCTTTCAGAAGAAGAAACTTCTTTTAGATCTGAAATAGCAAAAGAGCACTTAAACCAAAAGTATGGATTAAAAGCAATTGCTCTCAAACTCATTGGATACGTTAATGAAGAGGTAGTGGACTTGGGGAAAGTATGAGATAAAAAAGCTATTATCACCATGGAAAAGAGAGGACCAGGTAATTCATTGCATGTTGGAACATGGTGGTATCAGCTAGGGTAGAGTTATGGGAAAAGGAGGTTGTACTATGTCATAAAAACATTATTTCTATTATTTCCTCAGTTTTTAGAATGTAATGGAATTACAAACTTTAGTGGGCTCCTTTTCAGAAGGTTACTCCTGCTGAGTTTCACTCTAAGAGGTCAGAGGTAGAGGGAGAATTTAAAAATTTGCCCATTGGTGCCTATTTCTTTTTGTCTTTAATAATTTGTCAGTGGGAATTTATTCTGATATTTAATGGTTGTTTAATTTCATCCATGTAGTTTACAAAGCATTTGTATCAGATGAATTGTATTTTGCTCTGGAAAATGAATAGGCAGGACCTACAGATCTTGATGATACTCATAAGAAGACGTGTATTGTGAGGTTTGACGATACTGATAAGTGCATTTGTGAGAATACTGGCAATTCTGCATTTGTTTCTTAGATGCAATCTGTTCCTTTTAGTGCATTCAGTCCACAGGGAATTTGCTTCTGAAGATAGGTTTAGCATTGCTGGAGCTATGAGTAACATGCACCTCAGGGAGCCAGAATCTGCAGTAGAAAACATTTTTTTGTCTATTTTCCCCTTTGTAATACCTAAGCAGTACACAAAATGGACAGTGGTTTGCTTATTCATATGCCACTAGGTTTTACCAAGGAATTGTTTTTTGCTGGTTTGTGTCATGTACTTGCTGTTTATCAGAATTCTTCCTAATTAAAAGCTTTAGAATATTTAGCTAAACCTTATTTGGAGCTATTAATTTATGAAGGATGTGCTTTATCATGGTACTTATAGTGTTTGTTTTACTGATTTTGTGGATATAATAAATCTAATTTGTAGTGACATATTATTGCTCTTAGCAGTGTGATACTGTGCTTCCATAGAAGCAGAAAAAACACTTTCAGTTTGAAATTGGAATTAAAAATTTATTGATCACTGCTATTGGAAATGCTGGAAAAAGCATCAGAGGCTTTTTTAATTGGTTGTCCTTTTGTCTGTTTGAGTTTCTGTTTTGTTTTTAAAGTCATATTTGCTGATGATATTAATTCATGACCGTTATATTCATTACAACCACTTTTCTTTCAGGAATATCAGCCTTGTAACACCAATGCCTGCCCAGAGTTAAAAAAGACAACTCCCTGGACACCTTGGACCCCAGTCAATATTTCAGACAATGGTGGTCACTATGAACAACGTTTCAGATACACTTGCAAGGCGCGCTTGCCTGACCCAAATTTACTGGAGGTGGGAAGGCAACGGATTGAAATGCGCTACTGTTCCAGTGATGGCACCAGTGGATGCTCGACAGATGGTAAGCAAAGCTAAAGTGGTTGCATGATGCCTCCTGCTAGCGAGATGTCTGCAGTTCCATTTTAAGCACAGAGTGGAAGTTTTTTCTTGCTGGTGTTTTGTGTAGCAGAACTGATAATGAAAAGGAGGACATAGTGATCACAGCAGGAAACCTAGCTCGTATTTCTTCGGATGTGGAGTCATTATTCAGACTAAGCAAGTGTCTTTTACCATCAATTATGAGATTTGCCATGGTATTTTAATTTTCTTTTCAATAATCCAGTTCTTGGAAGAATCTCCTTATATTCTCTCAAGCGTTTCCTGGGGGAGAATTTGTTCAACATTACCATATTTGCTGAATATTTAGCTAGAAAATGGAATATTGATGCTGAGAAGAACTTTTGCTCAGTAATGCGAAAGTAACATCTGTAAGATTCATACAGGTGTTTAAATAAATAAGGAGTTTATGAACTGGATAATTTGTATTATAAAAGTTTAAGTTGTAGTTATTGCTAGTAATTTGAAATTTTGTTTACTTCTGAGACAGAAAACTGAACTCCTGCCAAATCTTTTCAACTTAAGATTACTTTAAATTGGAATTATTTTGTTTCAGAATTTTCTTTTCCCTATCAGTAATACATATTTTTGAATAGGTATTTATATATATATATATAAACCCCAAGAAAACTTCTGACAGTTCTTCTAATTTTATTATTGCTTTTTATGAATTATCCAGTTTTAATTATATATCATTGTATCTTTTTATGTATTATGTTTTAGTCATATAATCTAAAGAAATACTGTTTTTTCATTATTATATCTTAGTATTTATAGACCTGTTTTCCACTTATACAGTCTTGTATCTTCACAAGACCCAAGTTAGCTGAAAAAAACCCCAGTGTATAGCTGAAGACATTTAGCTTATCTAAGACCAAAAAGAGAGAGCAGTTTCTGAGTCCTTGGGCTTTCTAATTTTCAATATTTTTCAGTCAGACCAACTATTGTGACAGTGAGTATTAAACTCTTGCCTGTATTAGGTTTACCTGTCAAGGTTTTGGTAGAGGGGGAAGCTGCAGGGTTGGCTTCTGCGATGAGGTGCTAGAAACTTCCATCCTGCTCCCCTGATCTTCATCCTGCATAAAAGCTTTGTTGTATCTTTTGACATCAGTGCCTCTTTGGAGGGAGAAGGATGTTAATAATTTTTTTAAGATATATATAATAGTGAACTGTGTGAAATAATAAAACAAAATCCATGGTACTCCAGATAAGGCTTAATTTTTTTCCTCTACGTCATTCCCATTTCAGTTAATCTACAGTGTCAAATGTTGGACTTTTTTTAGGTGTGGATAGCAAGGCAGATTTTGGCATGGAGCAACTCTTGACACAAGTGTTTCTTCTGTTCTCCGGTTTTCATCTAAACTAAATTTATAACTAGTATTTAGCAAATATTTTGCTCTGCTATGATTGGAATATGAGAGGTGTACTTCCCTTGTCCTTAATGAGATTTTCAGGTGATGCTGCTGCTTTTTGCTGTCTTCCAGCACTTTGACATTGATGACACCTTTTTAAAATTTCATGAGATTAAATGAGAAAGAGAATATTTTTCCTGTGAGATAATGCAGACTTAGTAGAGTTACCACAACTACTAGAAGCAGACCTAAAAGAGAATCTAGGTATATTCTTGTCTGACAGATGAGATGTCAGACTTAAGAAAGGAGTGTACAAAAGCCAGTGCATGGCAGAGAGAGCAGACTAGTTGGGTAAACCAGTGCCAGAGCCAGTTTTTTCTAGATCACATTGCTGCAAGAAAATTAAACATGGCACAGAGACACCTCTCTCAGCCCTTAGGTCATGATCGTAAGTCCCCTCTTGGGGTTGGATGCATAAACTGACTCCTACTGAATATAAGCAGAAGTAACAGACTCTATATTTTGTTAAATAGAGCTTTTGGGCAGCATTGTAGGGTGGGAGGTGGTTCAAATGCATTCTTTGCCTGATTAGCTTGAAGATTTTTTTTTCTTCTGAACATAATACTCCTGAATTTCCTGGTGGTGTACTTTTTTGTTGCATCTTGCTGAAGCTGCAGCTTTGATTCATTTGGAAATAATTCATCATTGGAGCAATGTACGTGTGTGACCCCAGCCGCATTGCACAGTAATAGAAATGTTCATCTGGGCGAAGAATTTTTGCTGACTAATCTCAAAACTACTGAATATTTAAATACTTTATATTGAGTACTCAACAGGGCAGAAACTATTATACATCTGTCTGTTCTTCCTAGTGAGTGCCCTTATAATTTTGTCAATAATTTGTGCTCATTCTTCAATTCTTTTTGGCCAGTGAATCTTTAATTATTCTGTAATGAAAGATCAAGTCCAGTGTTCCAAGTGACTGCATTGACCAATATACTTCTAATGCAAATAGCCACATTTTATTTTGAGACTGTTTGTTTAGTCATTTTCTGATTATGGATGTCAGAGTGGTATGGAATGGAACATTGAGGGAGGGTGAGGGGGAGCACCATTTTTATTTGCTGATCAGATGAAACTTACTTACCGCCTCTAAAGTGCAGGATTTAGGAGCACTTCCCTGCTCCCAGGTTTAGATTTGGGACAACACAGCACCACTCTACTGTTCCTTGATTTCATTTGAAGAAAACACATGAATAAGAGTCATATAGGGTAGATGTAGCTGTTGGAACAGAAGGAACCCATGAGAATGGGAAACCGTGAATTGTGGCAGACACCTTCATAATTTCTGACTGGATAGCAAGAAAACATCATAACTTACTTCCACCTGACCAGAGCCTGGATACTGGAAAACATTCTTTTCATTATCTTCATATTGAATTGTAGCAATTTTGTGGCTTTTATAGAAAGATTAATCCTGGTACAGCATGCTTGGCATACCTCATTACTGAAGATGTGTTCTGATCAAAAGATCAGTGCTCTGTTCCTTGCAGATAGGAGCCATTTGTTAAAAGTTTTTTCATTGCTTGCAATCTCCTACCGTGCAACTACAGTCATGCCGTGTTAAGCAGAATCATGTTTCACTGTCAGATGCTAGCAGAGCAAACTTTCTTTGCAGTCTAAGCTTAGAGCTAGAACTTCTTCCCAGAAATCCTCTAAATTCCTCCTGAGTGTGGTAAGATTTCACTATCAATCAAGCAAACAGTAGCATTTGCACACATGCTTTCCTGATTTGAAGTTTGATTAAGAGGAAGGAATAATACATCTTGTTTTCTGCCTCTGGCTTTTCATATAGTGCTCAGATAGTAAAGAGACAGCTATTTCAAATAAACTGAGTGAAATTGTACATTGTTGCACATCTGTTGTTGCAATGTCTGTACAGTCCAGCATTAAAAGTCTAGAAATTGCATTTTCATAGGCTTCAATCTGTGCTTATGAAACATATTAAATATCTACGTTAAATATACTGATGCTCTGTAAGATTATCTGATATATAAACACTATCAATTTTATTGAAAACATTTTTTTAAAGCCAGGGGTAAAAATTTTACAAGGTATGAGGTTGACTGAGTTTTTCCAGGTTGAATTTATCTTACCAAAATCTAGATCCACTGTAGTCTTCAGAGACAGCTACAACACCCTGAGGAATGAGGGATCCATTGAAGATAAGCTCTTGTACAATGGGCACAAATGACCTTCTGGAGACAGCACTTTCTTTCCATGGTATAAACAAACAGCAATGATGAGCTTAGACAAGACACTTGAATTTAACATGGCCAGAGTTAGATCAGGTTAGCTCCAAAAATAGCTTCAGAAGACAATTAAGCAAAGACAATACTTCTAATTTTGATTTGGAAGAGTCTTTTGTTTACTTTTTTTTTTTTCTTTTTTTTGGGGTGCCTGGGAAGCTGGGGGGAGGTGATAGGAAGGAACAATAAATTCTGGAGAAAGGTCCAAAATTCCTTAAAGCAGAAGGAGAAAAAGTCATCTGGAAACCTGAAACTAGATTCCCAGTTGTCACTACTTTCTCTTTGCCAAACTTTAAACAATGGTTATTTTTGAAGGCAGGATTTAATTTTCTCTCAATTACTTTTTTAGTGGCTGTGATCTCTTGTGAAAAGATTTATTAAATCCTAGTGTTAACCACAGGAAATGTTTAACGCATTCAGAATTTAGTACAGAATAAAACATGTGCTGATAATCCAGGGTGTCCTCTAGTCAGGAGGAGGAGTATATGTTATCTCTTATACTGTCTCACTGAAGTTGAACTGTGGTATTCCGAGTAAGAACAAAATGAATTATGGAAGTTAGAACTGAATTTGATGATAAATTCAGGTTTGATTGACAAACAACAACTCCTTAGTGGGATTTTGGAATTAAATATTTAAATACAGAAAACCTAGGTACAAGAAATAAAGTTTTTGTGCTAACATAACATATTCCATCTGCACACTGTTTGTTTTTTTTTAAATATGCTATCTTTCCATTGCATTATTGTTGTCCATTACATTTTACCATTTAAATTTTACTATGTGTTGAAAGTTTATAAAGTCTCTATAAGTTATAGGTATTTAGGACTGAAGGTATTAAAGTTTTATGCTTCAATAACATTGTCAAATACCTTGCAGGCTATCTTCAGAAAGTGACAACACTGAAACAATCTTCGCTTACCCTTGTTACTTGCTGCACTTTAAACAGTGTTCCATGCTGTCATTTAGAAATGATTCAGGATACTTGAATTTTGGCTTCAGATCATCTTTTCCCAAAGTCATGAACCTGGACTGCTTAGATAATTGAATTTTCTTTGTTAGGTTGGAACAGGAGGACAGAAGTCATAAATCAGTCAAGTAATATAATTTATCAGGTGTCACAGCTACTTCTCTCTTATTTAGAGCTGTATTACTTAGCTACAGGCTAGACTAGGGAATTATTATAAAACTATGCACTTTATTAAAGCCTTACTTTAAGGCAAATTAATTGAACTTGGCTGGGAGTGTTGCAGTTTACAAGCAGAATCAGGTCAATCAAAGTCTCATTATAGGTTTTTGCAAAGGCAGATTTTTTTCTCCTGTGCTAGTCAGGGCAGGTGGCTTTCATGTTAGTATGTCTCCAAACAGGATTCATTTCTTGTGGCTTCATAAAACTTTTTCAATTAAACTAAAAAGTTTAAAAAATGTACTTAGAAATTATCAAATTTGTTTATATAAGAATTACGTAATTTATTTAGGCAATTATTTTCTGTTATATGTGCATTATTGAGCAAGTCATCAGCAATGTAGTGCTAATTTCTCTGTAATTTTAACCATACTGAAAAAAGCATAGTTGCTTAAAATGAGAGAAAAGTCTTCTGTTAAGGTGTCATTTTATATCTTCTGTCTTCCCTGATCTTAAAAGTTGATGGTTATTTTGTCCACAAAATCACTGTAATTGCTTCTACTAAAGTTTTTGTAGTATTTGTTGTTACTCATGGAAATTTTCACTATAAGGAAGAACACATGCCTGTTTAAAATTGTACTGGGATTAAGTAGTTAAATCCCCTTTCTAGCTTCAGTGTGTGGCAGTTTGTTACTGGAGTACGACTTCTGAACAACTGAAAATTAGCCTGTCAGTAAGCTGCAACCAGAATTCATACATTCTGGTTCGTCACAGGGCTCTAAGTCAGTCAGTCAGTCATAGGCTTTCTGAGAACAATTTAGTTTAAAATGTTTGAACTATGAACCTGTCATAAAGGTCGGATCTGGATTTGATTTACAGCTGTTCTGTCTGTGTTGGGAAAGCTATTCATTAATTTGCTGATGAGGCTATGACTGATAATACTTTTTTGCAAAGTAAACAACTATTTCTGTATATGGGCCTTAAATAAGAGGGACTAAGGTGTTTTTTGTCAACTAGACTTTTGCTTTTACTGAGCTGAGGGCATTGGTCTTTGCATCCTGTTTTAGCCATATATTTTTATCTTCAGGACAGTGTGCTGAGAAAAACAGAAGGCTTAATGTTGATTTCTGTTGAGTTGCATAATCTAGTTTCTTTTCCTGGAGGTAGATGTGGAGCAATCTGAAAGTGTCCCAAATTTGCAAACAAAAGTGGCAAGGAAGAAAACCAGTTTAATGAGAAAATTTGGAGTTTCCAGTTTTGTGCCACTTGCTCTGGGAGATTACAATGTTTTTCTATTTATACATTCTCTTATGAAATTTGATGAAAACTGTGATATGGCTGGGACTTGGTTTTGTATAGCCACTTTCTGAAGAAGTTTTCCTTGAAGAATGTAATATTTTGGTTAATTTTTCATTGCTCCTCTGCCCCCCATCCCCTCTACCACCTCAGTTAATAAACAGGGCTTCTTCACTGAAGGACTTGGGAGCCCAGAACTTGGACCCAGCACTCCAGATGGGGTCTCTACCAGTGCTGGTAGAGGGGCAGGATCATCTTCCTTGATCTACTAGCAAGACTCTTCCCAATGTAACCCAATTTGCCGCCTTTTCCTTAAGAGCACATTGCTAGTCCACAGTTAGCTTACTGTTGTCTTCCAGGACCCTAAAATCCTTCAATGCAGAGCTACTTTTTAGGCAGTTAGCCTCAAAATGGGCTTGCATGGAGTTGTTCCTCCCCAGATGCAAGACTGCATTTTCCCTGATTGAACCCCATGAGGTTACTCTCTGCCTAGTCAAAGTGCGTAAGACCCCAGGTCCTGAGCCATGAACTCACTCAGGTGTTTTACTTTTAAAAACATACAAGGGTCCAAAATTTCACCCCCTGAATATTTTGAGAGCCTCTGGTTCTTTAATACCTTGAGGAAAAGAGAGAGCACTGCACACATTTTCTCAGGTTTTACTGATTTTACTGATAATTTTAGAATATGGGAGAAAATAAGGATCTTGGCAAAAGTTTAAAAGGGGGTAACGTGCAGCCAAAACAAAGCATTCCACAAAGCACTGACTTAGCACATGCTAAGCCATACAACCCAACACAATCTAACCCATCAGTTTTAAGTTACCCAAAATATTAAGAAAGGAGTAAAGAAAAAGATGAAGAGAAGGAAAAGAAGTAGCATGTGCTAACCCACACAATTTATGAAGAAAAAGAGATTAAGATAATATCGTAGCTACTGCCAGAGAGTCCTGTGGAAGTCCAGCTTCCCACGGTGGAGGTAGTTCCCAGGAGAGAGGATGGAGGCACACATTGCTGTTTTTATGTGCTCTGGCTCCTGTGACCACCCCTCCCATGTGGGACCATGCTCACTGACCAATCTGTGGCTCTGGGCCAGGGTGAGAGGTGGTGTAGCCTATCAGAGACTGGGTTATGGGTTCCAGGGTACATGGTGTGGATGTGCTCCTTGGCTGCCCTTCTGACTGACAGCTGCTCCAGGACTGCTCCATGAGGCTGCAGAGACTCACCATGTGGGGTCTGTGAGTCCTTCCCCATCACCCACACACACTTGAGTTGGTTCTGACCCAATAATAAAATCCAGTGCCTCACAAAGTACAATATGATCCTCAGGTTTATCGGACACACTTTGCAGTTTTGTATCATCAGCAAACTTGTGCAGGTCATTAATAATGGTGTTAAACAGGACTGGACCCAGTACTGACCCCTGGCATGCATCACTAGTGACTTTTCTGCAGCTGGCCTTTTAATGACTGCTCACAGTCCTCCGGGCCTAGTAGCCAGTTTTCAATACATTGCGCTCTCCACTTATCTAGCTCTTACTTTATTGACTTGTCTATCAGGAAGTTATGGGAGTCAGCTTCAAAACCCATACTAAAGTTGAGATAAGTAACAGCCACTGTTCTCCCCTTGTCCGTGAACCTAGTCACTTAATTGTAGAAAGCTATAATGTTGATCAAGGAACATATAGAACAGTATTTACAGAACATAAACTGATACTGATATTTTACATGCTACTAACGGCATAATGTTAATTTTTTACTGTGTAGTTTCTTTCTGAAGAGAAAATTCTGAAAGCCCATCTATGAATGTTGAATGAATTACTGTAAAACTGTGAAAAGACTGCTCCTTATAATAAAATTTTTAATGCTTTGGAAAGAAGAAAACACAGGGGAACATTTGCTGCAGACCAAACTCCACAGTGAAAAGATTCTTTAAAATATTCTTCTGTTTCAGAGCTAAAGTACCTTAGTGCTTTCCCTTTGAAGATTCCACTCCCCAGTCTCCAATTTAAATAGCAAGAAATCTAATACATAATGTCATATAAGGTCACAAATTTTCCTGAAGACTTAAAAAGCTACACATGTCCTGCAAAATATCTTCAGAATATCCTAAAATTGTTAGGAAGTGGTACACCCTGCAGTGATTTATGAAGAAAATTACTGGAGGGCTGGCCCAATTAACACTTGTTCCATTGTTTGCATTGCTCTTAATTTAATAACAAAAAAAGCCCTTAATTTGAAGTTCTGGTATAAAAAATACTATTATTTTGGTCTCACAGCTCACTGTGTACATAAGTTGAACATTTCCATGACCAAAGTGACACAAAATTGCATAAAAAAGGGTCTTGCAGAGTAGGAAATTGGACCTATATTCGTAATTCACATACTGTTTCTCTGTCTTGCTCCCTTTTTTGCTTTTGTATGTATGTCATGCCTTTTAAAATGCTGCTTTTAATATCTGTGTAATAGAATCTGGCTCAGCAGGAGAGAAATAGTTACCCTCTATAATTCCTGAAAGATTTTATCCATTTTTAATAATTTTTATGTTGTTGTTCTGCTATGTTCTTATTAATTTCAACAGTTACAAGTACTTCTGTGGCAGTACATCATCATTCCAATACTTCCAGTTATTAAGTGTTGAATAAAAAATATGCAAACCCTCATCTGCTTTGGGATTGTTGTGGGTGTACTTCTCAGAGAGGAACTTAAGCAGTGATACTGATGGCATAACTGCATGTAGAAATAGGGTGTAATTGTTTCAGTACTGTACACTGCAAATGGGAGGATCCTCCCTGGTTATGCTGAATGCTAGTCCTGTTCTGTCCAGAACAGACTCCTCACAGTACTTTTTGTTTCTGATTTCATCTCATCGTTAAGTACATCTTCTGTTTCTTTGTCTCCATTTGATAATCCCATAGTGGCTATGCCTATGGGTAGGGTACAAAACAATTTTTTAGGAACAGACATTTTTGCTGCAGTTAGAGCTGCAAACAGTCCCCTGCATTTCTCCACTGCTGATGATACCATTCATTTCTACTTATGTCAGCAATACTGAAGCTCTAGCATAGAGAGGCAGACACATCCTCTGTTAAGTACTGTCCACAGGACCTTCTCTCATCACAAATACTCAAATAAGTGCTTGTAATAAAAGCAGCTGTTATTAGTCCATCAATCACAGAGTGATGCTAGCACTGGGAAAGGTGAACTGCTTTGGTAACAGTAGGAAATCCCAGTGGTGTTGCCAGAGTTGATTAGTAGTGATGCTTAGCAGTAATGGTACAGCTCAAGAGTGGTCTCACTATTGTGCTGACTACAGTTGGGGGAGTCTTTTTCCATGCAGGACCAAGACCAAAAGTGACAAAAATACTGCAAATGAACAACAGATTATTAGAAGTTGAGCCAGGGCTACATCTAGGCGTATTGGTTGAAGTATGTAGCGACTTCATCCATTGATGTGTACTCTATTGCCTTTTCTCTCTACTAAACTCACTTAGAAAATATGTTTTCCACTTTCTAGGTGGTTATTTTAACACAGCTCTTCACAAAAGGGCAGTTTTGCTAGGTTTTCTGGAATTATTTGTGGACACTATCTGAAGTCTGAATATGGGTAGGATAAGTACAGTGTATTTCTGCCTAGGATACCTTCTTCCTCAAAAACACAAACAATAATATCGATGTAATATATTTGGAGATTTTCTGATGATAATTCCTGTGCAAGAGAAAGATAATTTTTATCATTCTTAGGTGGAATGAATTCACTAGTTCAGTCAACACAGCCATAAAGTTTTAACTGAATTATTGGATCCAACTCTTTTCTGTAGTTCTGTATAAAAGATTATGAAATTTCTATTATGGAAGAGATTCTTGAGATGAAACTGGTGTTTGGATTGTGAGACTAAAGATCAAGACCTTCTTGTTTATATTACTTACAATAAGAAGCCTAGGAGTAAATTTGAAGAAGAAAAGGGTTTTTTTGGAGTAAGTTGTTGTTTTAATTCAATATTGCTTTTTCAATCCTTATTTTATTAGGATTGCCAGGGGATTTCTTGCGTTCTGGACGATACTCTGCTCATACCATCAATGGTGCGTGGTCACCCTGGTCTCCGTGGTCTCAGTGCAGTCGTGACTGCAGTAGAGGTATACGGAATCGCAAACGGGTCTGCAGCAATCCTGAACCCAAGTATGGGGGACTTCCTTGCCTTGGCCCATCTCTAGAGTACCAGGAATGCAACATTTTGCCTTGTCCAGGTAAGATTCAAATTAAATTAGAGAAGTAGAAATAAAATAGCTCAGCCTCAAGGCTATATCCTGCAGTATTTGGTGCTTTTTTTTTTTTTTAGTTGGGGGGTTTGGGGTTTGTTTTGGTTTTTGAATCAATTACAGCTCAAATTTACCTCTGTAATATAAGTGTATTTAGGTAATATTCCCATATGATGTCAATCAGTATATCTTCAATGGTAGTAACAGCTGTGTCTTTTTTCACTTGTGATACTGACTGTAAAAATATAATTTTAGTATGTAAACTTATAGGAAGAAAAAAGACATAAGAAATTTGGCAAAATATGAGAAATCTGGCCTAGTTTTTATTTGAACTCAAAATATGATTTTCATCACAGTAGTTGCTGGCACTAAATCTGTGCTAGCTCTTGAATGTAGAGCCTCCAGCAAATAAGGCTTGGGACTGAGCACCAAATTAAATGGTAATTCAAGTAGGCCATAAAGATTGTTCTTGGAACCTTGAGTTTCTCCTGCATTGAAAGTTTTTTTAGTATTCTATGAAAGGAATTACAAGTGGAGTATGTGTTTACAAGAAACTACTTTGGATAATAAATAATTGTTGCATCTCAGACATTTGGATGAAAAAAAGATCTTGGTTTCAGTCACCTATCACCCTTCATAAAACAGAAATCCAAACTGAAAGACTTTTGAGATTTGCTGAGGCTTTCTGGAAAAATAAAGGGGAAAGACATAGGAAAACAGATAAAGAAAAGAAGGTGCAATTGGATTAGGAGGAAAGAATTCAACATAAGAAAGAACAGTGAGGAAGAAGGCAAAATGACTGAAACTCTTTCAGAAAGACTGAAGTTCTTTCCAGTAGCAACAAATACATTTAGAAATAAGCTTTCATACATCTTTTATTTATTAATTAGGTATAACAGTACTGCATATATTATTGGGGAATTGGAGCTTTTGTCACTTATTCAAGTGTGGACCTGAAGAATTACTATGGCAATATACCTATTACATGTGTATCGCTATCATAAAACATGTGTATTCATATGTGTGTGTGTCTGTATTTGTCTATCTATCTGTCTATATGGTTTCAAGTTAAAACTGTGCTAACCAACAATGGATACATTGTTTTTTTAACGAGAGCATTTTGTCCAATCGGATTGCAGGGCTTTCCCTAAGCTTTTTAATCCCTTTAATGGTCACTGCCCATTCTTTGCATCAGAATCTAAGCAGTAGGTAGATCTGTGCAGAATGACATGGTTCCCTTTCAGGAGTAGAGAGTTCCTTGAAAAACATGCTTCTATCTTGAGTTGAACCTAAGCAATGTTTTTTGGCACATAGCCCACAAACCCAGTAGCTCCGTGAGCGTTCTGGCTCTTCACTGAAAGTGAACCACTCTGCAGTTTTACTGCTAATAGGAACAGTAGGATTGTTTGGCAACTTGAATGCCCTGAGGCATTAAAACCTCCATCTTTCCTGCTGGTGGGGCAGATCCAAGGGAGCTTTCTGCTGGGGGTCCGTGCTTCAGTCTGGGGGAACTGAGCCCACTGAGCCTACTGAGCCACAGAACTGAAGTTCTGAAAGAGGCACATGGGCACAACAAGCCAGCACTTTCTGGTGAAATTTCCTTGCTGCATCTAAGTAGGAAAGTAGCTTTAGTTGCTCATCGTGTAGCTCCTCTGTCTGCCAATGTGAGTATCTGAGGAGGTCCAGAGAAAAGACTGTATGTTTCTTTCTGTAAGAACAATTCTGTTTCATGTAACTACATTGTTGATCTGTGAAAAAAAATTTGAGGATTGGCTGTAATGCATTAGGTCAAATGTTTTAGGGGACTATTGTACTAACACGTGCAAACCTCCCCAGGGATGTACACAGTAGGTGAAGCTAGTTAGAATGTAGCATCTTCTCCTCAGTTCCTTCTTCCTTGCAAAGGGAATCCCTCCATAAGACACAGCCTTCAGCTTCCTTTGAAGCATGTGAGTGCTGCAGTATTAGCTAACAGGTCTTCTCATAAGCTTTAAGATATCTGATTGTATTACCATACTGTAGTAACTGCAGTACATTCATTAAATGGGCCCAGATTTGTTGTTCATCCCTCGCTGTTAATTTTCAAATTAAGTGCTGTCTGGAATTTTGTTCCATTTTTTCAAAGTTGAAAGAAATCAAAGGTTTTCAGAAGTGGTACTTTTATTTAGCTCTGCAGCTATTACACTCTTATATTTTCGAAGGAAATTGGTTTAACTAGCAAAAGACAGTTATGCAGACGTAATTTTGTTGTAGGGACTCTAGTTGTTTATGGGTTAGCCAATACCTAAGACTAAAATACAGGAAGTTGTAAGGCAGAATTTGAAACTGTGTTTTATGCAAAAATTATTCCCTCTTCTGCTGCCTCTGAACTTGAAAATATTTTTAAAGACCAGTAGACATAAAGTGTGGTGGGCTTTTCTGAAGCAAGAAGTAGTTTTCTAATATATCTAATAACTTTTTTCAGAGACAAGTTTAATTTTTCTTTTTAGTGCAAAGCAAATTTGAATAAAGATGTACAACTTGAATGAAATATTTAGATGTATCATATCCTGCAACAAGGAATCACAAAGTTCCTCAGCTACAGAATTACCATTTGCCAGTAATTAAGAAGAAATGTAGGGGGCTAAATCAGGTCTCAGATAAATCTCAAGGGAAAACATTGCAAGCAGTAGATGTAATTAATTTTTTTTTTCTTTAAGACATGAGAGAGTAAAAACTGATTGCAGAATAGGGGTTATCCATAAATTAAACCTGATTATAATTTTGTAGAAAGGGAATAATTTTTTATTAGAAATTAATTTGAATTCTCTTAATTTTTAATGAAAGTAGCAGAAAGTTAAATTGGTGGCTAAACATGAACATCTGTTAGGTTGACATTCATGTAACGTCATCAAGAAAGGGCAGGCATAAACCATACATGATTGAAGAGCCTTTGCTCCAGGCCCACGTGTACAAACCTACCACATTCCACAGTAAGGACACAGAGGAGACCATCAAGGAAGAGAAACCATGGTTGAATCAGTTTTCAGCCTTCTTGCTAAGCAGAACAAGAAGGTTCTTGTCCCTTCTGTGCTAGAGACTGGATTTCATTTCCTGTGTGCTTATAATATTTAGGATAGATCTATAAGTCATTCTTACTGTAGCAATCCGAGTGAGTTTCTAAAATGTCCCTGTTAGGCTTTGATCCCACAGTCCTTGCTGGTGTTGATCACAAAGGCTCGTATCAGGGCAGATCTCACTGAGATATTGACTGCTCCAATGGACTAAGCTGTGGATAAACATAGAGCAAATATGTCAGGCCCTTCTTTCCAGTGTGAGCATCAGGGAAAAAAACAGGGATTCTGCATAGTTCATTCTTATCCATATAGATGAGTGTGGTGAACGCAGAAAGGTGAAGGAATGTGAGGAGATTTTGTTCTGACCTCGACCTGAAAGTGTTTGCCACAGTACTAGAAACAAAATTGCAACAAAGAAGAATTTGATGCTTCATAAGATTTACCTGAGCTCCCTTAGGGTAAGGACAGCTTAACCTGCTCCATGCTGGCACAGAACCATTTAGTTACAGTCCAGTCCAGTCATTTTACTTTCAGAAATATTCTGTTTATTAGGAAGGGGTAAAATGGCAGCCATAATGAACCCTTGCTGCTCGTGCAGGCTCAGGTTCTGTTTTGCTCCCTCTTCCACTTATTGCAAACAGTATCAACCCCTCGTGATGTAAACTGCTGAGAAAGATGAGTGATAGAGAATATGAGCCGTGTTTAAGTCATGATGAAAGTCAAAGGACTTTATGCTTCTCAATCAGTTAATCTGGGCTCAGTGTCATCCTGGAAGATACTAAGTGCTCTGAAGGACTAACACAATGAAAAAGTCCATGGAGCAATCAAAGTGTACAAGGCTGTCTTGTCTGGTTAAGTGTCTTGCACCATCGTTATGAATACACTTATTAATATATTAATAGCCAGGAATTTATGGTTAAATGTGCTGAAGAATCCCAGAGCTTAAAAAAATTGCTACAGTCATCTAGAACCTGCCTTCAGTGGATACTGTTAAATCTTTTTTGAGGCTGCAGGGGAGAGAGAAACTGAAATTTTTTTACGCAGTAGTAAATGGTCCACTGATGAGCAGATTGCTAGAAGACACTGGGCAGATTGCTTTTTGTTCATAGTATTTGAAGGCTGAATATATAATAGTAAATTGAACAGTGCTAGAAAATTGCCAGAAATTGTACCCAGACCCTTGAAGATGATTTGTCTGTATTGTTCAAGTTTTAGAATGGTCTCTCATACAATTTTGCCTTCAACTAACTAGCACTCTCCCAAATAATCTGCAGAAATAGTTTGCAAGTCGGTATAGGGTAAAGTCATGTTCTCCATACTCAGTTTCCATGTGGCTAAACTACTTTGAGGTACAAGAGAATTTGAACTATTGTCTTGCACTAGCAAGTTACGCCTTGGCCCTGTGTCTCAGCTCCTTATTTATGCCTCAGAGATGTAAATAGCATTGAGCTGGCAAGAACTGAACAGCCTCAGTAGCTATGGAAAGGATCTGTGAATATTCACTGACATTTCTGGGTTTTTTGAATTACTAATATGAAATCAATACTAAAAGAAAGAAATCTATAATCACTCATATCAGGGTTTTCTTATCCTTGGGGGTTTGCAAGATATTTACATTACAAAGAGAAATCAATGATGAAGAGAAACACTGTTCGAATTTTAAATTCTGCAAATCTACAAAAATTGAAGGACTTCACTAACTAAAAGATCTGTTTGCCTGAAAATAATAATAACCAAACATAAGGAACACTATCCTGGTCCACAGTATTACCAACCTCTTCAGTTATTTCTGTAGAAAAAAAGATAACTTTTTAATTTTTGTTTTATTTCTTATTTCCTTCTCTTATATTCTTTCTCATAGGGACATAGGGACACTTGGCCGATGTGCCTTAATTAGGCATTTAAAGCAGAGCTACATGAGTACCACTGAGTAGCATGAGCTACAGGAGTTCCTGCTCCCTCTTCTCCAGAGCATAGTGGTAGATCAGAGGGAAAGGAAAGTTGCCATCTCTTAGATTTGAAATTCTGATATTTCATGGCAATATTTTGGTATTTTACCAATTGCAGATTTTTATTGTAGTAGTTTTAGTTTGGTTTAGTTGTGATATTTTGTCTAAGATCACTAAACTTGCTAATAACAATAATGAGTTCAGATATACAAAACTCCCTGAAAGACTATTTAAGTTATTTATGCATCCCTAAAGCCAGTTGTTGTTTATTGTTTCTTTTCTTCATTATTGTTTTTTTTTTTCCTATTATTTTTTGTCTTTGAAATTCATGTTTGCCACAAGGAAGCAAGAATGTATTTAAAAGAATAGACAGATTTATCCTGCAATAGCTTCCTAAATCAGGAGGAAAAAAAATATTCCACTAAAGCTTATCTCTGTGCTGCTGAAGCCCATCTCCCCACACGCATTGATCTCTCTAGGCTGCTTCTGTAGCCAGTAAGAAGAGGAATGAACTGTCCTTTGAAGTAACAATTGCTTTTCTAACTTAAGGGTCTCAGTTGCAGACTGAAATCTGAGTGGATCCTTAGATTTTGTTGTTGTTCTTAGAAGCATTTGTTTGCCTTCTGTTTCTGTCTTGCACTATGTTAACTGTTTTTTCATCCAGCATTGCTTTTATGAATAAAAGGTATCTGTAGCATGACAGAAACAAGACTTTGACTTTGTAAACTATGATGTAAAATTGCTCTTTCCCCACACTGAACATGCAGCAATATCCCACAGGATTAGGAAAAAGCTGTAGACTAATTGATGTAGAATGGTATAATCCCCAGGTGTCTAGAAGGGAGCAGTGTTCTCTTGGGTCTGTAGGCTGCCCAACATGCATGTCCCTAGGTCTTGCATTTCTGCAAGGGGACAGGACTACTGCCCCTCTATTTTTACTCAATCGTGCATACAGGAAAGACTTTCCAGCATTTTTTATTCTTTTTTGCCACACTTTTAGAGAGATTAGCATGAAAAGTTATAAATCTAGAGGCACACACATGTGCACATGCGTCCACACACACACACACACACAAAAGCAAACGACAAAACAAAAAACAAATGGGTTTTGTTTGGGATTTTTCATTGTTTAAATTCAAAATGAGACCAGACAGTATATGAAGGAGCCTGCAGTCCTATCTGTGTTCTTAGGTGAGGCCAGTGTGTCTGCCCACGCTTCCTTCCACTTCCTTGTAAAACCCAAAGTGCATAGCAGGGTAGCAAGTGTACTCAATTGTCTCTTGGAAATTCTCCAGTAGTCTGGATGTTTTGTCATGTCCCCAGGAGATCCCGTTTCTGTACACTGTTTCTTCATGGTACATCCTCTTTCCTATGGTGTGGGTTTTTTTCATTATAGTGAAGAAATATTTATTAACCTCAACAACAGTCAGTAGGCAAAAAATTGTTTGATTTACTGTAAAGGAAAGAGCATTGTTTGAGAGCACCCTGCTAGCTGAAGGGATCCCTTCTTCCTAAGGGGATCAACCTCAGCAATTGTCAGAAAATGTAAAGACTCTTTAAATCTTTCATTGTGTAACTGTTTTAACGACTTCCTTTTGTCCAACAACTCTACAAAACTGTTATGTAAAGAACCTGTAGTGACTTTCCTTGCAGCTGTGTATTTTTCCTCTTATAAGAGGCAGAAATAATATTAAGGACTCCATGACAAAAGAAAAAAAAAAAAAAAAAAAAAGAAAAAACCCCAACCCAGATGGTTCTGTGTTGCTAAGCAACTTAAAGAAAGATGAAAGAGACCACAGAGCTCTATTTAGGTCTTGTAAAAACTCTAGCAGTAAATACCCACTGCTTTGATCTTATTTAACCGTGATGATGCCTTATCATACTCTGTTGCTGAAAAGAAAAAGTTCTTGGGACAAATAAAAGACTTACTTACAATAGTCCTTGAAAAGCTAGAGATTTAGGAAGGCAGCCTGTCAATAAATAGGTGCTAAAAACCCCAGTTATAATTACACTGTCCGGCTCAACTAGGATCAAATCTAACATTGTCTAGTATATTTGTCCTTTCCCGTCCTCCCCAGACCCACTTCTCCCTTTATATCTAGAATAATGTAGTACAGCCATGATCACTGCAATTGTGAAACACGGTGACATTCCTGGGTGCCACATCAGTCTCTGTGTTTTTGGCCACTTATAGATGGATGGCAGAGTTTCAAATGTATGTGCGTTTGTGTCTCTGGTCCATTGAAAAATAAATAGAAAAGTGTTGGGGGTCACTGTCTGCATTACAGTGAACAATGTACAGGTAATGTTTCCAGTTGATTTATATTCTTTCTAGGCAACCTTAGGTGGAATCAATTCTATTTTGTAGAACTCTGTACGCTGCAGCAGGTATGCCTCTGATTATTCATTTTGAGCTAGTCAGCAATCACTTTAAAGAAAAAATGAAAAAAGCTAAAAAGGGAGTATCTAGAAAGGCAAAGCCTTAAATGTCTCATGAAAAGAATAGCTTGGATAACAGCTTCTGCTTTTATCTGACATATTTAAAAACAAAGAAAAAAGAGGCAAGTTCTCCGTAAAAGATACCATGTCCTGATATTGTCATAAAATTGCACAGTATATTTCACCTGCACTGAAGACAAATAACCCATGGATTTCTTAGATATGACCTTGCATAATACTGTATTAACAGAGTTATCTCAGGCAAAAAGACATATTTGTTTTCAAGTGAAAAGTATGAATAAGAAAAATATGAATAAAAGAAGTACTCTACCGAGATGCAGTATTTATTCATGATAGGTGGTATAAAACTCTCTCATACATCTGTATAGCTAGATTATTTGGTTGATAAATATATCCTGGAAAAAATGTAGCAATCATTGAATTCCTTAATAAGGGAAATAATTTATTAAAATTGCATACTTGGAGTATAGTACCAGAATCCAAAAATCCTGTCTGTCCAATAAGGCTTCAGAGTCCACACACATTACTTGCAAAGTCTTTGTAACTACAGTTCTTACCAAGAAAGTGCCAGCTCCATGCTTTCTTGAGGTTTAGGATAATGTTGCAAATAAACAATACAGGGAATAAAATGCTGTCTATTCAGGAGCTTCACTTACAGGATTAGTAGATAGCCTAAGACATGCATTAGTGAGTTACCTGTTTGATTAGCAGTTGAGAACCTGAGGCTATGCTGTATCTGAAATTACATTAAAAAATGCACATTAATTTTTAATAGCAAAATTCCCCTAGATCATTTTCTCACTCTTGAAGTCTTTGCATAGAAATCATTCTACTTGGCTTACAAAGTGCATTTGTGATATACAAAGCCAAAATGAGTATTTTTAAATTGTTCTATATCTCAATCCAAGAGAGAATTTGAATGCAGTACTACACCGTTATTTTCATCGTAAGCAATTTTTTTTCAGATTTGGAACCTTTTTTTTTTTTTTTGTTAGAGATAATCATGGAATAACATTTCAATAAACCAGTAGAAACTACTCCTTGAAAAACTGTTTCATTAATTGAGCAGGAAAGAGTCATTGTGAAGTGCTAGATGAATGTTTTGGAGACTTCAGTGACCATCACTTTTTTCAACAAACCACAAAGTCTTACAAAGAATGTCTTAAATGAGCGGGCTGTAGAAATTATGTACAGAAAAAGCGTACTTAGTATTTTTAAAATGGGAAATAATAAGTTTCATTCTTATGTAGTAAAATGCCCAATGCTGCTATGAGTGATGGGAGAAAAAAAGGTGAAACTTCTGCTTGGTTTAGGACCCTATTAGAAAGGAAAATTTACAGCACATTACCTTTATAGTACTTAAAGGCTCATCTATTGGTGTCAGTTGAATTACACACTACGTATTTCAATTAGTTGCAGGTGTGGTAAATAATTTCCTTACTTAAGAATTAAGTAGGCGAGTGATAAACATTACATAGACGTTTGAAAAGAAATTAATGTTTTGTAGGATATGAAAATTTTTAAAGTTTAGGTTTTTGTCCCTTAAAAAAAAAATTAAGAGAAATTAAAAAAATACTGAGATTCTTTGCAGCAGGAATGCTGTCTCTGGAAGAAGTACATGTGACTTTGTCACGTGGCTGCAGATAGGAAGCCTTTGACAGATGAGCTGCAATGTGGCCATGAAAACCAGAAATACATTCTGGAGTAGTAGCTGTAAGAACAGAGGCTGCAAAGGAACAAGTCTAGGGCAGGCAATGAGGTGAACTTTCATTAAAATTTTGTCTAGTGACCATGTGTCAAAAGCCACTGACAAATGGGTCTCCCATGAAACCCAGCCTACATTTCAGAAGAATCTTGTGAAAACTGACTGGAGAACAGTTTGACATACTTGAATTAGCAAATATAAAAGAGCAGGGGGGGGAGGGAGGTTGGGGGAATAATAACATTTATTCTTCAACAATTTGTGTTTGAAACTTAAGGTGGCAACTCCTTTTTGTCCATGTATGCTGCTTTTTTTTAACTCCTGCCATTGATCTGCTGCTGACATCTATGCTAGAGTTGCGTTAAGATTGTAACTATATATTAGCCCATCAAACCCTACAACTGTGTTAGATACTTTGAAATGGGTTGTAGGGTTAAGGCAATCCAGCTGGGTTCAAAACAAAATCTAGCTTCCTCCATCCTTCTGTTGCTATTATTTGGCTAAGATTTTTTTTATCAACAAAAAACTACTCTGAGCTTATAATGCTTCTGCTAAACAAGCTTGGTATTCTGTTTCCTCACAAGTGAGAAAAGACTTTTGGACTTCAAGATATTATGGTACCCACTGAAAGTGTCTTTTATGACTGAGTAATTTTTAGGCTTTCCAGCATACTAGAAGCTTTTAAAATATGTAAATTAAATTCCGTCATGGTAAGATTAAATTCGTGGACCTATGTTCAGTGACACCTGAAAATGTCCAATAATTTCAGTAAGCCATGAATAGGATCCACAGAATATGAGAAAGATGGGCTGGATTATGTCATGTCTCACATCAGCTTGGAAAAATATGCTATTTTGTGTCTTTTCAGTGGATGGAGGCTGGTCTTGTTGGTCATCTTGGTCAAAGTGCTCAGCAACTTGTGGAGGAGGGCATTACATGAGAACCCGTTCCTGCACGAACCCAGCACCAGCATATGGAGGAGATATCTGCCTTGGACTGCACACTGAAGAAGCACTCTGCAACACACAGCCCTGTCCAGGTATGGCAAAGCAGCTGGTGCATCTTTGTTGTTTATGTGCCACTGAATAAGGCATTCACAGCTAGGCAACATAATGTCCTTGATCTATTATTTAGAGGCAAATAATTTCTTTCCCTTATTAAGTGCACAGTCAGCTCTTCATTCTACAATGCTACAGTAAATCAAGTACAGGATATAGTATATAGAAAACCACCATCTCCCTCTCTCTTTAAAAATTAAAATTTAAGTTACCAGGTCTGAATCTGGACTAACTAAAATAGTGTAATATTTGAAGTGGATCATGCAAACAATTTGTGAGAATTAATATCACAAGGAAGTGCTTTTGTTATAACACTAAACTTTCACAGCAAGCAAATTGATGAGGTTAATATTCAGCTTGTGTTATCATGAGGTTCTTCAAGTAGATAATATTTGCCCTGTTTCCATAAAAAAAAAACACAAAACAAACCTTAGCATGCTTTGTAAAATACCTTCTTCAACTTCAGATGTTAAGGAACAAAGACTTCATCTTTTTAAATGACTGTGGAGTACTAAGATGAAATGTCTCAAGTTGTTATGATAGTGGATCATGTATTTTTCTGTAATTTTGACTCTGCCTTTTGACCCATATTAAAGGAAACTCATTTTTTTCATGAAATTTAAGTGAGAAATTGAGATTTAAACCACACAAACTTTCATTTATTGCTGATTAGTGGATTACAGGCAGCAGCAAAAGGAAAGAAGCAGCTCTGATGCCACAATGTATTACTTTCTTCACTTAGAGCTCCTAGACTTCATAGCAAAACTTTTCTACTCATATGATGAGGTGTTGCATATAAAAGCAAAAGCCCCATGAGTTTGAATTTGTGAATCCTATTACTTGTGATAAACTACAATTTACTGTAATTTCCTTTTCTAGGCACTGCATGTCTTCCAGGAGAATAAAAGTGCCCACTTTGTCAAAATAAAAGCCAATGAAACATTCTGTATTGTGTTTAAAAAACCCCAACAAACATAGAAATCAATTGATGATTTGACTTTCTGAAGCAAATAGTGTACATTTGTATGTGGAAATTACACAGCTGCCTTGAGATTCTTAAGGCATCCCTAAAAGCTCAGAGCTTGTGTGTTCATTGTGCTAGTATTGTATCTCTTTCTCTTATTGTGCATTTATTTTCTACTGCCATTTTCCTATAAATGACAGTTTCCAAACTTTTATAAATAATGTCTTCATCTTATTTTGACCTGACTGTTACCCAAATTTTGGAGTGGGTGCAGAATAGAGGAAGAGGTTGGTTTCATTTTGGTTCATGGAAGTGGAAACCCTTATAAAACAATAAAATTTCAGAGGCTTAAAATGTATTTCTTACATCTGTAATATTTTGTTAATAGTTCAATCTCACTGAAAATTTGCCATAGGTTTTTGAAACAGCACATCATCAGCTAGCTATGAGAATGGTCTTTGCCCCATGTTTACAGTATAGATTTCAAACTACTTTTTACTTCTCTTATTTCACATTGGTATGGGTCAAGAAAAACTGCACTGCTAGAAGTTTGGAAAGACTCTTGGATCTCTGTGGAGCTGTTGTGGTGAGGACCAGGTGAAGAGTGCTTCTTCCTTGTGCAGATCTGAAAGTACCACTGGTGACATTCACTGCTTAAGTGACATCTTTAATATAGGAAGGAAATAGTAATGATACTATGAATCTAAAAAAAACCAGCCAACACAGAAATGCATATGCAAAAATGGATATTATTTGTAACATTTCTTAAACTGTGAAAAGAACAAAGATTTTTTGGCATTTGAAATTCTAGGGTTTTTTTTCCAAACAAAACTGGCAGAATACTAAATTTTCTGGAATCCTGATACTAAGGATTTCTTGAGGATATAGAAGTTTACTGGCAAATCCAACTGAAAGTATTCAAGTATGTGCCTAAAAGAAAATAACAGAGTTGTGCCTGCAAAATACATCAGTTTTTCTCATCTTTTATTTTAAAAGCTCCATCACTGAGTTTGTGTTTTTTCTTGTATTTTATCCAAATGCAATTGCATTGATATGAATGGAAGCACTGCAGTATTGATCAATAGTGCTTTATAGGCTGCTTATTAATAAGTGTAATCAGTTGCAATGGTGTCTGTAGTGTACTGAATAGAACATTATTTTATACCTAAACTATTTACTGCTGTAAGAGGGGAACATACATTCTGTCCTTGAATTGTTAACTCACACATGCAAATAATGGATGAAGTAGTTGAGCATTTAGAAATGATGATATAGTTCTTCATGAAAGAAACTTATAATCTTACATTGATTAGCCTGATCTTTCTGAGGTGCCTCTTTCACCAAGGGATCTCTTAAGAACTGCTTGAACTTAACTTGGCTTCAAAGGCCAGCCAAGACTCTCTAGGAAGAAGATGTGACATGTCATGAGTAAGCCTTTCCATGTTAGAGGTAAAAGGCAGTTTCAGGTTAAGCACCTCTCCAGTCCACCCTCTTCTTTACGTTCTCATGGCTTTTGCAAAGAACTGAGGAGTAAGTTGAGAGAAGCCTGTCTGAGGTGCAAAAGAACCTCAAATACTGTGAAGATAAAGGAATTAAAGGGATGATTCAGGATAACTGAGTCAGTAGAAGTGCCTTCAAAAGCTATGGGTTCAGTGTCCCTGTGATGGCAGAGATAGAGGCTCCACAAAGGGCAGGTACAACAATTTGAAGTCAGACATCTGTCAGTATTACGTGTTTTACTTCTCTGTGGCTCTCTGAGCTCCCAGTGGTGGCACTCCTCAAAGCACAGTTTTGTGCTTCACCGTTGCAGGGATGACCATCCCTTTCATGCTTGCTCTGATGTCCCCTCTCTCCTCTTCTGTGATTCTGTGTGCCAGATGAAGCTGATGGCACCAGACCCACTAACTACCTGTTCTGTAGTGTCTGGACGGCACTGTGGGACTCACTATGGGACCCATTCACTAAAGGTCCCAATGCTCATAGTATCTTTTATGGGTCCCTTAAAGGGCAGGCAGAAACAGTTAGCTTGCCCAGTTATCCACATGTGACCTGTCATGCTCTATGTGTACTCTGAAGTTTCTATTTTAGCATGGAATGTGGTTCCTGCAATGAAGAACCTGGAAGGCCAAAAGCATATTGGACGAGATGGGGCTGCAAAGTGCACCAGCCAACAAGATGCATTTAGGATGCTCACAAGTATTTTGGTACCTATTGCATATATCCCAGTTATACCAGGACTGGACAGGAGTCTTGGCTCTGGCTTAAGCATGTTCTCTGCCACCAATGAGAACTGGGCCAAGATTTATACTGAGTAATGTTCCTTTAAAACTGAAAGAGCAGGGCTTTATTTCTTACTAAATATTTATTATAAGGATCCATATACTTAGTCTACTTAGATCCAGCAGCTGACACTGGAGGTGATGACAGCAGCTCCTGGATGTGCCACACTATGTAGGAAGGAAGAAGCCTGTCCATTTGCTTTACTCCCACCTCAGCTCTCCAACCCCCCTGAAGTAGGATTGAACTACATTATGTCATCTGCTTCTGTGTTCCTACTACGCACTCTGCAAATTAAGCCCTCCCAGGACCTTTTCCTAAGAAACAGAAAAGCCAAAAGATAGATCTGAGTATTCTTCCTACTCACAATAACCAGATCCTACAAGCTGATAGTATTGAGGTTTTTTTCCCTGTTCAAATGAGGCCTCATCCAGACACTTGCTAATTGTTTATAAATATTAATAGCCAGGTTCTTACCTGAGCTGGTAAATAAATCCATTATATAAACAACATCTATTGTTTGACATTTTTAAAGACTACAGTCTCAAATATTCCTGCTGGAATCTGCTAAATTTTGGATGACTAAAGTTTTAACTTTTTTCCTGTGTGAACAAGGGGAAAGTAATGACTAAATGTGAACCTTGTGTGCTGATTTATGCAATGTATTGAAAGGGTCCAAAACAGTGTAAAACTTTCCTGACTTTCCATCTGATTGGCAAAGTAAAAAAGCTTCATTAACTCACAAATTTTAATGTTGTTCAATCTAACTTGAACCAAAATTAGATAATATATACTTTTTCATTTGAAGCAAAATCAAAAATTCAGGAATAAAATCAATTAAAATTTTGAAGTAGAAACAAGCTTGGTTTGGGATAGTAGGGATGTTTATTCCGTGTCAAAACCATAAAACTTATCTCCATAGGAAAGCTGACAGAAGAAAGAAGGAAGTTTAACTGAATTCTGTCTTTACTCTATTTGCCTAATTCAGAGGACTCCTATGAAGGCAAGATTTGTGCTTGAATTGTAAGAATGCTCAGTGCAGTAAACTCACAGCACCTCAAGGGAATGAGATCACTTCATTTAAGGGAAATATCTGAGATCACACAGGCATGAAATAAAAATGTCTTAATCAAAACTACATAAGGAGAGGAAGAAATATAGAAAAGAAATGGAAGCTGACAATAAACCGAATAGGGAAGAGAAGGTGAGAATACTGGATGAGCTCTATACATGGTCAAGAAATGGACCTGAAATAGCAGAAGATATAAGAAAAATATTTTAAAAATCTTCAAAATACTTCTATTTTTTGTAGTTAAATACACATCCTATTTCAGATCTGGAATACATACTCTTATACCTCCCATTGCTATTTGTCAGGTGCATAAACAAAGACAGTGTCCTTGTCCACCCCAATGGCCTAGACCAGAATTAATTCCACAATGATCACTCTTTCAGTCACCACTACAGAATCACTCTAACTTCTCACTTCCACACACAGAGACTATGGCATAATACATAATACATCTGCAGCAAATTTACCTTCACATTAAATATTTCAAAGACTTCTGCCAAAGCCAAACTGCATTTGTTTTATCAGAATGAAGGAGCTGCTCTCTGATAGTTGGTGGTAGCTGTGGGGAGACCTTTAGTCATAATTCAGAAATACAAGCTATTTCTCTCTCACTTGGTGTACTTGAAGCCTTTAATCACAGTGTCTGCATGTGTGTCCCTCTCTGCCTTTTGCAGACAGCTGGTCCGAGTGGTCCAAGTGGTCCGACTGCGACTCGTCTGGCTTCCAGACCCGCACTCGTCAGTGCATCATTTTATTTCCTGTGGGTAGCCAGTGCACGGGCAACACCACAGAGAGCCGAACCTGTGCTTCGGACTCCAACTTTATACCAGGTGAGATCAAACAGCTCCTTGACGGACTAGTGAAACTTTTCAAGGTTTCTGGAGTGAGGCACTGCACTGTTCCAGATTGCAGTGCAGAATTTTCATTTTGTCAGCCAAAGCATGTTGGTCTACTATGTAGAGATGATGCTGGTAGATCTGGTGTCTCCATGAAAATCTGCCCTATGGCACCCAGTGCTGTGGAGCTGTCCCTGCTATCACCACCTGGGGCTTTAGTTAGTCATTGTCGCAGCATTCTGCAGGTCCTTCCCATCCTACTTGGTAGCAGGGGATGAATAGTTTCCTTTTTATTTTAATTTAAGTGGTTTTTAGACTCTAGGGAAACATTCCTCTAGGTTTTGTGGTTTTCTTATACAAAATGGGTGCTGTTAGTTAATCTGGAAATCATTTCAGAGTCACTTAAGTTAATAACTGCTTAGAAACTTAATAACTTTGCTCCAGTCCTTATCTCCCTGGTGACTGCTAAGTGCCTGATGGACAGTCACATTATGTATTATTCTACAGCATTTGTGTCAGGGTTTTGACTTCGGTTGGATTTTTAACACTTACTAAAAAACATTTTTCCCCTCCTCCCCATCCCCTGCTCTTCTCAGAGGAGAGGAAAAAAAAGTTAATCAGAGAATTCCTGAGTAGAGATAAGAACTGGGAGACTTGTTTACTAACTAATTCTCATAGGCAAACAGACTCAAAGTGAATAGAACCTAAATTTATTGCTAACAAACTTAAACTAAAAACTAAATTATTGCTAATAGAATAAGAACTAAAAGAGTAAAAGAATAAAACAGTCTTAAAACACATCACCTTCCTTCCACTCTCCCCTTCCCTCAGCCATGCAGGGAAATGAGAAAAGGGGGAAAGTCATACCCAGCAGCTGATTCTGCTGCTGTTCAAATCCATCTCTTAGACAGGAATTTTTTCCAATTCACCATCCTGGGGGGGCACTTTTCCATTGGGTGCAGAAGTCTCTCCCTCTGCGCTCTGGTGATCTCCAAGGGGACAACTTGCCACACTAATGGTCATCACCACAATTACAGGGGTAATGGCTTTGAGTCCTTCCCCTGTTTCTTGTGGGGTCCCTTCCCATGAGAGACATTCTTTGATAGACCTCTCCGGCATGGGTTGATCCTTTGGGCCACAGTTCTTCCATAATCTGCTGTCCCTTGGATCACGAATGAGTTGCACTAGAGTGGATTCCCCCACAGGACCACAATTCCTACCCAGGACAACTTGCTCCAGCATAGACTTCTCTCTCCACGGGCCACAAGTCTCTAGCAAGACTGTTTCATCATAGGCCTCCCATAGAGTCACATCATCTTCATGCACTCCTCTGTTCTGGTGTCAGCTCCTTCATGAACTGCAGAGGGGAGTCTCTGCACCCCACCTGTCTTCCACAGGCAGCAGGGGTCTCGGCTTTCAGTCTTTCCCCTGCTGGAGGGGGAGAGGGACGCCTCTGGGCCTCTTCCTCCCCCCTCCTGCTACAGTGACCTTGGAGTTTACATTGCTATCTCATGTTCTCCTCTGCTCTCCTCCGAGCTAGAATTTCTTCTGTGCCACAGGCGTTTCTCCTGTATTCTTAAATATGTTATCACAGAAGCAAATATTATTGGCTAGTAGTAGGAAGTCCATCCAGAAGCTGGCTATCATTGGCTTTTTCAAAGAATAGCAAAAGCTTCTATTAGCTTCTAATTGAAATCATCTCTATAGCGCCCTATTATCAAAAATTCAGCCACGTGAACCCATGACAATTTATCAGAACTCATGACTATACTTTTGTTTTTAAATCACAGCAGTCATTTAAATCCACACAACTGTAGGGGTTATCATAATGCACTGCTGTTAACAATCATCTTTCTCCCTATGTACATTGAAAAAAGTTAGTGGTCTTTTCACAGACAGAGAAATTTATATTTTAATGTATCATTTGAAATGTAGCTGTGTTTACTCAGTGCAGCAACCTTTTTTTTCATGTGACTATTTGATATAGTGCAATATAACAAAGACATCAACAAATTTAAACAGTGCTTTTATAGATGGTGCATAATGCTTTAACTCCCAAATACTGTTGTCCTCTAAAACTGATGTGAAAATGTCAGTGTAAAGGCAAAAACTCCCACATTGTATTTTTCCCTTTTTCTAAGGCCTTTGAAACTCTGTTAATACTCACATTCTGTGAATCTCCAGCTTAATCCAATACAAGCTCTATACCTTGTTTTGGAAAGTAGGTACTTGTAAAATCTGAAATGAGCCACCTCTTCTCTTGCCCCTCTCCTTCTCTTGCCACTCCTCCTCAAACTGTCACCTTATACTTGGCACTGGTGAGGCCATATGTTGGACCCTGTGTTCAGTTCTAGTCCCCTCTTTATAAGAAAGACATTGAGGTGCTGGAACATATTTGGAGAAGGGTAGCAAAGATGGGAAAAGAATCTGGAGCACAACTCCCATGAGGAGCAACTGAGGGAGCTGGGGTTGTTTAGCCTGGAGAAAAGGAGGCTCAAAGGGGACCTTTGCACTACCTGAAAGGAGGCTGTAGTCAGGTGTGTGTGTGTAAATCTCTCCTCCCAAGTAGCAAGTGATGGGACAAGAAGAAACAGCCTCAAGTTGCATCAGGGTAGGTTTAGATTAGACATTAGGAAAAATTTTCTTGCAAAAGTGTTGTCAAGCACTGGAACAGACTGCTCAGGAAAGTGGTGGAGTCACCACCCCTGGAGGTATTTGAAAATCACGTAGATGTTACTCTTAGGGACATGTTTTAGTGGTGGACTTGGTAGCGCTTATTAATGATTGGACTCAGGGATCCCAAAGGTCTTTTCCAATCAAAATAGTTCTATGACTGTGAATTAACAGTCTCAGTAAGATAAAGTATGCTTTCAGCCTTTAACTCTCTGTAAGAGTGCTGTTGTGCCAGGTTTATGTTTTGTAGTTTTGCAAATAGTTAGCACTGGTTTAACTTGTCACAAATGATAAAAAATTGTGATCCCTTTTGCAGTACCTGCATGAGGATCATCTTTTGGCAGTGGAGAGCCTACTCTTAATTCCTCATACAGATTCTAGTGTATCTCTGTGTGTATCATTCTTTCCCTTCTCTGGTCTGTTTGTTAGTTCTAGTAGAGACATCCTGGGATGGGAAAACCAGAGCTGTGCACAGTGTTCATGGTATGGATAGCATATAGATTTGCAAAGTACCATAATGCTGATACCTTGTTCTATTCAGTATTGCTTTCTTGGCACTACCTAGCTTTCCTTTTTGATTGCTTCTGAACACTAAATTGATATTATCCCAGAACAATTTGTCATAACCCCCAAGTCTCAGTCATGAGAACTAATGGTTAGTTCACAGCCCATCATTTTATAGGTGAAGCTAGGATTTCTTTCCACTCTATATACTACTTTGCACTAATCTACATTCTGTTTTATTTATTATTTTATTGCTTAGTTTTATAAGGCCCTTCTAGGGCTCTTGACAGCATTCCCTTGTTCATGCTACCATAACTTTGTATCATCAGCAAACTTCAAAATCACATCTGCCTACTGCTTTTATAGCTCTTTGGTGGAAAGCCTAGGTCCCTGCAGAAGTGGTAACCTTCCTCCGTTGTAAGAACTGGGCACATAATACTAGCCTGGTTTTGTATCTCTTTCCTCATTTCATTTCTTGCTTGGGAAGCCATTGTCAAAGAACTTAAAATTCTGCTTTTTTGAAATCCAGGTAGCCTGTGTCAGTTACCCCACTCACATATGCATGATCCTTGACCCTTTCAGAGAGGTTCAAGAGACTGATTTTTAAAAGAGGACTTCCATTCACAGAAGCTATGGTCTGCAAGTAAGGAGTGGAAGAACTTGATTTTATTCAGATTTTTTCAGTACTTTTTCAATTTTTTTTCGAAGTCAAAATGGTAAGGATACAGGCTGGAATTACATTTTATTAGTTTACAACTGAGACCCACGAAATTGGAAGTCATCTTTTCTGATGATGTCTAAAGTCCCATTTTTCACATTAGTGCCAGACGTGACTTCCAGACATAATGAGCCCATTTGAACACAAGGTAATTAAACTGTAGTTAATTTTGCTATTCAGTAAATCAACTCTTTCTCCAAATGCTTAAACTCCACAAAGAATGTTTTCATCTGTGTTTCATCTTTTTAATTCTGGAGATGTTTTGAGGCAAGAATTAAAAATAAGTTGCTGCTTTTGCTTGGGAAACTAAGAAATCTGAAGATGTCATGGGACTTTTTTATTAATTCTACCACACAGACAAAATATTTTTTACTTTGGATTTGGAGTATTGTAATAGAATGAATTTTTAAATCCTTACTGTGTTAATCAAACTAGTAGTTCTCTGTAATATTTTGTTCTTCTTGGCCTAAGTGGTTTATTTATTTTTCTAGAAATATCTGTGGCACGATCCAGCAGCATAGAAGAGAAACGATGTGGCGGTAAGCTTTTCAGTTCAAGAAATATATTAAATGCCAAAATATTGATTCTGTATTCTTTGCTTTTTTTTCACCTTTTCCACTCCCTTAGTATTATTCTACATTCTAAATGCTGCATTCTTATTATTTACACTTGTACTGAAACAGTAGCTACTTGTACAGAAAACTGCAGTTATTACAAGATTTCTCATTAAATATCTATCTGTCATTGGTGACCTTTGAGACAAGAACATGCATTACTGGATGTTTGTGTTTTCTTCTTTTTCAGTATGGCAATCACCATTATCTCAAAAAAAAAGCAACATATAATAAACTAGTTACCAGTAGGTCCAAATTTGTGATGTTGCTCCACATTTTTCAGCACAATAACTTCACAAACCTCTTTGGGACTCCAAATAAACAGCAGAAAACCAGGCTGGTAGCCCATTTAATAGCTCAGACTCTATCTGGGACTCATTTTTAGCTTCACTGACAAAGACAAAACTAAAAAGAGAGTCATGATGCTAGCAAAACCAATCTTTAAAGGAAGAACTTTAAAAATCACCAAACAAAAAGAAGAAGAAGAAAAAGGAAAATGAACTTTTTTTTTTGTGCTGAGCTGTCACGCTTAGTCTGTGTCGTCATGGTAATAGCTCTGGCTGGGTTTAGTATTCTTCCATGCATAGATAAGCTGCATTTTTAACCTAATAAAATACAGTGAAAACAGAGAGGTTATGCAAGGGTACTTTTCGGTATGGTAACTTGTTATGGGAGCCAGAATAATGTAATTTGATTTTTTTACTAATTAGCAGTGGTACTCTGAAAACATTTTGCCAAGTTCCGCAACACTGGGAAACTGTCATAAAAATGTATAAGGATATTTCAGTGGTAATTTATATATTGAAGCAGTCATCTAGTTACCTAAATATTAGTTTGTGTTTCTAAGTACTCAGTAGGGATGTAAAGGTCCTACCTTAGGCATTTACAAAAAATGGGACCCATGTCCTGACCCATTTTTCTGTATTAGAGTGAAAAAGGTCTAACAGGTGTTTTAAAGACTAGCACCAGTATTTCAGTTTAAAATCTTTCATTTGTATATTTAAGCAGCCACAAATGAATTCTCAGTAATGTTAAGAGGAAATTTCTGACATGAGCTTCTCACTGATACCTCTTTCCTAATCAAAAAGCACAGCTCCAGTTTGAAATAACAATGGAAAGCAGTGTAATTTATTTTGAGCTAATCCTACTGGTGCCACATCTGACCTGGTATCTATTCAGTAACATCAGGGAATGACTGTGTTTTAGATTTTCTTTTACAGTTTCATGCAGCAATGAGCTTCCTCTCAGTTTTAATCCTTGTGTAGGTGGAGAGGGTTTCCCATCATCTCATCCTATAATATCTTTGAACGGCAGAGCAGATAGGGTGCTGGGCTCTGAGTTGTTGACTCTGCACTGTCTGGCTGCTATGCTTAAAAGCACATTGAGCTTCCAGGATTCCGTCTTTCCCCACTTCCCATTTTCCCCTAAAATGCTGCCATTTCTTTCTCACTCTCCCCCTTACATTAAGAAAAAGTTCTGAGAAATGGAGAAGGGAACAAATTGGCCAAAATACAAAAGCTGTGATACCTAGCAAGAATCAAAGCAGAGGATGGAAAAAATTTTTGCTGCTGCTGCTGGGACACGCATCCAATGGAAAACATTTTCTGGAAAGAAGGAATATGATTTGAAGCTATCAGGATTTTGTTATGGCCACAAGTCACCGTGTATGAGAGAAAGAACTAGAAGGGCAGTAAAGGAGGTGATACTGTAGTGCACTGAAAAAACCTCCCCAAAGCTACATATGTACATTATACACATCATTTATAAATAACAAGGCTTTGTTACACAGTCTGAAAAAATTCTTTTATGAACTATTCAAACCTACGAAATGCAATTCATTTATCTTTTACTTGGGTTCTGAACTTGTTTAAGCATTTTTCAGAGATCTCAGCCTTAATACTTATAGAGATTAATGGCTATCTAAGATTCTCATAATGATCCCTTCAGGGAAGTAAAATGATTTTACTACTGTAAGGATAAACCATTGCAAGTGTTTCAGGGAAACACATGAAAATTTCCTTATCCTTATTCGAATCAAACACTTTCTACATTTTTCCCCAAGCTTAAGCTTTTATTTCTACTTCCTTAAAATTAAGAATGTCTTCTCTCTGCTCTGCAGAGTTCAACATGTTTCACATGATCGCAGTGGGATTAAGTAGCTCAATACTTGGTTGCCTTCTTACCCTGCTTGTTTACACTTACTGCCAACGGTACCAACAACAGTCCCATGATGCAACTGTCATCCATCCGGTGTCACCAGCTCCTCTAAATACCAGCATTACAAACCACATCAACAAACTGGACAAGTATGATTCCGTAGAAGCCATCAAGGTGAGGATGGGTTGGGGGCTAGTATATACTCCTAGACAACATTTCTGCTGTATCAAAAGAATTCTACACTCTAGTTTTCTGCATTGACATTTGGGCTCAAATTATGCTGATTGTTAATGACAAAAATAGATTTCCTTTGAAGTATTGTAATTGCAGATCCTTTTATTTGTCAATCCATGTTATGCATGAAGTCCAATTTTGTGCGTGTATATAATTTATACAGCAGCCTTTCCTGGAAAAGCAGACCACTCAACTTTTGTTTTGTGGGGTTTTTTTCCTAATTGTGTTCCCTAGTGGCTTGTTCAAGAAGTAAATAGGGCCATTAATAATCACCATGACATATATTGAAGATAATCCTTTGGCTCTGACAATCAACTGTCAAGGGCACTGTCCATCTTCCTGCACCATGTCGTCATACAGGGGATGTATCTGGTGAATATATTCTAGGTCAGATTCTCAACTAGTATTTATACCCAAAATATTGTGTGAAACAGCAGTACAGATTTACTCAGAGTTTATCATAATATCCATATCATTTATCATTATTCCCAAACAGCTATTTTCTTTTTGTGACCTTTTAAAATAGCTCTGCATTTCAGATACACCGAATTAAGGAAGGATGTGCATTCTGAAAATACCTAGTTCAGTATCTTCAGATTACACAGTTTATTCATGCAGCTGCAAAGCTTTTTGCAAATGAGGGGTTTTCTTGAATCCTGCCTGGATAATCTAGTTTCTAATTTCTGTATTTTTCTTTCTAATTAAAGACATTTTAAATGAAGTCATTAAACAGGAAGAAAACTCTGGACTTTCTAGTCAGCAGTGGAATATGAACCTAATTTAAAGCTTTTTCAAATTCCACCTATCATCTCTCTAGATAACTATAGAAATAAACAAACAAAAAACCCACCACAACCCTTTGAAAATTCATAATTTAAAAGCCCATATTACTTTTTTAAAAAACAAGATTTATGTCTAAAAGCCTTCAGTCATTTCTGCAACATATAGCACTTGAGAATGAGGGAATTAATGCAGTAAAGAGAAAATAATTCTTATTCAGTAAAAAGATGATAAGTGTGTCATTCTAATAGGAAGAACTGCATATGAATGATTAAAAAAATTCATAGAATCATACAATTAGTTTTGCAATATTAGCGGAAAAGTGCCTGGCTTTATTTATTGAATAGAATTGCTTTCTTTATGAATTTTATTACGTAAGAAGGTACTTCTTGCAAATGCAAGTTTTTGTAAATGTACAGGTATTTCTCAATGCATTTTTGTCTGGCTTACTATACACAGATATTTGCCACAAGAATTTCCTCAATGAAAAAGTGCTTAGTGATCACCTTTCCTCTATCCTTTTCATTTTTTTATTTTAATTTTTTTTTTCTCTTCCCAGGCATTTAACAAAAACAACTTGATTCTGGAGGAGAGAAATAAATACTTCAACCCACATCTTACTGCAAAGACTTATTCTAATACCTATTTTACAGATTTCAATAATTATGATGAGTACTAATGGGCTTGTGTGTTTTCTGGCCTCCTGTAACTCCCCAGTCCCCAAGGCCTGTGCTACTTGACTGCTCATGTGATTGAGGCTTCAGAGATGAAGTTCAGAGACATTTCAAGCACGATCCAAGCCATCAATGTCCCATTGCTGCCAAAAGCCCAAAACATCTGTTTGTGACATGATGTTTTCTTTGCAGAGTGCAAGATTGGCCTTCAGTGTCGGGGGCAGCTGTAGCCCCTCAGTGTCGCTGGACCACTCGTGAGGATTGTATTGCTTCGCTCAGTTTCATAAGTTTCCAGTCAGATTTCTCTAACAAGTGACTAAGTAATTCCTGAGATTGAAAAAGAAAGAATAATGTTACCCCTTAAACCTCTGCCAGGAATACAAATATAATTTTCTTTTTAGGCATTGTCTTTTATTTCCTTGAGATTTAAGAAGGGAGCTTTGTTGTTAGCCTTCTGTGCAGTCTTCTGAAGCTCACACCGGCAGAAAGAGCTCACAAGGTGCTGGGAATGAGGACAAGAAGAAACGTGGTGGTTTAGTGATACTCTGCAGCAGCTCTGGGCTCTCTAAGCTGATCTTCTGGGGCTGTAAATCACTCTGGCTGCAGTTCAGCTGTTCAGACTGCAGAGACTAAGGCTGTACCAAGGGATACAATCTTGCAATTAACCCAGACACCTACAGGGTCAGTGATTTCCAGTTGCGAGCTGAGCCCTGTCACATAAAGCCTTCACCTTGTTCGGTTTAATTTTTGGGAGGATGTGGAAGGGCATGTCCCACAGGGAGACTGATGGAGGAGGGCAGATGGGAGAGGCACATTGGAAGGTTTTTCTGTGTGTTGTTAATAAACCAGCCTTGCTGCAGCATGCAGTTTTGCGCAAGTTGTGGCATTCCACAGCCTTCCTCTCCTTGGTGTGTGCACAGGGGAACACATTGTCTCTGCTGTAGCACTCACCATTAGGCTGGTCACAGAACAATACGGCCACACCACATTTTGTGTGCCGTCTCTGGCTCCCAGGAGTACGTAGATATAATCATAGATCTGCTTTTCTCTTTCCAGCTTTTACTTTATATGCACATGTCTGACAAACAAAGCTAGCTCAGAAAGCGTAGATATATTTGCAAAGCATTGTCTCATCTCGTTGCCATGTCTGACCCATGTCAGTTAGCCCCTAGAAGAACATTCTTATGGTGTTTTAATTGATGATCTTGTTGTAAATATTTAAAATACTGTTTGAGTTTTAAGTTATCAGTTTTAATTCCTTTTGTAGTGGCAGGTAAGGAAACACAAAGAAGTTTTATACCATTTTTTTTTGTTCTGTCTGTCTTCACCCACATTCATGACGTTATTTTTGTATCTGAAATTCCAGATGTATAACTAAAAAGAAAAGGGCAGGGATTTGGGTCAGATTTCAGACTTTGTACTAATGAGGCAGCATTTGCTGTTCTCAGAAGCTTGTGAGAAGAAATTGCAAGTGAATATTAAGGATTAAAGAATTGGGCTTTTATTTTCTTGCTAAAAGCAAAGATCATCACTCTAGAATATGAAGGGAAGTATGCAAGGAGAAGGAGAGTGGAAATGTTTCCATTCTGTGTTTAGAGTCCTTGCTAATTAGGCTATGTCATGATAGGCAAATAGAGAAAAACATGTACAGATTATAATGATTTACAACTATGTACAAAAAATAGCAAAAAGTACCAAGAAACATTGATCATGTGAGACTGTATTTGAGCACCACTTTGGTGGTCCAGCCACTTACATAGCACAGGTAAACACCGTATATACTGATGGCAGTGAGCTACATTTTTGAATGGGGATAGATCTGAATGTAACAGTCTCTATTCTGTAGAAAAAAAAAAGTCAAAGCAAGTGGTCTTTAAAAAGCTATGCAGTAAAATGAATGCACATTTACCATCTCTGAAAATAATTAAGATCAGCCACCTATTTTTTTCCAGCTGAACAGTTCTCCCCATTACTAACTCAGTCAAATAAAAGGACCTCACCTTCTCACCAGTTCATCTCCAGAAAGTATAATAGTGCTGGTTCTATATAATTTGTGATTTTTTACTGTACATTAGGTTTGGTTTTCCAGGAAGAAATTAGCTGATTGCCCTGGGTAAGAGAAAATTTTCTCTGCAAGAGATAGAGGGGGAAAGAACTCTCCAAATCATAACCAGTCTGGTATTTGAATTGCTGTGTTCATGCCAAAACATAAAATTTTATATTTAAATAAGATAAAATAAAATCTATATTTCTGCTACTGCCAAGAAAAAACAGCATATGTACATAAACTCATATGTGCAACACTGTCCCTTTCTGCCCCTGTATTAAGAGCACATTAGTCCAGCTTATGGATTTTATATTTAGAATACTAGTTATGAGACCAATATCTTTAAAATATTTGAACTATGTACTTTTATTTTAACCTTTTTTAATTAAAATTACTGAAATTAGCTTTTTTTTCCTAACTCTTCAGTAGTTTGAGGCGCGCCTATTTTTACAGTGATCTATTTTCCATTCTTTTAGTGGATAAATGCATATGTTAGATACATGTTATATATGTGGTAATAATATCCTAGGTTAAATCCACATGATCATAGGTAGAAGTGCATTTAGCAGATGCTCAGTCTGCTCACACTTCCATCTCCCAAAGGAGTATTTAAGGTGTTCCATATTTTTTAATAACTCCCATGTTATTTAAGCACCATGCCAACTTGTCCAGAAAGTGATTCTTTTAAACTGTTTTTCTGTCATTTAGCTTCCTAAATTTCATTGTTCTATATCCCAGGCAGAAATATATTCAAAACTCTATCTGAAGCAGCAGAGGAGACATGGAAATAGCAGAGCACTTACAATGAGAAAAACTTGTTGACAAGATCTCCTTGCCAAGCTAGATTGTGAAACAACACATTTTAAAGATTTGAGATATTTTGGTCTTAGGTAATTTTAGAGGACCCCAGATTCACTGCCTGTATCAATATTTTCATCTTCTGAGTTCTGTGAAGCTGCTCCTGTGATTTGGTACAGGTTTAACTTTTTTTTTTTTTTTTCCAAAATAGGTCACCCACATTTTGGTGAAGTGCAGATTTCATAGAATCATTTAGGTTGGAAGACATCTAAGATCAAGTCCAACCATTAACCTAGCACTGCCAAGTCCCTTACTAAACAACATCCATTTGTCTGTGAAAGCTCTTAATTTTCTTTCTGTCAAAAATTTAACAAGTGGGCATTTTCCTGCAAATCTTGTTTAAGCCAATGGAGCTCTCAAATTTATGCAAGGGTAAAATTTGGTTAAGGAATTGTTCTGTTTTTGGAAAGGAAAAATCAGTTCCCTTGCTCATCAAATGCCATGCTCAAATACCCATTATCCTTGTGCTCTATTCTGGATAAATAATTATATTACCTCTGAAAAATGCCAATAAATAATATTACTAAACTACTTTTGCACTGATTGCATAAATTTTAAAATGCTCCTCTATTTTGAATACAAACATTTTTGCAGATACATCAAAATTCTCTAAGTAAAGCTGTTTCTTCGCAGCCCTGCTACATGGAGGGAGCAGGAAGCAGGATTTCCAGTCACGCCCTAAACGCTATAGACTTTCACTTGCTAACTCAAAGTATGCTAGAGTATATATTTTGTGCTTATTTTTATGTTTGATACATAACATGTGTTCCTCATTTGCTTAGAAAATGGACTCCTGTGCTTGCAGATGTATCTTGGACTTTGATTTGAGTCTGATGATCTTCATGGTCTTTCTAGGTTACTTTATATAGAAGCTTTTCCAGCTGCTTGCAGTCACCTGCTGTTAAAGCAGTGTGGTTTGGCTAAAACTAATCAAGAGATTTTTGACTGATATTAGGATTTTCATAAGAGGGTTGAAGAAAGAATGGGGCTTAAATGGCTTTGATTTCCAGGCTCTTAAGCAGTACTGGTTAAAGTCTCACATGGGTGTAGGACACTGTGCATTTAGTTAGCTCAACCAGAGCTCCACAGCAACCTCTGAGAAAATACCATGCCAATGTACAAATCAAGAGCTACTGAAGCATTTATGTTAGCGAAGAAAGTTCTCAGAGCATCAGACCATACCATGCGGCTGTTCAAACCAGAAAAAAAAGTAAGTGGTCTCAGATGCAAGTAAAATGTTAATAGGATTAAATACTTCAATATTTTTTTCCTCATAATTATATATAAATCACTTCTTTAAATGTGGGACCAGTTTTATTCAAATCAGCGCAACATGAGGACATTCCTAATGTTAATTGTATGCATAATGGCTTTGCTGTATGAGATCAATTCTGTAAACAGTTTGGTCCAAGCTTATCTTGCTCTGCTTAAAGCATCTGGCCAATTTTTGATTGTAGCTGCCACCAGCACCCTCTTTGTCTCGCATGGGAAAGCGTCCTTAGATGGGCAGAGTTACATCCTGGTGAGGGCTTGTGTCTCTCCACCAACAGTGCAGTGAGCCTGGAGAGTGACATTTGGATGCCTAAATTTAGGTTGCCAAAAGCTAGGCTCTTGAGTATAATTATACTCATCACATAAAATAACCACACCAAGATCAGTGGTATGGATGTAACAAGTTACTTATTTTAAGTGTTTACAGAATTGAGCCCAAAATGTATCGCTTCTGCACAAATCCATGCACAGTACAAGATGACTTCAATAGTAAGACAACAGATTCATTTAAAATTGTTCACAAGCGAATCTGCATCTTGATATCAGGGAATAATATGTGTTCATTGTGTGGGGTATTTGAATTCATTCCTTTCTTTGCTAAATAAATGAATGATAAAACAAGGTACTGCTTTATTTATTTATTCATTTAAAAGCCATTATTCCAAATAAAGAAGGGTTCTGGGATCTGTGAACATTTTCCCTTTCTTTCTGTCTGGTCTTCTGCACAAAAATGAATCTGTTTGTAGCTGAAATGGTCTTTAGCTAGACTGCTCTGTGTCACTAAATGAATGCTTTGCATTGTGTTGCCATGCGACAACATTCTCTAACTGGGATGTACAAAGAGAGAAATATGCAAACCTGGGAGGTTTTGGCAAAGATCTCAACCCCAGCAGTAGCAAGGATAGGCAGAAGTGAAAACAAAAATATAGAAGAATGTGACTGAAGACTTGGCAAACTTGCCAGTAAACTCACAGGAATTTAGAAGCTTTTTTGGGAACTGCTAAGGGTGAGGCTGTTGTGAGTGTAACCTCCTGAATACCAAGCCAACTAGTTGCTCAAGAAAAAGCAGTCTGATTGCAATAGGTAATTGTGCAAATCTGTGATTGTTTCTCAGAATCGGGGGAAAAATTGGTGACACCGTCATTAACCAGAAGGGATGGAAATGCTCTCACAAGCAGTACAGGGGGCATTTTGGCAATACCTGTGTTGGCAGGAAGGATAAGGCAAGAGGAGCAGATCTGTAGAGCCAAACAGTTGGTGCTGAACTCCTGGATTTTGAACTAGATCCAGTCTACTCCCACAGGCTGAACGCACATGACCAGTTAGAGTGTGTACCCCTTTAGTTGACCTCATTCACTGAAGAAAAAAAAAGCACCACACCAAATGACACGCTCTTGAGACCACTCCATGGTACAAGTTAAAGCTGAGAGGTGTACTGGAAACTGATAAACCTTTTGTTTCCAGTTGGCTTTTTGGATCCAGATTGGGCACTTTTTCACCTTCTTGCCTTCCCCTTGCCTTTTCTGCTTGTGGGAAACACTTGTGGGATCACAGCTCCACCTTGCCGAGTATATATGAATTTGACAGAGCAATTTTATGCCAGTAGTGAGGCCTGCTAAAAATTTGTACTGCAAAACTGACATCAAGGGCTTTGTGAAAACTCTTATATGTTTTATTGTAATTGATCCTAAACTGAAAGTACTATAGCAATTCCTCAACTGAAATGAACATTTGAGCAGAGATGATAATTTGTAGAAAAAAATTAAATCAATGTAACTTTCAGCATGCTTGTAATTCAGTCCTAGAGTCTGAAAGTGCAGAAAGAAGATATTATTTGCAATTGTTTTTTGGTTTTTTTTTCTCCAAAAGATTTGTCCACAAGCCTCATCCAACAATAGCTTTGGATTTTAAAATATCATGGAAGGTAATTAACAATACCAAAGTGTACATTCCAGGATTCAGCAACTGTATTTGCTAATCACCAAGCTAGTGGTTTGGAATGTATTCTCACTTTTGTTAGCTACAATGGTAGACACTGACTAAAAGTGAAAGAAATAAAATTTCAAATAGATGGGACATTTAAGGTCCCAACTTCTAAATAAAGTTTTGATGGCTGACAGAACAGCTGCAGAAGAAATTGCTTTTATGTCCCTGTGCTGAAAAGTACTTTCTCTTGTCATGGCCTTATGAAATGTTCTGTACCAGGGAAAAATTTTTTATAATAGTGATGCATCCAAGATAAAATAATTGAAATAGAGCTAAGAGATTTTAGCAGTAGTAAACACTTCGGTTTTATATCAGGAGAAGGCAATTGCTTATTGCAATAATGGGAGTAAATGATCCCTGTACAGATCTATATAAGGAATCATTTTTGCTTGTCATTACATCCTTCAAAAACAGCTTCCTTAGCAAAACTTCTCATGAGAGCTGCAAAAGATTCTCACATTGAAGGAGAAACGTTATGGTGGCTCAAGCATGGAAACACAGGTGCAGGGATTTAAGCCAGTTACTATTGCAGTCTTGTTCCACGGATGTTGAGCTCACTTTGGATTTACACCTATTCAGACACATTATTAAATTTGTGTCTTAATGCCTATCCATTGACTCATTTAGTAATTCAGAGGTAATTTAACGTAATGCTTTACTGATCATCTGGGACACAGAGAAGGAGTTCAACTGATGGCTGGTGACTGTTTTTCTATCATATGTCCCATCATATATTATCCTCTCCAGTGATGTTATTGGATATTTTAAATAATTTTATTTAATTAATTATCTTTTATCGATTTGAGTTCTAAATTGGGGAGGGTAAGGAGCATACCCCTTTTCTGGTCTTCATGACTCAGGTTGATATTATTTAACTGCTTTGATTAGTATTCAAATTTTTTTCTTGATTTAGGTTTTTTTCCAAGATTTGGTAGTAAAGATTTTTCTTCCCTTTTCAAGTATTTAATGTCAGCATGACGTGAACATCCCTTTGCGCTCATTTAACATTTTTTCCCAAATAAGAACACATCCTTAACATGTATACTCAAATCTCAATTACACATCTGTGATCTTCTAAGTATACTTTTTGTTTGCTTTTCTTTTGCACAAGTGGAAACAATACTAACCTGCAAGGGAACATCAAGTTCTGCAGTGATGAATTTGGACTCTGTACAAAAGAACAGAAAAATAAACTTCTTTACCTTTTTATATTCCCTTTGAAGCTTCCTTCCTGATGTTATTAAGATGTCATAGTGTATGAGTATATTTCTCTCCAAGAGTGCTCTTCAAGTCAGTGCTTACAGTTTAAGCCATTTTTATGGGATTTCCTAATCCCATAAAGTGTTAAATGTGTTTGACATTAAAAGAGACATAAAACTTGCCACAAACCCAAACCACAGAGACGGGTAGAAGTATTTTCAAATCTCATGGTTTGGACCCCAATATGGATTAGAATACTTCATTCCCTTGATTTCCTAGACGTCAATTCCCAAGAACACTCCTTTTATATTTGGGGGTGTTTAAAATCTTTGTCAATTATTTATCCATGGCCATAACAAGCCCACCTTTGCCTGTGATTTCCCATGAAACCTGAGCTAAGATTTCACCTAAGGTACACAGACTAGAGTAGAAGATGCTTTCTAGTAAAAAAGATGTTTCTTTAACATACACTGTGCTGCAGAAAGACATGGGTTGAAGGGAGCATTCTCTTCTTCCCATCATTGGCATTTATGTAGAAAATTAAAATAGAGGAAGGTTAGCTAGCCTGGTTTGCTGGGAGTGGTTTTGGGATATAAATGACTCACATAGATTAGAGTAATTAATGTACCATAATAACAACAGTCATGCCAGGAAAGACCAGAAGTGTCTTTAAGCTTCTTTCCTGCCAGTAACTGAGAGCATCTGTATTTGTGCTTCAAGTGTTCCTTATTTTGATATAATCCTTTTTAGGGATAGTCTTTCCTTGCAATGGAATCACATATTTCTTTATTTCTTATTTTTATTTTTTCTCATGGGAATTAGAACTGTCCAAGTCATAATGGGATTATTTCCTGCATAGCAATCCTCCTCTCCACAGTAACCAAAAAAATCCCTCTACATGTTACCATGTTCTACAGCACTGAGTTTGTGCTGTCTTGCAACCCCTTTTCCAGTACAAGTTTTCCAAAAACTTGCATGGTTGCCTCTGTCTTCTGTGTTTTTAGTCAGAAGTTGGTTTCTGGTTACAAATTTAAATCTGATACCTGTGTACTCTCTGGTCATCTGTGACTGGGTTGCTTCAAACTTTACCTGAAAAGACTTCTCTGTACCTCAACAAAAATTTCATTCCAGAAGGCTCCGGTGGGTACTTACAGACAGAAAACATTATTTTGACATTGGATGTTAGTAGGCTTGTTTTGGTTTTGGTTTTGTTTTTATTAAAATAAACACTCTTCAGAGAAAAACACAGTAGGTGTATTGAGCGCAACCCTCTGTCTTAACAACCATTTATACCAGTGTAATCAGTGATTTAGAAACCAAAATCTTACACAGTCTCTTTGTTTAAAATTCAGAGGGGAGCTTGATAAAATGAGAAAACAACAAAAACCCTGAATCTTCAATAAACACAAAGATCTCAGGAGAGGAAAGTTCATCCACCATAACCCTTCAGCACATGCACTTGTTCTAGAGTTGAGTATCTATTAAAAATGCAGTCCATTTTTAAATGCTCACAAACCTGAAACCTGAGGTAAATAAGGGAACAAGCAAAAAGTGTCCTAATATTCAGAGAAGCTGCACTTCTGTCATGTTGCAAGAGCTGTGTGATGACATCAACCTGGAAACTTTACAGATAATAACATTTAAACATAGGAGCTGTTTTAGCAAACACCAGGAGCTTTCCTCAAAACTTTCCTGGAAAAGCAGAAAGACTTCTGCTGAACAGGTTAGGATTTGATTTGTTTCATCTGCACATTTTCTGACACCAATAGCAGGTGGGATTCATGGTTGTTTTTTTTTTTATATAACTCTCTTGTGTGTATGATGCCTGTGGATGAAAAGTCCCTGCTCAAAAGACAAACTACTATACAATTACCTTTGAGTTTTTTTACCTGCTGTTTGTAGTCTGTTTGTGAAAAAATGTGTATATGCTTTTCTATCTGGACTCACATGTTTTGTCTCCTGTGCACATGTGCACACAAGCACATACATGTCCAGCACGACAAAGGGAAACTGGGACAAAGATTGCTGAAGTCACTGTCAGTTCATAGTTTTAGCTTTTTGTGTCTGTATTGATATTTTTCTCTTCCTGTTCCCTGTGATCATGTTTCTTACTGATGCTTGAGAGCTCATACAGTGACTGAGATCTGGTACATAAACACAAAACAGAAAATCAGATTTCTGTGTGGGAGTTCTTAGTGTGAGTTGCCTCAATATTTGAGCAATAGTTGCTGACAGCTTTTGGTTTAAATAATATGTTATTATCTCTAAAGAAAAGCGTCTGGAGGGTTACTCAGCCAGTCGATACAAATTGAGTACAACATCCTCTTGGTTTTCTCATTAAAGAAAACAATACCAGCATTGCAGGGGCCACTTAGTGATCATTAAGAGGGGTACCACTGCATTGCTAGCAATCTTGTCTGCCATTTCTGCTCCAAAACTGCACTCTATGAAGTTTCCATGAAAGTCAAAATAGATGTTAATAAAACTAAAGCACCATGGACACAACTTTGCGTCCTAAAGCGTGCACTTTCACAGGCAGGTTCTTTTCTTAAGAACCACAAGTCTCTGCTAGGCACAGAATCAAAGCTGAACTAGTGTTACATGAGGAAAAAAAACCGTGCTGACCAGCAGTAACAAGACACCTCTGCTGTGGCTGTAGGCCAGGAGTCTTACAAGTTTATGTCTAATAAAATGGGCCTGATGTAGTGAACTCAGAGCTATCATTAAAAAGTGGGCAATTGCCAGCAGTGTGGAAACCATGGTTTTCCTCTAATAGCAGACTCAGTGTGTATCAGAAATGACAACTGCACTTGGAGATGCTGTTTATTAGAGCTCTGTGTCCAGATGGTAGGCTTCAGTCTGCTTTGTCTGCATGATAATAAACACCTGGTTTCCTCTCTGCACCAAATAAAATTTCTACAAGAACATTAGCCACTTTAAACAGTTAGTAATTTAAATTAACTTCAGAAATAGCCCTGTAACCAATCAATAATGACCTTTTCCTCACCAAAAACTAGAGTACTAAAAAATAAAGAGAAATATTATTTCACAGTCTGGCTTCTATCCACTAAAAGTATTAAAGTTAAAATGTTCAGGTTTTTTTGTCATGCTATCTGCTTCAGCCAAATCAACAAACAAAACAAGCTATTGCCAAAAAATTTTATCTTTGTGAAAATATGTGAAATGGCGTTTAATTTACCTAACTCTTAGCAAGTGTTAAATTGAGAAAGCCTGTTTAAAGACAATAAAGGCAGTTGCAAAATAATTTCAATACAAGACAACTGAAGCAGAGTTTAAAACACTGAAATGCCCTATTGTTTATGCAGCAATTTCTTTTGCTGATGTTCCATCTTGGTGGTAAATAAGATTAGAAGAACTAGGATAAGGATAAAAAGCAAACAAATAAAAAAGTGGGAAATGTTTATGTAGCTCCTAAGGAACAATGTCATGTAAATAGGCAGGGTTTTTGTGGATCTTTCTTACTAGTGCTAATAGGTGAGATGGGTAAGTCACCTTTTGCCCTTTTACAGTTCAATGGCTTGAAATTATTTATAAGTCTGAATCCCATCCAGATCATAAAGCTGGTCCACAAATTGTTGTGAGGGATGATCTTTGTTCCAGAGAAGCCCTAGGCATCTGGCAAAGCCAGAAATACTTCCTTCACAAGAATAGATTAAAGGTGGAACCTTAGTTTTACAACAAACACTGCAGTACTTTGTAGGTTATATTTATCCATGTAGTGGGGATGCCCTTACAGCACTTCAGCTGTGTCAAGCAGCCTACCTTGTTCAGACCAGTTAACTGAGACTTCCAGGTGCTGAGGGCCTGTGAGTGGGTCTGACAGTTGGAATGAGCTGGTTCCTGAACTTTCTTTCTGTAACTTGTTTTTGCTGGGTGATGCTGGTTGCCCACATTGAGGCACCAGTGGACATACCTTCTGGTTGGCCCAACCACACCTGATCCTCCCTTTTGGCATGTAGCTCTGTGGAGAATCTGGCAACATCATCGGAGTGGGGAACTTTCCTATCAGTTCTCTGAGCATCAGAATGCCGGATGAACAAGAAGAGATGGTACAAAACCTTTTACTGATTGAGGACAGTGTCATGGCAAGATTAAGAAGCAGTTTTATCAAGGTGCAGGGCTGAATATCTCTCACTGAAGGGACTGTGAGCTTTAAGTTTGTTTATAAATCTATCCCCAGATAAATTCTCTGAGATGCAAAACTTTTCTTGTGGCAAAAGGAAGCGTCTAACTCTAACCTCTGACCTAGAGGTTTATTCAGAAAAGATGATCCTTTATCTCACAGTGACAGTTTTAAGTTAAAAACATCGCAAGGCTCCACATCTTACTTATAACATCCCTTATAAAGGAGTGGAATCTCATTTTTGCCTGCATGGTCTGTCATCAAGGAAAGATCTGACACAAATTCAAGCAAACTCTGAAGTCTGGCTAGAAGCATGTCACATTTTAAAGTGTTCTCTAATTTTTTGTCAAGCTACAGCTCATCAAGAGTTTTGGCAAAACCCACTGATTTTTCAAGCATTTTTTCTGTAATGTAGTGCAGAAATCTGCTTTGGCATTATCCACCTCAACAGCAGGAAATGTGAGAATACTTGAGCAAATATGAACAGTCCATCATCTCCCTCAAGCTTTTATAAATTACCTGCAGAACTGGGATACTTTAAATCTGCACATAATTAGGAAAATTCTCCTAATTTAAGCTGAACTATATCTGCAATCCTTGAGAAAGGAATAACCATTAACCTGTAAGAACTTGGACAGGCTTTTTAGTGCCCTGTTATTCCCCTCTTACATTCCATGTGCTATCGCTTAGCAATTTCACTGGAAAGATAAAACAATACCAACTGGAATGAAACACATCAACACTGGCTAATTGATAGGTCAGTAGCAAAGAATTCTCCTCTGGATGGAGAGAGTGTTTTTAATAGACTTCCACAGAAACCTCTTTTCACCCCTACGTTGTTTAGTGCTTTTTGTGTTGGTCAGGATGAAAAAATTAATGTAGAAGCTGGAGACAAAAAAAATATAGAGTTAATAACTAAAGACAAGGAAAAGCTACAAAACCAGCACACTATGCAAAAAAAAATAGACTATGTTTTCATATAACCTAATGCAAGTTCCAAAGTATGTTAGGAATAAAGCCACTAATCCACATGCACTTGACTAAGACAGGGGAGTCTCTTCTGAGAGAGACAACTCAGGGCCACAGATATAGGAGGAAGTATTACAGGATCTAGAGTTTCCATCCAACCATGTTAAATGTCTGCAAATTAAAACTAGGGACATTTTGATAGAATACGTTGTATAATTTTAGCATAATTATATGAATATTATTTACAATGTATAACTTTCATATTTAGAACAGCAAAGATAATTTATAATTAGACTACTTTCTGAAGGGATTTGCTCTTTCCCAATAAATGTCAAGCTTTCAGATATTATTGGAAGTTCTTGTTTTTGTTTTTTTTTTTTCTCTAATTCAGGTGGAACATATTCAAATCAGTCTTATACAGTCTTTTTTTTAGAAAGGGATTATAGGTCAGGCCTTCCTGGTAGTCCTGATGAGACAGGTTATATTACGAGCTCTCACTTTCCTGCCACATCCTAACACAAGTTTGCAGCCATAGGAAACAGTGCTAAGTGTGGAACACATGTATCTGATTAAAAAAAAAAATAAAGGTACAATAAATATGGAACCTCATGCTTTTTAACTTCTCTAGAACCTCAGATTTTTCACCTATGATGAAATATTAGTATTTGCCTCTCTTATGGCTGTGTATATTAATTTAATGTTAAATCATATTCTTTTCTCTTTTGAGGGTAAACCTCGTCATTAAAGATTTTGTGATGCCCAAACTGTGCACATATTGTCAGTAATGTTAAGCTTCTTATGCTTCAGTTATTGATTCTCTTGCAATGCAAATTACTGAAGCTGGATGATGTGCACTACCCAGATGCTCAGTAGCACAGCACTGTCAGACACACAGACAACTCCAAGCACCTACAAAAACATTCCAAAAGAGAGGAGTTGTCAGAACTTTTTATGTAAGCTTGCAAAGTTTTTACAAGCGTGACCTGTTTTTTAGACCAAAAAAATCTTGTGTGCTTTCTAAGACCTGGCACAAATATGAGGTATCACTGAAGTTCTCTTGGCTAAATTTGAATAGCCACAATGCAAACTGGGATTACCCACTTTAGTCTGGGGATGTATATTCTAAAAAGTAATTTACAGGTCAGTGTTGAAATTGATGATGATTTAAAAACAGTTCCCTATACCAGAGATGCTCCAAACTTCTGGGAGACACCAGCAAAGACTGGAAAACTTTGATTTTGTGTTTGGAAGAAACCCATTCAGAAAGCATAGAAAACTCTGCAAACTGTTTGCAAAGTCTCGTGTGCCGTGTCTTGGACCCATGCTTTCCTACCGGAAGGTAGAACTTGATGACTGCAACTGATTGTGCTTAGCCATGAAGCCAGATGAGCCATGAAGCCAGATGTCCTTGGAAAGCTATGACCAGTTTCTATTCTCTTTCTCACATCCAGTGACCACTTGTTGTCAGTGGAGTGGCTGTGTGTCCCACAGATGGGGATAATCAGTAGCAAATAAGAGAATAGGGGCATTAAAAGGGAAATGAATGTGTTTTGTCAGTAGGATTGTTTAGGGCTTTGGTAGAGCAGAAGCATCTAAAAATAGTTAGGCATGCTTTCTTGATGTTTTATCTATGCTGTCCCTCGCAATTACCCTGTTCGGAGCTGAATGGATGGATCATTTATTCTGTAAAGAATATTGTAACCTTGGAGCTCTTATTAAAATCTGCTTGTGTTCCTGTTGAGCCTTCTTTTCTTTTTCTTTTTTTTTTTTTTTTTTTTTTTGTAATAAGAATTACATAATTCACAGAGATTAATGTGGTTTTTTTAGGCAGATAACACTGGAGGTTTAAAGATTTAAAGCCAAGGCATCTTTCAGATTTCCAATGGGCGGCCCATTCTGAGAGCTCAGGGAGGGGTGATGCTACTGCATAAAATGCAGTCACTAAAAGAATGTAATTTTAGCTTCAATTTTAGCTTTATTTAATGGATGTTTTCTAATGGTGTAGAACATGTCCTTAATTTGCCTCTCTGCTATGTGAAGCTGAGATCCTTGAATAAGGAATCTGATAGCAAGCATTTTAATATTTTTTTCCTAGTAGCATTCTTGATTGTGGAAGCAATCAGCATTAAAAACAAGACTGTAAAACACAGAATTTTATCTTTCATATCTGTAGTGGTAAGATGTCAGTTTGGAATGCAGGTGCTTTTTGGAGAATGACCCGTAAAAAGATCTATAGGCAAACATTAATAATATCGTTAGAGATGGGGAAGTTGAAGCTGTGCATCAACTCTGGTTTGCTTTAAAGAAAAACTGTTGAAAATAATATGCCTTTAGTGTAAACAGAGACAAAGGATCACAAATGAAGTTCAGAGGAGAACCAGCAGAACATTGGTCACCAAAGAACTCTGAAAAGATTGCAAGAGAAAGAGGATGCCCCAGTCAATGCAGTTCCCAACAGGAAGTCCTCCTGAGACGTGCAACCCTTCAGAGCAAGCTCCTATCAAACCCTGAGGTGTCCCTACATTTGTAAATGTAAAGCATGGGTATGTGCATAGTCTCGGTGTCCATGATTTTCCTCCCTCAGCCAGAAGCTATCCAACAGGCATGTCTAAGCCCTAAAGGTTGTTGGTGGGTGGATTTTCCAAAGGTGGATGTAAACTGCTGCTGTAATATCCAATCTGGCAGAATGCAGTCATTCCATGCAACTGTCAAGGGCAATGAATGGTCGAATATTTTCTACAGCAATATTTTCTACAGACAGAAACAGACCGACAAACGAAATGCAACACCTGGATTGACTGAAGATTTCATGCAAAGCTGTCAAAGGCAAACTGATGTTGGGAACTTATAATTAAGGCTTTTCCCTCAGATCCCTGTCCTGGCTCCCAATACTGAGGAAATTACTTTCATTCTGACTAGCAGGTGGGGTTTTCAGACACAGAGTAAGACTGGATGCAATGTAAAGCTGGTGGAGGTCATGTGAGGTAGCTCCTAACAGGGGGCTGATGCTTGGGGGCTGGAGAAATAGTTTACCAGCCTGTTTCATGTAGTCTGGTTTAAAGAGCTGCCAAATGTCATGCAGAGAATGTGACAGCTTCCTTCCACCTCCCTATAACCCAGCCTGACCCCCCCTTCATCTGGCTGTACAGTACCACTGTGTTGTATTTGCTTTAGTCAGCTGCCAGGGACCCCTGAGTCGTTGGCTCAGCAGAGTCCCCCAGCCTGAGAGCTCCCTCCCTCCCTGACACGTCAGCCCCTTCTTGTAGCTCCACTACAGCAATGCATAAATAACTGCGGTCCTGAAGGAGAAAGATGGGAAATGTTAAAAAACGATGAGGGAGAAGGGATCAAACACAGGAAGGAGAAGAGGAGCACAGGAGCAGTCAAAGCTCGCAGAGTCCTAACAGGTTTGCATGCATAAGAAGTCATGACAAATTGCAGCCCCTTGTCTGGGAAATGTTGAGTCAGCCACAGTCTTGAGACCTGTGAAGGAAAGGTGCCTCAGTATCACAGTGGCCTCATATGGACTAAACTGTATTTGGGATGTGCCAGGTTTGGCCAAATAGTCTCTGTCTGTTCTGAGCTAGAAGAGGTTTGGTGTGCACGTAGTGCTAGGACAGTCTGACAAAAACAAGAGAGCACTGTAAGGAGCAGCTACACTTTAAAGAATGAAGTCCAGGTCAGAGTTTTGACTGCATGTGCAGGTTCTGCTCTGAGAGCAGGTGATGACAGAGATTACCAAGCCTCAGCCTGCAGAAGTTATGTTGATTGTCAGCTGTGGGCAAGCACTCTCCACTTCAAACTGGATAATAGTGAAGACACCATGGGCTGGCTATCTTCTTCACTCTTTCTCTCAAGAACATGATGTGTAACCAGATGGTGTACAAAAGGTAGGCCAGACTGATGAAGTATGTTACAATGACGTTGTACCTGACTGAGGTTTTTCACATTACTTTTGTATGTTACAGCTTGTGGTGACAAGAACTGGACTATAATTGTATATCCTATTTCCAGCAGGTCCCATGTTACTATTTAGAAAGATAAATTAACAGGACAATTAATTTTTTCTAACCAAAAGTATAAAAGCAGTTCAGAAATAAAAGCTGTAAGGCTTCTTAGTAATGCCTTTACTGCTAAATAATAGGGTATGGTGAATAATGGGGTGGCACATTCTTAAGAGATTTTTTTTTTCTCAGCCTGCATGAGTAGGATGCAGTTTCATTTGCAGAAAATGGTTGTCTCTGCACACTTTTAGTGTCTCTGTCCTTCTTGCTTTATTTTGGAAAGCAGCTAATCACATACGCACAAAATTCAAATAAATAGGATCTCCTGCTGTTCTTTTGCAAAATTCAATAAACTTTCACTTGGGCAAGGGCTTAATAATTGACCTTTGAAATCTCTCTCCTCCCCCCAACCCCAAACACAAATAACCCCATGAATAATTATCCTATCTGTATCATTGAGTGTGAAAGATAAGAAATATTTCTTCCCCTATCACAGGCTGTCTAATGGAATCTTCTAATTCCCAGCAATGCTGCCGAAGCGAGACAGCAGCAGGTAAGCAACCAGGACAAACCCCTTCCTTTGCAAGCATCAGTATGTGGCAACAGGTTTGTGAGGGAAGTGGTTTTGCGACTGCAAGAGAATGTTGCTGCTCTGATAGATTAGGAGAAGATGAATCACCAGTGTTGAATCACAGCTGAAATAAGCAGGGCCAAGGACAACTAAGGGTAGGGTCATCAGTGTCAGATGCACAGAAATCCAAGGCAGTCTCCCATGGTTGTGATGGAGATAGGAGAGAACATGTTTCATTGCATACAATGAAGCAGGGAAGAGGGACCTGGAGACCACCCAGGTATCCACACTGATTCCAGACTCAAAGGAGAAGGGAATGAAATATGGGACACCTAGGAGGGAGCCTAATTACTTTATCAAACATATCCTCATTACAGCAGCGTCAGCCAAACCCATACTAGGGATTTCTGGGCACAGCCTGAGCAGTAGCCTCACAGGTGAGAAGCCAGAGGAACAGGTATCCAGGCAGGCCCATGGGAAGCTTGATCCAGACATGTATCAATGAAGTAAAGAGTGGAGCAGTGCATTGCAGATCCTACAGCAATGGCACTACAATAAGTTTTCCCTAGCAGTTGCTGCAGCTGGCTGGAGGCAGAGCAGTTGCACATTTCTGAGGGAACAGAAAAAAAATCAAAATATTTTGTAGGAAAATGTCCCTTTTAAGAAATTATTTGACTCAGAAGTTTTGAAGAGCAACAATTCTGTGTTGACTTATGCTGATTTTATTTCAATTTCAGTTTTCTCAAATTATTTCAGCTCTGATTTAATTTCTGACTTTTTTCGTCATGTTATTGCTCTTCATCTAGCCAGTGTCATTTAAGCTTGAACAGAAATAGTTTTGTTTTAGCATGACTGGCCAATCTTTTTTGGGTTTGCCCTGTGATTCCATTCCAAGAAACATGCAGTTTTCAGATTTGCTCATTTTACACAAGAGACCACTATGGTGGGCTGTCAGCTGTCACTTAGACTACACTTGGTCTTTGAAATCAGTAACAGTCATCACTCTGGATCTGAATGCATGGAAAAAGGAGCTGGGATTGCCAGTTTCTGTGGCTGACTCTCAGATGTTGAATGTGGATGTGAAACCGTGATTACTCATTTATTTTATAATATAGACTCTATCCCCCTCTCCTGAGTGATGTAAAATGAAATTCAAGTATTAGAAGTTATCTGATTTCCTAGGCAAAATCTTAATACAGCATTTATCTCACCTTACAATGAGTGCTGCTTAAGTACTGTATTAATTGGGAAGATCACAACATGAGGTTGCTCAAAACCAATATTCTTCTATGTAAATGTTTCAGGAAATTAGAAGGAAAAAAATATAGCTGTAGGGTCCTGACCTTTCTTGTTACGTGTTTTTTGCTGAGTGCATGTTACAAACTACCTTTGTGGCAATCCACAGATAAGATGAGGTGGCATATCTCATGCTACAGATAAGTAATACTCTTTTAACTGTGAAGATGCCTAGCTTAGTGCCAAGATATTGCCACTATGTGGAAGAGCAACTGTAGATTCTCAGCACTGAGGGAGTAGGATGGAATCATGGCAGGATTCACAATCAGCATTCCCAGAATATTTTTCTTTGTCATAGTCAATGGCTGATAATAAAACTGAGTAAACAGTAACACATCTCTAGTAAGTATTAGAGACTGGCCCTATGACTATCTATCACATCTAAAATATTGCTCTACTTCTGTTTAGGATACAGTTCAGTGAAAGATGTTTTTATTTTCCGTAACATATAGTCAAAAAAAATCCACTTTATGTTTCTGAGAGGCGTTAATAAATTAAATGCGTGTTCCTTCCTTTCTCCACTTTGACATCTGTTTATCCTAATACAGAAAGAAAAAAATAGAGAGAAAAATTAAAGATATGCAGAAAGTATCACAGAGGTGACTCATATAGTTTAACATGATGACAAGGAGTTTTCTGTTCACCACCCCCATTTGGTCTGGGAAATGTTTCAGGGGAGAAGGTACAGTAGTTGGAGTAAATCCATAGACTGGATTCTCAGGGGAAATGATGCAGGGATGCAGTAATGTAGCTGTGGTTCTCTATTATATATGCTTCCATCCTAAACTGTGCTAAGCAGCCAAGCACTGGTGGCCACTTTCAAATCTCCCACTTTTCATCAAAATCAGTCCTTTCAGTAATGCTGAAAAATGTTAATTAAATTAATGATTTTGGTTTAATTTAGCTGTACACTTATTTTAAGTACACATATCAGTGTACTGTCATCAGAGAGGGAACTGGGGGAAGTGGCTGATATATCTGAAGGCTGTGCTGCCATTCAGCAGGACCTTGATAAGCTGAAGAGCTGCGCCGAGAGAAACCTAATGATGTTTAACAAGGCCGAGTGTAGGGTCTTGCAACTGGGGAGAAATAATCCCCAGTACCAGTACAGCCTGGGAGCTGACCTGCTAGAGAGCAACTCTGCAGAGAAGAACCTGAGAGTATTGGTGGATGACAAATTGACCATGATCTGGCGATGTGCCCTTGCAGCCAGAGAGGCCAATGGTATCCCGGGGTACATCAGGAAAAGTGTGGCCAGCAAATGGAAGGAGGTGATCCCTCCCTTCTATTTGGCCCTAGCAAGGCCACATCTTTAGTACTGCTGAAGCAAAGCTGAGCACACAAGGGTCTTGTCAAAATACCACACCAGGCTCTTGCCTGGGTACAAATGGGAAAGGGCACCATGGGGTCTGTGGCTGGAGAGGGGCAGGTGGACATGCTGGCCGATATGCAGGAGATTCTTCTGCAGCCTACTTGCCCATCTCGGGGCCAGACACTTCCCTCTTCTCCTGGGCACAACTCCAGCCAGCAGCCTTCAGGAGCCCATTGCTGTCTCAGTGACAGCTGTGAGAAGACAGAGCATTCTCTCCCAGCCCTGCGCATTCCTCTTAGGGGTGAACTGTATGAAAGCTTGCATAAAACCTTTCTAGGGCTCTTTTTTCCCCCCAGTTCAATTATAGAGAAAATTAAACATCTAGAGTATCTTGACTTCAAATATTCATGATTTGAAATGAAAATGAGTAGTTGAGGCATCACCAGTGTCTTTCAGGAGCCAGTCATCCTCATTCCCTCCACGTCATGAAGCTTTTGTGCCTCTGATTGAGGACAGCTACAAATCACTGCTCATTTGATCACAGCTTGAATCCTTGTCATGAAAACAAAAATAATCAATTAACGCTGACTCTACTGCATGCTGCTCTTTCATTTTTAATGATAATTTCATTTGCTACCTACTTTTTTTATCTCATTAGAAGTACTCCATACTTTGTTTTATTGCAATCTCAGTGCATTTTGTTCTGCTCACTATTCATATTTGAGCATGGAAGGTGGAAAAATCTTCCAACAATTTTTTTCAATGAATAATTCTTCAGGGTGCAGAAGTGAGGTTGAAGCTGGCATCAACATCTACTGCACAATCAGTGTGCCCAGCATTCCCAAAACGGTATAAGAAATAGCTTCAAATGTAACTGTCTCTTGCAAAAGAGGTCTCCATCCAGTTTTTTTCTTCTCCTTTTTCTTGAATGATGAATGCAGAAAATGGAAAATACTTGCAAAAACAAACTATTTGCCTTTCATAAAATGGGACATGATTTGAACGTGAGTTAAGCAGAATTTCAAGTAAGTTTCTAATACTGGGGTCTGCCCAGGCTTGCTCCACAAGTCAGTGACCTAGTGAGGATGGCTGAGACTTCTTAAGAGAAGATATGAAATCTGGGTCGCATTTAAGCAAAGATTATGCAATGACAACAGCCTTCTTAGAAATATGCAGCCGACTGCAAATTGGAGTCGGGCAAAACTTACCAGCTTGAATTAAAATTCATTTTAGGGTTTATTAAAAATTGAAGTTAAAAAATAATTATTATGGCTGCTGAAAAGATTATTTTAATTTGTAAAAAATAGTTAAAAGTGCCTCTAGTGAAATTTCAGCTATTTCTTTGCCAACACTTCTCTCTCTGACAACCCTCCTGCCACCCAAAAATACCCCCAATGAACAAACAAATAAACAAACAAACAAATAAACAAACAAAACCCTAAACAAAACCAACCACACCAAAAAAAACCCCACCACCCAACAGTGGAAACATTTATATTGAAAAAAATTGTCTGACAAAGATGACTACCTGTTTGTTGAAATTTTGCACATGACACATTGTGTCTATAGTCTCCTCTGTTGTAGTGGCACACAGTTATTATGCCACGTGTCCAGGGATATAACATAGCTTTCGTTCTTCCTAAAGCAGTATAGTGCAACTCCTGATGAGACAGTTAAACTCTAATTCCCCAGAAATATTTGACAGCAGTTCTGAAAGACATTTTTTTTAGTATTCAGGTATTCATATTTTCTGACAAAAGAAATATTTAATCTCTTCATGAAAAATGGGCTGTTATGACAGCAAACCCCAAATTTCTGTTAAAAGCAGGTCTGAAGGAAAACTTCAAATACACTGTTGGGCAGAACCACGCAAAATAGGAGAAAAAAAGACTGTTAAGAACTGCAATCTGATATACAGCATGTCATAGAGTAAAATAATATAAAGTTTTTAATTTAAATCCATTCAGGATTTAGGTATCTTTGTTACAGGCTGAAAACACTCACTGTAGGCTACTAGCATAAATAGCAGTGGGTTTTGCCAAATTCCATGTTTTAGGCATTTGTGTTTTCATCTAATTTAAAGTGCATCTGTACCTAGAAATATTGGCATTTATTTATACTCTCTGCTATTGAAGATGAGCAATATTTAATTTTAAGCTCCAAAGACAGTTCCCGCGTCAACAGATAAAGTCCCAAAACCCTGTATCTATTTGAAGCAGGATTTGTAGTGTGGCAGTGCTTAGGGAAATTAGTGAGAAATGCTGCATGCTCTGTACTTTGGAAAACAGGTTTTGTTTAGATGCTTGAATATGTATTAAGTTGCCTATTACAAGGTTCCCATCTTTTAAAACCTGATGTTTGGTTTTTAAAAGAGAGTTTTGTACTTGGCTTGTTCTTTCTTTGTAACATATTGGTCCAAATCATTAAACTTCCTTGGTTTCTCCAAAATAATTTTTATTGATGCAAGTGCCATTTTGAAAAACATTCACGACTATTAACACAGGCTAAAAATTAATGACACAACAGGAGCAATAAAAACCCTCCTGTGTCTGAAATTTTACCTGTAAATCAGGCACAGATTTCCTTGCAGAGGCCCAACTAAATCTATGGAAGAAAAGCTTGTGTATGAGTTAGTGGCTTAGTTAATTATAAATGGTTGTACATTTTAAAAGCTGAATTGCATAGCTGGCTGTCTCAGAGCAGGATACAAGCTTGGCTAGACAGGGTCGTTTCTCTCCTGAACAGACCAGAGTGTACATTGCTCTTACTTAGTTTTGGTGCTGTCTGTCAAAATAGAACTACATGAAAATGTATAGAATCTAATTCTATGTTAAAATGCACAAAATACTATTTAAAGATTAGCTTCTTGAATTCACTTTCCAAAAAAAAAACCAAAACATATTCCCTTGCTTCACCCTCTTCTGAACATTTATAGCAGTTTTTCCAGTAGTGTGCTGATAGTAATAATAGCTTCTGCAAAATTCAGAAGGGTTGCTAATGAAAACCAGATTAGCTCCCATCCATAAAATTTAAATTTCCCATTTTGATGAAACATTAGGCTATATGTTTTCTGTTTCAACCAGTAATCTTTTTTATTTAATGGATTATGTATTATTAAAGGAAGAAAGGAGGAAAACAACGTAGATGTGTGCTCAGCACTTGCTTTCAGAAAGGCGATTTCCTCTGTGTAGCACCTTGCAGATGATTCATCTGCTTTCCTGCCCCACTATCAGGAGTGTAGCATCACTTGCAGGCTTGGATCTTCACGTTCTGGAGCTGAAGGGCATCCAGCTGGGCTTAAGCAGCAACTGCCTGTGATATGGGAGCTGGTCCCACATGCTTTCCCATTGGCCTCTAGCAAGGGCGTTGCATAGCACTCTTTTGGCTGCTCACTGTCAGGCGGTTCTGTTGCTGCAGTTCTGCAATAAGAACAGAGACAATGTTTAAGACTGGCATTGCTCTCTTATGTGCAGCAGATATGTAAGAAGATCCCCTTGCAAATCTTTCAGCAGAATCCCAGAAAAATTCTCCTTTCCTTATTCCTTTTTCACCTTTCCTTATTTCTTTTTCACCTTTCCTTATTCCTTTTTCATATAAGAACCTATGTGGGAAGATGCTGTCAGACATCAATGTGACTGCTGTTCCTGCAAACGTGAGCACAGCTGGCAGGGCTAGGCCTTGGTGTGCTGCTGCAAACCACAAGCAATTCCCTCATTAGGGCAGGCCTCCTGTTTTGAAAGAAATGTTTCTGTAACATAATAAAAGAATGTAAGAGTTAGGCCCAGCCATTAGTCCCTTTCAGTTCTTCTTTCTTCTTTTTTTGTTTTCCATCACATGTCAACAAAGCATTTCACTTGCTTTTTTCAATTTCCTCTTCTGAGAAATCTTTGAATAGATGGAAGGAAAAGATCTTTCACGTCTCCATTACCCTGTTTACAATTAATGTCTTATGCTTAAATAATAGATCAATTCCACCAGCTATTAAAGAAGTCAAAAGACACAGCACTTTTTACTTTCAATCACAGACTTAATACTGGGCAAAGACACAGATGGGAAATGACTAGCCTTTGATTCTGTGGATAATGAGGGGAGGGCAGTTCTCCGAGGGGAAACACAAATAATGAAGCAAAGTAGTTCTTTTCAAAAGGAAAATGTTTCCACATGGAAAATATTTGAAGGCCACATTAATTTTGCCCATTTATTGCTTTTTTTCCCAGTAGTTTACAAGTATCTGAGATTACTCTTCATGCACTGAACAACAAAATTGATTTTGTTATGGTAGGAAATAAAGTGAGAACAAAAGGGAAGCATCACCTTTTGATCTCTCTTGCACTCAAAATATTTCATCTTTCTCTAAGCAACATGAAGACTTTCTACAGCTTCTGTGAACACTAGCACACCTGACAGGAACCTGTCGATACATTGCTCTTGATAAAGTGCAACACTTATAAAGCAATGCAGCAGAATATATATTGTAAATTTCTGCCTTTTGAAGGCAGCTGGACATGACACTCAGTCTAACTGTGAAAATGTACTCATTTTCCTACTCCCCTAGACAGAATGAAATTGTTGACAGCTATCAAGGGTTGTACTGCGGAAAGAGAAACTGAAGTCAAGGACAGAAAAAGACTGGCTGCAAATTCTTTAGTTAAGAAATACATCCAGACTAAATAAGTCCTGCTTCTGGAAGTTATGAAGAGAAAGAATAGGGAAACAACAACCTACTTTAGGACTGAAGGAGATCTTGAGGAGCCTTTTACCTAATTGAAGCAGTGTTCAACTTCTCTGAGAGGATAAATGATGAGGATATCAGTGAATAGCACAGAGAGTGAAGCAGCTTTGACCAACATGACATTGACAGTGTACCCTGATAAAAGTAGAAATGTGTTTTTATTTGCCAAAACTAGGCATTGCATCTCCATATAACCACTTTAATATTTCAACTGTCTGAGACTTCACTTGCCGAATGTGCCTCTGTGTATGAAGAACTGCAGCTGAGCAATTTTAGGGAGTTCCTCTTTACCAACCATATTTGTAGGGAGGTGGTAGTGATTGGCCTGGAAACTATATTTGCCTTATTTCTCAGTCTTTCAGTTTGAATAAAAACAAATCCTTCACCTTGGTCTACATCTAGCCTTTTCACACCCACACAAGACAGCAGAATGAATAAAGTACTTTTGATAAAATAACATCATAATTAAATAAAATATCTAAAATCAGAATCAGCATGCTCTATAAAAAGCTTTAGGAGAAAGTAACATTTTCAAATAACCAAATCCTTGTATTTCTGGAAAGACAAGCACAGTCTAAGACAAAAAAAAAAAGAACAGGTGACATATATTTTATTCATGCTAACACAGTTTTCTTGAGTCAAACAGGGTGAGAGAGATTATATATCCAGTAATATGCAAAGACAATTTGGAAATTGTCCTGTACACTTTGTGTGTGTGTGTGTGTATGTGATATATCAAGGTAATCTTGATAAAATAAGAAAGTATAAAAGCAATGATAAACTCGTGGAGGTTTAAGGTTGACACAATTTACTTATGTAAATAGGGTATAGGAATCTAATAATGAACATGCTACTGTTTCTTTTCTCTGTCTCTCACTCCTCTGTTTCTTTATCCCCCTGCTTTCTCCCACCCACCATAATCTACTTTTTAGCTGCCTGAATCCCATCCCTAGTTCCCTGTTTGCATATCTGGCTGTTTTTCTCTTTCCATCAATTCTCCTCCCACGTATTTATTGAGATTTTGTCTGTTCTTTTCAAGTAACTTCCTTCTCCTCCAGCTGCATTACTACTGAAATGAAAGCCTAATATGAGAAAAAAAAAAAAATGCCCTGTACCCTACAAGATTCTGTAAGGTACTAAGGCTAAATTCAAAAGAGTTTCATTGCAGTTGTTCATGTAGCATATACCTTTGAGCCAGTTTAGCTGCTCAGGATTATCTCTAGCCTTGTCACTTTAATCCTTGTTATTTTTCTCCCCCTCAAAACCTTTCTGTGCCTTTTGCATGTTATTACACACTGTTTTCTTCCTTTGGAATGTTTTTTAATTAACTGGGCTGTCATAAGATTTTCTCCTTGAAGCTGGTGCCAGGAGGCATGTGCATTAGGGGGTGGGGGTGGGGGCGGTGAAACACATAGGCATGTACAGCTAAGAAATGGTATAATCAGATAATTGTTTCATTTTCTCATCAGAATTCTAACCAACATAGGGTGCTACTCCAAATACAGAGAGACATATGTGAGAGAACCATGCTTGTGGTGAGAGAAGATGGTGTTTTTAAAAGTTCTATCCTAGTCAAAAGAGCACAATATCATCACTGGAAACCTGTGAGTGAGATCTGCAGATCATCTTAACTGAGTTTAAGTTGTGTGCAATTGAAATTGCATCATTGTTTGCTTTGTTCATGACATCTGTATTCCCAGAAAAACTACCTAAGAGTTATTTTAGGAATTACTTTAAGGAGTAATGAGGCTTTTTACCTGATTAGATATTTAGTGTGACCCAGTTATTCAGAGAACACTTACATTATGCTCAGAGAAAAACACACAGGTATACATATAAATATAAAAATAAAAAAATCTGTATTCTTTTGGAAATTCTCATTTAGACGATATCTTAAAAGAATTTAAATCAATATGATAGTGAATATTTTTCTTTAAAGAAACTTTAAAGATTCTGGCTGCATATCATGCCCACTTAAAAGTTTTATCCTTCTGTTTTCTATGAATTTAGTTAATTTGATGTTCTGGAGTCAGGGCCAACCAATTTCATACAATGGAACAATGCTCAGTACTTCATTTTTCCAGCACAGGTGCTAATATCACTAAGCATCTATGTATTTTTATTTGCAACAGTAAACAGAATTCTTGAGTGATTTCATACAACATGGAAAAACAACATCAATGCTGACTGGTTTTCTGATGTTCATCAGTTTGTAAACAAATATCTTTATCAGTATGCAAGGATTAAATTGAAATGAAAGAAATAACTCACAAGGTAATGCCTTATCTGAGTCACATTCTGTACCTTTACAGTAAGAGTGGCAGAATATGTCTCTAAGCTTATCTGCAATATTTTGCCTTTTTTTTTTGTTTTGTTTTGCAGCCTGTTGTTTTGATAGATTTTTCATATTTCATCCTCATTTGCTAACTGGGTGCCCGTGTTCCAAGACTCTGCTTATAGTTTATGTAACAATATGTACTTCATTATGGTTTTTCTTTCCTGAATTTTCTATTTCCTTTCATAGTTCACATACTCAGCTGTATTGTGGCTTCACAGTGAAGAAAACAATTTTAGTTTAATTTGTATGGCTTCTTTTAGTTTAAAGACCTTTGTTGTTCTTTTCTTCATAATAAATTTTAAGTATGCAGGTTTTAATATAAAGAATTGAAACTGAAGTGGAACAACAAGATAACCAATATTTTAGCAATGTGTGAACAGGTAAATTTATTAATAATAAGAAATTGCTCAGAATAAAAGGTCCTGGAAATTTTAATTTTATTTTTTTTCTTTTTAAATAGAAATATTCTCAAAATAGCATTTATTTTGAACATATAAATAATTTTTGGAGAAAATACAAAGAAGCTTGTTTAATTACAAGTCACTTAACACACCTTTAAAAATTTATTATCTGTGTCAGAATTTTGTTTGCTCTGAATCATCATAATAGCAAAGACATTTATAACCAATATCATTATTATATGCTAAAATTTTGTAAATGTGATAAATCTATATAGAGTTTTGCAAGTGCTACCATGGTAAAAAAGCAATAAGTCTTAAGCTTTTCTCATTTTTAGCCTCCCTGAAGATTTTCCTTAGCATCTTTGTGAAACATTTAAGCTTATTTGTGACATGACATATTTGAGGCTACTAGCAAGAGATGTTTGGTTATCTTTTGCAGAGTCTTTATAAGAAAGGTCACAAACTCCAGTGGTCAACAGACCACAGTTTGAGAACCATGAATACCTGGATATATGCAGAGCCAGACCAAAACTCAGGTGTATTTTAAACAGGCTTTATATACCATCATCATTAAGGCATTCAGTTACCTCTACAGCTCTCTCAGCAACAATACCATAGTCAGATGATAAGGGCTGGCCACAGGCACTCAGAGTTCTGGGAAATTACTTGCTCCAGCAATCCCAAATATTTAAGAGTGCATTTGACTATTTGCCACTCCTTCCGCAGCTCTCCAAGCCAGGAAGTTAAACCAAAGTGCAGGGCTGAGCTTGGCTGCTCTGTGCTGCTCTGGCAAGGTTTGCAGATGACTTCTGTGCCTGTCCCTGTCCCAGCAAGGCGAAGCTAGGATGCTAGTGCTGTCCCATACGGAGGAGGCATGCATGGCAGGAAAGGAGAGACAAAAGTGGAAACAGCTGCTTCAGGGTGCAGAAACGCCTCTGCCAGGACTCGGATACCTGCTCCCTCCCTGTTCTGCCAAAGTTATCACATTCTTGCAGGCTCTGCAGTGCTCTGCTGTTGTGGAAAATCTATCCTTGGGTGTTTGAACTACCAAAGTGATTTAAACTAAATGTGGTAGCCTTATTATCATTCTTCTATTGTTAGACTCAGAAATACCCTGCTGTAGTATTTGGATTTCTTTTTTAGTATTAAGGAATAACATACTTTGTGTTTTTCCTGTGATGGAGAAATATTATGAAAAAACAGCCAGATAAAATGAAGCAAGTATTTATGTGGGCAACTGGAAGGATACAGATGTAGGAAATTTCTTAAAATCAGCACTTTAAATCCAGGGAAATCTGAATTTAAGTTTTACTGAAAGCAAATCTTCTTATGTTAAGATGAATAGCCTACACACAACCTTTCTTCTGGCTTATACTACAGTCACGAGTAGGGGATGGTGGGGGAGGAAGAATGCAAATGCCAATCTCGAGACTTTAAAAGTCTAATTTAAGACCATGAGCAATGCTTCAATCACAGTTATACATGGATCATAATCTATAAAATTATTATAGGGTGAGTGCATCACTGCTCCAAACTGCAGTCAAAGAGTGATTACAGGATTCTGTCAAACTAGAGGGCACATCAAGGAGGGGCCCATGAGTCTCTCTTCTTGAGTCAGTAATAGGCAATACCAGCATTAACAGTTTGGATGATGGGCAATAATCTTCTTCAAAAATCCACAGATGACACCAAAGGGGAAAGCAGCTGAAAACACTTTTCAGAAAGTGTCCAATTCAAAGTGATCTTGATAACTTGGAGAAATAGCCCCAAACCACTGAGGTAATATTCAGTAAAGCTGAGTACAAAGTACTGCATTTAAGGAGAATGACAGAAGTAAAAAATTGAGGAAAAACTGTTTAGGCTGCAGGCCATGTGGAAGGGGTGAGTGTCTGTTGTGGACTAGAGACTAAATATAAGTTGAATAACAAAACACATACGCAGAAATTGGAAAGTCATTTTATATTCTCAACATTAGTGATTCCTCAGATGGGGTACTGATGTCCACTGTGAAGAGAAAAGCCAACCAAATAGAAAAAGAATAAGTGGTTAAAAAGAGGACAAAGAACAAAACCTTTCAAACAGAAAAGTTAATAAATTATCTGATTTTTAACTGTTTTAAAGTATCAAGAATAAAAAATTACCTATATGGAAAATTGAAGGAACCAGTTTTCTTAAGTGTTAAAAAAAATGAAAAAACGTTATTACTGGAAGCATGTTTTACAATATTCAAGTATATAAGAGACTCCTATAAAGAGGGTAAGTTCAGCTCTACTTTATGTCCATTCAAAGTCAGTCGAGGCAGTAGGGATTAAGCAACCCTAGAAAAGCTAAAGACAGGGTAGCAGAAAAAGCTTTCAGGCTATCTCCCCGGTTAGCCAGAAACATTGAGAGATCTGTGTTTAAGGGCGCAAAAGGAAACTGGAGATACATCAGAAAGGATCTGCAAAGTATCTTTGAACCTGTCTTAGAGCAGAATAATGTACTGGATGATATCTTGATATTCCAGAGTTCCTCTTGGGGTTTCCTGCACAGGGCCAGGAGTTGGACTGGGTGATCCTGATGGATTCCTTTCAACTCAGCATATTCTATGATTCTAGGGTTCCATATTGCATGTCCCAAAGGTAGATATCTAGATACTTCTTTACCATGTGACTCTCTACCTTATAAGAGAGTAATTTTCCCCATAGCTGTGTAGAAATAGTGGATGTCTGGAAAAATTTAAAAAAAAAATCATTGTATGCTTTTTGATATAACCAGAGGTTAAAAGCACTAAGTATTAGAAGAGTAATAAACTTTTCAGGATGACAATATTGGAAATCTCATCTCCTCTATTATTTAGATTACTTTCAGCTCACTGGAGGAAATGGTATATTTAGGAGTTTTTTTTCCCTAATGAATCCAGAAAGATTCCAACCCAAGGGTCTCTAGGCCTAAGTGTGCCTTAGAGGAACCATGAGGTCTGCATATCTACTCGAAATTTGTAGCTTGAATGCCATTCCATTAAACTGCAGGCTAGCTCCCCTTCTGGTACCTATAAATCTTGCTTTTTGGTACGTGAGGATTGGGCCCAGGGATTAATTTGTCTTCTTGACAGTTTATCTGAGGTTGTGATAGAGGAGATGTCTGGAAGCAGGAACCATCTGGTCAAATCAAAGGGTAGATGCAGGTCGCAGCTTCTTTCCCTCACATGTCCTATCACTTACCTGTAGCAATGCTTTGGCAGAGACTTGCATTAAAAGAATGTGATCTTTCAAGAAGTTTGTGCTTGCACACGAATACAAGCTTTTTTAATGATTATGGATTCATTGCTCCTAAATAGAGTTCCATAAAGTTATGTGGCCTAACTGTTTCTCAAGGAGACTTGTAACTAAATGTTCACCTCTAAGTTATCAAAACCAACACTTTTTGCTCCAGAGATCAGTATCAGTGCAGCTGATCATATACCACTGGTGGTTCATGTCTATGGTAATCAATTCTACAGGTAATTTTTCACTACTATCAAAGTTTGAATAACTTGAGCATAACAAGATTAAATAGTGGATCCTGAACAATTTGATGATGAAAGAAAACCTATTATTGAAAAAGTTTGCCCATGTGGAAGCATGCGTCACCATCTGTTTCCCTTCATTTGCATTCAAAGGGCCTGCAGCTCTGCTGTTTAGATTACTTAGGGTATTGGCTAAATGGGTGGAATGGGACATGTTATTTGCATACTGATTTGTTTTGTATGTAAATTATTTTGATGAGTTTTTACCTTATTGAATTGTGCATTGTTATAGTGCGTATATGAATACAACAATCTCAGACTGGGGAAGAATTTTGTAAAACAGAAATGCAAACATAAATAAATATTATTTAATTATTACTCATTGCATATTTAATTCATAAACTCTCTGAATTTAGGGACTGGAATTACAGAAACACAACATTTAAGAACTTGCAGGTATGAGGTGTGAGCAGGTATGCTAGGTGTGTAGTCATTGGCTACCCTCAGCTCAGCTCAAAGAGGCTTCCTGAGGTCTTTTGGGCCTGCTAGCGGTGGGCTTTGTAGGCTAGGTGCTTAATTCTTATTCATCATGCTCTGTATTCTTGCTCAAGGAAATTTTAAACTTTTACTTAAAGAAGTAACCCTTGCGTAGAGTCTTACATAAATTACTCCAAAAGTCAGTGAAAGGCAGTGTACTGGTTGTAATAACAGGGGATCAGATTTGATTAACAAGCTGTTCTCCTGATTTCTTGTATGTGAATAAACTATTCAGTAGCAGCTTAATCTTGAAAGTAATTACCTTCTGTGTATAAATATGTATCACTCTTTTGGCATTTCAGAGGTAAATGCATTAGTGACTGGAGCCTGCCCTGTTTAGCTACATATGTCTTTCCACATAAAACCAATGGATGCTTTCTTCAGTGAACATTGACTCAAACATCCTGGAGATTTAAAGACCATATCCGCAGCTATTTGTGTCCTTAGACACAGCTGTCAGGGGGACCATCTGATGGTGTCATGTCCAAGGCACAACTATTCTGCCTAATTAGCTATGAGCCTGGTGGAAGTGTCTCCTCAATGAAGTTTCAGTACAGCTTGTCTTACTTTCAAGAAGCAAGTCTGATATGATGTCACGAGCAGTGTCCATTGTCTTGTTTGTAGGACATTGTAAGAGCTTTATTATCTTATAATGCTTCTGTCAGACATCAAAAGGTAGCTGACCAATTATACTGAACTGTTTTACAGAAGTGCATCTCATAAAAGCATCAGAAGATGAAAACTCCAGTCAAACATTGTAGAAAAAAAGAATATTTATATTAAATAGATCCTTCCATTATCCAGACTTCAAAATGATTTTGTCATCAATGTGAATCCTCAGCCTTTGTTAGGAGAACCTCTGAATTTCTATTGTTCTATTTTTTAACATGTTAACTAGTCTTGTAACTGCTCTAGAGTTCAGAAATATTTATTCTATATAACTTGCAGAGTGACTCTGAAGATCAACAAACTGCAAAGCTCAGAAATTTGCCAGATGGTCCAAGCAGAGCAAATGTATTACTCCTGCAATTTTAGTAATTACCATTGAAATAGTGGGATTTGGAATGGATCTGAAATTACTTCTTTGGTTCCAAATCTCATAAAGAAAAAAAAATAGATTCATTAATAATAAATCCGTATTTCAAATATTGTACTCCATAGCAACATACATTTTTAACACTGAGAATTTTTTGAGAGAGGACAATAAAGCTTGAAATCCTGTTTTACAAACTGGCCTGGTCAAAATATCAGAACCTGTGCCTTTAACCTGTTAGAAAGCTATCTCAGAACCTCACAGTCTGCCCCTCCAGACATTTATGGAAGTGTGCTTAGGTCTTCTGGGAGGCACTCAGGTACCCACTTCTGATGACAGGGGAACAAGAAGGGAGGAAACACAAGAGGAGGAGCAGGTTTCTCTACCCAAAAATTTCAGTGTTTGGGGTCTTTACACGTGAACACATGTGCAAGGGCTATTTTGGAAAGTGTTCAGGAATGGCTTAAATAAATTTGGTGTCTACTCTATTAGTCTTTGAAGTCAATGGGAGCTTTGTCCAGTGATTTCAAAGGCTTTAAGTTACAGCTTTAAGTTAGTCCAGTAATGGAAGTTAGCTGCACCTTTAAAAGTTCAGAGATTTCTGCCAGTCCATCAGATGAGCTCTGAAGGTATGGTCCAGATGTTAACGCTTCTCACCTGCTTTTAAAACATTTTTCAGGAATTTATATTATATCACCTCAGAAAAAAGAGGAGAAATTTATAGTGGCCCAAAGTACAGAAATGTAAAGCACTAGTTTTTGCTCTCTTTACCTCAAAATGGCTTTTAAGAAGGTATTTTTAGTTTAAAATGAAGTGTCCTATACTGAAAAGCCATCTGACATGGTAGCCTGAAGTTATCAGAAAAAGACTGAAATTTAATCACATCTTCAGCTCTGCCATGTCACTTCAAGGACATACCTGCATGATCAAAAACTAATGAAGTGAAAAATTGCCAAAAGCTTTTAATGAATCAATGAATGAAGAGTCCAACTCTTCTGCTCAGCATTTCTAAATAACTGCACAATGATAGTGATCAATAATATAGATAATTCAGTGTACAGGACAATCTCACTTTTGAAACTTATGTTTGAGCGTGCAAAACAAATTAGAACTAATGACTGTTGTGAAGTTCTGTAAATTACCTCGCACTTCTTAGCTGCATATAGTCTCAATGTGCGCTTAATCTTTTAGAAAATAATTGAACCAGGCTCTCCCTAAGCTTCACCTATCACAGCTACACCAGTACACTATAGCCTGCACTGGAAGCAACTTACTATGGATTTCTTCTAAATCAGTTTCCTCTTTTAATAGAAAAGTCAGAACGAACCTTGGAGGTTTTTTATGTTAATATCAGTTACAGGGTATGTGTGCATGCCCCTATTCCTCAGGTCATTTTTGTTTCCTGGCTATTATGGGGCAGTTTCATTGATCACGTACGTGACTCATAACGGTACATTCTTATTAGTAGAAATGTTTGGCAACATAATCTCTCCCTGGATCATCTAATACATAGGAGCTTGAAGATATTATAGATACTTGAGTAACAGAAATAGTCCTCAGACTTTTGCTTTCAAAAAGTAACCTCTAATGCAGTTGATAAAACTACATATTCCAGGTCTAAGGGCTCAAAATGTCAGTATATAGAAGTAGTGTATTTAACTTGATGATTTGAATACTATGCAATTTTGCTTACATCTGTACTGTAAGTGTATAGTACTGCCACATTGAAATAAAAAAAGTTATACTTCACACAGAAGTATGTAAGGACCATCAAATGAGGCTTGATGCAGTAGTTGGCATATGGTGGGAAAATCACAGGATAAGCAACAGCATTAGCTGCAGTACACTCATGGCTCAGATCACAGAGGAGCAATGACTTGTGACACACTCCTTGGGAGCCAACAAGGCATTCAATGCACAGTAACTCAAATTGTGTTGAGTGCAAAGTTGCACAGCAGAATTTGTCCTGGTGCCCAGTTAAAGTTCTAGTCCATCCTACTTTCTGAGTGCACTATTTATCCAGTTACTTGGAGGGTGGTGGTGTTAGTTCTCTTTCAACCTATGTTCTGAAGGAGTGCAGTGATCCAGACTGGCTTTTTGAAAAAAAAACCTGTCCACATAAGGATTCTGATCTGAGCAGTGCAAACATGTAAATTTAAAAAATGTGTTTCACTCTGAACTGTTGTTTGTGATACAGTGGCCTCATGGCTAAATGCTTTAGTACTGCTGTTCAACCAGAGGCATACAAATTCCCCCTTCCTTTTTCTTGTAAGTGGTGGTGGTGCCCTCTCTCATTGTTAAAAGCAATATCACTGGTTGAGGCAGAAGGGCTTTCTCCTTCTCTTCCTTTTTCTCCCTGCTGTCTTCAATGAACACTTCTAGGACTTGGGGTGCTTTCTTTGAGTGTTGAATCTGTAGAGTCTATCTCTTTGAAACCTTTAGGAGAAAGAGAAAAGTACAGTTAGCACATTCTACTTTGTGCTCCTTTATGGTAATGCTATTAACTATTGTCTCAATATCCTTCACTCACTAAAAGCTAATAGCTGCAAAGAGATAGTTTGCCTTTCTTGCAGGAAATTGCTGCCAACATTTTTTTTTTCTTAACATGATCATACTTGTTGCTTTATAGCAAAGTAATATGTCTCTACTGAGCTGTATGCACCGATGTATGTGCAAATTTTAATTTCTTATTAATACCATAAGAGCAGGTTTCTGAGTTTATACAATCTGATGAGAGTCACAGATCAAGCTTCTGCTAGTTTCCCCTCAGGAGCTGTACACTAAGAGTTGCAAGAAGCAGCAGAAAGTGCAAGACTATTAATCATAGCAAGCAGGCAGACTGGTAGATACGCAACGTCTTCATTCTCACACCTGTGCCCTGCAGTCAACCAAAATCATTTGGCTGAATTAGGTAGTGATATCAATACACCTGTCTTCTCTCTTTTGACGTGGTTTCTGTAGGCTACATTGCAACATGTAGATTTCTGTTGGGAGATACAACGGAAACACAAGGAACTATTGAAAATAAAGCAAAAGCAAGAGCCATAAATACTTAAGGTTTCCCCGTCTTGCAAGGCTGTTTTTTTGTCTTTTAGTGCATATTTTCCTACTCTTATAAGACTGGGAAAATAGAATTCATCTTCAGAAAAACTAGACTCTTAAAATGCAATTGCAAACATATTTAGGATCATGGCTAGAGAAAAGGATAAGAAATCTATTAGTTACTCTCTCTGAGCTGAAATACTGCTGGCATAGTAGATTCAAGCTCTTCCAAGACAGAAAATAAGGTTTCTTAGTATATGTGATAGAGGCAATATCAAATTGGCTGAAATAATCTGGCAAATCTCAACAAAGAGCCATGTTCTTACAACATCACTGTGAAGGGCAGAGCTTTTATAGGACAAATTCCACAAAGGACTTCAGGTATGAAGATACAGAAACTACACGGCACCTGAAAAATGCTAAAATTTAGTATAAGAGAGCATCAATGTTTATCATCCATAATCTCTCTAGTAGATGAGAAATATTTTACCATGTTTTGAGATTTTTTACATCTGTTTTATTTTTCTATTCATCTTCTCAAATTGCTTGTTAGGCAGTTTTCACATGCATATTGGAGCTACGATTGTGTGCTTTCAGTCACAGAAAGTTTTGTATAGTAACTGGAAGGGTTTTTTTTTAAAATCTTGAAGCTTGTATTTGGAATTTGTGGCTGAGCACTTGAATTCATCCAGTCTAATGTCAGCCACTACTCTAGACACAGGACTCTTTAGAGCTTTGCTCATCCCACCTGAGGTCTGCAGCTTTCACCAACTATGCAGAACTTGGCCTGGGAAGTGTCCAAGCATACAAGTTAGACTGGTGTTACAAATAACCTGGTGATATTTTGGATCTTTGGATGGTATTATCATTATCAAAGATTTTTGCTGAAGCATGTTCTGTTTGCCTGAAGAAACATTGTGTCATTGGTTCTATTAAATGCTCTAATTTCTAAAGGCATAAAAGTCCTTTCTAAACAATGCTTCATGCAGAGCAAAATTTTGTCTTAGTACCTGACCTTGCTTTGAAATTGCAAAAGACCATGGCAGTGCATGGTAGTTTAAGTACAGGAAGGACCTGCCAAAAAACAGACAGAATACTGATCACTGAGAAATTTAATTATTCTGACATTTCCTCTGAAAGCACTAATGGGATTAGTAATGCAGAATATATATTTTTCCATAGATGATAAAACAAAGCAATTAGGTAAAATAGAATCATCAAGGGGGGGTGTTAGGGGACCTTTTTATTGCAAGAATAAAGAGTGAAATGCTCAAGTCTCTCTAATAGTAGTGGCAGATACTATGTCTATTATTTCTCTTTCACATTGTTGCAGAATAATGTACCCCTAGGTGTTTTGTTCTGCCTGATTTTCATTTAAGTGGTTCTTGCAAATTATGGTATAGCTTCAAAATGACCTTAGTAAATCCTTTGAGAGTAACTATTTTAGCACTGTGCAAAAAAGACCTCCTCTAATGTCCTATGCTTCATATTTGATTAAATGAATGCATTCTCATCAATTTAAATAATATAACTTGTATAAAATCAAAGAGATCATCAGTGACTTAAGTGATTTTTTTTCTAGCCTAAATATTTTCCATAGGAATCTAAGTTTTCACAGAACCGGAATCATCATATGTTAGTCTCATAAATCTTTGAATAATTTTCTGATGTTTAGTTCACAGGACTATAGGGATCTTAGAGTACCTGCTAGTATAATTTTTTCCATCTATGTGGCCTTGTAAAATTATTTCCACAGTGTAAATGTCAATATTTTATTATACCTTATCTATCAAAGAGCCCTCACTTTGACCTCTACAGACTACTTTAAATGTAGACATATTAGATAGTGACACTGAGCCCAGTTTATTCTGCATATAAGTATGTGTCACGTTGCATAGGCAGTCAAAAGAGATACTTTATTTAGCATTCATTATGAGGAGGAAAGAGGTGTGCCTCTGCAAGTATTTAGTAGAGCCATGACTTTAGACCCCCTCACTGACTGTCAATAAGACAAAGAACTATTTGTTGGCAGCAGCTGGTATTTTTGCAAGGAATGTGTTCAGCTTTCAGTTCTGCTCATCTCTCCAAAACGATCAATGCTGGACTGAGAAGGACTTGTCTCCTAGGCAGCAGTGATTGTAACAGGGAAAAGTACACGGGAAAAGAGGAGAGAGGGAGAACCACAGTGTAGGTGGAGCAATTGGTGGTCTAAATCCCATCTGTATTTGATTTACAGGAGAGAGACAGAATCTTTGGTGGGAGAGGGGGAGGTGAGAATGGGATGTAAATAATCAAAGTTCTTGAAAGGGATAAAATAGGAAAAGGCAGAAAGGATGGACAGAGTTTACAGCATGGTTAGGAAAGAGAAAATGAAAAAATGGTAGTGTGATATAGGCAGCTAAAAAAGTAAAGGAACATTTGAGTGGTGAGCGACTGAGGGCTGGGAATAGTGCAAACAGAGCAGCACAGAGAGGAGATGCAGGTGGTAACAAAAAATTTCAGATACATCCTCAGAGGCAGAGGCAGCTGGAGACAATGTACAGCACTCAGAGAGGAAAGTGAGTTTGGGAGGAAGTTTGTGTGATGAAGAACAGAGGGATGTAAGGATTCCTGGAAGCCAGTAATGCTGTCAACCACTAGAAGCCAAGTGTGTAGTCTTTTTATTCTGTCACTACCTTCATATGCATCTCAGTCATGACAGAGCATTCTGATTCTGCTCTAGGAAAGAGTCTAAAAGGTAGTTTAGCTCAGAAAGGAAACATTCACTATTTTCTAGGTCTTTACTGAATTTTCTGTCATCTACACACCCATTCTTTTGATGAAGTTGATTCCTAAATCATGGAAGTAAATTGATAAACTTTTTGGTGTAGAAGCATTTTGAGTTGAACTGTGATTCATTTATTTCTCACAAAGGGCAATTACAGGCTGATAATTGACCCATTACTTTCCACTGAATTTGAATTAGTTCACACTGGAAATCAGTTACCCAAATTCCCAAACGTACTTTGTAGGATAATGAAAATTAAAAAATTTGTGAGTGTGTTCAAAGGATGATGTTGTAATTGACATTTGTGAAAAGTGTAGGTTTCTCCACTTTGTACTTCTGCACCTGAGCATCTGGAGAAAATAATGAGTACAAGTATTTCAGTCACTTTGCACTAAATTATGAAACAAACAATTTGTTTTGAGCTTTCTAGATTATGGAAATCCTGTGGAAGCATGGAAGTGCAGGGGAGGAGATTAAAATATGCAAATTTCTGTTTCAGCTGTCAGCTCTGTTTTTTTGAGCTTGGCCTCAGCTGAATTAAAAGCAGTCACAGATCATCCAAGAGCTGAATAACCTTTCGATGCAGCAGTTTCAGAAGGCTGAAGGTGATGATATTGGCCTCTGTGTTTACTGATAAATCCTTTGTTCTTCTGCCATTCTGTTCTTTCTGGAATTTTTAATCCAGCCTCAAGCATCATCACGCCATAGCAGATATATCTTGAAAGGTGACCACAGTGGCTTCTCCTGTGTGATACAGCCCTCTTGCCAACATGAGACAGTGCTTTCCCCACTCTCCTCCCCTCTGATCCATGAACTCACACTGAGCTAATGTCAGAGGATTTGCTGTGGCATTCTGGTGGAGTGATAAAGGAACAAGCTACAAGAAACACGGAGAAGAGATGGTGGCCTCCTCATTCCTCAAGTGCAGAGGAAATCCTAATTTGTGTGTTCCTCCTGCTAGTTGTGCTGATTCTGCAATAAACAAGAAAGCATCCAGGTTGATTATTTAAAGCCAAAGTCTTCCCATTTCAACAGATATAGTTCCACAAATACATCTTGAACACTACTGTAAAAAAAGAAATATTTTACTTGAGGGAAATAGCTCATGTTCATCTTAGTGTAAGCCTGTTTGAATGGTTAAAATGTTCACTCTTCCATGTCAGTTTTTAATTAAAGCATTTTGAATGGTGGGAAAATATTTCTTCAAAACTAAAATTTAGAGTCAGACTGAGAAAAAATACCAGACTTCCTTTAGTTAGTAGGAGTTGAATGTACCATCTGTCTTTTCCTCTAAGGTATGCTACACATCTCTCCAGATTTCTCTCTTCTCTAACTGAATAGATGGGTTTCAGCTAATTTCTCATTGTAATAACTCACGGGTTTTCTATTTGGATCTTTTTTTTATCTTCACACATTTTGGATATTTCTAGTTCCCTCTGTACTATTCCTCTGCTCTCAGAGGTATTTGCAGTTTCTGTCCATTTGTTTCAAGTGAATTTCATTAAGGTTTTTATTTGTTCTATTCCCTAAATCACTAAGGCTAACTCGCCATATTCCCATTGCATGTTTTGCCCTGCATTACTTTCCTGCCTTGCAAGTCCCTTGGCATAACAGGTTTTCAGTTACATGCCAGTGATCTTACAAAGACTGAATACGAATTAATTTGCAGACATTTTAAATGATAACAAACCCAAAGAGTTTGCACAGATAATTCCAGCTTCGCTACCATTTCTCTTAAAAAAATAATTAGGTTTGTCTGGAGATATTTCTTCTTTTTAAGGCTTCCTGCTTCCACCAATGATTCATTCTTATATTTACCCTTTGGCCAGTCGCTGGAGACCTTGTAAGCGAAGACTATGGTGTGAAACAGATTCTTGGTTTCATATTGAACAAACCCATATTCTCTCTCTCTGTGTATATGTTTGTTTGTTTGCCTGAATCCATGATACTAGCTGTACTGCCTCTGCCCTCATGCTCCTGCAGCTGCGAACGACTGATTGCTGTTGCCTTGGTTAGAAAACAAGAGCAAGGCCAACATATTACTTTCCCATCACACCCTCTCGGCCTCCCCAGAGCAACTTGTCAGAGGCTTCCTGGGACAGAGCTGTCTTTGAACTGAGAAATTGCAGTAGGATTCTTCTGTCACAGCTTTGTTCAATTGCTTCTTCAACCCATGCATGCACAAAAACCTGTAGCAAGGAGTTTGAAAACATTAAGTAGGTATTAAATGAGCGATATTTCAGACCAATTATCTTGAATAGAAGTATACCAGGTACTCAAAGTAAACTGACAAGTCTTTTCCTTCAGTTTATTGGCTGTTTTCTCTGTTTTTTTGGTCCTTTCCCCTGTAAAATAACTTTGTTTTATAATTACTTCAAGGAGGTAAAAGCCCTGAGGAGAATCTAGTTGAAGAAGGCAATTCAGTCAGTTTATGAGATTGAGACTGCCCAGAATTGAATAGGATGTTAAAAAAATGTAACCCAGACAATTACCGCTAAAGAATCTGTACACTGTAATGTAGTCAGACAAGCATACTATAGAAGAATAGATTAAGATATGAAATATGATTAAGCTACGATGAGATATTTACATTAATTTTCATTAGAATATGTTTGATTTATTTCTCCAAAGCAGACATTTAATAGACACAGCACTGAATCAATGACAAGTCATAAATTACTCATTTCAGGAGGCACACCACACTGGCTCAGGTTTGGAGACAGCCTGCCAGCCACAGGGCTACCTCCTGTCTCCTCCTGGGTTTGGTGGAAGTAGTGTCTAGTTAGAAACTTAAAAATATATTGCTGCTTTTCCCAGTGAATTAAAATAAATCATGGAGACCAGCTGCTACTTCCTTACTTTCCACCTTTTCCCGTATGCATGCATGTCCTGACCAAACTTGAAGTCTGGCCAACTCCTGAAGGAGTTGTCCTTTATGCTCTCTAATCCCTGTGTGCTTAAACTACTACTGTGTTCACCAAGTTTTGGCATCACAGTCAATACCCCCATTAAAGTTTAAACCTCAGAGCACTGAACAGTCTCTCCTCATGTAACATTAACTAGGACCTGTTCACATATTGAGTTTTTGTCTTTTCTTCAAAGAATGATTAATCATTTCACAGAAAACTATGCCTGTTTGAAGAGGGAAACCTTTGTCTTGTATTCATGCAAATTATGAAATATGTTTCTATTGCCAGTCCTTAGGTATTTGTGGGTGGGTGGAATAAAGAAAGGAAGAATCATATGAGAAGTATGAAATATATTTTAACAGGTTAAAAAATAAATGAAACTGTCTATGATATTTGAGTTTCTCCTAAAAATATGTCTGAATGTAATTTCTAGTTTCAGTGGTTATGGGGGTTCCAATCTAATCCATTTACTGCCTCTTAGAAGAAGATTACAGCAGCCTTGGGGTAACTCAAAGGTGATGAAAGAGACACTACAGAATATTCCTTTCAAATATTAAGTATACATGGTCCTCTTAGATTAGCAATAAAGCAAATCTCCAATGTTACACCATTCTGAGCTTTAATTATCCACCTGACTATGCAGATTTTCTGAGAAAGAGAATCAGTTTCCTTTTGTGTGATTAAAATTCTTTTCTGGTAATGAATGATGCCATGCTGTTAGTTTCATAAGTCCTTTACACGTTCTTTTAAATCATTATACAGCACAAGAGTCAAATCCTACACTGGATTCTTTTGCTTGCATAACAAACCGAAAATTTTGTTAGCTATTTGTATTCATTATGCTATCCAGATGTACAGCTCTGTAAGAGTAATAGATTAACCAGAGGATGCAACTGAACCTACACAATGAAAAGCACTGATACTTCTCAAAGACAAAATTGCTGTAGTGCTAAAGGACTGGAAAGTACCCATTATTTTTGTGTGTGCATATGGAAAAAAAGGCTAGTAAAAACATTGATTTTTTTGCTGTTATGATGTTTCCAAGGATTTAGAAAAAGTAAACATCTATTTTAAATTTTTTTTCCAGCAAAAGATGAAGGCTAAAGTTTCATGAATCAGTGACTAGACTTCCAAGGACAGTATATGAAGAACATGATCATAAGTTAACTGTAAAGTGAGTGAACGATAGAGATTAGAAACCACTTAAATTGATGGGCCACTTTAGACAGAAAGTATAAGGAGCAGCAAGAAATACTCAGAAATGCATGGGAAAAATAAGCAAATTTATTGCTTTGCAAACATTTATTCAATTCATGGAAAACCATCAAGGATACGAAGATGGCTGAAAGTATAGCATACCACCACTATTTCAGAAAGCCTTGGGATACACCATAAAACTGCAAACAAGATATATGAGAAGCTACACTTATTTTTGGAAAGGTCTGCCTTTGAAGCCACTGAACTATGGGTGGCAAACTGCAGCAATATATTAAAAACCAATTGGTGTTCATTCCATAAATCAAGTGGAAATGGCAGTATGTTCTCTGTGTCACAGTACTTACACTAAAGAAAAGGAATCCACTAAACATGCTTGTGTATTCAACAAGACATGAAGAACAAGAACTAGTCATCTTACAGTGCAGGACAATTAAAGGGGCTGCAGTGTTCTGTTTGGTCCTGATGATTCTTTCTGATGTGAATATTACCTCCTTTCATTCCTGCTGCATACATATAGAGTGATAGCTCATGAAAGGCTTGAAGAAATGAAGGGATAGGAGGGGTGCAGGAAATGTCAATTTTCATTGTACCATGAGGAAGAGAGTAAGATAAGTCACAGTTAAATAATTTAATTTTTTTAATTTCCAGGTTCTATCTCCAGTATGTCCATCAGCATCACACTGTTTGCAACGTACGTTTGCTAATGGCTTATGAACACAACTCTCCCGCTTCAGTTAAATTTCTTATAATATATCAAGGCAGAGATACCTCTTTAGGAACTCTGAGAAGTGGGAATAGAGAGCATGATAAAAAAGTATTGTAAGTTTTGTTAGGAGCACTGGACAGCTCTGAAATTACCTTCCAATTCAGGTGTTCACACATTTTGTTACATATAAACAGAAATACCAATAAAAGACTGACAGGCAAAACAACCTTGAGATATTTGGAACTGAGAACAGGGGAAAAAAATCAGTGTTTATGTTTTCCCTTATGAATAATCAATATTACGGCTTTACTTGTAATATTCCAGTCACTTCAGTTTTTGGAGTAAGGGTTTGAAATATTTTTTGGGAAGAGCAACAGGTTTTCAGCGAGGGGTATACTATTTTTAGCCCACCAAATCTGACAACTTGGAGGGAACTGTGAGAACTCAGGAAAGAGCAAACTGCTGAGCCAGGGTTGTGAAAACACAGCGGCAGATCAATGTCTCTGCTGCTGGCAACATGGAACAAGCTGTGACAGAGACCCTGGATATGGGTGAAATGGAAAAGGCTAGGCTATGTGGAGTCAGGACGGGAAGTTCGAGGAGTGCATGTGGGCACTGAACTGGAATGAGGTCCCAAGGGCTTGAGCCTAGAGCATTTCTCATTTTATATTTTTATAGCTGATTGAGCCTACTTCAGTTGGCACTCATCCCCACCAAACTTCACCTTTCTTTAAGACCTAGACAATGGGTTCTAAAGATCCAATTTTTTTAATGCATTTTCCATTTGCTTTTCAGTAGTTTTATCTAAACCATGTTTCCTTGGCTCATTGGCGATAAAATCCCCGTACATGAGCAACAAGAAAAGAATTTAAGCTTTGTGATTACTTTTTCTCTTTTGCATGGATTCTAGTCTCTCTTTGCACAACAAATTCTACTTTTGGGGTGAATTAGGAGTATGTGATGAAATAGACCTATTTTTTGAAGGATCCTTGCTTCATTTGTAGCAAAAGCTGAAAGGTGTATAGAGAATGAAAAAGGAACTGGGGGAAAAGAACTAATAATGGTGTCCTGGCTGAGGATGTTGAAATCCATCCAGGACACTGGATTCTATATGTACATCTGCCAAAAATTTCCCAGTATGATCCTGGACAGGTCATTCACCCAAACTTCTCACAGGTGTTCTGTGGTTATGTTTTTTGTCTACTCTTAGTCATCAGTACAGCTGGGCTCGTGCTGTTTATTTGCAGAAGGTTCTATTATTGATTTCTATACCAAATCAGTGCACATTCCTTAGATGAGATAATTTCTGGTGGGTCAATTTTTATTAAGCAAGTGATTTCACACTGTTTAAACAGAGTAGTAATTTTGAGTTTTCACTATCATGCAAGAAGTCTATCCACTTTTTAAACTTTTTTATGGTGCTTCAAAAGTCAAACTTCAATTTAGGCACTTGATATTCCCAAAATTCAGTGCTCCTGTCAAGATGAAATTTCAGTGTGTACTGAAATAGAACCAAAAAGCCTGTTTTCAAGAAAAGTGTCTGTTCTAGGAGATAGGAGTTCATTTGTTTCCATCACAGGTACTCTTCACAATGGCAAGCCAGTGGTGTGGGGTCTTGAACACTTGCTGCTTTATAAAATTGATGTTCTGAAAACATCATAGGCTCTTGAATTCTCAAACATTAAACTGGTAGTTATTTTTTACCTTAGTGGATCTGTGCCTTGGCTCTCCAGCCAAAAAGTGAGGATAATAAACTCTCAGGATTGTGTGAATATTCAGAGATAACAGTAACAACTGTAATGGAAGAGCCTATGAAGAAGCTAATATTTCTAACTTTTAGTGGGATTTGAATGCTGTGAAGTAAATAAGACCTGGGGCCATACTCTGCAAAATTAAAAGAGCCACGTAGCTCATCACTAATTAGGCATCAGCTATTCTGTTCCCTGGTACAGCTGAAATGGCAAATAAAGCAATATATGATCATGCACTACAAGAGCATCATAAACATTAACTCCAAGGAACTTGAGTTGAGGTGTTTCAAGGAACCAAATTCTGATTCCTGCTCTGTGAGAATCTGCAAAGTAGGAGAGATTGCAAATTACAAACCTTAATATTGTTATAAGAAGGGTAATTACAAAAATTATTTCAATTGCAATTATTTCAATTGCTACACACTCTCCTACATTTTTAGTAAATTCAAAGGAATAGATATACATAAATTATTTTGGGAGAAAATAGTCTATATTTATTTATATTTCACTTGCTTTTCAAACCACATTTTTCAGGCTAATTAATGAAACCTGTACAAAATATACTCTCCTGATGTTTCCAGTCCTGCCAGATTTCAGGAAAAGTCTTTTCTGTCTGCAAATCCTTATTTATTAATTCTAGATCAAGCTTTAGGCTCTGGAACACAGTTAAAAAATTTCTGATATGCTATAATGGTCCAAATATTTTATATCATATTGGAGAGAGAGCACTGAAGGCTAGTTATTACAAATCCCTAACAAGAATGTTCTACCAGGCTTTTAAGTTATGAACTTTGAGTATAACTATTGAAGAACTGTTGAGAACAAGCAAGAACTGTTAAAAAGTGAAAGATACTCCTATGGAAAGCCTCTCTACTTTCTTAATGATCAAAAAGAAATAATTTTCGGGGAATCTCAAAGGGAATGGCACTGAGATTTTCAATGCCATTCAAACCTAAGGGAGGAAAGAGAGAAAGAGATCTTGCTTTTCCACTTTCTGTAACAACAGAAAAATTCACTTTGAGTCTTACCTAAGAGTTTAAAATAGTGTCAACTGATAATTATTATTTTTACAAACACACTGAAGATTTAAGGAAATATTTAGGAGAAGATATATCCATCTTTCAAAATATTTTAGAACTATAAATATGCTATTTTTTAATTGCTACTATTTTTATTAATGCAATGTTTACATTCTCATTTTTTAAAATGAAAAATTTCGTGAATACACAATATTTATATTCACTTGAGGATTAGCTGGTTATAAGGAATTATGTATGCAACAGACCTTCAGAAATAAGATCGAAAATACTCTCCTCTTCTGAATTCTTAAGAACTGTCTATATGCCTGTGGGGACAGTTTATGTCAAAGAATTTCTTTAAAAACTTTAAAAAATTCAAACACTTTATTGGTAATGACTTATTTATAAAGCATACATGTTTGGACTAACTCGAAACAGAATCTGAACTTCTGTTAAAAGCAATTGAACTAAATAAATATCTTTAAAAAAGTAGTGAATTCAGGAAAGACCTTAAAATGGAAGTATCTTTCCAGAGTTCCTGACATGGAGCACGTGTCCCCCTTCATACACATGAGCTGAAGAAGCTGCCAACACTGCCAGTGTAGCAGCTACACCAACAAAGGATAGCAGCAGCTTGAACAAAAATTTGGGGTGGGTCCTGGAGAGGTGTTCTCTCTCTTGTGAAACTATGGAAGGAGGAAAGGTAAATTATCTTCGAATGAAGAAAGCAAAGCAAAGCATAATTCTTATACTTTGCCTTCAGCTCTTTTGCTATCTCATCACATTCCTCTGCCTTTGTCAAGCAAATAAACAAGAAGACCAGGAACGGAGCTGCCTGGCACCATCGTGAAATGTTACCTGCTGTTTCACGGTATCACCTTAATACTATCACCAAAGTAAAAAAAGCCAGAGAAAAATATGAAAACCCACTGATCACATTTATCTGTTTCTTCTAATGATCTCAGGAAATACTAAAATGTCATTTTGTTTTAAATATCAGAAGACTTTTCTGTTGAAACACAAAATAATGCAAACCGTAACCTTTAGTAGAGCTTACAGTAGATTCAGTCTGCTGACTTAAGGCATTTACTCAGACAACTGATGAACTAAATTTAAATACCCTTTTTTACTTTATCTGCCTTTTTTTATGATTCTTTCACTTGACTTTTATACATAAGGAAGAGGAACTGACTGACACTAAACGGACTTCTCTTGACTGACTGCAAACCATGCTGTTACACCAAAAAACAGAAGCCAGGTCATAATTTGAGTGAAATGTACTTCCTTGACTTAGATGAATAAGACCTGTGACCTCTCGGAGGTCACATCAGTCTTCAAATTGTGACTTTTATTGTATCAGGGAAGTCAGTAGCAAATGCTTTGTCTCTTTTCTAATGATAAAAGGACTGTAGTTGGTACATTTTATTTCTTTTCCACTTACAGTATTCCTCCTAACATGGCAAAGAAGTTAATTAACTAAAACAATGAGTCACACTTCAGAGTGTTTTTTGAGGAAAGTAGTGTTTAAGAGCCTGTCTCACGCTTTCTGTTTCTCCAAATGGTTAGGTAAGTTCTTGGTACGGCTCTAAGTTAAAACTACCCTTTTTGCTCTGCCAAGGCTTTCTTAATAGAGAATGTCCATATGTAACACACATGGTTGCTAACAGAAGGACTCAGAACATCCTGGCTTACTTTTTACTTTATATGATTAACATCATAAACAGATTTAATGCTGCTAGGTTCAGTGGGAAAAATCCTATTGAGTTCTGAAAAACGTTTCACAGTTGTTTGCGCTGATATCCAGCACTAATTGGGTTTTGCCACCTTGGAAGACTTTTACATTCAACCATCCCCTGTCTGGGAGAGTACTCCGGAGTGCCATGCCATCTATGCACAGATAGCCCCCTAATTAGCCGCTCTGGAGGTACTTTCCGACACGTAGCAGCTGAGTGTGATGTTGTCTGTGTAAGCAGAAAGCATCAGGCTGATTTAAAGTGCTTTTTCTCAATATAGAGAGTACCTCAGAACTCATTTCACAGCTGGATTTCAGCTAACGAATACATTCAAAAGGCTCTGTTTATTTCTAAGAGAAAAGTCTGGCTAGAATCTTCTTGGTGCTTTAAAGGCTGGACTTTCCAGGTTGACCTAGAATCACCTAAACCTCCCAGGTGAGTACTATCCTACACTTTTACTCGATGCCACAGAAAGAGACTGACAATGCCAGTTAAAGGATAAGACAATGGAGTGGCAACATATGTGTGAGAGGTGTTACTCCTGATGAACACAAGAGGCATTTAACATTTAAGTAGTCAGTGTAAGAGTATTAATTTGAAGATTCATCTGCCTAGGTCTATAGCTGTAAAGCGCTTACAGGTACTACAGGACACCTACAAGAGGTTCCTCCATTCATTTGCCTTTTAGCCTGTCATATTACATGCTGTATGCAGGCATCCTAGGAAGACTAGTCTCCAGAGGTGTCTTATATGAGCCAGTATAAAGACTGATTTCTCAACTCTTCCCACTCTGTGTCAATGCCAAGAAAAAGAGACTGCTAATTCAAGCTAATGAACAGTCAAACTCATGACTTTGCAGCATCTGGACATAAAACGTTATACAGAGAACAGGAAGAGGATGAGATTAAATCTTTGATTAAATCTGTAATCTAACTGACACGCAATATCAAGGGAGATAGTACAAGTAGGAAGTAAAGCTAAGAGTAGATAAGGGGGCTTATGTTCTTGTGCCTCCAGACTGCCCACTGAAAAATGAAGTTGAGCCTTTCTGCAGTTAGGCTAATAGTAGTTGCTCAAGGTGGTGTGGATCAGCTGGGCACCACTGCCGATAGTTGTACTTGATTTGAGGGCAAATTGGGGCACAGATGGAAGGAAAACCTTTGTGTGCCAAATGTTCCACTTGTAACTGAGCCAACTTCAACTCAAGAATGGAAGCCAGAAATTTCAGCATTGTCCTGCTGACTCACCAGACTTTCAATGATGTAATGGCGCAAAGCTTCTCTTAGGAATTAGCTCTTTTACTGCCTGATCTCCTATTTCCATCCTACGTACAGCATAAAGCATATGCTGTGGGAATACAAACAAGAAAAAAATCTGTTTTCCTCATTTAAGATGCTATTTCCAGTTTTCTTCAGGGGAATGCAGCTGCAGATGTAGGTATACTCAGTAAGAGAGCTGAAGAAATGGAAGTTTCCCATATTGTAAGTGATGGAGAGCTCTTGTTTCCACCAATCTCTGTAGAAAATGAAGCAATAGCAGTGTGAGAAATCCAGAAAGAGTTTCTGCATTGTTCTGTTTAGCTAGAAGATTGTGTAAGCAAAACCAGACCACTACTACTACTCAGAAGAACTCACAAATGACAAACACTTAAGATGTAAAAACCATTAGAGAAATAAAACTATGAAATAAGTGTCAAAGTAAATTAGATGATTGTTCAAGTTGTTTTAGAAAAAAAAACTGGGGAAAAAGTGTCTCTTGTTAATATTTGCCTTCCTTCTTTTAATTTTAGTAAGGTTCAGGAGAGTCTTCAACAGACTAGCTAAACATGTTAGGAAAATGAACTGAACAGAATATTTTCGTTCCATAAATGTGCATCTACTTAAAACAAAGTCATTAGAGCAAACATAAATCCTAATGAAAACAAAGTACAAGTATGGAAAATTCTAATTCAGACTCTAATTGTGTTGCATCTGCACCAGCTGTAACGCAGCTACCACAGAAAATAATTTACTCCTGTTCTCTGAACTGAATTTCTCTTTCACTTTCAGCTTTGCCTTAAAGAATATGGATGAGATTTTCTTATTCTGAATGCAGATATTGTCACTAAAAGATTTCCAAATTCTTTTAATTCACCAGGCACTGAAACAGCTGTTTTTAGAGCAGTCGTTGTCATCATCCCAAGATCTCATGAGGCAAGCAGGAAAATTTGGTTTATGCTCACAGTGGGAAAAAAAGGCATGGTTGTAGAGTGTGGAAGAAAATATTCTTTAATATAAACCATTGCTTTTCAGAACAATATGACTTTGTTCAGAGTTAAGTGTTTCAAAGGAAAACTGAGAAACCTGGTATGCTTACTCATGGATGATACATTTTGCCTTTTCAAGGTTTGTGGAGGACAAACTCTCCTCTTTCCAAATGGGAAGGATAACTCAGAAGGAAGGGTGTTCACCTAGGATCTGACACATCTGGGACATGTTCCTTATTCTGTTGCAGATTTATTGCATGAGTTTACATATGGCATTCAGTCTGAACTTGAAATTAATGTCAAAATGCAACATTGAGGCATCACTAACATTAATAAGTCATTGCAGAGTTTTAAGCACTGTTAACTTTTGCCTGTGCATAGGTGATATTCTCCAGCAGTGATTGGCATGTTTAATGTGTACATAACTTACAGAAATGAGCAGCTGCAGAACAAGACTTTCTGGTATGGCTATGTGCTTTTTTAATGTAATAAAGCAATGTTTAGAGTACCATTCTGGGCTTAGATCATCAGTGTGCCTTATTAAAAGCAAAAAAGTTGACCTATATCTCCCTCTCAATATATCTGCCTATGCTGAGAGACAAATACCAGGCTCTTGAGCGTGCTGCAGTGTGTTGCTCATAGTCCATTTTTGAAGCTGTTAATTTTTTCTTGAAATAATGAAAACATTAATAGTGTCTAAGAATGAAGAAAGAAATCAATAAGCTGACGCTCTAATCCAACTGGCAGACAACAGAATCAAAACAAAAGTCTCATTTTATTCTATAATTTCCAGCTGGCTGGCTTGTACACCTTCACAGAATTACAAGATTGTTGAGTTGGGAAGGATCTCTGGAGACAATGAGTAAGACAGAGGTTCTTTGAAGCTATAGATTGTACTCTCAGGCTATAACTAAACTGCAGGAAATGCAAAGACGTCCCAGCTTCCAGATTCTCTTGTCCAATATACTTGCAGCCTCCTTCAAAGGTCGGGTGAGATTTACATATATATTTTTTCATCCTCACTTCCCCTCCCCTGTTGTCATTCACATAGGAAGAAACTCTCAGTATAATACAGGCTGACAGGATCCTGGATCCTCACTTGTGAAGTGAGGAAAATACAGCATCACCAAACAGTAAAACTTACTGAGTTTTTCAAGGATTTAAGCCTTATGAAAGTGTCAGAGAAGCAATCATTTCTCCTCGATTCATTTCTTTCACTTCATAGTAAGTAGTAGAGAACAAAAATTTAGTCTTTGAGCCTCCCCCATTTCATGACTTGGAGGTTTTTTTGTAGGTCTGGCTCTAATGTGTTCTACTTTCCAACTCATTTCCAAACCTCCATGCCACTGTACGCACATTCACCACAAAATGAGGTAGGGCTGTAAGAGGGGAATTAGTCTCCATCTTCTTACTGAGGAGGATGTCCTGGAACAGAAACAAGACCAAGCTACCTCCTTCCAAAGATAACCTGTTTTCTTCCAAACAAAGGCTGATGATGGTCTCATATATGACACATTGTAAATCTACACATCATTGGCCAGAATGAAGTCCCAGAGGGGAATTAATTTTGTGGGAAAAGACTGAGAGAGCTGTGCTCTTTCTCAAGGGAGAAGAAAACATTTCATGCTGAGCTAAAAGCTTGCATTTGTTATTTTTAGTCAAACTAATAAATCCTCTATGTTGGCAAAGATAAAAGCAAGGACATGAGAAAAGAAATACATGAACAAAAAACCACGTCAAGTTCAGGGAACAAATAATTATTATAGGTTATATCAGAAGAAGCTCTTAGGAAATAATAATACAAACAGTTTCCTACATTTTATGGGAATATTCTTTTGCTGATTTTATTCCAGTACTGAGCAAAATTTAAAATGAGCCAGTGAGAGAAGGGTAACATTTCTTCCAGTTCTGCTAGACACCATATTTTCAGTCTGCAGATACAAGATTCAGACAGATGCTGTTTTAATTAAAAAAAAAACAAACCACACACACACAAAAAGAAAAAAAAAAACAAACACAAAAAAAACCCTAAACAAAATCCGAACAAGCAAACAAAACCCCAACCAACCAAATAAAAAAAAAAAAATAAATAAAAAAAAAAAAAAAAAAAAAAAAAAAAAAGAGAAAAAGATGGAGGAAGAAATAGTACCACCATTAATATTTGCCATAGTCCAGTCAAAGAGAGGTCGCCTACAGATTTAGTGATCTTTGGTACCCAAAGAAATCATAAGGAAATGTTGCAGAGGAACAAGCTGGGAAGATTCATGGGAAAACTTCTACCAAAGCATAATGTGGATAGAGAAATAGTGTTTGCTTGATGAATGAGTACAATGAGAGGGAGAAAAATGTGGCAAGAAGATACCCTAATAAACTGTATAATTAGCAAATGAGCACAGCTGAATGACAGAAAGGAATAACTGATGGATTTAGATCAGAGGAAAAAAATAAAAGGAAGAGAAGGAACAGTGAATATATGACTACAAGAGGAAAAGGAACTTTGCATTGTAGTCACTAAGAAAACAAATGCTTTGTCAGGTATGTATGCCAGAAAAACCTAAAGGCTTGTCCAGTGAGGCAGCCCTAATGAAATCATCTGAGGTATTTCACAAATCACATTCAAGAAACAGTTAAATTTTAGAGTCAGTGTCTGAAACAAACATATAAATGATTCATTCAGTCTAAATAACTTCTTTAAAGTGGGCAATCTATAGTGCATAAGGACATGCCATGAACGGCGACGGTCAAGTAAACATCTGATCCTCAGGGTAAAACACTTACAAGGAGACTTAAATACTTTCTTTGTTTAAAAAAATAATGTCTTTAGTAAGTAATAAAAAGTGTGATATAAAACTTCATAATTATAATTTATGTTATAATAATAAAACAACTATGGATGATAGCAAGACATTTTTTGCTGTCTCACAGAGTAAAACATATGAAAATTGAGGGTTCAAAGATCAGAAGAACATGAAATTGGGTAAAAAAAAAACATTTAAAAGACTCAAAAATCTAAAAGTGATGTTTCTGGAGATTCCTTGAATGCCATTCAAGGTTTTCCACATTACAATCTGCTTGACCTCAAGGGACAATTATGAGGACACTTCCCAAAGCTGAAAAGATTACAAATGCCTGGAAAGATAGAAATAAATCAAATTATTTGGATGATGCTCAATAAAAATAAATACTAGTTTTTCAAACAGGATGTATGATGATTGCAAATGAAATTATTTAATCAGTCAGATACTCCCTGTTCTACCACTTGCACAGAGGGTGATAGTGAATGGGGTAAAATCAGACTGGTGAGCTGTCACTCGTGAGGTTCCATAGGGTCTCATCTCAGGCTCTGTGCTCTTCAACATCTTCATAAATGACTTGGACGGGGCACTGGAAGGAATACCAAGCAAATTTGCAGATCACACAAAACTGGGAGGAGCTGTTATCTCCCTTGAAAGCAGGGACACCCTGCAGAGAGACCTCAACAAATAAGAAGACTGGGCAATCAACAACAATTTGAAGGTCAACAAGGGGAAGTGCCAGATTCTGCACCTGGGAGAGGGTAACCCTGGATGTAAGTACTAAGCTGGGCAGTGACATGCTAGAAAGCAGCGCCATGGATAACAGCCAAAAATATATTAAGCTATTAGAGAGTGTCCAAAGGAGGGCAATGAAGCTGGTGAAGGGCCTTGAGGAGAAGCCATATGAGGAGTGGCTGAGGTTACTTGGTCTGTTCAGCCTGGAGAAGGGGAAGCCAAGGGGAGACCCCATTGCAGTCTACAACTGCCTCACAAGGGGAAGAAGAGGGGTAGGCACTGATTTCTTCTCTGTGGCAACCAGTGACAGGACCCAAGGGAGCGGCCTGAAGTTGTGTCAGTGGAGGTTTAGGCTGGATATTAGAAAGAGTTTCTTCACCCAGAGGGTGGTTGGGCACTGGGACAGCTCCCAGGGAAATGGTCACAGCACCAAGCCTGAAAGGGTTCAAGAAGCATTTGGGGGATGCACTCAGGTACCCAGTGTGACTCTTGGGGATGGTCCAGTGCAGGGCAAGGCTTTCAACTCAGTGATCCTTGTGGCTCCCTTTCAACTCAGCGTATTCTGTGATTCTGATTGTAAATGTATGGCATATAATGACCCAGTGCTTGCAAACTTATCCCATGCAAAATCAATACACTAATTTAATCATGCAAATTACATTTGTGAAAGAACTGACTCTGCAGTCTAGATTATGAATGTCCTTTTCATTACAAGGTAACAGAAAAGAAACTAAAATTATAATAGGAAATCTTACTGTAAAATCCAACATACATTCACTCTAGTGAGTAGAATATGGCAGGCCAAAAAAGCATATATGATGGGAAGAAGAAGGATTTCTTCATGGCTTTTCATGAGGTACACCATTTCATGTGTCTGGTTTGCAAAGAGCTGAGCAGAAACATGCAAAGTTGTGAGCACAGCTTATTATTTTGATTTGATTGGTAAAATATCCTAATTTATAATGACTTCTTGCATCTCATCTCTCCCCTAAGCATTAATTTCATTTAACCTTGTTGAAAGTTGAGTGGAATTTCACCCTATTTCACTCTAAAGGAAAAAAAAATCTGACCCCAGGTTGGAGATACCATAAATTAGAGAGCAAACTGTTGTACAGGTAATTAATATTTGTCAAAGACAGAATATTTATTACTTGGATGCCATTTGTTTTTTTCTCTAGCGTTTCAGAGCCCATGTACTTAACCATTAGCAGAATGATGGATACATGTGCCATTCTCAGCATTTACATCTAGGCAATGATTGATTAGGCATGAGAAGGGAAAGGACCAGATAAGGCTCACACACAGACAAACCCATTCAGTAGTCATTTAATAAGGAAGCGAGGAGTGGGTCTTCAATTAAAATTCTCAAAAAAAAGGTTGTCAGTATTTGAGTACATTTGAGTTAAAGAGCATAGTCCATACTTTTTAAAAAAAGTTTGAAATTAGAGGAGAGGCATCTTTATGCTGAGGTTGAAGGGGAGAATTTATAAATTAATTGCTTCTTTAGGACAATCAGATGCTAAAAAAGAAGAAAGAAAGGAAAGTTTCTGTGCTTTTTCATTTTGTATGATGAAACTATAAGAATTATTTGACTAATGCTATAAAGATATTCTCCAAAATGGTCTTAATGTTTTCCCTTCTATTCCCACTGAACTCATCATGAGCAACTGGAAAACTGATAAATTTATGATATCGTCTGTAATGCAGCTGTTTCCTTGAGTGAAAAACAATTATTAAACTAACACCTAGTTTATAATATACTAGGACTAGAAAAAATAACACTAACTCAAACTTTGTTTTCAATTTTTTAACTGTTTTGTGAGTTACAAATTAATTTTAATGACTGGAGTAGCAGCTGTGAGGCAAAAAAAGGTCTCTGTTAAAGACCCGAACTGTCTAGGGAAGTCCTGAGATAGCTCGTCAGCCAGTTCTTAGGTAACCACAGAACCTTTTCTAACTGAGCTAGGAATTACTAAACTTGACACTAAAGATGTGTAAAATGTGTATTAAACTAATATAATCATTTTACACCTGGAAATCACATTTAGAATAATTAATAGTTTGCTTTGGAAGGGTCCTCTGGAGGCCAGGTGATCCAAACTCCATTCAAAGCACAGCTAGCTTTGAAAGTTAGTCCAAACTTAAATTTAGATTAGGTTGCTTGGAACCTTGTTTCTAAAGTTGTTGATTCAAACTCTGTGTTACCCATTCCAGAAAGCATAACACCCATTGTTAATTCACTGGAGAAGTGTTAATACAAAGTCTCTTAAGCATTGCTTGTAACTCTATCCTTCAGATGCAACAAAGTTACAGAAGACCACTAGGGCACAAATCTTTTGCTGAAGGCAACCACCGAAAGTCTGCTTGGGGTGCAGGATTTAAGTGGGAATTGCCTCCATCTTGGTGGAGGACACATTAGAGCAATACCATGTAGCCTAGCTGCTTGGAGGGGGATCTGTGACCTGAACATCCTCACGCTTTCCTCTAAACTTCTTTATACCGGCATCACACCTAAACTATCTGAATCCCTTATCACTTACTGCAGCCCAGTTGCAGTCACTCTTCAGTGTGCTCATAACATTTCATGTTTTTGTCCTCTAGAGATGCTGAAATACCTTTCTGGGTTGGGATGACCACTCTCTAGTCTAGAGGTAGCTTGTTTTAGAACATTATCAGAGATTTAATTTAGGCAAAAAAACATTGACTGCCTTCTTGATCTTCTGGTCCTATCTGAAGAACAAAATGTCTTTTGTCTTGGACATACTGGAAATTACTGACTCTCCATATATCTAATTGCATTGCTCTAAAATCTTTCTGTAATATTTATTTCCTATGTTGTTTGAATGGCTTCTACCTCCTTATTAATTGAAATTACTCCTCTTATTTGAAATTACTGAGCCAGTATTTAGCTTCCTTTATAAGTTTCAAGTAACAGCATAAGGTTTTTAAAGTGGTCCAAAAACCTGTGTGCATATATATGTCTGTAAGCTGCAATGCAAACAGTTTGTCTGCTATCAGTTGGTATTCATAAAAGCAGAGCTTAATAGAGCAGAGCTTAGTAGCAGCATTGTCTCAGCTAATATAAGGAGGTTCAGCAAACCTTTGCTATAGCTGTAAGACAATCCCTGCTTTGTTCTTTACTGACTGCCCTTTTCTAAGTACTGCTTGTGTTTGTAATTCTAACTGCTATTGATTTTCATCTGATATCTAAAGGAGATACAAAGCTCGGGATCCCTCATATTGGATCTTCAGGCCTTTGCTGGTTATATTGCATGAGTCATATTGATTAGATGGAAAAGAAGCTAACAGCAGCACTTGGTTTTAGATCAAGAGAAGTATGTATCTTGAACTTCTAATGTATCTTGAACTTCTACTTCCTTTCATGGAAAAAAAAGTCTGTGATCTGAAAAATAATTTATTTATTTATTTTCCACAGCAGTCTTGGTGAAAGCACAGTCAGACTGTGAGATGATGGACAACAAAAGTTTATGCTCCAATCACCTCCAATAATTTACACTTAAGACTGCACTGGTGGAACAGGGCAAGGGCTGATGGTTATACAGGGAGAGTATACTCTTAATGGACAGAACCTACTATGCTCTTAATAAATACAATATTTTTATATGCAAATTTCCACGCTACTTCTGAGAATTAGTAATGTGCTGAAAATGGATGAAATAATAATTCGAGAGAAATAAATGGGATTGAGACTTTTGTTTAAGTGGAATAGCTGTTTATAGATTTTGCTCAAGTCTTATCAGACTTTAACACAGATGAACAAAGATAAGTAACTTTTTTTCTGCAATAATAAGCAGAGATGCTGATCCCAGATGGTGCAAATACTTTGTAGTGGCAGTGCTATCTTCTTGTAGGGAATTATGAAGGCAAAGTGTGAAAGAGTGATGCAGCTGTAGTTTGCACTGGTATCCAAAGGAGAGCGGCAAAGAACCACCAGCAAGTATAGAAAAGTCATTAAAAATGTCTGACTACAGTTTTACTATGAAAAGATCAGAAAGCCTCTAATAGACAACAATTTCCGAAGTACTTGTGCCAATTAGGTAAGAGCTCAAAGGTACAGTCTAGACTGCATAGATGTCTGTTTTGCAAGAAATATCCTACCTCACATTGTAAAGAAGGCTGTTTTCTGCAACTAGATTTAATGGAAATCATCTTATAGGCACCATCAGCATCTGAGCTGCAAGTGAAACTTACTGCTGGGATGAGACCTCGGCCACTGCACCTACAACTGAATCCTTAGAGCTTTGTGCTCAGGACACCAAGTGTTGGGTGCTTCAAACCTACTGTCACCTTTGTGCTTGAGCCCAGGAGTCCCTGAAGCCAAGGCTGTAATCAAGGCTGAGTGCCCCATCCACTTTGGCAAAGGAGCCAGAGGAGCAGCTCCATGTGAGTCCCAGTTGACTGTACAACAATCACAAAATTTGCTAGTAGAGGAAAAGCCAGGGCAATTCAGGAAGCATTGTACCATTTCTGATGAATTTTATCTGCAGAATGGTGTGTGCGTGAAGAGAGAAGGCATAAGGCTTCATACATCTCTGGAGGACCTGGGAATACTCCAGCTGTTTGGACAGTACCTGAAAAGAGATTTGGTTTTGAACATTCAAATGTGTTTAATAGTGCTTTTGAATGTATTAATTAATTCTCACACAAATACTTATAGGAGAATAAAGTAACTAAATAAAATTATTTGTAAATATACTTTTCAAAGTTTCCTTGGCTATATCATATCCATATTAATGTCCATAATTTTCAACTGCAATACAAGTTGCTTTGGCTGTTTATGTGTCAAAACATTTGTCTTTCTCTTTCTATCACATAAACTACATGAGCATTTTTGAAATTGCTGTCCCATTTATTCCTTGATGGGCTATAATACTCCTAATCAATATTGCATTGGAGTCCATTTGGCCAACAGCACTGTCATTTTTGCAGCAAATGGAAGTCATTTGCTGTCTCATACAAAAATAAAAAAGTTTTATACTTTATATTTTTGCAATTAGCTCCATTTGTTCTTTTTGCAGAAAGAAAATAATAAAAGGCTGGGATTTTGCCTTTTTTTTCCTACAAGAAGTCAACAATATGTTTTCTGTAAAAATTTGGGATGAGAAGGGAGAAGCCAAAGGACCTCCTGCATGCTGGACATCTTCAAGAAATTTTTCTTTGACCATCTTCTATTAGTGTAGGGTTAGTGCTTATAGCTAGAAACACTGTGAGAGAGTCTTCTGTGCAGTTTTCATTTTACACCCTGGAACATCATTCTGGACTTGACATAAGTTTACCTGGATCTTAGCCTTAATATCAATTGATTTGCTATTAGCACACCAACTGAAAGGCAGGAAAGCATTTCCTATACCTTTTTTTACAGTGTTCCTATTTCTTATTTCATACTGAACGGAATCAACACAAATTTTTTTTTTTTTTTTTTTTTTTTTTTTTTTTTTTTTAATAAAAAGCAATACATTCCAAAATAAACTTGTTTCCCAGAACCTTCTCATCTTCTGGACATGGCACTCCCATTCATGGTTTACCTCTGGACTGATTTTCAGGCAGACAACAGGACATTCAGAAAGAAAGGTTTGCAGAAAGTTTCTGAACACTTTCTTTATTTAAAGATAGAGACAGAAGGGAGGACATCTTGAACTGGAGTCTCCAGCTGTTCTTTCTTCTGTTTCTGTTTCTGTACCACTCTGAAATATTCCTTCAGGCTGAGAGCTCTGCAAAGGTCCAGAGTCCTACCTTTTGCAGAATCACAGAGCCTTGTCTATTTTGAGCCTGTTAATTTTGCAATTATACTGGAGTACTGTCTCATACAAAGCATGTCCATCTTTTTCCCTTTTCTGCTATCAAAATGGTCTGTGTGGATATAGGGTGTTTGTTAATCTTTGCAAGCCTTTTCTTGCAGTTTGTGTGACTTAGGGATTTTTCCCCTACTCACACTCTTCATCCTCTACAGAAAGCTTTCATTAAACGTCTCCCAGCTTGGTGGGTCACCTTTACCAACTTGTGTGTACTCAGCAGATTAACTGTGATCCATCTTCCCTAGTGCAGTGGAAACCTACAATGTTTCTTCACTAGAATCCTGTAATCTGCCCCCATACAGAGGGAAGCAATATCATACTATTAACTTTCTAATATCAGCTAACTATTCTCAGCCATTACAATGTCACTCAGTATTTCATTATCTCTTCTTTTTATTAAGTTAAGGTTCTGTTTCAGACACCAATTTCTACTTCGTGTAAAAAATTATTTCCTTTCCCCTTTACCTTGCTCTGACTTTCCCCACTTTGTTATATCATATAATCTTCATCAAAATAAACCTCCAAGGAAAACAAAGACCTTTAAAAGGGAATTTTAACTGTTGGTGTAAAATCTGTAGCCAAACCACATGGTAAACTAGGTCTTTATGGAGTTGAATACCAAAATTGAATTGTTAATTTTCTGCTTCTCCCTCCTTTCTTAGTTTTCTGAGAGATTTCTAGTCATCAGGTAACAGAGTCTCAAAGGACACATTCCACATTCTTCCTTGTTATGTGTCTTTTAACCTTGGATACCTATTAGATTTTTATCACTTCCCCTCTGTAAAAACAAATTCTGTTAAAAACAAAGCTTCATTTCTCCCTGTGTTTTAAAAATGTTCTCTAACTTGATTAGTTTGCATTGATTGTTTTGAAGCTTGTTCAGCAGTAGGAATGCAGTACTTCAGTGTACACTTATCCAAAGAAAGGCAAAATTACTCTATGTCCAAAGAAAGGACTCTTCCATCAGTTGAAGTTGTTAGTGAAATATGGTCATATTAGAATTAGATAATGCACCTATTTTATTTTATTTTATTTTATTTTATTTTATTTTATTTTATTTATTCTTTCCTTTTTTTTTTCTGGTGAGCCTACCGAGGGACACAGAAAAATTATAGGACACCATGGAGACTTGCAGTTCATACCAAGAGAGAAAATCTTGAGAGTAACAGGGAGTTTGTATATGTTTCTTCTCTGGTATTATTTTTTTAAACTTTAATTCCATTTTTTGAGTGATGGATTTGATTCTATAGTTGCTCTTTCTCTTTGCCTTCAAACCCACATTTTGGTTTCTCTGTGCTGCGGAGCCTAGTAAGCAGGTACAAACCCCTACAAATGATGTTTCTTCATTTGTAAAAAAGATTCGATTTGTCACATGACACACATACTTGATTTGCACATATTGTGATCTGGAAATCACTGCTAACAGCAAAAAAATTACCTTATAATTACTTTACTTGGGCAAAACTGGTGAATCTTAGGGCCAGACAAGATCTGATTCTGTGGACAATGTCCTTTTATTGATAGAAATTTTAGCCTAAAAGCACCCCAGTATTTTGAAAGTCTCATATATCTTTTGTGACACCTGCATCTTTCATGTGCTTTATACTTTCAAAGGTTTCTGCCTCATATTGGTAAAAGGAGACATTTTCATAAACCTTTTGAAATCAGACTTGCCACGAAAATCAAGAAGAGCTAGGTAAGCAGAAGTCTTGGCATGCATTTAATAGTTCTAAGATCAGAGGAAGCCTGGCCTTTACAAATCTCATTTCAGAAGGATTCATTTTTTTTCCTTCCTGCTTCAGCAAATAGCTAATGTCAATCAGCCAAATGCACACCCAAATGTGCAGCTAAGCCATGAAAAATATATCTGTCAAAAGGAAGACTGAATGTTATGATTCTGTCTATTTGTCTTTGAATACTAGTGTTGATATAGCAGTCTTTCTCCAAATTTTATCTAAAATGAGGCTTTTATAATTTCTTGTCTTTTTGGACAGGCAATGTTATTTTTTCCATTGAATAGAAATGGAGTAAACCAAGACTATACTAAAAGTTTCTAAGAGCTGGGTGTCAGTTGTTTGAAAGAATTCTTGGAAGTTTATTCAGGTTTTTTGAGGGGCATTTCATGAGCCATAAATGTTATTGCTTCTGACTAAAAGAAGGAAAGGGGGGTTTAGCGAAGGAAGGAATGGGAAAGAGTACATGTTAAGAACATTAGAAGTCATAGTAATGTCAAGTGAGGGAGTTGTTTAATTTTCAGAGATGTAGTGAGAGAGATTCCAAGCAGAGCTTCATCTAATTTATTTTGAGAGAAACCCACAGAAAAATCCCTAGATGTTTTTGTACCCAGTCATTTCCTGAAAGATTTTCATACTTACTATGCATTTTCAAGAAAGGTTTTCTATCATTTACCCATAACTGTTGTGCTTGCAGGCGATCTTTGTGCCCAAACATTGTTTGTACGATCTTTAGAGGAACAAGAAAACATCATTCACAGTTAAATTGCAGAAAATTGTTTTTCCATTAGCTGATAAGGTTGAACAGACAATTTTGATGACTAAAGGATAAAAGTAGAAATAAAAACAAGTGCTTGATGCTATAGCTAAGAGCATCAGGAAGGAAAGTGTCATTCTTCATTTGTTGAAAATCACCCACTTCTAGCCAGCAAACACCAAGGATGTCAGTAGTCCAAGACTGAACACTTCTGTCCTTAACTGTCTGGTCTTTTTTTAACTTGATAGCCTCAGACTGGAGGAAAAGAATGACAGCAATGACTAATACAAGATACCAAAACTTTTTGAAGCTGCTCAGAGATTTTTAGGGTTCCAAATAATCCTGTCAGAAGTGGATTAGTGCGCAGAGAGCTGGCCAACAGTTAAATGTATTCTAAAATTCTGCTGAGACTTCGATACTGCTTGGACAGTGTGCATCACAGAAAGCACGAGACTTTGTTATAACTTCCCATAGCACCTGCAGCTAAGATTATCTATCTGTTTCTAGTTCAGAGAGCCACTTTATTATTTAAAGTTCTATCAAACTTTTACCTTTTGGTGGTGGAATGTCACTCATTTGGTGCCTGGCCGTATTTTTTCTGTTTGAATGAAAATATGACAGCTATATAAAATGACTAATGGCATAATATTTTGCCGCTACCATGCATCACAGAATTTTATTTTATGGTATTGTATTTCATCAATTAAAGAAAGCATTTGAAATTAATCACAGGCAGGGACTGAAGTTTGCATATTTGTATCCAACCTAAGGGAAATCAATTTCAAATTGCAAACATTAAGAGTATGAGGAAACATTGATATGCTTTCATAATTTAATTTTTTGATATATCTCAATGCTATTTTGAGCTCTCTATGTATAAGCAAAAACAATGAGCAGGATTTTACTTTTTAAATGTTACAGTTATACATTGTATAATGCATTGTTTTCCTCACTTTACCTTACAGCTCTCTGCCAATCAGTAATTCTGTCCTATTATTTCGGGTTTTACCATTATATCCTCTCTCTTGTTACCATCTTAACAAAATCTTATGACTTCAGTTTCCTGCCATTAGTAACTAACAATTGCAAAAAGCTCAATCTGAAAGTGTCAAATAATACAGCTTTATAAAAAATGAGCAAATTGACTATCAGCACTTTATTTAAGACCATTCTGTGGAATTTATCAAGACTATTCTTGTCCATCAGAAATAGGAGAAAAAGAGTTTCTGTCTTCATTTGTATTCTGTAACCATTGGAGTTTGGCATCAAAAAGGAAAACTTCTGAAAGCATGTTTAAATCAAAGGCAGCTTTCTAACCTGACTATTGCTGTATTTAAATTCCACTCATCTCTCCTTTTGTCTTGGCAGGCTAGGAATGATGAGAAATTACACGACTTTCCTTCAAACTATTAACTAGCAATTCACCAGACAGTGAAGAAAAGGGTTTTCAGGTAAGGATCTATAGAAAATACAGAAGCAAAGGATTTGTAGCAGCTGTTGTAAAAAGTTCAATGCAAACACAAAGCAAAATGTAGAAAGTTGAGTGGCAAATAATAGATATTTGGAAAGAATTGTAGTTATCAGTGAGTCATGGTAAATAATTAGCACCAGTCGGATGACATTCAGAAAATGGCAGGAACAGAGAATAATGGTTAAAAACAAAGTAGGAGCTAATTCATAGTGTCTACTACTGTCAATCACATGTTTAAAAAGACATACAGTTGAAATTAAATAGAAATTACTTAATTGTAATTATATAAAGAGGTGGTCTTTGGTAGCAAAGCAAAGTAGATAGAAAATGAGAGTAATAATAGTAAGCTGATGAATCCTTGAGCTGTACTAAACTTGATCAGGTAAAGTGGCATAGCAGGGAGAGATGACTATGCAAATTGAGTAAACAGGATGAGTAAGGTAGTTATCAAATAAATGTGGATTGAAAAGCTGTGGGTTTAAAAGTGTTTTTTTCTGCACTGCCTAGAGTTCTTCTAGTGGAGGTGTTGATCTACAATACATTTAGATCTCTACATATTTAATATTAATTTGTTGTAGGTAACAGAAGACTACAGATTAGATTGAAAATAACTTCTCTGAAGAAAACTAAAACTGTGGTCCTAAGACCCTTAGTCTTAGTTGTAAATGAAAATATTCTCATTACTTGAGAACAACCATTACAGTGACAAAAGTGCTGACATGAAGAAAGAAAAAGCAGTTTCTGGTGCTGAAGAAATAAATGTGCAATGAATTAAAGCAAGATGAGACAAAAATGCAAAGGAAGATGGAGGTCCAACTAAGCCTATTGTCGTAAAGCCTATTCTCATAGAAACAGTTGTTACAATTCTCTGCCTTGGTTCTTAGCCTGTTTCAATGACGTGTCTAATTCCAACCCATTTTCTGCCTACAGGCAACAGTGGAAGCAAATCTCTCAGCTCTGAGAATTCCTTGATTTCCACTGTGGGTTGGGTCTAAACATACAGATAGATAAAAAGCTGTGTGAAGAAATAGAGTAATACTAGCTAGTGGATTCTCAAACTCTTACTTTAAGTTGATGTATTTTCTTCTTTAAACTTTCTGTGTCACAACCTTTTGTAAAATTCTTTCAGTTTTCTTTTCAATATTTAACTTAAGGATCAGTCCCTGAAACTGATGAAAAGGAAACAGAATGGCAATATGAAAATACTGAGAAAATGTTACTTGGACCAGGTGATATTTACCACTTAATGAAATTAAACTTAGATGTCTGGTGTTTGGTTACCTGGGAGAAGAAATTAAAGACTTAAGCTAAATCATAATATATCCATAATTCTGAGGTTAACTGTGGTCACCAGCTTTAAAACTGACAAGAGCAACACAACTTACCAGTGTAGGAAACAGACTTCAGACAGGGTAATACAGGGGGCTGAATAACGTGGAACAGACTTTTATGGACTTTACAAACGGATAGGAAGGAGGGTTTTTTTAATTGTTCTTTTTCCTGTGGAAGTTCAGAATAGTTTATGTGTGTCTAATTAAATAACCTGAGAATAAAAATATTCCAATGCACTCATTCTTCCTTGTGGGAGAAAGGCTGAAAGAACAAACATATGGCACACATAATTACATTCCTTCAGATTTTATTTAGGAAGTGTTCTAAGGAGATGAATATGACATAGCAACTTATGGAACAGAATATGTTTTATGGAAGTATTAATATGCAGAAACCATAATTTATGTTTAAAATGTTTTTAAAAATCCTTTTAAGCTACAAGATACACTGCTATAAAAAAAGTGTAATTTAAAACTCACGTGATGAGCTGCAGAGACTAAAATATGAAACAAATCTTGAGAGAAACATGTTTCTCCATTCATTCTTTGCATTTCAGTGTCTCTGTGATGATCACTCAGCCTTTCTTCCCACAAAGTTCTTTGTTTTGTGTTTAAACAATCAAAATATGGATAATGGAATGAAAAGAAAGTCCTTTAGAACACTGTTTTGAAAGCATACAGTATATCACAATTTCTGTCAAACCAGAAACTGCAAGGAGCTTCAAGGATTCTGTCTCAAGTGGGTCTAAAGACAGGTACCATGGCCAGGGGACAAAACTGATATTTGGAATTTGGGTAAATGCTGTTGGGAGAGCCTTTTGGGCTCCCAAACCAGTGCCCAAGAGAAAAATCATTATCAGTTAGACTAACTCCAGGGCTGATAGAAGCTGCAATTATTTGTAATAGTGTATTGTTGTAGTGTCAAATCCCCTGTATTATAGGTATGTGTTACAGACATTATAACCTTGATCTTTTAGCATCCTAGAGTAGCTTAATACAAGTATCGAAGGGCAAAGCAGAGTCCCAAGAAAAGTTTCCATAAAAGGTTTCCATGAAACAAACCAACCAAACTTAATCCATATTAAATTCCCTTTCTCTGGCTACTGTGATTTTGAAAGTCCTCTTTAAAAAAATACATTAAAATGTGAACTATTTAAGAAAGATAAAGCTAACAAGAAGATTTAAATGGTAATTTTGTGCAAGTATCATCATGCTGCCATGAATCTTTTTTAACTACCTAGTCCAATTCTCTGCATGTAGCTCCCATGAGTGGAAGAAGGATTTCTGGCAGAATTAGAATTTATGCATAGAGAGAATTGATCTGCAAGTGGCCCAGCTTCTCCTCAGGAAAAATAACCAACCCAAACAACACCACCAACCTCCCAAAAAACAAACCTAACACACGAACCTCTAGGAAGCCAACAGGAAGTTGTCAAAAACTTGAAACAGTTGAATGATTTTGAAATATGGACTAGAAAATTCTGGGGGAAAAAAAAATGTTCCGACAAAGGATGTAACTTCTTCTACCAACTCATTTATTAAGCGTAATTCTCTACATGTGTTTTAGGCTCTGGCAAATAAATGGGCAAAGCATGAGGAACTCTCAGATGTGATTTTCAGAGCAGCAATCTGCTAAATCTGCAGCAATCTACTAAATACACTTAAAATATTCAAGGGAAAAAAACATTCAGAAGGGCACAGGCATTGTGAACTGGGCAGAATTTAGGACTAATATTTTTGTGTCTTCATCCTGGTGAATGCACCAACACAACCAGTGTGCTCAGAAGCAAAACATGGATGTTGGTGTCAAAAGCTGAGATGCTTAAGGAATTTAGATGCCTCAAGAGCTAGATGAGTCTAGCTACAAAAGGCTGTGAAGATTTACACCCTGAAAATCTAAACTGCCGTTAGGATATCAACCTAGGCATCCAATTTCCAGTCTCAATCTGGACGTATGATCTCGGTACCACTAGGCCAATCAGAGTCTCTCCCAAGTACAACAGAGCAAACAGGGTTTCATGGAAGGCATGCTGAGATGTGTTTCATTATGCAAGAATTGTGAACTAAGGTTCCAATCTTCTGTCACAGAAGCAAGATACTGCTAATCAGCTGATTTACAGTATCTCAGAGCTCTGAAAGATAGATTGGTTATGATAACCAATAACCACAGACAAGTTTGCTTTACTGCCTCTCCCGTGAGATCTAACTCCAACAGAAAGTCAGAAAAGGTTCCATCTCAGTGAGACCTATGATCCAGGAGTCCTTGTCTGTAAAAGAAGTATTGTTTGGCTGATCTCTTCCTGCCATAAAAAACTCAGACTTTCAAGTCTTCCAATTACAGGGAGTTTGTGGGAAACACCTGAAGGCTTTCTAAATAAAATTGACATTCTGATCAGGCCAAGGACTAAATAATTATTTTTCAGGGACTAAAAATCTAAGAAATTGAAATTCACAATTGTTTCTGGCCACTAGGAAGTTTACTTTCTGTTCCTCAGAGGTTTGATTATCAATTTATAGCTCTCCACATCCTTGAACTGCAGACTCACAACTTCTTACTTGCTAGTTCCATCTGTAAGCTTCTCTCTGTTCCAAATGATTTCTCACACCTTGGGAAATAACCCCTACTATCTATCTCATCCAGTCATTCTCCTTAGAGTAATGCAACCCAGATCCCAAGAGGAATCTTCACTGAGAGATACTGTCCCTGGTGCCAGCCAGTGGGTCAAAGTTGGGATAGAAACCAATAAAGAAGGTATGACAAAATGGGCAAAAAGAAAGAATATTTGTGATTTGTTTGAGAGGCCAAATACCATAATTCTAGAATTCTCTGGCACAAAGTGCTGCGGTCTTAGAATGAAGTTTTCTAATAAATTGGTACCTTAGCACTGCACAGTTAAAAATATAGTACTTACATGTAAAAAGCCAAGAAAAAAAATACTAACTCAACTGCAGGATCATTAGTATAATCTGAAAGGGATTAAAAAGCAAATTTTGAAGTAAGAAGAAATGAAGCCATGAAGGTAAAGTGAAAATAAACATAATGTAGTAGACTTTTTGCCAAAGCCAAAATATACTAGATAAACTAATAGATTCTTATTCTACTATAACTAATTTTCTAGACTGAGAAAACCAGATTTAAGTGAAATGACAATACTGGAGTCAAACAAATAGATAACTGGCCATTATTAAATTTAACCTGGAAATTGGATGGAGTTTTATTTTACTAAGTTTTCTAACTATTAAAGTTCAGAACTGAAATTTTTATTTAGGTCTTTAAACTTATCTTAATTTTTCCTGTAGCAGTCCTTAAATAGTTCTTACATGTCTGTTTCAGTTAGAAAACCTACTTGGGCAATCAGAATGTGAACACCAAGTAGAATTTCAGCAGCTCCTTCATTACTTTAAAAAAAATAAATCACACAACTTAAAACATGATTAGTACCTTAAGATTATAGCCTAAATTTTCTGTGGCACTTGAACACCCTGAATAAATAAGAAACCTGGCCAGCAAGTGGTAGCATTAGATTATTAAGTGAAAATATAATTTTGCAGACAGATCACTCAGTCTGTCAACAAGCAAGCAGACAATATGTATTGGAAAAAAAAATCATCTCTCTTGGAACATAAAACTCCACTAAACAGAAGATTGTTAATTAAGATGTTAAGTGACTTTTTATAAATTCCAATTTTTTTCTTCTTCATCAGCTACTAATGTGTTAAAGAAAAATGTTACTGAACTATCATGGAAGTAATTAAAAGATATCAATACCTGTTAATTATATTACTGATAAAAATCAGGCTCATCATTGCAGTGGTGCTGAAAAGTAGTATTAAAATACTCATGTTGCAAGATTACTGAACTGCAGCACTATTAATGAGGAAGAAGCAACATGAATTTACAGAGCAAACAGATTATAGGTAGTCACACAGTGCACCCTTCTTCACTTTGAATTGTAGATTATGTCGCATTCATTTATTGAGCCCCAGTCTGCCTGCCCATTAAACAAGCATACAGACAGAGATGAAATTACTTGAGGCAGAAGAAATATCTCCAACTGAAATAAATAGACTCTTATGCAACATGTTCAGATGCAACATTTCCTGCATGACCAATATTAATGTATAAACATATTCTTCTGCTCACTATAAATAGGCATCCCCTGGATGCACAGCAGAATGCTAGCTACTGTGTCACAGGGCACAAAACATGTCTGAGTATCCATGTTTCCCAGGTTGTACTGTTTCTTCAAGGGCACCCCACTACTAATACATCATTGGAGGCCTGCAGCTCTCTGATGGTGTTGGGATGCCCCAGATTTGGTACACAGTACTTGGATTTCCAAGTGTTTTGTTATGAGACTGTTTTAGCACTACAATAGGACTTCCAGGCTACACCACCAGTTACTCTGCATTAGATTTCTAATAGATGTTACTGATGGGTGTCCTTCCAGATACTGCCATAAATTATTGCTGTAGCACCAGAATCAGTGACATGTCCTATAGATTTACAGAGAAGACATACTTGGGTATTGTGAGTCACATACATGTGTTGTCACTCACTACACATTTACTAACATTACCATACTGGCAAAAATAAACAGCTCAGGTCCTGTGTTATTATGCTGTTAATAAATTTAATATTTTCTACACTTGACAAGTTAAGAAGAGCTCTTCCCCAGCACGCTCCTGGAGCAATGAAATTAGAAACTATGTTCAAATATTCTGTAAATTTTAGCTCAGTGTTGCAAAATAAATCACTGTGACAAAGTAAAAACAACCTTGCCTTGAAGACAGAAGTAAATGGTCTCAAAAAAGTAAAGTTTTGTTGTTTGTCTGTTTGTTGTTTCCTCTTGCCCTTCAGTATGAAGGCTTTATTTATTTGAACTACACCTAACTGCACACATAAACAATATCCTGGCCTTCATTCTTCTAGCAGCATCATTGCTGTCTTCCATTTAGTTACACTAAGTGACCAGTGTCCTCTGCATTTTAGCGGGACTGAACCCATGCAGCAAGAAAACATAAATTGTCATAACAGAGCAAAACGTAGAGGCTAATAGCAGTCTGTATCAAAACATGAAAGCTTTCACAAAGAATTTTAGATCTTAAGGCTTGGCTTACTATTTGTTCATTCAGGCTATGAGGTCATTCTGTAACTGTCAGATTGACAGATTAATCAAACACAACAGTCTGATACATTTTCAATGAAAAAAGAATTAAAACTTCTTAATTTTTTTTTTCACTTTCAGTCAAATTTTTCATTGTTTGATGGTGCTGGAATTGTTGCTGATTGTAATGAGACTAACTCATATTTTGAAAAAAAATGCAGTGTTTCTTAAAAAGAACTTTCATCCTGTGTGGTTATCTTTATCACTAGCTTGAGCTTCGAATGCTAGATGTTAAATAAGTTTTTGCAAATAGGTTACATCATCAGAACTTTCTGAGTAGATTCTTCTCTTTCCTCTTGCTTCCAAGTAATTTCCTTCCTTCAAAAATCTCCCCATCAGAAGCAGAGGGATTGTAGCCCTGAAAGAAATCTGGTTGGCTTTTTGAAAAGTTTCTGGAGAAAATTAGAGTAAGTGCAAATTAAAAAAGAGCAGAATTAACATAACAGACACATTGATGAATATGATCTCTTCCCAAAGGGGAAGAGTCAACCGGATGTCTGTAAAGGAAAGTCTCCCTTCATAAGCCCATTAGGGTTATCTGAAGGGATTAAAAGTAAATGGATACAAGCCAGTTGCTTAGAAGTAAACTAAGCAGTGTAATACTTTGTAAGCCAGGAGGTAAGGCCCTTGCTTGCATATGAGTCAAGAAACACACAAAATGAAGTAGCAGCCAGTTCTGGGATCTGTGCTGTTCCTCATATTTATAAACAACCTAAAAATAATACATGATAAGAGGTAACTGAATACAGTAATGACACTAAATTTTTGGGGGTAGCAAAAAAGAGGGTCAGTTTTAAAGAGGGTTTCAGGGAATACATGACATGACAGTGAATAGAATGTGAATTTCACTGTAGATTAACTTAAAGTGATACACAGAAAAAAAGTGTAATCCTATAAAAAAACCTGATGAAAGCCTTGACTTACTGTTATCAGTCCAGACAACAAGAATCTTTTTAAAATGTTTATTCAGTGACACTATGGTCTTTTCTGTATTGCTTCCTATGCATTTTTGAATGGTATTTATGGGTGACGTAGTTCACCTACAGCTTGAAAAATGTGAAATTCTGATTCTCTCATCTCCAGAAGAATATTAACAAAGTTCAGAGATGGGCTATAAGAATTACCTCGGATACAGAATGAAGAACAGCTCTGCAAAGTAGAGCCTTATCAATAAGACTCTACTAATACCTCCTCTATTTATACCTCCTTATCAATTTGGAAAGAAGGTAAGTGAAGACAAATATGGTAGGCTGACATAACCAGCAGTGTAACAAAGCAGTTGGGTTCCAATTCAAGCACTAGGAGCCATAACATAAAACCAATATGAGAAAGTTTCATAATAAGCAAAAAGACAAATGTCTTCTCACAAATGGAGATAGATCTGGGGTACTTGTTGACAAAGAATGTTGTTGGTGTTAATCTGTTTTCCTTAGAATCTGAGAGAAGTTTCACAATTTCACAGAATAGAATTCTATTTCATGGTAGTAAATAGAAAGAAGTTTCAATTGGCACTGGAAATCACTTAGATATTTAGGCTAACTATATAATATACAGTTCCCCTATTACTTAGCAATGTCCTGTGGCAGTCATTGAAGGCAAGAAATAGATCTTGGCCATTGTCATTTTCCCTAAACACAAACAGTGGGTGAGTTACAATGTGTTTCCATCAGTGACAGACGTGTCTTGGATGTTCAGTCAATCTGAAAGAGGTCTCCATACCCTCAGCTGTTGTGATAGAGGGCATAGTGATATTTTTTCAAATTGATACTCACTTTTGCATTCAAGATGAATTTAAAAAATCTCCATCTAATTCGCCCAGTAACATACCATAATTCTGGTTTTCATACTAGAATGCATTTATCCCTAGAAGCTGGGAGGTTCATGAATCACCAATAAGTAACACCAAGAAGTACATGGTCACACTGAGCAATGAGCATGCATTTTCTCAGCCTTTTAACAGGATGTAAATTTTGTATTAGCATGTGTGTGTGTGTGTATTACTTGAATCCTTAGGGTAAAAATTAATGTAATTAATTATTACAATTAATGTAATGAATGTAAAGAGGAGCACTTCATCAAAGACCAAGTACTCAACCTGGGAAACATTCTTCTTAATAGATTAAAAAACTTCACTTTCTAAAAAAAAGTTCCAGTTAAAAGTTTTTTCCCTTCCCTACTGTTTATTTTGGGCTTGCTTGATATATTCAAACAAATAGTTAGAACCTAATAAGGATTATTAAAAAATGCAATGATATGATGATAGTTGTTATAGCTGTGTGCTTCACGTTATCCCTGAATTTCAGATATTTTCTTTTAATGACTTTTGCATTATACCAGGAAATGCATAAAGCTATTAATTCAGTTTCATCCCTCAAAAAAGGTATGTGTAAAAAGGCTGCTTTTTAAGAAGAAACAATTTTATATGAATACTGATGATTATTAAATCTAAAACAAAGAGACATTTTTCCCAAAGCCCCTAATAAAAAGAAAATAAAACAAAAGGACAGCATATTTTATAAAACAATATTGTATTAAATATCCTTAAAATGAGTTCCAGTATTCTCTACTAGGCACTTGTATTGAACAAAATGAAAATGTTTCTCATTTGGTTATGTTAGGCATGACGAATAGATGAGGTAGAGAACTGTTTGAATGCTTCTTTTCTCCATCGATTGTTGACCTGCACTTCTGCATACCTGTGCTGGAGATCAGAACGCAGTTTCACTTTTGACAACGTAGATTTAAATGTTGAGTATTTTCAGATCAGGATACCTAAATGTTTAGAAATTGTGCAAGAATCTGGTACCTAACAGTAAAGTCAGGAAGAAAACTTTGGTTTAGGGCTGTGATTAGAAAATTGGACCTTTTCTTAGGTCACTCTTTTTTAGGCTCTTTATTTAACAAAATACCTCAAGTAACAAATATCTGACATACTTGGCTTCCAAACTTCTAGATTAAAAAGTAGTTCACCCAGTCCATTTTAAAATAATTAAAGAAAAACCAACCAACCAAACAAACAAACAAAACCAACACCCAGAGAATACAAACAGTTCTGGAAAAAACTGAAAGGTCATACTTCTATTATTTATGTCCCAGTTGACATAAGGGCAACCTTTGTGGTTCTGAGAGCAAGAGTGAATAAGAACAAATAAGATTACAATATGCTAGAAAAACTGTCTGTGACATATCTATTTTGCTTTTCATTACAGCTGGAAAATCCAGCTAGTGGATTTAGAATATGCAGAGATTAAGAGTGAGTACCTAAAAAGTAGAGCCAGTGGAAATAGAAGAAGACATCTGGGACTTTTCATTAATTATTTGTTCAACAGTTGTTTTCAACCTAATGTATAAAGACACTGTCAAAGATTGTGATCCAAAATATGACTTATTTTTGTTCTGCTTCCAATGAAATAGATGTCTGTTTCCTTTTTTTTTTTTTCCCTTGTTTTACACTCATGCTTCTCATTAGGTGTTAGCCTTGATCTATGTATGTCATCTGGTGTACATGCTCAGCGATATAGATGAGGAACTCCAACTGTAATTTACCATGGTTAGTCATAATATAGAACACATCAACTTGAAATAGCTTCCATTTGGCTATGTACATTCTTGAGCAGTTAGAACATTTGGGAATGGTTCTCAGAAATGCTGATTCCATTTCTCCAGAACAATAACTTCCGTTATCTGTGTAATGCTTTGGATTATATTTTATGTTGAAGGTGACATACTGTTATGACATTTTTTCTTTTGTTCTTGTAAAAGCTAGGATATTTCTTCACATTGTTCTAATTCTGAATTATACATTTCTTGCTTTGCAGGACATGAAAATGTTATGTAAGAGCTTGCACAGATCTGAACAGTTAAGAGATAAGCCCCACTAAAACATGGAATGCTCCTTCTGTACTTCAATAGCATTGAAAAATATTAACTACCAACATTTTTATGTCATTTACAAGAAGTTGTGAAAATTTTGAAGCCTCCCTTTTGCCACAGTTTTATTTTTCTCAATCTTGTCTTTAGTTTCTTTTTTTCTTAGTCTTGTCAGCTGGTTTGAGGTTTTTGTGTTATTTTAATAGTGCAGTCTCATAAGACAAAAGGAACGCAGTGTGTCAACTGGGAAGCAAAGCTTTTATGTTTGAAACCTTTTGCAAAAGTGAAGCTTAATTCCAACATCTACTGCTTAACATGCCATTGCTTAATGATAGAGTTAAAATACAATTCTTGGTTTGTTTGGCTGTTCTGTAGACAACGAAAGTGGAGAAAGGGAACATATTAATCATAGGAACATCTCCAAAGTATGTGAGAGAAATGTGCTACCTTTAGCATATTTTTTCTTCTGATTAGCAAATCAACAGTGAAACTGATTTACTATCAGACTTTTGGCCTGGTAGGATGAAAACAAGATAACTGCAACACTTTCTTTTGAGGCAAGAATTAAAGTTACTGCAAGAGAAGAGTAGAAATGAGGAAGACTAAATGGCCCTGATATCATAAGCGTTAGGTGTCTGCAAATCAGACCAGTCTGGAATCTTAGTTGTGATGTTACCAGAGACAAACCACTCTCATTGACAGTAGCTGCTTGGAAAAAGTGAAGTAATAAGTTTAATGTCATAATGCTGATGGCCTCACCTCTCCAGAGGTTTTAGGGAGAATTCATTTCAACTTGCAATGTCAACATGGTGATAGAAGAGGGACAGTTAATAATGGTTCTTTTCAATTTTCTATGACTTTACAAGGCAAGATGTAGATCAAATGGAATATCTTCAACATATTTAGAAAGAAGAGGTGACTATTCATCCCCTAGTTCTGAAATTTCTCTGCACCATAGGTCTCCACATACCTACATTTGTCTGAAGGAAAGGGGAAGGGGAATCTCAAAATGCGGGCTAATATTCCTTTCTTTTCCAAAATCTCTGAAGTTTAGATGTTCCTGGATCATGTCCTTGTTTTGATTTATTACTGTATAGGTGGGAAGGTGCAGCTGTTCTGAAATTCCATTAGTGATTCTGGCTCAAATTTAGGCTCTCTGACATGACTGTATTTTGAATCTGGCCAATTTCTAACTGATGATTTTCAACAGCTGTGGAAATGGAACATCTTTAAGACAATCAGAGACAGATGATATGGAGGACTCAGGGCTGCCTTGTAGCTATGGCCAAACTGAGATGGTAATAGTTGAGTTGGAATGGGAATGGGAATACCAGTCAAAGTCCAGCTGAAAAGAGGATTGCTCTCACTTTGATGAAGAGATAGGAGTAGCCAGAAGCCAAGTGTAGAGATAGACAGCTAAGATATGAAAATGCAGAGGTGGATGTGGTAAACAATCCTCATTACATTTCTTTTTTTTTTTTTTCTTTTTTTTTCTTTTTTTTTTTTTCTTTTTTTTTTTTTTATTTTTTTGCATATCACAAGGATTTTTTTTATTGGATGGCCATTTTTGAAATATCAGATATAATAAGTATTCCAATTACAACTTCTATCAAAATCTACCACAGTCTAGATGGAGGCAACCAATTCACATAGTTTCTTTTAAAAAACACCAAACCAAACCAAATCACCAAAACATAATTCTTGCTCTAGGTAAATCTATTGAAGTCTTGGGAAACCCATTTCTGTCAGAATGCAGAAGTTTACTAGTCTACATTCTCAAATGAGATATTATTCTCTACAACAGTAATTGAGAATTATTATATAAAACATGGTGTGATGCTCCAAGTTGTGATTTCTGCTTAATAAAGCAATTTACATAACACAGTTTAATCAAGGCATTCTGACTGTCAAAAATGTTTTCATCTTTCTTTCAGTTAAGCTGTCTCTCTGACTGCTCTTTTCCCAATGAAAGCTCGTTATCCACTAAGAAGATTAGGTGAATCCACTTTTTTGTCAGGTTTGAAAAAAAAAAAGCTCGCCATGGAGTCATAATGATATGACTAATCAAAGTGTTCTGGCACAATGGGAAGTGCATTCTACTCTCTTTTTAGCTTGGGAATTTTACAGTAAGCTTTTTCTTTTCCCAGACATTTTCTGAGCTCTTTTGCTCTAAATTTGACTTAAGCACCAATAATTCAAGTAAAGCATGATGGTTGCTCTCCATTTGTTGTTCTTCATTTCCTTCTAGTCCATCTCTCTTCTCCATTATGGAAACTTGTCCAGGCAGGCTGTAGATGAATTTCACACTCATTTCAGCTTTGGTGTGCTGGATGAAGAAGTGGCATCAGAATCTGTGTTTCTGCCACCGTTCAGTAGTGCTGTGATCATGCAGAAGACTAGAGTAGTCACAAGGTCCAGTTACTTAGTACTAGACTGTAAAATACAACGATATAGTCTCTAATTTCTTTTGATGTTTGAACTACTGTTTACACAATATACTGTGTATATTATTTCTCCTTGCTTCCTAAACTAAAATGATGACTGAACTGTATCAAACATATCCAAAGTGAAAGTGTCAATATAGCAATCTCCATAATGCTGTAACACACCTTGCTCTATTTCACTATGGAAAGGTCATGGCCTAGCACAGCCTAGAGCATGACATACAGTTCACATTCCAAGGAAAAATAAATTTAGATTATTGTGATTCAGTACGTACCCTGGACTTAAGTCTTACAGCATCTGTTTTTGTCCCTCAGTCTCTACCATGTCAAAAATTGCCATTAGGTGACTGGAACTATGAGGATAATCACATACTTCAGTGCAAGTCTCTCCCTTTTCGTCACTAAGTCAATGGTCCCATGAAGCTAAGCTCAGAGCTAGTCAGTACTGTCTCCTAGAGCATTACCGTTTCAGAAGAAAACACACAGTTTAGCTAGCCAAAAGATAAGTTGTTAGGTGAGCCTTTTTTGCTGTAATGATAGGAAATCTCCAGACTCATCAGAAAGAATTATGAACCAGATTACACTAGGAAGATTCATCAACTCCAGCAAATCCCCAGCCCTAAGGCAATAACACTATTTTTATCTACTGGTTAAAGAAACAAGGAACTAATGAATAATTGCCCTTGCTAATCAGTCTCAGTGACAAACTTCAAGAAACAAATGGATTTCAATTTCAAGTTCTTCAATGCATTCCTAGAATGTCTGAAATCCAGAAAGGGGTGTAAAAACACTGTATACAGTAGAAAAAACCCCACAAGCTCCTCTAAAATCTATATAAAAGTCATAATCAGATTTTGACTATCAAGCCCTATGATTTTTTTTTTCAATTAGGACTTTAAAATATATCAACTGTATTTAAAATTTTAGCGTGATTGTCTGTACTGCATTTGGAATAAAATGATGAATCCAGAGAAACTGAATGAGCTGTAAACCGCATAGATTTTTTTTTTTTTATTTCTTATGTTTCTTGACAACTTTTGGAATGCATTATGTTTTTTTCCATATAGTTGCATGCTCTTCAACCTATTCAATTCCCTGTGTGAGCAGCACCTTGATATGTGTATTCAACTACATCCTATGGCATGCAAGGTTTCTTCCAACGCTTCTGGAAACAAACCTGTGGCTCTACAAATTCCTTAAGTAATGTATATTTTTCTTGGAAATATGAATCTTTTAAATGAAATAGTAGTTCTTCCTTTCAGTCTAAAATTGTGATTTAAATCTCATCTATTTCTTATCCTGTGGATCCCTTCCAACTTGGCATATTCTGGGATTCTGTGATTTATGTAACCTAAATGGTGCTGGAACAGCTTAATGGTCAGATACTCACCTCCTAGACTCTGAAGAGACAGTGCTAATGGCTGTTTCAGAAGAGATGGAAGTTCACAGTTATTCAAAAGCCCATTTTCAACTCATATATGCTGCAAACAGGAATTTCAGAGGACTGTTAGGATTCACATCTTTAAAACACATCAGCTGAACCTAACACAGATGTTATTTGCAGGCATGCAAGCCTGAACAAGCATCAGAGCTCTGGTGTCAATTGGCAAGACCACAAGAAAACTGGCCAGACTGATTGAGAGTTGATCAGCCAGTAGGTATAGTTTGAAATGTAAACTATTTTACTGGAAAATAGAAAGACTAAATGACAATCATGTTTTCCATTAAGAGTGTCTTTTAACACAACAGGTGAAATCCAAGTTCTGGAAGAGAGAGCAGTCTTTAGCAGGCAGATTTATGTATCTTCCAAGGACTTCAGCTGATATGAAATGTCACAGGATTGGAAAGAAACTATTACAGTGAGTTACATTTGCTATGCTCCCCAGATAATTTACATTCTTGGAAGGAACAACAATTTAGATGTTCAGAAATAAACATAACAGAGGAAAGAGTAAGACAATGTTTTTAAGTGACAGAATAAGTAGGATGGAAAAGATACTTATAAAATACGTATGAATCTCAATTCTATTCTGTCTTAATAAGCACTACCTTAGGGAACATTGATTATATTCCTTTTATCAGTAGCAAATGTACAGTTAAGATAACTTTCTTCGCTGCTGGAATAAAAACATACTGTTCAAATGTACTGCAGGGGTTTGTGGTCAAACTTGAGGAGACTTTCCAAAGCAAAAATTCCAGTTTGCATATTCCCAATAGGAGTATATTTCATGGGCTGAAATAAAATACCTATCATAGGCCTATGTTTCACTTGAATAGCCCTTTCCTCTTTAGCATTGACTCCTTAAAGCTGTTTCTGGAGTCAGCTTTTTTGTCAGTACACCAATTTAGCAAAGTTTATTGTTGTATTCCTGCAGTTACACAGGAGATATTCCACTTCCTCTCTCCCAAAGGTTTGATTCCCTTTTCACAGGTAGCAAGGCTAGAGGAAGAATAAATTCTGTCTGAGAACCGTGGTTCAGAAGTTCTACTCACCTACCTCTAGAATAAGATCTAGTATCACCCTGCAGCAGTAGCACCTGTTTCTGGAATGTTTGCAAGCCTCTCCAAGTTGGTACATTGTCTTTTCTAGCTTGGCTGGTAAATTGAAGTGGTGGTTATGGTCAAACTAAAGCCTTTGAAGTACTACTATAAAAAAGAGGCCCATATCCAGTCATCTATTCTAAGCTTCAACCCATACTTGGGCTTCTCATTATAAATACTCAGCAGGATACATCTCTTCATATCTTCCTCTGGAGATGTTATTCTAACTGGCAGCTTTCTTCCTTCTTTCTGGTAGCTAATCATAGAATCACAGACTGATTTGAGTTGGAAGGGACCTTAAATTAGATCATCTCCTTCCTGCAATGGGCAAGGACACTTTCCATTAGACCAGATTGCTCAAAACCCCATCCAGCCTGACCTTAATCTTTATCTGCTTAAGGGCTTCACTTACCTTGCAGGCACTCATTTAAACTTCCAGTGACATTTTCTGTTATTTCCAAATGGAAATCTGGTCCCTGGTAACTCTAAATACAAATGACCTGCTAGAAGACTTGTTACAGGCAGGAGAATTTTCAGAATGCAAAATTTTAGCATGGTCATGTGTATTGCATTTGGGTTCAAATGGTGAATGCAGAGAAACTGAATGAACTGTAAACTGGACAGACATTTTTTATGTTTTCTGTATCTTATCCTAACTGACAACTGTAGGAATGCGTTATGTTGAGGTTTTTTTCCATACACTTTTGTGCTCTTCAACCTACTCAATTCCTTGTGTGAGCAGCATCTTGATATGCATATTCAACTTCATCCTATGATGCACAACAAGATTTCTCCAAAGCTTTTGGAAACAAATCTGTGACTCTACAAATTCCTTAAGCAATGCTTATCGTGTAAATATGAATATTTTAACTGAAATATTAGTTATTCCCTTCAGTCTAAGACCGTGATTTAAATCTCATGCCTTTTTTTATTCTGAATATTTATGTAATCTAGAAAAACTTAATGGTCATATAGTTTTATCCTAGATTGTGAAGAGACAGTGCTAATTGTTGTTTCAGAAGGGCTAGAAGTTCACAGTTATTCAAAAGCACATTCACAAAAATGATGAAAGCACTTTACATAGAGCTAATCTATTTCCACTTGTGTATTCTGGTAACAGAAATTGCAGAGGACTGTTTTAGAGTAAGGTAGGACTTAAGATAGCATAGTGTAAAGATGTTACAACTGTAACAGCTGTTTGGCAGGGTCTGCTTGATTGTGCACTGAGAATAGCCTAACACAAGTTTAAGTAACTCTCTTTTTGCTTTGCCACTTCTTTCATTTTGGCACAAAGCAGTAAGCAATGGACAGAGGTGACAAGAATCAGGAAAAAATGAAGAAATAAAATCTGATAATGGGCTGGCAATGGACTTACTTAAAACTTTCTTTGTCATAAATCTCCACCATAGTGGCTGAACTATGTTCTAGTTCTAATTAGAATTGAGTTAATTTTTTATTCTTTAGCTGGCACAGTGCTCTGTTTTGGATTCAGTATGAGAATAATGTTGATAAGACATTGATGTTTTAGTTGTTGCTGAGCAGTGCTTATCGTAAGTCAAGGACTTTTCAGTGTCTTGTGCTCTGCCAGTGAGGAGGTGCACAAGAAGCTGAGAGGTAGCATAGTTAGTAAAGCTAATCCTAACTGGCCAAAAGGATATTCCATACAATAAAATGTCATGTTCAGTACATAAATTGTGGGAGTTACCTGTTTAATCGCGATTCAGGGATGGGGTTTTGGCATCAGTCAGAGGGTGGTGAGCAACTGTAATAATCCCTTTTTTTCCTTTGGTTTTCTCTGTATCTCTTTTTTATTACTACTATTATGATTATATTACTACTACTATGATTATTCTATTTTACTTTGGTCCAATTATTAAACTGATTTCATCTCAAGCCACAAGTTTTACTTTTGATTGCCAGAAGTTACTGGCTCGGGTTAAACCATGACATGTGTGAATTTCCAAAGCCAGCTTAGTCATCTTACTTTATCTAGTTTGGAAAGTTATCTCTTATTGTTTCCTGATACAAGACCTTTTCTGCAGAACGTCCTTCAGAAATAATTTATCTGAAATTTTGATATGATTTAGTTAGTAGAAAATGACAGCTACATGAAATAATGATTGTTAAATTATTGTTAGACAAATAGAGAAATTCGTGTCTGACCTGCTACAAAAAAACCCAATAATTATGTGTGCAATTTTTGTATCTGAAAGCAATTGTCTAAGGATTGAACCCACAGTAAGAGCTTCTCTTAGACAATTCAAAATATGCCTGAGATGTTAATACACCTTGTTCATTCATCAGGCTACTTCTAGTCTTAAACTGCGACTGTTTCATTTTATATGTAGGATGATGAGTTGTCCTTTTTTTTCAACTAGCCCATGGAATGGATTCATTTCCTGCAGTAGATTTTGCTGAGGATATTAAGTTACTGAATTGTCATGGTAACAAGAAGCAAGTAGTAGCTGATGTAACAGAGAGACAGGCTTGCATTAACCTTTCTATCAGAATATACAAATGCATTAGATTTTGAATATTTTTGGGTTTTTTCACTGTATAGTACCCTGAGGTAATTTATGTCACATAGTAAACTTATACTCCATGCATTATAAGGAGCAGCAAATTTCAGAGGAACAAATGTTTTATTTTAATATGTGGTGAATAATAAAATTGTATATGGAGAACAATATAACTGTACAACTAGTGCAGAAGACTTTTCTCTGTCTGACATTGAATTAAAATGTGCAACGTTATGTGAAGGAGGCATTGGCTTTAATGATCTCTGCTTGGTGATAAAATCATTTTGTTTCCTTTTCGAATCACTGACATGGCCATTAGCTCATTTACCTGCTGGTTAAGGTCCTTCCTGTTTCTTTCTCTCCATTACATAAAAGCCATAAAATATCTTCTTATCTTTGCTGCATACAGAAAAATAAACTCTCCTTTCAACAGCTGTTCAAGACATTGTGTGCTTGTGAAAGTAATGGCTGATAACACCCATCACTCTGAAAATTACTATGATAAATTCAGGGTGGCATACTTGTTAATCCAAACCAGGACCTGTATGCAAGTTCTACTAAACTTGGATTGTTTGTGTTTGAAGCCATGCCCATTTGGAAAGTTTTTTGGAACGGGAATGCTTCAGTTGGTCCCCAAAATACTCTTACTGTTGCTCATACAACAGTTGCTCACAGAACAAAAGAAATATGCCCTGCATTGATTTGTAAAGCCAACATTCAGATAAACAAGCTACTTTACAATCCCTTAAAAAAAGACAAAGACAAAACATTTTGGCTATTTGTCTAAGGTAGAGAGGAAACAAAAGATAAACTACAACTATAAACATTTTACATGGAAGCTGTGAACAAGAAAATTCTGTGCAATATATGTAAGAAGATGTACACAATTTTCTGCTACTTTTCTGAGTTTTATGATCCTGGATGGCTCTAGGAGGCATATATTCTAGGCAAGTCTCTGCCCAAAATCTTTTCTTTGATGCCCTGTCAACTCTGAAATGAGGAGATCCTGCTCTGTTCTAACTTCTTGGTAAAGCACAGTCTTGCATTCATCTCTTGGACTGCCAGTCCCAGAAGAATTTCTTATAAAAGCATCCTTATGGCAGCATTTTGCCTACTGAGAAAGTTGAAGTAGGAGTACTAAAATGCAGGATTTCTCTATTACTGTCTTATATTGTCTCAGTAAACAGAGCAGTGTATTTTCAGAAAGGTGTTACACTGCTAAATAATACTGATTTCTACTGCTGAGGGTAATCGATTATTTCTGCCTAAGCAATGCTCCTTCTCTTAAAGCAATTGCAGATCTCTATTGATACACCAAAGAGTAGTCCACCTGACCCTGTAATTTGAGTTACAAGTTATGTTGCAAGTACTTTTCCATGTCATCCTCTACCAAATTTGAATTCTGAGAATTCAATAGGAAAATATTTTCTACAAGCTGCATAAACTTCTTCATAGAATCATAGAATGTGCTGAATTGTAAGGGACCCATGAGGATCGAGTCAAATTCCTGGCCTTGCATCACACCATGTGCCTCAGAGCTTTGTCCAAACATTTCTTGAACTCAGACAGGGTTGGTGCGGTGATCACTTCCCTGGGAAGCCTGTTCCAGTGCCCAACCACCCTCTGAGTGAAAATTTTTTTCCTGGTATCTAACCTAACCCCTGCCCCTCCCGACACAACTTCAGGCCATTTACTCGGGTCCTGTTACTGGTTATGGAACTGAAGGAATCTGTACCTGTCCCTCTGCTTCCCCTTGAGAGGGCACTGCTGACTCATGATCAATTTGCTATTTACCAGGACTCTCAGGTCCCTTTCTACAGAGCTTGTCTCGAGAGTCTCATTCCCCAGTCTATACACACAACCCAGATTGCCCCATTCCAGATGCGGAATCCTTTAGGGAGGAAACTTCCACTGAAATTTATCTTAATTATAAACATCTTCTATGAAAGCTCATGAGATAAAATTAAGCAAAAAAATATGGGATAAAAATATTACTCTTCTTGAAAGAGTGATCTGCTTTTATTTGCACCCAGCAGAATGGGGACCCTAACAGTTTAAATCTCTCACATAGCACTGCAACATGATAGACAAAAAAGTGAAAATCTAAGGGCAAGTTTTGTGTCTCATCTTTGGAGAAATTGTTTACCCAAATTTTCATGTGCACATTCTTTTCCAACTCCATGTTTTATTTCAAAGACAGTCTTGTTTTGTATCCCTTTGACTGCAATTTCATTTTGTCCGGAATTCACAGTTCCTGCACATGTTAAGAGGAATTCTACAGAACTGACATAGAAAATCCAGAATACAGAATATATCAGACCTGCTGCTATGATGTGTTTTCAGTTTCCAACTCTGCAGTAAGTGCTATGGATATATTGCATTTACAGCATGTGAATAGATTGATTGCTTAGGACATCCACAGTTGAAATGGATCTTAAACATACTATTACTCACCATCTTCAAGAGCTATTACACATTTTAAGGCTTAGAAACCAAAAGCAGAAATATCTAACACTGTTAATTTGACTACTGGGAAAATTAATAACTAATCTTTCTTATTTGTTTCCACACAATATCTCCTGCTTCTCTTTACCTTTACTGACATTTTTTCTCATTCATCAGCTACAACTGTGCTTCAATTTCATAAGTTGCTTTTGCATTGGAGTCTCTCCTATATTACATATTGCTACCTAGAATAGTGTAGACCAGTATACCTGAGATATTTATATACGAGCACAAACCACTGTAAAACAACAATTAAGCTTTTACCATTTCTCCTTTTCCAAAACTAACTTTCAGAACTGAGGATTATTACTATTATATTATTTGCAGCTAAAAGGAATCTTTATGTCAGCATGGGCAAATTTCAGCACTTTATCAATTGAAGTGCTCAGGAGCATTTAGCAGAGAGCAATTTGTGATTTGTCATTTGTTCAGTATTATTAGGAAATAGCAAGAAGTTTTATCAATAAAAAGGCCATTGAGATAAACGTCTAAAGCTTCATAAATTAGTTAAAAAGAAATCACCTCTGATCTTTAGTGGATCCAGTTCCCACTTCATTAATTGCTAATTGTCTTGACAATAAAAATATCAGTTAGAATAACACAAAGCAAATTACAATAACTGCTTAAATGTCTGTTCAGATAAGCATGAAAAAACATAAGTAACTTACCATGAAAATTAATGTAAAAATCCATTCAAAATCCATTGGCAGAAGTATTAAGTTAAAACTGGTTTTCTTCACATCAGAGAAAATTCTAAGCTATGGAAAATGCCTACAACTGGAAAAAAGGTATTTCTGCTACTAGCACAGTAAAAATCATTGTGATAATCATCTTGGTAGTTTTGAATATTTCAGCTAATTTTCTACTGTCATGATAATAAATATATAATTGTGTGGAAGATTAAAGATAAAAAATAAAAATTAATAATATTGACATTTTCTGCTGTTATTCTTAATATATGCTCTCTAAAGCAATCATGAAACTTTACAGCATAGTTGAGTTTGATGCCTCTGTGACATGTCATTTCCACTGCCTACTTAAATGTGAAAATCTATATTAATGTCATATTAAGAATGAGGATTTACACAGTAGTAACTTCAGCACATCTAAGGTTATGTTCACTTAATAATGCTTGTCTTATGCACTAACCTAAACTGCTAATAGATAGTTGTTTTGAATTCCAGTAAGATGATGCCTTTTCAAATTCAGCTGAAAGATTATTGATTCTTCACTGTCCAACAAAGATATTGAGAGCTTGGAGAAAAGATAAACCATCACTGAAGTCATCGTTTCCATTTGCTACTGGAAGTAAAACACTTCTTACAGTGTGGCAAGATTTCTAATCCTGTGCAGTGTGAAAACTTTCATGATGAATTCAGAGTGAAAAATTTCTCTCTTTTCTCCTTGACTGTGACTTCAATGTGTTTTCAAAAAAAAAAAAAAATCCCCAATATATCCTAGGCCTCCATTTAAAAGATCAATGAACAAGTGGTGGTTTACGGCTTCTGTAGTTTAAGGTACCTCATAAGAGCATAAAAATTTTGGACAAAACTTGCCTGGAAAACCAGTCTTGACACAGTCTTTAAACTTTCTAGCTTGTCTAGAAATTCAGTGCAAATGTGGTCCCATTTGTCTCAACTCTCATTTTCTTTCTGCAAGCAAAGCCAGGACTTCAGAACAGTGAACATCAGCCTATGACTCACCTATTTTAATGTGTTTGACATTATGCCTCAGATTTTCAGATTGTCAGTCTTGCAGACTCGTGAAAACACTTAGTTGCAGCATGTGGAGTTCCAGAAGAAAAGTTTCTAAACTTTTTTTTCTTGCCACTTTAATTCTTAAGTATACATAATCACTAGCTTCAGAAAAGCTTTTTGACATAATTTTGCTGCTCAGCTGTCTGGTTACATTCAGTACAGAGGTCAGCATTTCCTACTTCAACATCTTTCCTGGGAACAACTCACAGTCACAAATTGAAAAATACAAAGTATCAGGCATTGTTTGTATTTATAAAGTATTTGTTATTCCTTTTTCCTCTTCATTTAAGAGTATGTCTTCAGTTAAGAGTGTGTCTTGGTTTCACTGTGTTACTCTCTTTCTAACTATACCCTATGGTCAGATTTCAATTCTAAGCTTAAACACAAAAATTTAATTAAAAAAAAAGGAACTTATTTCTTCCTCTGGGGTCATGCAGATCAATATCCCAATAGAAAGCAGACAATCACCAACACGATCAGGTTATCCATGGCTGTGTCTGGATAAGTCGTATAAACCTCCATGGACAAAGGTGTTGCCCCCTCTCTGAACCATCACCAGTTCCAGAGTTGTATCTCACTTGTGAAATGGTGAGAGAAGATTAAACATATCGCAGCAAGTTTAAGGGCCAGAAGACCCAGACGAATAACTTCAAAGTGCAGCCAGCTTCTCTGTTGCCAATTATGACTTGTCTAAAAAAAACTTTCCTAAGGCTGTCACTGACATCTAAAATGGAGGAAAAAGGAATCATAGAATCGTAGAATTGTAGAATCATAGAATTAACTGGGTTGGAAGAGACCCCCGAGATCATCAAGTCCAACCTTTGATCCAACCCCAGTGCGATTACTCAGTGCCACATCCAGCCTCATCTTAAAAACCTCCAGGGACAGTGAATCCACCACCTCTCTGGGCAGAGCTTAGGCCCGCACACTCTTGTCCAGGCTGATTGCCTGGGGGAAGAGACTGGCCCCCACTTAGCCTCCTTTCAGGTAGTTGTAGAGAATGATGAGGTCACCCCTGAGCCTCCTCTTCTCCAGACTAAACAACCCTAGCTCCCTCAGCCTCTCCTCGTAGGACTTGTGCTCAAGTCCCTTCACCAGCCTGGTTGCTCTTCTCTGGACCCGCTCCAGCACCTCAATAACCTTCCTGAACTGAGGGGCCCAGAGCTGAACACAATACTCAAGGTGTGGCCTCACCAGCGCTGAGTACAGGGGAAGAATCACTTCCCTGCTCCTGCTGGCCACACTATTCCTGATCCAGGTCAGGATGCCATTGGCTTTCTTGGCCACCTGGGCACACTGCTGGCTCATGTTCAGCTTCCTGTCAATCAGTACCCCCAGGTCCCTTTCTGCCTGGCTGCTCTCCAGCCACTCTGTGCCCAGCCTGTAGCGCTGCAGGGGTTGTTGTGGCCAAAGTGCAGCACCTGGCACTTGGCCTTGTTGAACTTCATCCCATTGGAATCAGCCCAGCTCTCCAGTCTATCCAGGTCACTCTGCAGAGCCCTCCTGCCTTCCGGCAGGTTGACACTCCCTCCCAACTTGGTGTCATCTGCAAATTTGCTAATGATGGACTCCATCTCCTCATCTAAATCATCCATAAAGACGTTAAACAGGACTAGACCCAACACTGATCCCTAGAGGACACCACTGGTGACCGGAGATTTGCTATGCTATGTATAAAGAAGACATGCAACTGCAGAAATACAGAAGTAACAAGTGTTTTGAAAAAAATTTTTATTTTCTTTTTCTTTACTAAATTCTCTTTTTATCTCACTGCAGTCAGATAGGTCAGGCATTTGCATCCACAGTGATACAAACACTGTTGTGCTACTGCTATGGCAAGGAACTGTTTCAGTGCAAGTCAAGAATAAGGACTCCATTGTTTTTTGTCTTGCTGTCATTCAAAGTGAACAGAACCATACTCAGATTGTTTACAGAATAAGGGAAGAACATCATTTTTTTCTATGAATTTTTTACATTATCCCTTTTACAGTCCCATGTATGTAAAAGTTAGTGGAAAATACGGAAGTATGAGAAAAAGTGAGATTCATATCTGAGAAACATGCAATCTTTGGTATCCTATTAAAGGTGGGATATTCTGTACAGAAGATGGGTAATGGACAGATATGGAGTTTTTATTGTCAGTGGTCTGTACAGGCATGTGTCAGTGGGGAATTAAAATAAGCCCCAGTTAACTTTGGAAGCCCCACTGCCGGACTATGTCAAGGCCATCTTGTCTAGTACTTATTCATGTGATGAATCTCTTTAATTCTGTTCTTTTCCACAGAAAAATCACTTTCACTGGTATAGCCTGGATGAATTCAGACATCGCACAAAAAGCTACTAAGCACATCTGAATTAATAGCTTATTTGCAAGTGTCAAGCTTCAATCAGCATAGGCATCATCCTTAGCATTGATCATGACCAGACATCATATTTCTAAAGTAAGTTTAATGGGTTTATCGTAGCTGCAAAGTGTTAAATAGTATTCTAAGCACATGCTAATAAAAATACATGAACTTGCATGCTTTAAAATTTCCCTGGGCCTAGGGAAGGTTGACATGCATAAAGGTTTCAGATTTCAGTCCTACCCAGGATTTTTCCTGCCAAATAAAACAGCACTAGTTAGGTTTTGAACTGTACGCACTTATTTTTATTTGCCCTTAAGTGAAAAAAAGACACTCATGACTGAAGTATTAAATAGCAGATTGTTACAATTAAGACAACATCCTGATAACACTCCTCACAGCAACTGAAATCTTCCTCTTCTGCTGGCAAACCTCCAGCCCAGCCCATACAGCCTATCTCAGCCCTTTCACTGGCATATGCATTCTTCACTCACTTTCGAAAAGACTGTTATTTGGTGAAGACATATTTACAGAATACTTTTCACATAATGAAAAATTTTATTTCAATAGAGAATAAGATTGCTACATGATGTGGCTTGGAAGAGCTTTCAGGACCATTCTGATTCTACAAGGATTCTAAAAGGGAGAGGAAGGTGCTCCTAGCAGGAAATTTTTAGGATGTCTGTTCCAAATGTGCTTTCCACCTGTTGGCCTATATGTGCCTTGTTAATGAAAATAGGAAAAACATTTTCCTCCTTTCAGTGACAATGGAAGTCATGCTGAAATTTAGCCATCACCATTTCAGTTCCTCTTGACTGCCTTTTCAAGAAAAAGTCCTCCACTCCCATGAACATCTTCAATTGCATGGAAAATTTTCCCTGTTAATTTTGCACTGGGAAAGAGTTTGTATTACACTCCAGTGACTTTTGGGCCTTGAGCAACTTCTAAGGATGAAACTGTTTCATCCAACTCCCATCCAATGCACATTGCTACTTTCAAAAGAATAAGGTCCTGTCACATGATTCTTCTAAGTGCAGAACACAAAAAGGGCTTAAAATGTAGAATTAAAAAATATGGTCAGAGACAAAGTGCAAGTGTTCTAATTCTGATGCCACTGCATCCTCTTAAATAAAGAGGTAAGTGGATTACAGAAGGGTAGTCTTAGAAGGTAAAAAAGCTTCTTAATGTGCTAGGCCTTAGGGGTTCTTGATATGTGAGCAGAGGATTCCAGTTCTATATCTCAGGTGTGCATATCCCAGTGTTGACAACATGTGCTATATCAGCAAGTGGAGAAGAGTAAAGTTCCCATTTTCTTCCAAGATATGTTTGATGGATGGCACTTGTGTATAGAAAACCAAATTCATTTATCTGTATGGTTTTCGTATTCATTCACTATTAAGCAATCTCAAGATGATTTTCTTTTTTCCTAGAGCACAATAGAGATCAACTCCAATAGGTTTTGTTGGTTTCCAAATAACATCCCTATGATGATCTCCCAGTTTTGGAAAAAATCTGACATAAAAGATTTACTTTCCATGTCAGTAGGAAGTGCCAGCAGTCAGTAGGAAGTGTCAGTATCTAGGTCTCTTCTGGGTACAATTTCTGTTATATTGACAGACTTGTTGTATTTCTTTAGATTGTCTTGTTACCAAAGGTCACACTAAGGTAAAATAGAAAATGGTCAGGTAATATTCACTGTTACAGTATATCAAAGCAATTCAGTACCAGTACTTGCTCCTATGTGTCTCCTGAAGATGTCCAACAGCCCAATCATTTCTCCTACAGTAGCTGGTACAGCAGCTAGACCATCTGGTTCATCACAGTCCAAAAACACTCCAATGCCCAATACAGAAGTTAGAAAATTTTTTTCTGCTTTTTTTTTCTTTCTGTTTCATTTAAAGGTGACCTCACAGAGTGTACTCAGCATGCTCACGTGGCTAAACCGACTGTCTTAAACGTGCTGTTTCTGTTGACCTATTTTCACTTCCTAACTGCTAGTTCCCATTCCTTTGAAGTACCTGGTTGAACTCAAAGTACTGGACCATAGCTACATTACATCCAGATACTGAAGCACACACTGGTTTTGTTCTGTCCACTCTTTCCTTTTCCTGTTGACTAGATTCTCTGTTTTATTTTCATCTCACAAGTTTTTCTCACAACCTTTCTCAGAGGTTAGTTAAAATGCTTTCTCTAATAAAAGACCCCTTGGCCTAATGGAAAGTAAGTTTATTTCTATGTGTAATTTTGGATCCCTTTTCTCCAACAATCATTCAGATAAAATTGTTCTTTTCTTCTCCAATCAGTGGATGTTGTTTTCTTATCTGCTGTGGTGTGAGGAGGGTAGGGGAAATAGAAATATTTTCACCACTTGTAGGGCAATATAGGGAGGCACAGTTTTCCTTGAAAAGAATAGACTATTTCTTTGGACAACACTCAAATTTCTTCCCATTATTTGTCTGAATTTGATTTTTTCTTTAACAAGTTTAATTAAGTACCTTCAGAGTTTTCTTTCTCAAGCATCAGATCTCTACACCAGACTGTGCTTTTCTTGCACTGTTATTAAATCTCTCATCTTTATAGTCACATATTCAGATTGTTCAGGAGATCACCCAGACTCTTTCCATCCAATCTTAAAGGACCCAGGCATTCTACCATTTCCAGACAAAGACTATTAAAAAGGATAGCAGACTGCTAAACTGGTTTTGTTGTTCAGTCAAGCCATCCTCCAGATCAGATCACTGAAATCTTCGTCTTTTTCCACTGTGTCCAGACTGATGTGGAACCTAAAAAGTTGGTCAGTGACATCCACAGAGCATTTTTAAGCACAGATTATCCCTTAAAGATAAAAAGCAAGCTTATTCATGACTGAAATTCCTCAGGTGTATATTTTCTTTCCACTCACCTTTTATTTTACCTCTTTCAGAATACTTCAAAATTTCTTGGAGGTTTATTTTTATTTTGTATGTGAAAGCACAGTAAAATAAACATGTGTGTTGCCTTTTCTGTCAAACTATATGATGTGCTTCAGGAATAGGCAAAGTCAAACAAGGAAAAAGAAAAAAAATTCTGCATGTAATGGTAAATGCACATACACAGTATGAACAAAACACATATTGCTTCTCTGGAAATACTTCTTTTATGTTTTTTTTGGTGTTTTTTTTTTTTTTTTTTTTTTTTTTACATTTCTTTTTTTCGCCTACCTTAACAAAATTAACCCTTTGAGTATTTTTATAGCTTTGTGACTCATTTCATTATGTAACATCGATTGGATGTTGACTTGGCAGCCTTTCTAAGCTCTTTGAAATTAACTGAACAGAAAACAAGCCTCAGCTTGTATGAAGTGTCTCTCTGCCTCATGTAAAGCAGGCATTTAGCTGCAGAATGAGGATACATACCATCAGAACTGGGAACAAAACTTGCATTGCAAACTAGAAGCACAGAACTTGGAGAATACTTTTTAACAGACATTTCTCATTATGAATAGAGCTAACCTGGCAGAATGCTGGGGGCTCAACTTGGCAGGCACTTTCGACAGGCAAGAATTTCACTGAAAAGTAAGTGCATGGGAAGAGGGTAACCTGTCTTAGTAATTAAGTTTTCTTCAGGGATTCATCAAGATTTTTTATTTTTGTTTTTACTAAAAAAAAAAATCCACACACAAAAAAATCCATAAAAACAAACAAACAACAAAACAAAACAAAAACCAGGAAATTATCACCAGAATGAAAAATATATACACTAGATTAGGTAGCATAAATTAAGGTTTTTTTGGCTGGTAAGTAAATTTTCTTCAAAAGATTACAGATTGGTTTTTAAAATATTCCAGTGCTAATGAATAATACTTTTCCTTTATAATTCACATGCCTTTCCCTCCAAATCATGGCACTTTCTTTTACTTAGACAAAATCCAAAAGCACAAAATACTTTTCTCTGAAACACTCCTGTTGTCTGACCTCTACTCTTTTACTCCATCTTCTTAATCAGGCCAATGTAGGTATGCTCTTCCCAAAATCTAGTCTTAATTTTTCCAAACTCTTGTGCAGATCTCCAGAGCTGTACACTCTGGAATTAGTAGTAACTTCCAGAAACCCTAGTTCATATGTACAGTGTGGGGTTTTGTGTATTTTCCTTTTTGTGTACATACACTGTGAAAAAAAATCAAGATGATCTCTCAATTTCCTACAGGGAGAGATAGAGCAAAACCTTACTATGAAGAACCCCTGCTACAGCAGGACTCACAGAAGGATACAATGATCTGCTATTACTTAAGACTTCTCTTCATGTCATCTTTTTTATTTCAAATCCACAAATCAAATTAATTTTTTAAGGTTGGAATTATTTTTGGGGGTGAAAAAAAGAATTCACATGTTTTCAATGAAGAATTCTCTTGTATAAGGCAGTGGAAGAAAACTTCCAGAAGTCTTCCAGCTGGCATAAAAAGCTGCATGACAATATTCAGTGATCAATCCCATATTATCATGAAATTCAACTAGAAAGAATATAAATTACTTTTATATACATTTTGAATTTTGTTTGTGTTTTATATCATGGAGATCATATTTGCTGGTAACAAGTAATAATTAAGCTGGAGGATTTTTAACAGGATGTCCTTGTTTGTTCAGCAATTTTTTTTTTTTGAAAATTAAAAAAATCCACTGCCAGGTTCTGAAAATCTTTTTCTCCAGTGTGGTTTTGCTCCAACTTAAGTGGATTTGAATTCTTTAGGTGTTTGCATGCTATGGGGTGTACAGTCATCTATTTTTTGACAGAGAGAGTAACAAAACTATACATATTATGGCATGATTAAGATGTACTGGGAGCGATGCAAGAGACAACTTTGTCCCAGCTAGGAAGTGACAGAAGCCACAGCCCTGAATTCTAGTGGAAGCTCTGCCCCTGACATTTGTCACATGACTTCACCTTTCTATACCTGAGCATTACCATTCTGGAAGCCATTATACCCACCAAAATCAGAGCCATCCCTGTGACTGGCTGGCAGGACCAGGCTACCCAGAAAGACAAGAATCTTCTGCCTACTGTATACAAAGAAGATGACATCTACAATAACATTTTGTTTTCACACTGATCTTCGTTTGGCTGGTTGCCATTTCTTGACTCCATCATATGCACATGATCACAGATCATCATCTTACTGGATGCCTAGTTCTTTAGGACCATAGCATGCTCATATATAGATATACACCTTTATCTTAACCTTCATCATCATCTTTATCTTGATATTAATATGAATGTACCAACAGGAGATACAGTTTTATGAGGATGTTTTTCATTTGTGACTGCTCAGAAAATAGCACCAAAGATGTGTTGCATTTCTTAATGTTGTCTCTGAATCAAACTCTTTATCTGATGTCAGCTGACATCTCTATTGCAATCAGCATAGTTGAGATCAGCCAATATGTTAGCCATTACAAAATATGTAACAGAACAACTGTAACAGGTCAATGAAAGAGTATTTGGAATATTATTTAAGAATGAAAGAAATACTTTTTCCACTATTCAAAAGATTTCCTTCTGTGTCTGCTGTCAATGGCAAGTGGCTCTTCCCTTCCTCCCAGATCTGCTTCCAGTCTATTTTGCATAAAAAAGGAAAAAGTAATGTGACTAATATGGGCTGAGAAAGTAGAATGGTACACCATAACCATAATACAGTAAAATTGAGAGAGAAAATATGGAGATTGTATCACATTAGAATTTAGAGTAAAAAAAAAATTGCATAAAAGGAAATTGTATTCTATTTCTGGGCCAAGAGACTGATGCTGAAATACTGAGGGACAATACAAAGAGCTTAGGAAACTAAATATAGCTGTCATTTTTTTGCCAGCAAGTACCAAGGTTCCTGTAATGTATTTGAAAATAAAAGCCCTAGAATTTTCCGGTGCTGTAGAAAATGGTAACTAAAATATTTAAGTTGTTATGAATGGGGAGTGAATATGAAGACATGGGTTCAAAATGCTAACAGAGAGGTTGTTAAAATGGTGTACCTTGCTGACAGCTACAGCATTTGGTCATCAGCTTCCTAACACATATTAACTGGAGGATCTCATGACAACTAGATCTGAAAGAGTAAGTAAATGCTGATACATTACGGAAGCGGGCCAGGATAGAAATTAACCCCAGCTTTTGAAGGGTATGTGGAGAAAAATCCAAATCCAGCATGATCCTATGAAAAACTCATGGCAGGAGTGTGCAAAAACTCATGTACCTCATTCTCCAGTTCATGGTAACCAATCCTTAATAATGAATTTATTTATGAATTAGTAAAGGGGTGATGTTGATGGACCAGAACAAATTTTTTTTCTTTTAAAGTGTTGCCAGAAGTTCCTGTCATTCAAATCTGCATTTTTCCCCAGAGAAACCACATCTTTTTTCTGAATAAGTATTTATGGATTGTTGAATGCAGAAACTAGTAGAGAGTTTGTTTATTCCATTTCTGATATTATTTTTTGACAAAGGTTCTATTCTTTAAAATATATTGAGGTTTTTTTTAATCTATAGTTGAGTCAAATCTTAACACTGTGTAACTACCTGCCATTAATTTTGGAAGTAATTAAAAAACCCTAAAAATGTGTATGCAACCCAAACAAGAAAACTTATTAACCAGATTAATTTTCTTTAGAAAAGAATGTGGAATAGTCAACTCTCAAGAAAAAATAATAGTGTTGTCATTCCAAACCCCTGCATGATGTGCAGTCTTGAGTTTTATTTAGGCCTTTGAAAGTCCATTCTCATTTTCAAAAGATATTCAACAGTTGTATACATTTATTAAGTCTGTTTGGATTTCTCTTATCAGCACTTATTTAAGAAACCTTATTAACTTAACTTTCTTATAAAAGTCTGCGGAAATTGTTTTAGGATCCCTTTCAGGATAGAACGTCCTAAAGTAATTATGTCTTGGAGGTATTCCCATCTTATTCTTTTCCATGACTAATATAACTCGTATTTGATTAAATATTACTAGGCATTTTGTTTTTCTTCTCATGAGTGGGGAATAGATATCTAGATGTGTGAGTCAAACACATATCAAAATATCCAATATAAAGTTCTACAGGAGCAGTGTGAGCCTTACATGTTTACTGGGGAGGGATACCCATCTTGGCACTCATTAAAAGTTTGAAAAGTGCAAATTCTTTTTGCTAATCACATCAGTTTCCCATGTAGCTCTCTGTCCAGAAAAGACTAAATTAACACTTGTATGCACATACAGAAGAATAATCCTTCAGAGTAAACAGGATTGCGTGTCATCTGGCTCTTTTCTGACTTGGAGAGATTTCCAGTTATGATGTCCATATTTCAAGCATCAGAAGATGGGCGTTAAATCAGAAGTAACTTGTTTTCTTGAAACACTCATGAAAATAATTTTGTGTTTGATAGCCATGTCTCAAGAAAGACTGGTAAGAAAAGTAAGGGCACTCTTGACAACAGAGCTCACTGCTGAGCTGGGTAGGCAATCAGCCTGTGAAGCCCACTGATACCAGAACAAGTGCTCTCTAGTAATTTGCTTTCTCCCACACCTTTTTTACTCCAAAGACCTAATGCTAACTAATGTGTTGCCATTTAACCACCTCTTCAGGAGAGTTACAAACACACAATCAACTAAATTCTTAGGTAAGTTAAAATTTAATCAAGGACTATAAGACCCCTGATAGGGAATGACAATTTGATAGTAAAATACAACAGTCAACACTGTGACTAGATCCAACCAATGCAAGACAAAGGTAAATAAATTCAGTGCTGAAAAAAATTGCGGTTTCTTTATGTAACTTAAAAATTACTTCAGGAAAAGTAGTAGGAGTGGTAAAGTGTTAAGTCTGCTAGTGTTGAAATTGCTCCAAATTGGCACATAGGAAGCTGGAGAGTCAAATTCTTCTAACTAGAGTAATTCCTGGTGGAAGTTATTTCAACTCAAACTGCATAAGTAACTCAAATTATATGATTAGGTGCTGAACACACATGATGTCCAAGAAGACCCACAAGTCATAAGAAAAATATGTTTCTGATATGGATTGCCTACATAATATCTTTAGAAATTTACTGTTCCAGTAGATTCACATAATCGGAGAAGCCTCTGGCAGCCTGATGTGTTATGCTGAATCAAACTGAAAAATGGTTTTTAACAAAACCAAAGTACTGTTCATTCTCTTCTTTCCTAATATAATTTCTGTCCTATCAAGGAAAGGGCTTTTTTTCAATAACTATCAAAGCAAAGATATATCTCCTTACATATATTCTGTATTTGGCTGGATAAGTAAGCAAAGCTGGGGTATTCCATCAGGTAGACAAAGAAATGCAAATAAGAAATTAAGGCTGTATCTGCAGTGCCATCTGTAGTGTAAATACATTTAAGTCACCTGTTCGGGGGTTTTTGGTCACTGACATGTATCAACACACCAAATCCCTTCTGAGTTCATTTTCAAGCTTCAGGCATGCTGTATTTGCAATCACAGCAGAGAAGCTTATTGTACATTCAGGCCATAGTCAAGGGAGAGGATTTTATGTACTAATAATAGTGTTATCCTTATTTTCTATTATGCACACATTCAACTCCAGACAAAGAAGGATGTCTTTTTTTTTTTTGAGAAGTCCTTCTACCTGTTTCTAGCAGGAGTCATTTGAAGCTATTCCACTGTGATAATGTTGACATTGCCTGTACTTGCCAAAACTTTTCTACTAAGATTTATAATCCTAATTTTTCAGCATTAAATGCTAACACCCCTTGCTAGTAAGAATGTGAAGTCAAACAGTGTATATGTGTGTATTAAGCACACGCAGAAAAAAGTTGTATTTGCCAAAACCTGATCATGTTTAAGAGAAAGACCACCATCAGCAGGATTAAACAGTAATGGGAGGACTTTAGGGAAAAAAAGGAATAAATTAATCTTAAAAGAAACATAAAAGAAGCATGAAAATTCATAACAAGAGTCAGAAACTTTGGAGTGGAAACAGCAGCCATCAAAACTTGGTCTGACACTGCCAGAATTTGCCCCACCAGCACCACCTCTTTGCTTTAGCCAGATAGAACAGTATCCCTGTCAGACACCATGAGCTGCCTGCTCTGCAGCTTAAGCAATGGAAGTGCAGTCTGCAAACAGCAGTTTGCCTGTGCACATAAACTCACAGAATGCTTTCTCACCATCTTATGAATTAATAGGTTGCAGAGAGCAACACAGACACCTATAAAGCTGTAGCATCCATGTTTCCTTAGGGGTTACCCGTGCTTTTGAAGGAGTCATGGTGCTTGTAAGCCGCACATCCTTAGGGGATGGGATGAATGTGATGGTGGCTCTGTGAATATCTGGCATGTTTGTGATTAAAAATTTTGGGTACTTCTTATTAAAAAGTATTTAGAAATTTGTAGGTGCTCGTTAGCATTTTTAAATTGTCTTGTATGGTGATTTATATGTTGTGTTAGTGACACTGAGTCTAAAAATAACGATGATTGTCCTTAATAAATCCTTAACCTGCTTCTATCCTTATTCAGGTTTAAACTTAGTGAAAGGAGAAATTTTTCCCCATGACACAGTATTTAATGAATTTTCCCCTTAACTAACTCCAAGGACTTTCTGTCTGAGTTTACTGACAGTGTAGCATTCTCTGATATTGTTATGCATATTAAGTTGTCTTTTCAGGTTGTACTGGAGACCACAGTGTTTGTACAGACAAAGGCCAAGACACTGCAGCGTGCACACTAGGAATATATGAAAGCAACAAGCTCCTCCTTCCTCAGGCCATTTTCTGTATTTTGAAATGAAGATGAAACAAAAGCTGTTGTTCTTCATCAAAGGCCTTGCAAGGCTATTCAATGGAAAGATGGTGTTGTAAGCTGATACTCTTTTTTCTTCTCCTTTTTTAATACATAGATGAGGAGAGAGCAGCTATCAAACAATTAGAGATAGATAAAAAAAAAGGACGCATCTGGAAAAAAAAGTGAAAGTCTGTATCACATTTAAGACCTGGATTGTGGAAATACCATAAGTAAGATAGGTGAAATGATTTATTTACATAAATTTCTGAGTACCTAGGGCCATAAATTACACTGGGTTAGAACTGGATTCCAGACAATCCTTTTATTTCCAATAATCCCGCTGTAGATAAAAACAGCATGACTAACACTACTCAATACAATCGCATACACAGATCTTAGTATAAGTGATAAAAAAGGAAAAGCAATAGGAATGCTGGAGTTTGAAAAAAGGAAACATCCAATATAAGGGAGGCCACTTCCGCTTTAAGTATCTGTCATTTCTAGTATATAATTTTTCTAAAACACAGATGACTGTTTGACAGCAAGATTAGAAACATCAGAAAGTATTGATGTAGTAGCTAGTTATTATGTCTCAGCTTAATGTCATTCTATTAATACTGGATCTGTGCAGCATAGCATTCTAAATAATACAAGTATTGGAGTTCCTGTTGAATAATAATCAAGTGCAAATTCCTTCAGGGACTCCAGATGACGTACAATTCTGAGGGCTGGTTTGTAATTGGAGCAGTTCTTGAACTGCTCTTTATCTGCTTAGAGATTCAGATTTTTGTCAGGCAGGATAATTTACACATCAAGAACAAATCTTATCCTCATATTTAACTTTCTTCTTCTAGCTTCCAGGTAAATAACCCAATCTTCCCAGTAAAAACTGGGGCAAATAATGAATCATCAGAAATGCTTGGAAAAAACCATAACTAATAGAATTTTTTGCATAATATTTTTAAATATGTCCATGCATTATTTAGCTTGCTGCTGGCAATAGCTCTGTGCCTTTACTTCTATGGTTTTTGTCTTACTCTATCATGTTGTCATGTGGTATAAGTTTAAGAGGCAAAACTATAGAATCACTGAAATGTAGAATGATAAAAAAGTCCAGGACCCTTGGAGATATCTGATCCAACTCTAGATTAAATTACCAAGGGCCCTGTAAAGCACAGTCCTGTATATTTTAATATTTCCAGCAAGGGAGATTCCATCACTTCTATGGGCAAGCAATTGCCTGTTGTCACTGTGGATCCCTGTGAAGAGAGTACCTTTACCTTCTCTATGTTTTAGGTATTGGAAGACTGGATTCCCTGAGCCTGCTTTCTTTTTTCTAGGCTAAACAAACACTGGTCCTCCAACTTTTCTCTGCTTGTGATGTTCTCCAAGAATGTTTTCATTTTAGTGGGCTTAAGTGGACCATCTCAAGGTTTTCAATTACTCTCGAACTGGGGAAATCAAACTGGACTTCTGCTTGCCAGTCTGAGGAACACCTAAGCCCCGCTTTGCTTTCTGGACCACCACATTTTCTGAGACCCAGCTAAATAACAGAAACTGTGCACTGCGTGAGGCCTCTGCCCTATGGGTCTCTTCTAAGGACATGATGAGTCACTCTTTTCCCCTGCAACTCAACACTTTCCATGTGTTTCCATGTTTTCTTCATGAGTATAGTTGTTACCACATACCCACACTGCCCTTACTGAAAAGTTTAGAAAGAAATCACATCTATTTTTTTCCCCAGCTGGTGTATTTTATATATAAGTTCTTTCTGATAGTGGGGTAATTTTCAAGCACCAATTTGCTAGAGTGGAAAAAGTAGGGAAGAAAGATGCTGTATTTGTTGTTTGTAACCTAATGGAAGCAAAATAGAGATAGGGGAGAAAAGTACATGTATATTCATCTGTACTAGACTAGAAAACAATAAAAAGTAATTTTTCTTTCTGTTCAAAGAGAGATAGCTAGATGGCAAGTAACACATTATATTATAGCGGCCACAAAAATAAGGAGGAACATAACTGTAGTCTTTGAAATAAATTATCATATAATCAATTAAAGAAATTGCAGACTGGCTTCTACACTTCAAGGAGTAAATATGTTTATGTGACAAAACATTCTGCTTTCACTTTTTTGATCAAGACATTTGTGCAGATTGCTCTGATTAACATGACATTATTAGGTGATAAAGTATTCGAGTGTGTGAAGTGCATAATTTTTAACCAGTTCTTTAAAGAAATACTATCAACAATAGTAATTACATTTCAGGCTGCATTGCTGGTGGTTCTGGGTTGAATCTTTACAGATGAGCAATCTAAAGATTGTCGTGAATTATTGAAATTCCCTCTAACATCTGCAGCACTGAAAAAGTTTTATGACAAAGTCTGAAAAAGAGTGCTGGCTCCAGTATGACAAATGAGTTGAAGCAGTTGTACATCCCTTAACTAATTGAGCACAAAAATTAAATACAAATTTCAGTAATATATATATACACTCAAATGTGCATAAACAACTGTGTAATAAAGGATGAAAGATGCTTTATGTTCAAGCATGAAGGACTTTGTCTTCTTATTATGGTATGTTTATATTGAAATTATGACTAAAAATTAGTCTGTGTACTGTATTTGGAAGCTATGTAATCTTTTGCCATTTAGATAGCATGTATTGCAGAGTGGTCTAAACTGGCCATTATGGGAATTTTTCAGGAAGGGACAATGGTTAGGAAGAATGGCTTAATCCACAATCCTTCATCCCTGTTTTACATTGTAAAGACTTCTTACCTCATCAAGAGTTAACATCCTGTCCCGAGATGCTTCATATCAACACAATTGTTAAGCTTGTAGCATTTGCACTATGCTGTTGTCACTATCTAGAAAGACAATACAAAAAGTATTTCCAAAGTGTTTTAAAAAGTCAAACATGAGATTCCACAGATATAGAAATCTGAATATGCAGGAAAGGCAGCCAAATCCTTTCATGCACTGAAATGAGACTATCCTTTTTGCTACTGTATATGAAATTGTCATCTCTGGATGAATCTAAGCTGTAATTTCAAATATTATCATCCATTTTAGAGAACAAGGAACAACTAATGTATATCACTTTGCTGTAGCAACATGTGGTATTAATCATCCCAGGAAATAGCACCTTTTTCACTTGAGTTGAAATAAACAGGATGCAAACACAGTTACTTTCTTTTTCTAAAAGCAGACAATGGGTGATACAATAAAAATATTTCATTTTCCTGTAGAGAAATTAAATGTGGAAAACTCATTGACATCAGCTGTGTTATTTGTTGGTATGATTAGCTGCAGTACAGTATTAATAAACAATATTACACATGCACAAATGCAGTAAGAAATCATGAGTTTAATATTACAAGTTTTTTCATTTGATTTTCTCCATATTAAATTAAAATTAATATAAAATACTAGCTTGATACAATCTATAAATATTCTCAAGCTTTTCTTTAATAACCCTGTAAGAAACTAATAAGATAGCAGTGTTTTATGACAGAATTTCATGTCTGGAGTATAACATTATGTTGTACTCAAGCATGAACTCTTTCCTTTAGGTATCTAACATTAATTTTTGAAAGCAGTTGCAAGCTTAGGGGAATAAATTATAACTTTTTTGCATGTCTAGTTTGACTTTTTGAAGTCAGAAGGTGTTTTTTGTTATTTTGTAGGAAACATTTATGGTTCTGAGGATGTGGCATTCTCATAAATCAAAACCACATTTTTTGTTTGTTCCTTGCTTAAATGGTTGGAACTGCTGAATAAAACTTTAGTGTGTGTTTTCTTTTCAAGTTCTATGCTGAAACATTGATTTACATACATAATTACTTCACCCCCCACCCTCAAGAGTTTTATGCAAAAAGAGAGTCCTTCTTCCTCAGACACTCCCCTGCCTTCAAGTGAAGAAATATGCAAGCCATTTCTTAGCTCTTACTGGAATAAGTCCTGTGTGGCTGTGTATGGGGTGGTCTAAGAGATTCTCCTTTCTGCTGCAATTCAAATTGAAAGGGAGATAAACAGCTCAGACATTTCAGCTCAGTCTGTCCTTTTCCTTTTCTCTTCCTCCCAGCCTCTCAGCACTACTGGACTACTGCATGGTTGCCAGAGGCTTCATGCAGTTTCTATTTCTCTATTTTTTCCTTATGTATCCCAGTCATTATTGTGTCATTGGTCAAACTGTCAGTTATTGAATTTAGTGTAATAAAGTCTATCTCCTTTCAGTCTGTTGTTATTCAGGACTTTAAAATCAATTTATCAAAATCTACTAAGTCACTACACCCACTTTGAAATCTTTCAGACAATGAATTTAATTTCAGTATTTTTATTACATTTTCACAATAATTCTTTCACAGACATCCCTGAAGGGTCCAGACAAAGCAGTTTGATTAAACTTAATCTGAAGATAAAGATGGAATACTAAATTCTGATCTTTTGGTGTAGTAATTGAAAATTTAAATAAGGATTAAAAACAATGAAGTCCTATATTCCTGTTTTTCCATTCAGCAGTGGATAAGTGCATTTTAAACCTGTAAAACTACAAGATACACCCAGGGTATTTCTGTGTGCATGTATTATATATATCATATAAAGCACCTTTTAGTTCCTTATCTTTAAGTTATAATGTAGTTTCCACTTACTGTATAAATATAAAAATTTACTCTATTTGTTCAGTGTAGTTGAATTTTATTACAATTTTTCAAATGAAATCAGACTCTTATTTAATGAGCCAATAAGTAGATATAAGTCTGGTTGCAACAACAGAGCTGTAGAGTTAGTTGCTGAATTATTTGTTCCCTTTGTAGACAAACTAGGTCTAGATATGTATTAGAATTTATATAAAAGCTCATTTTTAGGTAAAAAGCCTTTAGCAAAAACATTAAAATTAGGATACTTGCCTAAATTCCATGCACTTCTGAAAAATATCAAGAAAGGAGGACTATAGTATTAGCTCTCATGCATGTTGGGAGAGGTATGTAGAGCTGGACATACAAAAATAAGAGTTGGAATAGCATATTTGTTTCAGAACTAGATGTTTGCACTAAATAGCATAGCTTGAACACTGGAAAGGGGGGAAAAGAGTTTCTTGTTCAACTTAGCTGAATATTATTGAGAAATAAGAGCTAATTGTTTTCAATTCATGTTGCCCAGCTCTGGGATGTGGGAGGAGAGTAGTGTTCTCAACAGCTCTGTGAGCCACACAAGAGGAAACTCTACAGGAGACGGAGAATTTGATGTATTCCTCTTTCTGCCTACACAACAGAGAAATTTATTCCTGCTATAATGGTGCAGATGTCAATAGACCTTGCTGAATCTAGGACTATCATGATGCAGAAGCCACATTAATGTAGACATAGCATGGATATTAAGACATTTACTATACTGTTTTTGATAAAAATGTCTTATACAGGGGTTATATAGGGGTGTTATACACCCTACATTGTCCTGTGCAGTCCAATGGTGCATGTCACATGATGTAAATATACTAAAACACATACTTCTTTCTGAAAGTCACTATTATTTATAAGCCTTTGAACATACTTTCCAAAGCTGGAACATTTAATAAGACTTTTCAGCAGTTTGCTTAAAAATTTGGGAATTCTAATGTCCTGCTTAATTGTACTTCAAAATTTAAAAGCACATCTTTGATGACCCGCCAGTCTCAATAACATGTGACTAATAGGTAATAAACTGTGACCTAGATCACAAAAGTACAAATTCTTTTCCTGCCCTCAGATTTTATTCCTTGTTTGTCTCATAATATTTCCTATTTGATCTGAAACATTGCCTTAAATCAATTCCTAGGCTGATATACCAATGCAACAAAACTTTAATTTAAGCATGGGATGAAACAAAGCTTTCTTTTCTGCAGTAAGTACATATCAGAAAAAAGAAGTTCAAAATTTGTTTACTAAACTTTTACCATTTATTTTGACTGTTTAACACAAATACAATATACACATTTTTGAAAAGAGGGCAGTATATTAATGACAGATTAACAAAGTATTGCAAATATGTTATTGCAGCAAGTTTAATGGAGGCAGACCTTTGTCTCCAAGTCAACTGGCATTTTTCCAAAATCATACAGAATTGTAGGATAATAGAATTTACTTAAACGAGACACAGTTTGTGACTGGCATACCTCTGAAAATTGTTGTCTGTAGATTAAAAAAAAAAGTCAATACTTCTCAGACTAAATATAAATGCATAGCCTAAAAGAATTCTCTTTAATTTTTTTTTTTCTTTTTTTCTTTTTTTTTGATGGAAGTATACTGTGGAACTGCAATACCATTGTGATTGATGTGAACCAACTACAGAACACACATTAGTTAAGCCAAAGAGCCTTGGTTGAATGAATCATTCAAAGACATAAGTACCAGAATCTAATGAACACAGCTTAGTCCTAAAAGATCGCTTGAAGACAGGATTCTTTATATTTCTGAAAGTGATGGAGCTCTGAAATTCCAATTAGATCCACCAAACGGCTTTTAAAAGATTTTTTTTCATGTTAAATCCATTGCATTTTTAGAATAGCAAATGTGTGTATAACACCTTTATCTGTGCTATAGAACATGAAAGAAAAACAGCCCCTGAGGACAAATAAATCTGGCATCAGCTGATTTTCTTCGCAGTATAGAATAGAAAATAAGGAAGAGTGGAACACACTGGATTGCCTGCTGCAGCGGCAATTGCCGTGGGAGAAGTTAGCACTGCTTTCACATTTGGCTTGTACTGCCCCAAATGTGTTTTGATCATAGATCATAGTTCAGTCTCTAAAGCCAGCTCCTTTCCACCTGGATATTAATACATTCAGCAGTCCCAGAAGGCTCTTTAACTAGGCCAAACAGTGTTTGCCCTTCAAGAGCTGCTCCAGAGCTTGATATGAACTCAGGGAACTTCAGCCTTTGCAATTTTGTTGTGTGTTTGATTCATCATGCTCTGTGCTACAGTGGAAACATAATGGAAAAAAAGAAAAGGGCTCACAACTGACCACACTGATGTTCAAACCTATCTGCTGTGATCATGATCAGTTGGTTACATGGCAGCAAACTGGGAAAGAAGAGCAGCTTTCAGCCTTTTGCCTGTCTGCTGAAGAAGAGTTTCAGCTAAAAACTTCTGAGGAAACCTGTCAACCTACCTGCAGGGTACCCATTTGTGTTCAGGGAGTTTGGGCTGTGTGTTTATTGTGGTGCTTACCTGCTGCATGGGAAGACCATTGTGCTTTAGGTTTGTATCTTGTTTTTCCTTTGAATGTGAGCACTGCAACCAGAACATCTGATCTTAAAACAGAAATTTAATTTTCTACAGTAGGTCCTTAACACAAAAAAAGTATCTAAAAAAGCAAATGTTCACAATTTAATAACTAAGTAGTTTCTATAACTGAGCACATGGAAGTTTTTGAGTTGCAAAGATGTCACAGGCTTCAAGAGCAGTGCCAGATTTTCCACAATATTTCCATGGTGGTATTAAAGCTCTTATAACTACATGTCACAGGCTTTCTTTTTCCGTGTCTGCGTGCATGAAAGAAGAATGTCTTAATTTTTGGTCACTATGAGAGAGCAATTTGATCTGTGCATACACATGTGTACAATCTAGCATAGTCTATGGACTGGCACAAGGAAATTAAGAAAAATGGAAACCCAGGTTTTGCATCAATTCTCTGTCTATGCAAACCCATTATTTCAATCTAAATAAGGTGATTTGATAGCTTAAACTCTCACAGAAATCTACCCTAGAATACAGTGTTACAGATTTAGGATTGGAAAGGCATTTTATAGTGTACAGGGAGCAGTTGCAGTTGGCAAGGTGGTGGTGGTGGTGGTGGGACATTTTGAAAGGGTGCCCCCAAGTCAAGGCTGTTTTTCTAATAACTAGTGATTGTTTTTCTTGTCTTGATTTTGATCCATGAGCTTTCTCAATCATATGCCACCTCTTTTCTCTCCCGTCCCACTGGTTGTGTGGGGATAGGAAGGTGAGCAAGCATCTGGATGGTTCCCATCTGCCAACAACAGCCTGGGTCAACAGAGATAGCAATTTTAAAACTCTTTGGCATTTTAGTCATAGATGTGAAATTTGTGTAATTGTTAATTATTTTTTCCATATCACATACAAAGACACATAGTGTCTTTTCAACTACTAATTTTAAAGTACCAAACAACCATCAAAAATTCTCCCTATCTAACAATCACCTCTCTTTTTTCCTTTTATCTTTCTGGAGTACAATAAAAATGCAATTTAAAAAGTCCATTCTTCACTGTTTTGCATTGAAATTTCTGACTGTTCTACTTGAGATTGAAGCCTCTTCCTTTAACTTATGTGCTTTAAATGATTCAAAGGTGGATCAGTCCATGACAGCCTTTTTACATGATAGGCAGTTCCATTTTTTAGCAGACATTTCCAATTTACTTTTTTCAGAACAGTTTAGCTCAACTCACTTTCTACCAGATTATCAGTATAGCAGCATAAGTCACTAATGATTCTGAATTTAAATATAGGTCTACCAGAAGTGTAATTTGAGCAGAATTCAATTATGAGAGAAGAATTTTAGTGGAATCACAATTTTTTTTGTGTTTCAGTGCTACTAAAGTGAGTTAACGTAGTTGCCACTGATACGACATTAAGATATTTGGGGAAGAACAGTACAAAGCACATATGCACCCAAAATTCTTGGTAAACTTTTGCATGTGATATTTGCAAACCTATCTCGCTTATAGTCAACTGCACTTCTAAAAATGATATACACCAGGTATACTGGTACAGTGGGTTTTACATTATAAACATGAAAATTGCACTCCTCTGGTTGTTGAAAAGTCAATCTTTTCATCTGCCAAAGCATTCAAAGTTCCCTAAAACAATTTTGAATTATTACATTTATATTTATATGAGCTTTATATATGTAATAGAATAGAATAGAATAACATTATATTTGTATTTTAATCTGTGCTACACTAAAAGCCAAAATTTGGAAGCACAGAGAATGTAATCAATGAGATTTTAAGAGTAAGACTGATTTTCACATTTTATTTGGAATTTTTTTCCTTCTGTTCAGGACGATATTTTAAAATTAAACTACTAGGCTTTTTGTTCAGAAAAAAAAAATAGATACTGTGACTGATCTTAATAATGAAGAGTAATAAATATCAGAGACTGTGACTTTTAAGAGTACTTTTCAAGCTCACTTTTATATTCTAAAAATTATATGCTTTTTAATTTCGACACATGCAGACATGATTCCAAAATCTCTTCTGGAACAAAAAATTTAGTGTGTATACTCAAATCCAAATGCTGAAAATAACTATAGATACCCACCATAGTCTCATCTGAACTAACAAGTCTTAGTTATTTATTCACAAGGAATTATACTATTTTACTATCTTTCCTAAACCAGTTATTACATTTCATGTTATAGTTCTCATTTTTCAATTGAGTTTTTCTGCATTTTCAATTAATTTAAACTTTCAAAGAATAGTGTGTTAATTTTACTGTATAAAATCCTTGAAAATATGTGTAGTATAGCTCACATCCCCTACATGTATCTTTGCATAGAAAGTTACACATAAGGAACCATTTTTTCTTCATCTGAGAGAAGAGATTATAATTAATTATCACTTTGAAAGCTAATCAGAAAAGTGCGACCTAAACTATGTTTTCACATTTGAAAATAAAAAAATATGAAATATTAGTATTACTGGTAGAAGATCTATTACTTAAAAATCCCATTTAGCTTAATTTCTTCAATGTAAAGTCTTTTGAAGTACAAACTAAACATCATAAGAAGTGTCCTGACCCCAATTGAGTTTCTCTGTTCAAAATATTTCTCCTTGATACTGCTTCTCTCACAATCCAACATCAATATTTTACACATAGTCAAAAAAAATTCTAAAATGCTTAGTGGGGGCATTTTACCTACCCCTTGCCTTCCCTTGCCTTACCTTGCCTTGCCTTGCTTTACCTTGCCTTGCCTTGCCTTGCTTTGCCTTGCCTTATCTTCCCTTCCTTTCTTGCCTTTCTTTGCCTTCCCCTTTTTTTCTGTTTTGTTTTGGCTTTGGGTTTGTTTTGTTTTTGTTTTTGTTTTTTTCCCATTAGAAATCTCGCATCTGTAACACACTCAACTATTTTAAAGGACAAACCCCAATAAGGGAGCACTGTACCAGTTCACGGTCACCCAAGGAGAAGCATTCATCACTCTGGTCAATCTAACAGGCTGATGCAGATGTTCAATAGTCTCTGATCCCCTAGAAATTAAGAGAAATTCAGAGAGCTTGATAGAGTGGGGAGAGAAAGCCTGCAAAACCTCAATGTCCTCCATAAAACTCTATGGCAAAGAAGAGAAGAAAACAGCCTCACATCAACAGACTGGGTGACCAGAATTAATGTGTAATGAAGCCGCTCTGGAATGCCTTTGTTGTGCTTTCAAGTTGTTAATTTGGTGCCTTTTTGGATTTTTTAAAATGATGTGTGCTTTTGCGCAGACTTCTGGAGGCTTGGGTTTATTGCATTGCTGTACTTTGAAAGCACTTTCTTGAGCCAGATTTTTGTCATGTGTCCTATTCACTTATTTGTAATGGTTCCTAAAAACATGATGATGGGTTATAAGCCAGACCACCACTTGAAAACATCCTGGGCAAAACTAAATGGACTTTTTTAAGATTGCCAGTTCCATTCAGAATGCTTCAAGTAACTGTTGAGAGCTGGGAAGCTGAGAAGGATCTTAAGGGATATTACTGAACAGCTTTGAGCAGCAAAGGCTTCCCAGATGGCTGCTCCTTCTGGGTAGTGAGTGCAGCTCAGCACAAGAAATTATGCAATTGTAGAGGAGGTGTTCTGCCCAGCCTGCTGCCATTCTGGGATAGAGGGAAGCCCCTGCTGCAGCCCAAGGCCACCACCTGCTATCAGTGCAATACCTGTGTACTTGCTACCAGCAGCCCTCTCTCCTGACAGTCTCCTGGCTGACCAGTTTGGAAACATCTCATCAATGTGATAGGTCTTAGTTCAGAGCCATTACCGACTAATGTCTTTTCCCAGCAGGAACTGTGGGATCTTGGTGTGGGAGCAAAGTTTTCTCAGAGAAAGGTGGACCCTTCTGGTTCCCATGTCCCACCAAACCTGACAAAAATACTCCCATAAGTCTGCCTCTCACACTGAGAACTTGCAAACTTTTGTTCTAACATACATTTCTACATGCTATAATGTCCTTTCCTGTTCTATGGCAACTGTCCTCGTGGTATTTCTTCTGTTGCTGTAACAGGCTTGTGACCAGAATCATCATCATGGCACAACAATTCTATTGGATGTTACATCAGATATTAATTTTTTTTTCTAAAGGCTGTGCCATGATTTAGACATTACTTATTAAAAAACGATGGTCTGCATTTTTCTGTCTCTCCTCTGTAGGCACTGAACCAAATAGGTTTCAGATCATTCAGCTGAAATCTGTACTCTTAAAATTAGGTCATTGCCCTGATAAATCCTTCCTAACCATATATCCAGAGAGCTGATTAAAATCCAATCTATTTGACATTATAATTAAGCCTCACATCTAGTTTACAGTTTTATAATTACAGCTCTGCATCCTGAGAAAGATCAGAGGTCTCTCCTGTTCAGCTGAGGGATCAGAACAGTTCTGCTGAGAGGGGAGGCAGGGGAGGCAGAATTGATCTTTACACATATGTTGGAGATAGATAAATGTTGCTGAAAGAGGCCCTTGTTGATGAGCAGATCTGCCCAGACATGCAGATGTGCCCTGCAGGGGCCATGTGACATTTGAAATATGAGGGAGACGGATTTTTCAGTGCATCTTAGCTAGTGCATTTCAGTGACCAAGAACAATACAGGTTGATCCTTTTTTATCAGTGTGGTATGATCCTGCTCTCTAGGAACAGGGGAGCAAACCACCATGTCTACTGCTCTTATTTTTTCTAGTTTTTGTGTGGTTCATTTTCCCAGACAGTTTTTGCTTTCCAGTGTTTCTGAAAAGCAGGGGAGGGCATGGAAAAGGGGGAGAGCAGCCCATAAAACCTCAAGCTTTTGTCTCACTCCAAACTTAGTTAAAATATGCCTAGAGGAGTCGGAAGTTTGTGCTTTTCATCTTCTGGCTGCAATGACTCTGAAGCTATTTAGAAAGTAAGGGGACAAGGCTGAGATATAGAGTCACTTCAGTTACACATCCCAGCAGAAGTGCACCCAGCTTCCAGTAAGAGACAAAAAAATCCCTCACATTTGGCCTGTTAGACAGCCACTTTCATTCTGCATGGGTTTCTCCTCTTCAATCAAAAGTTTTGTTTGTTCAGTGAATGTCTCTAGATCATCTAACATGGCCAGATGCTTTCAACTTCACCCAGTGCTAATACTCCAGAACTGTTGCTGTTATGCCATGATCTGAAGCATATGGTCCCACTTCTGCTGAGAGCAATCAAAACTTGGGTGCACAAGAACAATCTAAGTGTTACTTCCAGTGGTATTTCTTTAAAAGGATAGCAACATCTGCCCTTACATAGTTTAAAGATCATTTACCTACTTACCTGTTGAACACCTTCATGAAAAGCAGTATTATGCCATTGACCACTATTATACTGTTTGGAATAAGTGTGAACAAGGGCACATGGGATGGAAAAAAGAAAAAAAAAACTAATATTTATTATTGTGTCCAAATGGAAACAAAACATCCATGTGTCCATTTCATTTCCTCTGCATTTCAGTTTTCCTTTCAAAGCATACCAGACAGACTCAATTTCTAAATCACCTTTGGCCCAGTCCTGTACCAGCCCAGTGGTCAAAAATTTCTCACTGACATATCTTTAAAAGAGAAAAAAGTTTTATCAGATTATTAACTTTGGAAAATTCCTCGTCATGGTAGAAAGATTATTTTCGCAGCTGTTATGTGGCAGACTGGCCCATAGCTTGGTTGTATTTTAGGTGTCCCAAGAGTCATTGGTGGTTTGCATTTATTGTCTGTTCTATTCAGTTGCCATTACTCATGTTGCATAGCACCATTTTGCTAGAAAGACCTTTACCTCTCTATTGCACAGCACAATAAAGAACATGCACTGATCAAATATTTTTCCCATTCAAACAGATGGTGTGCTACTCTTCATTACCCTGGGAAGCTTCCCAATTCGTCCCAGTCTAATTTCGATCTTTGCTTTTTCACAGTAAAAAAAAAAAAAAAAAAAAAAAAAAAAAAAAAAAAAGCTAAATAGTGTTATAGTTAGCTCTCCAAATGAACACATTCATCAGCTTTTGAAATTATATTGCTTTTGCAGTTTGGTTCTTCCATACCAACATTTTTATTTTATTTCTGCTGTTCTATATACAGCTTTAAAAACTATTAAAAGAGTTCCTTACATTTTTGTGATCATTGATTTAGTGACTCCAGACCTCTTTTTTAGTAAATGTGGTGAATTTTATACGGGTATTTTGATATGCACCAGAAAATCTCAGTTAAAGCATTTGCTCTTGCTTTAACATGATATTGCTTGCTCTGTTTACTAGAATACATCGTGTGCTTAGATGTTGCACTGAAGAGGCTGGAAAGTATCCTCTTATCAGTACTTTCTCCAGCTGAAATCTCATTTCCTTTTTTCTACATACTCCCATACAGTGATCTTCTTTTGTAAATGTATTTCTGAGTATTCGCAATTCTAGAATTATCTACCCTTTTTATCAGGCAAATATATATTTCCAGATGATATTAAGTGCTTCCTTTTCTGGTAATCTGTCATACCAGTGGGAATTAGTTGCACAGACATATATATATACTTTTTAAATTGGGCTTTATTTTCTGCAAATGGCAGTCACATTCAGATTTTATTTTACATAACAGACTAACCAGTACATAAAATACACCTAGTATTACTTCTGTGATCTGCAAAATATTCAGTGGTAAGACAAATAGGTGGGGTTTTTTTCTTTCTGCATGTCTTTCTCTTGCCTGTTTTGATTGGTAATATGCACCTCTTGCTCCATAAGAATCAAACCCATCAGTTTCTGATAGATTGTTTTTCCTTGCTTCAGTCATATAACTCATCTTTTGATTCTTGGAGGTGGCCTTTGTAGGGCCAGGAGTTGGACTTGATGGTCCTGATGGGTCCCTTCCAACTCAGCTTATTCTATGGCTCAATGATTCCCTTTACTTATCCAAATTCTGTCTCCCTCTGTCAGCTATGAATGAATTCATGTGGTCTGTGACCTTCCAACTATGGACACAGAGGCAAAGTTAATGTAATGTCAGATAACAGGACAATTTGGCAAAGCTTCTTGTCTGCAGTTGGTTTCATTCAAAGTCACAGTTTCCTGTTGGGAACCCATGAGCCGTTCAGTATTGTCCCTCTCAAATATAGATCTGTGCAGTGACATGGCAATTACAGTTAACACAAGGAAGTTGGATCCCCTTGTTACAATTTCATTTACATAGACCAGTCTGAGTTTCTCTTTTTTTTGACGTTCTCTGTGTCTTAGTGCATGTGAAGAAGCTTTGCCCTGAAAGAAAGGAGAAAAAAAATATTTAGCTAAGTCAATAACAATTCTCTCCGAGGTCTATTCCCTCATGCAATTACTTCAACTGTAGCCTTGTCTGAGAGACTCTGACTGAGAAAATTCTACTTACCCATTGCATTGTGCAACCAGGAAAACATTTACAGTTGATTATTTTGTGTTTGTGTAGGCTCTAGGCTTTTTTTCATATCAATACTAATACTACTGGGAAAACAGTTAAGCAGTTTCTGGGTAGACAACTGTCTAAATCCCTAATTCAATGAGGCATTAAAATTTTATATACAAAAGGTTAGAAATATGTGTGTGTATGTGTGTGTATACTTTAAAAAAATAATTAGACTCACATAACTTGACGTTATAATACAGTCTTCTGCTCTACTGGCTTATGTAGCTCACCTTTTCAATTGTATGACAACAACAGACACTTATATTCATGAAGAGTAGAAACTAACCATACTTACTAAAATTCTGGCATTGACTGGCAAGGCAATACTAGCTACTTCAGTCTAATTCCCACCTATATCAACGTAACAGCATCCTGAGGAAAGTAACTGAACACAATCAGTTCAAAACCCAGAACTATTAGGAAGAAAAAAACCTTGTATTTATGAGTCAGTGACATTCCCTGCACATTGATTGCCAAACTGGAATCACTAAAAATTAGTTATAATGGAAGCATAATAACAGCAAGCACAATGCCTGAGTTTAACTGTTATAATATATCCTAATATTAAAAAGCTGCATTTTCAGAGAGAAGATATAGAAAAAGATGGCAAGAGAATGAATAAATTCTCAGTACTAAACTTTGTGCACTCCTACAATTATTTTTAAGATATTTATAGTTGAAATTTCATGGGAAAAGGAATTGCTGTTATAACTTGTAATAGAGAATTAAAAGAAGTAAGAACTTGAAGTTAAAACAAAACAAAACAAAAAGTTAAAAATAAGAAAGTGGTCCTGGTACTGTTTTAAACATCCTGTATATAATTTCTTTGCTATTTATTCACTTTCAGAAGTCAAAATGTTCATCTAATTAGTTTCTCCACTCGATGATAAACATTTTTTTAAATGAAAGACTGACACAAAGGAGGACTAAAACCATTTTATCTAGCTAATGAAAATGGCAAATTAAGCATGACAGTTCTTGTGTAAAATAAATCCAGTCACTAGGGTCAAGTGTTCCCTGTGCATACAGGATTTTCAAAGGGGCTGTAACTGGGTAATTTCTATTATGATAGATGAACATTTAAACACAAACTTTTTTCTCTTGCTGATATTTCTTTGTATTCATGAATCAAAAATCTTGTGAAATAGGCAACTGTACAAAGTTAGTGTCACCCTGAGCAAAATGAAGCTAGAAAGTGGAAAGAAGGCGAATGAGTAACTATATGTGAGCAACATCTAGTGGCTAACATCTCGTTATCAAGCCTGGAGGCACTGGACATTATTTTAAGCCTATTTTTGACATTGAATGCTTCTGAGAGGAAATGAAGCATATGAGGAGAAAAGGTGGCACTACCTGCTGCTGCAGCTTCTGAACTAAAAGCTCCCAGGAACTCCTCCTGACTCTTTCTTCACCTTGTGGCCTCAGGTAATAAATTATGCTTTTTAAAGTAAGCCAATACCTGCACGTCACTGTGCTTCCTATTGACTGAACAGGGGATGTAATACAAAGCCCTTTTATTGGTGTGCACTATGGCACTGTAGCTTCATTCCTTCAGTGGGTTGGAACTTGTCCATAACAGCCTTTTTCATCTGTGAAGTAAAAAGAGGAAGGGGGAACACCGCATTCTAGTTTTCTGGGAGTCATTTTCATTCTGCCTGAGCAGTTGCTGAACTCACATATTAGCCACAGGTTGTACAAATGAGGAAAATGATCCTATTATAATCCTGTCTCTCATGCCTTCTCTTCATCAATGAAACAAAACTTAGGATATTTAAAGATATAGATATAAATATTTTAAAGATAGCCCTTTAAAAGGAATTTCTGACTGCTTTGTACTGCTACAGAAACAGGCAACCCAAGTGATTGTATAACCCATAATCTTTTCGCCTCGTCCCTTTGAAGAAACAGAACAGCTTTAGAGCATGAGATCTCATTGTTCTTCTACCCAGGTGGGAAAAAAAGTCAATACACAAGCATGAATATTTTTTGCACCTTGCAATAGAAAAGCAATAGATTGGACATCCACACATGCCCACGGACAACCCTTAAAGCAATGTTAAAAGAATATAGTGAAAAAAATATATTATGCTTTATGTAGCTATTTTATGCTCTCTCATTTTGAAAATTTTGCAGAGGTACTAAATAGCTGTTTCTCCATAAGTTATCTCTGATAAATATGAAGTAGTAACACAGACATATCAGCTAATAAAAAATCTTGAAAAAAATTACATGCATCACTGCATGATTGTTCCATGTTCTGAAGAGTTATTGTTTTTTCAGCAAGGATGTTAGTTTTTCCTACGTTTCATCATGATCTCATTCACATTTTCTTCAAGCCATTTTCTATTGCTGCCTCTACTGAACCAAATCCAAGTTTCTCAGATCTGTTTTAATTTTTTCCAGCTATATGCTAAAAGTGGATAACAACACGCCTTTCCTTTAGCAAGATTTATCTAAAATTATCATAAAAATCATATAACTTAACTGCTTAAAATATTTTACGTTTAAACTGTATCTCCAACTGTTTGAAACAGAATAACACTTGAGCTGGAACATGTGTTTGAGTACATTTTCTAATACTCTTACTTATTTTTTCAGTGGATTACTGTTGACAGCCTTGTCACTGGAGTTTTGCCCTCTTCTGTAGCTAGGGTAGATCCTTTTTTTCCTTCTTTTTTCAAAATCCTCAGTCTCGTTAGAAGTTGAGAAGCAGGTCTGAAGACCATAATCAGGAGAGTCTGCACAGTCCTAATTAATAATCCAAGGGAATGATAAATTGCTCTCTGCAGTTTCATGAGTGATGTGGGTGAAGACAGTAGGCTACATGATGCCCTTTGACATTTTCCATATTACAGAGGCCTTCTAAAGTAAAGGAATTATAAGAGACACTGTCAAAGGACACAACTTGTGCACTAAGATCATCAGTCCAGTTCCTGAGCAGCGAGTCTAGAGCCACAGCTTGATTTTGTAGGGTTTTAATGTACAGAAACAGACCTATAAGACACTCTTACTGGAGTGCACAGGTAGCATTTCAGTGTTTTTTCAGGGTACTTTTCATAGTTTGATGGAACAGCTGAACACCACTACCTACTCTCTTCCCTTTGAAAATGCTGCAAGCACAAGAGAAACAAAAAAATTGAGAGAGCAGAATACATTTGGAGGCCCCTTGTGAAACTGCCTAGCACAAAGCTGGACAGATACCTACAGGTTTCTCTCAACCCTAGTTAGCTATAGAGATATTGTATTTTGTGGAAATGCACACATTCAATTAAAACTGCTCCTTCTCATTTAAAATGCAAAGGCCTCTCCCCATGCTGTTAAGCCCATCACAGCTTGGCAAAAACACTTTGGAGAATACATCCTTTAATTTTACAATACATTGAACACAACACCTTTTATTCCACCTTACCCTGCTTTTGGGAAAACAGCTCTGCCTGTCTTAAACTAATGAAATTAATTGAAAAGCTATTTAAAAACTTTCCTTATTTCTTGTTCGTGTCCTCCTGGCAAGCTTCAAGAGGTGACCAGCTACAGAACACATTATCAACTGACTTCCATAAGCAGTTGTCTCCCACATGACAAAAGCTTTCCTGAGAAAAAGAGATGGGAAAATACTTCCATATAAACTCTGAACTGTGAACTGCTACCTTTTAGCATACTGTTCTGTCATGGTTTTAAAAGGATAACTGGGAAGGCAGCAGACCCATTCTGAATGGGAGGCTGTAGAAGATGAATTTCAGATCACCGGTCAGTTTCTTAAGTTCTCTGAAATAATCCCACACTCACTCTCCAGACTGATGTATCAGCCTATGAAGGAATCTAGCTAGAAGCAGAATTTAGAACCTGAACAGACTCCCAAAATAGTAGTTTTCTTCATCTCAAATCCTCAGAATATATAACCTAATTGCCTTCTATCCTCAGCTGGCATTTTTAGTCCTTCAAACTAAAGGTCTGACTGAACTCAGAAATGGGCAACTCATTTTTCTTCAGGCATCTGTCAGATCTTGGACTTTATGCCGTACTGGAAAGCTTTTTTAAAAGGGTCAACAACCTTATCAGTCAGTGCTGAAGAAATATAATCAAGGACTAACCATTCTAAATTGCAATAGATTCTAAATTACATATTTTGCACTTTCAAAAGGTGATTCACAATTTTCTAGCACCTCAGCTGACATGTTTTAAATTGGTGCTTCAAAATGTCTGCCTTTTAACACCCAGATGCTGACCTCAAACCAAGAGTAGGATAAAGGGAGAAACAGAAAAAAAAAAAAAAGTAGCAATGTTCAAGCACACTACAGGTCAAGAAAAAGGAAAAAGGAAGATAAATGGAAAAGTGAAAGGAAATGCGGCAAAACCAATGCAAGAAAACATTGCCTTATTGCAAATCTTTGTTTACTAGAGGAAGTTCATTTTTATTTCCACGTTCTGTAGTTAATATCAGGGTGACACTTTGAAACAATATTCAAGCAGGAGCAATACATCTTAGCTCCCTTTGCAGTTTTAATTCCCACTATCCATGTGTGTTCACTGGTCCTTTTTGAGTTTGAACTGTTTTGGTTATGACAGCATTTTCCTGGTTATTAACAGGCATTTTTTTGTTGGGCAGTTTTTCCTTGGAAATTTGAGGATGAACACTCCCTCCCCCACCACCAGTAAATAACAAGATAGGAAGAAGATCTGTTATTTTTATATCTAAAATATCATAATGTCATGTACTTCCAGAAAGTCCAAGATTTAGGAAACAAAGGCTTGGGAAATCTTAATGTGTATGAATATTTGATGAAAGACCAAAGAAGATGGGGACAGACTTTTCTCAGTGATTCCAGTTAAATGGCAAGAGACAATAGGCAAAATTTAGAATATATCAAATCCCATTTAGGCCTAGGAATTGCCCAAAGCTTGTGGAGTCTCCATGGCTGTAGGTAATTAAAACATAGTTGTGCAAGGCCAAAGAACAGCAAAGTGTCCCTTTGATTCTGTTACGCTATGATACTTGGGATATGGGTCTTGCGAGAGACCTGTCAAGAAGAAGATTAAGACTAGATTTGTCTGGGAAAATGGCAGGACAGAGGAGGAAAAAGAAGAAAAGAGGGGGAAAATAGACTGCATGTAAAAGGATATTTGGGTCTGGGTAAATGTTCAGAGCAGTTTGAAGAGGTGATTCAAATAAAGTGACACTGCTGTGAAAGATTGAGTATGATTATTCTTAGTGAAGATGTAACCATGGAATCACAGAATATCCTGAGTTGGAAAGGGTCCCCAAGAATCATCGAGTACAACTCTTAGCTCTGCACCACCCCCAAGAAAAGGTGCAGGGAGTCTCTGATTTTTTTCTCAGGGAGCATCAAGGAGAGGATTGTTCCACAAGCGGATCTGAGCTGGAAAACCAGAGTGACCACATGGACAGCAGAAGAAGAAGTTGGACACAAGAGTGAAGGCAAGGTTACAACATAGGACCAAGGTCTATGCAAGAGACAGGGCTGGAGACAAACTACCTACAAAGTGTGCTCAAGGTCCATCAGGAAGCAAAGCCAGAGAGGAGGCTGGAGACAAGAAGTACACTTCCAACATAGTGTAGGCAAGAAAACAAGGCTCAGATCTGAACATAAATGGACCAACATACAGAATATGTGTGCACAGGCACTTCAGGTGAGACTGCTCAGGGTCATTAAGGACCATTTGTGCACACAGGACTCTGACACACTGAGACTTTCCGGTTTTGATGCTTGGCATTGAAGACTTTATTTTCTTTAAATACTGTGTGTGATATCCCAAATCCGTAAAAGAACAACCAAAACACAGTCACTCTATCATACTAACAACTGATCATCAGTATGATTAGCACCACTAGAATCCATACGATTGCTAATATTTGTATCAATGATAGTAGATTTTCTGACATCAATAGAGATCAGGGTCTCTGGCTTAACTTTTACTGATCAGTTCATCCACACTCCATTATTTAGCAGGTATAAGACATGCAGCTGCCTAGTCAGAATAAAGATCTGTGAGGGATTAAAGCATATTCCCTGGGAAAAAAAAAGCAGATATTTTACTCCAGTACTCTATGTAATATCAGTGGACTATGCATGAACTGGGATTATGTTCAAAATTATATTTGCATAGTTTTTCACTTGGCCATCAAAAAGCTTATACATGATGAGGGGCACCTTTAAGGATATTTCAAGTGCCAGTAACAAGCAAAGCAGCACTGAGAGAGCAAAGAAGAAGTAACTACTATATTGTTTAATTTCATATTGGTATAGCTAATAATGCACATGTTTATCATCATCTTATTGTCAGCACTTCCTTACAGGATTCGTTTCCAGAAAAAAAGTAAATCTTTTCTTCAGCCTCAGGTAGAACATCAAAAAAGAGAATTTCATTCTCAGCCTTTACACAGATAGACAGCCGATGCATAATAAAGTCTATAATGGAAATTATTTGGTAAGATTGAGTAATGTTAACAACACTCCTGTAGTATTTCAGTTTGAAGTATGGTTTGAAATCCTGAAGCTTCAATTATCCTATTTACTGAACAGAGACATCTTGAGTTCGATAATACAGTACCGTTCAGCTTATACAGAGGTGTAAGATTCTCAGTATTAGCTCTAACAAGGAACTCCAACTGATGTTGGAAACAGCCACTCAAAAAGACAATAATTTAAGACCTTTTTTTAATCTTTTCCTGCTGTTTCATTCTCTTTGTCTTCTAATAAGGATGTATTCAGGACCAGATAATTTTTCCTGTTTTGGATAATACCCACTTTATGTCAATACATTTGCCACAACTGAATCCTTTTAGAGAAGTATTAAAAAAAAATTCAAGTCCAAATTCCTATCAGTCATGAATGTAAATACTACCTGAATTTGAAAGAATGAATTAGAGGAAAAACATGGGGATTTTTTGAGTTTTCTACTCTTTTTTTCTGCCTTGAAAATATTAATACAGTTTAAATGTCACACTGAAGCAGGAGTAGGAGTGAGAGATTTTAAAAAAAAGACAGAGGTATATTGTCACATTGCTGTGGTAATTCTGTATGTTATTTCATATCCTGTCTACAATATTGTTCCTTCATTTTCAGAAGGAAATTATCCCCATACCACATATTGAAATAGATGATAGTGACTCCCAGAAATATTATGTAAAGAACTCAGTCAATTATGTGAAGATCTATTAACAATATCACATGTTTTTGGGCACATGAACTCTTTGTAGGATGAAATATTTAACAGCTCTATTTTTCCCTAGATGCATCAAAGATAGAAAAACAAATCCTGAGAGTTTTATCCCACATAATAGACAGAGACTGATGACTCATTTCCTGACATCATTGAAATTAGCATTTATATTTTTCATGCAGAAGCTATGGTAACAAACATGGGATTTATAATCTGTTAAAAGTCAATTAAAGTGTCAGCTAATAACCAGAATTAATTATTCTACAAGCATGTGTCCACTCAAAAGTCACATGCAGTGGATCTTTTTTCTGCCCTTCATTAGCATTTTGTTCATTGAGATAAAATACCTTGTGGCTCCATCTATTATGCCCATAGTACTGCTGTATAATACTTTCTGTATTTAGATCTCGCTAGTTGGGAAGTTTATTATTCTAGTTCTCTCATTTTATTCAAGTTAACAAATGACTGTTCAGGGCAAGGAACAGGAAAGGAGGAGAGACCCAAGCTATGTCACTCCTCAGCAGTTGCTTGACAGCACTTTAGCCATCAGCTTTGAATATTTGGCCTCCATTACTGCCAGCCTTCAACAGTATTTAAACCATGAACAGATGAAGCCCAGGATGAATAACAAAAATCAAAAGAACTAAGGTTAGTTTAGGAGGGAAATTTTAGGCAGTAAAATAGGCCCAGTTTTTTTGAAGGCACAAGATTCAGATCTGACCCCTCTTCAAAGTATCTTCAGAAGTTTTGACAATTCCATTCTTACAACAGGCCAATGTGGAAGAATTTTAAAAAAACGTTGCTCTAATGATTTATCTCTATAAGGAAGAAAAACAAACAGAACTTTTGTCTATTCTTGATGGCAAATCTCACCAGTTAAGGAAAGTCTATGTGTTAAGTGCTGGACATTTTAATCTCTCTGGTTTCATGAGATATTATCCACTTTTGATGCTCAGTCACTTCTCCTTTTGCTGCTTCTTAGCTGGCTGTGGTTTAAAGACTAAAAAGGCATGGTTGGATGGGTTACCCTATTGTTCAGTTGGAACTTTTCAAGGCTTCCTGTAAATTAATTTGGTCAATTCAGAAGGCTGGCTCCTTAAAATAAATGTGTACTGTATAAAATCATTATTTCTATTACAGCAAAATAAGCAATACTGTATATGGAAACCTTTATTGCAGTTCCAACATTTTAAATTACCTGAAAGCCATTAGGATATTTCTCTTTGAAGGTTACTGTATATAAAATGCATTATTAACTTACTAAATGTTATTGAAATGTACAGTTAAAATAATGTGACTAACAGACAGTGACTCTAAACTCAAATTGTCCTTTCCATTATAAAGTAGGGTTTTCCTTTTTTTAACAGACTACAGAGAAGCTTAGTTTACCAACTGAAAAAAATTTACTCTGTAAAGAGAATATTTTACTTCTCTCTCAGCTGGAAATATTTTTTATGGGAAAATCTTTCGAGCATGTAAGGAATAAAGAATAGATTTGGATAAAAGATATTAAAATGTGTTTCAGTATTTTTAATCTAGCGATGGTAGAAGCTGATTTGTGGAAAATCAAGGAATCACAGAATCATTTACATTGGAAAAGACCTCTAAGGTCATCAAGTCCAATCATGAACCCAGCACTGCTAAGTCCACCACTAAACCGTGTCCCTCAGTGTCACATCTACACGTCTTTTAAATGCTGACTCTTGGGCAGCCTGTTCCAATGCTTGAACATCAACTGTTTTGGTGAAGAAATTTTTCCCAACATTCAATCTAAACCTCCCCTGGTACAACTTGATTCCATTTCCTCTTGTCCTACCACTTGTTACCTGGGAGAAGAGACCCATATTCGCCTCACTACGACTTCCTTTCAGGTAGTTGTAGGGAGAGATAAGGTCATATGAGTTTGTCACTCCACAGCCCTTATGAGACTTAATGAAAACTTGATCTTGATTCTTTCCATGTAATCAAATCTTCAAAATCCCCAACTTCATTCTTCATTTTACCCAGTCCTGCAAATCCTCTCTTGAAAATTTTCTATTCCCTCTAGAATATCAGCTTTTGGAAAGGATGTAAATATAATTTCTATGCTGACATATGATCTGAATGTCACTTTTGTAATTATTCTTGTTTGTGTTTTTATTGGGGTAGTACTAGAGAAAAAAAAACATAGGCCTGTGCCCTGTACCACATAAAACAAAAAAAAAAAATTGCTTGATTTAATGCTCTTACAGTATAATCAGTCAAACTCTTCATTTGCTGGTAGGTGTCATTGAGTGACTGTGTGGGAGAGATACATCTAATTATGTAAAGTCAAAGAGGGAAAGCCGGGAACTTATTGTATGTACTTGAATAACTTAAGTAATGTAATTTCAATGCTTTATGAAGTATCAATTCACAAGGATTTTGAAACAAATATTTTAGGTCACTTGGGAAAATGTACTAAGTTTGACTTTATTCCCTGCAGTGAAACATGAAATTACAGAATGATTTATTTAGAGCTTCAGAGGTCTGCATCTGTTCTTATTGTGCAATACTAACATTGTATATGCACTTCTTTACAACTTACTTGATCTGGTATCTGTCTTCCATTCTTAATAATTCACTTCCAGCTCCATAATCTACAAATATTGCAGCCAATTCCCAAATTGATGTCTACAAGACCTCTTCAGTGATCCTTGTGTATATAAACCACTAGCTAACCATACAAATGTTACTATCAGATAAGTAAAGCTGTAAATTTCTAGATAGCTTTGAAATCATTAGCCTTATTTATAGCATTATTGCAGCAGCTGTTAGGCATCTGAGACTTGAGAGTTGGTGGTAATTGTATAATGCACTAGGCAAGAACATGTTTTATTAAATCACAACTGGATTGAGAACCAATTCAAAATATGTACATATTTTTATATTAAGGCTTGGAAAGAAATACAGAAGCTCCCTTTGTTGGTTTGAGTATTACTAATAGTTAATAAGATATGCAAGATCTTTAAAGTTAATCTCCTTTTATCTTTTTAGCAGTTATAGTTTTCTCACCCTTTCCTGACTGTTAAACAGGCCACATGTAACAAAAGATCAAAGGAAACACTAGTATTTCCTTCAAGAACAATACATAACATACATTCATAGAGTTTATCTACTTAGGTAGAATGTGTTCACAAATGACACAAAGCAAGCAAAAGATTCTTCATCAAATATAAGAAATGAAAGATGGTAAATTTTAGGTCTTATATGGAGAAACATTATGCAATTTACTCATAGTATTTTTAAGACTTCAAATGTGGAAGGTCTTGTCTCCTGCTCCTTTTACTCTAAACCTAGTCAAACATATACCAAAAGCGTGATTTTGGGCAAATGTTCAAGCTGTTTTACTTTATCTGAGCTGCTTTACTCAAGAAGCAATAAACATCTGCTGATACTGTTGTAGTCTCTGGGGTCAGCAGGCTACGCTTTGTTGCTGCTGGCTTTTATTGTCAGCAAATGGATAGCAATATCCTCAAGAAAAAAGGAACTTACATTCTTGGTTTTATTAGTATATTTTCTGTTCATTGTGTTGCATTCTGTGTTTCACTGAAGTTGTCACTGCAGTGTCTTGCACTGAGACACGTACTTCACAAAATGCTTCTCCCAGTACAGCCACAGTACTGCATTTCTTGAACTGGACAGTTTTCAACTGTATGTTTATTTACTCCAGCATTGTGTTTATCCCTTGGTAGGCACTTTTAATTCTATCATTTTTTTTTCAAATTCTTGTTTAAAGGCAACTGTTTTAACTTACTCTGAAAAGTATCTCCAATTCTTTGCAGTATCCAGAGCCTATGTGGACTGAATTAAAAGAGACAATCAGGGCTCTCACTGACATTAAATGCTGTGGGGTTTTGTTTGGGGATTTTTTTATTATTTGCATAAGAAGCCATTTACTGTCTGTTTATTGCTTTACTTACACATGATTAACAATCCTTTTCATAGTGTGGTAGAAAAAAGAACAGAGATAAATTACAAAGCCTTCAACCATTTAGCCCAGAGCCACAAATTCATGTCTGAGATTTTTTTGGGGTATGTAGGTCCAGAGTTGTGACCTCTTGGACTGCAGTGAATGAATCATCTCTTCAGATTCAGGTAAATGACTCTTATAACAAAGCCCTTTCACGCATTTTGTCATTGTCATACTTGATTGCTGCCTTTTAATGTGCTGATATACAACTTTCTCAAGGAATATCTGGGAACAGAAAGCACACTATCCAGTGGTGTTTTTTCCCTGTCACCTTTCTCTTTAGCTAAGTCTTGAGCCTTAGGAAGACATGTTGTGTATGTTATCATTTTACATTATACCACGAGATAGGTTAAAAACGGCAGCACAGGAGAGGGACAAACTTCATTGTTCCTCCATGTTCTTAAACATATGTTGACACAAAATTATTCTTTCATATGGTTGAATGGAGGTATTGTTTTGCTATGTGATAGATCATATTCTTTCACCTGTAGTCTAAATATAATTGAAATATTGTTAATACTGCAAGACTGAATTCTCCGCCATGTGGAACTCTTCCACACCTGAAGAGGATATACAGTAAGTCTGGGTTTTACACCTTATGAAGACCCCTTGATTTCTCTGTTCTATCAGTTACTTTCAGAAAATTTAGGCAGATGAAAAAACCTCTTCCAATTTTATGTAAAGGTCCAGTCAGCCGAAGAGATACAGTGTATTTGCATATTATTTCTTTCCATAATTGTTTGAAATTATTTTTCCCTTGGTAAAACACAAAGAATGGGAGTAGAGAGTTTATTTACATTTCTGGCATTCAATAAAGGGCAAAGTTATAGCTAGTTCCATTGCCAAGCTCTGTCCTTAGTGAATCACTGTATGTAACTGCATGGAGATGCCTCACACAGAGGTGGAGTCAGTGTTGCGCTCTGGATTAAGCTATAAACTGCCCAGAGCAGTTACATTTTTATTTAAGCCTTTTTAAAAGTCTTTTGCATGTTAGAACCACTAATTAGTGTATGGAGAAAGAGTCACACACTCTTGTCTAAGAGAAATTCATTTAATTTTGTGAGAAAAAGAAGATATTTTGGCAAAAGGTTTTTACTGGAGTAAAATACAACCAAGAGAAAAGCATTTCACTAAAACATTCAGCACAAGGACCCATTCAACAGGAAACACCCACTAAAACAATCCACTTACCAGCTTTAGTAAAACACAGTTCATTGGTTTTAAGTTAGCCACAAGAGAAGGAAAAGAGTAAAAGAAGAAAACAGATTAAAAGAAATAAAGAGAGAAGAAAGAGAGAAGGAGAGAGAGAAAGGAGAATAGTTACTGACAAGATTCGATGATTCGCATGGTGCCGGCTGGAGAGAGAAGATGGAGACTGCATGGAGTCTCATGTATTTGTAGAGTTCAGTTTTCCCTCCCAGGCAGGATATCCAGTCACTGCCTTCCAGGCCAGAGTGAGTTGTGCTGTAGCAGTCACAGGCTGCAGGGCTGGGGTGTGGATGGGCTGCCAGGCAGCTCAGCCCTGACTGACAGCCCAGCTGCAGGGCCTTCAGCTCTGCCCTTTGCCCTCAGCACATGCCTGATGTGCAGCCCTTACCTTGTACCTGCAAGTCCAGGCCCAGCCCTTCCCCACACGCACACACTCACAGTGAGTTGGTTCCGACCCATATCAATAATTCAATGAGATTTGGATCCAGGATCTCCCAGGCAGCGAGCAATTGAATGGACATTTTGCAGTTAGCTGAGGCTAACCCACCACAAGGACTGGAAAGGATTCATTCATATCAACAGCCTTGAAAGTAGTACTTGTGGCTATAATTACTCACTAGGAAGAAATGTTTGTACATGCACAAAGTTAGGTTTTTTTAAGTGATGATACATTGCTTCAAGCTGCACACCACTGTTACACAGAGAGAGGCAAACCATTGCATACTCTATCACCAGTGACCTAACTACAGCTATATCATGTGTAAGGGTAGCTGTATCATTACAAAGATCTTTACAAAAACAATCTGGTGAAAAGAGTAAAAATATTCTTCATTCCATATGGGGGTTTTTTTGCTGTAGTTAAATAGAATTACTCTCCCAGTGAACACCATTAAATGTAGAAAATATTAAGCCAGGAGTTAGATCTTTAAAGGAAAAAATCTTCAATAATTTCAATTTTAATTAATTTACTAATTAAAAGATCTCCCTATGTGTAAACACCATTCATTTTGGAAAGAACAAATGAGGACAGGTTTAATAGGACAGAATAACATAGCACACTCATTAGATAGGAATTGTAAAGTTAGCTCAAGTTGCTTTGAAAGAGACAGTCATTGTCTTGGTGATGGTGCCATGAGAAAATAGATAGAAAAAAATTCACTAGGAAAAGGAAAATAATGTCTCTGTTACATTTATAAACATTGCTTAGTTCTCATTTATAAATATTGCTTATAAAGCAAGTAAAATTTTTACCTGCTCTATATAAAGCTGTTCCAAAGGAGTTCGTAAAATAAACAAAATATAAAAATTAAAAATCAAAAAATACGAAAAGTAAAGAGGGAATACAAATTTCTAATCTGAAGATAGAGGTTTACTGATCTTTCTTAGGCAGTAATAGGTTTGCATGTTTGAAGGGATTTCACAGAGCTGTTTAAAAACAATCAACAGAAATCTTACAGGTTGGAGTGAATGTGAATGGTGGATAAATGCAGAAAAATTATGATCCTGCTTTCATACACCCAGTTAACAGAAGAAGCTAATTTAACTGAATAAATTATTTACTTATTTTTAGACTTCAACAGTCTTGCTAAAATGACATTACTTTCAACTCTACAAATCTTAAGATGATTAGGCTATTGAAGTTATGCTTTTATTTCCATTACATGTGTAATAAACTTCTCTTACACTCAGCAGTTTTATCTGGCCCAATTATTACTACAGTGTGTAAATACAGTGCTTATATTTTATCATTAAGAACTCCTGAAGCTTGCATGGCTAAAAAAATTATATAGTACAACTTTACTGAAATGAAATTACAGTGTGACGATAAATCCTCAGTATTTAATACAAAAATGCATTCCAAAATTATTCACTGATGTTTCCCATATATTTTTGTCCAAAATGTAAAAGGAACAGAAATCTGGGGGATGATCATTTTACACCTGCAATTTTAGTGTAGAGCAAAATGTGCAAAATACATGATCTGTAAAACCTCTTTGATGTATGCATAATTGCTACCTAAGGAGATTATTCAACTGCTAATTGAAGGTACTGAAACCTCAGGAATGTAAAGGATTAGGGATTCTGTGGAAACCACTATTACTATTAGAAATAGCATCTCAAACTCAGGAATGAGAAGACTATAGTATGCATTGTGAATGACTTTTATGAGATCAATCTTGATGAGAGGATATGCATACCAGAAATCATGAAAACTCAAAAGAGTATAAGAAAATTAAAAAATCCTTGAAATAAGAGTACGTAGTGAGATCTAAGCCCAAATGTCTGTGTCCACATAACTAAGATAAAACAAATGTTAGATAATTTTTTTTACTTTAGTGGGACTTCAAAATATTTCATCTTCTAGAATGTCTCAGTGTGTTTTTTGGAGAAAGTAATTCAGGGATTGCATTTCTTTGATGCAGAATGTTTACAAGAAGTGCTCCTTTTTTGCATCAGTTTTTCATCATGGAGCTATAAATGACAGTTGATTAGTCTCTATTGTATTTGATAAAACTAAACCTCCACAAAAAAGCACATTCTTTTCCCTATAGCAGTTTATAAATTAGGCAATGTAACACAAAAATACAGGTTTATATTTTGTGATATAACAGAAACTGTATGTTAGCGTTTTATTTTAGCCTTATTTCTACATTTTATTTTACTATTTCAATCATTAATTTCAGAACCAAAAAAAAAGATGAAAACTTTAAAAAGAAGTTATATCTAGAAAAATGAACTATTTTTCTCATTACACAGAGGCACGGAGAGAAATAATTCATATGCATGAAGACACTGATAACTTTAGTGCATTTTTTTTGTTGTGACACTGAGGAAAAAACAGCGATATATCTATGCCATTCTTTGATTTTTAAGAAACCACAAACTACCACGGGCTGTTGAGAAAACATAATTTGTGAGACTGATTAAAGGTAAAGGTTTCCCAGATCCTACCTTGAATGAAAGACCTATTTTCATGCATAGAAGAAACGTCCATGTGAAGGAGGATTGGTCTTTTCCCCATTCTAAGTGCAGAAATTACTCACATTATCACACAGATATTTTAGTTAAGAAAAATCAGGAATGTAAACTACAAATAAACAAACATACAAACAAAATAAACAAACGTAGAAAAAAAAACTCATGCTGACAATATGCAAGGAGTTTTAACCTGAATTAAATTCAAGGCAAAAACCTCTGTCTCAAGAGGTTTGAAGGTACTGAACTCTAACTTCAGATGCAATTCTCTAACTTCAGATGCAATTCTTATAAACACTATAAAAAATATCCTTCTGCCAAGTATGCCACAATGCAGGGCAGAAGAACTTTCCCAAATCCATGTAACAGGTTAGAAGTAGAACCAATGAAAGAATCCATTTTGTCAACTTCTAAGCTATCACACAACCCTATGGGTTTCATTTCTATGCCGTCAGGACAGATGGAAAAAGGAATGGTGGCACTAGCACGTTGCTAATATATTTTATCTCGCAACACAGTCATCCAACAATAGATAAAGATATTTCAAGCAATTCCCTAAGTATTACACTCCCTGTTTAGCATTTCAGGTAGAAACAGAATGACAACTTCCTGATTCTGATAGTATAGTTTATTATTACCACAGAATTATAGAATGGCCTGGATTGGAAGGGATCTCAAAGATCATCTAGTTCCAATTCCTCGTGCTGTGGACAGGGACACCTTTCACTAGACCAAGTTGTTCCAAGCCCCTTCCAACCTGGCCTTGAACATTTCCAGGGATGGGACATCTACGTCTTCTTTGGGCAACCTGTTCCTGTGCCTCACCACCCTCACAGAAAAAAGTTTCTTCCTAATAGTTCATCTAAACCTACTCTCTTCAAGTCTGAAGCCATTTCTCCTTGTCTTGTCACCACATACTCTTTTAAACAGTCATTCTCCATCTTTCTTGTAGGCTCCCTTCAGGTACTGGAAGGATGTGGTTGGTCACCCAAAAGACTTCTCTTCTCCAGGCTGAACAATCCCAGCTCTCTCAGCCTTTTCTCATACAAGAGGTGCTCCATCCCTTTAGTCATCACTCCAATACGTGTCCTTCCTGTGCTGAGGACTCCAGAGTTGGATGCAGTACACCTGGTGAGGTTTCACTGGAGTGGAGTAGAGGGGCAGAATCCACTTCCTTGACCTTCTAGCCACATTGCTTTTGATGCAGTTCAGGACCTAATTGGCTTTATGGACTGCAAGAAGACATTGCTGGGTCATGTCCAGCCTCTCAACCACCAGCATCCCCAAGTCCTTCTTGGCAGGACTGATCTTGATATGTTTATTCTCCAGCCTGTATTTATACCAGAGGTTGCCACAACCCAGGTGCAGCAACTTCTACTTGATCTTGTTAAACCTCATGAAACTCCCATGGGCCCACTTCTTGAGGTTGTCCAGGTCCTTCTGGATGACATCCAGTCCTTTAGGTGTGCCAACCGCAACACTCAGCTTGGTGTCATCTGCAAATTTGCTGAGAGTCTGAAACAAAAAAATTAAACTCAGTGACCAGAAATCATTGGATCACGCATCTCTTTATATGCCAGCTGGGAATTCATAGGGATTGATTTGCCATACATGAAACGAAGAATCAGCATAAATTTCAGGATATAAATACAGTGATACCTGAAAGACACCTCCCCCCCACACACACAACCAATGATTATGTCAAGATTCGGAGGTCAGATATCATCCTGGAGTTCATTTGTGGAGCAAGACTGCTCCCTAGTGTCTGTTTCTTTGGGGGAGGGCAGTCATTTTCGCAGCCCTTTCTTTTCACTTGTCAGGCCTCCTAGCATCTATGATTGATCCAGTTGATCCCTGACCCCTAAGCTAATTGTTCTGGGACCCACTAAAACACATGTATTCATCACTGGTTAAATGTAACTAGAATTTCTCATTAGCTTAAACAATCTTCAATTGAATTTACTTCTTAACAGAACAATCTCTTATTGATCAAGTTTTCTGAGGCATGTAAGCTAATTTCTTGCAGGTGGACATACAACACTCCCCACTAGTTCCCATGTTTCATCTATACTCCATGTCTCAAAACTAATTGTAATCCTAAAAAAAAGCCAATTATAATTCAAAAAGCAAATTCTTTAGTTGATTAAAACACAATTTTCCTAAGCTAGAGACCTCTAATTTCCCAAGAAAGGAGGCCCCTTCCTATATCAGTTCACCTGATCCCTTGGCCTATGTCATTGATGAAGATATTTAATAACACTGGTCCCAACACAGACTTCTGAGGGACACCAGTCATCACTGATGTCCATTGGGACTCTGAACCTTGGACTCCTATCCTTTGGATGTGACCATCCAAACACTTTCTCATCCATCTAACAAAACCATCCCTCTCCAATTTAGAGAGAATAACCATGCGGGGGACCACGTCAAAGGCTTTACAGAAGTCCAAATAAAAAACATCTGTAATCCTTCCTTTGTCTACTGATGTAGTCACTCAATCATAGAAGACCACTATATTGGTCGGTCAGGACTTGCCCTTGGTGAAGACATGCTGGTTGTCTCAAATCACCTCTCTGTCCTCCATGTAATCGAGGATAGCTTCTAGGAAGACCTGTTCCAAGATCTTCCCAGGCACAGAGATGAGGCTGACAGGTCAGTAGTTCCCACAGTCATCCTTTGTATTCAAAAGCCAAGATGTAAAAAACAATGTGCTCAAACTCTGAGGCCCACAGGAAGAACTTTGTCTCCCCTGCTTGTTGACTGTTGGTCAATAGCTCTTCCAAAGAGTGAAAAATTGATATATTTCTCCCTTTCAGGAGAATCCAGGAGTACTTTCAGTATAAATCCAGAAATCTTATCTTGAGGGCCTAAATTTGAATAGAATTCACTTTTATGCCATTCAAAAGTTTCAGAAAAGTAATATGGATTAATTTAATTTGTTAATTTTCTAAAATTATTAGATAATGAGTCTAAGCTCCCCTTCTGCTTCTGGACTGTTTTTGTGTTCCTGAATAATTTACACAGATACAGTTTTAACCTATCTTTTCCTACCTGCATATTGTGTTTAAATTACTTTATTTCACTTTTGCTTTTCAAGCAAGAAATCTAATTTTTCATTTCAAATGGATTAAACTTACTTAAATACAAAAGAAGCAGAAGAGGAAATTATGACACATAAGAAACTTACCTATCTAGCAGGCTAAGAATTTTCAGTTAAGATATTGATAAATTGTTGCACATACTATGCATCATGTACATGTTATTTACTAAAGTAGATTGAATCATCCTAAGAAGCTATTTGCATTTAAATTCAGTTCAACGTTTCATTTTTGGGTAAAGGGATGGGTAACAAATGACCTAAGACAAAAGTGTTCTTAAAGTTTTGAAAGATTTGATTAGTCTTCTTGTATGTTGATTGGTTTTGTAAAATTTTCCTAGTCTTTAAAGTCCTTCAAGTGGATAATAAAAATTCAATTAAAAATAGGAAAAATGTCAAAGAATCTCAAACAATGCAAATTAGTGTATCTCATAGAATTCAAAGGGACTTGCAAATGTTTACTCAAACTGTGAAATTGGCCTACGTTTTTATAATGGAGCTTAAACAAGCAATATTTATAGTTTGTCAAGAGGAAAAAAAAATAAAAATAGTGTGTATATTAGTATTATTACTTACTCCCTTTACCAGCACCTTAAGAGAAAGAAGATGAAAGAAATAGCATAAGTATCAATGATTTGAGCCAAATGAGAGGCCCAGAATGTCAGTTTCATTTGTGCATGGATGATGGTATCCATTCAGTTTGCTAGCAGTCTTTTCAAATTAGAGGAAAAATATCAAAAGCCTTTAATGATTATAAATTGCATGGATTTCCTATCCTCATGAGCTACTTCTGGTTTGCATATTAAATCCACAGCCCATACCAAGGTTTCTTTCTATAAATATCAGTCTCTCTACTGGTGATGCATGAAACATACCTAGCAACATATGATATTAAGATCATCCATCAGTAGCCTCATAGTAATTAAAAAAGTTTCATCAATTTCTTCGATTGGTTGGCTTTTATAAAGGCCAAATAAAACTTAGCTGGATATTCATATCTCAGAGAAACTGTGGGCCATTAAACATGTCTCCATACATAACGATTTGTATGAGAAAATGTTGACTTTGCACTGGTAGGATTAGCACTGACTAAAGCCTTTTGCTTTCATTCTCAATATTTCTTTGACCAAGAAAGTACAGGTTTTTAGAAACAGAGAATTTTCTCTCAAACTCCATGTGCTATTGAAGTTCTTTGTTTTGTAAATGTGCTGCTTTCTTCCCTGAGGAATAAGGAAGAGAAATATGACCTTGTTAGCATGTCTCTCTGTCTCATAAACTAATCCATTTTGATGTGTGCTAAAAGAAATGTGAGGGAAAAAGTTTATGTAGATGGACAGTGATGTACCTTTAAAATGAATGTTTTCTTATGAAATAAAATGGAGGAAGTGAAGAAGTTAAATATACACTGCAAAGTTTAAAATTTAATTTTAATAATAAAAAGATTTATCAATTCTCTCCTAGTATTTCACTCTTTCTATAGTTCAGAACTGAAAGGTCAACATATTGCTCACTGTCACAGTCTTTTCAACAGATTTATCAGAGCAGTAACTAAAAATATACTAGATCAAAGTATTTGAAGATAATCACAATTATCTTGTTCCTGTGATTGCTCATGTTTGACCAAGCTAATTATGCCTTGCTTCTTTCCAGATTTACGCAGTAATTGCCAAACTGTGTTTTTAGAAGGATTGCTGCCAGAAGGGCAGAAGAAACAGTTTAGAGAATGCTAATGGGATTTATAAACAGCAGCTTTTTAAAGGGCTGTGACCTGTCATACCAGAGTATCTGACTGCTGCATCTTAAATAAGAGCAGGGCAGGGGAGTATGTCAGTAGTTTGATTTTGTGATTTGAGTTGAAACTGATGATGCTGCTTCAATCCACAGAATAACAAAATTTATATGACAGAGATCATGTTATTTATTATTCACAGGAAGGAGTAGGTGTTGCCCTAAAATTCATTTTAATAATTCACTGACAATGAATATCTTTATGCATAGCCAGATCAATAGGTTTAAAAAGAAAAAACAGACTCATTTTCTATGCAATATATTTGTTTATGCTCAGAAGGCACTTGATTTTGAAGAACAACTGACTGATACAGTTTTTATAGACCCTGGAAAAAACTTTGAGGGTGGTATTTCTAAATCCTGTAGAAAGTGATACAGAAATAAAATTGCTAGAAGTTTTAGTGGGAAGACCATCAATATCTTACTTCTTCCCAATGTAGGATAATTACAGTTCCAAATTTCTTATTAGATTAGCAACAACATATTTTAATACCTTGAATTTTTAATATCAGATTATTGACATTCATGTCGCAAAGTGTTTGCAGTCAAACCCCAATCAAGGAATATTTTTTTAAAAGTTAGAGTGTAAATTTAAAGTTCTATTGAATTCAAAGATTTTATCCTTCGTTTAGACATCTAAGGCAAGAAAGAAAGTTAAGTTGAGAAGCGCATTATTTAAAATACATTGTTTTGTCCTTTAAACACACAGAGCTACTGCTCAAATCTGCAGCAACATAACTCTACCAACCTGCATTCTCTTTTTCACAGCAGTACTGAGTAAATGACTGGTGTGACCTGGTAGAAAAGGTAATTTTTAGAACTGAATATTTTAATGTTGTTATAAGTACAAGTTTCATATTGATTAAGCTGCGACTATTACCTAAGCAAAGCAGGCTTTTAGAAACAGATCCATAATATAAGCCAAAACATAATATGGGTCCAACTATGACTGAGATTTAAAGTTGAGAATGTGATCCATCTTCATGCTGTAATTTGCTCTAGGAAAATCCTGATCAATCCAAAGTTATAGGAGACAGATCCAGCTCCACCTGTGCCTTGATGTAGTTTAAATTCACTCTTTCAATACTCTCAGATGTGTTAGATTGTTGGCCCTTCCAGGTGAAAGCACGGAAATTGATGATTTTTGTCAAAATACTCAAAAGGCACTAGAGCAGAGAAAGGAATTGAGAACAGCAGTTAGCATGACTTCAAAGATTAATAATTAAACAAGTAAGATCAAAAGAATCATTATCATCAAGCACTATTCAAAGAACTGGTAATGTTCTCCATACAGTAACTTCATCTGAGAACTATGCTCAGATTTCCTATTGAGGACATAAATTTTGTCAAGCTTTGACCACCCTGTTTCAGCTAGCATTCAGCCAAAGACAAAAGGAAATGAAGGATGTGCTCTGCAGACCCAGCAGTTGACCAGCAAAAATCCAATGCAAGTACAGCCCTTGTGTACACTACACAGTGATATTCTTTTGATTAGTCGGTTGCTTATATAACCATTTTGCTTCTTAAAATTCCAATATTTTGTGCACCAACATATCATATAAGATCTTTTGCTATATTCATCTCCTTATGTGATATTTTTTACAGTATTTCTGATTCTGTGGGATACACCTGGGATAAGAGCGTATTGTTGCCAACACCTAATTTGCATTGACTGCACTTTGTAGAAAGGTTATGAAATTTTGTGGTACTAAAACATTTAGTTAAGCACCAGCACTCAGCCTCCCAGCACTGCCTTACAAATAATACAAATTACTTTCTTCTGACACATTACTGATTTTATTCCATTTTCTTGGATATCATTAGTACATTTAAGTATTAAAGCTAATAACGAAATCTTCAGATTGTGGGTTTCATTATGCCACTGGAAGTACTGATCAATCAGTAACTAGGCATAAAAGAAACCAATTCACTTTAGTATCATCGAAAATGGTCTGCCTATACAAGATGTATGAGCTATTTAACAGCTTAAATACCTCCTCTACTGAATTAGTGTATTTCATCTGTTTTGTATAGAAGATGCAGAGCAGTAGTGCCTGAGAAACCATGTATGGTATTTTGTGATATTTTAATACCTTTGGGATACTCATTTAAGAGATATTCTGATTCTGATCTAATTAGTTATGGGAATAAGCTAAATGTGGGAATGATTTTCCATTTTTAATACACTGAGCTCAGTGAAAATGTGACAGAAAGGGTAATGGGGAGAAACTGCCCATAATACTGTTTTCAGAGAATTCTTTCAATATGACCCTTTTCAACTAGACCATGCAAGTCTTGCTGATAGCATTATATTACTGTGGCTTTATTTAATGCAGATTAAATAAACAATAAATGTTTATATTTAAAAAAATCTCTTTATTACCAATAAAAATGCTTGCTTTGAATGAACACCACACTGAGACTATTCATCACCTAACAGCTACAAAATACATGACTCATTCCAGGCCAGGTTGATCTTGTACTGACATTGGTTCTATTACTTGTTGGAAAAACCGTTCAGGAGTCTTACTCTTGCACACAGTACTGGAAGACCTCTCTTCTACTATGTCCTCAGTGTGAGCGGGTCCTTCCAGGGCTGCCCAAACAGTTTACTGTCTCTAGGATTTAAACAGAATGGCAAAGGCTATTGTTTTTAAAGCAGGGGTAGAATAAATCAATCCTCAAGTCAGGACAGTTTAAGTTAGCTTTCTAATTCTTTTACATGAGAGAATTTTCTAAATAATATGTACCCAGATTTAATGCAAGATTTTGAAAATGCTAGATAAGCATCTCTTTGCAGTATTGATGTTGATTTACAATAGCACCTGGAATACTGGTAATGATCCAAAAGACTGAAATAAAACATTGTGATCATATTTTGAAGAGAGAGACAGGCCAGAAAAATGCTCTAACAGGAACATAATCAGTTCAAGATGGGAAAGTGCAAAATCTTGCATCTGGAGAGGGACAACCTGATGTATTAATTGAAACTGAGAACATCAGCTGGAAAGAAACTCTGCAGAAAACAGCCTGGTGCTTGTGGTGTACACCTAGTTGAACGTCTTACCAGAAAGTTGGCTGAGTCTCTATCCCTGGTGATATTTAAAGGATGTGTAGATGTGGCACCAAGAGACATGGTTTAGTGGTGGACTTGACAGTGAGGGGTAATGGTTGGACTCAATGATCTTAGAGGTCTTTTCCAACCTAAATGAATCTATGAGCCCGCTGTGTCCACCTGCCACAAAGAATCCTGATGATATTCTGGGCTGCCTTGGCAAAGTATTGCCAGAACTTCAAAGGAGGTGACCCTTCCCCTTTATTTAGCAGTGATGAGACCATGTCTGGTGTACTGAGTCCAGTTCCAGGCTCCCAGTACAGAGAGCTACAGCAGAAAGTCCAGCGAAAGGCCACAGAGCTGATTAAGCACCTAGAGTATTGCTTGCATACTCAGGATCGGCTGAGACAGTTGTGACTGCTCAATCTTGACAAAAGGCAGCTCAGAGGAGATTTTAATATCATGTATAAATACCTGATAAGAGGGAATAGAGAAGATGGATCCAGGTTCTTTTCAGCTGTGCCCAACTGAAGGACCAGAGAAAATGGGCACACACAAGCACACAGTAGGTTCCCTCTAAACATCAGGAAATGCATTATTACTGTGGAGGTGACCAAGCACTGGCACAGGTTGCTGGTGACGTGTCTGTTCAATGCACAGTCCTGGTCAACTGGCTTTAGGTGGCCCTACTTGAGCAGAGGGACTGGACAAGATGACCTCTAGAGGACCAGAGGTCCCCGCCAACCTCAGGAATTATTTAGTTCTGAAATTGGTAAGACTTTTGTAGTTCTGTCAGCTCAACATTCATCTTAGGGGGAAAAAAAAATGGAGTAGGTGGTACCAGTCTCAGTTAAAAACTGAAGAAACTAGACATAAATGAAATACATTGTGATAGCTCATGTGTGTTCTAGTTGTTCATTTCATATTGCAATATCCAATCCTTAAAGATGAGCATGACCAGGTCATATGGATTTATACAGAGGGAGATAGTGATGGCTTTTTTTCCTCAAGTCATCTAACCATTCTAATGGGAAGAAGACTTAAGCACTTGACAGAAGAAGCAGAAAAACTGTTTAAGCTTTTTAGCACAAAGTTGTTTATCACTTTTAACAGTGATCAGAAACGAAGTTACTGATACAGTTTACAGATTACAAAAACCAAGGGTGTGATAGAGAATGAATCAGCAAGACAAGTCATTGAGACTGAAAAAGATTACAGACTAACTGAATTAGACTGAACCCTACCAATTAATGTTCTTACAAGGTGTCAAAAGCAACAATTGCAAATTAAAAATCTAGAGCCAAATAGAAAAAAATTAATAGTCAAATGAGTGAAAAACTTAGTTATAGAATTTGTCACGTTATATTGTTTGGGTTGTTGAGAAGGGGTTATGTTTCTGGAAACAACACAGATTGATACCAGTAGCAGCCAATGCTGACTAAGTGGACAGAAACCTGTCAACAATTTCACAGTTGCCAAGCCAATTGCCTGGACTCTAGGCTACTACTCTAGGCAGAGTGAGAAATAAAGTTCTAAAAACCAGAATGTAGTGTATTGTTTTCACCCTGAAGGGAGACTTGGCTCCTGCTGTCACTCCATTCTTCGCAGGTCCTTCTGTCTTCCCTCCTTATTTCTCTCTCTTTTTTTTTTTTTTTTTGTGTTCCATCATGAAAATCCTACCTCAGGTAGTAAAAATCTTCATTCCTTACACTACTGTTTTGTGCAGGTATACAGATAAGGAGAATATCTTGAAAAACACCTTTGTACAAATCTGTCAGGTCTCAGAAGACCTTTGTTTCAGAAATAAAGTTGTAGGTGAAGGTGCAGAGGTGAAGGTTGTAGGTGGACCAGTTTGCATATTTAACGTAGGATTCATGGTTTTAACCTTTGATGTGCATGTTTATTTTTTGTCAGTAAAGACAGGATCAGTTTTGCAATGACTATGAAAACAGCATGAACTTATTTTTAAGTGATTTTCATTATTCAGGAAAACTAATTATAGCTACCCTTAGTACCATTAAAAAGGCTGCAAAACCCTTCATTTCCTTGAAAAGTGATAATAAGAAGTCTTAGAAAGAAAGCATTACCTAATATATTGCATTTTGATATAATAAAGTTTTCTTTATCTGCATCTTCACTGAAAATGATTCTAAAAAAAAAATATTACCAGTTGTTATGCAGCTAATTGAGTTCTGTGCATTTGAAATGCCAAATGTTATTTAACTATTTAATATTGTTCATGAGTAGGATAATCTGATATTGTTATAATTCTAGGCCAGTTTCTTGAATCAGAAGTACTACAGCAGCTCCAAGTGCAATGATTATCTGAAAGGAATAAAGCAATAATCTGATCTGTACACATGGAAATCTCAAGCGACAGCAGTTGGAGCCCCTTACCTCTGAAACTGGCCCTGCAGCCAGTGCTAAGCACAGTCATGGTTTCACAGCAAAAGATGAATGTTAATACATTGTAATTGGAAAAGCACAGAAGAAATCAAAATGATGAAATCCCTGGGAAATATTTAGAGCAATATATATTCCAATTTTGTATAATGAGAAGAAGAATAGTTTTCTTAATCACAGTCCTTACAAACATGCAAAGAGAAAGAATCTTTTAATTAGTTAGAGCAGTGCAGGAGCCTGTGGCTAAAAACCGACAGTGGAAAAGTGCAAACCAGAATAAACTTGCTCTTTGTAGCAGTTATAAAATCAAACCATTAAGCCACTTTTTTTTTTTTTTTCAAAAATCATGTTAGATCCCTTTTTTCTGGAGTAGTATTTAAATCGTGATAGAAATACAAGTAAACTAGTATCTTAGACATGAAATCAAACTTCATTATCACAGCAGTCCATACCAGTTTTCCAAACTGTGACCTGAGCAGTGGCCAATGGAGAACATATATGAGACAAGAATCCAAAGCCATTACACTTTTTTGGTTCAATTTCTTTTCCCAGACCCTTGAGGAAAATAAGCAAATGACTCTAGAGTTTCAGCTTCATAGTATAACAATCCTTTTAGGTCGCTGAATGTATTTGGACTAGGGTAGAAGCCAGATAAATTACAGCATACGATCTTTCTGTGTTCTCCACAGAATATTTTGTACTCTTCCCAGAAATATTGACTCAATTTTCTCCTAAATATCACCTGAGCATGATATGCTCCAGTAAGGCTCTGTCTTTTGTTTGTTGGTTTTTTTTTGGGAAAGAGGGTTGTTTGCTTGTTTTTGTTGAGGGGTTTTTTTTATGGGGAGAAGTGTGGTAGTGGATTTGTTACCTAACCTTCAGTATTATACTTCATGAAGAACTGATGAAGATTAGTACTTTTAGTTTAGAAAACCAACCTTTCATAAATTCATGCCATTTCCTTTGGTGTGATACAGCTGTAATTCACTTCAACTTAATGCACTACAAAATTAGAAGATTCATTACAAATGATTTTCAGATCTGTTTATGCAACAGCATAAACATATCTGTATTATATTCATTGTGATAATTTAGATGGTGCTACTCAAATAGACGTTGCAAGCTGTCATAGCTGAAGCTCAAAAGGATTGATTTAGAATAGTGGGCAGTGTATATTTCTGATCAACAGGTAGCAATGTCATCTTGAACACATAAATGCATCACTAAAGTAATATTACTATTGTGTACAAACTTGTGCATAGAAAGATATGTTTTCTAAAACCTTAATGCATGCAAACATTTATTTCAGCTCATGTTTTGGGATATGCATAATACTATATGCATGATCTGAAGGTGGCAGCAACAGGCACTATGGAGCTAGAAGGACATAAACACCACATCAAAGTTACATAGGGCTAACTCAAAGAACTAAGCATAAAATATTTTTATCTGCTGTTTCTATGTAATCTTTACTTTAACATCTGATTCCACAGAAGTTAGGCCTGATGTATGGGAGCCAGGGTTGCTAAATCAGCAGCTGCCAGTCTACTCTAGTCAGATGATTATTGTTATATTAAATACGAGGATGACCATAATAATAAAACTGGGCACTTGATGATCATGGCCTAAATTCAGCTTTTATTCTTTCATCCAGAATATTACATCTTGTTCTCACACAGCTGCACTCACACTCTCCTGTAGAATCTTACATACTAAAACTATTCTTAGTTCTGTTATCTATAATTTACCACTAGCCTTCACATATGATTGGATGTTCACCTCTTATCTACATTCTTTTCCTTGCTGCTAGGCACCAAGGCCTTGCTGCATATTCCAACAGATTATTATTTAGACAAAACTTAATTTGCCTTCCTGTAAAGGTCTTGCATCCTCTATAGGACTACAAAGTGTTGGTCTTGACGTGTATTTCTAACTATCGTCTTGTTTTTCTGAACATAATGCCTTATCCAAATGCATCAGCAGTTTTCAACCTGCATGTGTGAGCTGAATATATGTTAGGTACTCATAAAAAGTTTATGAATAGCGTTGGTAGGTCAATGGGAATTGCCTTCCCTAGCACCTAGCATCAAAAGTAACTGTACTTTCTACATAAGCATATACTGAAAATGCTAAGATATATTTAGGGTACATCCCTACTTTTAGTGATTCAGTCATCCTTCTTGTGAGGCTACTCAGTGTTTATGCAGCTCATAACTGATGGTGTTCAGTTAATTGGTGTACTGGAAAGTAAACCTCTAGAAAAAACCTAGATTTTATGCTGCTAGAGTCTAGGAACTCATAACAAATATAGAGGAAGACAGACAATAGAGCAGGACTACCCTTTCTCAAGACAATTTTCTACTATATTTTCCTATTCTTTACATCAAGATACACCAATACTCAGAGGTATGATACTATCCAAGGCTAAGACAAATTTTGAGTTATATTCCCAAGTTCTATTCCCAAGCTAACTAGATTTGTGAAAGAGGTCTATGCTATTCATGATCACATTATTCATGTTCTGCCTGCTGAAAGCCAATAGTGATGTTCCTGTTCCTTATTTAGGACTGGGGAGGTGTTACAGCTGAAACAGGATTAGGTTTTTTCTTTTTTTACAGTTTATTCCACTTACTTTGCAAGGTCAGTTTGGGTAACTGTGGAGGGCTTGAATATCAGTCTCCATCTTTGTGCAAAATATGTAAATATATAAACTAGCTATCTATGTCACAGCTGGCGAATAGGTTTAACATTGAACTTGCTGCCAGCACTTCATGCATAACTCTGAATTTGTCTAAACATATAATTTTGTATTATTATAATACAGTTTACTACCTGCAGAGTGTTCACGCACTCACAGTGCAAGTAGCCATAGGCTATTTCCATAACTATTAAATAAAACATCTTAAAGAATTAAAAGAATAGATAACTTATAAATGCTAGACGAATATTTTAGGTTTTAATAAGAAATGCCCCTTCCTTCATCTCATCTGAACAGAAAAATCCCCTTTTATGTATTTTGGTCCTCTCAGAATTTGTAGTGTATATGTATTTTCAGCTGGTTGGGGGCAACTAGAAAGAAAATTCTTAAAAATCTACTGCATTTTGAATCCTGCAATTGAATCTAAATGAAGCTGAACTTAAAAGGATATTCTAGCCTGGCACAGACTACACAAGAAAATTAGCAACTGAGAGAAAAAGTGTTCAGTTTTTTGGTAGTAGGTAATACAGCTCAATATTAATCTTTTCCTATCTGTTCAACCTTGTTGATTTCTTTACAGAAAATTCAGATGCAAACAATGGTATTTAGGTAGAGGATCTTTTAACACACTGTCGACAATTCCTTTAATGATGCTTCTCTTCAGGGTTTTTATCTCAAGTGCAAATAGAAGGTGTATTTTCCACCAGTTCTTGTCCTGTCTCCTGAGAATATTTACTTAGCAACAAAGGAAAATAGCAATGTTCCCTGAAGCTGTGGTCTCAAAGGACATGAACTCTCTAAACTGTTATGCTTAGGATGTCATTGCAGCTTCTGCAAACATTGCAACGAATCCTTCTCCTGCATCTGCAGATTTATGCCTTAATCCATTGCTGACTTAGTAATAATAATGAGACACAGTGATATGGTTGCAAATACAAAGCTAGCATAACTCCCAGCTTGTTTTTCAGCTGACTTAGGGCATTTTTTTAAGCAGTGAATTCTCAGAGTGAAGATGGACTTCAGCAGTCACCTGGATACTGGAGCTGAGTGCACACTAAATAAGTTTTCCAATACTAATAACTTAGGAGTAGTCATTGATTGCCTCGAGGATAGAGAGGCTGTACAGAGAGATCTTGATAGACTGGAGTACTGGGCAATCACCAACCATATGAAATTTAATAAGAACAAATGCTGGATTCAGCATTTGCTGAATTAAACATGCAGGTTTAATCCTGCATGTACATATGAACTGGGAGACACAGCTGAAGAGCAGCCCTGCAGTTAGGGATCTGCAGGTTTCAGTTCATTGTTAGCTTAATGTGAGTCAACAGTTTGTGCTGGCAGACAAAGGGGCCAACCACATCTTGGAGTGCATTAAGCACAGTATAGCTGACTGTTCAAGATCTGTGATTGTCCACTATACTCAGGACTGGAGCAGCCTCACCTTGAGTAATGTGTGCAATTTTAGGCCCTCCAATATAAGAAGGACATTTATTAGAATGTCTCCAAAGGAGGGCAACAAAGATGATGAAATAAGTAGATGGCATGAACTATGAGGGGTGGATAAGGATAAGGTGGATATGAATTATGAGGAGTGGATAAGGTTTATTCAGCTTAGAGGCAAGGTGACTAAGGGGTGTTCTCATTGCTGTCTACGGCTTCCTCAAAAAGGAGAGCAGAGAGGGAGGTGTTGATCTCCTCTCTGGTGTCCAGTGATAGGACACAAGAGAATGGCTTAAAGTTGCATCAGAGGAAGCGTTCACCAGGGAATTGGTCATAGCCGCAAGCCTTCTAACATCCAAGAAGCACTTGAACAATGCTCTTAGATATATGGTTTAACTTATAGGTTACCCTGTGTGGAGACAGGATTTAGATTCCTGTTTGTACAGCAAAAACTGTTTATCTTTTAAACCAAGACAAGTCATTCTACTTTAGCCTTGACTCATCTATTCAGTTCTAATTACCACAAGCAAATTCTTATCACATGCATAGATCATTTACATGTGTGAAAAACAGATTAACATGTTTTTCATATTCTGGTTTTGTGCTCACACATCTTTGTCCTTGAAAAGCATTATTACTCAGCACAGTATACAGTAATATTAAGAATATCACTGAATCACAGATTATGCTGAATTGGAAGGGACCCACAAGAGCTACCATATCCCACTCCTGATGCAGCACAGGATCGTACCCAAGAGTCACATCATGTGCCTGAGAATATTGTCCAAACACTTCTTGAACTCTGTCAGGCTTAGTGTTGTGACCACTTTCCTGGGCAGCCTGTTCCAGCACCCAAGCACCCTCTGGGTGACAAACCTCTTTCCAGCCTAAACCTCCCCTGATAATTTCAGGCCATTCCCTCTGGTCCTGTCCACTGGTCATAATAGAGATGATATCAGTGCTTGTCCTTCCTCTTCCCCTCATGAGAAAGTTGTAGACTGCAACGAGGTCTCCCCTCATTCTTCTCCAGGCTGAACAAATCAAGTGACCTCAACAACTCCTCATACAGCTTCTCCTCAAGGCCTTTCACCATCTTCATTTCCCTCCTTTGGACAATCTCAAACAGCTTAATGTCTCTTTTATATTGCAGTGCTGAAAACTGCACACAATATTCAAGGTGAGGCCTCACCAGTGCAGAGCAGAGCGGGACAATCCCCTCCCTTGGCCAGCTGTCGATGCTTTGCCTGATGCCCTCTGGGATGCACTTGGCCCTCCTGGCTACCAGGGCACTCCTAACTCATATTCAACTTTTCATAGATCAGGATCCTCAGGTCCCTTTCTGCAGTGCTGCTTTCCAACATCATACGTGTGCTGTGCTAAAACAGTTGTTTAAGACTAAACAAGCCATGCAATTTTGTACTGTTTTTCTTTTCCTTGCAATGCACAACACATTGTAATGACACACAGTATGAATAATTTTCTACTTCCTTTTCTGCACTGAACCTTATGCAGAAGCCTGAGACAGTGCTTCAACTCTCACAGTGATCAGTAATTGCTCCACAATTAGCCTATGTTGGCAGTGCACTGAGGAAAATCTTTCCTAGCCTCCTTGTAAGTAAGGAAAAAGAATTTTTTAGGACTTTCTGTGTCCTGTATCCAATATCTTGATAAGTCTAATTACTTTGTTAAGCCATATAATTACTGTGCTATTCATGTAATCATAGTCAGTGTCTTTTAGCTGTACACAAAACAACACAAGTCATGTTTAACGTAAAGTCCAGTGCCCGTACCACAGTCTGGTCCTAAGCAATCTACTCGTGGCCACACTGAAAATTTACAATATTTTATAATAGTTTGCAGAACAGAACCAAGACTGCCAGGGTGCTAAACATGGCACACTTCCTACATCTCAGTTCAGTACAGGGTTTTTTTAACATTAAAATTGCCAGCATAGTAAGTGCAAATGTTACAGATTTTATTATTCTTAATAAGAAGAAATCACTCTTCTTCTCTTATTTAGAGTCTTCTGAGGAATCATCATACTTCAGAAAATCTGGTCTATGCCCTAAAAAAAAAAAGTTTTACTGCGGAAAGCAAAAAGCGCTGTTCCTGTCTTAGGAGTGAGAATATGGACTATTCTTACTTTTAATGGATTGGGAATATTCAGTGATGCAACTAGTTGTTTTAACAATAAGGATTAAATTACATGTCTTTGAAAAAATTATTTATGAAAGTAGACAAGAAATATTAGGTAGCTAAATTAAACATTCAACTGCTTTCATTTCCAGTGTCTTCATTTATTAATAATGAAAAACTAGAACAGTGTGACTTTCAACTAACATTCACTGTGATTCCTATTAATCTCGCTCTGAGTGAAAGTATAGTGGTGCCCTGACTTGAGGTAATAACTGGTCATATGCATATGTTGTCTGGTATATTTTGTCTGTAGAAGTGCTCTGATATCAAAAAAATCCAGTGTGAACTTCATTGATTACCTTACTGAGAACAAGGCTATGTTTACATTTCCATTTTTATACCTTTGTTACATCACTGACTTCTTCTTTGCTTGTTTGCATTGCTTTTTACAGTTGTTTTAAATATCTTTCAAGAGCATATTCACTTCAGCTTTACAAGGAACATTTGCCAGAGTATTTACTCTTCACTGAACTACAATACTATGATTACAAACTCATTTTCATACAATTTCATGTCACTTGAAAAGATTAATGTGAGTCAGTAATATATCTCTGCTGCCTACAGTCATGCAGATCTGCAAGTTCTCCTTCACTTGTGACCTCCTTCTTCAAATGCATCCATTTCCTAGACTTAATACTGAAAGTCTAGTCATAAAATGTTCTGAAAGAATTTTCCTCTGGAGCTATTCTGAGATTTTTCCAATTAAGTTTAAAAATGACTGATGCTATAAAGGTCACATATTCCATCTCCTCTTCTGTAACACCACAATGTCAGAGAAAGGTTTTCAGTAGTCACATACCACAGGATTTCTTTTTTCTTAGTATTTTTTTAGAAGTTTCTTTTAATTGTTATGTAACAAGATTCCAATGTACGATGGAAGGACAACAATAACAACAACAACAACAACAAACAGAAAAGGGCAAAAGAAAAAAGCAAAAGAGCAAATAAGTACTTTGTAAAAGATTTTCTCTTAGAAGACACCTACATTATTGATATTAGCTTTACTTCCTAAGAAATTACAGTCTATAACTGCAGGTACACATTTGTCCCCAGTACTTTTTGATCAGATTCCAGATATTAAAATGGAAGTCTTCCACAGATGTTGTGGAGATAAGTGGAGCAGAGAGCTCTCATCTCAAAAAAGCCTGTCTCAATCATATCAAACATCAGAGAATCCAACGACTGGAGGCCTTCAAAGTGAGCAAGGTTTCATTAATGTTATTATACATATAATCAACTCTTTGATTTAAATGTTTTAGCTTGACTAAAAGGCTGTGAAAAATAAAGAAAAAATCAGCAGAATATTCTTTAGAAAACAGACATTGCTTCCTTCTGAAAAGTCAAGGGCAGAGAGGTATGTGTTTTGTAATTAAAATCTTTGTTATAAAACATAACGGTATTTGCATATTTCAGTATGGTTTGCTTTTCAGATTTACAGGTAATTTATGTTAAGACCTTTACATAAATTAAGCTTCATAAGATAGTCAAAGCACTTCATAACAAAGAAAGTACTTCTTGGATTTATTTTTAACTTAAAGAAGGGTCTTTAAAACTGTGGAGTATTTCCGCAGTTGTTCTTTAAGTATTTATTTTAGGTAATTTATGCCGTGTTTCATCTCTGTTTTCCCTTTCTTACAGTAAGATATTTTTACTGTAGCCCTATTTTATCTCCATATCCTCTCATTCTCACCTCGACTGGCTACTCTGTCAGGAAACAACACAAAATATCATTGGATAATAACTCTATTGGTAGTGACCTCCATTAGATCTTTTCACAGATGTAGAAGTTGAAGTCTCTTTTTTCTTTTGGTTACCGGTGGCTCCAATTAATATATTTTGAACAGGGTTTAGATTTACTTCAGAGAGGAGATAAGAAGAAAGTGTAGTGGAAGTATTTCTGTAGGGAACTTACCAGTTCCCAAAATGTGTCATTGGATGTTTACTGAGACCTGGTAACCAGATCAAGCTTTCTCAGTAATGAAAGCAAAATGTGTCTTCCTTGACATGTGTCAGAGGTCTGCTATCAAAGGAATCTCACTGGAAAATGGGTTACATTTTGTAAGGCTGTTATAAACTTCTTTCAAAATCTGGCTGTTGGAAAAACAAGGAAGTAAGCATGGAATGGTGTCCACACATAGCACTGCCTTATACCATGAGTGTGACGCTGGGAGTAGTTAAGGATTCAATAAGATTTAAAGACATTATAGTCAATATTTGATGGGCTGACACAACACTCAGAACAATAACAAAACACCTAGACACAGCACCCTTTTCCCATCATTTTAAAATAAAGACTGCAAAGATGAAGTGTTAGGGTATTGATAGGAAGGTATGCTATCAAAACAGCAGAAGGAAGGATTCTGTCATTCACTGGAGAGGTTCGTGTTGTTACTCCGCTCTCATATTACTAAATGCAACATGTCACATGTGCTAAAAAAGTCAAACAAACAAATTCTTAAGAAATGGAAAAGTGGAAAACCTTCTATTGAAAGAAAAAGCAGAACAAAGCACAGTAACTGCTCAGGGAATTATTAAAACATATTCTTCCACTGATGGTACAAATTCACCTCTGCATGCTACATGGTTGAAAGAATTCCAAGTTTCAGACAAGCACAAGAGGCCCATGCAAGGCCATGAAAGAATGAAGAAAATCTCGAGAGAGCAAGAAGGAATTCATAAAGATGGTCTATTTCTCTGAAGACATAAAAAGAAGAAGGACTGAAATGCCTTGTATGGGACATTTGCAAAAATAAAGATGTCTCTATATTGCTTTTTTCACTGTGTTGATGATGGAGAAATGAAAACTTAATTGAAATAATTTCTTACAGGTAAAAAAAGACATAATTCTGAGAGAACATCTTAACTGTTTGTGCCTGGAACGAAGCATACCACAAAACTAGAAAAGCTTCTTCAGTGATGAGTTCCAAGCCCTTATTGGTAGCGGGGAGCAGAATGCCAATCAGTCCAAGTTGCCCAGATCTTAACCTGGGTCGACAAAAAAAGTTCCATGCAGTGTCAGAAAACCTATCTCAAGTCTTAACCTGGAAAAAAATAGCTGCCCATTTCCAGATTTAATTAACAAAATGTTCTTGTTGCTGTATTACATGTCCACCAAAGCATCTGTCATGCCCGGAACAACTGCATTACTTTTAAGAGCAGCAGCATATTCTGCATTCAGTGAGGGGAAGACTGAGATGGAGAATTACATTGCATTGCCACTTCCTAAGGAAATGCACCATGAGAAAAAAGGATGTTTTTCTTACAACTTTTAAAATTTAATTTAGTGAGAACATTTCTGAAATCTCCACATACTGCTCAGCAATGGTACAGGTACTACTCCTCTGATGAAACCCTAATTTCAGCTTATCACACCTTTAATCATCCAATCGTTTAATGCGGATCATTTAATTTCTTGTGAAATTATTTTGATGCTTTTTCCTCAACATGTGTTGACAGAAGGTGTTATCTATCAGCCAATCAATAGGATATGACAGAGTAATTTCTGTAACTGAACAGATCATAACATGCTGGAAAGCAGTTTTTCAACTTAACACTCTGATTGAATTTAATATTAGTAACATTGGCATTCTGGCTATGTAAGGAAATATAAGACACAGGTTATTAAACTTCATGCTGGAGGGAGGAAGCTAATTGTCTGTAGAGGTCAGGAAAGAAGTTTCCTTTACTACAGTCTGTCATCTCACAGTGGATTGTTGTATTACCCAAGAGTTCACTTTCACGTAGTGTATCAGCTTCAGCCTCTCTCTCAAGAAAGAATACTAGCTGAGTCTTCTGTGTTCTGCTCTTTTACAAGTATTCTTATATTTTTGCATATGAAAATTTGTTTCTTATCAGTTACTTATAATATTAGACAACCTCATGTTTGATATCCTATATATTATGACTTTTATGCTACTTATTTACGTGGAAAACATCTCCTATAATCTCTTAATTTTGGTGCAGAATGGTGCTTAATTTAAGGTCCTACAATCCCAAAATCATGTGCTGAGAAACTTAAAGTTCCCTTCGTAAAGCAGAAATATTAATTATTACAAAGTATGTGTCAGTACTTTGTCACTGTATATTGTGCCATTTATACTGTTTAATTTCTGATGGTACAAACAATTTTTTCTAAATTTTAGTCACATATTCAAACATGCAAAGATGATCATTCTATATTCAAAAACATACTAAGTAGAACAGTTAATTTACTTCCCTTTACATGTACAGACTACTGCTAACAAAATTTTATATTCTGATAGGGAAATGAACTGACACGAAGGGCTATGCTTATAAAGGAACATACAAAAATATCTACCTACCTCACAAGAGTGCTTAAAATCCAAACACTCTCAAAACCACTTGATTTTTCTTTGTGAAATAATTTATGTTCAGTTTAATGTAATGAAAATACTCCTTGGTATTATTTGTAAGCTGTTTTATAGACTTAGTGTTTGTGGATCCCACAGAGATTCAAGAGAGGAAGAATATTATTGCCTTTTTTGACATGGCTAGCTAATTCTTGATTCTGACAGTGTATGCCTTCAAATGAAGATTGTAAAGCTGTTGACATGAAATGAAGTGAACACACAATATCCCGTTTCTTTCTCCATCACAGCTGCAATTTGTCCTGTAACAGTGTAGATGATTTCACATGGCGATGATTTTCATCAGAAGTCACCTTCTGGATCAGGCCTTCTCTTTTTCTCTTCCAGAGAAACACCTGGCTTCCCAGGTAATGCTTAAAATGTCATAAATTTGTCATACTTAACCCTCCCCAGTCTGCTAGCATATAGCAAACTTAGCAGCATTTTTGTTTATCTGTGGACAGTCTGTTTCCTGCTTTGGTACTCCTTCTAGCATTGTGTTAAACCACCCAAACATGGAAAAGAATATTAAGCAATCAGTGATATGGCCTTATCATGGAAATATCACCTGAGGAAGTTGAATCTAGCAGCAGCCACAATATTGATTCACTGCTATAAGCATGTGCTTGGAACCTCAAGGTTTATTGCTGAATCATATGAGGTATCATGCAGAACATAATCATGGGCCAATTTTGTTCATTTATCATTGCATCCCAAGGGTGTGAATTCTGGCAGAACATCCTAATTTTATCTAGCACTGATGCAGTTCATTGGATTTCTAACATGGTGTTCTCAAGAGGAAAGTTTACATCTGCTTAATTAGAAATTGCCTGAAGCCACCTTCCTCAGTAATATTTTACATGCTCTTTTCTTCCAGAACTCTTATTGATTTTAAATTTGAAGCAATGACAGATCTCCTTGACACCACTGTAAGGAATGCGAAAACACCTCTAGAAAATATTCAGCTGCTTGAGGGACCTTAAGGGGGGCCCTTAACTCCTGCAGAGTGATTAAGGAAAGTTCTGGTCCTTAGTCCAGCTTTGCCCTTTATAGTGAAATAAGTGCTTCTTTCAAATTCTCTCCAACAACTTTATTTCCCTAAAAATCCTTTTCTCCTACCTACAACCTTACAGGATCTAAAAGACTCACCACTCTAACCGTAACCTACGTTTCAGGAAGGGAAAGAAATGGAGCTACATCTTCTCACATTGCTGCATGCTGATAAAAACCCTACCATTCAGTGTGGTCTGCCTTGTTGTGTTTTTTCCATAGATTGCAGCCTCAGCTGCAAGTCCATGGTCCATGTCCTTCTTGCCCTTTTCTCTTTTCATCATTTTCTAAAAACCATCTCCTCACTAAATTCCCAACCAAACACCCAGCTCCTCTGGAGAATGACGAATTTCCATAACAGTCTGACTGTTTTTCAGTAACACAGACATTAATTAAACAATGGAAAAAGGAAAAAAATCCACTCTACAATGTCCTCCAGGATGATGCATTGTTTGATCATGCCCCCAAAGGGAAGACATTGTTTTCTATCATCTACCCCTTTCTGTTGATCAGAACCATCTTCCATGGTTCCTCCAAACCCCTGATGGTACCCCACCTGGGCTACAGGATTCATTACAAGCTATTTGTGCTGAGCACTTGATGATGGAAAGTTAGCTTCTGTATTTTTATGGAAAAAACACTAGGTCCTACTCAAAGTCCAGGTTCATGACTTTTTTAATTCTTTTTGTTACAATTATGATCTTATTCTCAAGTTTCACAGGGGACGTGGCAATATTCCATGTGAGCCTGCCCCCATCCACCTTTATCCTGACAAACTAAAAACACTGAGTGCATTGTTATCAGAGGCATCCCAAACAACTAGCTGCAATCCTCTTTCTGTACAGACAGGATATTCAAAAATAATGATTCTTTCATCCACGAGGCAAGAAATGGGTACTCAGCTTTTCAAAACCCTGCTGAGATGTTCTCTTTGTTTTCTGTCAAGGTCATCTTTCAGATAGTTTGCAAGAGTTTTCTACGTAACTGCTATACCCACCACACCAAACCAGGCCCTTACCCTGTGTTCACTATTAAGAACAGCACAAGCCCTATCTAGTCCCTAACTAATGGCTTCCTACTTTCTTGCCTGGTAATAAATATATGGACAACTAACTGTTAATAATATAATTTATGCTAGGTTCACGGTGAAGTTATTGGAAACACAAAAATCTCGGTGTAGCAAAATCAGGATCAGTGGGAAGGAAATAATTAGGGGTGAGTTGTTTATTTGGGAGGAAGCTGAAGTTGAGAAAGGGTGGTACAAGAGCAGGGAAAAAGAGAGTAAAAAAAAAGGAAAAGGGATTAAAAAAACCAAACAACTACAATATTATAGGTGCTCACTGGGATGTCCGTCTGGTATCTGTCACCTGGATGATCAAATGGATCATCCTAGTATTCCTGTGTCATTGCCCATGCTGGACCTGATGACATCAGCATCTTCCCAACCACTTCTTCACTGTGCATTATAACATTAGGTTTTTTGTACTAGTTCCTTAGGGGAACTTGGGTGACTGTTTCAGACCAAATCAACCTCTGCTTGGAAACCTCTGCTAGGAATTGAGCAAAGAAAACATGAAAAACAAACATGAAGCTGAAGAATCACTGTTGTGTTTTCATGTTATTGCCCTGGAGTACCATTAAGCTCTGACATTTCTCCATCTGTTTACTGCAGAGACACAGAAAATATAACTTTCCCAATTTGCTTAACACAATAACTGTATAGCCAAACTTTACAATGTTCACTTCCAGCAAACATTCAAACAGAATAAATGCCCAACATATGATATATCATCCTATTTAGAAATTACTACCAAGATGCAGTACTTGCACGTCCTTTGTACATTTTTTCCCATAGATTTATTTTTACTTTTTGGTTAAGGTAACTGGATTACCCTATAACTTGTCAGATATTCATATATTCACCTTCCCACAGCTCAACTGTGTCTCTCTCAGACAATTTGGAGACTTTGCTTACATGGACAGCTTTCCATTGGGGAGTTTGCTGCTTAGTGCAGTTGGCTATGAACATTCAGATGTGTAGGCTTAAAAGGCACATGACCTGATTTATTCAACACCAAGGTTCCATTGTTACTGGTCACATAGAGGGATCTGAAAGCACTACCTACCAGTGAAGTTCCACTTCACCTTCAGTGCTTAAATATCAGAAACTTCACAAAAAATTTAGAATATATGTGGCCAAAGTTAGGAAATGCAGGAATGTTGTTTATTTAACATGGTGTTATTTTTTTCTTCCACCTATGATTCACAGTCAAATCTCTAATTACTTGATCAAGAAAACTTTTTTCCCATAAGAGCCTGTCTTAGTACACAAAGTAGTATTGCTGTATTATTTCTATTTTTATTATCAAGAAGTAAGGCAGTATCTAACAGTAGAATATTTGCTTGTTTTGTTGTGGAAGCTAAAGTTCTGGTAGCAAATGAGAAAGGTACTGCAGGAGCATAAAAGATGTTAAAGACAATTAATATTGCCAAGAATATTATTAACATTGTTTTCTCTATGTGCAATGTGATCACTTCTGCAACAGGAATAAGAACCTCTGGGCCAGCCAGATTTTATACCCAGGATTTTAGTCAATAATTGAGCATTAAAAAAGGGCTAGGCTCCATAACAATATGAAAAATTCTCTTCAACTGTCAAAAATTCTTTCCAAGAGCTCCTTTAACAATCTGTCAAATACTTAATTCTCAAAGGTGGCCATATGTTCAGTCACCTAGTTTCATCTAGGGAAGCAGTTTAACATTCCTCTGAGTGATAAATGGAATGAGGTCCTCTTGCTGAACCATATTTTTAATTGTGAGACACCATGATGCTTTGGTTCCTTGTTGTTTTTAGGATCCAATGGAAACCTGGTTCCAGTTAAAATTTTCTCTAATTACTTCAGTAACATATGAGAGAACTCACTCATAAGTGCTTGAAGGGAGAGCAGCAAAACTCTGCTTTTTCGCAGAGGCACTAAATAAAATTCATTGAAAATCTGTGTTTATCCCCACACTGATGAATCCTTTTAATACAAGGCCTTTCCTCCTGTCCAGCAAACTTCAGAGGATGGAGTAAAGTCTGAACAAATCCACACACCCACAGAGAAAAATCTTTTGCCTCTCACCTCAGTCCTTCATGTGACTTCTCTGCCTCTCTCAAAGTCTTCCATCTTGCAGATTCCACTGTTTGCGCCATTCCCTTGCCTATTCCACACTGGAGCTTTTCACTTACACTGGTCCAGTGACACTCAGGAGATGTAAGGACTCCACGCTCGCCCCAGAGGTCTATGAGAACCAAGGTGTAATACATAAGATGAAGGAAGTAAGGAGCCTGCAAGCAAGCAGATCAGAGTTCTACCAAATTTTATGATTTTAACAACCATAAATTAAAAATATAAACTACATCTAAGAAGCATTTGAGGCAAAGGGTCATTCAAACCCTCCTGCTTATTTTCTAGGGGAGTCGTTGCCTTGACCATTAGGGCCCAAAGCATGCTTTCAGAAACCAAGAACAAGAGTGGAATGTTTGCAGTTAGGAGGCAAAGCCCCAGCTGTCAGTCACACAGCACCAGCAGGGCGGCACTGGGATGTTAGGGTCTTCATTCTGCTCTTCCCCTTTAAGTCTCAGTTGAAGCTGCATCCAGTTTTGGCTGGCTCTGTGTCCAGTTTTGGGTAATGAAAATTGCAAATTCTCCAGTGAGCTTTCTCTGCCTAGTCCGAAGTTTGAAGGAATTAGGATTGCTTTAAAAAACATGAACTATAAGGAAAGAGAGATAAATTGCCATTTGTGACTGCAGGAAAGGTGCGACAAGAAAAATGAGCCTGATCTACAAAAAGACTTGATAGCAACATGATGAGAAAAGCACTTTTACTGTGGGGTGGTAGAGGACTGAAACAGAAAAACTAGATAGCTAAAAACAGGGAAGATGTTCTTCAGTGCCTTCCTCAGTGCATGGGGTTAAGACTGGATGGACAAGACCTTTTCCAGATCTTCATTTCTGTGGCTTCTATTAATGGAACTGTAGGAACTGAACCCTAAAAAAAAAAAAAATAATAAAAATATAGCTGCAGCTGAACATCCGTGCATCTCAACACACACTGAACATATAGCTGTTTTCTGTTGGTAACTGCAGCAAATATAGGATAAAAATCACATGTGGAATAAACTCCCCTTGATATAGAGCATATTTGAGTTTCCTTCTCCAACAGAATATGCTTATCATTTACAATAAGAGGTGAAAATAGTTTTAATGGCATTTATTTACCCCAGAGATAGGTATGTTATTAAGCTTGTATCATAGACAATTACTGCTATAGCAGGTTGCAGCAGCATAGGCAACCACCAACGAAAGATAACAAATAAACTCCCAATAGTAATGAAAATATTTCTCAATGAGAACCAGTACAAACTTCTGTTCAATTCACTTCAGATTCATTTATGCATTCAGGCACTCGTTTATGCTCTTGCGGTTGTTGCTTAACCTTGAGTAACCTTGGTAGCCTGCATTTTTATTTAATGAGTGTGCATGGAAGATAGAAGGTTAATGAGGTATTAATATGATTTATCCACTTTAAAGATATTTAGCCTGAACTATGCTTCTTGTGTTGCATCAGCCTTATCTGCTTTGGTGGCACTAAAATGTCAACAGACGTAGCATACCTGAGTCACATAAGATATAATTACACCATCAGTGAAAAAAACACCTTATTTTAGTAAAACTAATACATAAAGATGTTACCCTAGAAGATATAAACATCCCTGAAAATGGTTCATTATTTCAGAAACTGTTAATAGCTTTTTGAAATACAGCTCCTTATAAGGAGGTATTAATTAGTATTGTAAGCACTTTCAATTAATACAACAGTACAGAGGCACACCTGTTAAGATATCTTATTTTTAGGTAAGCAAGTATCTTAGAATTATTTGTTAGGATTATTATATGTTGTTATCTAACAGCATGTTACTGTTAGAGGTACTTCGTTCACAGTGTTCTTCCATGTACAGAGGTTATTCCTCAGATGGTGCAAACTGCTGTAATATCTGTGGCTTCACCAGCATTATGTGTGCAAGGGCCATGATAATTTCCAGCCCACATGCAGTGAGAAGAATTAAGGCATTTGGGGTCAAGAGTGCACTAAGTCCCCAAACTAACGTGACATGGCATGACAATACATAGCACATGACTCCCCGTACTCCTCCTTTATCAAGAGGTTCTGTCAAAGAAGCCAGGTAATGAAAATAGCAACTAGCTGCATCAACCATAGGCAAACTTCTGCGGTTCTGTGCTTTGAATGCTGGCATCCTAAACCCTCTTCCAGATCACAGAGAAGCTCCCACAGTAGCAGAGACACCTACTTTCTGTACAGTCCAGGTTGCATGGCTTATGTCACCTTACCTGCATTATTTGGACCAGGGTATGAGTTTTCAAACACTCTTTTCCCTATCTTCTACTCAGTAGGCTTACTGCTTATTTTTTAATGATTATGAAACCCCAAGCTTTTTACCTTACACTGGATGAAGTAGGCATTGCCACAAAATTCTCACTCTCCATGTTCAGTTATTAACATCTGTACACGTTCCTCTTTTTGAAGGACTGACACAGAGTGCTGTAATCTGGAAACTGCAAATGAGCTGTCAGTTATGTTACTAAACCTATCAAAACTCTGACTTACTCATGTCATGATTCTAAGAGCCATAGCAAATGTTCTAAGTAGTATTGAGAATAGTGATGAAAATTAACGAATAGAACAAGAATATGGTATGTTAAATGCATTACTAAATTAAAATGTAAAAAATTATGTACCATATCTACATGTGTACGAGTTTTGTTTATATCTCATGGAGGTAAGTTATTTTTTTTCCCATGTTTGCTGCATGTTCAATTCAGAAATATTTCACACTCGACTTGAACCTTTGCAATATCAAATAACACTGAATTGACCTATTATTTTAATAATATTGTGTTAGATACTCCCACAAGTTAACAACACATTAAAACCACATTAGAAAAGTTATGATCAAAGACCTTGCCTATTTTCTTTTTAAGAGACAAAAAATCCTTTATTTTATGTGAACTTCTCATTTTTGAACAATTCATTTAATTGACTGTAATTCCCATCACATCCCAAGAAAATGACCCGGGGGACTACCTACCTATACTTATGTACTTATGTACTTTGAAAGATTAGGAAACACACCCTTATAGAAGCTATGCAAAGGCACAAGGAGGTTATTTGACACATACAGGATGACTTCAAACAAGAGAAAGTCCTGACTGACCAGCCTAGTGACCTTCTATGGTTGAGTATATCAGTGGACAACAGAAGAACCACAGATGTAATCTAACTGAACTTCTGTAAAGCTTTTGGCTTGATCCCCCTGACATCCTTCTCTCCAAATTAGAGAGAGGTGGATTTGATAGATGGATTGTTCAGTGGGCAAGGTATTAGTTGGATAGTTACATCCAGAGGGTAGTGGTCAACAGCTCAACATACATAGTGTCATCAGTGACAAGTGGTGTCCTTCAGGGGTCCATACTGGGACCAGTCCTGCTTAATATCTTCATCAATTACACAGTGAGTGTGATGGAGTGCACCCTCGGTGAGTTTGCAGGCAACACCAAGTGATACCAAGCTGACCATCTGAGGAAAGTGATGTCATTCAGAGGGACCTTGACAGAACTGAGAAGTGGACCCATGAGAACCTCATGAAATTCAAGGCCAAGAGCAAGGTCCTGCACCTGGGTCAGGGCGATCCCAAGCACAAATACAAGCATGATAGAGAATGGATTGAGAGAAAGCCTGAGGAGAAGGATTTGGGAGTTTTGGTTGATGAGAAACTCAACTTGACCTGGAAAAGTTCATTTGCAGCCCAGAAAGCCAGTCATGTCCTGGGCTGCATCAAAAGCAGTGTGGCCAGCAGGCTGAGAGAGGTGACTGCCCCACTTCTCCACTCTCATGAGACACCACCTGGATCACTGTGTCCAGCCCTGGATTCCCCAACAAAAGAAAGACAGGGGCCTTCTGGAGCAAGTCCAGAGGAGATGAAGGTAAAGGTGACCAGAGGGCTGGAGCATCTCTGCTATCAGAAAAGACTGAACAGTTGGAACTGTTAAATCCAGAAATAAGAAGGCCTTCCAGTACTTAAAAGTGGCTTATAAGAAAGATGAGGACTTATCTTGTGATAGGGAAAGGTTTTAAACTAAAAGAGGATCTATTTAGACTAGATATAAGGAAGAATTTTTTCATCATGAAGGTGGTTGCCCAGAGGGGTGCAGGTGCTCCGTCCCTGGGAACACTCATAGTCAGGTACAAGGGGGGTCTGAGCAACCTGATCTAGTTGAAGATGCCCCTGCTCATTGCAGAGGGGTTGAACTAAATGAACTTTAATGGTCCCTTCCAATCCAAGCTATTCTATGATTCTAGGAGTAGATCTTAATGTCACTGCATTTGATTTAGGTTGATTTTGCAGGATTTATTTGTCTGTTGTAACAGTTGATGCCAAGAAACTTTTAAAAATGCCACTGGAGCAAGTATTTCTTCTCTTCAATTGTATATTGATCACACTCTGTTTGTTGTAATACTTTGATTTATGGCACAGTTGAACAAAAATTTTCATATGTGACTGTATATAGCTGGAAGAGACACATCAAAAGAATTTTTTACCATTTTCTTCACTGGTGGTTAGTCTGCTCATGATTATTCTCTGAAGCTCAAATATACATTATGTAGATAAATTGGAGTTCAGAGATCAGGGAAGAAGTAGTCTGATGAATAAGAATTTTGCTTGGCACACACAAGATAAATATTGGGAAGATTTCAAACAGTATATTATAGAATGCTACATAGCAGTGTTTACAGAAGAAAAATTGTGGCTCTCTTGTCTAAAGTATGTTTTGTTTCCTTCAGAAATAAAATGTCCAGGAAGACGCCTCCTGGGTTACTTCTTTTCATTAAAAATGCCTCTTCATAAAAGTAATAGAATTATCTCGAAACAAACTTCAATTTCAAAACTACTTTTGTTCCTACTGACTTTAAATACATTTTTCAGTATTTTTAATTTTTAATATTTGGTGAGTCTATCTATTCAGTACAAAAGTGTTTACCCACTATTCATTGTGCTGTGCTAAATAAACTGATTTTTCTGCTACTGAGTTTCACAGAGATTCTGTAAGTCTAATCCTCAAAATTATTCATTTTATTATGTGCCCCATCCCAAGCCTCCTGTATATTTGCCTCTAAACTTTGCTTCACCCAATTGATGTCCTTTGGACTTGGACTTGCAGAGAGATGGTACCAAGAATTTAGATCTCAGGATCATTTTTAGCAGTGCAATATAAACACTGTCAGTTGTTGGATTGTGTTTAATCAATGAAGTTAATCAGGGCATTTAAAATCAGTTCTAGTAAATTAACACATGATCTATATGCTCTGTTCAAAAACTACATGACAGTGAAAAGGACAGTGTAAATGCAATAGATCAGTGCAATCACTGTTTCAAATTAATACAATTCCCAAAACATTGCATAACAACTCTAATAAAAGCTTACATAAATTCAGAAGTTTCTGTAAACAGTGAATACTTTCTAGTACACAATAAAAGCCTACCCTGAAATATCCTCATGGTGTTTCAAATTTCACATATAACAAGATTTATTACAACTTATTTGAAACTACTCAAAAATTGGATCATCTTAGCCAGATATCAGCTGTTGTTAGTGATCTTTTGAGCAGAATAGAATAAAATATCATTAAATATTGTGCAAGGTGAATAGGTTTAGTTTATAGCAGAAATATAACATACAAACAATTTTTTTCATATAAGATATTATAGAATTACACACGGTTTAGTCAATAAAACAGAGAATTAAATATATGAAAATGCCAAATACTTAGATTCCTTGAAAAAGACATAATGTAGTAATTTTTCCTCCTCAATTTTAGCCTATCAAGCACTAGTTTAGCTCTTATCATCTATCTAGAGAAAAATCGTAATGTCAAGACTTAATTATATTTTCAAAGGAGTTATAGAAATCTAATACTAATGTCTGTATACAGAATAAAATTTTTAGAATTCTTAGAAAATGCACACTTTGGGAAGTTCCCCATAATTCAGTATGAAACATTTAACTGTGTTCAGCTGTGGTTATTTTACACTGGGTCTTCATTGTGATACAAAAGCTACAAAAGCAGAAGGAAAGCCTGAGGAAGAAAAGTCATTTTCTACAGGTTCACCACATATAATCAGAATACCAGGGGAATTAGGAAGGATTTTGTAATTACTGTTGCTAATTTTCTGGAAAGCTAATAAATGTAAAGAAGTTTCATTTTTTTAAAAAAAAAATCCCAAGAGAACACACAAAAATTAGAAGTAACACAGGGAAGCAATGGATTTTATTAAACTATTTTGCTGTAACATTTTATTCCATGAGCTGAAGACATGAATTGCTTTCAGTGGTCGCTGCAAAAGCAGTCAAATTGTATATTTACAGTAGTATTTACCAGCAAACTCCCTGTTGCTGTACAGAATTCTGTTTAGAAGCACAACTGCTTCCTTTCAAAGGATACCAGAGAGGCATGCAATTTGCTGCCTGCTCTCTAATATAGTGATATCAAAGATTTTGAAACTGAGATGTAAGAGTGGCTGAGTTGACAAAGTCCTTGTGCTCTAGAGTGATTCAGATATTTTAATTTTATATTAAATCTGGAGGTGGAATATTCTTGCTCTCTAGTGCACAGAGGAGGATAGAAAAGCCTTTCAAACATTTTGCTCAATTGTCTGCAAATACAGGACTTTTCCACCGGAAACAATTTTCCTGATGTTTATAACTACAGTTACCGAGAAGTGTGGGGACTCCATAGTCAGTTTGCCTCTTGCCAGACCTTAATGTTTGGTGGTAATTTAAGCTATCATAGCATCACATCTGTGCTGCATTCTTATGAAATATCGTCACTTAACTTTCTTACTCATTAATGCCAATCTTCCACAAGGGTTTCGTGGCTGATTTAGTATTGCCCCCATTAGAGAACTACATCTTTTCACTTACTTAATCATTACCCATAGGCTGCTTCTTCAGTATCTTGACTTTTTGATAATCTTTCTATTTATTTTCAAATTTTGCTGAGATAGAGCCTACAACTGTTGCAGATACTGTTCACAACAGCCATGAACAGTAAAAGGCTGATACCCTCTTACAGTGTTAAACTCATACAAAGTTTGGCTTTTACCTAGTTGTTTAACATAGCAAAATCATGAATCATTTCCTATTTGGTATCACCTGATTTTGGGTCTATATTGCTGATCTCCTTTTCTTCTTCTGTTTCTCAATCCATTCAGAGATCTGAGGAAATTTTTGGTTATTTTAATGTTGAATACTACCCAAAGGCTTCCTTGCAGATATCAGTTTCACTGTATATAGATAGAGGAATTTTCGCCTCCTGGTTAATAATAATAATTAAAAAAAAAAATTCTTGTAGCTCAAAAGCCTTGTTTTTCAGACAGCTCTGCTAACAAAATCAAGTGAAATGGCAATGACTTTTGCTAGCAAGGGGCACTATTTGTGATGGATTTATCAGAATGACTCACTCCTCATAGAAATGTGGAATGCCCAGAGACATGCTAATTCAACTACACATGAACTATGTGACTTTGCATCAATGATTCTTATGCTCATTTTGTTCTCCCTGAACAGAAGAGCAATAATGAGTTTTATTTTGTGTTTAGGGTTGAAAGGTACCTAAGAAAACTAATGAGTTCTAAAGTCTAAAGCCAGCCTTTTGAATTTCCTTTCATTACTCCCCATCTTTTGCTCTTCCTCCTAGTTTGTTTTAGAAACATCTCATTAGTGTTCATTTAGCGCTGGTTAAAGTGCAAAGCATTACAAAACATAAAACAATTACAATTATTAACTAGTTATTTCATTTTGCTACACAAATTGTAACACTGTTTGCAATGTTTCAAGGTAAAGATGTGCACACAGTCATATTCTTCACGTGGCCTCTATTTTAGTAAGAAAGAGTCAACACTAAAAGCTTTCTATGTGAAATCACAGGTAGACGAATGTAGCTGGACCTTTCTGCAAACCCCAATGTGTTTTACATTATTTAGAGACTAAGGACTTACATTTCCTCTGTTTAAGCAAAAATAATTAATCTTTGACTTCCTGCAGGATTTGAAAATTGTGCAGCAGGAGGTACAAATGGCAGCTCTTAATATTCTTATTCCCCCCCATGGGATGAGGGGGAGAATGGGAAGAATAAAAGTGACAGAACTCATGGGTTGAGATAAAGACAGTTTAATAGGTAAAGCAAAAGTAATGCAGGCAAGCAAAGCAAAACAAGGAATTCATTCACCACTTTTCATGGGCAGGTAGGTGTTCAGCCATCCTCTGGAAAGGAGGACTCCATCATGCATAACTGTGACTTGGGAAGACAAATGCCATCCCTCCAAATGTCTCCCTCTTCCTTCTTTTTCCCCCAGCTTTATATGCTGAGTATGATTCCAAATGGCATGGGATGTCTCTTTGGTTAGTTGGGGTCAACTGTCTCAGCTGTGTCCTCTCCCAGCTTTTTGTGCACTCCCAGTTTCCTCACTGGTGGGGTGGGGTGAGGAGCAGAAAAGGCCTTGACTCTGTGTAAGTGCTGCTTTGCAATAGCTAAAACATGTCCAAGTTATCAATGCTGTTTTCAGCACAAATTCTAAACAACTACTGAGAAGAAAAATCAAAAGGTAAACCCAGTACTTTATAAAACAAAATAGAACTCCTAACAGGCTTTAAGGTAAGCATGACTTTATCTGGTTTGCTAAGACATTCTAAGTGAGGGCTTTTCCCATTTTCCTCTCAACTGTAGGTTAATAAGCAACATGTTACAATGTATTTGCATTAAAAGACCCAAAACATTTTTAAGCAGCACAGTCATCTGAGTTACATCTATGACACGGCTGGAAGGCGTGGTACATGTGAGCTCCTACTATGGCTTCTGTCAAAAAAGCATATCAGAATCAAAAGTATAGTGTGGTTGTCACTAAATTTATGTATAATTCTGCGTATTTTTATATAATATATGTGTCTATTTTGTGTGCTGCTCCGTGATGCTCTTCAATAAGAATTCTTCCCACACCTTTGGAAAGATTCCCTCTTCAAAGCAGAACTCAAGCTCTGAATATTCTAAATGTTTTATATGGCAACAAAACTGTCTGTTTAAATGAAACATGAGGCAACCTTCACAGCAGGAGATTGCTGTGAAACACTGATGTATTCATCTGACATTTTCAGATATGTTGCCTGGGGTTACATCCAAATACTTCCCACATAGTTTTATTGAGTGTTTGCTCCTGTGTGGCAAAACAGAGATAACATTCAAAAGGCACAAAATTATATTTCTATTATTTTCTGCTTTCAAGTCAAAGTGTAAGAGCAAAGGCTCATGATGATGCTGCAAATCAATAGAAAATTCAAGAAAGTCTTTAATAACTCAAGTCTTTACCCATAAAACTGTCGAAAAGCCAGATGAATAAGGAAGGAGGATAACTTTGATTATCTCTTAAAGCAATGGGTGGAATAAGTATATATTATTTCCTTCTATGTTACCTATGGCATTTAGCCTTTTATTTTGTAATTAAAGCTCATTAATTTAAGCATTTTAGATCCACTGATATAATTTTTGATACTGTTTGCTGGTATATCTTGGAGACTTGGAGCCACATTTCTGATATCTATTTTCAAACTTGTTTGATGCAATATGTTGATGCACTTTTTGATGCAATAGTGGGTTGACCTTAGCTGGACAACAGGTACCCATATAAGCCACTCTTTCACTTCCCTCTGCAACTGGGAAGAGGAGAGAAAATATAATGAAGGGTTCGTGAGTTGACATAAGGACCAGGAGAGATCACTCACTGGTCACTGTCATAGGAAAACCTGCTCCAGGGTGGGCTTCTCTCTCCACGGGGCAACAGGTCCCTGCCAGGGCCCTGCACCTTCATGGGCCTCCCATGGGGTCACAGCCTCCTTCAGGCACACACCTGCTCCGGTGTGGGTCTTCTTCACAGGCTGCAGGTGGACCTTTGCACTCTCATGAACCTCCATGGGCCACAGGGGCACAGCTGCTTCCCCATGATCTGCACCATGGACTGCCAGGGAACCTCAGCTCTGGAGCCTAGAATGCCTCCTCCACTTCCTTCTTCACTGACCTTGGTGTCTGCAGAGTTGTTCACATATTCTCACTCTGCTCTTCTCTGGCTGCAATTTCATGTGCTCAACAACTTTTTTCTCCTTCTTAAATAAGTTTTGACAGAGGTGTTACTACCATTACCATTTGGCTTGGGCTTGGCAAGTGGCAGGTCTGCCCTGAAGCCTGGCTGGCATTGGCTCTGCAGGACACCAGGGAAGCTTCGGGCAGCTTCTCATAGAAGCCATCGCTGTAGAGCCCCTCCTTACCAAAACCTGGCCATGCAAAACCAATGCAGTATTCTAAGGTTAGTGTCCTGCTGTTTGCTCCATCATTAGTCAGTATTTCACATCAATGTCAATTTCAAGGAAATTTCCATCTACAAGTATTTATACAAGATTGAATAAAACCTAATATATAGGTAGCAGGTCACATGGGCTTACTTTGATTAAGACATAAAGTGTCTCATAAGAACATGTAACCCTAGTTCTAAGTTGCCTTTCACGACTACTTCTCATATGTTTCTCAGTACTGAAAAACTAAGTCATATGGAAAACTAAGTCTTTTTAAATATGCCAAGGAACAAAACAACAATCTGGGCTTTTAGTTATCCTCCAAGCCCCTTCGGATATGCATCTCTCTGCAAACATTGTTTTCTTTAAAGGTGGAAATGTATTCAAACAATTCCATATCTGTTTCTCAGTCTCTAAAACTATTAAAATAAAACATAATGTTGACTGATGAGGGCTGCAGTATTTCCCATTTGTAAGAACTAGGACAGTGTTGGGTAATACTGTAAAAAGCCAAAAATAATTAGCACTATTGATAAATTTTTTGAGAAAGCAACCTTTGCCTCAGCTGGGAAAAAAAAAAAAAAAAAAAAAAAAAAAGAATCCAGACATTTTATAAATTGGTCTTAGAGGAACACAGAAAGAATCCAAAATTCCACTTGAAAATGTTTAAGATTTCCTGGAAAATTTAATGTGTGTTGTCTAAAACTAGCAGCTGTGGGTTCATTAATAAATGTCCAATTGCGTCAATGGCAGACTGAGAGGACACTCAACAGTTCTTAGCAGGTAGAAAAGAAACAAGGGCTACATATATACTTCTGAAAACCAAGGAAGTAGATATTGTTTGATAAAACAGAATAGCTGGAGATAAAAAATCAAATATGTGGTTTGAATCCCTGAGTATCTCAAGTGTTAGCATGTCCAATGAGATCAAATTGTGAGGTTTTGCATTGTGTTTATGCTGGTATTAATCTTATGTGAGGCTTCCTCTTATTCCCGGCGAGAAATAAGAAAGCACTGCTCTGCTTGCCTCTGAAACATGCATGACTATGAGAACAAGAAATGTGCTGTAAGGTGGCACAAAATGGCATTACAATATCTTATTTTTTCATTGAAAGGGTGGTCAGGCATTGGAACAGTCTGCCCAGGCAAGTGGTGGAATCGCCATCCCTGGAAGTGTTCAATAGGCATGTGGGTGTGGCAGCTGGGGATAAAGTTCACACAGTGGTGCTGGGTTAATGGTTGGACTCAGTGATTTTGGAGGCCTTTTCCAACTCTAGTTATTCTATGATTCTATCTCCTGCGTGCTCAAGACTAATATGTTCACCAATGGGCATGGAACAGGAGGGAATTTTCTGCACAGGTCAAGCCCTAGGAAACCTCTTTGGGGAGTGTTAAGGGAGTTTGTTTCATAGCAGTACATGGGAGTCAGTAATGCAGGGTCCAGAGATGCCTAAGATTTCTCCTAACCCTTTTTCAGCAACAATTCCTACCTGCCTGTGGACCTATGGGTCCACTGATGTTTGCTGTAGAGTAGCTGTCCTGTGGAACTTTCTGGATTGCATGCCTCAAGGTGACAGATGTCTGTGCAACGAGCCACAGACTCTCAAGTCTGTGCCATAAGCACTTTCTTCTCTTCCACTTATGAAATGAAGCTGTGACTCTTGATGCTGAACTCAGCTGCTTAAGTTCTAGAAGCAGTCTAGTATGAGGGAGAAGGGTTGAGCTTGGACCCGAAAAAAGGAAGGTCATAATTCCTGTGCTTTGCTCCATAGTCTTTAATTCCTGCATGTATTTGTATTTATTTCAGTGAGCAGTGTTGCCAGTATCAGCTGGAAAGGGTAATGGAGAGCAGGTGCAAAGTTCCTCTGACAAATCTGGGTCTATTCATCTGTACTACAGGAGCCCTGGAGAGATGTGGTGAGATCAATACTGCTCAGTGAGATATTCTCATCTGAATCAGATCATGCAGTGAATGCTGTTTGAATGTGAGATGGCCCTCTCCTGGATAAATGTAACTCCTCTTGCACCCAGTTAGTATTTTATTTTATACACGGAAAGGCAAAAGGAAAGCTTCAGATCTTACACAAAACATCTCTAACAGTGCAAAAACTCAGAACTCATCCTTGCCCTTGCATACAAGGAAGAAAGGACCAGCTGTTCCCTCACTTTACTTAATACATATGTTCTCTTCTTTTACATCTTATGCGATGCATTCAATCTTTATTCCCTGCTTGCACTAACCAAACATCTAGTGTCACTGGATTTCCCCCATCATCACTGTTTCAGCCTGCTGTATCGCTTAGTTCCTTATCAAAAATTTATAAGCACCAAAACAATTGCAAATAGCCCATACTTGCTATGGCTATGTATTCAGAATCTCTTGACGAAACAGCCAAGCTGCAAGCAACGTTTTAATCACCCTCAGTGAGTCTTCAGGAAACTTGATTTATACTATAGCTTTTGCCTGCTCTTCGCTTCATCAGTCTTCGTTCCCCGGCTAAAGTAAAACCGTAGTGTTCATGAGACTTTGAGAGCACCCAGAGGATTTTGCCTTTGAAAGAAAATGATGTTTGGCCTAACTGCAACCATGCTGATATTGTGCTGTAATCTGGTTTTGGCTCTGCAGGATAGTGATGAATAATAAATTCTATATAGAGTAAATTAACCAACAGACAAATTTCTGGTTTTCTTCCCTTGGTACAAAGCCTCAAATTTTTATGTTAATGTCAAAGTTAGTGTGCCTGCAAGGATCAAGGCCATAATCATGATGCACTGAAGTAAAAGCCTGTTCTACCTCAGGGTACAAATATTTAATCCTGTGTATTTCTGTCTTTTCTTTATCTGCAGTGCTACTGGGTTTGGGGTTTTCATATTACGTTTTCTTTATACTGTAAATTCTTAACTGAAAAAGCCATGTATCTCTCTCTGTAGGTCTACATATTTATCTAGCTATATATATCAAACCAAGCTGCAGAAAGCTGAAAGCCACCAAGTAATTGAACTAAAAAGTTAAAATAAAAGATTATGAGAACACCATGAAGGGAATGCCTCAGTAATTCAAACAGAAACCTCACATTAGGAAATTAAAAAGCAGTTCTTTATGAAGCGTGTGAAATTATTCAAAAACTATCCCATGTGCTCTTGATGTGACTGAAAGTGCCTTTTTTTATTAAATAAACTTCTCTTTATCTAAATTCTATCTAAAATAGTACACTGCATGTGTTTTGGTTTTTTGTTTGAACTTCATTATGAAACATGTCATGTTTTTCTAAGAAGAGAAGGACTGGAGGAGGCAAACCCCTGGATGAAGGAGATTAATCCCATGGGAGTAACCAGGGGTTCTTCAGAAGAAAAGGTGGACAGTACAGAGTAAGTCTAAAGTAATGTTCCTTAATGAACAGGGACTGAAAAGAATAGGATGAATAGGAGCAGTCACACCTGTGAGACGAGTAGCATCTCCATTGGGACTGAAGAGGAGCACATAGAATATGTTCCTCTCTAGGTAGACTCTGAGAAAACAGAAACCAAACATCAGAGCAAGGGCATGTCCACTAAGGGTACAGCACTATGAGGAGACTGATTTATCAAACCTGCTTTTCTAACATGACTTAGTCATTTTGAGTTTTTTCTATTTTAAAAGTTCACTATTGAGTTTTTTCTACTTTAAAAGTTAATAGAAGACTATATTTATTAACTATATAGCCTTATAAAATCGATTTGAATTTAAAGCTTTGTTGGTCCTACAGAGAAACCTTGCACCCCCTACTAGCAGAGGGTATAGCCAGTCCACCTTAAAGCTCTGGTTTGTTTGTCTCCCTGTGACAGAGATCATCATGGTTTAATAAATAATGTTTTAAAAAGTGTGTATATGTGTGTGAGTGCTAAAATACGTATGTATATGTTTTACTTATATTTCACTAGAAATAAATGGGAAATCTGAAAGCTTAAGGACAAAAATTGACTTAAAATTATTGTCTTTGTGAATTTACAATGTTAGAATTATTGAATTTTCACCACATATTTCTGTTCTATTTTTTACCATCGAAATAATGGTCTTGACCTCCTTCTTGGAAGCACTAGGAAGTCCACTGATGGAACATGTAAGAGTAAGGAATTATTGCTTAAAATGACTGTTAATACACTCCTAGCACTACGAAGATACCAGAGACCCTGAAACTATATTTTGATTGAGTAGATCTTTCAAGTGAAAAGCATGTTGTCCTGTGTTACATGAAAGAATTTCACAAAAAGAATGTCCCTTTCCGTTTGCAAGCTTTCTCTTTTTTTCCAAACATCAATATTTTTTTTCCAACAATATTTTACTGGTGGGCTTCATAAAATGATGTCAAGTTCTTTATTTCCTCATGTACAAATAGTAATTATTTTCTAATTATTTAATTTCTGTTTCCTCCCTTTCTCTTCACTTATTTTTAAGGTCTCTGTGCAGGTCTGGCATTTAAAGAAGGCAAATTCCCAGGCTGATTTAAAGTATTTGAATTGAAATAGTAGGATTTGAATATTTTCTACAAATCCATGAGATGTGTAAAACGCAATCAGAGTTTGAAGATTCGTATAAAAATAATGCATAGAAATCAATATTTTAGCTGTGAGGGTTTTTTTTTTAATTTTTAATTTTGCAGTGATAAATGAAATTGCTCCCCATTTGCTGAGAACCTTATATTTATTTCAGGGGAATAACTAATTTTGCTCATCTATTTTTTTTTTTCCACAGACATTTCTTAGCATAGTATGCAGACTTTTTAAATATTTGCTTTTTTAGCCAATTAGGGCTTTTATTTTGCTTTTCTTTTGATTAAAGAAAATATATTTTCATAGAATCACAGAATGGATAAGGTTGGAAGGGACCTCGTCCTTCATATGTCTTCCTTAATACTATATTGTAGATATCTGACAGTCATGATCTACACGTTGGTCTAATGAGAAGCTATCCATTGATGTGAATTGTAAGGCTCCACAGTGTGCTATTATTTAAACAAAAGTATACAACTTATGAACACCTCCTTTAAAAGAAAATACATTTGGGGTTTTTTCTCTTCTAATGATTCTGATCAGTCAAGTCTCAATTTACATTTCTTAGCTTAAAATGTTTCCTAAGCTATTTACCTTATACTTAGAAGTTGCTGATGGTATAGTGTCTTTATACAGAATCACAGTAAGTCTTTGAAGTGCAATTAGCAGAAGGAATAAAAGATAATAACTTTTTCTCACAGTATATTAGGAGCAGAAAACTTAGTTGTAAGTATTTTGGACTAACTGGAGAACAACACAGAAAAAGGAGTCTCAGAAAAGACCAGGACCTTGCACAGATACTAAATCAGTTCTCTATCTGTGGTTACTATGAAAGAACCTAGGAAAATTCCTGTGCTTGATCTCTTTTTTTCTGAGTGAACAATCAAATCATTTGCTGAAAATGGAAAAGAGTGTAGAATATGGTAAGAAATAAACTCAAAAAATGCACAATAAAAGAATTACTGGAGTCAGATGGCATTTATCCATGAGTTATAAAAAAATTAATGGAGCCAAGTGTAGAACTATAAAGGCTGGCATAGTGTCTCTTGCTTGAAAAGGTCTTGGTTTGACATCAACTTTTAAAGAGGCTTCCAGTGCCCCCCTGGGAACAGTAGATCTGTAAACTTGGTATTTCTAAGGTCCTAATAGCAGGAAATTTAATCAAGTAGAGAATTGGTGAGCACTGGTAAACATTATCCACTAAAGAAAAGTCAACACAGCTTTTTTTTTTTTTTTTTGAAAAAAGGCAAGACTAGAAGAAATAATTGTTGCTCTGTGAGTCATTAAACAAACAGGGTGATAAAAAATTCAAAACAAATTTCTAAAAGACTTCTGACAGAGCACCTCACCTACAGGTTTTTAAGGATATTAAGCAATCATGGAATAAAATGTTTGGATAAATATTTTTTTTAAAAAGGAAAATAAAGGGAAAGAATAAACACCATTCTTACTATGAATAAAAATAATAAAGAAGTTCTGCAGGATTTGCTTACCATCTGGGTTCTGAAGTTATGCTTCTCTTTTATATGACATCACATCTGTATGGCCCTTTGTTGCTGATATACAATTCCTCTTTTAAATCATTCTCCTCATGCAGTCTTTGGTTGATTCTTTCTTCTCTATAGGGGCCTTTGTAATCAATTTTCTGTTTAATTTGATCATGGAGAAATCTTTAACTTGATTCTTATTCCAAACTTCTCTATTTTTCCATTACTCCTCCTTTCTGTTCATTCAGGTTTTATAAAGTTCAGGATAATTTCCCATTGAAATACAGAAGGTGTTTCCAGTGCTTTGTCACAGCCTTCACGATGACATGCAAGATGTCAGTGATGATTAGTTGGTGTTGTCAAAGCAATGGTGCATCATCTCTATCATCAGTGGCTTGCTGTCACCATTGTTGCTTCATCCTTCCCTGAACTGAAGAATGACAGCCTCAACTCCACTTCAGCTTCCAGCTTCATGGTGACATGATCTGGAACCAAAACTGTGATTCTTTCTGTGCTCTACATTCTGGATACAAATACATTTACCTACTGACCTGTGAAGCACTCCCCATGCCTAGCTAGTGGCAAAAAAAAGTTCCATTCTGTTTCACGTTCCTCTCACAGGTACTTAAAAATTTCTTACTTAAAAAGAGAAAAATCCTTCAAAAATCCCAGGTGATTTTTCTTCTGTAGAATCAGATGCCTGACTGCTCTTCATATTGGAAGCAGAATGCAATTCTTTGGTTATAGAAATCATTTGAAGTGGATTATTGGAGCATTAAAATCTCAACATTTTCTGATGGTAGGAATTAAGTATAATGTCTAGCAATCTATCCAGAGAAGGTAATTTCTGGTGTATAGCTGTATAAACATTAGAAATTGCTGCCAAAAATATTTCCATGAGAAAAACTATGCTAAATTGAAATATGATTGATGTTTAAAAATTACATCCTTATCTGAAATATGGTGCTGAATAATGATATTTTATATGGAAGACACTTTAAATGGTATCCCTGATGCTTCATTTTTCTAATAAGCAACACTAATAGAACAATGATGTTAACAATTTATTATAAAACTAAAGATAATAATTGTTTATTTCTAATACATTAAAATACAGTTTCTGATAAAGGAAATGCAGTAGGGGTTTATGATTGTATGGTTTAATTAAGGGGTTTGTTAGTTGGTTATTTTCAGATTCATATGTTTCATCAGGTTTTGCCCAAAAAGCTGTTAAAATTATTGCAAGGGGAAGGTACTTGCACAAAAACAAGCAGAATTTGAATTTATTTTATTTCAGCAATGAAAACAATTCATTTTATGAAACAATGATGGAACAGTAGCACAGGATGAATGGAAAGCATTGCTTGCATCTTGGATATAGGTCCCAGAAGAAACTCATTAATAGCTTCATCTTCATTTTAATGTGTTCACATATTTAATTTATATTTACATTTAATGTATTTTTTATTTACATTTAATTTATATTTACAATTCATTAATCTCTATGCTATTTAACCCTGTCCAAATTCTAATTCAAATTCTAATATCAAACCAGATAATGCGGAGGTCAGTGAGACTAAGACAATCCCAGGGGAGGCAAAAAACTGGAATGGTTTATTGGACTTACAGGTTCATTTTTAAAGGGTTTAGGGTTCACATATTCAACAGGGGTTGGAACAATTATAATTTATTACAAATTGGGAGTTTTGGGGGATGACATAAGAGGAAAACCCAGGTTAAAAAATTTGGGGTCTTAGCAATAACCTCATGGGGGAAAATCTTTATCTTTATTCTACAGGAGGAAATAGGTATTCAGGTTTACAGGATGCAGGGACTCAGGGAACACAATGGGAGAGATGCTCTAAAGGATAGGAGGATTCAGGGATACAAAAGGAGAGATAAGATACAATAGGGTTTCTGCAGAGGTTTGATGAAATCCAGGTGTGGACCCTCTGGGCTCTATTCTTTTTTACATCTAACTAAAATCATCTATATGAATAGCAAATGAGGATAAACCAATGCAAAACGAAAAAAAAAAAAAAAAAAGAACAGAAAAAAGAAACACTCACTCAAGAAAAACTTTTTAGATTGTAAGCACTTCAAATCACATTACAAGTCTATACGTAAAGTTTCAAGGACATGAAAAGGTAAGATCTGTCCACAAGTTAGTGTGAACCTGGGAATTCTTTTCTGCATCTTGGCAAAAATCCAAATCTCTTTCAGAGTTTTGCTGCTATTGACACCTTTGTTGCACCCCATGAAATGCATGGAATAACTAAACATTCAAGAGCATACACATATATGTATGTATATATATATATATATATAAGGAAATTTAACTGTTTTTTAATGGAAACACAGGTTTATCTTTTACAGCATATGTTAGAAACAAATTACTAAGACAAGGAAAGGGGGAGAGGAGGGAGGTTTACTGATTTAGCATCAATCCTAGGTTTCTGAAACTGATATTTCTTTTCTGCATTCTGTGGGCAGTGAATTTCCTTGGAAGACACAGCCGAGAGAATGAAGCTTTAGCACTGGCATAGTAGCTCAAGATTTTGTGCTCCATGTCTTACCTATGGCTTTCATAGAGGTTCCACACAAGGATGATAGTTTTTCTGTTTCCTTATCAGTTAGGGATCTCAACTAGAAGAACATTGTATTAATGAAACAAATGAAAGGGTCTGGAGGGGAAGCTTTAAAAGGAACAGCTAAAGTCACTTGGTCTATTTAGCCTGCAGAAGAGGAGACTGAGGGAAGACCTCATTGCAGTCTACAGCTTCCTTATGAGGGGAAGCAAAGGGTTGGGTAGCGATCTCTTCACTCTTCTGATCAGTGACAGGACACGAGGAAATGGAAGGAAGATGAGTCAGGGAAGGTTTAAGTTAAGTAACAGGATCATGTTTTTCACCCAGAGGGTGAGCACTGGAACAGCCTCCCCTGGGAAGTGGTCACAGCACCAAGCCTGTCTGAGTTCAAGAAGTGTCCAGACAATGCTCTCAGGAACATGGTGTGATTCTTGGGGCGTCTTATGCAGGGCCAGGAGTTGGACTTGATGATCCTGATGGGTCCCTTCCAGCTCAGCATATTGTATGATTATATGTTTCTATGAAAAAATGAAATTAATTGCAAAATTATTCAAATTACTTTTGCCACATAATAGAAAGAAGCAATCTTTGTACATGGTGAAAAATCTGATGAGTTTAGAAATTACTTCTGCTTTTAGTTATAAACTGACAGACTAACTTGCAACAAATGCTTTGTCCTAATTTTTTCCCAGTGTCCTGGAGACAGCTGACCACCAATGACCAAAGGGACATTCCATACCAAATGTCATCATGCTCAGTATATAAAGTGGGGGAAAGAAGGAGAAATGGGGGGTGCATTTGGAGTGATGACACTTGTCTTCCCAAGAAACCACTGCACATGATGGAGCCCTGCTTTCTGGGGATGGCTGAATATCTGCTGCCCATGGGAAGTGGAAAATTAATTTCTTATTCTGCTTTGCTTGTGTGTGCAGCTTTTGCTTTCCCTATAAAAATTTATTTATCTCAACCAATAAGATATCTCATGTATTTAAAAATAAATGTATTTATCTCAGCCCATGCTCACTTTTATGCATCTGATTCTCTCCCCCATCTCACTGGAAGGTCATGAGGGAGCAGTTCGGTGGATCTTAGTTGCCACCTGGGGTTTAACCTCGACATCCATTTTTCAAAACATACATAATTCTTATAATATCTTCAAATATGTTTGAATATGTTCACCAAACAAAATAATTAGTTTACTTGAAGAGTATTTACAGGAGGTTGACCTCTGAAAATTAAAAGGTTAGTGCCTGTCCTTGAACACATGGAAGAACATAACTTTTCTTTAATCAATGTCAGAATAATGCAACCTTTTCTCCTGAGAATACCTAAAATTTAAGATTCTTTTAAGATATCTAAAACTGTATTGATAAATGACTGTGAACTTGATTCTTTTTAAGAAGTCACACTGGTTAAAATAAAGTTAAGTACTTTAAGTACTGCTATCTGCAATTTCATTGTGATGTCTCCAATGGATCCCATGTGTTATGCATGGCACCATGAGTGTTTAGAGAAACCATGTGTGAAAGGCAGTGTACAAATACAGCAGAAGTGAATACACTCAGAAATTCAGGCAAATATGGCTGTCAGACTCTATGAGGTTTACCAACCTCTGTTGCTAATGCCAGGCTCTGTTAGTGAAAAAGCGTCTCCGTTCAGCATAAACGAAATTTGAAGAAAATAAAAGTGGTATTTAGACTCTATCTGTGACATCCTGTGGAAAGAGTGAGATCTTAGTACTCCACACTTCAGATATGGTTTCATTGTTACTAATATCTTCAGAGAAATATTTGGTTGGTTGTTTTTTGTTGTTTAACTGGAAGGTAAGATACTTTTTCTACAACTTTCAGTTTCTACCAAAGGAATAGCACACTTAATATGTAGTGGAGATGTAATGGGCTTTTAGCAGCACTTTTTAGTCACCATGTTGCTGTGATATGAATAATCTTGGTTATCATCAGCAATGAATTTCATTTCTGGGAATAAGTACAGTTATGGATAAGTAAATATAAGATTGAGAACACTCCAGATGACAGAATCATGGCATAATTTAAGTTGTAAGGAGTCATTGGGTCTAACTTTGAGCCTCTGGAGTCATCTGGTCTAACTCTGAGCTTTGCAGCATGCCTAAATTCAAAGTGAGATCTCGTGGCATGGTGTCAAGGGTGGACCAGAAGAGGCCTACAGAGAGTGGAGAAACATGCAAGAGAGTTGCAAGGAAGGCTCAGCAGAAGAGATCTACCTTGAAGTCTCCCAGCAACTGCAGCTGCGTAGAACTGCTTGGGACCCAGTTACAAGGCCGCAGCCTTAATTAAATCTGCAACTTCTGCAGATTCCCATGTCTGTGCCCCCAGGCCACTCCTTCCATTTCTTCCCTAGCCTTCCCTTCCCCTCGCGTGATCAGACATATTCCCCACGGCCAATCTTCCCAAGTCCCCTTATCACTAACTCTCAGGATTTGATGTTCCCTAGCTAGAAACCCACCTCTGTTCCCGAATTTTCTGTATTCCCCTGTATATAAACTGTCATCTTGTTTTAATAAATCGCCATTTTGTGGGTCACATCTCGTGTGTCCTATCTCCCATACAAAATGTGCCTCAGGGTCTGCCGCGGGACCTAACCCTGCCCACGATAGCATGGGACCTATATTTAGCACTTTTAAGGATCAGCTGCAACTGCTGTAATGTATGATTAAATGTAATACTGATTACATGTATTGGTAATGTGGGTTGGTGGTCAGGTAGCCATATACAGAATGACAATGCCTGTCCCAAAAGACACGTAACCTAACTCAACACAGGAAACTGAGTAAATAATCCAGGTGAATTGATGGAGGCAACTCAAGCAGTGCTAAGACAATCAGCATCAGCAAGATATTATCAGTGTGCCAGCTTTTTTGTTTCAGCATAAAAATATTTAGCACCATCAGTTTTCAGTCCTAGCCAGAACCAGATCGATAGATGGTTTTTCCCAGAACGGTATTACCGAAAACCGATTCCTGCCAGCTACAGTCTGGAGACTGAAAAGGTTTACCTTGCAAGTAGTAATGCTGAGTAGTGTGGTGAAAAAAGGAAAAAGACCTGGGATATACCTGTAATGCAATTATAAGGTCTGATTGAGGCTTCATGGGGTTTTCCAAATTAGCATTGATTCAGCTATATCAGATCTTATGCAGTGGAAATAACAGATGTTGTGTTGGACCTTCTGATTTCCAAGCACAATATGAAAGCTATTAATTTAATGCTCTCTAGTAATGTCTTTTAAAATGTGGAACAAATGCTTGTTTTTACAACCAAATGGGGCTATGTGTATCTTGGTCTGGTGGGACTGGCAACAAATGTGAACGTTGTTCACTGATGTAAAATTAATAACTTCAAAGCTATTAAACAGTGATTTATTTTGCTACAACAATTAATTGGCTGAACTTAAGAGGCTAGGTGCAATTTATTATTGATGATTTTATATATGCAATTTAATTTTGCTCTTGGATCTCGTAGTATAGTTTTACAATGAGCCTAATTTAAAACTATAAATAAAATACCATTTATGTTTCAGAAAATCTCTGAGGAATGGAAAAATGTACTGGCAATTTTCTTTTCCCGAAATACAGGGTACAAACTAAAATTAAAACTAAATTTAAATCATCCACTGCTGGACTGCTGCTTTTTTAATGCATTTGACTCCTCTATTCTACAGAAAATTTATTTCTAAATTTGCATAATTTTGCTCAAAGGTAGTTCTTTTTTACAATATAACTATAAGGTAATCAATGTTGTATTTGAAGGTCATTTTAAGAAATTAACCAGGAACAGTCAGCAACTTTGTGAATTTGCAATGCCATGGCTTTACTCTACATATCTTGATGAATAATTCAACCTCATTATACAAGCAAAATAAAGAGTTTCAAAAGTATTATAGTGAATAAAGTATTATTAGTGAATAAATGAAGATGCTTCAGAGATGTGGAGAGAGTCCAGAGCAGGGCCAAGAAGATGATCAGAGGGCTGAAGCGCCACTCCTATGAAGAGAGGCAGAGAGATTTGGGGTTGATCAGCCTGGGAAAGCAAAGGTTCCTTGTAGACCTTATAGCACCTTCCACTACCTAAGGGAGCCTACAAGAAAGTTGGAGAAGGATTTTTCACAAGAACATGCAGTGATAGGACAAGGGATAGTGGCTTCAAACAGAGAGAAGGTGAATTTAGATTAGATATTACTACTGTGAGGGTAGTGAGGCACTGAAACAGGTGGCCCAGACAAGCTGTGGATGCCCCATCCCTAGAAGTGTTCAAGGCTGGGTGGGATGGGGCTTGGAGCAACCTGGTCCATGGCAGCTGGGTAGAACTAGATGATCTTTAAGGTCTATTCCAACCCACACCATTCCATGAGGGTTATTCAATGATTAACGAAGATGTTAGCACACAGAGAAGATGCAGAGTGGGATGAGCAAGAGCAAATCAATTTCATTTTATTTCAGCACAAGTGAGCTCACCTCTGATTTTCAGGGAGGTTAAACATGAGTATCAGAGATGAGACACCATCACATCTCTTTATGTCTGTCCTCTGAGTAGCAATATTCTGTAGACACACACTCAAATTTCCTTTTTGCTGGACAACTAAGGTTTTGTCCATACAGGACAAAATCATGTCTAGTATCAAGAGTAGTTCAGGTTAAGAGAAGCATAACTTTTGATTTTAAAGGGAGCTAGACCCTTCTTTTGGGGCTACTATTAAAAACATGAACGAACCATTTTTGTCTTGATCTCTTTATAAATTCATTGGCAATGGCATTTAGATCTGCCTCTCCCTCCCTAATGTCCCCAAACCAGTGAAAGAAAAGGAGAAATGGAACCCATCTTTCCTTTGTTCCAGCTATGAGACCAAAACATTACAAATGGAATCTGTTGCCTCACTATATCACTATTTAACTCCAACAGATTCTTCACTCTACTTTTCAAAAATATTTCACTATTAAAAATATGCCATGAACTTAGCTGAAACTTACTAAAAGGTTGAATCATGACAGAAGAAAACATTTGTTATCAAATTTACTTTTATAAAGATTCAAAAGGAAGTTCAGTCAGAACAACCAGCAGGTTCTTACAGTTCTGAAGTCCAAACTCAAAATAGTAGCAGCATAAGTAAACCCAGGTCTCAAATCTTTTGTTTTTGTTTTCTCTTGAAACAGCAAATTAATTCAATTAGTTGGAACAGGCCAAGCGTGTTTAATGTGACAATTTGAAATGGGAGAGCTACCTTTTAGCCTTGAGAATTCTAATGACATCATTAAGGTTGTTTATAGAAATCTACAAAATTAAATCATTGCTATTAAACACCATCATCTCTGAGATGGAAGCTGAATGACTCCTGGGTCTGATAAGAGAAAACAGTCTTTCATTTCTAGATCACTGCTTTGAATTCAAGCCAGGATAACAACAATGAGAAGCTATTATCAACAAAAGGCAGGCAACATGCTCTATGAAAGACGATTATGGTGTCAGACAGTTTCCTACTGTGACAGTACCTTCCTGGGAAGCGTGTTTTGAATTCAGCACTGTTTTACAAGGGTATTAAGATCAAGCTATTGCCTAGCCAAGAGTCCAGTGGCTATTCTGCAGAGTGATCTTAATTCCAAGTATCACCAAATATCCACCTCCCACCAAAACTAAAGTTTTATAAAACAGAAAGCCATGGCTTCTAGAATACAAATTGTTTATGTTTATGAGGAAAAGTAATCTACAACTGCAAATTAAATAGCCTATGTGATGGGGAAGATCCTGAATAACACCTCTGTGTGTGACTGGCCATGTATGTTCTTGATCTGGACCCTGATGCTGGCTCATAGACTTGATTTCCTGGGTAGTCCTTGAGCCTACCTCACCTCTCTCCTGGAGAGCACTGAGCTGGGACTGAGCCTGGTTACTGTGTCTGGATCTGATTCGGACCATGTGTTATGACCCGCCCTAGGAGGAATGGGAACCCCAATGTTCTTATTAATAAATTCCTTGGGGTGGATTAGAGTGAAATGACACTGAACAATCTGTCTTTGTAAACATATATATGTAGGGTTTATTTTAGAACAATTTTATTTCAAAGGTAAATGGCTATGTTGCTGGTTTGGGTGTTATCAACTATAGCAATACAGCAATATTAAAGCATAAAAATAGCACTTAAGGAAATGCAAAAGAAAAGGAAGAGAAATAAAGGAGAAAATGGAAAGATATGTATAGCCACTGCCCACTGGATCCAGCGATGAAAGTTAGTAGTCACAGCCTTGATGTCTGTTGATTGAAGGGATGGTCTTGATTTGTTGGGGATGAGGGGGAAGGCCACCAAACTCAAAGATGTTATGATTTATTATACACTTCAAGCTCAGGTGGGAATGCCTTGTATCTCTCCTGGGGTGGGGAGTTCTACAATGGATAGTGTCACAGGACATGTCAGGAGTCTCTGACACCTCATAAGATGTTACAACTGCCAATTATGTCAGCATCAACTGTGGCCCATCATGGTCCAACATTTGCGATTCATAGCCCAGGCTAGGTGCAAACTGTCTTGAGGTTCTCCAGAGGGATTTTTACGGCAGAGTCATCATGTAAAGAAGGACATTGGCATGATAAGAAGGATTATCCCATCTCACAGGATTTGCTTCCTATTAGCCTCTTCGCTTATGTGAAAATCTATTTTGTAGCTTCAGATACACATGCCCTTCTGCACCCAGGATAGTTGGACAATGGCATGCACTTACATGATCTGAAGGTCCTTTCACAGTAGGCATATTCAAGGAGGGGCAGGCTTTGCTAGGTAAGCAGCTGTTTCTTTCCAATTCGCTACAGTGGACAAAAGTCTTTTGGTGATTTTACAAGGTTTAAGCCATTAACTGTTTCAGTCCCTGACACCATGGCTGTGGCTTGCTGAACTGACTCCTTTGTTTGACTTGATACTCACTGTGGGCTTATCAGATGATCTGGACTTGTGGCTGGATTTATTACTGGCCACCAGATCTGCTCTGCTCACCTTGGTCAGGTCTGTGAGATCATTCCCTTGTTAGTAAGATATATGTCTTTGACTGCTTTGTTATCATGCATGCTTCTGGCTACCTGTCCCTGGCAGAGCAGACTGCCCCTGCTACTCCCTGACTTTGTGTCTTGGACATAATCAGCAGAGTTTGGGTATCAGGAGCTGTGGGGTGCTGTGAGTATAAGGAGGTGATAAACCACTCTGTGCCAGTCAGTCAGCTCCCAGTGGTTTGGCAAAAGCCAACATCATTCCACCGTATGCCAAAACATCCACCGAAGGAGAACATAGTGCCCCTGCTGAAGTATATTTTTAAGGGCTGGGAGTAGAAAACACAGGAAGGGTTCCTGCCAGTGACAGGAGACGTAGATGTGAGGACACCCACAGGAAAGGACACTGAGGAAGATACATGAGGAGGGATATGGAAGATGACATTCTGGGGGACACAGCTGAAGATCCTGCCTTGGAACAAGGCACTCCTTGCTAGAGCATATACAGCCTGAAGGGACTGCAGCCAATGGAGTACCCACAGTAAAGCATATGAAATGAGTAAGAAAGAAGGAGCAGCAGAAAAAAAAGAGAAAAGGAGTAAGAAACAAGGAATGACATAAAGAAACCACTATTTCTCAATACCTGAATTGGAAATTAAAATTTTATGTTACTTGGAAGCAAAATAAATTAATTCATTTAAATTCCCTGAGTTGAGTTTTTATCTACTTAAGACACCCTGGCAAGGTTAGTGAATAAAGTTACCTAGACTTGTTCTCAAAAAAGCTACTGCAGCTATTGAATCTCCTACAGTCCTGGTGTGAAAGGTTATGTTTAGAAGACCAGCATAATTCTGGGTACTCCAGAGACTTCTCTTTAATGACAGTATTAGGATATGGCTGGATGAAATATTTTGCATGCAGGAGAGAAGGGTGAGGACGTTATACCTATTAAGAGCTTCTTTCTGGAGCTCACCTCCCAGTTCTCCTTGTTTAACTGTTGGTCTGACCAGTCACCAATCCAGTTCTGTGAGGCACAACAGATTTCTATCATGCACATTTAAAAATATGTCATATGTTACCAAGACTGTATTGATCAAGGAGCATCTCTTGAAGGAACAGCTGGCAAAAATATTAATACAGTTTCTAGAAAAATGAATGGATGACAAACAATGCCACAACACTGGTATTAAAGAACACATCTCTTCACACAGTTTGGTACTTTTAAGCAGTGACATGACATTTCTAAAGCCAAAATCTTTTTATTCAACTGATTATCTATAGATTTTGGAATGCCTTTTGTCATAAATATGAAGAAATTATTTTTTATATGCAGAGTTCTGTATTTATGACTCTGAAATTAGCTGAAGAAATGGCACTGAGCTAGTTTAAACTGTCATAATGTGTACTAGTTGTTCTCAGGGAGACTTTTAAGTGCACAGTATGTTCTCGCTTATGTTTTTAACAGCTTCTCTGAGTTATAGTGTGCTAACACAGACTGTATGAAAGAATCATTCTTTGTTTGCCACAGTCTCTGAAAAGACCGAATGGGTTAATGATTTTATTTCCCTTTACAGAATACTTCCATCTTGATGTCATTTGAACTATTCTTTTTTTTTTTTCTCCTTCCAGAGCAGCTTTAGAAAATTGCAGTGGTTATAAATCCTTCACTACGGGTTTTGAAGCTGCAAATGCCAAGGTGCATTCACCATTTACCTCAACAAGCCTCCTCATAGCAGCTATTACAAATGAGGTGAAATATATGTCAATGTCACACAGCATTATTCTGAGTTATCACTGCAGCTGTCTTTGTAAATAACCTTTACAACGTCAGAAATCTAATCTTTTACTATTTCTAGTATTTAAACACTTGTTTTTAAATGGCATTTCAATAAATTGCTGGTAACCTTCAATTGCAAACAAAGGTTGTGTACAGACTACTGCCCTGCAGCAAATGTAAACACATGGCTCCTAGTTATTCACACTGTTGGGTTGCTTCTGAGTCCTGCTTTGGTGTGAACTATCCAACTCCCTGTGGGTCCAAACTTGGGAGAGTTGTGGGGAAAGGATTTTCAGAAAACCCACCATATAGACCATAAGGTTGAGATTGCTCAGGTTTGTCTTGCTGCACTTGGCACAGTATTCAACCTATGCCAGGAGGCTTATTTGCCCTCACACTATTGCTTCAGCAAGTTCTACCCCACTCCAGTGGTATATCATTAAAAAACCAATACTTCGAGTCACTAGCCATACATGAAAGCTGCATGAGAAGTTGAAGGGACAGAGATTTTCACATGCACACACTCACACACACATCAAGTAGATTTACACAGCTGCCACAGTCTGTCGGCCCTTAGCAGCAACCAGGTGCAACCACCAAAACTCACATAAAATATAAGTAGAGAAATACGGTGAGCCCAGTTCTGTTCTTCCTCTCTGATCCATCAGGTTTGGAGCTCATTTGTGAAATCACACATATTGTCACTCTCTAGACTTATAAGCACAGCCGTGGTCCTGAATCCCTCAGCTAATAGTGTGTCTAATACCCATGCTTAGGACCTGGGCCCCCTTACCCAGTCTATAGATCTCCTTCACACTCCTAGGCAACCTTGATGTTCACTACCAAAGCAGATGCTTGCACATGCACACATGCACACACACACACTCATCTCACGGTCAGACAGGTACACATATAATACTGTCACGGGCTCTCTCAGCCTGCCTAATACCTACTACCTATGCTTGGACCTGGAGCTCGCTTAGGGCCCACTGGCTCTGACCTTGAGACATACATGAGATTAGACTGACTGGGGATAAACAATCACACTTTGTTCTTTCCAGTTCCTGTGGCATTTAGATACCTTAGATATATAGGTGCATTGGTGTCCCTCCAGATGCCGAGCACAGAGCTGAAAGCCCTGGGGTCTCAGGTCTTTCCTGCAGTTGCCGACACTCTATGGCATGTAAGCGTCTCCAGATACCCAGATACCCTACAGGACTCACACATAGGATAGAAAGTGGGTTTACACAGGAAAAATTGTTAAGAAAAAATTATTTAATGGGAAGATAGGATAGATTGAGGTGCTCAGGCACCTAAAATTATTTAATAGGAAGATAGGACAGATTGAGGGCTCAGAGAAGCTAGCTGACCAGCAGGCTGTTTAAACAGCCTATTTTTCTAAATTTTCTCTATTTTCTCAAGTTTATTCTTCCCAGACATGCCCTTAACATAATTTCTCAGCCTTTGGCTCTTCCTTCAGGCTTTCCATAATAAGTTTTGCAAAGTCCACAGGGCTCCTCAAGCATCCCATAATATCTAGCCTTGTTTCCAGCTTTGTATCAGTTACAAGGTTCAGGTTGACCCTCTTCAAGACTGTGTCTGTGTAGTTTTTCAGTGAACTATCACTTACTGTTAGGAGAGTTCTGGTTTTCATTAGTGTCTCTGTTATCACATACCTGTCAGATTTGTATATCTGTGTGTTCAATTTATCACCTTTTTTGTTATTTGTTATTTAATAGTGCTGAGCCAGGTAACTTAATGAAGCAGATGGTCTCACATTCCCCACACCCTTACAATGATCAATCAGTCTGAAAGGTCTGCAAATGAAGTCCAGGATGCATCCTGTGCGATCATAGGCTTTTTTCTTTATGTGCTCTTTGATTTCTAGAGTGCAAATAGTACATTTTTGCTATGGAAGGTGTTGTATTATGTGCATTGTGAGGACTGGGTGGACCCACTGTATGGCCTTTCTGCAGTGCTCTGTCAATGAGTGAACAGATTCCTGTGGGCACATAACTACAAATGCAGTACATTTATGTTTATCTGTCTTCTCTGCTGCTTTTTGAACTGTGACAACTTTCCAGTTTCAGGCTGGACATGCAAAAGCTGGAAGGCCAGATGCCACAGCAACTGGTCTGTAAGGAAAGGCAATAACATTATCACACAGGTTGCTCTAAATATAGCCAGAACTTTGCATGGTTCAGGAGATCTTAGTGTCCAGCCTCTCCTCAGCATTTGCCACCTTGTAAGTGGGACATATGCACATGCCAGATTTCAGAGCCCAGACGTGGTCCACAGCTAGAAATTTCCACTTACATTATGCATAAGGTCTTGTCAGCAATCTGCCATGGTACGCAGAATGACCAAGTGGTTCTGCTTGCAGTTAATGGTGTCACAGTAATATTGTGGGCGACGTTGCCTTGGCAGAAGTGGGCAAAGGCTCTTACCATCCCAGGAAGGTAAGCTATATGGATAGCGTGTGAAAAGATGGTCATGGCAGAGGCTTCACAGTCCTCTGTCATTTTCAGACCCACCGTAAGCTGACTGGCAAGAGAGAAGTCCAGCCAGATCCTTATGCTGAGCATGGATTCTCACAAGGACAATGGCTGGTGTGGGATGTTAGACCTGACAGGTCCTCACAAAGGAGCTCAGTATGATCCTCACAGCACCTCCAGTCTATCCCGTCTGCAGAGCTTTCAAGTCTCTCCCCATTGTGGGAAAGCTGTTGGCCACAGCAACTCAGGCAGCACACAGACTGATTTTAGTGACCGTGAGTGGCACACTGCATTTTTAGCAGTCATTCTGGTGGCTAGCCTGCATCTCCTGGATGTCTTGCTCATATGGCATGCTAGCAAACAGCAAGCAACTTTCCAGATGTTATTGCAGACAGTGAGGGTTCTGCCAAAGTGCCAGATCAGCCTGGCAAAATGCAGCAGTGGCCAAAGTATCAGTTGCTAGCAGCCTGCAAAGCAACAGATGATGCAACAGGCAGCCTGGCTTTACTGTAGGCAGCAGATACAGACTGCCAGGCTGCACCTATTTGTGGAGGCTGTCACACACTACATAGGGAGATAATAAGCAGCACTGTATGTTGTACTAGAAAAGCGCCCCTATGAGAAGGCACAAAGCTCTTTGTGATGTGGTACAAAGAAAGATATCTCGTCAAGTGCAATGGAATATGGATATAGCACTTCTCTCTAGAGTGCTTACAGCAATATAGACATGAACAAATCCACATAACCAGTCCAGAGGGGAAGTGAAAACCCTCTGAGCTGAATACTGTCAGTAGCATTGGCACAGAAATACTGGACTTAAGATAGTAAAGAACAAAGAAATATCTCCATTTTTTCATATTTTTTTTAAAACTAAGCAGATCATACACTTTTTTTCTTGATCTGATTGAGACACTGTAAAGAAATAAAAATTCCCCGTGTAGGTGGAAAATAAAGAAAACTAGGTGAAATAATATCCTCATTATTTTTGCTTCTGAATTGCAATTCCACACTACTGTTATAGCAGGATGATTTAGCTCAATATAATACTCCCAGATGTCTTATTTTCCTGTTAACAATGTTTGTTTCTCTCCATGGCTGAAGAAACTCTTCAAGGTTCTGCAAGAGTGATGTATGGAAACTTCTGCTAGTCAGCAGTGACTGCTAGTGGAGAAAACACTAAGGAACTATTCCTCTTCATCCACACTTCATTATCCAGGATATAAACCAACATTTCGGCATGAAAGGGAGCAGATAAAAAACACAAGAGAAAGGGAAAGACAGAGAACAGCTGACATGGTAATTTCAAATTCTCTGCAATTTTTTTCTTTGCTAAAACATGAATGTGGAGAAGTTGCAATAATGTCTGGAGTTAGACAAATCAAGATTGAGACATTTTCCAATTAAGTGTAGAGTACTGAGGTGCTTGCATTCCCAGTAGCCTTGGATTAGCACTTGGGCTGTGCTGTTATCAATATCTCCATGACCTGAAAGTTAAGGCTCTGAAAGAGCGTGGTCAATAGCCCCGAGTTTGTTTGGGTTTTTTTGAGATAAAACAGAAGGCTTCCACTGCAACAACCTCTGCCGTGAAAGCAGACCTGGATTTACTTAGAATTGGAGCAGGAGGAATTTACGGGGCTTTAGTCCCCTTCATCTACTGGAGGTGGTGTGTTCACTTCCTCAATTCTTTCCTCTCCTCTTACAAGTTTAGACTTTATTGTTTGCCCTTAATTTATGAAGTCAGACTCCTTGGAAATTAATATTTTTGCCATTGCTTTCAATCATTTCCACATGCACCTCTGTGCTTCTCTGCCACACCCATTGCCAGGAACACACTTCCGAGCCACAGCAGGAGGAACTTTTGTGTGCTCTTTGATGCAATAAACAAGGCAAAAACACCTGTATGTACATACAGGTGTATGTGTGTATGAAAAGAGAAAGTCCTTTCATTTTGCCCATGGTCCTTACAGAAAGTTGATTTGTGCCACAAACATCTCTAAGTATCTTTGAGTTCTCCAAAGTTAAAAACTGAAGGATGGCTTCAGTTTAAAACAGAATTCTACAGTTTGAATGTACCTCTACTTTGCATAAATGTCTTAGCTAAACTCAAAAACAAAATATAAATTGTCATACTATCATGACAATGGCTGTTCTTCCATACTTTTGTTTCTCAGTGATATCAGCTGAAAAAGAAAGGAGAAATCAAAAAATTATGTCTTTGAACACCACATCTGGAGAAGACTTCTTAAAATGTAGCATTCGCAAAAAGCATTTTGATTTCTGATACTATTTCAAACTTTTTTATTCACAAATTGAGTGAAAAATTATATTCTTCACTTTGCAGAGTTCTATTCTTTTAATCTCTGACCTACCAATATGAATAATGTTAATTTAACAAAAAACCCAAATATCTCCCCTTTAGATACTTGAAATATAATGAATTTTCTGTAGCTTTCAGAATGTCACTCACAGATCTTCCTGTGTTAGTCAATAAAAGACTAAAACAATTTCAAAAATGAGTTAATTAGTGAAATGGCACAGTTTTTCTAAATGAAACTATTTCACAACATTGCTGTAACCTACTGAAAAAGAGACAGATGTGCCATACAGTGCAGATCCTGAGATTAAATATGACATTCATTCCTAAGGCTGCTTATCTTAGCTTTATGGACTCATGACTCAAGTCCACCATCAGTAAGGACTTTGAGCAGACATTTTATACATGCAAGTTGTCCTGTTGTCTTCATTACTTCCCATCTGTAAAAATGTGAAGCAATGCTGCTATTTCCCAAGGCAGTATAAAGATGTCACTTAAAGCTTATAAAGATGAATTCATTAAGCATTTGAATATCATAGCAATAAGTGCACATAAAAAAAAAAAAAAGACTTAATTATTACTGTCAGAGAAGGATTTGGATGTGATTCAGTAAACAAAAAATGCAGCCACATGCTGAATGAGTATAAAAAGACATATAAGACAGCTGGTTCCTCCCTCGAGCAGATCTATTCTGTGTTGCAAGGCCCTAATCCACAGTCAGTGATTGTCACAAAAAGGTTTCAGCTAACAGCAGTCAGCTGTGGACTAACTTTTGGCAAGCAATGCATCTGCTCTAAATTTAGCATCAAAACGTGTCTATACACTTACAACATATGCTCACACAAACAGGAAGGATCCTGGAATCATGGAACAATTTGGGTTGGAAGAGACTTCTGGAGGTCTGCAGCCCAACCTTCCGCTCAAAGTAGGGCCAACTTCAGTGCTAGAACAGGTTGTTCAGGACCTTTTCCTCTTGAGTTTTTAAAATTAACGATGTCTTTAAAGCCACCAGACACCCTGCTCCAGTGCCCAGAAATTCTTGCTGTGAAATCTACATAGAGAATCATCCTTCAAACATTTTCTAGCTTTTTTGTGTTAAATTTTGCAGGTATTCTTTTATATTGGTTTCTTTTTCAAGTTCATATCCAAGGTCATATGCATATGTGGGCAAGCTCTTTGAGACAGAGCTCTATTTCTCACAAAGCTTTTATAGTGTCCGATCTTAATTGGTGATTAGTATATTATCAGCCATAAAATTAGGATGTAAAGTAAGCAAGATATGGTTATGTTTTACATTCAAAGGTACTTTTGGTATTTCAAGTGTCTGTCCTTTTTTGCATTAAAAGTTCTTTGCCCTGGAGACAGGAGTCATATGTACCCTCCAAGAAATCACTCATGGAGAAACACTTTACAAAACCCCTTTGTTCCCTAATGCAGCTATGAAGGTTTTCCTGCATTAGGACACTGAGAGAGGTGAGATTGCAAATATTTTCAATTTAATAATGCATAAGGAAAAAGAATTTCCTTGGGGAAAAAAGAAGCAGCTTTTCTGTCATGAAATCTCCCTAAAATTACTGGGTGGTACAGCACCTGCAGTGACACAGCTCTGTTTCTTCAGAAGAGAGCTGTAGTCTGCCTTCGATGTACACACAAAATAAAACATTCTTTCCTCTTATAGAATCATTTTCATACATTTAACATTCTTGGCTTATTATAAAAAACAAGTTAATTTCTTGTCGCCTGATTGATTTATAATTAATTACATATTCTGTTTTCCATCATAATGCTTATCCATGATCCTTGACTTGGTAAAAGTTGTTAGCAATTTTCAAAAAACAGACTTGCTCTAAGGATTGCAACAAGCACATAGTATCAGACAGTTTGCATAAAGTCTCATTTTCTGGTTTGTTTGATTTTTGTAGTCCATTTCATTATCATGCAAATGGAGTTAGGCCATTTTGCAGAGAATCTAATTGTTAGCATAATATGTCCTCGTTCTTTCTGTAGTGCGGCAGTTTTCATTAGGCATTACCAAGTGTAACAGATACTCACATAACAGCATGGTTTTTGAGAAGCAGAGGCTACTTTTTCTCAAAAGCTGTACGTACTGGTTGCCAAATCCAGTTTAGAATCACCAACATCCCTCAGCGAGCCTGAAGTGCACGGCTCTTCCAGAGTCTAAACACGCCATTGTTTGTGTCAGTAGAAGCAACATCAGTTTTCTGACCCATACATCCTCCCCTAATGCTTTCATTTTTATATAACCTATAACTCTTAAACGTTGAAGACAGTATTATGCCATGCTTACATAGTTGCAGCAAAGGAATAAAGATAAATAAAAGACTACTAAAATAGCAAATGGAAACCAAACTGATCTCTTTTTAGCTAGTAATCGGAATGCAAAGCTTAAACTTTCATCCTGTTTCCAAACAGTAAATCTTATCTTTTCAGAAAATGCTGCCAATTTAGCACTGTTGAACTTTGGAATACAGCCATCCATGCATAAACACATTTGCACATTATTTTGGTTGGCCCTTGCTAAAGCCATATGCTGGGGGGCGTTTTAATTAGAAAGACACCTCAGAGAAACTTGCAGTGTTCACACAGGATAAAACATGGTTTAAAGTTCTAAAACATCAACAAAATACTAAAGTAGAAGGAATAGTTTTCTCCCTCCATCCATGTAAATAATGCTTGTAGAGTGAATTTTAACAGCCAATATTTACTTTTTTATAAAGTCACTTCTCAGTCACTTGTGTTCTGACATTCAAGGTTTTGATGCAGAAAGGATCAGTCACTTCTAAACCCCAGTGACCAAAAATAAGCAATCCATGCTCCTCTGACAGTTACCATGGAGCACCATTTATGCAGCACAGTGACAAAGCAGCTAAAGAATAAGGGTTATTTTCCAGCAATACACAAAATTTAATACAATTGAATAAATGAAAACTGAAGTATCAGAAGAGGGTTTATATTTTTTCACTGTCAACTTCCAGCTAAAATATGTATTTTGCAAATATGTCTGTTGTGTTAACTAGGAATAAATTAGACTGCAACTACCATTGTACTTCAAGCATGAAGGAATTTGTTTCTTAATTTTGGCACTAAACTTGTGGCTTATTGAACCATATTACATACTTACTCTGGATTTGCCTTTTCTAGTCATTAGGAAGTGATCAATCACTATTGAACTGTGTATATAACTGCTGGGTATTGAGCTGACATCACTTGTGCCACTGTTTCTCAGCCAGAAGAGGGGATAACCCAAGTTCCATTGCCTCTCTTGCATTTAAAAAAAAAAAAAAAAAAATTTAAACAGACTTCTCCAGTCTTCCAACAGCTTCCAGTCTGCCAGTCTCTTCGTTTTCTAGAAAAGGCTCAAAACTTTTTCTTGAATCAAAACAAATATTTATTCCTTAAACAGGAGAGCGAAAAATGAACCAGACCGGCAACAGAAGAGGGTTCAATTCTGAGTCCTTGTTTTCAGCTGACACTGCTGGAGGACTTGCAAGGAACCATGGCTTCATTGCCTGCACTGGGGAGGCAGATTTTTTCTTTGATATGAAAGAGAGGAAGAACATTTCCTCTTTGTTCCATACAGATCAGTGGTGGCTCTCTTGAGCATTAATCAGACAGTGATTATTCTAAGTGGAGATTTGTGTCTATAGCAAACCATGGCAGCATGGAAATCCAGATTCTCTGGGGAGCAACAGATACATCGTCAAGAGGACGTGTGCATAAACACTGATCCAACTATGGTAGACTCTTGCAGTATCTGAAGGAGCAGTAATTTGGTGTTTTTTCTTTCCTCTTTTGCAGACACTTCTGCGAAAGTGTCCCCTTTCCTCCCTGATGCCAGTGGTGGAAATGTTGGCAGCCTCTTATCTTGTCTCAAGATGTGGGCGGGATTAGATGTGAATCAATTCCTAAAGAGCAGTGGCAGCTGGAATCCATCAGAGGCTTCAGGCTGCTCTTTCTTGCCTCTGCGTTAGTGGATTCCTTTGTACTATCACCCCTGCTACCTTACCTTCACAGTACTGAGTTCAGCCTTGGCTCGGATTTGGCAGTGTTTCTGCAAACCTCTCAGAGTCTTTTCTTCTTCCCTTCCAAAGCTTCCTATAGAAATACTGGCTGATTGCAGTAGTTTTAAATGAGACAAGAAATACATTGCTATAGAGTATTCCAGCAGTTTGATTTATAGCAGCGCAAACACCTTGGTAATTGTGTGTAATAATTTACTGGTCTAGACTACAATATCTTGCACTTATTAATGCTGATGAAAGCTTTTTGTCTGTAAAGCTTTTCTTAGTCTTGTTCACTCTTCATGGTTCATTTTTGATACATTTTTAAAAGGATGTTTTGTTGTGCTGGGAAAACTGTCTGATGAGAAAGTCCCTCTTAATGTACTTTGTGTTTATGCCGTCAGACAGTAGATTTATAAACAATATTTTAGACAAATTTCAGCATTTTTTTGCCACATCTGTTCTCCAAAAGGTCAATAAATCTTCCTAGTAAAATTTGGAGTAAATGATGGTATAAAATAATAGGATTCACAGTTTTAAATGTTTTTGTTAATCAATTCTGAATGTTATGATCACATCATGTGAATTAGTCTCTTCTTCCTGATTTTTGAAAAAGAGTGAACACTTTACACTTTCCAACCTTCCTGTTTCTGCTTGGTTTCCTCTCTTTATTCGTACTCCTGTCTTTGTTTTTACACTGAGCTAAGACTTTTCATTTGCCATCTATAGCAACCCACAGCTCTCTACACCTGATACAGTTAGAGTCCAGGAATACATTTGGTGGTGAGTATTCCTTTGAAACCTGTATTTGTCAACAGTGAATCCCATCTGATGTCACATTTCCTGATACCTAATATCCTCAAGATCTTTGGGACTCTGAAATGCCTCTATCTGCCTTAATCTAAAAAATATCCTGTCATCTGAAAAAATTTGCTTCTTATTATTTATTGGTCTTTCAGGCTTGCTAACATATCTTAGAGTGGTCAATAAATCAGTTATATTTTCCCTTGTAAAAAGATTAGAATTTTCAGAGAAGCTTTGAATCCCAAATTATAACAAAAGACCACATGGAAGGAAGGGATGTTCGTCTTGATCTGGAACAGTTTGAAGAGCTTGAAATTAAATTGTCCAATTCATCAGGCAGGCACAGGGTAACTAAAAATTATTTCTGCTAGGGAAACTGGGAAATGAAACGATTTTTTTCTTATTTAAACAGTGGTTACAGTGCAGTCTGCCCAGACATGTACGTTTGCATTCTGTTTTGCAAGAGTACAGTAGCAATCTGCAAACAATACCAAACTAGGAAGAACTGAGTAAGCACTAGAGGAACTGCTGATTTTGATGAAATGGAGAAACAGAGTGAAAAAATGCAATTAAATTGCATCTAGATGCAATTAAACAACGGTTCATATACATGGTAAAGTCCACAGGGAAAGGCTCTGAAGGTTATTGTAGCAGAAAGCCACTCCGGAATCAGTTCCTGTTGTGGAAGAGGTAAACGTTCAAATAGGATTACAGCCTGCAAGAACGGTAAACAACCCTCTTGCTGTACTTGGTAAGGCTTTAGCTAACAAAATGTTCATGTTGCAGTGCCAGTGAGTAGGCTGGGAGTATGCTAGAAGCTGGGAGAGGACATAGCCAGGACAGTTGATCTTAACTTGGTAAAGGGATATTCAGTAGCATAGGGCATCAGGCTGAACAGTAAAACCACGGGGAGCTGGCCAGGGAACTGTCTCATTGCTGGGGGCAATGGTTGATGAGCAATTGTTCAGTGGCTGGTGACCAATTGCACAGTGCATCGCTTGGTTTGTATATTGTCTTATAATCATTAATAATATTTCCTTTCCTTTTCTGTCCTACTAAACTGTCTTTTTCTCAGCCTATGTTTTACCTTTTTGCCTGTTCTCCCCCTCATCTCACTGAGACAGTTTGCAAGCGGCTGTGCTGTGTTTAGCTGCCTGACAGGTCAAACCACAGCACAGGGAGAGGCAAGTTGTATGTTAGAAAAATAGAATCCCTTCTAACAGTGAGCACCAGGTGGGATTTCTGAAGAGCCTGTGAAGCTACAGGAGCCCTATAAAACAAATGTCTGCTGTGAATTTCTTGGGGCATGACATAGTTGGGATTCATCTTGCCCAATTCCGTCTGTCAAAAAGCATTCACCATTCAGTTTATCTTCTGGGAAGTCTTCACGGTCAGTGGAGGCAAACTTAACGGCAGAGACAATTTATCTTGTGCTAAATGAGGTATCTAGACTAGGTAGACTGACGGGGTGTTTCCTTGGTCAACTCAAAAGTAGTCTGGAGGCACTATACAGTTTAGGCCCTGTGACTGGCTTCTAGGATATTTTTTAAATAGTTGTAAGCCAAAAGAAATGTGTGATATTCTTTAAAAAGTATTACATTGCACTTGTTCAAGATATCTACAACTTTAGAGGTGTGTCAGTGACATAGATTGCTAAATTTTCCCACTTGTGAATGTAAAAAGTGCATGACTGTTGTTTGAACCAGTTGTTTGTTTAAATGATGGTTCATCAACTTATGGACATAACTGAGGAACTCAGTTATTTTTCAAGAACTTTAGCACAGACCTTTCTCTTTCTGGAAGACACATTTGTTACCAACTATGCTTCATTACATGCTACTTGCTCATGTTTTGGAAAGCTTAACTTGTGCAGACAGAGAGAAAATCTTGAGTAGAACATTTGTGACCGTCTACCTAGCAAAGAAAATGAATAGTTTAAGATAACAACTTACAAGAATTTCATGAAAATATAGTAAGACATGTATTGGGCACTTACAAACCTTTTCTGCATTCAAAAATTAAAGCAAAGGCTATCATACTTGAATGGTTTATTCTGTGTGAGTTATTTTACTGTCTTTAATCATAATAATATAATAAATAATAATTTAGCATCAAATAGTGCAAGGAAAACCCCAACACAGTAAGGAAGATATACTATGAAAGAATATTGATCCTGAGCAAAGAACAGAAGTTCCAGAAACAACTTTGTCACTGCCAGATGACTTTTTAATGTTGTTGTAAATATGAGGAAAACATCTTAACTGATACTAACATTAAGTATCTTCCTTTGTAAGCAGTTCATACAGGAGATTAAACCCGAAGGAGTTAAATATTATATGACCATTTTATATGAAATTTCTTACCCTAAAGAAATACAATCCCCTTGGAAAGGAAAGGCCATGTGATCCCTCCAGTATCATCGTGGTAATTGTTATTGATGGAATCACTGGGAGTATATCTGGACCCTAGATATAAGAGACAAGCATAAAGAATAGTGCCCAAGTGCCCTTTTCCTTTTTCCTGACCAAGCCAGGCTGCTCAAACAGGTTTGCAGTCCAGAAGCTACAGTGCATGTCAATGAGTGCTGAGTCTATCCAGCAGTTGTTCTTATATCCCATTTCAGGTTAATAACATAGAAAAACCTTACCTTTAACCAGTGCTAAATTCACACATGGCTGATGTGAGAGTAGAGGGAATACATAATAACTTGCAAATTGCCAATGCACTGGAACTATAAGCTGTCAAGTCTCACATCATCCAGTTACAACAAGAAACTCTTTGAAACCATCAAAGCTTCAATTAAAGCATTGATCTAAACCAGTAAAAATAGAAGATGAATTAAGTGTACCTGAAAATAATTACTTTAAAATTAGCTTGACATTCACACCATTAAACTGGAAGGAGATGCTTTCTTCAGTATAGAACTGAAACAGACAATTAGATTATACCCAGGCAGAAAAGCTTACAGATTCTAATCCAGGAAAACGTATGCTTACAAAATTGACCACTGGTGTAGTAATTATCTTGGACAATTTCAGTGTAGTGGGTTGTCATCCCTTGAGGACTTTGTCTTAAAGTTACAAGTAAAATCCAACTGGACCAGTGACTTGGAAAAGTGTAACTAGGACTCATATTTTTTTGTGATGAGGTTTGTGCAAGATTACAGCTAAAACAGGACAGAGTATATAAAACTTGAAATAATGGTATGAAAACTTCCTGGGATCATGAACCGCTAATAAACTGGAAGGGCCACACTACTTTGAACATCACTGTGGAAATTTTTTCTACTGACACATAAGCCCAGTCATAAATCAATATAAAAGTGGTTTTGGTTTGGTTTTTATGTTGTTGTTGTCTTTTTTTTTTTTTTTAATTTGGAACAGAATCAAATCATAATCATTGCCATCATCAAGTGACCTGGACACGACATTATAAATATAGTCATTAATTATAGGTATTAATTTACTAATATTAAATACTTAAATGGAATTAATAATTCCTAATTCTTAAATCTTTGCTGGTAAGCAATATCTTACATAAACTACAGTTTGCTTGTTTAAATTTGATTTGTATGGAGAAAGGTCAAACAGGTTGGACCAGAGCTTATAACCCACTGCATCAGGTAAGTCATCAACACACTTTCTGTGTAGGTAGGCCAAGTATATCACGGTATCAGTATTCAGTGATAGTTGTACAATCTGCACTCTCAGGAGGTATTAGCATTAATTCCAGATGTTTGTATAACCCCACAGGAGCTGCTCTCTCTTGTGTGCTTATTTTGGTTCATCTGCCAGGAAAATTTAGGTGGAGTTTGCATGAAGAATATTCCTGCAAAACATAACACTACTGAAACCTGTAGCTTATTCTCCACTTTGACTCTTCACATATATATATATATATATGTATTTATGTGGCATTTTTTTCTGTATATCATGGTGTTTTATTTCCATGCCTTTGAATGATGACTAGGCTTCTGGAAACAAATATCCTGACTAATTAGGAGTCCAGCTTATGTTTGTTGCTGCATTTTTTGTGACTGCTATCCAAGCTGCAGTGTTACAAAACAATCAGTTATGTAAAACAGTCCAGGCTTCTTCTAATAGTATATACCACATCAAAACTTAAGTCAATCCAAGTATGCCCAGAAATGGTATGCTCTTGTTGCTTATGTTAGTGGCTGATAGTTTCTGATGGCCATTAGTTCAATTTTGCTGTGATCTGGCTGCATTCCTTCTGAAGACAGAAGGGATTTCATGTGATTAACTTAGATTTCTGCAGGATGGATAATATCTTGATTGAACTTTGACACAGTCTGTTTGGGTCCTTGCCAACACTTGCATTTCTGATTGTGATCTGTCTAAGTTGATACTAGTTTTATCATACCATCAGCTATTTAATACACAGGGCCTCCAAAAGTTATTGTTCTTTTGCTGAAACTTTCCATTAACTGGCCCTAATGGAAAATATAGACACTAATGTTTACAGCACGTGGATGCATACTTGAGATATGTCTTGCCTAAACTAAATTGCATATATCTGACTTTCTTATCCGTAAGAATAACTTTAACTTCATATTTGAATCCAGATGTATGTTGATCCAGAAATAGAATAATTCCAACTTAGTATAGCCTTTATTAAACTGATGGGATCCAAAAAAATGGTAAAAAAATACATCTCTCTTATCATAAATACACTTAAAAAAGTAAGACAATAATAAACCCTAAAGCCTAACCAAAATGAAACAGGAACCCTAATATTTAATCCTTAACTAAATCCTAAAATTAAACAAAGCCCTAAACATAACACTAACCCAAACCCTAAATCTAATCAAAACTTTTAACTTTGCCTTTATCCCACTCATCAGTCTAAGCCTAACTTCACCCTAACTAAACAAAATCTAAATCTCAGGCATAACAGCTTTACCCTAATCCTAAACCCTTCCTTAATGCTAAAGCCAAACTCAGTCACTGAACTCTAGCCAATATCTAAATCTGAACACTAATAGTGAACCATAATTCTAACCATAATTGCCTCTATTTGAAGAGTTGAAGTAACACTGTCCCTGTTAGAGAGGACAAACATCCTATTCATAAAGTTTATTTAGACTTTCAAAAGACATTCAAAACTGTTGGTCATCAAATGGTCTTCAAAATATTACTCCATGGCATGATAAGAAGCAAATCCTTCATATGACAGAATAACAATTAAAAGGTTTGAATTAATTATTAGTTTTCTGCATATATGAAAGCTGCAAGTGGAGTAAAATATGTCACCATATTCATAGAAGATGTGGGAAATCTTGATGGACGTTAGAGTTTGATACCTGATATTTGGGATTTTAAAGACATCAACTGAAAGTGTAGGAACATCTTATGAGACTGACTGATAAAGAAGAGTGAAGGAGCAAGATCACTTCCACTGTAAAATGGCTGCAAAAATATATAAAGAGAAACAAACAACTCTAACACTGTATGAAGATTGATTGTGCTCAGTAGTAATTGATTACTCCCACTTAAAATAAGGTCTGAAAACATGATGGTATCAATGTACACAGGAAATATGTGCCTGTTCTTGGAGTATTCTGTATAGTTCTGATACCTTCTTATAAAAAAGAATGGAGGAGAATTTAGAAAAATGAAAGAATGAGAAGGGTACCCAAACAGTTGAAATAGCTTCAATACAAAAATATATTAAGTAGACTAGTACTCTTAAGTTTAGTAAAGAGAGCAAGGTTATAGACAACTGTTCAGTGTCTCTTCCAATATCAGAACTAGGTGATACCAAAACCAACTAGATTCAAAAGTAACATAAAAATATATAACATATAGTTAAAGTCTGGAAACACTTTCCTTTTGAATGTTGTGGTAAAGTTGGCAACAGTTCACTAAATGGCTGGCTGATATGTTGAAGGAAAGTTGACTGCGTTAAGAAATACAAAGACATCTCTAACCAAATAATCATAATTTACCAGAGAGTAGGAGAATTTCTGTGGTATAACAAAATATTTCAGCTACATATTTATGCTCATTGGACACTGTAGGAGGCAGGGCTCTAGCCTAATTATGCACTGCAATTTAACCTGAAGTGGCACTTCTAAAACTTCAGGTTGATAGAATGGATAAGGAACCAGAGCAGAGTGGATGGATAAAGAGGAAAGAAATAAGTGAATGAAAGCAATAGAAGAATGAAAAATAGATCAGAAAACAGAATAGAAAATAGTGAAGGGTGAAAAATGAACAGCAGAGCAGTGATGGCGAAGACAAAAGGGAATGAAATACAGCAAACAATAAAAACATCCTTCAAAACCCATGATTTCAGACTGAAACAAATGTAGAGGACTGCTGGGGTACGTAGGAGAACAGAGACATGTATTACAGGAAAAGACAAAAAAAAATTAAAAATTTGCAGTTCCACCAATCTAACTGGAAATTGAGCAGAGATATGACTGTTCTACACAAATATGTTTGCATGCTTCAAGAGCATAAGCTGAAGGACAATGTCTTGAGAATGAATAGGCATCAGTGAGCTATGAGTAGATCAGAGATGGACATTCAGTCAGCAGGGCAGTGAGGCTGCAAAACAGCCTTTGAGTTGGAATAGCTGGGGCTGTTCTCAAAAACTACTGTAACATGTCAAAACAGGAGACTAGAATCTATAGACTCATTGTCCATTACAATTATAAGTCCCATTTTAAATATAAGAAAAAAATTAGGAGAAAATATGTCAGGCTTGTCTCAAATTTTTTTATAGGATGGGTTTATGCATCTCTCTACCACATAATAGGAACAGATTCACACAGCATAGAGCTTGCATGGACGATTCAGTTGCCTAGTTTGATATCTTATGTTCACAGGCCATTATATTTCCTTCAGCTAACTGCCCCTTGAGCACAATAAACTTTCCTCGCTCAAAACACATTTCCTAGGTAGGTATTTGAGTTCAGGTGATAGCATTTGAAAGACTGAAAGTGCACCACTGGCTTAAGACTTTGTCCCTTTGGATGACCATATGCACAGTTAAACTTGTCTATGGAAATATTTTTAGTTTGAATTTCCCTTTGGGTTTTTACTGTGCTATTCTCCATGAGTTGCACCAGCCAGTCAAGGTAGTGAATTATCCCACTCTGCACTGGTGTGGTCTCACCTTGAATATTGTGACAGTTTTGGTCACCACAAGAACAATATTAAGCTATTAGAGTGAAGAGGGAAGGGTTAATTGAAATGCTTTTACTGAAGACCCATAAGACCCTACCCCCTTGTACGACTTATAGTTACTGTAAGCTATACTTCGTTTGCTGTAAGCAGCATTTCATACTAAGACTATGTCCTGTACCGAGGGCATTAGACCTTAAAGGAACCACAACAAACACTAGGCAAAGAACTCAACACCCATAAATCTCATCCAGGGGAGCCAAGGTAGACATTTCAATAGGTGAAGTAGGCCTAAAGCCAAGGCCTTCTTGAAGCTTCACAAGAACAATAGAAAGTACGAAAGGTCTTCGATGTCACGCGAGGAAGAGGAGTTAAAAACAGACCTTAAGATGAAGGCAAACAGGAACTCCCACCAAAATATTCCTCAAAATAGAGACCACACCTCCAACTCCGCCCCAACTCCACCTACTATGAATATTGTAATGTAATGATGCAATAATATGAATATGTATGTGAATATGTTGTCATCATTGTCAAAATCTGTATAAATTGTTTGTTCTATTCAAGCACCTCGGAGTCTGTTTTTCCAGCAATAGCTGGCAGGCTACCCCGGCCGTTAAATAAATAAATACCTTGCTGCTTTAGACATAAAACTCTGTCTAAACAGTTTTTAATCTGCCTTTTTGGGCATCAAGAGAGTGTCCAAAGGAGGGCCTCAAGGATGGTAAAAGGCCTTGAAGGGAAGACATATGAGGAGCGGCTGAGGTCACTTGGTCTGTTCAGCCTGGAGAAGAGGAGACTGAGGGAAGACCTCATTGCAGTCTACAACTTCCTCGAGAGGGGAAGAGGAGGGGCAGACATTGATCTCTTCACTGTGATCAGTGACAGGGCCCAAGGGAATAGCCTGAAATTGTGTCAGGGGAGGTTTAGATTGGTTATTAGAAAAGGGTTCTTCAGACAGAGTTCAGATGGGTACTGGAGCAGGATCCCCAAGAAAGTTGTCACAACACCAAGCCTGAGAGTTGTTGTCCAAAGAAGCATTCAAACAATACTCTCAGGCACATGGTGTGACTCTTGGGGGTGGTCCTGTGCAGGCCAGGAGTTGGACTCGATGATCCTTGTAGGTCTCTTCCAACTCAGCATATTCTGTGGTTCTGAGAGGTTAAAAATCATCTTAGGAACTAAGATGTGCAAGTGTTGCACATCTCATTGTACATCTCATATTCTGGCTGTTCAAGTATTTATATAATACAATCACATTAACTCAAATCTTCCTGAAAAGATAAAAAATACTGAATTAAGCAATTTGCTATAAGTTATTTCCTCAAACCCACAAATCCCGCTTACATATCTCTTCTAACTTTTGCCATTCTTTCAGCAATCTTATTGAAATATGGATAACTGATTTATTTGCACATTTTCAGGATAAGCCTTCTCTGCTGGAGTTCATATTTTGCAATCATAGGTCATTCAAAACCAAATACATTGACACATTACATATTATTAATCTACAAAATGTGACAAAAGACTGTTATATCAATGTATCCTTGCTATATGCGCCTATTTTCCTGGCTCGATGAGTGATGATTTTTGGAGAAACCATGGCAAAAATGAGGGAAATTACTGTGAATCATAAATTAAGTACATTGATCTGTGGAAGTTTTCACATTCAAGAAGCACAAAAAATTGTGTGCAATGAGAGATCAAACACATGACACAGATACTGGCAACAAAGCAAGTTTATGACGCAGACCTGAAAAACCTGCATTAGAATCAGAGTCCAATATTCTGACCAATTTATTTTAACTATTCCACACATGGAGTATTTAAAGTTTAACACCAAATTTACTTATTTGAATCTCTTCTGACATTACATGGAATTTTGATTTTGCAAGAGGATTCAGCAACACACTTAAAACACAACTATAAATAATCAAAGTATAGCAACTGCATTATATAGTTGAATAACAGTAACAGCATAATTCTCAATATTTTTCTTGGTTGTATTTTATTCCTGTTAAACTTTTTGCCAAAATGTCTTATTTTCTCACCAAATTAAAAGAATTTCTCTAGAGAAGAGTGTGTGGCTCTTTCTCCATATGTGAATTGGAGGTTATAATGAACCAAAAGGCTTTTAAAAAGTCTTAAAAAAAATGTAACCACTCTGAGCAGCTTATGGCTTAAAATCTGGATTGTAGCAGTTGGTCGCACCCTGTTTTGGGTATTCAACTACAAGTTGTGTGACTGTTTCTGTTCATTTTATCAGTTGAGAGACAGATAAGAGGTTGATCCACTCAACTGGTACTATTTGTTGATTCACTCGACTAGTTTAGCCAGTTGGCAGCTGATCCACTCAACTGATATAATCATTTATATAGAAGAAAGACAGCTGTCCAGTCTGCCTTGTGCTAAATTCAGATTTCTTTGCAAAAGTCGTAACCATTCCCTACATCACTCTCTGAGCTTCATGGACATGTCACCATTCAAATCTTCTCTGAGCCTTCTAAAATTGTAACGGTTCATTGATAAGACAGGTCCTGGACAAATAATAAGGTCAGGAACATATGAATTGCCTTTTGTTGAATATTTTTTTCTGCTACATAAACTCTATCTGTGTTGCAATTTGTAGTCATCACTAGCAAATTAAGTCATTCCTTAAAAAAAGGTGAATTGCTTGCTCAGATCAAATCTTGTACCTCAGGAGCTGGCAGATGGACTGCAGTTGTAATGCCAGTCTTCTGGGACAAGAACATCAATTAAGAGAGGTAAAAGGTAATGGACTACTAAAGGCAGCCTCAAGTCCAAAGTAAAAGTATGTCTTTTATATTTGTGCCATGTAGAGCTAAGTCACCCCAGTGTTTTTTCCTCATGCAACCAGGATTGTGTTTCCTTTAATTGTCACATTACAACATGGGAGCTAATAGTGAGTTGTGCATCAGTTGTGTTCCTTAAATTGTTTCCAGTGACACTGCTTTCCAAGCTACCAACTTCCATTTGTTCAGACACGTTTAATTACCATGCTCATTATCTTAAGAGATGTAGAGAGTAGTTCAAATTTTTCCTATCTGGAAAGACGCTTTACAATACACCATCTGACTAAAGGTAGATACTACGCTCCAGGATAGCTTCTTTGTCGTGGCAGGCACTATCAAAGAGCCCTCGGTGTCATCTAATTTAACCATGAGGAACACTAATGCCCTTGAAAGCTGCACCAAGTTGTCACAGACTGACATTCCACAATCCAGTGGAGCAAAAGGACACGTCTCTGCCTGGTAATAGGTGATCTGAGCCTTTATGCAAAACTTCCTATGTGTTAGAATTGAATATCATAATAGACAAGACTGGTACAACAAGGCAAGATGGAAAAGGTTAGACTACTGGATGTGGCCCTGGTTTAAAAGTTATAAACAAAGTAATGAGAGGCTGAAGAAGGAAGATCTAGGGCAACAGAAAAAAAGTTTACTTCCCCCTCCCCCTCAAATATATATATTTTAGATTATAGAACTGCTGACAAAGGATCAATCTGGAAGAATGGTAAAAAATTCCTCACCAACAGAAGGAGGACAGGAGGTACTGGCAGATGACATTGCTGTGATTCTGTTCAATATATTCATGTCTCACATGCCTATTAGACATAAACTGGAATACAATGGCAAAACCAGGTGTATCCAAGTTCACGAAGTATATCAGACTTATAATGCATTAGGAATATTTTTTGCAGAAATTCCCATTACAATTTACCTGATTGTGTTACAGAGTTATTACCAAAACATATGATTTTATTTTAAAGAGGTTTTTTTCTTCATCTTTCTGTGTTTTTAGAAGAGCTCCTTATTTTATTCGTTGTTCAAATAAAATAATAAAATAGGGAGTACATTCTGCAAAATTAATAAAACCTTGCCCAAGAAGAATATCACAGGCTAAAATAGTATCAGAAACTCAGCCCAAAGACTGTTGAAATGTGTTTTTCTCTGAATATGTGACTTTAGAAATAGATATAATCCATATACCAGATGTTTAACTTAAAAAAATAATCTTTGAGGTTGATTCTATTTTTGCCTTACTAAATATGTGGCTTTCTTGAACTGGCACAAATAACTAGAAAACTTCTTAAACATAGTAAACTCACCTATATAAGTCAGTAATATAACATGCATATATACAACTTAACTTAGAAGCAAATCAACAAGATAGGAATATAATTCATTTCTAGGTGTGCACCTTCAGGTGCCATAGGAGTGTTAACATTCTACAAAGATGTATGCATCTGGCTCACTTACAGAATATGAAATTTGCTGAATGGGAACTTGCCTAAAATTACTACATTGGACTCAAAAGGATTTTTTGAGTCTGTTGTGTCACAACCTCCACAAAAGAATGCAGTTTAGTTAATTGTTTGGTGTATTTAACAAGCAGGTAGACATCTGTTGTTACAGTATGGAGTCTTGAAAGCACAGCAATATTGAGCAGTGTTGGATACGTGGGCTGATCTCAGTTCTCCCTTAGGACTGAGCTTCAATTCAGGAAAGCAGGACTTTCTGACTAGAAAATACTACAATGTTGTAGAAATCAGCACCCTAGGTTTCACACTCATAAATCATTCACTAAATATAGAAACATGGAATCCCAAAATGGTGAATTTGTAAGAACTAACAGAGAGAATCTGGAACTGCTGTTGTTTTGTAGAGTAGCTAGGTATGAAGATTTACAGGGGAAAAAAGTAGGGGTTTGCCTCAGTGTTCCTCTTCTTCTGATATTTTTCTCACTCCTTGGACAAGTTTATTCATTTTCATAAGCAATTTGCTCTGTTTTCAGTGTGCCAATATACAAAATTAAGCCCTGCTCACTTGACTGTAGTAAGCAGCTGTTTGTACTCGAAGCTGGATGCATTTCCAGTTCCCTGAACCGAGCCAGATCACTGCACAGCTATGCAAGCTCCAGAACAGCAGCATTAAGGGTTAGAAAAGGAGCAGCCATAAGGAGGACAGGGATGTCACTCCCTGTCTCTGTAACTCTGCTGTCATCTAACACACACATATACACACACCCACAGCTGTCCAGGTGCCTGTGTACCAAGCATCCGTGACCCCACTCTGATATGGCACAGCTGCATAACTCAAGCTGCTCTGAAAGAGCTGTCTACAGACACGTAAGAAAATAAATGCTGCAGACAGACACAGGATTTTTTAGAGAGAATCAGCAGTATCTCAAAGTTTCAAGGTTGAAATCGCCAGCGTGGAAAGACATGAGATCTAAAAAAAGAAAGAAAACTGAAATAAGGCTAATTAGGATGGTCAGTCTAGTTGGGACCTCGATTGGAATTATGGGGTCATCAAGTAGAGCTTTCAGGGTTTCTGGTTTTTGCTGGAGCTGAACTACTTTCCAGAAAGCAAATGCTTCCCCTCCTGTCTGTTCAGAAAAGATGTCTTCAGATACCTCATCAGGATGATAAGTGTGTTCATGCTTAGCCTAATACCTCTTTGCTCTCATATAGTTTTGCAGTAATTGGGCACCTAAATGCCTCTTTTCCTTCTGCTTTTCTCTTTCTCTCCAGAAGCATACTTATTGTGATACTAGTAAGCATTCATACATTCAGTTCTTTCTTGTAAGAAGCTCTCCTGTTGGAATCTGAAGTATGTTGCTAACTGCTGCATTGGTAGGAGGTGAGTAAGGTATAGAAGGATCATTACAATCTTCCTTTAAGTTCTCTTCAAGAATTTGACAATATTCAGACTATTCAGAAAATCCCGGAGTAGATAGACTGCTGCAGGAACACCCAAGTGAAGAGCAGAGCACCCAAGGACCAGCATGTTATGTAGAGCCAGCTTCTGCAGGAAATAGGGCAAGGGGATCAAAGTCATGCCTGCATTTCAAACCTGCCTTGTTCAAAAGAGTGTGAAACACCATAATTCTGGGTGTCTTCATGTTTCTGTGAAGGTCATGATAGTATTGTCCAAAATATGATGTACAAAGTCTTTCTTTCTTTCTTGTATTCTCTTCCATCATATAAAAAATGCGCTGTTTTCCCCATCTCATTTTCAGAAATTTTTAGCTTACCACTTGTGATTCTATCTTGACAGTTTAATATCTCTGAGTGACAGTAGATATGAGTCACACTAATCCACTGTATCCAGCTTTATGAACTTCTCTGAACTTGCAAATGGTGCCAATTTGTGTCACTTTGGGTGACCAGATAGATGAAGGTAATGAATTCATGTCATTGCCTTGATGCACAGTGGTGGATTGCACGCTGCTGGCACAAGCAGGACTCCTGCCTGTGAAGGCTGTCAGCTCTGTCATTGGATCAGGTCTCTTCCAGGACTCTAAGCTCAAAGTGTTTGTGGAATTATTTCTTCCACATCTTAAGGAAAGATTTTACATGTTTAACATCCCTGCACAGTCTGAATCTGATTCTATTGCACTGGGCTGTGCAAATATATTTATGTTTAAACAAACAAACAAAAACTGAGAAAGTCCATAAACCATAGAAAACAGTCCTGCTGGCCACTTCTGCCTGGGACAGAACTCTGTCTGACAAACTAAAGAAGCCAAATAGACAAAAGTGAAGAATACACAGCTCTGCACGAGGAAGCAAAATATCTAGGGCCATTATGTCACATTCTTTGAATAGAATTATAAATGGAAGATAGAATGAAAAATAACAAAAGAAGCATGAATAAATGCTTTTGCACTCCCTGATGCTTCACAAGAAATGAAAAAATCTCCTTCTTCTGTATGTGAAATTAATATTATTTTTTGAGTTCTGATAATAGACTAGGAAGTGAAAAGGAAAAATTTTTATGTCAGGGAGATACTTTTTTTTAGCCAAAATGAAATGTTTTTCTTTGTAGTGAGCATGCTTTGATATGTAAAATAATCAGAGAGAAATTAATAAGCAAAATAAGTTTAGATCAAATTATCTAAACGTTTTATGGTTTGAACTTTTTTCTATCCCTGAACATGCTTAAAAACAAAAAAAATTTTAATTCCTCCCTGGAAGACATCAAATACTTTAGAAAAAAAAAAAAAAGAAGCGAGGTAAATTGTATATTTCAAAGGCGTCAGGATACTAATTTGAAGGATTTGAAGGATAAAGTCCCAAATTCAAGCTATTGTTTTGATTCAAGCAACTTTGCTCTAGTGTCGACTGGGTGTTAGACTGCATTCTAGCCACTACTTTTGTCTGAGATGATAGCTTTCTCTTTCAATAGAGATGTAGAATATGCTTATATGAAGGACTTTACAGTATTAATAACAGAAAAGACAAACTACAAAAAACAAAGAATATAATTAATTTGATTACTGACCTGGGGTTCAGGCCATAGTTACACTAATCCAAGCTCTTCTGCCCAATGTATTTCAGAAGATATTTTTGAATGTTACCTAGAAATTTGAGAGAAAAAAAATTCTCAGTAGAACTCATGAAAATTAGGCCTCCGATTCTGCTGCATTGCTTTGAAAGTCTTGGACATTGAATTGTTAAAAAAAAAAAAAAATCAACCAACCAACAAACCAACCAAAACCACCATAAAATACCCCAAACAAAGAGAATATTTGCATCATATTCACAAAGAAACTACAGTTATCATCACAAGTTCCCTTTCAAAGTTGAGAACAAAGATGGGACTAAGTCCTTGGGTAAAATTTTCAATTAAACTTTAATGAGACAGGTTTCTAACAAATTTTGAGGATTTTTATAAAATTAATCTTTAGGTATTTCAAAATATACATAAAACCCCCACAATTTTAGAGATCAGAGACTCAACATCTCTTTCCCTATGGAAACTGATCTCCTCACATTGAAATAATACTTATGTCTGTTCCAAACAATATTTTTTTCACAGCTTGCAATTATTTTGCAAATAAAACTAACACAAAATACCTAGGGAACAAATACCATTTCAGCAAAATAAAACACCACCAAAAAATGCTCCAGAAACTAAAACGTTATCATATGAGCAACACCTGAGAAAATTATCTATTCATCATAAACAGATAATAGAGAAAGATTAGAGGAAACTTTGTAATTTACTCAATGTTCAGGTCCTTGAGCTCAACCATTTTTATCATGACTTGGCATCAAGTTACAAGGTTTCAGTTACTTCAGTTAGTACGCTCAACTAGATAAAACATATGGGGACAATTAATGATTCATTTCTCTTCAAATTTACATTTCTTTCATGAGGATTATTGTTTCTTTAATTAAAATAATTTCTTGCAAGTGGAAGTGCTACTTATATTGTCTCAAGTGACTAATTCAATTTTCCTGTCTCACTTCTTTTAGTGACCTTTACCACCTCTTTCTACATTATGCTTGACCTTTACCACCTCTTTCTACATTATGCTTGATATTCATCTGCTAATGAAAAAGGTTGATAATTTGAAGGAGTTTAGGTTTGCCAGCTCAAAAAAATCAGACTTTTTGCTGAGTTAGTGTAATGTATGCTGAACTACTACTTTCATATACTCACTAGAATCAAGACAAATTAACAGAAATACATTCTCAACATTCATCACTTTTGTAGCAAATTACAGTCACATGGGAAACTGTTTAGTATGCACATAATGGTTAATATTAATTTTTATATATTTGGTGAAGCTTAATAAGATCTTTCTTCATAGCATAGTGTAACTACCTCCTGCATTAAGAAACATTTAAAGATACAAGATATATGTCAAATATTAAAAAAGTAAGCCTTTTATCTTTGCCTGGTAGTATCATGTACAGCAAGTTATAGCAAGGGTTTATTTGCACTGGAAAGCATTAGTGCCCCCTCCACTAGAGACACTACACTTCTTAAATTAAAATTAAGAACACCAGTGGACACACCTTTACATTTGCTGACATAAAGATCCAATATGATAAACTAGTTTCCTTGATTAAAACTGAAAAACACCACTATTTCTTTCATTGTACTTTTACAGGGTTTTCTTTCTAAAAATGTATGTAGCTTCAGCTTGAGTTCTGACAGGCTTGATGCCATGACCACTTCCCTAGGGAGCCTGTTCCAGTGCCCAATCAACCTCTGGGTGAAAAGCTTTTTTGTTCTAATATCCAACCTAAATATCCCCTGACACAGCTCCATGCAGTTCCCTCAGGTCCTATCACTGGTCACCAGAGAGAAAAGGTCAGTCCCTAATCATCAATTGGAAATTGCTCTAAAGTAAGGAGGAAGTATAGTGTACCTCCTGGATGCTACTGAACTGGAAACGTTACTTTCCTGGAGTATTCCATTTTTTGTATCCCTGTCTCTTTAATTAATTACATTAATACTTTGTAAGCAAAAAGGGGGACAGAAATCAAAGCACATGCAACTAGTGCATAGGGTCTACATTGCCATCAAGATCTGATCAGACTTTCCTCTGGCTAGAACCTTCTATGTGATTTATAAAGCAGTTTACTAACAGGTTGAAAAGAAAATGTTTACATAATGTGAGAGCACATTTGAAAATAATCTTGAGACTATTGTAATTTTTAAAACTTTTTTTTATTATTAGAATTTTTTTCTTAGTTACATTCATATGGAACTAAGATTTCAGTCTCTGCCCATTAACACCATAAATCACTTCCATATCCAGGTGTATATTTCAAAGATAAAGAATTGTGTATTATTATAAATTAGGTCATTATTTTAGTGACAAAAGTGTCAAACATTTGACTGCCTTAAATCAATATGCCAATGGTGTCCAGTTTATTTGAGTGCAAGCAAGTCTCCAAACTTGCCAGTTGTGCTTGGAAGTCCCTTGCATTCTTTCACCCGTATTGATTTCCCACAGATACTGAAAGGAAGATCTAGATACTACTTAGATCTCATTCCCCTCTGCCCAGTCCTACTCCTAGCTTCTCTAAACATCTCTCAACATCCTCAGGGGTGGGGAGCTGGGATAATTCCATTTCAGTTTCTCAGCCCACCACATTGATCCATCATCAGATGAACTCCTCCAGATATAAGATCTGTGTATCTTGCCATAGGAAGATCCAAGGAGCATCCAATGTTGCACAGACATGGGCTTGCCAGGATCTGGAATGATGTCAGATTTAGTTGCTATCTCTATTCCTTTTTTTACTGTATATTTTATTGGAATCTTATTAAAACAGCTGTTTTATTAAGTCATTTTTGTTTCTGGGCCTTTATCACTGAGCTCAAGAAATAACCTGCACTGTTTCCCTCTCTCTCACACCCTGTCCCGGTGCAGAACAACTATAATCTCTGCATGAGCATCTGTGAAAGTGGCAGCAGAAGGAGTTTTGCTTCAGAACAGTGCTTGTGAGCAGTCCTGCTTCCCTCCCTCTTCCATCCTAGTGTGCACACAGTGAACTGTGATACCACCCACATATGTATTTTTTTAAAAAATAACAGGGAAATGTCAGTCCTTGTTTGGATTTTCTAGTGATATGAGTCCTTTTTCCAGCCTCTTACTAAAAATAAACAGGTTCCTTATATACTAAGGCTAACAGTTAAATTTAAAAACACATATAATCTTTACCTAGCTATTGGAGGGTTCTCCTCTTTATGATGAAAAGAAACGTTTCAATTCAGCTCTGCCTGTGCCTGGCCATGTACCCTATTGATCCAGATTCTGATCCCTGGGACTGATTTCCCAAGCTGACCTTGGACCTGCCTCATCACTGTGGGTTTATGTGATGGTCACTGGACTGACCCTGGTTGCCATCACTGGATAAGTCCCAGTTAGCATCACTGGACCTGATCCTGACTTGTGTTCCCACCTCCACCTTGGACTTGTCTTTTCACCACTGTCTTACCTAGTGATCTGGACCCGTGACTGACCCTGACTGCCTTTGTCGGGCCAGTCCTGTCTTTCTCAACTTGGCGTTGTGAGGCTGAGCCTCAGCTGTCAAAGTCTCTGCTCTGCTCTGCTATGACTTTTGGGTCACTTGGGTCTTTCTGTTCCCCAACATAACAGCATGACAGTCTGTCATGCATCTGTGTACTACTCTGTTTGATCACCGTATAAGTTGTTTGTTATTGAGCACTTTAAAGGACAAAATTAAAACTGTCTGTGCAAACATGCTCGACCAAGGGAGAAAAAATATGGATTGAAAGTAAAATGAAAGCTCAGATGAGTGGTCCATCTAACATCATTAAAAAAGGCAAGAAGATATAAAAGTGAAGGATAAAATTAATAAATACCAGAAATAAAAGTGACAGTATTTGACTGCATCTCAAACTTTAAATAATTGCTAGAGGCTAGAGGCTCCTGGGATGATTTACAATGAATATTAACAAAAAAGCTTGTCGACCTTAAGTAAATAAATCTATGACTCTAAAGGGTTGTGCTTGTCTGACATAATTCAATATGCACATTATAAAAAAAAAAGTGTAAACTGTTCAGCTCACACCTCACATAAAGTAATAGATGTTGTCAGATGAACACTGAAGTCAGGACGTTATTGGTTCTTGAAGGAAAGTTACTTCCAGAACTCATCTCCTGCTCATTCTTGAAGCCCTCTGTAGGGCATTATTTTGTAACTATATATATATATATATATATATGTCTACCTTGGCATTTTATGGTATTTGAGAAACATTATTCAGATCTTCACTGCTTCATGGAAACATCGAAAACTGCTCAATGTTTCAGCAAATGAACTTGTGTCTAACTGTCCTTTGCAGTGAAAAAGTGAGGGGGCAAGGGTGGAAAAATCAGAGATACATCTCAGAGACCTAGCTCTTCAAGGAAGCTGATCATTGTTTATTATCCCTGTGGGGACTCCTTTTTAAAGACAAACAGGAGAAGGGTGGAGTAGCTCTGTGAGAAAATGAGGGTGCAAGGCCTTTATCTTCTAGAAATTAAGCATCATTGAAGAAAACAGACTTCAATATACTCACTGCAAGTCCTGCACCACCTTACCTCTGACAGCAGGAGACTTCATGAACCGTACCATTATTGTTCTCTCCACAATTTTTTACTTGGTCAGAAGATGGAAGGTGAAACTTAGTGATGCTAAAAGTAGATTATTTTACATTAGTTTTTCCAATTTCCATTTCAATAATGTGTTAGAAGAGAGAATCTAATGTCAAATTCTGCATATCTTACCACCTGAGGAAAAATACACAGGGCTCCTAATTGCACTTGGCAACTGATGCTATGTTATTGTTCGCGTTGCCCTATGCAATAAAAGGACTCACTCAGAACCAGGTCTTACTGTGTTGTGTGCTGTAAAATCCAAAAGACTGTGGAGTTTTAATACTTTTGACTCTAGCCTTGTGCACGTGTACATTGTTTCCTTGTCAGATTTTAAATTTTGAATATATCAGTTCTAGAGCAGAAACCCTAATATTTCACTGCAATTACGTTTAACAGTAAGTCAGCTATTTGCTAGAAATCACCTTGCAATTTAGGACACAGGATATGAAATGCTAACAGAAAGAGTAATTATACAAACCATCCATATCACTTTTACAGACTATAAATCATCATGGAGATGTCTGCTCCAAACTTCAGCTCTAATACGTCTTTTCTTAATGTCTGTATTAATTTTGTCTTGTTTATTGTTGTAAATGTATCACCATTCTCCTGCTCACTGAGATGAAACTACATCTTTTTTTCTTACTGCTGCTTCCTGGGAGCATGAAACACAAATGAGTTACACCTCATCAAACCTCACATTTTTCTTCTGTGATATAAGTAGTCATATTTTCTTGCTGGCACATAATACAACTTGCAGATGCCTCATCAGCCTTCCTCTCTCCTTGACACCTGTCAACTGTTTGTCCTCTTGGTGAAGGTGTTCAGTGCATTATTATTCCAATCTGAGGAAAGTCCTTGGGAAGTGTCTGTCACTAGGGTGTGTAAGATCACTGACATACAAACTCATACCTTTCTGTATGACACTATTCAGGAATGATAACATGAGTCAGGATGCTAAGGCTGTAATGAGAAAAATTCATTAGATCCCTTATGCATTGAAGAGTCAAATCATATTGCAACATTTTTTGATGATCCTTATCATGCAGCGAGTTCAATGCGCATAATGGAGAACCTTGGATCATAAATTTGTATAGCTGGCTGTAAGATTTGATTTTTAATTACCTGAACTGAGTGAAACTACTTAGAAAGTGGCGATAAGGTTTTTTATTTCAGTACTGAAATCGGGCATCCAAAAAACCCATTCTACATCTATCACCTGTTTTAAAGGGCAGAAGCAGATAGTATGAACAAACAGTAAAGGCTAAAAAAAAAAAAAAAAAAAAAGGGTAAAGTTAAGGAAACTTACTGTCAAGGATTGCTGGCTTAAACAGAGATGTCAGTGATTCTCACAAGTAAGGAAGACCAAATGTTGACAGGTGAGATCATCACAATTTTGCCAGAAAATGTTGTGACCTTCAGAATCTGTGCAGTAACTTTTTCTAGGCATGTGATCTTTGTAAAGTTAGAGCAGCATTTCTGAACCATGTTAAACTGACACATGCACACAGGTAAGTCATAGAGTCACAGTTTGGTTTGTGTTGGAACAGACCTTAGATCATCTAGTCCCAGTGCCCCTGCCATGGTCTGGAACACCTTCCACTAGAGCAGATGACTCATCCTGGGTGACATACTGGGGATGCCACCATCAGCATGAGGTTAGAAAATACATAAATCAATGCAGAGCAGATGTGTATGCATGGACTGTCAGAAATAATGTACTTAGTGGGAGAAACAGAGAGTGAAGGATAGCGTTTTGGAGTACCTCAGGGACAACAGGAAAAAGGACATGCCATCAAAATAGCTGATAAAAGAGCAGTTAAAGGAAAACAAAGTGAATGGACTATTACCCTGAAAGCAAATGACCCACAAGCACTAGCAACATTGCTAACAGCTCTCAAACAGAAGAAATAAAGCCAATTCCCTGAGATACAATAGCAACTAACATATTACTGAGTTCTGTTTCAGCTAAGGGCAATACTCATAAACCCAGCAACAGAAGGACAGTAGAAAATCAGCAATATCCATCAGTTGAAACGAAAAAAGATGATGAAGCTCTGATTTTTAGGCAGGCACAGATACTACAAACAGTAGATACGTATAATATATATTTAAAGGAGGGAAGTCAACATTAAACAGTGCTTCTGAGAAACAAAATGAAACATCAGAAGAAGAGGCTGAACTTTGCCGAAAATATTTTACTTGTTTTTTTAAAGCAAAACCGGAACTCAGCTGAGTCAATTGGTGCTATAGATCAGTATATCAGTAATTTCAGTTAATAAGCAAACCCTCAGAAGTATTCATCCATTTCCTAGACATAAATGCAGCTTACAAGTATATGCCCATGTTTATATAACAAAATGTCCATTTTTGTCCATTTGATAATGTGAAAGAGAAATAGCTTACAAGTCATAGAAGAGATTATGTAGAATTATGTAGTCATAGTATTATCAATAGAAGAGAAACTAAAATCTAGTGTGGAGTTCTAAAGTCAACTTTATGGATTTCAAAGTTTTTGGTAAGGGAATTTTAACTACAGTAGGCCACATAGTTAAAGTCTTGCATATAGAATTGTTGAAACATTTTGGTTGGAAAACACCTCTAAGATCATCAAGTCCAAACAATTTCACTCAACAATTTGGGTGCAAAACATTATTACCAGAAGCCCTATTTACTCCATAAATGTTTGACAGTCATCATGCCTGATTTCTGCATGGCTCTAGGGCCTTTAAAAAGTAGTAATTGTTTGAAAAAGATAAATATTTTTAGAGGAAACTTCTGGTATTATAGGAAATGAATCCTAAAAGCAATCTGTGACACAAACACAGCTTTCTGTAGTAGTGTGATTATTGCTAATTTTGGGCTAGAAAAATCCAGAACAGTCAGAAACAATTCCACCTGTCAGCTGCCATATTATTTGTAACTTCTTATGTATTTATGCTCCAAGTACCTCTCTCCATATAAATTAGTTCTACATGCATTACGTTAAAATCATCCCATTTTTATCCCAAAAAGCATTCTGAGGCTCCTGTGTCTAAAAATTAGTATTTTGTGTCTTAACCATGCTAATAGAAAGAAATTATAATAAAAAGATTTTTCTTAACTGAAAAATAAATAGTCTAAGTAGCAGCTGCACAGGGCATTCAATGTTGAACCCTTTCAATTTAAATGAGCTCTGCCAGTAACTTCAGCTGGACTAACAATAAGGCTGCAGTTATTTGTTCTCAGTTAAGTTTTCAATAAACTTTGATTGATGTATGTATATTTTGCTGAATCCAGCAATACAGCATAGCAATCAGTGCATTGTGGAAGTACGCTGCTATTTTAGAAGCACCTGCCTTTCATATCAAATTTGAAAATTCTTAGAGAATGGGCTGTTTGATTCATATGGCTCTGGAAACCTATATTCAAGGTGTATATATCTGTTCTTATGTATTTTATGTGACAACCTTGAAAGTAAGTATTTCTTAATCTCCTATTTCATATTTTTATTATATTAAAATTAACCTTCACATTTCAAGATAAATTAATTATTTGAGAATGCAAGCCATTGCCATTTTATCAAAATCAAAGGGCAAAACTAGGTTTGAGTGTTCAGTCTAGAATACAAAGCTCAGGGAAGATCAACATAAATCTATACCACAGGGATTTGACACAGAATGCTGATCTCAGACACACGCCATGGAAATTTCTATGCAGTAGACATACTGTCAATCGTAAACACCATATCACAAAGCTGGAGGCTTCAGGCTGTAGGCTTGCTTTCCTTTTTGACAGGACCTTAATTGGTGGTTTCAGAAGACAGCTTTAGGTCAACCCCCAATTAAGCTCCAAAAGAGCCTGCTCCAAAAATCATGATTTTGAGTCTAAAGCTCAAATAAGTAGTGATATTTAAAATATGGATTGGGATTTTTTTCCTTCTAAATATATTTTTTTTGCTACATACTTCTATCATGTAGATAATGATAAAAGTGATAACACTGAAAATATAACAAGAAATTTTCTTTCCTAAATATTGTCAGTAAGGTCATAAACAGTACTCACACTTGGTTGCTCATTCAGGAGAAGAAAAAAAACCAATAAAATAAAAAAGAAAGAGAGAATATAGCTCAAGAAAAACTACCAGAATTTGTTCCACTTGAGCTTTTCACACAGAAGTAGTGATGGCTGAGCCTGCCAGAACTTGCTTGAAGTTCTAACCAACATCACCCACCTATCAGTTCTTGACTCAGTTAGGCATCCTCGGGCCCTCTTAAGACAGAAGAATCCAGGAAAAGGTTTTCTTGGGGACCAGACTGACTAGTACAAACATGTTTTCTTAGCATCAGTGAAAGGGCAATATCTCTTTTAGCAATTGTTATTTAATTAACTGAAAGCTGGTATGCCAACTAACATCAGCCCCTTAAAAAAAACTTCCACTCTAATGTAAGCAGACTGCTAAGGGAGAACCATTAAAGAAAAATGCAAGATTGTAAAATGTCAAATGCTTGTCAAGTGCTAGTGCTCAGCAATGAGTTTTGCAACTCGATTTTGGAAGAGAGCAGAGATCTTTGGATTTCTTTCTTTTTTACACAACATATTCTTTAAGTAAATCAAATTATTTTATTATAAAAAACATTTAAATGTAATCAGTAGTTATAGGGAAGCTCCTTAGAATCAGCTATGCACTGGATGAAGAGTATGCTTAAGTATTAATGGGCTATCTGAGTTGAATTTTGCCTATTCAGTTCTGTCGTCAAAAGTGTTTCAGATATACAAATTCTTAACTAGATTGATATTTTAGGATGTAATTGTGACCACAGTGAATTCTTTCAAATCAGACTCACACATGGGTTTAACAGATGGAGAATCAGGGACACTAATTATACTTGAAGAACACTAACACTGGACCCATGCATTTTAACCCAATAAAGTCATAATCCAGATGCAACAGGTGCACCCTTATAGACTTGAGATTCAACATTCTCTGACATAAGGTACTTTAGTGTATTATTTAAAAAAAAAAACAAACTCAATTATATTTGACTATCTATTCCTATCATATTTAATGAGGCAGGGGAAATGAACACAGACTAAAAGCTAATATTGAAATACACTGTATACACTGATTTTTAAACTTCTATATACATGAGTTCAACCTAAAGCAGAATGGTTTTGGGTACATGATCTTTTCCAGAACAAGTATTAATAATATATATGTTAATTAACCACACACATTGAAAGCAAGTGTCCTTGTATATATATGTATATATATACAAAATATTATTTTTTGTATTGGTGTTCTGAACTACCGAAACACTCACTATGTGATTCGCAGTCATCCAGTGTGTTACCTTCTCTTTTTTTTTTTCTTTTGAGTTAATTGCTTGCAAATTAATTTCATATGTGAGTAAACATTAGTCTAGATATTCAACAACCATTTATTTCAGGATGCAGATTTTTATCATTTGTCTGTGGAAAACTAACATTAATAAAAATCAGATTCTTGCTGCCTTCCAAAATAAATCACAAAAAGTTTTGTTTTAGAAAAAGTTCTCATTAGCTTCCCAAATCAGAGGGAACTTTAGCATTTTTTGCTATAAAAATATTTGTGGCCATTTCAGAAAACATGTAATTAATTTCTCTCTCTCTCTTTATTTAATTTTTTTAACCTATGTGTTGGTTATAGGTGCATACATGATATTGCAATTAGTCAGTTGTTAGCAATATCAGCTTTTTGTCCCAGGCATGTTACCTCTAATTGCTAAAGGGCAATTTTCATCAGCTTTGTTGGGAAATAGCTCAGTGAATATATGTGTATTTAAATATACATATGAATTACTCTCTTGACTCTTTGCAGCTTAGAATGGCCACCTGCATCCAGAACTGTTGACAGTCTTTATGGACCTTCCTGTAGGTAAGGGAGAAGGAGCTTGAGGTAAGAACAGCAAAACAGATTATAGCAGTTTTTACATTTCTCCCTTCTTCAAGATATAATACAGAAAAACAGCTTTGTTCTTTTAAACTCAAGTAACTGCAAAATCTTACTAAGCTGAACATTTTTGCAATCCTTCACTAGGAAATGCTATGTTTAAAAGGCTACAGATATTTAGAAAAATCTATATTAAATTTGCATATCAGAATCTCCTTTCCTCTCACATCTACCCCAGACTTTATGAAACTTGGTTCCTTGGGTATATTCCTCAAACATATTTCAACAGATTTTCTGGCAGATTTCACCTGATAATTTCTCTAGTGACATTGAAAAACAGGACAGCCTGAATTACTTTAATTTTTCAAATGTGGAGTTAATAAAATTGACTACTACCCATCACTATAAAATGTCTCTGGATTTTTCTTTTTAATTTGCTTAGCTAAATTAATAGCATCTGAGTTGATGTCCTGATTCATTTTTTCTGGGCTCATAATTTAATACGTTTGCATTAAGCAAAGAGGAAAACTGACTAAACTTTCAGCAATTTTTAAAACCCCTAAGGACACATTATGATTATGCTAAGAGACTCAGGGGTAGGCGATAATATTAAATAATCATGTTCATACTATATGGGCAATGGATTCATGTTTGGATTAACCTGTCATAGGAAACTGAAGGCACAGACACATGTGATTTTTTTTTTCCTTTTTTAACACAGATGCAGTTCTTAAAACATTCTTAGCTACCGATGAAAGAACCTTTTTTTCCTTTTTTATCCTTAAAAGCTTAAAAATATTCAATTCTCAACTACAAATAATTTGATGAAGATAAAAAAATGTTATATGCCTTTAGAATACTATATTCTGGAAGATTTATTAATAAGAGGACACAGTCAGGAATATTGCATTGGTTTCTTGTTCTGCCCAGTTCAAGTCTCTCCTAAACCAACAGTTCCTTCTCATATCTGCCTAACCTCTTTTCCAGCCTCTTTCCTACATACCCATTCTCTATTCCAGTCTCTTATTCTGACTACTTCTAGTCTTGTCTGTAATTATTTCCCACCATTAGGGAAAATTCGTCCTCTCTTTACATCTTTGCACCAATCTCATGAGTTCAGTAGTTGTGCTGACTCTGTCACTTCAGTAATGGGCCCGAACTAAAACACCTGATCAGAAGGTTTCAAAAATTTCTCCAGGTGATCATACATATAAGTTAATAAATGAGTATGATTATTCTAAGCTTATTAGAGCAACCTAATTTCTTGAAGCAAATGTGACTTTACTGGTACTGGCTGAAAGAGTAAAACATGTTGTATAGTGTTTTTTTGAAGTCATCAGCAAAGAATGTGGAATGCAAGACAGTCACTGACCTATTTGAAAGACCTTGGGGTTTTTATATTTTAGGGTTGGGATCTTAGGCAGTAGACAAAAACAAATTCAGTTCAATTCAGACAGAAACAAATACTTCAACAGTCATCACAAATAATCACCATTACAATTTTTCTTTTAGGGGAATCATGTTTCTGTCATGATATCCCAATAGAGAAGTGCTGCAAGAATCTAGATGAAGAAGAACACAAAATATAAATTAGTCTGTTCTCACAGAATTGCATTGCTTTCTTTGGCTTAAAAAAGCTATATGATATTACTGATAATAAAGGTGTGAGGTTTGTTATCTTTTCTCTCTCAGGTTATAAGTAATTGTTCTTTCCCAATTTTCACTAGATAATTCCTTTATATGCAGGGAGCCTAATGCAGGTTTCAACCCGCTAGTACCACTTCCTTTCTGCTTAGTCTGGGTGCCATGCCTATACTATTATATCACACAATCCCAAGAAATTTTCAAGTTTCAGTAGAGTTACCTTGCTTGAATGGTCCATGGCATAGTTTTGATATGGGCCAGATAGAACACTCCCATCAGGTTCAGGAATTAAAATGGGCAAGTGGCTGCTTCTACCAGAAAGTTAAAAAGTCATCACCTAGTGATGACACTGCTACTGGAGCTGAAGACAAAGCAGTCGAGGATCAGCCAGTTCCACAGTGCTCTGCTGAAGTAGATCCAGTGTCTAATCCTCTCCTTCTACACCTGTTTATCGTAGCATAATCTGCTTCCTATTTCATACTCATTGAAATCTCCCTGCAAAAAAGGGACTATTCTTCAGCCATCTTGACAAGACTTCTATTTCCTTCAGTCCAGTTTTATTCTAAAAATGTCTAAGCCTAGTTAGGTCCGATTTGCAGACTATTTAAATACCAGAGGTTGAAACAGCAACCTGAAATCCATCCCTAGCCTAAAACTGCATGACTGGGAGAATGAAAGACTATGATATTAAGATGAAATAGTTAACACCATGAAACTGATGTTGATGGTAGATTTCAACAAGTGCAGAATCATGAGACATCTTCTTATAGTCACTATAAAAAATTTGCCTTCCTAGTAATATAGGCAACTGTCTTAGGCATAGATATTCAAAATCATGTAACTTAAATTCTTCCTTCAGATTATTTGTTGCAAGATCAAAGTGGAGGCTAAGAATAATTCTTCCCTACTTGGATCATTAAATATATTTTAGCATGCAGATTCCAACTAACAGGCCTTTAAGACATGAAATGCTTGGATCAAGCAGACCCCTGGAATTAAACTGAGCAAAAAAAGGACTGAAGATGCTGTAGGAAGGAAATCATCAGCCTGTCCGTCTCTGAAGGTAAGTCATAAAAGAGGCCAGGACATATCTGGGCACGGAAGGAAACAACCATGTAAAACAACTACATGCTCCTTCAGGTAGATGAATTGCATGAAAAAAGTATAGGAAGTTCTTATTTTACTGCATACGGTTGTCTTTCCAATGGACAGGTGATATTTGTGCACACATTTCCAAGGGAAAGGATATTTCCTGAACTATAGGACCACAAGAGCTCTGTGGAAACAGGGGAGTTCAGTGGCTTCTATGTAGAGTTCTACCTCCAGCTTAGCAGCTCCAGTTTCGCTGCAAAAGATGAAATTAGAGAGGTTTACCAATACAGCTTCCAGGCAATTTAAAACCCAGTGTCACTGTCAGGTAGTCATTTGTGGGACAGGTACTGAAAGAGGTGCAAGCCCTATAATAGGCCCACAGTCCAGGAACCTGTGAGCTTTGTTCATAAAAGGTTTTAGAATAGCACTTCCAAAAAGTCTAAGATACACAAGTCTCTTCATGACCTGGCTCATAAATTCAGCCTCCTTTACTGTTTTCACCAAAAATTTATTATTTGCTCTCATCTGTCAAATTACTTCCGAAATACTATTATGCAAATCTCACTTTTCTAAACAGCACAATCAGCAAAAAAAAGTCAATTTACAAACTGCGATACATGGAAGACCTGCATGCCAGAATATCTATCTATATACACCAGTTACCATCTGAAACATAAAACAAAAGCCAAAAGGTTGAGGTGAAGCCTCTTCTACTACTGTATTCAGTTTGCAATAGTCACTTCATAAATAAAACAGGACTTTTATCCAACAAAGAGACTTAGAAAAGGAGATCATATTTTTTAGAGTCCCCTGAACACCACATAAAGAATTATTTAGCTCTAAGGAAAAAAATAAATTCCACTTATCACATACCATTCTGTCCTTGAACTTGAATGCAAAGTCATTAAACACAAGCTCTGTTGGAAGAAAATGCTGGAAAGAAATCTTCCCACAATCACATTCCTCAGCCTTTGAGCAGCTTCTCAGCCTCATGAAAGCAACCAACGGAAGCAAATTCTCCATAATCCTAAAAATATTGAATACAGACTGCACACACGCAGCAAAAGCAAGGTTTGCTAACTCATCTGTCACTGGGAATACTTCCTACAACAGAACCAGGAGCAACCCTGGCTGCTATGCCTGCACTTGGACACAGGCAGACACTTGCACAAAGTGCACCAGATGTTATTAAGGCTTATAGGTAATTCATACTAGGCAACTATTAGGCACCAGCGTGAACTCATATATCCAGGTTGTGCATGACTGAAATATCCAGCTGTTGGTGAAAAGCATTTCCCATCATCCAACATCATCCTTGTGGAGATGTTTTCTTTTCCACAAAGGGAATATAACAAGACAAGCCTCAGAACTCTCTTTATAGCATACTACGATGTATCACCCCAGCACTGACTTCTCCATATTCCCTAGACTATACACTATCTGTCTCTTTAAGTGATCAGTATTGTAGTGGGTTGACCTTGGCTGGATGCCAGATACCCACTAAAGCCACTCCCTCAATCCCGTCTGCAACTGGACAGCAGAGAAAAAAAAAACGGCAAAGGATTCATGAGTTGAGATAAGAGCTGGGAGAGGTCCCTTACTGATCACCATCAAGGGCAAAACAAACTCAAAATGTGGATATTATTTGAATTTGCTACTAACAGGATCAGAGCAAAAGAGTGAGAAGTAAAATAATCTTAAAAACACCTTCCTCCCACCTCTCCTTTATTCCAAACTCCACCTGCTCCCCCCTAGCGGTGCAGGGGAATGGGGATTACGGTCAGTTGTTGTTTCTGCTGCTGCTTAGGGAGAGGAGTCCTTCCCCTGCTCCCATGGAGTCCCTCCCACAGGAGACAGTCTTTCACAAACCTCTCTGGAGTGAGTCCACCCCACAAGCAACAGTTCTTCATGAAACTGATGCCCCACAGGTCACTGCTCCATGGAGTGCAGTCCTTCACAAATGAGCTGTACCAGAGTGGGTCTCCCACAGGGGCCACAGGTCCTACCTGGGAAAAACCTGCTCCAGCGTGGGCTCCCCTCTTCATGGGCTGCCAATCTCCAGCAGGACCCTGTTCCATCTTGGGCCTCCCACAGGGTCACAGCCTTCTACATACACCCATCTGCTCCATCATGGACTTTTCCATGGGCTGCAGGTGGGTCTCTGCACCCTAATAGTCCTCCATGGGCTGCAGGGGCACAGCTGCTTCACCGTGGTCTGCACCACGGGCTGTAGGGCCTCAGCTCCAGCGCCTGGAGCACCTCCTGCCCCTCCTTCTGCACTGACCTTGGTGTCTACATGGTTGTTCCCATGTTCTCACTCCGCTCTTCCCTTGCCAGAATTTTACACTGTGCAACAACTCTCCATTCTTAAATATGTTAACACCGAGGCATTACTGTCATTCCTAATTGGCTCAGCCTTGGCCAGTGGCAGGAAGCCTATCTTGGAGACAGCTGGCATTGGCTCCACCAGACAGGGCAAGGAGCTTCTAACAGAAGCTGACTCTGTAGCCCATCCCATTACCAAAACACAGCCACAATCCGAATATCTATTCATCTCTTTCAGTTTGTGTTGTTCTTACCTGTTCTAGTTCTTACTTTCCATCTCCGTTTTTCTCTCTCTTCAGTTCTTTTCACATTCCCAATACCCTGTCTGCTTCCTAGGTAACAAGACCTATTTTTTACACAGATGGTTTAACTGATGTGTAAGTAAAATCTGATTAATTGTTCTTAACATGTATTTTGTTTTGAAAGATGCTACCTCTATTTTGAGACCTGGAGGACACCTCGGGCTCATGCCTAATTTATTTTTCTTCCTCAAGAATATTAGCATATCTAATAAAGAACACTGCCTCTGCCTACAAAGCCTGTCCTGCCTATGGATTCTTAGAAAATGGTGTCAAAAGCGTAAAATATTCTTATGTTTATTTTTCCTAAATAGTTGAATTTTCTAAATGCTTTTCATAGCACACATTTTATGAAGTTATCGTTTGTTCTTGCTTGTACTGTGCGATATGTTCATGATGGAGTAGCAAATAGAGGAATGGTTATGTTGAGATTTTTGCTGATGGTATTAAGTTATTCAAGATAATAAAAATGGGAACTGATTATGAAGAAGAACTTGATACTAAGTAACTGGGCAATAAAACAGTGGATGAAATGTAATGTAGATAAATGAAAACATGCACATTAGTAGAAACAACACAGATTTTCTTTATGGGGTGCTGTGCTCTGATCTGATGCGACTGTGGGGCTGGGATAGTGAAACATTCAATTCAATAGTTGTCAAGACATGGAATTAAATGTTAGGAATCATTAAGAAAGTAAGAGACAACAAAATAGAAAGCATCATTATGCTGTGGTGTAAATCCAGAGGCACCACCTTCTGAGATACTGTATGGGATTTATGACTTTCATTAAAAAGTGTATATAGAATTTGAAAAGGAAAAGAAAGTGGTGTGAACAGTTAATTATTTGGAAGGGATTCTGTATGAAGAATGATTAAGTAGCCTCTTCTGGCTAAAGGTATGACAGAGATGAGAATGGTGGGACTATAAAGTCACCTGTGACATGAAGAAGGTGAACACTCAAAAGCTCACTCCATCTCCAGAGATAACAAATATGCCTTACAACACAAGCCAAAGGGAAGAGCTTCTCTTTGCACACAATGCACAGCTGAACTGTTTCTTCCTTGGAGAAACTGTAGGTAAGAAGAATTGACATTGTCTCTGTGAAAAACTGGCTGATGGCAGAAAAATGCACTGAGGGATATGGAAAACAAAAATTACCTTTGTTCCAGTAAGTCCCAGGGACACTGCAGGCTGACAGCCAAGAGAACGATTTTGAGAAGCCTGCTGACAGAAACAGGATATTGGTCTAAATGAACCTTCTATGTGAATCCATGCAGACACTCAACAGCTTTTTCTGGGCTGAATTGCCAAAAAGTTCCTAAGGAATGTCCCAGCTGTCCCACAGTTGATAGGAGTGGGATGACTTCTTATCAGTGCTAACTCGAAACAACTATTGTCTGATCAAGTTGTTTTCCAGTGTGATCTTTTAAGAATCCAGTCTCATTTGATGGAAAATGATCCAAATTAGCCAGAATGTTCATATTTCACTGGTAAAGCCTTTAAACTGATAGCCTTTGGGTTGGCAGTTTTATACTGCCTGATTCTAACTTTCCAGCAGTCTAAATCTCTGAAGAGTTCTAGCCTAAAAAGTTTTTGCAAAAGAGATAGCAGGGTAGTTCCTGCCTTCTAGCAAGATACATATACACAAACCAGATGAAGCATGTTTAAAGAGTTTCAACAAACTATCGCTAAACTAGGCATGCCTAACATCTTTAAAATTTATGCATGAGCTACAGGGAAGCAATGTCAGCTTGCTTTTCAGAATGTTTGCCATGTTTTAAAAAGCCAAAACATCCCATGTGCATTTTAATTGATTAAATAGTCCATAAAGGTTTCAAATTAGAATTCTCAACTTGCATTAATTCTTAAAATTATTAATGCTATTCATGGGCTCAAAAATGTTATTCTATCAAAAAAATCCCCAGACTTATAAGCTCATCTAAATTAAAATGCACACTGTTTGCATTATTCATGTAGAGAACTTAATTTTATTTCAGTGGGATTATTCATTACAGGAAAGATTATAAGTGAGTACAATCACTGGACTCTAACTGCAATTACTGTTCCCCAGTCTGAGCTGATTCTGTTCCATCTGCTTACCTGCTCATGCTTCTTTAATATTTATTATGATATCTGAGAACCTCCTTCTTTGTTACTTGTTGATGAAAAATGTTTTCAGTATTTGTTGGCTTCTGAAAATTTTAAGCATCCTGGTAGCACACATTCAGGGTATCAAGGCTGGAGGTATTTTCATGTCCTTTAGGGTCACTGTCCAGCTGTCTCTCCTGGTCTATAGCTGAATAGCATAATTTTCCCAGTCCTGAAATAGACTCTGACTGCATCACCGGCACGTGTGTACATACATATGTATATATATATACATATACATGTATGCACATGTGAACACACCCCTTTGGTTGTCCCTTAGTCACCCTAAGCGGACTATAACAAATATAGGCACCTCTGTGTCTACTCTTCAGAAGTCTTTGCTTAACACAATGATCAGGTATTCTTCTTGGAGCTAAACATTGCAGATGCTCAAGCAGAGTACTAGGATATAAAGGACTTTGAAAGGACCACTAATTTGTGTCATCTAAATATCCATTGGCCTGTGACTATCATTAAAGCAAGTCTCCTTTCTTGAGGTGTCCTATGACATCCTATGTCTCCACCTCTTTTCTCTTTAAATAACTCTTCAGTTTCTCTGGATATAGTCATTCTCAAATTTCTTTTACCTTCTTTTGAGGGTTGTGTGTTGTATTTTGGGGGTTTTTTTAAATTTGTGTAAGGAGGGTTTGCACCATCTGTGGCACAGAAGGGAGAATGTCAGTGACAAGCCAGTCAGATATAGAAAACAATTTTCATGTTACAGAACAAAGGTATGAATTCTGCAAAGTCACATACAGTTAGATTTTTTTTCAGAGACCATCTCAATGATGGTCTATAGCACTCCTTAGCCAAGAGAAAAATATAGATCCTATGTGTTTCCACCCATCCTGGCTGCCCCCAGTTAGGGTTCAGGTTCTTGGTCAGTATTTTCTGAATATGTTCATTAGCACTGAAGCAGCACTCTGAGAAGCTGAAAATCAGATCTCCAAAACTCATCTGTAATTCCACTTCAACCTTTTCTTTTCAGTTCACAGCAGGGTTCACCTTTTATTTCTTGGCCTCTGATCAAAAACTAGCTAATTACCAAAGCAGCATGAGGCTTGGATGATTGACAGATAAAACACCATGAGTGAATAAAAAACTTCATTTTGCAAGGATAAAACAATAAAGATGTTTCAACAAGAAGTCAAACAGCAGGCTTCCAGAAGGTAGTGTTAAAAGGTTCCCAGATCATCACACTAGAATAGGTCCTTGTCATCTGGTTTCATGAGAACTGACAGTGTCAGCTAAGAGTATTTGATCGACTCTAACTCATGCATTCAACATGTGAGGCAAATGATACTCCGAGATCACCTCAGGACAAGGGGACTAGTAGTAGGTGCTTTCCAGAACTGCTTGAAAAAATACTTGCAAGTTTCCTGGATGCTGTTGGAGAAAAGAGACATGGAGCAGAATTAAGTGTTCAGTGTACTTCCTGTTTGTAACTACTTGGATGGGGGTAAGGCATAATTCAAACTGAGTTAACTAACACAGCCAAACAGAAAACACTCTTGTACTTAAACCTGCATACATAACAGTGAAGCATTATATCCATCAAGTACAGCTTTTTATATAGTATTTTAAAGTAGTTTTAAGAATTATAAAAAAATACCAGATGCAGTACCTTAAGAGGATAGTTTTTATTTGTCTGCATAGCTGATTTTATCAGGAGTGAAAAAAATCATAAATAATAGAAGAAAATCATGTTTATTTTATTATTGTGGTTCATCTCTGTAACAGTCAAATTAAACTGAATTTACTAATCCTACTAATTCAAGATGGCAAAATCATCTCAACTTACATGTTACCACTCCATTTAAAATTACTTTTACAGAACTGCAATATTCCTCCCTAGTTACATGGCGAAGAGTAAATTTCAAATAAATCATTAAATCAAAAATGAAGTTCTACCATTACAGTCACTTTATTAATCAAATATTCCACACTTAAGTATCTGCTGTGCCATAATGCTTGTAAAACTCTTTGGGATACTAACTAGTTTCTCTCAATGATGTCAGGGTTTGAGAAAGAACAGCATTCAAAACAACACTTATGCACTGTTCATTTTTAGGTGATCATTACAAAGATATGTGCTTTTATATCCTAATCTATTAGAAGCATGAAAATCATTTTCCACTAAGGCCATTCCATAGTTGGAAAGTAAACAAACATGAGCAGAGTATGAATGCTCTTTCTATTTGGTACTAGAGCTAGCCCATGTCCAGATGCAGTATTTTGAGTTATATTGAGGGTAAGGAGGAATGTAGGAGAAGCTGTAATTTGCCCGATCCTGTTGAAGACTGACCCATGTGGAGCACCATATTGAAACATTAGTGCTTTGTAATGTTTGTCATGTAAGTACTGCGGTACATTACACACCCATGACAGATAAAGTCTGTGCATTTCTACCTGATGACACAAGACTCTGTAGGATTGAGCTCTCAGAGCAGGCTTCTGGTTTTTATATTGGAATAAGAATTTGTTTACTCTTATCAGCTAATAACATATGAGGTCTGTCAAAGTGGGTTCAGATTGGACATTAGGAAAAGGTTCTTCACTGACTGGGTGGTCGGCCACTGAAATTGGCTCCTCAGTTAACTGGTCATGGCAACAAGCCTGTCAGAGTTCATGGAGCATCTGGATGACATCTTTCTCATACAGATAGTCAGTCCTGTTAAGAGTAGGGAGTTGGACTTGGTTATCCTATTGGGTCCCTTCCAATTCAAAATAATCCTTGAGTCTATGAAAAAGTTTTCTGTGATTTTTTGTGGGTGGGAATTAATAAATAAAGATATTTCTATATGTGTTATTTGTCTTAGGAAAATTTAATCATGTTTTGATCTGACATTAAATTTATCTGTTACAACAGTAATGAATATTTTGTGGCTTGCAGGACAGCCTCCCATGTCAAACTGTAATAGAATCAGATGATTTGTCTTGGTTCATTATGTTATATTATATTAATCATTATTTATCATATTATCAAATCAGATTAGAATCATGCAGCGTGCTAGTAATCATATTAAATAACAGTAGGTGTTCTCTTTTAGCAGATTATTTTCTGATTTTTAAAATGTGTCACAGCAAAACCATAGATCTGAAATTATAGGACCAAATACAGCTCTGGGGAAATAAACACACTTTAGAAGCCCGTTGCTTTATTTAACCCAATATTAAATTTCAATTTAGCTTACATCTCTGAGAATACACAGAATTATTTTGTTCATTCACAGAGGACTGTTGGTAACGTTTCAGACACTAATGTAAAACATATGTGAAATTGAGGTAAACAACCAATAAGAAAGAGAAAATATCTTCTGCAAGTCATCAAAAATGGTATGTTGGTATGCAGTTATAATTTATAACTGTGTACACAGGACTGAGAAAAAAACTACTCAACTAGATTTCTTCATATTTATGGTAATTCTGGGGAAAAAAATTAATAGGCTGTCACAATATCACAAAGCCCATTTGCTATTAAATGTAGATTTCCTGTTTTGAGGACCACCCAAATGCAACTATTTGTTTTTCCAAATACTTTGAAACGCAATGGCACATTAGTTCAATGTATACATAAAGAAATAATTTTGCTTAAGCACTTTGTCTTTCTAAAGAGAGAAGAAATACACTGGATTAATCACATCATATAGCCCTAAAAGCAGGTCAAATTGAAACTATTTGACATGAAGTCTCCACGTTTATTTCGTGTTCTCTCTATGGTGCCAGCATACTTAAGAGAAATGAAACAAACATCTCATCTCTCATACTTGATTTATAAATTGGAGTAATTATTTACTTTTTAAGTGCCAAGTATTATTTTTTATCCAAAGTATCAGACTACTAAATCTGAAGCAGTTCCATAGGTTTTCTGCCCAAAACTTTCAGTTAAAAGCCATGGCTGAGAATTCTGTAGATCAAATTGCTCCTTTTCACTGACAAGGGAAAAATGACAGAAAATGGCTTCTGCACCACATACTACCTGAGCATAAAATACATATTTTTAAGAGATATCCAAATTCAGGGAGAAGAGCTTCTCAAAGCAAGCACACTTGAATAAGGAGGGAATCTTTACTTGGAGTTCATAATACTAGACCAGCAGTAACTTCTTAATGTTACCATCCAAATAGTGCCAAACTGGACAACAAGGAGAACCAAACTAAAAGTGGAAGAACAGAACTAGAAAAAGTAGAGGCTGAAGTATAAATATTCATCTAATATACATTGTGTTCTATCAAAGAGACCTATTACCATTTCTGAAAATGACAGCATTTGTATGTCAATGTAGTTTTGTAGACAAATACAAGCAGGCTAAGATTTTATTACCATTTCCAAATATTATCTTATTAAACAGCTTTCAGGTATATCCATTTTCAGACTTTGAATGAGATGCCTGTAAATATTATGTGCCTAGGTTCACATGGTGTCTTGGATTGAAAGAAGTATTATTTTATCTGCATGTAGTAAACCATGAAATCACAACTTAATTTAAATGATATATTTAAAAAAAATTATAGAGTAGGTAACATTTAGAGTAAGGTGAACAAACAAATTTCAAAACATACCCTGTCTGTAGAAAAACACAACATAATTTTGCCACTATTTTGTTTCTCAGTGTAGTCACTGACCACTGTCATTGAGTTAGAATGAAATTTGAAGCAATACATTAAATCAAGTCCCCACACTTCCCCCCCCAAAAAAAAAATTAAGCTGAACTATGTTCATATAATTATACCATTCAGTTTTATTATGTTGTCTCACATTTGTTCTAGGATTCCAAAGGAGGTTTTGGAAGTCTTAAATAAGATTTAGCTTATATTACAAGGCTTTCAATTTAAAAGTAGGAGCTCTTATTTCACCTTCCACGGAATGAAATTTAGACACAAAAGGCTCACATTGGTCATTAGAAAATAAATAATTTTCTTTCTTTACCAGTAAAGATCACATTAGGTTCAAGGCTTAATCAGCATGTCTGTTCACTTCTGCCTATCACAAAGACTTTTGACAGGTTATCAGTAGTATTTGTCTGAGTATGTAAAGGAAAAACAAACACATGAATTATTTTAACATCTTAATAACAGGCTTAAAATACATGCCCACAATTACAGTTCTCCATAGCACATTCTTTATAATTCTCACATTTACTCTACCATCTTTCGTATCTCTTCTAATAGCTGCTGACAATGTGATATTACAAAGCCTCACTGCAGTTCAGTAGACTGGAAACAGTCTACTTATCATGACATAGGAAGTTACACTGGAATGTAAGTACAGAGTTACCTCTTTGAGAATGTTTTACATGCAGACACTCATTCTTCAGCTGCTTCTTGTGATAGTTCCTGGAAGATTCAGTGGAACAAAGCTTTATTTTTCTACAAAATCAAACATCTAGGACAGGCAACAGAATTCTATTGTCCCACTTTTCCCTTTAAGAACTATTTACATACCCCTCATGAGACTGTTTACCACAAAATTCTTTCTTCCTATGATATCTTCCCTTTCTTAAAACTTACTGGTTTATTACTATTTTATACTTTTATCTTCACAAGCAAATCCCAATGCAACTTTTGTATAGATATATGATGCATATATACATATGATGTATACTGTGATATAATATTCAAAGTTAGAAGTTTTCATTTCTTTTTTCCTTCTTTTATCTTCCAGTCTTGTTCACAATGATTTCTCAATTGACATGGCTGCAAATTCTGCTATCCACTGCAGTAAATATCCAAAGTCCATGCTGCACAGTCTTTAAAGAAAAATATTGTATTTCATATCATCAGTAAATTATTTTTCTAAAGGTAATTTTTTAAAGAAAAATTCATATTGAAACTTCTTCAGGTAAATAAAGTTGCTGAACCTTATTTTATGCATTTTTGCCTTCAGGAATGTGCTCTAGAATGGTTTGTGAAGAAACCACTTCTTTTTTCTCTTTTTTTTTTATGTACACTTTTCAAAATGAAATACTTTACTTCTCAATTGATACCAGACAAGATACTTCAGCTAAGAATATATAGTGGTTTGAGGAAGTTATGAGAAATCAAAAATAGGGTAAAGATGAAAATGTGAACTCACATATAAACAGCAGCTCTCTGCCACAGTATTGCATTAGAGCAACAGAGTTTTGTATTTCTACTGTGACAAGTACTGCATTTTCTGCCACAACTGTTTTTCAGGAATTAAACATTATGAATTCAAAAGCAATCTCTCATTGCCTGTAAAGCTGTGCTAAGTCCCATTTCAAAATAAATTAAAAAAACCTAGTACCGCTGTTGGCCTATTTATTAAGGTTTAACAGCAATAAGGGTAAAAAAATAAGTGGAAATTATTGGTACCATTTAAACATTTCACTCCTCTTTAGAATTTTTTTCAAGATAGTTGAGTACTGCACCAAAAAAAAGATAAACTCTTAAGGAGTACTGCTTCATTGAACACATTGCTGTAATAAAAGCTTTTAAGGAGGTTAAGCAGCCTATCTTCAGTTGAAGGCGTAAGAATTTGAAACCCTACATATATGGAATATCACTGTCAGAGAAGCTAGGGTCACATTAGCTAGAGTTTCTAACTTCACAATTAATTTAAAAATACTGTCATTCATTAAATTTTCATTTCAAAGGGACAGTAGAAAATTATATTAAATTATAATTTTAATATAAAAAATATTAAATTCCTTGAGCTTCCTCTGGGCCAGTAGTAGAGAGTCATCCACCAGAAGTCATTAATGGGAAAGTATAGCTTCAGCTTCAGTGATTAAAGGACTATTAAATGCAACTTCTCCTCTAAGCATAGATATTGCTGACTCAAAAGCGAAAATTTTATAGCAAGTGCATAAACAAAATGCCTCTTTCCAGAAAAAAAAAAAAAAAAAAGCATGTTGGTTGTGCAATTCCACACGATGTTATATTAGCAATTCAGTTGTTCTAAAGGGTGTTTGTGAGAAGCTCTGAAGCAAAGTATTACTTTTAATTTAAATTTTGCTAAATTTGGTCCCAAATTAAATTTTGCTAAATTTGGTCCCAAATTCACAATACCACATTTCCATATGGCTGTCATGAGAAAAGGCTGAGTAAATGAAAATTTAACGGGTAAATAAAAGCAACAAAATATGGTTCCAAATTACTCAAGGAATCATCATCTATCCATGTGTATCCATTTTGCAGTATATTCATAGAAAAGTGTATTAGTTTTTGAAAGACAGCACTTGCATAACAGTTTGGGGAATGTTTAAGGGAAAATTGCAGATCATCCAGTATTTACTACAACATAGGTGAGAAGTTCATGTATCTGAACCATAGGTGTCTGCAGGGGGAAGAGGGACAGACAACCATTCGCTGAACTGTCTCTAACTATACTAAAGATTATTTATTTATTTAATTCCACCAGGGAAATATCCAAAGGGGAGATTTCAATATCCACAGCCTTTCCAGATTTGCCACAGTTTGAATTATGAGCTCCCTGAAGATGAGAGATGGGAAGCAGAGACTGAGCCATGTGGGACCACAATCAATATTGGCAAGGCAAATGATTTCATCTAACCTGGGAAGTAATGGTTTGATGTTACTTCTTTACCACACACTTTTGTAAAGCCAATTTTTTTAAAATAGTTGTTTAATTTCAAATGCCAGTTATTTTTTAAATTCATACAGATAAGAATTGCTATCAAAAGATGGGCATTTCATCCCAGCTCTCTGGTTTTTTTTCATTAAAAAAAAAATCAAAACCAGAGTAATAGTGAATATTAAGTAAAAACTAACCGTTAAATGGTGGAAAAAGCTACCACTGAGAACAAAACTATTAGGCAAACATTATTCATGAGTTCACTCTGACACAAACTCAAAAGGTAATGCATGCATTTATTTGGCACCTGGCAGTAAGAATTTAACAGGGGCAGACAGATATCGAAGATTAGTTTATGGATAATCTCATTACAAGGTGTCCTTCAAAAGGGAAACTGAAGTTTACATCTATATTAATCTAATCAAGGCAGGTAGTACAGAATTAAAAATCTGGCTTAGGCCAAGACATGAGTCTATTTAAAAAAAATATTTAAACAAAATATTTGCAAATTTGGTACTCTCTGTAGTACATTCCTTTTCCTTCTTCAAAAGCCAGAAATCATGTGGGAGGCAGACCACTGTGTCTTCAAACCTCCAGTGTCCCAGTGAAGAATAGAAGGATGGGTGCTTAAGAAAAGACTAGGCTGATCCTGACTTCCTAATGGGAAAGTTGAAGCAAAAGCCACTCTTTTCTCTATTGGTAGTATTGCACAGTGCAGATGGTAGTTGAAGTCCATCTTTGCAATATGAGTCTTTACTTTTTCATTCCAGAAGCTGAGTCCCTTGTGTGTTTTGCCTGTGAAGTGGGTCACTGTGTTTTGCAAAGCAGGTGAGGAAAAAGCAGCTGACCATACTTTAGCTATGACTTGATTTTTTTTTCCTGCAAATTTGTTTTAAAGTTATTGAAAGAAAAAAGGAAATGATACTCTCTTATTTCCCTGTAAACATTTTTAAATAAAGACAAGTCAGTGTCTCTCAAGTCTGACGCACAAGGTTCAGTTTTAAAAATCATCCTGAAATAATGTGGGTGGATTTTTGAAGACTAAAGAGTTACAGACTTCTTTGATTATTTATCTTTTATCCTCAAAAGCCATTTGATTTTCACTCATGATGAATTCCTTGAAGGACTGCCTTTCCTTCATGCTGACAGGAGTCAACTCCAGAGACCAGAGGCTTGTGCCTCTACTCAATTGTTTTGTCAATGACCCCTTCCCTAGAAAGGAATCCCAGCTTTCTGACTTCCTTACCCTCTAATTCCAGGCTGTTGGAATTACTACAGTGTGTAGTAATTGCCTGGAAGACAGTTGAAATCTTTTTGCATATCTCTCAGATCACTCAGGGATAGGGATCAGGGATTATCACCTCTTTTATGAGTTCTTTGTCTTCCTCTTCCCAGATCAGCAGCTTCTTTCTCTTCCTGTATTTATGATGTCCCTGCTTCGAAGTAATTTGCCTCATCCACTTCTTCTGAACAGGCTGACTTTCACTTCCAGTATTTTGTCTTCTGTTTAGTGGCACCTGATACCAGCACAGGTTGGTTCTTTGGTTCAGCTTTGGATCAGCCCTGCCACCAGGGTTGGTGTAGCCACAGGGCCCCTTGCAGGGATTGGAATAGCCATGGTGTTTGTTGTGGGTGTTGGAATAACCACAGTGCCTGTTGCTGAGTAGCCACTATGCCTGTCATTTTGTTGTCAGAGCCAGAGACCTTCTGTTTGCCCTTTGAGGGTACTGATAGTGTTGAACAGGGCTTGGTAGGCCCAGGCCAGACTACAGCATATTGCAGTGATACGAGTCTCTCTAGAATTGCCAAGGTGACAGCATTATTTTTCCAAATACCTTACTCTTTTTCAGGATTCTGCACTTGTTCAGGGGTGAAATTCCAAAAAGTTGAAGTTTCCCACTGCCCTAGACACTTGTCCATATTATCCACCATCCTGACACTCATAGCTATCCAACCTCAGGGCAGATTTCTGAGTGATACTCTTAAAGACCTAAACAAGACCTGAAGCACATTCAGGAGGCATAACAACAGGACCATGCTGGTTTGACCGTCCCAGAGATGTTCAAAATTCTCAAGAGCTATTGTAATCATCCTGGAGGAAAAGGGGAAGACGGAGAAAGTTGTTTCCTCCATGGATGGGCTCTCCAAGGGGAAAAAGTAACACTGTAATCAACAGTAATTCCTGAGAAGTGGCTCCCGAAGCGCAGGGATAAAGGCAGTGCCGAGTGCACACACCACCTGCCCTTTTATCAGATCATGAGCCGGTGTTACAAAGCACAAGATGACAACCTTAACCCAGCCCTGAGATGTGATGAGAACTATGGAAGGGAAAGGAAAGTATTCGGCACACAAGGGGCTACACAGAACAACCCTCAGAACAAGCACAACTCTGAGGGCAAATAGATCAACACTGTGAGCAGTCACCACTAAACTAGTATAACAAATGTTTATAACAAATTTGGTTTAACATTCTCTGGTCAGATCTGTCATTGTCTCAGCCCTTCTTGCCTCATGTTGGGTGCTCCAAAGGAGCATTGTGGTTTAAATCAGCAGGCAGATAAGCACCACACAGTCACTCACTCACTCCATCCTCATACCACTCCCTCCCACCTATTTGCCCAGGGCAATGGGAGACAGAATAGGGAAAAAAAAGGTAAAATTTGTGGCTTGAGATAAAGGCAATTTAAAAGGACAGAAAAGTAAGAGAGAAAATAATAATAATACTACAAAGAGTTAGAATATACAAAACAAGTGATGCACTCTGCAATTGCTCACCACTCACTGAGGCCCAGCCAGTCCTGAGTAGCGGTTCCCCCAGCCAGCTTTCCTGCTGGTTTATATACTGAGCATATGGTATGGAATACTCCTTTGGCTGGTTTGGGTCAGCTGTCCTGGCTGTTCTACTCTTCTTGTGTACCCCAGCCTCCTCACTGAAGGAGTGGTGTGAGAAGCTAAAAAATCCTTGACTTAGTGTGAACACTGCTTAGCAACAATTAAAACATAAGTGTGTTACCAATATTATTTTCATCCTGAATTCAAAGTACAGCACTGTATCAGCTACTGATGGAATTTAACTCTGTACCAGACAACACAAGAACACCACTGTACGGAAGGACTTCCATTCATCCATGATTATTCAAAACAAAAGAGAGAATAAAAATCTGTATAACATGTTCAGTCTCCTGAAATGTTTACATTTGTATGGGACATATACTACATGTATATAGCTACAATCTTCATTCCAAACAAGGCTGCTATTTGCCAGTTAAGCCTAATATCCTTTCAAGGATAAAGTCTATCTAAAGAAAATTAAAATTTGGTGGAGAAATGAAATGTACCCTTTACTCTAGGTGGTTTCTAAACTTCAGCTGATGATGCATGCGTTTCCTGTTTCTTTCTTCAGGAAACTGCAGTACCAATACTCGATAGAAGCCCTTAGATACAGCTACAGTTGTTAACTCATATGTACTGAATAGCTTTCATCTTTAAGTATCACAAAACGGTTTACATATTTTTTTACATAGATCCTTTCATTCATCAACAAAGTGCTGCCATTTTTGAAATAGAATATGATGGGGTTTTTCCCATTAGTATTATAGACAATATTTAAGACAGGATCTCCAAAAAGATAAATTACAAAGAGGCTTAGGTTTTAGAAATCTAAGTGGAATGGACATTTCATTAGTAACACTGAGGCCCGAGGAGGAATTGAAATAATTTTTAACCCCCAAGTTTGCCTTAATGGATTCATTTTATCTTGGTCATATTCAACCTTGGATTGCAGTCCAAGTGGGTATGTCCACAAGCATTAGATGCTCAAAATCTAACAAAGGGTAATGCCATAATATTTTCTACAAAAATCATACAGTCATCATGCTCTCTTAACTAACCAAAGTCAGTTCTACAGAGAAATAGTTGTGGGACTTTTTTTAAAAAATGGTGGTTTTTTTCACAGATTGGAAAATATTGAATGAGAAATATTGAATGAGAAATAGGGCAACAGTTAATAATTGCACAATTTAGGGTTCAAATCATTCCTATAAATCAAAAAAGAATGAGAGACTCTCTGATTTTATAATGCTATATTGAATATTAAAAAGAAAAAAAAATCACCACAAACTACAAAACTAAAAAGACATAAAAGACACTAGAAAGTAAACATCCTTGGCTAGTTAGTATCTCAATATCTACATGACTGAGTCGGTTTCATGAGAAGAGGAATACCTAGAGCTCAGAATAAAGGTTGAATTTGGCAAAACAGAAATCCAAACCAGCAGATGACATTCATACTGAAGACTGAGACTTCTCTTGTGAAGGTCACTAAGTCTTCCGTGCTATCACACTCTTTTTTGCAGTCCTTGCCAGCTTTTGGGTTAGCTTACTCCAATGTGGGAAAATCCTTGAAACTTCAATAAAGCTATATAAAACAGTAAAAAATGTTTCTTTTACAGCTTAGTTCCAAATATTTTCTTAAAAACCCATCAGGAATTAGTAAACCTTAAAATGGATTAGGCAAATCATATTTTATGCTGTTATCAAGACATTTTTGACAGCATTCATATAATAGTAGTTTGATATATATTCTCCACTAAAAGGGAGAAACCCTAAATATCAATACACTTCTCACAAACCATAGGAATTTATTTTCCATCAGAGAATGAGTCACTGGGGATTGAAAAATTAAATGTAATTCCACTTTCCTCATAAAAAAGAAAAAGAAAGTGTTTTAACGTGTCCCTTGGTTACTTTAAAAAGGTTTAATTTATTAGCTCTGAGAGGGAATACTTATTGAAATTAACCTTTAAGTTGTCAAAGATCAAAATGTTTAAAAAAAATTAAACACATAAAATGCCTCAAAATTTCAGCTTTGGTTTTAGATTGCTACTACAGCTCTGAGCAAATGCCTAAAACTATGCTGATCCACTGCTTTCTCATCAGATATACTTATTTATTCAAAAAAAGTTCTGAAGACATGACAGGAATGTTTTCAGAGAGCTATTTTTATCAAAATCACAGTTCCTGTGATTTTCAAAAGAACAAAATTCAGGACCATTTACTTGAAATTCAGTTTTAGCTTATGAAGATATTGGTACAGAAGTTGATTGATATGAAAGGCTTTATCAAAATGGTAGTTCAGTACAGTTCTAGTGTTGCAAGATAATTAGGTTGTGTTTGATAACTTGACAGAGCTGACTAAGGCAGACAAAAAATATTAATGTTATATTTAATTTGGTAAAGGCATTGATTTTTTTAGCTTGTAAAATAGAATGGTTTATTACATTTTTCTTTTCCAAATGGTCTACACGATTATAATTCGATCACTACTAACCTGTTTAAATCCAGTCATTCTCAAATATGCCTTCTTTTTAAAGACTGACATTTACTTTAAAGAAACATACCTTTACTATCACAACATAGTTGCCTGCTTGTGATCATGATCTTTCTGAAACAGTGGGAATGATACTACACTAAATCACTACATACACTGAAATAATAAACACAAAATTCACGATAAAATCCCCTCATTATTAAAAAAAAATCATTGTTATTCCAATGTATGTGAGAGGCTTGTTTTTGTCATTTATATTTTTCCGTGGAAGACTCTTAAACTGAAAGATCAGAGGATGAACTGGCCCTAGTCAGCAGTATTTGAGAAATTCCTTTTGTAAAATCTTTCCCTTTCCTTTTCTCTCATCCTTCCAGAAATAATCTCATTACATTCATATTCAGTCTCATTCCTCAGAAAAGATTCTATAATGTTTCTGAGACAAGTCTGAAAAACCTCTAGGGGTGGAAATTCTATCACTTCTCTGGGTGACTCTTGGAAGACATGTCCAATCTAAGCTACTCAACTTACAACTTGTGGGTTTTGTCTCTTATACTCCTTGCCACAATCAAGAAGAGTTTCTTTGCAAGTCTCTTCAAGCAGTTGCAGGCTGCTATGAGTTTACTTACCATCTAACCTCCTGTATTCCAAACTAACAAAGCCCAGCTCTGTTAACCACTCCTCACTACTTGTGTGATCTGGGCCCTGACTTTCCAGTCTTCTGCTGGACCCTGTGTGGTTTACTGACATTCTTTTGAAATGGGTTATCAAACCCCAAACCCTTCTATTGCAAGCCACTGTGCAGTAGATGGCCAGAAGGTGCTAAAGAAAACCTTTTAAGTGTGCCTGATGCCACATGCTCAGTTACTGTTTTACTGGAGGAATGCAGCTTTGGGAGTTAAGTAGAATCGATTTCAGGACATGACAGAGGCAAAAGGAATATATATACAACATTCTGTATACAGGAAAAACAGAGAAAATTATAAAAAAGGGGTACAAGACAGTCACAGTCCCTGTAAGAACAGGAACAAAGGAAGAACAGATAAACTGCTGCTTTTTTGAGTTACCATTTTCTACATTTCATTACTGTAGTCTCAGCAATCTTATTCTATTTTCCTGTATAAGTTGGCTTAGTAAATGAGATTTTTTTTAAAAAGTATCACATGTGTCTGCTTGTTTTCTGCTACAACCTTTTTACACGACGACGTAACTGATATTGCAGTACTGAGTCAGAGAAAACTCAGTACTGCATCAGTAACCCTTGTTTAGTATTCACTGTGAAAACATCCAGTCTGTGAGTGCTGCTGCTGGGCCTGCAGATACCACTGCTTCTTGCTTTCGTGCTGATACCTGAGGACTAAAAATATCACCAAAGGCCCATTACTGAGTTTCATTTTTCTCCGATAATGGGCTAGGTGTCATTATTATTCTGATATTTGACTTTCCAAAAAGCCAATGGGAAGCTTCCCAAAGTCCTGCGTTATGATGAGAAATGCTTTAAGTTGTTGACATCAAACTTTCCTGGGAATTGTAGTCTAGCTAAAGACAGACACAGAATGTAAACTGGAGAGAGAAAGAAAACGTTAATTTCCCAGAAAGTTAAATAAAATGGGTAACAAAACCATATCCTAAAACAGTTAGTTGAAAATAAATCATAGTGCATGAAAGACATTTCTACAATAGTTCTTTATAACAAAATAATAGTTATTACAACAAAACATTAGCAGAAATCACTACTTCTGCATATGAAAGGCACATTAAAATGTTTTTAGTTTTTAATGTCTATATTAACTATATAAGCAGGGGAAAGAGACACTCTAACATAAAAATCTCCTTTCTTGGCTTTTAAACTACATTTTTTCTCCTAAGCTTTTTTCTACATTAACACCTTCAGATTCTTCTGCTTTCTTATGTCAGACAATTGTGTAATTGTGTTCTGTGCAGCTCATACCTGATTCAGATGCTGAGAGGATGTGAGTTTCTTTTATTCAAGACTGGGAAACACCTTTTCATACCTGTACATATAAATAATTCAAGTATTGAAATAAAAGAATATTTCTGTGGGAGTTTACATATAATACTGTTACACATACCTACACTTTATTGTTCTACCAACTGTTTGGGGCACAAAGGGTAGCAAAAGGAAGGAAAAGAATGGCAGGAAAACCAGAGTAACTGCAAAGAATTTATCTTTCTAATCAACTCCTGATGCTGAGTCAGTTTTCTGAGACTATGGCTTGTTTGTTTCTTTGCAATGCAAGGTCTAAAAGAGTATTGTAATGGCAGTTCTTTACCAAAGGCTTGCTTACATATTGTGAATACAGAAAGAACTCCTAGATTCTACTCAGTTTGGCTGTCACTGACCTTTCCCCAGGTAGGAAACTGGCATGGAAAATCTGTGAGAGCACACAGCTGCTTTAGTTCTAAAGCCAGTGACACATTCATTGGCTGTACAATAGGTGCAGCTAAGCTGTCCTTCCCGTATTGAAATCTCATCCCCTTTTAGACTGGCTCACTGATCTTGAAATTGTGTTTGAAATGTGGGGTAGCTTTGTCATGCTTGTGAAAGGATACAGATGCTCTGAGGAGGAATTGCCCTTTGTAGCAGAGAGCAGTTGGAAGAGACAGATCTCTGACTGGGGACAGATGATGAGGGCGTTCACTGTAACATCAGCAGCAAAGGGAAAACTAGGAATGCCCCAGTGCCGAATCAGGTATAAGCACAAGTCAGTCACTGGGATTAGTCAGCAGAGGTGAAATGCCTGTGAAGGCAAAATGCCTGACCAATGACCTGATGAGGTGACTAGCTCAGTGGACAAGAGGAAATTTGTAGAAATTATTTCCTGTCAAAGTAATTTTGTCTATTTTGATCAATTTGCCCCTTGCCCTCAAACCTAAATATTCATCTGTGAGCATATACATACTGGACACTGACAGACATGATAGACTATACATTTATTTCGTCCATCTCTTCAATGTGGCTTTTAACTTGTATTTATATTTTCTATAAGCACGTGAAACATGCTTCACAAGATCTGAGAACTGGGATGGCGTGATAAAGTTGACAACAGAAAACTAATCAAGAAAGCAGATATTTTTCAAAAGGCACTAGAGTACTGTGAGCTTATCAATAAAATCCAAAGTTAGAGAAATGCTGACATGTCATACAGAATTACTGACACTGAAACATCAATAAAGCTGAAGAAATGATTTAAGAAATATACCAGGTTTTTTAAATTAATATCTAATATCTGTCTATCATGCTTTTATCTGTAACATAAAAGCTGCATTATTTTTGACAATTAAGAGACAGTATTCTGTGTTCAAACATTACTGTTCTTTGTTTTGTACCACAGAAGATGGCTTGTACTCTGTCACATCACAGATGTTGTGTTCATATAATGATCCCACATGCCACATTATGCAGATGACTTTGTTACACTTAACACCCTGACTGAACCATACTCATCTCAGAAAATCTCAGAAGAAACAGTTCTTTTCATTTGGAAACTTCTGAAAGTGAGTTACATTATAATCAATGGAGTGAAAAATATGGAGGAAGCACAGAAAATTGAAAAGCTTGAAGAGGCTCGTGCTTTTCAGACAGTAGAAAATAGTCTAGCTCTTGTGACCTTTATCTTAAAAGTTATAAGGAGATCAGCGGTGTGGAAAAACAAAGAGTGTAACCAGAGATGAGTTTAGGTGACAGACAAGAGAAAGAAACAATAATTGGAATAGTAATGGACCTAGAAACAGGGAAAGGATTCTACAGAGTGGCACAATAATTGAAGCAAAAACACAATAGTATTTGTGTTTGGCTTTATGAATGGACATTGAAAATATTTCCACTTGTTTCCCCTAGTCTAGATCAGTCACTCTTAGAATTAAGTGTCAGTTTAAGGAAAGAATATGTGGTACGCTGGACGAGAGTAAGGAATCTTTATTTTAGCAAATATCAAATTTTAATTTAAAATTGAAGTTGACAATTGAAACAGAACCTACAAATATCAAATACCTAATTTCTTGGCTCTTACAGAGAAGTAGAATATTGTGAAGGGAATACAGTGACATTTTAGCTTCCATTTATATATTTTTCAATAATTTATATAATTCATATAAATTATAATAAATCACTTACATACTCTAATTTTTACTTTGTTAACCATTACAAGCCAACTGAAGGTACCTCTCTTCATAGTCTAATGCTAGTTCAGGCCTTTAGAGGCTTTTCAAGTAGAAGATCCCTGCTTTCACCATATGGCAGAGAAATCTGCAGATAAAAGTAGGTGAAACAAAAAATTTTGTGGTCTTCACCACAGGCTGTGGGGGAATCTGCTCTGCTTTGCATCTCCCTCTCCTTCTTCACTGACCTTGGTGTCTGGTTAGTCATTCCTCTCACGTATTCTCACCCCTCTCCACCAGCTGCTGTTGTGCAGCCATTGTTTCTCTCCTTCTTGAGCACGTTATCCCAGAGGTGCTATCACCATCTCTGATTGGACTGGCCTTGGCCAGTGACGGGTCCATTTTGGAGCTGGCTGGCATTGGCTCTGTTGGAGATAGAGGAAGCTTCTGGCAGCTCCTCACAGAACTCACCTCTGTAGCATCCCAGCTCCCAAAACCTTTCCATGCAAGTCCAAAAAAAAAAAAATCCCCCACACTAAAATCAAAATAACATCATTACGGCACTAATAAAAGAGGTCGATTTACACAAAATCCACCTCTTATTCGTTCACCACAATTACAACAGACAAAATTCCCCACAATCATTCTACTCTTATTTCTCTAGCTCTGCTGAATCTGTGTTTTGCCTGTTACCTCTCCCAATTATTATCCTTATCTCAACCCACAACACTTTCATTGTATTTTCTCTCCCTTGTCCAGCTGATGATGGGAGGGATAGAGCAGCTTTGGTGGGCACCTGCTGTCCAGTCAGGGTCAACCCACCAGAAGAATGGAGGCATTTGGTACACAACAACAAGTGGTAGCCATTTCATGCACACTGATCAATATGGGGGATATATAGATATAGATATTATAGTGATGTTATCATAGTAAGCGGCCAATAGCTTCACCCAGACCTACAACATGGCAATCTCCTAGCCATGCTGACAAAAATTTTGCTGCATAAAGTACATTTCTGGCTGAGAAACTATGTAACAAGTTCTCAGTTCTCAAAAATTAAAAAAGATTATTCAGTTAAACTGAAGTTGAAATAAGTTAAAATGTATGTAGTTTCAGGCTTCAAAGCATTAAGCCTTTTCACAAATAATATACACAAGTGCAAGCCTTTGTATGAAGCCTAGTATGGCTACTTAACGCACAAAACTAAGTGTGGTTTTTCTCTAGGCCTGAAATACACATTTTGCATGAGAATCAGCTTGATGCTCAAAAGACACAGAGTTGAATAGCTCAGGCCTGTCTGAAGTGGCTAAACTTTTAACCACTTTGGAAAATTAATCTGTTATGTATATTTTTATTAGCACATTATATTACAGCAAGTCCCACAGAACTCAAAGTGATAAACACCATGAAGTGACTCAGATACTCACAGTCTGAAGATGACTAGACCATTCTGAAGACCCACCTTTAAAATCAAGCAGCTCCTTTCTTTTTAGGCAACAGTAGCCTAGACTGCATTCAGGTCAAAGCTCAGCTGGTAATAAAACAAGAGTTTGTAATAAAATAAGAGTTTATTTCAATTATACTTTTAATTTCAGTTTGCTATCACTTCTGCTGCAGGTTTCTTCTTTCATCGCTGCAGCTACTGAAGTGCAAAAGCACAAAAGGACAGTTGAGTTTAGGTTGAATTGTGGTTATCAGTGGAAACCTGAACATCAAAGCAAACATAACATTCTTCCCCAAATAGGGGATTCAATCCAACAGGCTTTTCCATTCATATTTCCTGAAAATGTTCATGATCTCAGAAGTAGAATGTAAAGTTGTTATGCTGATTTACTCTGCACTACCATAGTCATGGAGTCAGTTATGTCTGTTCAAAAAGTTAAATCATGTGGGAAAGAAATTAGAAAGCAGGTAACAGTTCAAAGCTAAAAGCTAAAGGTATCAGAAGAGAGTGGTAGTTTTATAAGCCATTATGTCCATGACCCAACAGTCCATCATCATCTTTAAGCGCACAAACATCAGTTCACAGCAGTCTTACAAGTCATCGCTTGTAATTAACCAGTTTTCTTCCTTTATAGCTTATTTTGAAACTGCTTTCCTATTATTGCAAGTTCTTTTATCTATATGGGTGCATTTGCTTTCATAAATGATCAAAAAGCAATGCATTTGCTTTAAGGGCAGATATGCACCTCATCTAAACTTCGCACTTCCTTTGAAAGAACTCTTTTAAAGTGCAGAGGGTATCAGTGAAGATGTCATTTCTTTTCTAAAATTAGAGCTCCAAAAACTGAAAAATCAAAAAAATCTGAATTTTGTACCGCATTTAGTCTGAAAAATCAAGTTCTCAAAATTTAAAAAACAGATGAGGCAACATACCATTGCCTCAGTCCTATGTACACAATTTCACAAAGTGTGATATGGAAAATCTCCTTGGAGTTTTTCAGGATTCATCTGGACAAAGCCATGGCTGATCAGACCTTGTGCTGTCAGTAGCCTTGCTGCAAGTAAGAAATTGGATGAGGTACTGCCAGTGGTCCCTTCCAGCAATACAACATCTGTGATTCAGTTAAATATGACTGATCACTGTAAACCACTGGCACTATCTAGGAAAAATAAAATGAGCAGCAGTAATGACTGCAAGGAGCCTGAGGTTGGGAATGGCCTTCAAAGTGCTTCAAATATCTTTGTCTCTTTTTCTAATTGTCTCACTGTGGCTCAGACTTCCTGTCTTATTAAATCACAGAGGAAAATACCTGCAATAAGTGAGTGCTTTACATAACTTCATTACAAAATCCAACAGAAACAAGGTAATTTTTCCTTGAAGAACAGAGTTGCCTATAAGCCATTGCATAGTTGTTTATGCTTTGGTTAAAGGAAAAAACGTAGTTTTGATGATTCTGAATAGCGAAGTCTTTAGTCTTTAACTTCTTGTGTTCCAGTCTGTTATTGCAGGATAAAAACCATGACAAATATAATTTGAACTATAGTATATCTTGGACTGAATTTTCAATAGCATCCTCTGAACAAATCTATGAGTTTTGTAACAGGTATTGATCAAATTCAGCTGAACAACAACACTAATTCCTTTTGGAAAACCTGATAACAATGCACAATATATACACCAGGGTGATTTTCATACAAACAGAGTGATGTTTAAAAATATGTTCGACCCTTCTCTTCTGATGGAGACTAGTACTTATTGACCTAAAAAGTACCTAAGCTGCTGTTGATAAGAAGAATTACAGCCATTCAGGAATGCTTAATACTCCAAGCAAACTAGCAAGCAAATGCTGACAGCATTGCCACCTTCAGAACAGCGTTTATAAAAAGACTTTTTTTTTTAGTATTTTCCATATCTTATCTACCCAATAAAACTCAAATGCTCTGGTTTCTGATCTCCTCTGCCTGTCAGCCATGACCTTTAAAGATGAAATTTAAATCAACAATGTTTTTCAATAAAATTATCAATATTATCTCACATTATACTAAAAGATCAAGAACTGTTACTTCTCCTTTTTATAGAAGTGTACCTTGTCACCCAGAAACATTACAAGAGCTGATCCAGAAAATTAAAAACGCTTAAAGTGAGATCCAAAGCCAGTTGAAGTCAACAAAAGTATCTGGAAATACTTCACTTCTGAGCCTAATTTGCATTAAACTGACCTTTTCATTTTCTGGCTAATTTTGCATCTGTAAACATAAACCACACAGTTCAGCTAATCACAGGTGAGGTTATATATAGGCACTCGGTACTAGTGATAATTACACCTGAAAATAGTTCTACTGTGACTTTTCATAAATGTTTTGAAAGGTAATGTCGCAAAGGACAAACAAAAAAATTTCAAGACATGATAAGGTCTGGGGTACTGAGTTTCCCCCCCCCCCCTTTTATCCAGTTCAGTGAATTCATCAAGGCATGAGTACTAGAAGCTCAGATGGTAGTCCCCGCCAACATCTCTTCTTTCAATATGACAAATTTCCCAATAATCTAAGTTTATGAGTAAAGCCCAACACAATTTCCTACACACCTCACCATCACAACAGTGTTCACACCAACTTCTTTCTTTGTATATAATTTTACCATATCTTAGATTTGAAAGTGTTAAGAGCAAATATAGTTCCGTATTTTCCACAATGTGAATGTTTTATGCTTTAAAGGATCAAGTGTCTCAAAAATTTTCTTGGCATTACTTCTGAATTCACTATATTCTTCTAAAGAGTTTATCTTCTTATTTATTGTATTTTGCAAAATTTAAAGTACTTGTAAGAGTGAAAAGAGATAATGAATACTGTCTGTAAATCCATCATCAAAAGCATGAACTCTGAAAGGAAAGAAATACTAAAGTTAAAGGTGATTTTTTGGCACGGGAATAAATGGTTCTCTGTTAATGAATTCTCTGTGTGCTTGAATCTGGAGGTTTAATTCTGCTTAAGTCTAGAGGTTTATTTCTACTTGGATGAGTTCTGGAACTTCTTTTTTGAGTGACACAAGAGAGAAAACACATAACTGGTGTTAAAAATTAGAGTTTCTATCAATGTATGAAAAAGATCAGGTAGTCTGGCTGTCTGCAAAGCAGTAAAATGGCCCCAGTAAGCCAAGTGGCCCCTTTCTGGTGTATATTCCTACTTATTTTGACAATAGCTCTAGGCAAGAAAACTTAAACCTCTGAAGTATTAGCACTGCAAAACTTGGAAAGCTCTTCATAATGGGTGACAGTTGTATTACTTTTTAACCCAATGAAAATGTTTATTTGCTTTATTACACAGAATTTTATCTCATACATAGTAAATATTTTTATTTGGAGTAAATCTACACAGAAGAAATGTGTATTAGAACCAAAGACATACATCACTGAAGCAGAAAAACATTTGAGAGGAGGAAAAGGTGGTATTTATCTAACATAAAATTTCTGTGCTAAATATCTTTTCTAAATGGAAAAAGAATTGTCCTGAGTTACCAGGTGTTGTTGCATTATGGACATGCCACTGCAATCCACTTGGGGAAAACCTGGGGTGGAACTTCAACGGAAATTCTCTTCTGAGCCTTATGTTTCAACAGCATACTGATTTTGCTTCTGACTAATTTAATTTTTGATGATCCCTTCTCTTCACTGAGAATCTGATAACCTTTCTCTTTATCCCAGAATTTTAAGGGGGAAAATGTAGCTGATGCTTTATCTTCTACTCTGCCTTTAAAACTCTTTAACCTCTCTACTCCCTCCTAGTCAGGAAAGCCCTGCCTGAGAACTTGAAGAACACAGAACCTTTTTCATTCAGTTGCAAACATCATCACTTGTTGCTTTAACTATTGAAGATATCTTTATTGTTTATGTAGTGCTCTTTGATATGAGAAACATTTTAAGGTATTCTACACAAATTTTACTCATTTTTCATGTGGTCCAAATTCTTGGAAGCATGTCTTAGGAAAAGGAGGCTGCAGTATTACCAAGATAGAAAACCTACATAATACTGGGGTTTTATGTAGTTTCCTCACACAGGATGTTGAAAATTGGCAGTGCTGGGATCACTACTAATGACTGTAATCTTGCAAGTCATTCTCTTAATTCACCAGAACTGCTGTTGAAGCCTTTTTATGCTATTGGATTCTGTTCTGTAGGCTGTAATAAACAAATCAAAGAGAAGTTTCACATTTGATCCGTGAGGTATTTTAAGTCAATATAAGCCTCCAAGCAGAGGAGTTAATTCAACACTTGTAAACAGTCAATCAGACAAGTATTCATTAGTAGAGGCCAGGGTAAGAACCAGTACATGAATTCTGGGATGTTCTTGTTTTCATTATCTTTGCAACAAACTGAATGCCACTAATGGGAAGACAAAATAGGTGAGAAGCTGATTCAGAATGAGGAATCCAGAGAGAACATCTGTGAGGCTCCTTGAAAGCCTATGGTTACTGAAAATTGTTGACTTGATTGTTTAATACCTCCTGTCTTAAAACTAGGATATCTTTTGCTCATGGACTTTGAAACACTGATGCATTCTTAATACACTGCCTTTTTCTTTGTTTAAATCTCTAATTGCTTCCACCTATTATCCTCCACTGCAGCAGTTAATTAGCTGCTTCATTTACAAATGTTTACATTTGGTTTTAAACTGCACTTAAGGAAGCAATATTTTGTGGACAGGAATTTGATGTCACCAGAGAATCTCCTTATTTAATCTTTTCTTGATTTGTTTTTCAACTAAATTAGCTGAAAGTTAGTTGGCAGAGTCACATATAAGGACGTGAGGGTGTCATGAGACACTTTGCTATGTAAGTCTAAGAGCTACTAGCAGCTCTACCGTGCTAATTTTTACCAGGACAGCCTGGGCAGACCAGCCCAAGCATTCAACATGACCTACACTCCCACCACATTTTCAGTGAAAGATACAGCCTGCATGGCTGTAGCCTTTTCTACACCATGAGACAGTGTTCAACAAGACAACAGATTCCCAGAAGCGCAATGATGTTGCTGCTTACATCTTCACCTGTCTTTACTCCTTCAAAGAACTTCTAGAATCTTCCCAAATGCTTCTGGGAATTCAGCACCATAGAGTATAGCATTATTAGCATTCACAGCTCCCTTATTCCGTGTGTCTGGCATCTGTATTTTGAAAGTAACTAAATGCAGGTCAAGTCAATGACCATTTTTACACCAGCACAGAGTTAACTCCTCTAGAGAAGCAACGCAACACCCACACAGGCTGTGAAGCAATAACCCAGCAGGCAACTTGCATGCTTGTCTAAACTGTGCTGTCTAGGCCTGAGGAAAGTGTCATTTCTGTCTCCCGCAGATGCAGTCTTCAGCCATCTGAAGACATTTACTGTGGTTAATTTACTGAGAAAAATGTGGTGTTTTATGTTGCTGTCAAAAGTAGCCCTTGTTAATTTTTTGAGTGCTGAGACATCAGCACTCTTTCCCTGATGATTTGTAGTGTTACAGTTCATCAGCAATTGAGACTAACTTTGCTGCTTTCCCCTGACTGTTTAGCTGTTAAAAAGGAAAGGACTAAGAGGCAAAGGAAAAATTCTACTCCAAAGCTGATTAACGGTATTTATATTTGTCTCACACGTGGCCAAGAATCAGTTGCACACATAGCACATTTAATGTCTGGCTCAGAAGATGTTCATTTACATCTATTTTTTTTTTAGGTGATCCTTCATATCAGCAGTGTGTCTCTACTGTGATTGAAATGCTAGGTTTTAATACAGCAGTATTCACATGCTGGATGTGGGGAGGGGAGAATAGGGTACTTTATCAAGTGGTCTCATTTATATTTGTTTATTTCAATATTCATGATGGGCTGACAAGTTTATGAGTTCAGTTCGGGGGATGAAAAATATTAAAAGGGCTTGTGGTAACATTGATCCTGAAAAGATTTCAGTTCAAATTTTGCAGACAAAACTTGGATTCATCAACACCCCCATATGAGTGATCAACCTTTAAAATACATAGGAGTGGTTTCAAGCTTCACTTTATTGTAACAACATGTCAGCCAGAGAGTTATTAGTGAGCAGATAAAAGTGATGCAGTTAGTTAGATTTGAAGGTCTCAGGACTGAAAAGTAGGAAATAAGAATCATAAATGCTGCAGCTGAAGTTATCAAGACTAGAATTTGCCATCGTTCAGAAGTACAAGGTGAAAATGGAGAATGTGATAACATGATAAATGGGAATGATCATATCTGTGACAGTCTTTTGATCTTCAAAGAACAGAGGGCTTGAATTTTGCTGATGAATCTTGCTAAAATTACTTTATGTCATTTAAACTCTATGTGGCACAAGACTCCAGAAAGCTTTAAGGTGATATGGAAAACAGGGCATTGCGAGACTTCTGATCACTTTTGCATCCAAGATGATAGGAAAAACAAACTGCAACCGATGGGATTTGCACTGACAAGTAGGCTTTTACTGTTTCTCATGATCTTAGGATTTCTTGGGCTTTCAAGCAGCTTTTGGAAATAAGGCTCATGTATCTTTCAGACACAGTGCCTTTCAGAGAATTATAACTTCTCCAGTTCAGTGAGGAAAACATGAATTCTCCAGCATCAAGTAAATTCTGCTGCTAGATTTTAAGGCTTGATTTGCTACAGTGATTTGACCTGTATCTTCTCATCTTTATTTGTTGAAGTATGACTTCAAACCGGTGGTTAGAATAAGCAGAGGTACATGAAAACTGGCCCTTCTCCACAAAAAGCTAAAGCAGGGATTTCTCTGTGTGACATCTGTGATCACCAGACTTGCTCAGCAGCTCTCTAAATCTGCTCTGCTTTACGTCCTGTTTCTTCAGGGCAGTCAAATACTGCTGGCCATAGAGGTCAGTGAGGGAAGATAGACTGACCTGAGTAACCTAAGAAGAGATGTCTGTAGCATCAGGGTCCCAGCTCATGCAGCATCATCTGGACTCTTTGAATATAAAAGAGAGCTGTCTGAAATGGTACCAAAGTAACACAGGGGTTCCTCTGTTTCTTAAGCAAAAGGCACTGTGCTGGGAGGACAGCTATTCCCTTTCTCCTGAGGGTGGCACCCTGACAGAAAGAAAGAAGTATCCTGCATATAAGACACTCCCACCAAAGAGGAAGGAATGGGACTCAGAATGGTGAAGGGGAGCCATAACCTCAAACTGTTAGGGTTAGGAGCACTTAGGGTAAGTGCAACTAAAGACAAGATGGTATATCTTTTCAAAGGCTAACTAAACAATCTAAAGCAAATCATTGCCAGCAGATGAGAAATGCAAGTCACAATGAGTAAACATGCATAACTGCTGTATGCTGGCAGAAAAGATTGAGTTTCAAGATTCTCCAAATTTAGCAGAAGGTAAGTAAAAAGTATTTTTTAAAAATCCTGTATCTGAGTTGCGTCCTGCCTATTCTTGACCTGTTTATTTCTAATGAGAATTTTGAGAGAGAGGAATTTTCAAAATTAAGAACTTTTGTGAGTTAGACACCTACCAGAGTTATCACTCTTCCAGTGAATGATAACACCTTTTCTTTGACTAAGACAGAGAGGGAGTGAAGAACTAACACATCATCACTGGTATTGTTTATTCCCAGCAGCAGCAGTAACTAGTTCTTGTGGATGAAGGCAAGAACAGTGATCCTCAAAGACCTGATTAAACAGAACCTTATTAACTAGGGTCTTCTGCAAAACATGGATTCTGGAAATAGCAATTTATGTGGGGGAAAAAAATAGTATTTCATGTGTTTATCTTAGATTGTAATAAGTTTAACAAACTCTGCTGACATGGTAGTCACTTCTGTCGATAAAGGTAGATTTTTCTGGCAGAAAAATTGGAGTGTAGAATAATTGTCTGCACCTAACAGAGGAATCTGTTCTTCTAACTAATTAGAATTCCCTGAAGTAAAAAATCGGCATACCTGCAGAACTTATCTATGTACATTCATTAATTATAGGAGACAAATGCAGAGGACTTCCTTGAGGTAGGATTAAAAGATGTGCAGAAGTTCATCAAGGACAGCCAGGTTTGTTATAACTGGAACTCTGGTCATGACAGTCACCTTAGCACTTTGACTGCAAGGAATCTGTGGCATTACAAATGTGTGCTGCTGTGCATGTCACATACCAAACGAGTGTAATTTCCTTCTAAAAATACCACACAAGGATAGTGACTAAAAGGATTTTTTTTAATATAGTACCATCTCTCTCTCACCCCAGTCATGACCACCTCTGTGTTGCAGTTTGGTCAAGGTTTGCCTGGAGCATAAGCCTGAAAAGGCCCTGCCAGAGACAAGTCAGGGCTTGCCCGAAGCTAAGTTGGGACTGGTTAGACATTAAAGCTGTGCTGACCAAAAAGAAACAATAAGTCAGGCAGAACCAAACAAAAGAAATTTGCAACTAGAGATAGGATGTAATCTGGTGGTGGGATTTAATTACACGGTGTTTACAGTTAGGTAAATGGATTAATATTTGAATGATATGTAAGTTGATGTTTAACTGCTATGTCTCCTGTGAAATGTAAAACCAATCATGTAACCTTGCTTGGAAAATAGTATAAAAGATGCGTTCAAAATGTGGGTCTTTGGGTACCTGTCTTGGGACAGGAGTCCACAGGGACCCCGGGCCCTGAATAAAGCACCGCATAAACTGACACTCTGTTAGTTTGTGTTCTCATTACGGGCAACATCTGTGCTACCCAAAACACAGGTACATAGCACCAAATCAGAGGAGTATACCACATACTCAGGTTTGCTCATTTGGCAATACTTAAAATATTCATTCTGGATACTCATTCTGGAAGTCTTGCATCAGAAAATGTTTCACTTAATCTGAAGGCTATACTGTTTGTAGAAGGTCCTTGGCTTATCTGAACTTGTCCAGTTTGACCAGCTAAAAACACCCAATCTTCAAATGCTGTGCATATTGAATATCTACCTGTATAAACAAATGCATTACACAAATGATAAATTAAATACTTATATATTGATTTTTTTATTTGAATCTGAAGTTTCCTGTCACGTGGAGACATATGGTAAATATATAAATGTTTATTGAGGATTTTCTAACTGATGGCATGTTTATCAGGTATGTTTTTTTCTACACCTGTAGCAAACTTTTGCTGCAATTTGTCTGTAACCATTTCAGATCACAAGTCCTGTAAGAATCCTTTTTAGCATGGTGCTCCAGAACTTTCAATATCACCAGGAACCAGCAGAGGACACTGTTACCTACAATGCTTAAGAAGAAACTTATTTTGTCAATAGTTTCTTTTAACTGATTTCAAGCATCAGTAGAATAGTCTGTTTCCTCCTGTCTGTCTTGCTGGGAATTATTTTCTTAGCTGTTGCCTAGTAATTATTTATCTACAAAGAGATGTCTTAAAACATAAAACTTTATAATGAAAAGAAAGTCACTTCATTTTTCTGTTCCTAGTGCCTCGGGATATGGCAGGGAAAGGCATGTCCAAGCTTCAACAAGTTGCACTAAGCTATGGCATCTGTTTCACAGATTTTTCATTCAACTTGCAGGTCAGAAAAAGTCCATTCAAACAAAACACTGAAGATATAAAACTCCTTTCACTGAGAAAAAACAAGCAGCCCTTGAGCCAATGATGAGAGAGAACAAGCTGAGGCAAAGCAGGAGGACTCCTTAGGAAGGAAGAACTGCAGGATCAAGCACAACTGAGTGAAAGAATTTTGCACGAGAGGATGAAAAGCTGGAACAACAACTCCAACTGTTGGCTGAAAGCCTCAAATCTCTGATGCCAAATGTCTGAATCTTCTGAAAGTCCTTGATACAGAATCACAGCCAATACAACCATGACATGTTTGGACATGACTGCAAATTCCCATCTGCTTTATTAAGCTATGCTAATTTGATCTTTCACATCCTTGAAGTTAACTACAAATGGAAGACTTTCTATCTTGCCAATGCCAATCATTATTACCTGCCAGGGCTGGCAAATGGGAATTGTACGGACACAAACGGATTCAGAAACCCAACACAGGATGCAAAGCCACTTGCAGTTTGACATTAATCCTAACAATAAGAGCAATGGAACGCTTAAAGTAATATTATTTTACTATATCAGTGATTGGATAATGGAATGAAGTGAGTTAAAATACCAAAGACCTATAACATGTTGGAGAGACTGCAGAATCTACACCTCTTGATCCATCAGGCATCTAGAGCCGGAAAATTAGAATGTGCCTTGTAATAACTCAGCTGACTGAAATGTACAAAATCAGCAAAAATTTTAAATTGGTTGGGTTTTTTACTGCATTGGTCATTTATTAACAATTTTGGCTTTTTATATATGTTCCATTATGAATTTTGTGAATGCATTCTATTTATACTTGTGTTATCTGAAGAATAGGTAGCAGAAATAGTTGTATGCTAGTGCTCTTGCCATCTGTAAAGGTACTCTGAAACAAATTCAGTTTTGAGATGACTTCAGTAATGACCTTACAGTGAACTTTTGTAGGAATGGCATATTTTAAAATGAGAAAAAAAAAGAGAAAGTAAAAGGTCACAAAAAGAACCCTTACATTTTAAAAATTGGCCAACTAGAAATTTTAAAATCTCATAAATCACTTTCTCTGCTATCTCTTGTAGTCTTGCTTTCAGTGTAACCAAGAACTTTCTGGTCTGCAGAAAACTGCACCATCCTCTTTAGCCTTTGTGTTTTCACTGTCCTGTCTCAGGTGTGGGTTTTGTCTGCTCCCTGTTCCTCCCAGTAGAGTCTCCCTATGAAATGCAGGCTCAGGTTCTTTGCTTCTACGTCCAGTCTGTGGGCTCCACGAGCCCTCCAGAAGCAATCTCAACTACTTCCAAGAGAAAGGACAATCTGCCTTGAAGGGTCTGATCCACTTACTTGCTTTTAGAAGGACCATAGCACAAAGCAAAAAAAGAGAAACAAATAGATGCTCTCTATTCCACTCTGCAATTCCTTGGATTTGCATTGTGGCCCAATATAAATAATCCTTGCGGTTCCCTACTCTTCATGCACACAAAGAGCTTTTTTTAAAAACAAATAAATTGCTGTGTCTTCTGCCTTACAGTAAAACCATATAAGAAAAATTCTTAGAGATCGGAAATAATAACTATAACTATTTGTATTGTCTTACTTTCATCATATGCATCTGATAAACTTTTATTTCTCACTTGGACTGTTAGCTTTTGAAAAGACAGCACACCCCTGAAAGCAAAGAAAACAAATGCAGTAAAGCTTAAAATAAAAATTGAACTCATTTAAAATATTTCAGTATTCTAGTCTTGAATCAAATATGCTGTAAACAACTGCTAGTCTTTCTGGTCATTATTGTCATGCATGGTCTTTAAGAGACCTGAAAGAAAGAAAATTTGGTCAGATCTAGAAGTAAAGCAGCCTGAAGGGTTTCAATGCATTTGCCTTGAAATTTGTTTTCATTAAGTAGGAGAGTAACTGCAGAAACTTTGCACAGCGTTATCTTTATGAACTGAATTGTTTGGAACTGGAGATTAGGTTGGCCAGGGAGTGGGGAGGAAGAATCCACTCACACAGCTGGGAAAATGTCTCAGACGCTTTTTACCGCCCTGTAATTCTTACTAAAGTAATTTCATCTTTAACAAAGGGTCATTTCCCCAAAATTAGTTTTGACAAGGTTTTAGTAATAGCTCTTACAGTTACACTGAAGTGTATAATTTCCAAGGAAAGTCTCTCTGATTCCAGAACATGCAAGTTATTGGTACAGCACCGTGCATCTCCCAGCAGAGCCATTGACTGTCAGCTTGATGGCAACCTTTCTAGGTTCTTTCTTAGGAAAGACTCATGGAGGGGTGCACCTCAAATGGAATTTCTGTTCTCCAGGCAGTCTTGGTTTTCACCGCTACCTAGAATCTCACCCATTGCAAGCCTCAGTCAAGCACCATGTACAGCACGATAAGTGAGTGATGGGAAAGACATGAAAGATGGGGTAGTGGGAGGGACTGAGGGAATGGTTCTGAGTACACGATCCGTTGTAGATAGTAAGCTGGTGTTAACTGCAATAGCACATAGGATTGCCAGAGCTCAGGACAGGCAAGAAGGAGAGATGGAGTTGGAAAAAGAGGACTCACTAAAGCACCTTATCAGGGAGCAGCAGGAGGACTGTAAACAACACAGGAAATAATAAAAATAAAGCACAAAGAAACATGGGCTTAAATACAGAATGGAGCTGGAATGAACTATTATGAGTAGGAAAATGGACTTTTCAGGTTGGTTAGATGGGCATAAAAAGTTTATGTCAAAGCATAAAACCTAGTAACCTTTCTTTTGGTTTATACTACTTCTGAAGCTTCCTTGAAAACATCTTTCTCTGTCCCAAAGCCCAGACAGCCATGAAATGAGAAATTGTGCAAGATGACTCCTCTTGCTGGTTCAGTAGGTGTTCTTTTTGATGCTGGGGCTGCTACAGATCCTGCCAATGCAAGTACGTGATTACAAAGTTCAGACTGCTGCCTTTAATTCTTGTGCTTTGTAACTCCTTGCTCAGTCTCCTGACTCCTGCTACAGATGCCAGAAGATTTCTCAATCTAGATTTCTCCCCTAGATTTCTTTAGGGAACATTTCTCCATCAGAGGACCTCAGAAAGAATCAGAGGAACTCCAATGCCATCCATGCATGATTTGACAAATTGCATCAGCTATTCTTTTGCTTTCCATCTACCATTTCCTTCAGTGGAAAAAGAAAATATCAAAAATGGAAAAAAATCTTTGAAAATTAGAATCTCAAGTGAGTCAAATGGTTTTGCTAGACCATGAGCTTTCTTAAGAGAGTCAAGAAATAGAGAGTTAATGACAGCTTTCCTAATTATCTTTAAATACAACAACATGAAGTCTTGGATATTGCATCATTCAGAGCTGCAAGTTTTAAATCAGATTTAAAAGTGCCTCAGCCTTCATTCTACCGTAGCTTAGTGTGGAGAATCCCCTTCAGGAGCCACCAGGGCTCAGGTCCTGTCTTGTCAATGATTGCAGCTGAACTAAGTGCTACCAAATTTTAAAAATTGTTTGACACTTTATGACAGTCCAAACCAGGCAGGTGGCTGTCAGCTCTCCATGTGGGCTGCCAGGATGGAATATTAAACTAACCTGAGCATTTGTTTCTGGTCTGCTCTTGTCAAAATTGATTTGTGTGTGAAACTTCCCAGTTCTCAGCCTGTATGTGTAATACATTTCTCCACCCAAGTGCCTTGAATGATCTGCTAAAGAAACAGCCGTAGGGATTTCTTCAGATACAGGGAGAACAGCATGAATTCTCACTTTCTGGAGAGACTCAGCCAAATACCAGTGACCGTATCCAGTATATGTGAATCCAAATAAAGGATGCAGAGAACTTACTTCATGTCAGATACTAACTGTTCACCCTCAGGGGTCAGGAAAGGATATTCTACCCAATAGTAGGGGGAATAGGGGCTAGTATACCTCTCCAGTCTTTTTATTACTTTTCTGGAAATTAGCTTTTGACAGTGCTATGATACAGACTCTGTGACCTGTCAAATTAAGTATTTCAATGTAATTTGAAGGTGAAATTATTCGGGTTTTTTCCTCTTTGAATTTTGAGAGATCTTTCCCCTGAAAGTCAAGAATTATATTTTGGGTGTAAAGCCATGTGCTCCTAGCAACACAAATACAATTTTATTCATGTTTACTAAGTAAAAAAAATATGTGGTATGTGATTCAGTTTCAGTTTGAAGCTTCAGATGGAATTAATACAGTTCAATGTTAGATCTCTTCCTTCCTGGAGGAATTCTATGTAATTCTTAATAAACATGATAATTCTTGCAACTTGTGTTTCTGACACTGGACATAATTTTCATTAAATGCATGTAAACTTTGTAAGCACTCTCTCCAAACTGGTGCACCAGGGACTCATTTTAGCCTTCCACTCATCCACATACAGCATTATTCTGATCCAGGGGACAGCATGTTATCCCTGACAAAGTGTTCAGAAAGTGTTGCCAGTGCAGATACAAATCCATTACACCAATATTTATGGGTGATTGAATCTGATGAACAAAAGTTTTCTTCACTTTCTTTCCTTGATTCTTACAGCCATATCTGGATAAACAGCAGGAAATTAGAAATGGCTGCTTTGTACAACCCTACAAGACATTGATACCATACCTACAGAATAAACCACAGCAAGCCCACTTATTGTTTTCCACTGAACATATGGAAAAAGAGGGATGATTTGTTGCTTCTAATGCTACTCTTTGTGTTACTGTGGACCCAAAGGAGCCCACAGACCACTGTAAATTGTGCAAATGTAGTGAAGCATAACATTTTCTGAAAAGGTTGTGATGCCAGGTATTAGGTAAATACAAAGTGGAGGAATTATCATTATCACGTTTACACAGCTTGGGTTCTGAACCTACACAATTCACCAGAGGCCACATAAGAAGTGTATGTCAAAACCACAAAGTAAAAAACAGGTTTTCTGAGTCCTGTACAAAAGCCTTACTAACAAGGCCATTCTTTCATGTTTTCTGTTTTTCAGCAGCAGTTGATGGCTTGTAAGTACTGACAGAGTGTGCAGTTTACAAGTCACAAATTTCCTAACACTTAATAGCAAAAGAGGATGCCTACAAAAGGTCAGCCAAAAAAATAAATAAGTAAAGCATGTGATGACAGAAATAATTACTGGAGACAGAGAACTCTGGCACTGGACAGAAAATTCTGCCAGTAAATCATCCCGTTAATACAAATACACATGTTGTACTTTGATAAAGTCTCTGTGTGTAGGAATAGACTTACTCCAAAACATAAATCGTTCAGACAAATTATTAATTTAGATATAAGGAGAAAGCCAACTGGATGCACAATTAAATGTGAAGGATTTTTTTGTTTGTTTGTTTGTTTCTAAGAGTAAATTCTCAGGTGGGGAAAATCTCTCATGGAAGTACTAGTTCAGCTACACTGTCTCAGTCAACCAACAGATCATCCTATATGAAAAAGTGGTATATGGATGAAGACAGTTTTATGAAGTTCATTTATACACTAAATAAGCAATATTTCAACATATTCTGGGACAGGTTCTGCTTTCATTCAGAGATTTCCATCTTTTCATCCCTTTGAGGCTCCTTTCACTTCATCACTTCTGGGATAGATGTGAAAAAGTAGCACAGAACAGACAGTAACCACAAAGTGAAGCACAACAAGCTTCAGTAATTTTCTCCAAGAAAATGAGAGGGACCAGGCTAAAAGAAACTTGAAGAAATGAGACAGGTTCAGACAGCAACCATAGTCTTCTCCTGGTCAGCTGATTATGGGAGATACTAGTAATATAAATAGCACCTTCCCAGAAAATTAAGAACGTATAAGGTATTGCTTTGCACACGTAAGTCAGTAACAGCCTAAGAAGAGAGCTCTGCCGTCTCTTTTACACAAATTCATCCTCTTGAGATGTTTTTAATCCCTTTCAGTCTGTCATTGATATTTTTGATTATTTTTTTTTCTCATTGTGCTCCATTTGTGTTGTCTGTCTAACACATCTGAACCAATTCAGCTAACATTTTAGCACTTAGATGAGGCATAATCACAGACCTACAGGGTCTTTCTTACTTTCCCAGGGCCTAACTATCTGGTATTAATTCACTCAAAACCAAATTCATATTGACTGGTGTGAAACTAGAAAGCTGAGAAGACACAAATAGTGTATGGTGAGAGTAACTGAGTTCAAAATGCTGCCATGTCACAGCTCAGCTGCAGTTTCCAAAGACTGACACTATGCAGAATTGCTGGGGCTCTCAGAGAGGATCCCTTCTTTCCTTCCAGCTCCTTTTGTATCCTGTATCCAGGAGCGGTGCTTGCACAAATGAAGGTGGAAATACAATTTCATCCACTGGCTGCTTCCTACTATCACCATAAAATGCAGGGATTTTCTCCACAAACTTTAAAGTGAGCAGCCAATCAAGTCCACAGGCACACAAAGAGGGAGAGAATACAAGTCTCAGATACCATGAGGCTTTCTATTTCCAGAAAAGCAAGGGTTTAATCTATTTTTGCATGCTTATCATGCAGAAGAGGCAGACCAAACCTTGTACCATAGCAGGGTATTCAGATACCAAGACAGGTTTTTCTAGCACATAATGAAGATAACTTAACGGCACTTTAATTTTGTTCATTCTTTGTGTAAACATTCAGCTGTAAAGGGGCCAGTCTGTAGCAATTCATTACAAATGGACAAAATAGATTCTTCCTTTAGGACAAGGTTCTTCATACAGGTTATAAATCATTTATGTTTGGACCCTTTAATTCAAATATTGTCAGTAGAGTGTAAGTCTACAACAGTGAGTATTGCCAGAAACAACACTAAGGACACTTACTTTAGGATTCACTTTATTTGTTTACCTGAGGTGAGACAGAGGAGGCCAAGGAGTCACTTTTGATAAGCTTGAGCTGTGCCTGTAGGATCCTGTGTCTTAAAACTGTGTGGTTCCTTTTTAGCTGCCATCTGAGGACAAAGATAAAGCTTAAAATTTGGCTTTAAGGCACAACAAACTTGGGTTTTATTTGCTTAGTGTGGAAAGTACATTTAGGAGTTTGCTACACCTCTCATTTTCCTAACTCTACCCAATCTTTGCCTGAAATACTTTTCCAACACAGACATCCAAAGAAAGCAATATATTTATATGATTTTAAATTATTCTTAAACTATATATCACAAAAATGAAATATTCACTTTCATAATTATTTTATTGTGTTCTCAATCTTCATGTAGTAACAGCTCATTCTAAAATTAAATGCTGTGCCATACATTTCAGATTTTACAGATTATGTGATGGTAGTTCTGAAGGCATGCCAACCCCCCTCAAGTTTCAAAACATCGAAATCTTTCACCATTTTTTTAAATAAAAAAAAGAGGTAATATCACATTTCTCAGCCAAACTAGCTCTCAAAAGAACAAAGGTAAAAACAAAATCACTGTTATTTCTACTTATGCCTATTGCTTTGGCTTGATGTATTACTGCTTTACATAATAAAATTTATTTTGCAAGTGAAACTAGAAAGAAAATAAATAGATAGAAAATAAATAATAAACAAACCCAATACATAAAAGCAAACAAAACAAATAAAATAAATATTATGTAAACCAGATACTCTTTTGTTGTTATTATAACACATGCTCCAACTCCTGAATCATCTTTGTTACCCTTTGCTGGAATATGCTATGGTATATCCATGCCCTTCTTGCACTGAGGAGCCCAAAACCAGGCACAGCATACCAGATACCCTGAGGCACCTGATGTGTCTGTTGGGGATGGTCCTGTGCAGTGCTAATGGCTGGATTCAATGATCCTTGTGAGTCCCTTCCAACTCAGCACTGTTGCAGTATGCTGTTAGGATATAAAGTATGCTGAAGTTGTAATGACTGTTTAAAGTGAGCACGCTTCCAAGATGGTGATTGTAACCCTTTGTGTAACCCTTCTTGTTCCCAAAATCCCTCACTGTACCTCGGAATGTCTAAGAGATAACCGAAAGGTCACCTATTGGTCGGTAACCCTTTGTTATCATTGGTTGTGTGTGGAGACCTCCTGAACTCCTACTGGTCACATTGTGATCCTCCCGAAAGCTCTTTAAGCCATTACCAGAACAATGAAACTCTCTCTCTGCCTGCTTCCCTCCTGCCTGGCTGCTGGTGCCCTGGTCTCTTCTGTGGGGGCCATGAGGTGCAGCGGGGTGGGGGGGCCAGGGGGAGGGCACGCTCCCCCTCGGAGCAAGGGGTAAAAGGAAAGGCCTCTTGCTCTGGGGTTCCCTCTCCCTATCCACCTCAGTGGTCGTCACAGCATATTCTGTGATTCTGCGATCTGTCTCACCAGTGCTGATCACCTTCCTTAACCTGCTGGAAACAGATTTCTTAATACAGCCTGTGTAACACAGGCACATTTTCACCTTCTTCTCCATCAGGATCCCCAGGTCTTTGTCTGCAGAGCTGCTCACCAGCCATTTGGCCCTGAGCTTATGCTGGTGCATGGGGTTGTTTCTCCTGCTTTTCAGGTCTTTGTATTTCCTGTTGTTAAATTTCATGAGGCTATTCCTCACCATGTGCAGGACTCAGCTTTCCCCTTTGCTAAACTTCATGAGACTCCTTCTGGCTACACACTCCAGCCTGTCAGGCTGCCTGTGAAAGGCAGCACATTCAGCTTGTTAGCTAACCACTAATCTCCCTGGCCTGGTTCTGCATTAGCCATCAATGTGCTGAGAGTGCGCTGCCCCATCCTTCAGGTCATTCATGGTGGTAGCATGATCAGACCCAGTACTGGCCCCTGAGGCACACTGCTAGTGGCTGGTCTCCTGATGGGCTTCATGGTGCTGCTGACAACAGTCTGAGCACAGCAGTTCAGCTGGTTTTCAATCCCTATACACTTGTCTACCCTTATACTTCATTACCTTGTCCAAGAGGGATGCTATAGAAGGCAATGTTGAAAGCCTTTCTAAACTCAAGATAAACAACATCCACTGCTCTCCCCTCATCTGCCAAGCCAGCCTTCAAATTGCATCAGGCTTTCGCACACTATTTCCCCTTCATAAATCTATGCTGACTACTCCCAAACACCTTCAGAGTGCCATTAGAGTCCTTTTGATGTCAGTAAGAACCCATATCTCTGCCTGTAACTGCAGTCACAGATTCTCTTCTTCTTTCCAATGTGAAGTTTCCCTTTAAACTTTTTCAGATATGACAATTTGCAAAGAAATACGGTGTGAAAGGGAGATCTGGGGATAAACTGGAATTTTTCAAGCAAGTGTCCAAAGACTTAAAAGAAGCAGGCTTTCAATTAAAACAGAAAAGTTATTTCTACATACACTACCAAGAGTAAGTTCATCCAAGAAAATCACGTTGTCCTAATACCAGAAACAAGTTTGCAAGGGTTGATGTGCTGATAACAGGGTGCCATACAATTTTTTGTCATGCATCTTTCTTATCTTACTACCAAAACAAGCTTTTATCCCTTCCATTGCAAAAACTTCACTTGTCTTGATTTAATGTACTTAATATTTCCCCATTGGCAGTGAAGTAAAAGGGGCAATTTCTGAATCATTCTCCACGTTCTCTGATAATGTTTTCTCGTTTAGCAAGAGATGATAACAGTTGATTATTCTCCAACAACTACTATTATTTAAGTAGAAAAAAAGTATGATTATGCAGTAAAAACACCAGTACATATTAAGAATGGGATGATACAAAATTTAGAGTAATATTGAGAGAAAAGAGGTGGAAATTGGGAGATACAATAGACACTAAGAAAAACTGTTCCCTAAGAATATTTTTATAAATAATAATAAAAGTATTGCTATACTTTTAAGACCAGTTCTTTACATAAATCACATCACTGCAGGGGTATTAAGACTATAGAAGTTGAATAATATATAATGAGATCTTCAGTCATGAACCTTTCTTCTTATTGGTAAGACAAGAAAGAAAGCACACATAATAAGTAGTATAGATACAGTGAAATATTACAATCTCATAAATTAATTTACCTCTTTATTACTAACTAAATAACATACCTAAAAGCACACCTTTTATTTATATTCAAAAATGCCTCCTGTTTCAAAGGCTTAGAATTATGCTGTCTGAAACAGCACCTATACCCTGCCCAGTTTAGTATTCTCAAAGTTCATTCTCCATTCTATCTTGTACAATTTTTACAGAACTTATTCCATGCCTGAGAAGAGGCAGAACACCACAAACTACAGGAAAGCAGCTCCTCTCACCCTTTCTATTGATATTACAGATGCTGTAGAGTAGATCTGCCCACAGAAGTTCTGATCAAGGCCTGACCTAGAAAGGAACTGCTCCTTGCCTGCGAATCTTGAAAAAAATCCATCCAGCAAAGAGGACAAAATTCTAAGAGGCTAAAAGAACATCTAATGGAAGTGAAACACTGCTTCATGTCATTCTGATTCCAAAGGGAACCTGGAAGCCTTGCATTACAGCAGCCTGTGGGTGACCTGAGGAGTGAAGAGGCTAGCAGCCAAACCGGCCAAAAAGAGGGCAGAAAGATATTTAATATTCTTTGAAAACTTTATCAGTGTTGCCACATTTCCACAGGGTGTTTCACCTTCAGTGCATCAGCACTCTGTGGTAGAAAAGTGCCTGTATGGAAAATTTCTGCTGATCCTGGTATGACTGCATTTAGATCTGCTCTTTTTCCCCGATGCTTGCTGATTTCAAAAGGGTTTAGAATTCAGATCCTGAACAATTTTTTAGAAGACCATCATCAAAACTGTAAAACTTTATAAATTAAAACAGAATTTATTAAATAGAGACCATTTTCTACTCTCTTATAGTAATCCTCTCTATATAACTGTAGAAATTTTAGAATTTGAAATGGAAATCTAAACTTTGAAAAATTATACTGATGCATGTATAGACACATATTCTTCTCGACCCTTAGCAGTTTTTGATATAACAGAACAGTTGCACAGGTAACCCGAAGTAGCACTGATGGAAGTAGCAGTGCTCTGAGCAGGAGGTTGGACTAGAGACATCCAGAGGAGGAAGCTTTTCAACCAAGAATTCCCAGTGCTACCTTACTTTTACTGTGGAAAACCCGATGTTGGAAAGGCAACCACTAATTTAAACACCTTTGAGTGGTTCTAGAAGAACATACTGTGAAATAATATGTTCTGAACAGTAAAGCAAAAGCCTTACTATAAAGTAATATTTTACAGAACTGCAGCTACAAATATAATTACATTCAAATGTAATATAAATTTACACTAATTCATGTTATTTTCTTTTTAAAACAAAATCAAACTGATTTCACTGTTCAGTCTGAGTACAATTCAAAATGGTTATGAGTATTTCCTTTTGAGGTCAATGGAGCCTATTGTTTTCTGCTTAATTCATAATTTTATCAGAAATGTCATGAAAAATCTGCATTTACCCATTTAAATCTGAGAATATTTTTTCTAAGCTAAATTTGCTGTAGGTACAAACTAATCAGTCAGTGTTTCGATTTTATTATTTATCTGCATTAAAAACTCCCACAGCATGTAACTTGACTGTCTGACAGAAAAATAGGCTGTTCAGGCTAGATAAAGTAACATGCTACAAGGAGAGAGATCATTATCTCAACCATTTTAAATTGAATGGTGCTAACACTTAGCATGCAAGCTGAAAAAACAAAGACCCGGCTGCCAATATTTGTTAATCATTTGAATTCACTAAATCCCTTGTGCACTGGGAGAAATACAGAACAAAATTAAAGTGCACATTTAAATATACAATATTTTCAAGACCAAGGGGTGAACTTGCAAAAAAAAAGACTATGAACTATATTTCTATGTAACTTGTAATGGAAATGGACTCCAAGTATATAAGAATAAAAAGGACTTGATAAGAAAAGCAGGTCCTGTAGTTGTTGAAAAACAGCAGTGTTACCTATTTCCTCTCTTCAGGAGTTAGACTCTTGAAAACCCTGACAGAGTTGTGTTACTCAGCCTTGACCCCCTCAGCAGTGATGAGAGCTGATAAGAAATATGCTCAGTCATCCATATTCTCTCTACACCTACATTACCTTTTAGGGCACATGAATGCGTACAGATAAATGCTTTGGATTTAGGCCTATGTGTTTAAGCATAAGTACTTCACAGAATAATCAAAGGGTTTAGGTTGAAAGGGAACTGTGACTGTCATTTAGGCCTTCCTCTGAGGCTAACTTCAAAAACTAGATCAGAGGTTCCACCCCAGCTCTGCACATCAGTTCCAATGCACTATTTGAGATGCTCTACTCACAGTAATAATTTTCCTTGCCCACACAGAATCACAGAATACAGCTGTAACAGATCTTTGTCCACCAGCTTGCAAACTTCTCTCACACTAGTATTTCATAGTTCTGTTTGAATATAATGCCCCAGAAAAACTAAAGAAACAACAGCACTTGAGACGGTGAAATGGACATTTGGAAAATTATACACAGGAACAGTGACTTTTGTCATGGAGAGAATGTTTTAGCCTGTGCTCAAGGAGTATGTCCATCTGGCAACTATAAAGAATTCAAAGCATAGATTGGTTTGGGTTTGAAGGGATTTTAAAGGTCATATAATTCTAACCTCTCTGCCATGGGCAGGGACACCTTCCACTAGACCAAGTTGTTCCAAGCCCCATCCCTCCCCAGCCTTGAACACTTCCAGAGATGGGGCATCCACAGCTTCTCTGGGCAACCTGTTCCAGTGCCTCACCACCCTCACAGTAAAGAATTTCTTCCTATTATCTAATCTAAACCCACACTCTTTCAGTTTAAAGTCATTGTCTCTTGTCCTATCACTACATTCCCTTGTAAAACATCCCTCTCCAGCTTTCTTGTAAATTCCTTTATGTACTGTAAGGCTGCTTTAAGGTCTACCTAGAGCCTTATCCATGCTGAACAGCCACAGCTCTTTCAACCTGTCTTCATAGAACAGGTGCTCCATCCCTCTGATCACCTTTGTGACCTTCCTCTGTACTTGGTCCAACAGATCAATGTCCTTCCTGTGCTGAGGACCCCAGAGCCAGATGCAGCACTCCAGGTGGGGTCTCCCTAGAGCAGAGTAAAGGGGCAGAATCACCTCCTTTGACCTGCTGGCCACACTGTTTTTGATACAGCCCAGGAAACATTTGGCTTTCTGGGCTGTGAGTGCACATTGATGGCTCATGTTGAGCTTCTTGTCCACCAACACACCCAAGTCCTTCTCCTGAGGGCTGCTCTCTTAATACATTCTCTGCCCAGGCTGTATTTGTGATTAAAACTGAGCTCAGAAAGCACTATATCTTTTGGCAGCTTAATCAGCTTGGTAGGCCAACACTGCACAGCTGAACATATCTACCTGTGGTGCAAAAAGACATCTTGCGTTGATAGTCCAGGTGTGAAACAGGAGACAACATTTCAAATTAAGCCCCAGGAGTACAAGGGGCGTCAAAATCAGAAAATGGACAGGACCACTGACAGGATGAAGAAGAAAAACATCTGGGCCTCAAGCCCATGACTGTCACCCCTAGACCCATACAGCCATGCTTGATATGTTCCAGGTGTGCCCCTCCATCATCACTGCTGGCCTCATGGGATAACATCAGGGATTAAGAGTCTGAGGACTGGATAAGCCTTGGGAATCTCTTCACGCTCTCCTGAACTGGAGCTCCTGACAAGCAGCAAACTGACCCAAGGGACATGTCAAGTCAGCAGTTGGAGTCCTTCATTCATCTCAGCAAAGAGTATTCCTCCCACTTGCCACTTCCTCCTGGTGCTGCTGCATGCCTGAGGTTCACCTGATTTGGATGTTTCATTAGACAGAGGTCCCAGCCCCTTGTCTGCTACCAGGGCTCTGAGTTGATCAGATGCTGCAAATCTTCAGGTGGAGTAGGAGCCTTCCCCTGCTGCCAGAAGTCACAGCCAGCTTTAGCCACCTTGGGAGTCTTCACTTCCAAACCTGATAAGTAAAATCTCTGCCAGTCCCTCCTTGAGCGCAACAGGGAAGTTGGGCTCTTGAGCCTCTGGAGTTTCAGAGAAGGTCTCATTAATCTCTTTCTCCTCACCTTTAAAGCTGCATGCTCTTATGACTGTCTCTCCCAGCTCCCTGACTTGGAAGTATAGATCCTCAACAAGTACACATCTCCTACCCCCTTTGAGACTGTCTTCCACTGCCCAGGCCCAGTGAGTGGCCCCAGGCATACCCTGTAGCCTGAGACGTGCAGAGAAGCATCCTCCTTCCAGAGGAAAGTAAAAACACCAATCTGTATATGTAAACTTTAGTGGTTATTCCAGCATTTTGTAAAAATACTTCAATTTAGAGAACAAACGTATTGACTGAAATTTTTTTGCCACCACAGAGAAGCTTTTGTGGTCAGGAGGATCAGTGCAGGGATGAAGTAAGATACCTTCCCAGGATAGAAAAGGAGCATCTAGATGGATGAAGCAAGAATCCTGTGCCAGTTTCCATCCCAGGCCTGAAGGCATTGGTCAATAACCTCCACTTGACAACTATATTCAACTTAAATTTTCCTTCATTATATTGTAAAGATTTTCAGTCACTTTGCAAGCAAAAAGGCTGTTTCATGCAGACTTTGCAAAATAACTGAAAACAATAAAGAAAGATTATACTGCAATAAGTTTGCAGCATGGCATGGAATTGGACTTGTTATTAACTGAGAACAAGATGTGCTGAGTTAAATACTGGAAAATTCTCCCTTTCTGGAGAAAACTCAACAAACAGAATGAAATGTTGTGATGGAGCAATCTCCCCTTGAGTAATAGAGACTATATGGTTATCTATGCAGCAAGAACAGATACAACATCTATCAGATTTGTCGATTCAATAGAGCTGATAACACAGAATACTAAACTTAAACACACTTTTTGTAAAGGCTGCTGATAATCAATGAGAACAGCAAGTTCACTTGAGATCAGTACAAAACAGCAGGCTTATCACAAAATTTTAATCCAGAAAATTGGCTGGTAAATTCTTGTTAAACAATCCATTCCTATGAATTAGTGTCTGCAATCTATATCACAAACATCAGTGTAATATTCTCATTGCAGTAATCACCTAAAAACTGTCTTTGAAAATGTCTTAAGATAAGACCACTGCAAACCACAGCTGTAAAAACTTTCCTTCTTGGATGTTTTATTATTTACTTTACTCAGTTCTTGTGTTTCTCTGCAGTATGTAAAAATTGTGAAAATCAAAAAGATATCACAAGTTGAAAGCACACAGTCCCTATTATTCCATTGCTATGAGTATGATAGTGCAAAATCGAAAGATGTTTTTTGATGAATTATCATGTGCACGGTTAGCATGGAAATGGAAGACACAGCAGACTGTCAGCACTCCGGCAACCAGATTTGTTACAGCTGTTTGTGTCCAAAGACTTCCTGAAGAGTTGTTTTGTGAAATGGGCCTGAGTCAGGTAGCACGCAGTTGCCAATATCTCTTACCAAAGAGAAGAGAAAAGATTTCTGCTTTACCGCTAGAATACAAGTTAAATGATTATGAATAAGACAGTCTTCAAATAGTAATTCTGAGCAGCAGAAAACTCCTAGAAGAAATGACAAGCTTAAGACTTACAAGCTGAAGCCTTGACCTTTGAGCAGAAATTAGACTCAGCTGAGATGTTATTTAAACACTTGCCTTTGTTCACTGATCCTCTGAGTGAAAGAAAAACTGCAGGAGATGCCACATTTCATAATATACTTTACTTTTTAATAGAAGAGTACGACTGATTGTCTAAGAGAGCCTTTTCACATTAGGACTGCTAAAGTGAAGAGAGCCATTTTAAGGACTCTGAAGATTCTAGGCTTTTCATGGAGTACTTGAGGGAATATTCAAGAACAACAGAGGTCTTCTAAAGCTTGAAGCTTTGAGTCAATTAGCAAAACTGACTGCTTTCAGAATCACCCTGCAACGTAAAAGGTGAATAGTTTCATCTCCCATTCAGTTGCAGCTTTTATATTTTAATGGATAGGAAATGTTACTATTTAATTTATCAGGTTATGCACAGATTGAGTTTTACTTTTCTAATACTACAACTGTGTGCAGAGTATTTCTCACTATTTCACTGACAGATCAAAATGCTTATTTTAACAGCATTGGCTTAAATAGGGTCTGAAAAACATAGAGAGAAAATAAGAAAGGGAGAAATGTCATTTACTAACACATTTACCATAAAAAATAAAAGCAATTAATAAACACCAAATAAATAAATTCAAAGTTGATGGATGTCTTTAGGTTATTAAGTGCTAAAGACTCAAATTTTGACTTTTAGCTAATTTTTTTGTATTTTAAAGATGTGCAATCAGTTCATTACAATATACACAGAGAAATATTTAGCCCTTCCTATCCTCAAAAAACTCTTTTTCTCCCCATTTATTAATTATGGGTTTTTTCTAATCCTAAAGGTGAATGAAAGCAGCATTATAAGCTTTACCACAAGAGTTATGCTTAACACCTCCAAATCTAGATTTTTGTAAATAATGGATAACACCAAACTTGGTTTAAATAAGTTTGAATTACGTGAATACTTCTGAGTTTTAAGGGTAATTTTTCTTCAGGGTCTCAGCCCAACCTTTTACATTTCAAGGAACCAACTATGTCACTTTCAAAAAAAAAGAATACATGCACATAAAACTTCTCTCTGCTCGATGTTGGAACCTACAGAATCCTACACTGTACAAAACTATTACCATGAAGTTGATTTAAGTATCTGAAGATACATGAGCCTTAACAATTATAACTGACAATAAAATAGATAGATCTATTTAGAGGTAATAAAACTAGAATACATTTTAAATACTGGAATTTTCTTTTCCAGCTGTCAAACTATATGTAGTGAAGAAGGTACTTCTCTCTGTAAACTATTCCTAGATTTTCTGACATCACCAGTTGCTTCTTCTTGTATCATTCAAAATCATAGCTGAGGAGATAATGAGATCCACTATAAGTGGGTATTTTCATTTGGGGTGGTTTTTTTTGTTGTTTTCTTTTGTGTTTTTTTTTAGTCACAGGTAGAAAGCATCAGATTTTCCCCTGTTCAAAGAAACAGGACTAAAAACTAATCTTCTGATCCTCTTCTGCAGAAACTTCTTCCCCAAGACAGTGGTTGATTTTAACGTCTTTGCTTGCAAAGGCTTCAGTCCTGTTAAGAGCAAAGACAGAGCTCTGAAATGTTACTGAAGACAGAACAGCCATGTAAAACCAGGGAAGAGGATTCAGACCACAATCTGATGCAGACTACACTTCTTTACTCAAAAAGTGGAAATAGACATTGTAGGTGAATTTGTTCTCTCTTATGTAAGAACAGGAGAGGTCGCCATGGTTTTTGTTTGCCAAATAAAGGTCTGACTGATGGCTGACTTATTTCCCCCTCTGTCTCTGAAGTAATATCACCGAAAACAATGATCTTGCAGAGTGAAAGGGCTGCACCCTTGTATTCAGCTTAGATGGGTCAGAGCAGATTAGTTGAGCACTGAAGGAGCTCCAAGCACCTGCACCATAACTTTTTGCAATATCAGGGCTGGCTCTGATGGAGGTCTCTTGGCCAGCCTGGGGAGTCTGGGGGAAATTCAAAGTACAGGTCCTGAAGTGCCTCATGCTGAAGCCTGAACAAATAACATTTTTATTCTTTGATGAATTAATACAAGTTTACTTAGTCTATACCACAGATATTTGATTTTTGCATGTATGTTTTTATGTTGTTATAGCTAATAGGCTTCTCCTACCTGGGATCCAGAGCAACAATGTCACGGATTAAAAATGTTTACAGGCAAGTACTGATGTGAAGTAAAAATTATACAATCCTTCAGCTCCAACCAAATGAAGAATTCCCATCAATCATCTGGAAACCTGTTTACCCATTTATGTCTCTCTCTCTCCAAAAAAAAAAAAAAAAAAAAGAGTCTATTCTCCAGTTTCCCTAGTAAAATGGATCAAACTCTAACCCTCAAGGACCTTAATGAAATCAACATTTTTTTTGCTTTTGGAGGCAAGGGAGAAACCTCCCCAAAGTAGAATCTGAGGACGCTTCACTTAAATAACTAGATGAATATTCAGTCTTTTCTTTGTTATTTGTGATCTGGAGAGCTGATTCCTGGTGATGACCAGTCTTGTCTCCAGCAGTGCCTGCTGCAATGGTAGCACCCCAGAGCTGCTTGCCTTCATTCAAAAATAAGCAGAAGATCAGAAGTGAAACACAAGTTATTAGTAATTTATTCAATTTCATACCTCACATTTTTTTTCCTCATTTTTTTTCGTTTCACAAAAGATAAAAAAAAAAAAAAACATTGAAAAGTCAGGTTGTTGAAACCAAATTGAAGCCAAATTCCTCATTTAAAGAAAATTACATTATACTACCTTATTTTATTAAATGGGTTTTACCCAACCTGCTATGCATCCTTACTGATTAGATTCCTAAAACAAAAACAACACAAACACACATACAAAATCCTTTTTATTTGCTCTCACAAAAGAAGCAATAAATGTAGATAAATAGTCTTAAGTTTGAATATTCAATTGCTTTTGTGCAGCAGGTGCATGCTTTATTTATACTCACAAGTATCATGCCTGGTTGTTTTGCCTCAGTACAATCCTGCGAACATATATCAAACATGATACAGATAGTCTGTAGCTATCTAATGGCACTCAGGAGGTATTATAAAATTGTATCAAAGTTGATTTGTTCTGGTAGTTTGGAATTCCCTACAGGAATTCCCCTCCTTTCTGGGAAGAAACAGTGTTTGGCTTAGCTAGTAGTATATCCACGCTCTTCAGCAACATTCTCCTCATAAAGAAAGAAAAATCATAGCTAATTCCATCGATTAATACAACGATGGGGATCCAAAGTCACCTTCATTGTGCTGTATTGTTCTCACATTACATTTCCTTAAAAACTATCATTACAAGTAGATTTATTAACATATCCCAACTCATACATCATCATAGGAAACAGACGTGTACACTCACATAAACATATATTATGATAAAATAATTACCTTCGTTCCCACCTTCAGCTGAACTGAACACCTTTTCAGAGAGTGAACAGTGGCACTGATCAGTTGGTCAGTTATGTCTTGTCATTCAAGGGACAGCATCTCCAGACAGTAGAGTTCTGAAAAGCTCCCTGACTTTGTCCTTTCCTTTCTTACCTTAATATGCCATTATGCTGCACACTTCTACACATGTATAGCAAAAGGTTGCCCTGGTATTTAGACCTAAAAATGAATTTTGACCATGCAACGTATGCCATGCTTGTAGGCTCATACGATAATTTAAATTGGAAAGGATCTCAGCATATTTCTAGTCAAATTTCCAGGTCAAAGCAGGGACAGCTACAGGTCAGGCCTTTATCCCCTCCAAACTTGAAATAAACCCAGGAATGAAGACTGTTTCTCTCTGGGCAACCCGATCCACCACATGACACCACTCAGAGTGAAAAAACCCTTTCCTAATATTCTTCCCAAACCCTGATTGTTTTTGCTTATACTCCTTGTATTTTCCTCCCATCATGCAACACTGCTTTGAAACATCTGGACCCATCTTTTGCTGAGTCGTGAGACAGCTGCTACAATTGCTGAATGGAGGGGAACAGTTGCTTTCCTCAACCTGGCTGTTAACACAACCCAGGTAAGTGTTGGGCCTTCTTTTCTACCAGGGCACACTGCTATCTTACATTTGGTTTGGATTGTTGCACCACTGTGCCATTTTGTGGGGGCTTTTATCCATTTCTTTCCTTCATTTGTTTAACTGTTTATCTTGACTGATGAGTTTTTTCACTTTTGTTCCTCATAACCTTTCTCTGGTCCTGCTGGTGAAGAAGGATTGTGTGGTGCTTTCCACCTGACCAGGATTAACTCATAACAGAAATATTGCGGACCCCAGTGCCAAAAGCCTTGCTGAAGTTAGGGTAAACAGCATCCACTGCTGTCTACTTATCTACAAATTCACTTAAGTTATTCTAGAAAGAACTTGCATTGGTGAAGCATGATATACCTTTGCTAACTCCAATGCTGACTTTTCCAATCAACTTCTGTAGGAACTGTCTGTGGAAACATATTCCAAGGAGCCTTGGTCCATGACTTTTCCAGAGAACAAAGAGTGATTAATCAGTTTGTCAGTTCTGTAGCTGTTCTTTTAGTCTGCATTGAAACCAGCACAATGTTTGCTGTCCTTCAGTGACTGGGGGTCTTCTCCACTCTACTCAACATGTGGAAGATGACCAAGAGTAGTCTCACCATGACAAATTCTCTCAGCACTTTTAGATGCAGCCTGTACAAACCTCTGGGCTTGGATGATTTGAACTCTTTCAAGTAATTCCTGACCTTATCTACATCCATGGCTAGTAGTTCCTTCTCTTTAAGGAGAGAGGCCTGGAAGACACTGTTGGTGAAGACTGAGGTAAAGCAGCAACTGAGTATGTCAACACTCTGTGTTTCAAATGGCAACAGAACATCTGCCTGACTCAGAAATGGGCCGTGTTTTCCTTGCTTAACCATTTGTTCCTAATTTAGAGTTTTCTTGATGGCCTCAACATCCCTCACAAGCATTAATTCCTGATGACCTTTGACTTTCTGTATAGAATTCTTACATAAATGGGCAAGGTCTCTAAAATCCTCCTTTGTTGTTTGTTCTTGCTGAAAAACAAATCTAACACATATTTAAATACTAAAGCAATGAGAAAGAATGGGTAGGAAAGAGAATAAAAGATAACCAAATAAACTCAAATGCTAAAAGCCTAAGGACAGGGTCAATTTTCTACATGCATCCAAGACAATTATAAAATAATTGAGCTCACTTGAAAAATCATTCCAAGATCTGATATGTGTCTGTCTTTGGGAGAGCAGAAGGACCAAAATTCATAAAGGTTTCCCTAAACTAAAGCCCAGCCAGGCCCAGAATTCCAGCTCCCAAACTCTCTCACTGCCAGGATTCTGCATCATTGTTGCAAAAAAAATGCAAACACTACAGTTAAGCCATACTAAGAAGAATAGATCAAAACTTGGAACAAAACCATGAGTCTTGAAATATAAGTTGCTGCTCTAAAATATTTTCAAAATCATTGATGGTTTGGTTGGAGGAGCTTTTTACATCTTATTAACACCAGTTTCACTACAGAAGATATCTCTAAACAGAGCATCAAGACTGATGAATCTCCTTTATAAGATGTGACTTTGTGGCTATGCTAGGAATTTGCCTTACCTTCTATTGGAGCTATTTCAGGCCTCAGTCAAAATATATCATAAATCAAGAAGTCTATCTGTCATTGCTTCTGAAATGAAGCTAATTCTACCAGCCAAAAATGATAAATAGAAGTGCTTGAGGTTAAATTTGTTAAACAGTCTCTAGACTTTGCAGTCATTTTCAGCTCTTTTAAAATTGTTGACCTTAAATCAATGGACAGTCTCATTTTGCTTTCTCTCCTACTGCCTTCTTTTAAAATGATCTTTTATTTTCTTCTGGGTGTGACACTTTAAACTTCCCTTACAAAGGCCATCAAAATGAGTATCTCTTTATGTGCACTCTGCTTGTCTCTGTATGGTATAGATGCTATTGACACATGTCCATAATAGCAGAAATAGTATAAAGAAAACAACCAAAAAAATAAAAGGAGAAAAACTAGCTATAGCTTCTGTGTTCTTTCTCTGACCCAATCAGTAAAAAAAATAAAATAAAAAAAAATAGACAAGTACATAGTTAAAGGCAGGTAAGCGGAACAGACTGAATGCAAAAATTTGCAGAAACCAGATGTCAGGTATTGAGGTATTGGCTAGACTAGAACACAAACAACAGTGTATCATAGGAATAATTATTCATTGTTGCACAATGAGGAGGAGAACTGCAAATAATGTGTTTGATCATCTGTAATAAAGACACAATGGATTTGTTTTATGCTTCATCCTTAACATTATGATTTTTTCCCCTGGTGATTGCACAAAAGACTTGGGTTACACTAAGGTTGTGCCATTCTCCTACAATCTGATGTCCAAGCAGAAATTTCTGCTGATTGACAGCATTATTTGCTCAGCAGTTCCATCCCTGTTCACTTTTGATACTCATATTTTGCCTTATTTTGAATAACAATTTCCTCTAAAGCAATTAGAATTTTTCCCCCTAAAAAATCTGTTCTATCCTAAGGTTTCTCTTTCTATAAGATAACATCAGAGAGCTTCTTTTAACATCACACTGTAGGCTGCTGTTTCCAAAAGCATTTTGCCCTTTTCACCCTTCCGCACTTTAAGAAAGGTAGCTATTATAAACACCATCAAATTCTCTGGTGCTGCAGCTGCTCACGACCCTGGCAATGAGTGATCAGAGATGTAGTCTTCATGTAATGGGGCAAGAGGAGAGCAGGAAGCTACTGTTGATATACTCAGGAGTATGCAACATGGGGACACACTCTCCTGAAGAGGTCAAAGAACTTACTGAAGGCAGATGCATATGACACTATCCAAAACACTAGCTCACCAGGGACATAAGTTGGCCAGGAAACACTCATCCTTCAAAGTGGGTGATTGACTGTGTTAGTTCAGCACATTTCCTGTATTGCTGACTTTGGTGGAATTTTTATCTAACTTCAACCACAAATTAAAGCTGACTGCAAGACAGCAGAGTCCGCAGCAGCTGACAGCAGTGAAAACATTCTCTGCCTCCTCAGAAGTGCACCTGTGGCAGAACTGCCTTCATTGTATTCCTCTGCCACAGTTTGCTAGCAGAGATAAACTGGGCAGTATGTCTCAGGAAAGCCACTGTGTTTACTACTCCGAACAATGCAAGCAATGAATCACAGGCATCCTGTCAAGGAATCTTCTCAACCCCAGAATGCATGAAGGAGACAAAAATCTGAGACTGAAAATCAGGTATACTGAAAACCAATACTCATGACTCTTCAGATACATTATATCTACTTTAATGATCCTTCTCCTCCTTTCTCAAAAAAAAAAGGCTGACTGGTACGCCATGGGCCAATTCGCAGCAAGAGAAATCTTTGTATGCTACACTGATCATTGATTGCTTATTTGCTGGTTTGTCTGTGCTGTTCCACACACCCCACCTGGATGATGACAAGAAAGAGGATGCGCACATATTTTTTCTGTGATCTTACCCATGACCAGTGCTGGAGGCATGTATATCCTGCACGCATGTTTTTGGTTTCCTTTCACAGGAGTTTTTTGAACTAGAATTACATAAATGCAGAGGATGACATGACTATCTGCATGATACTCACTAGTTTACCAGTATTGGTGCTAGAGGAAACAATAATATTTCCATATATTTCTCTATTCTGAATGGTCTGTCATAGAAAAAGAAGGGCATATCCTCTGCAGAGGACAACCCAAAAGCTTCAGAAAGTCCATGGTATAAGTTCAAAGACAAAAAAAAAATCAATTAATTAAAAAGTTCTTCCATTACTGACTGCTGGCTTCTTTACACTTTATTGCAACAGAAGTTCAGAAAAGAAAGACAGAATTCCAACCTTGATGCTGCCATTGGAATTATTGCCATAAAACAGAAAAATGCATGGAAAACAAAATATACATATAACTACAGGGAGTTTCTAATTACAGAATCCCATAATAACAGAATTAAATAGGTTGGGAAAGATCTCTGAGATCATTGAGTCCAACCTATGACCAAACACCACCTTGTCAAACAGACCGTGATAGCTCTGAATGCCACGTCCAGTCTTCCCTTAAACACCTCCAGGGACAGTGACTCTACCACTTCCCAGGACAGCCCATGGCAATGCCCAATTACTCTCTGTGTGAAGGACTTCTTCCTAATGTCTAGCATAAACCTCCCCTGGAGCAGCTTAAGACTGTGTCCTCTGATCCTGTGCCTGGTTGCCTGGGAGAAGAGACTGACTCCCACCTGGCCACAACCCCCTTTCAGGTAGTTGTGGAGAGTGATAAGGTCACCTCTGAGCCTTCTTCAGGGGGGCAGACTCACCTTTAGAAGTCGATAGGTTCAAAGCACCTAGCTAGAAGCTAGAATAGCTTCTAACATGAGAAACATAGCCACAAGAATGTGCAGAGGAGAGAGGAGAGGTTATCAGAGGAATATATGCAACTGCAAAAGAAGATAAGCTGATGACAGAAGTGTATACCTGAAGGTGCAAGAACAAAGAAGCAAGAAAGAAACTAAGAAATAAGGAGAAATTAGCTAAATCTTTTCAAAGATTCCACATGGTTAAATTGTAGAAGTATATCTCTTTAGTGCAGCTTTTTCATACAATTAGTGGTGAGAGCTGGCACTGAGGTATACGGCATGAGATAAATTGTTAAATTAAAATGTGTGTAATACTTTATGACGTTTGAAAAACCTTGATTTACAGTGGCTCACATTTATACTCAGAACTATACAGAATGTGAAAACTAGTTATTTAACAAGAATTATATATTTTTGGAGAATTTATATATTTTAATAAGAAAATTTAAAGCAACTGTGTTGCTCCAAGTAACCACAACTCATCGAGAGGAGCAAGAACTTCATGGAGGTTTTTGGCAAAATGAACCAGAAGTCCTAACTGCTATGTTATTTGTATATGATAAAACATGCTGCACATACAAGGTAATGACAAATAACTTGTGAAAGTTACTTTTTCTATTCAGCCATCACCAGGTCTTAAATAAAAGAATTTACAGAGTCCCTCATTGATAAGAGCATATGGATTCAATATCTGTGTCTCACTTATTCCGAAGTATAGTGTTGTAGGTTAGTCATGGTTGGTTTAACCATAACCTAACATGTAACTTCTACTTGAAACTTGCAGAGTTGTCTACCCTGCACATCAATGTTCCAAGTAAATATTAACCACTCTCTGATGCATTAGAAATTTAAGAGTGATCATCTGAAACTCACAATTACCTGGATCTCTGTCCAGATCAAAACTGACTATCCTCTAGTTTTGCAGAGTATCAATAAATGACTTGAAAAATAGCAATGTAATAATTTGCTGCACAAGCCCAAGTACAAAAAAACCCCAACATTTGTTTTATTTGGCTAGCTGGCACATAGACTTTGTCTTTCTGAAGCCTGCCTGCATCTTTTTTTGCAGCCTGACTCACAGTAAGTCAACCAGTTTGTTTTTAATTTAGCTCTGCTGAGGGTGAACTTGCCCAGATGTACTGAATTGCTAAAGTTCATACCATGCCTTGAATATTTTCTTTTAGGGGATTAATCTGGCTTTGGCCCAAAACAAAGCAGGAACACGTATCATATGTAGTCACATACCAGCACTTAAGATGCTGCTGCTGAAAATCTTACAATGGAAAAATACTGTTGAACTTCAACAGAAAGTTTTGTTAGGAAACAAATGTGATAATTGTTAATGCAAACACCAGGGAAAGGCAAAAGGCTCTACTGGATAGGCTGCAGCAGTAGTCCATTAAATCTCCTCCCCCAGTTCACCCCTTCCAAATATGCGTTAATACTGAACATTTCATAAAGCACTGTCAGGAAAACAAAATGCAGACCACAGACCATCACATAATGCTGCAGATATCAAAGCCATCAAAAACCACCTCAGAATCCCTACTGTTCAAGCTCTGAGTAACCTCTATAGGAATCCCTCTTCATGTGCAGGTTTCCTTGGAGAATCTCTTTTTATTCTCTGAAGCTCAAGTCAGAATCTTTCTATCTGGGTGAAACTACACTCCGCATCAGAGAGCTGCCAGCAGTCAAGCTGGAGACAACCACTTGCAAAGATCACTTTTAAGTGATATTCCTGTTGTCTCTGTGCTCCACACTGTCAGGGCCCCACAAAGGGCAACATACTTATATTGTCTATCAACCATTACTGCACCCCTTGTCCTGCATCCTCTGCCAAAGTGCTGAACCTGCACTTTGCACCACTGTCCAGGTCATTAACGAGGATGTTAAACAGGACTGGACCCAATATTGTCCCCTGGAGCAAAACACTAGTGACTGGCATCCAGCTGAACTAATCCCAACCACTGGAGACCAGCAGTTCAGCCAGTTTTCAATCCACCTCACTCTTACTTCTTTAGTTCCTATTTCAAGACAGTGTTAAAAGCCTCACTGCAGCTGAGATCAAATTATATCCATTGCTCCCCCCTCTGATTCAGAAACCAGTTTTCTGAACTAGCTTATTGGAACCTATTGCTGGAACTTATTTTGAGAGGCTAGCACATTGGTCAGTCACTACTTCCTCATTATCCATGATGACTAATTTAGATCACCAAATTCCCCTTGGTAATGGTTTGCAAGGATCAAGGCACAAAGCTGACCAGCCTGTAGTTATTCAGATCTTCCTTCTGGTCCATCTTGAAGTGACATTTTCTTTCCTCCAACCCCCAGGAACCTCTCCTGGCTGTCATGACCTTTCAGAGATAATCTAGAGTGGACTCACAATCTAACACTGAATATATAAATAGAAACATTGTGGATAATAACCAATTCAAAAAATACATTCCCCTGTATTTTGACAGCAATGTCAGTTGGTAATATAATAATCCTACAAAAGCCTTTACAGTTAGTAAGATTAATATAAACTAGATGAGTTGTGTTTCTTCATGTGTCTGAAAGCCCCTAGCATGCTACAGGCACTGTAAGAAACGATGAATGAGAGAAATAAATATTTCCACCCCATCCGTACAGCAGTTTACAGATTTATGCCCTCCTTTTTATTTACCATTTGTGCATTCGTGAGTTTCCTTCTCTCTGCAAAATGAAAAAGGAAAATCCTGTATTCTTCTGATAGCAATGAATGAATAGAGGGAACTACCCAGCAGCTATTTTTTTCTTGGAAGTGTTGACATTTTCTGAATAAAGGTCTACGTATATTTTAATAGTGAAATACAGCTGTGTAAACTGAAGGACACAGTTATCCAGACAGATATTTCAAAATATGTTTTATCTGTAGAGAAAAGACAGAAAATACATGGAGATCTTGGCAGTGCATATATATCAATCAATCTATCTATATTCAGATTTAGATATATACATGCATCTGCATGGAAAAAAACAAAGATGTTCTACACAACCTGTTAAAAAAAAGTAGCAGAACAACTACTGCTGAAAGAATTATTATCCTTATTGACTATGAGTTCTGAATGGACTTTTGCAAGATGTTTTACAAACATGAAAAATGTTTTCATTTACCTTAAAATGCAATACTGTCCGTGTACAAAGCTGTAAGACCTTGAGAAACTTGCCCATTGGTAGATAAATACAGCCATTTCTACTCAGGAATTAGCTTTTTTGGGGGGAGTTTTTCAACAGTAACTTAAAAAGTATCAGTGTGTTCTGCTTCTCATAGGAACAGATGTTTTAAAAACCAACTTGTGTGAAATTCTTGGGCATCTGATAATTTATTTTAAAAATGCTACAGGATTCCTTTCTCCCTCCCCTATTTGTGTTTGCTCCAGCTGTTCTCAGGCAAGGAAAATGTAAAAATTTACTACAGTCAAGCTGTGCTTCTGGGGTTTCTATTGGCACCAATGCCACCCCCTTCCAGCATGTTTAAGAACTGTAACATGAAAAAGGGATTCTGCCTTTGAAACAGTGTCTTTTGAGAGCCACAAGCTATTGACTGCACTTTTGACAGCTCATATACTGCTCCTTTTTCATCCTTACAGAAAACAAAAAGGAGTGCCAGTGACATAAAGATTGGCTTATTCTACAGAAATCTATTCCCACCAAAACAGAGTGCTGTACTATCTTAATCTCAAAAAGCATGGTCTGTAAGAATCACAACCAGGGAGCCGGTGTTTAACTGGAAAAAAGTAAATTTTACAGACACATGGAATATGCAGATGTACACACAACTGCCTGTTTCAACATCTGCCTCCACCCCAAAAAAAAAAAGCTGAGTAACCACAGCACTGTAATTCTGCTTTGGTTTGGTGATGTTCATAAATCAAGGGCAAGTGACACCGTTCTTCTCACAACACCTTAAGAACTGAAAACATTGAGGAGAAAGTACTAGAAGTAGCCCTATTGATCTTCTAGCAAGTTACAATAAAAGGCATTAAAAAAAAAATAAGGAAAACCAATCAATCATCCAAGCAATAGAGTTAAAAGCAGATTAGAAATGAATACTTCTGACTGATGGAGTCTTACAAAACTGCTGCTTTCAAACCAACACTAGGATCTCTTCTTTTTTAATAAGCACAACTGGCTTGGAGTGCTTTGTCAACATGACAAACCCTTTCCACCACAAGCGAAGCATTTATTCAAATGCTAATGAAAGTGAATGTAATTTGTAGTGGTGCTGAATCAACTTTTCAAGACTGTAATTTGCATTTGTATAAAACTATGATTCTTTCAATGTGAAATAGATTTGAATAGGGTTTTGAGACTAAACAAATTGATATACTGTTTTTGCCATCAATTTAAAAGCACTTTGATTTCTTTATGCTAGGCAACTTTAATAATACTGAGCAGCTTTTTATATTTACACATTTTTGCAACTGGAAATCAGACTCTCAAGTTTCATTAAAATAGTCTATAGGTCTTACATTAAACCATTGTATCAACTAGCCCAATTTTAAGATCCAAATCAATTGCTCGTACCATTTTGGCAATTTAGATTCATCTCTCAATTCACCATAACTGACCAGAGCTTGTTGCTCATACCTTTCAGATGTAATATTCTTCCTATAACCACTAGGAGGCATGCAGCGATTCTCACATTTTTATTTCTCCAAGACACCCCACAATCCAGAAAAAAAATATAAAAGACTATTAAAAATATTCTGTTGTGTTTTTATTATATAATCACTGTCATGTCTGAAATTAGACTACCGGATTCAGTTTTGGTCTTCCCAACTCAGATGATGCATAACTGGATTGAAATGGATGTACAGAAGGAGGCATAAAGTTTCCATTTGAAGGGCAGAGAAAAATTTGAAGCTGTCAGGTTGAGATGTAGAATGACAAAGCTACTCAGGAAAAGACAAAGTCCCTTTTATACAAAGGATATCCAGTGAAACTTAGAACCTAATAAAACTGGTTATGCAGAGCTATCAACATACCAAACTGCTAAATGCATGAATATGCAATGAGAACATAATTTTTTACATTATAGAAAATAACAATTGCAAGCATATGACTTCATAGGAACCGTAAAGCTCCAAGCTGAGTTTCAGGCAGGTCATTTCGTATCTGCGCACTATAAGTGTTCTTTTATTCTTCTTTTAAAATAAACAGCTACAGAGTAATGGACTGGATAGATATGGTCTTCAATGTGGAATTTCACACTACGTACAGCTGCAGCTGAATTCGTCCATTCAAACCGGAGATTTGTGAGTCAGATACATTTAAAATTATTTATGGCTTGGTGCTGACCAGCATCTTAAAAAGCACAGAGTCTTCAGGTATAGGCATCTGATATGCTATCCACCATGGACACCACGTTAGCCAAGCATGGAACCTGACAAAGTATTTCTATCCTCAACAGCACAGAAATACTATCATCTGGGGAGCAGTTTTAGTAAGGCTACAGGATAACATTTAGATAAAACATGCAGTATATACTTTCCATATGGTTTATATGACAGCACATCTTTGTATAGCAACGATAACTGGTATTAGGCCACACAAAATATAACTGCTGGAGAAGAATTTGCATAACATTGAGGGATGGTTTCAAAAAAGTTAGCATTTTTGGAGTACAAAATACAATAACTAATAGCACAGTAAGCCACTAGTCAATGGGAAAGTCCACATAAAACCTGCACCGCTGCCACTAACTGCAGCATTCCGTGCATCTCCTGCCCAATGCAGCAATACAAATGATGGCAAAGAACAAACAGGAAACTGAAGAACATCTAACAAGCAGAAATAAAGGTTTTTTTCGTTGAATACAGCTTGATACCCACCACCAGCCCCACAACAACACACACATCCCACCCACCCTCACCCCCACATTGTGGGCACCTCCAACACACCAGACCCAAGACAGAATTTTTGTAGAGCACAATGGACCTATCCCTTCCCACAAAGTCTGAGGCTTAGATTTTCCATTCCACTAAAAAAAAGTTACTCAAACATATTGTTAAAAAATACCTCTGCATTTTTGGAAAGTAACTTGATTTTCTGACAGTGCAATTACTGAGGAAATTTATGAGAAAGACGGATCTATGACATAATCAGCAGCACAGTAGCAGGAAAGATAGAAGCTCAAGGCGCTCCTCATTTTCTTCTTTACTTTAGGCTCTCAGATAGAACAACAGAAGCACCAAAGATAGAAAGGCAGAGACTTAGGAGAAGGATTTCTAATTACACCACTGGTAAGACTTATTTTCTCTTTACTAATAGTTATTCTTCACTTCTAGTTTCAAAGCAAAACTGGAATGGAGTTAAGCCAAAAACTGTGGCCTTGGGGCTTAACTTCAAAACACTACACATTCCCCAGGAGCAATGAAAAATATGACAAGGCTTATGTGTGAAACTGATTCACCAAGCACAGCGCACAACTTGACCAATTAACTAATAATCACTAGGCAACCACAAAACTTGGAGTAAGTGATGTGGTTCTGTTTATGCATAAGTCAAAACAAAACAACAATATTCCCCAGGAAAAAATGATTTGTCTAAATACTCTCTAACTTTGTTTTTATCCTTAAAGGTCTAAGGATGATAGGGAACCGAGAAGACAACACGGATATTTAGAAGTTAGAAAAAGCAGAGGGAAGAGGAGAGATCTGAAGAGAACCATGAATAATTTACACTTTTACTCTTCCACCTATTTGTACATCAAATGTGCCTTGTTAGAAAGAAGACCAGACACTTGAAAAATATGCTTTCAACAAATTATTTTGCAGTGGATTGTCACATGGGCAACTGCTTTCAAAACACTGTATTTTACAATGTCTTCAAATTAACAAAATTAGTTTAGTAATCTGAGAAACTATTCACTAAGCAACCAAATTCAGCCCAACTGCTTGAGTTTGTTCATAAATTAAACCACAAACATTTTAGAGACAGGAATGAAAACAATTTCAAAAGAATTATGCAGGAAAATCTAATAAGGATAAAATGGAGTGTGGCAAACTTTGAGACACAAAGTAATGATGTAATGAAAAAGCTAAGTATTAAAGAGAATTTTGGAGCTGAAATTCTTCAGTAACCTTTTGGCAGTTACTTTCATTGTGCGAGCCAAAAAACTATATGCAGTTTCAGGAAGCATCTAGGAAGTATTCAAATAAATCTTGGCAAGTCAGTAATGCATTTGATAACACAGAGATCACTGTGTAACATATTTACTCTGTAGCTTCTCTATGCGTATATTATAGGAAAAGAGACATGATGCAATGTCAACATATGCTTGTACAAGTGCAGAAGTTTTTAATTTATACATTAAAATAATCTTAAAATGAGAGAATCAAGGCACTGAGACAGTCCATTATGTAACATCTCTAAAACCCCTGACACTTCAAAGGCCAGCCTGGTTTGCTGTCATTTAAGAGCTTTCATGTTCCTGTTTGAAGGTCAATAGAGTAAGTTAACATTTGTGTAACTGCTGACAGCACTTTTGACAGTAACTTTTAGTCAAAAGCATATGTGTGAAAAGAAGTATTTTGTATTACAAAGGCATAGGAAAAGCTAAATAATTTAGCTCCACACATCCTGTAAATAGCGTCTTTCTTCTCGAAGCATGGCCAGGATTTTCATTGCTTCTAATTTGTCAGCTTCCATTTCCATGCTTAAAATGTCTACTACAGCATCACTTACACCATCAGCCATGTGCTTCTTATCTCTGAAAAACAAAAATTAGAGGAGGAAAATGTTTATTTTTCCATTTATCAATAGCTTCAGAGGCAGGACAGTATTGGAAAAGCAGCATTAAAAAAAAATCCAAATAAAAATATAGCTTTTATATTGTACAGCAAGATTCTCACTGAGTTTTCATGTAGCTGAGCACTGACAGTAACCAGGGTTTCTCTCAATCAAACATTACAAAGTTTTCAGCACTGTAATTTATAAGTAAAAAAACCTTGCAATTCTAGTTGAGCTGTCACAGAATAACTGGTATCTTTTAGGAAGAATTTGATCTACTGAAGGTATATTATTTTATCACTATGTGGTTCCAATATTAAAAAAGAACAACAAAAAAGGCTACCAAACCCCTCACTTACTACAAATGCTATTTTTAATATAAATAGCTGACATTTATATCTGCAGGAGAACATATTGACATTGGGCCCAATATTCAAACAGTTTGTGCATTTACCAACAAACTTTCTAAAAATCTTGAACCTCCAGGTAAGTTTGCATCCAAATAAAATTTCCCACTGTACAATATATATTTCTATTACAGAACTTTAGCATTCTGGAGCACCCAAACCTGCAACACAGCAGAAGACTGCTACTATCTCACAGCTGAGCAGTTTCCCATCACATGCATTCATATATCTCATTTTCTAAAGAGAAATCTATTAGCTTGAAACCTCCTAAAAAAGGTGACTAAAATAATCAGTGGAACTGTGTCATTACAAGCCACTTTCAAAACTATATTGGAAAAGAATGGACATAGGGATGAAACTCTAGCTTTCCAGGAAGGCTCTTTCAGCATCATGTTGGTCCTTTCTTTCAGACAGCTCTAAGTTTTCCTAAAGCCACAAAATTCTGCTAATGCTGCTCTCTTTCCAAGACAGTCCATTTCCACTCTACTCACCCACATATATAGAAGTAACCCTTCTCTTCCAACAGAACTCTGGCAACTTCCTTGGCATAAAGCCTAATGATGTCTTGCACATATTTAGGTGGAGCTACTTCTGCAGTTGAAGAGTCTCTTGAGAAACAAACCTTAAGATGAGTTAATGTGCCATTTTCAAGAAAACATCTCAGCTCATCTCTGAAAGGTAATAAAAACCTGTTAGCAATGGCTCAGAGATAAGCATTCCCTCATGAATATAAAATGAATGTCAAATATTGAACTTGCTTGAACAAATAGTCTCGATCCTGATGCCGACAACCAAAAAACAGCCATGTTTCTCCAAATTCCCAGTCTGTATGTTGTTCTCTGAGCTTCTGCCTAAACAGAAAAAAAAATCCAATCCTGTTTCATCAAGTGTAGAATCTAAAACATCTATAACCTAATTCTCATTTGAAGTAGTACTCCAAAAAAACTCTGGATTGGCATAAATGTGAAACGACTTAAGATAAATCAAAGTCAAACTCTCCTTGTTTGATTTTCTTGACTACTCAGTTTTGGACCAGCTCAAAAATCAATCAACTTCAAAATTTTTATGTTTTTTGTCAACAGTTTGATATTGGAATAGCCAAGACTGACACATCCAAACACCTCACAAAACAATTCTGACTGCTGAATAAGATCACTCTCTTTTATCCTTCATTGGAAGCCCTGTAAAACCACCTGGGAAAACTCAGCGATTTTAGCATGCTTTCCATTTAGCAGTAGAAACCTGCCAGATTTTTATGAATAAGAACCCATTAACTATCACATATTCAGAAAAGTTATTTCATTTTCTTGAAACAAGGCCGAAAGTATTACTTTAAAGGAGTTTTAGCTGCAATTTTCCAGTCGCATTTTGAGAGACAGATTTCATTTATCCTTATAATAAAAGGTAAAATACTTCTGAGAGATAAAGGTATATTTAGGAATTTAAATTAAGGAGCAAGGATGGTATATAATGATCTGATAAAGGCAGAAGCATGGAGTTAGAAAACATCAAATCAAAAAATCACTTTTCTCTCAAATAAAATGTTTAAAACCAATTGTTATAGGACCCAAGAAACTCGCATTATCTTGCTGGAACTGATGAGTCACCTAGAAATTATATGTGTTGGTTACTTATAAAACTTAGATCCATTCCCATCCAAATACTCCATTCTTCCTGTTCTTCAATTCCTTAGAATGATCATATTTTTACATATTCTTGGTGATGTGATGTCACTTCTTAAACAAACATCTCTTTGCCTTGCAAAATTACACTGCTGAAGCTGGAGGGGGAAAATAAGGGATCTACCTTCCCTCAAACACGAACTTCCAAACAACCAGACTGTTGTCGAGTTGACAGTTTACATACCAAGCTTGGTATTGATTCTTACACAATTCACTCATTTCCTCATATATCTGCTATGAACATCAAATGCAGTCAGACAAAAGTGTAAGTTTTACTCATTTGAAAAACAAGTAAGGACACAAGCAATGCTTGCTGGAATTTAGTAAGACTGTTTATAATTAGCATACTACCGTTACAAAAGAAAAAAAAAAAAAAGAAAATATTAACTGCATTTATACTCAAAACCTGAGGCTATATCAACATAAAAAGGCTGCTTTCCAGGTAACAACTTGGTACACACCTGTGTTGTAGGAAACCAATGAATGGTGAAATTCCTGTTCCTGGACCAACCATGATGAATGGGACAGATGGGTCTGCAGGTAAGTGGAAAGTATTGTTTGGACGAGGAAAAATAGATATCTAAAATAAAATTAAATAAAATACAATTGAAGAATTTTCTTAAGCAGTGAAAACACCATGACATTTTTCAGAACCTTCAGGATATTTACATACATACACATATCCACACACCCTTTCAAATCCTGCGTTTCAGAGTTTATCTTTAATGTTACACAGACATTTAGAATAAAAACTCACATAAGTTTCATGGGAAAAAAAATCTCACACCATATCTACAAAACCTATTAATCCATCTGGAGGAAAACCACACAAATACAGAACTTGACTGCACCATGAATTTGGGGAATACTGTTACAAAATTCATGCAAATTTTGGTGTTGGTACTCAAAGGGAATTAAAGTTTATTATTATTATTTATTATTAAACAAAGTTTATTGTTATTATAAGCAACTCAGCTTTTTGAGTTGTGGGCATCTAAAAATAGTCCACTGGAGGTCAGGATTTATTTACAGTAAATTGAAGCCTACTGATACTGAACTTGCTTTCTTAATATTCATAAAACTTTTACATGATCTCCAAAAATGCATATGGGTAAGGGGAGGCAGATAACAGCTCAAAGATTCTTGAAAATGTTTTATATAATTCTACTGCTAAACTGTAATTCTACTCTTCAGATCTGATTCAGATCTCTGAAAGGAAGCCTAAATATAATTTTTTAGGAGCTCCACAACTATCCTATGAGACATGGCCAACAAAATGTATAGAAAACAAGAAAGGACTATTTTTAATTCTTTAAAACATTATTCAAGACTCAGCACCAGCCATAGCAGAGCTTCATCATCAATTGAAGTAATAAGCAAACATCCAATTTATTTTGCACATTAATTATGGAAGGATTTGAATTTACTTTCAAGTTTAAGGAAGAAGTGAGGCACAAGACCAAGTTATTTTAACTTTGCTCTGTAAACCTGAGTGGTTTAGGACTACTCATTTCTTATACTCTAATTCACGACAGATAAAACAGATTTAAACAGGATTATTTTCCTGTTTTTGTGATGATTAAAAAATAGTATAATTCTTGTTGGTGGGGAACAGTATTTACGTATATACTTCAAACCACACCTGAGTTAGGAGCTATTTTCCCTATTAGTAATGCCAGACTGGTCATTCTTTTAAAACAGAGTGCAAATGGTAAACACATTTCTATTGCAAAGTGTATTCCATTAATCTACAGTATTTTTGCACAAGATCACACTCACCTATTATGTATTGTTATTCCATATATTTATGCAATCTGTGTGTATTGCTACACATTTATCTGTGCTGAATTCTTGTGGGAAGTGTACCCACAGTGGCGTATAGACAATGGAGAAGAATGCAGGAAGGCTGCAGAGAGGCCTCAGAGGAAGAAATCCATCTACGACTGCCCTGACCACTACAGCTACAGGATATGCCTGAGTCCAGCGATAAGAAGAAGCCTGCAGACCCCCACAGACCCCCCTGTCTGTGCCCCTCACCACTTCTTCCCTTGCATTCCCCTTACCATATATGGCCAAATATACCCCCCTGGCCTATCCTTTCAAACCCCCTTATCTGTAAAACTCTGGATTTGATGCTCCAAGCAAAGACCCTCCCCTGTTCCCGAATTCTCTGTATCCCACTGTATAAAAGCTAACTTCTTGTTTTAATAAACGGCCATTTTGTGAGTCACATATCTCGTGTGTGTGCCTCGTCTCCCAATGCAAAGTGTGCCCCTGGGTCTATCGCCAGGGGGTAACCCCAACCCCCTAAGCGATAAATTCTAGTTTGCACAGCAGATGGAAATAGTTCTGAAACTTTATCCAGATTCACTTTGTGATAATATTTTTTTTCTTTTTAACCACTTCTTTTTCATGTTGGATCTTTAATAAACTTCAATTATAATTCAAATAAAGAGCAGATGTGAACACTGGAATAAGCTATACGACACACATATTAATCACTTTGTGTTTTGCTTTAGTTTGAAAAAATAAAGGTAACTTGTATGGGGTTTCTTCTGTTTTGCCTGACTGACACTTTGAATTATTGGCACCGTTTTTTTTCAACCAAATTCTATGTTTGTTTCCATTTTCATAATCAAGTATAGATCAGGCTAGCAATAGTTCGTCATACTAATTACATAGTAGAATTCCAATGTTTAGTAATTAGTTTACACCTAATAACTTCGAGACCAATTAATTACACAGAATCTCTGACACAAAAGAAAAAGAGGGGAAAAAAATGTACCTTCTCCCAGTAACACATATCATGCCACACCATCATTGATATACATCAGAAAAAACAGACAACTGTCCTCTGTGTCATATTCAATAACTTGGCCTTTGCAAACTCTGCAAGACTTAACAAAAAGTGTGAGTGCTGCAATTTCTCCCCTATTATCTGCCACCCTCACCTGGAAATGACCAAGTGCCTCTCTCTTACAATACAAACAGTCATAACCATTTAATTGCACAGTTGTAGTTTAGTCCATGAAAACATCCTCCAAGATGTGCTTAGAACTACCATGGGGTGGAAAACAACTCTGTCCTTTCAGCAATGGGAAGTTTCAGGTATGCACACATAAGTAAAATTTAAGTTTAGTACTTAGCAATGAAGTTCTAAACATGTTACAGAGAGGAAGGTAATCTTAAAAGTAGGGCAGAACTGCAAAATTAAGTTGTATCATGCCAAAACATCTGCATTACGTCACACCAGTGAACAAAGAAACCTGCAGTTGTTTAAAAAATGCATAAATTTAACAATTAATGAGTTTTGATCTAATATTCATACCTTTGCAGTTGAAAAGCTTTCTCCTTTTGAATCCAGAGTGTTTTTATTGGGGTTGAGTAGAGGTGCAACTAATTCAGCAAGCCACCCTGTACACACTCCTTTCCGTGAAGTTGGTCTAGTGGGACAGGCAGGGAACTCCACAATATTAAATATGAAGCACAGCTTTCCTGGCTGATATAAGTTTGAACTGTGAAGACAAAAGTATTAAAAAAACAAATCAAAACCTGAGAAACAGCTGTACAATCTTGCAGCAGGTCCATTTGCAGCCCAAGCCATTTCAATTGAATCAAGATTCTCAGCATTCAGCTAACTGCATAACATCTATATATAGCTAGAAAATGTCTTAAGCTTGGACTCAAGAGTGCCAGTGTCTACAGAAGGGAATCAGTATTCCTACTGGATCCATGTGTGAGTGAGCTTGTGCTTGAGAACTTTACCAAAGCCTTGCCAGACATTCAAAACAATGTTGTTTGAAATAGTCAAACATTACATTTTTTTGCAAAAGGGTCGCAATTGTTTTATCCTTCACTCCTCTCTTTCTTCTCTAGATTATAATGTACACAAACACATATGAGAAAAAAAAACATACCTAAATAAACCAACAACATATAATTTGAATATTTCATTACCTTGACACTGAATAGGATCTGGCTTGTAATTTCGGAAGATGTTCTGTAGGAAAAAAAAAGCATCACTTATTTGATTCACTCCAATGAAAATATCACGATGTTCACAATACATCAGAATACAAGATATTTTAATTTAACTGTAATTTTACTCTATAAACATTCAGTGTTTGTGGTTCAGAAATAAGCTATTAAGACTTGAACTCTATTTTAAATGGCGTTTGGACTTTGCAGAACATTAATTAAAGATCCTATACAATGAGGCTCCAACAGTTATTTTATGGGGTTCTTGGTCAATTAAAAACAATTGTAAGGTGCATAAAAGAGATGCCGGTATCTAGTAGGTATGGTGAAGCTTGAAATTAAATTTTCCCCACCTTTCATCTATAAGCTGAAAAACTCTCACAACAGGAATTGCTTGACTGAAAGGTTCCTATATATAATGTCCTAGAAAGCAGATGTGCCAGTTCAATTTCAAACCACTACGAGTATCTGTGCAAAGTTTTGAAATCTCAGCTAAAAAACAACAGAGACAGTTTACTGAGCATTTTTTCAGCAAGAAACCTACTATATATATCACACACACATTTATATCGACATATGTATGTACATATGTATGTACATAAACAGAACTACCCTTTTTGACAGTACAGGGACACCCTGGCATATTTTAAAGATGCTCTGCTATGTATGATAGCTGCTAGGCAGAGTTAAGAAAAGCCAGTGCAGTGAAATCACTAAAAGACACTAAATCAGTCAGCACATTACTTCCTTGCGGAAACACATTTCAAAAACTTTTTCAAAAACAGATTTCCTTTCATTCAGTTAAGTTGCTACAGCACGTTCCATACCACCTTTGAAAAGCTAAGTGTGTTTGCTTTCACTGTGAAAATTTGTGTATTTGTACAAAGTGAAACAGAGCTTGTATTTATTTTTTTGAAATCCCCACAGTGTACTAAGGAGAAATTAGGGGTAGGTGTGGAGAAGACTGCAAGAACATAAAAAGCGATTTCTTTGTTTCATACTATGGAGCATATTAAGAAATTCTGAATTTCAATTCGGAAAATGACTGCCAGTATTTTCATATGTGTAAGAGATGGTTACAGTCAGGAGTCTCCTTTCTTCAATGTTTTATATCAGGAACTCAGTGACTGTGTTAGACATTACGCAAATACAAATATACTGGGAACACCATTCTGTTTTAACAGGTAAAAGTGCAAGAAAAGAACATGTAGGCAGAGAAATCAGGAGTTATACAAACATGTCTTTTTTAATTGTAAGCAGTTGATAAACTAACCTGTAAAGATCCTAATCCCACAGGCACCTTATGCTTACTTTTATGTACAGGACTAATCCAGAGTCAATTAAAGCAAAGGCATGAAACCAAGTGTTTGCAGAAAAAAGGCCAAAGGCTACAAACTGCAGAAGAGAGCTTTGTTCCCCAACAACAGTTTCAGCTTGATTACAATAGAAAGAGTAGTACTTATAAAGCAGTTACCTGAACTGCTCCCCTTTCTCAGGAAATTGAACATTTAGTCTGATGCATTTGCAGAAACAAAATCTAATTAAATCTGAATCAGTCACTTACCAATTAACAGGTTAAGCGAAGGCTTGCAGCTTGGAAAAGCATGAAGTAAATCCAGTAAGCAAACATTAGAATCTCTAATAAAGCGCATGTAATCAGAGGCTCCTTGTCTGCTGCAAAGCTCTTGAAGCCTCCGTTTTTCTCCTGCGTCACTGGTACATTCTACAAGAGCTCGCAAAAATGCCTATATGGAAAAAAATAAGAGTGAAAGGTAAAAAAACACTTGTCCTTTTTGGAAAAGGATTACAAAACCGGGTAAAAACTTGGGTTTCCTTGGGAGAGGAAGCAGGTTAATGGATAATACACTTAATTTTCTAATGTACACTTTTACCTACTATCAAAAATTTACCTGTTTGTTTGTTTCTGCCTGCTCTTCGAAAGTCTGGGACAAGTTAGCAGAAAATCCTACTTAGTCTGAGCAGGGTAGAGACAAATAAACAGGCACAAGCCATTCCCTAAAAAATTCAAAATTTATGAAATGTCTTCTTAATTCCTGTATTCACACTTTAGTTAGGCAGCTCCATAACACAAATTAAATTAAGACATATCACCATTTGCTAAGTTACAAAAGCCAGGAAACAAATAATAAAAAGTCTTAGAAGAGGAATGGCTATAAATAAAGTATGGTATTTAATGACTCATGTAAATATTGCTGTGGTATATAAAGTGGTACTGTAAACTTTTCTTAAAATTGATTTGAGCATTATAAAATAATGCAAAAATCAGATGTAAATAGTTACAAGTTTTTTCCAAAAAGAAAAGTGGAAATAGACACAGTGCCTAAAAGAAAAGTTATCCAAAATACCAAATGCAATCAGATGACACATTCTGCACAAAAACTTACTCAGAAAGTAATGTGAGTGTATTCAACCACTGAGCTTCCAGACAAAAGTTTTGAGAATGGAGTTACGTTAAGTACATTTTAGGCTGAATAGTTAATACAGCAAAACTGTCTTCAGCCATATTCCCCAGCCAACACTCTCTGCCCACTCTCATCGAGACAAATTTTTAGAACTGTTAAATGAGGTTTTAAAAAGGCTGAAACAACTGGAATATTTTCTTCTGCTGCAAAATCCACTAAATTGAATAAAAAGGTCCTCCTAAAAACTGATTTCCCTTAGAGATCCAATGAACACAACCATTTAGCTTCATCCTTCATACAAAGTTATCTTTAAAATGTGTTTTGGCAATACCAGAAACACACGTGCTTTTCCAGTTTCGAGCTTTCAGTTTTTACATGCACAGAACGAAAGGAAAATTTACACGTTGTATTTACATGTTGTGAGAACAAATACTACACAAACAAAAATCTTTCTTTGAATTCTGTTAGGTTACTGAAATGCTAAAGAAAAGCTTTAAAATAATTTAAAGGACACTGTAGTATACTTGCATATAGCAACATATGTCTTTTTAGTGTCAGAACTTGACATGGCCCCCTCTGATTAGAAAGAATGATTTCTCTAAAATAACTAAGGGTCCAGGTTCAGTCAGCCTTCCAGTTATTTGGCACCAAATTATCTAATACTCTTCTACTTACTTCCAGACTAGTTATGAATCAAGGTACTGCAGAAGAGGAATGTTTACCAGAAAAGCACCAGAAGTGACTCAGAGTAAAGTACAAACAGCAGCATAAAAACTGATAATCCTTATTCACCATGAAACATAGTAACCACACATGAAGCAAGGACAGATCTGTAAGAGCCCATAGAGCACAAAATTACTAAGAACTTCTCTTTAGAAGAACAAACACATAAACACCTTTTTGGGAACCGCTCTTATTTCCAGACACCAGGTTAGAATGAATTTCAGAGTGCTTCTTTCAGGGATGTGTTGTGGACGAGATGCTCCTAGTTCAGTGGGAGGGAAAAAAAATAAACAAAATGTACATCTGTTAATATTAAAAGTCAGAATCACAGAGTGCTTGTTTCTTCAACAAATATGAGAGCTAAACTGCATTTCATTCTGTATGTTTGAGCCCCAGCTCTTAGTGGAAATGATCAGCTAAAGAACAAGACAGTGTTCCAATGAAGTATCTATGACAAGTGTTCCAATGAAAAGTCAAAACTAGTTAGGAAAGCAGAAAACAAAAAGAGGAGAATACTACATGGTGTTCAATTAAAATTCATTGCTAAGCCACTCCAGGCTTTGTTGCTACTTTCCACCTCGAAGAAATTCAGTGGAATACTTACCAGGAAAAGGAACATCCACATTTTTCCCCCTCCATCAAATAAGCACTCCTGAAAACCAAAACATGCTGAAGCTTTCTAATGAGCCATTCCAAGGTATACCCAGCCAGTGCCCCGCTGGAGCTTGAGGCTCAGCAGATCCAAGGGGTTTCTGTACAAGCAAATAATTCCTCCTCTACTCTCTATAGGTTCCATTTCTGAGAAGGAGGTACACTGACATTTCATTTACCCCTTCATGGTGTCAGCCAGGCTTATCAGCCTCACTGTGTGTCATGCTAACATAGCTATTCCAAGTTAACTCCAAAAGCAATATAAGAGCATTTATGTGACAAAAAACCCCTTTAATTAATTAGCTCTGTAGCTCCCAATTGTTTTCTTACAGAAAGCCTTGAGCTTGAGGGTGCTCAGGACCAATCCTCATCTAAATGCAGGTTGTTACAAAGCTGAGACCTTTCTAGGACCTTTGGTGGGAGTGAGGAGGGAAGCCGGTATGTTTGGAGGGTGAATGTTCCAGAGGAACGAGGATGCTGGGGGTTCCCCAAGCAGGAGGTGCCAGGGGAAGGGGGTTATCACAATGGGGCTGGAGATAACAGCTAAACCAGCTGTGCAGATGCAGGGCTTATCCCCAGTGCAGGGACCAGGCTGAAACTGACCAGCTGAAACTGCACCAAATCTAACTTGTGACCCTGCCCAGCAGAGGTTAGTTACTGGAGTGAGGGTCAAGGATAGGATCAGCTGCACATGGATATCCCATATGATATGCTCCAACATGGCCTGTCACATGAACTCACCTCATTAAGAAATTGCTCGTTACTTGTGAATTCCAAGAAAGGGGCTTATTTACATCTCATACTTAACAGACAGCTTGTGTTGCCCTTAACAACAACGAAAGCAATCTCACCAGGAGAACTGACTTACATACAGATCAGAACAACAAAGAGCCCGACCCCATCCTGTGGAAAAAAGGCACAACTCAGCAGCACCATTAAGACACCAACTGCAATGCAAAAATGGAGTAATTTGAACGGGTCCACAGGCATACCTTGAACCTGCAGCCACCCTTCTGAAGCATGGGATCATAAGACTCAGCAGAACAGATTACACGGACTTAACAGCCCCTTCAAATTGACCTTGCAGCAGCACTAGGGCTTCTACTTCAGGAGTGTGGCCCTCTTAAGATGCAAAACAGATTGATGTGAAGTGCTGTGCAAGGAGATTTTTCTTTCAAGTGAGGGATTTTAAGGTTATGTGATTAAGGGCTCATCCATAAACGTAAAGGAGTACAGAGTAAGAATATAATGGATGAACACCAATTCCAGGCTGAAGTTCCCAGTCAGAAGCTAACTCATCTACAGTAAAACCAGCAGCAGCATGCTTATGTGTCCTCCCTTTTTAACACATTGCTGTGACTTCCAACATGCCTCCAGGAAATGACAGCTATGCTCCAACACTAAAATAAACATAAAGGTAAAAATGTTTGAAACTATGCATACCAGCTACTACCAACACAGAAAGGAGCCCTGCTCTGTGACCAGTGCATCATACCATACCTTTCTTTTTAGTGTTCTGCTTAACCTTTACACAAACAAAGTCATCCCCTTTTTCAGAAAGTCCCAAGATGTGAAGAAGCTCTTCCACCTCGTTGGCATTGTTGGGACATATTACACAGAAGGCATCTCCAGGTTGGTAGTCAAAGATTGTATCCTGTTTTAAAACAAGGAATTCTTTCTATTACATCGTATCACAAAACAAGGCTAACAGTACCCCCATTCCTGACAACAGTCTTCCTGCTATTGCACTCACACTAACTTATATTTTCTTTTACTCTGTACTAACACTTCACTGTTTGGAGCATATCAGAAATGAAATAGTCATGTTTTCTTTCCAGGCTTAACCTTACTAATAAGAAAAATCTTTCCTTATCTGGTTTAAATATTTGGACACTTTTAATGAGAAGTGCTGAGCAGCCTAAACAGAAGGAAAATAAATACATATTAAGAGGATGTGTTATATAATAAGCCCAGATCATTAATTACTGATGTACTTTGTTTTCTGGTTTGAGAAGAGCAGAGAAATTAAGTCCTCATAATTAAGGCAATGTTTAACAGAGATAAATTATCACAAAAAGAAAATTTGCTGGTTAAACTATTTGATGAACTGTGACTGAAATTGCCCCAACTGCTTTTATTTTCTGGAGGAAAAAGAAAAATAATAAGATATGAGCACAGTGAAAATTCAAATCTTAAGATCTTAAGACCTAGATTCTACTTAGTTGCCTTAGATTCTCATGTGCAAGTGCTGAAACCCTACTCAAGCTTCTGCCTGTTCAAGGAACATACAGAATTATAATTGCATCATTATGTTTCCCTTGTGCATCAGGTGAGGTGACCTGCATACACAGACTGTTAAGAATGTCAGGTGAAAAAGGCCAAAAAATGCTTACATTTCCAGTGGGTGCTGACAGAATGCAAATACACATACAAATATATGGAAAAAAACCCTGTTGCTCAGATAAACAGGCTCTATTTATAACTGGAATTTAAAGATGTCCTATATATTGACATAGATTAAAAGAAGAGGATCCATTAAAAGTTACTGCCAAAAATCAGACTATCTCAAAAGCAATATTCTACAAATCTGGGAAAACACTCAAAAGCAACATACTTTCCTTTTAAAGATTTCTTATAAAGTAATATTGAACGCTCTCTGCCTGCTTTTCATCTTCAAAACAGTACATAAAGTATAATCTTCACTAAATAAACTAAACCAGTTTTTTAACTGAGGGTAACTGAGGTTGACAGTTTGAGCAGCATGCTAACAGGTCAGAGAAAATGAATGCCTGAGGCAGAAACAGTGCTCAAGAGCTAACAATTCCTACACTACCAGTCAAATTACTACTTGTGTAGATTACCCCTTACAAGGAACAGTCACAGTTTACCACAGTTTCTGAATATTCTTCAAGTTGAATACTTAAAAACTGAAAGATTATTCATTTATATCATTCCCTGAACACCTATCTCCACTGCAAATTCCCTTCAGAAAGGTATTTCGGTCAGTACAATATCCATGGAAAAACAAAGAAAACAACACCTTATTTCTGTTTTGACTTCCTTCCAGGAAGTCCTAGTTTTCAGTGAATAAATCAAACTTCACACTTACAAAATAGATCAGCATAAGCTGACATCTTATTGTATAGGGAGTTATTTTTTCTTGTTATTGTATAGGGAATTCTTTTTTTCTTTTTTAACAGTCAAATAAATAATTTTCCCCTCCAGATATTATCCATAACAACACATGCTTTTCACCCTTTATTTTAATCCACTAAAGAAAAAGCCATCACTAACTTACTGAAATATCAAGTTCTAAGAGCAAAGCAGTTTTTATCGCATCTTCTCTAGTGAGCTGAACTGCTTTTGTAACTGGCACTTCAAAGGTTGTTTCATCCAAGATAAGTGAGGACAGATGCGGATTCTGAAAAAGAGGATACAAAAACTTACACTAAAAATGCAAATCAGCTGAATGACAGCTTAGTATGACATACAGGAATTATTGATTTTTTTTTTTTAACAACTTGGAAAACAACTCAAAACAACGAGGAAAACCAGAAATCTTCTATATTCATAGAGTGTTTTGCTCTACATTTTTAAAAATCACATCTAAGCAGTAACATACATATATTCAATTATAAAAAGTCAGTAGGCTTGAACAGTCTAATGGGCCTAGTTTATTATCAAATGCAGCTAACTGTTTAATTTTTCAAAAGCTGCTCTGAAAATAGCCAATTAGAGAATGGCATTTATGTTAAATCCCAGAAAACTCCTGCCTAGTTAAAGGATTACCAGGTGCACAGAATGGACATAAAACATAAGAGCAGAGGCTAAATCACTGAAGATTTACAGCCTAAAACTTTGGGGTCAATATGGGGCTATTATTATGGGCAACTTATAAGAGGAGTTAAATCTATAGCTAATCGGCAAACTCTATACTACAAAAAAGCATCATGTTATACCATGACATTTCTACACAGGTAAAAATGTGACCCAAGAATTGCAAACGCACACCAAGAATAATTTCAGATCACATCTGTCAAAGGCTGTCACCTGAAGATCAGGCTACAGCCCTCATTTCTCAATCACTATAGTCAGCAAGTTTTACTTGGGATCAATGCTGACAAAAAAAGAGGGGGGAGAGATACCACATGTCCACAATAATATTCCGTGAAATGTAAAGGAATTATCCTACCAATAAGAGAGTATTTGTTAATCTGAAGTGTCCCTATTTAAAAAAGGAGACAAGAGAATCATTTAAGACCAACAGTTGGAAGTTTTTTTATTCTCTTAACATTTTGAAATGGTGATTAATGGCCTGAGCCATAATCAAGTCATTGTGCATCAGCTCGACAGTGGTAATTGTCTACATTTGTATTCCCTCCAAATTAAGTTCAAGGCATAATGAAATCAAGATTTAAGCTATACTGTATTATCTTACACTTGCCACAAATGCTTAAGCCCATTACTGCTCTGGCATTAATAAGCAGCAGGTTGTTAATTCAACCCTGAAACTCAACAGCCCAAAATACAGATCATATAAGTAACTGGAGATCGTGTACCCAGCCTTCTTTAAATGGCAGAAAGTCTCTTTGGAGATATCCAATATTCAAGTTGATGTATTTCAAAACACACAAGCTGTGCTTAGCAAAAAATACCCTTGCCTGTTCCAATGTGGTATAACGAGAAAGGATTTGCATTGTTTCATACCTGCAAAACCAAAAATGACCCTATATGTAACCTACTTGTCGACAAGATCCAGCCAACTGTGTAAAAAACAGTGCCAAAACTAAAAATCTCAAACATGCATTTCATTCTTTTCAAGGCTCAAGACAACCATCCAGCTTTATATGGGAAATCTGGACTATAATCTTTCATCTGCCACTGAATTCCAGACTAGCAGATTCAGTTCTTTCCATCTGCTGTTCAGAGAGTGTCACAGCCCTTGGGATACTAAAGGGCTTTCATGATCATGAGCAGACACACCAGAGGACCGGGCCCAAGAACCCCATCTCAGCTCAGTCCTGGGTGTTCAGTACTTGCCTGAGCTACATTACAAGTGTGCTGACTCAGCAGCTCAATCACAGCCACGTCTATCATTGGACACAGATCCTGCTGATCCAGGCTTGGATCTTGAGAGCAGATCAGATCCTTGGGATGGTCCCAGACCTGCCTCATTCCCACAAACTTGCTTAAAGATCTGCATTCTCAGCTGATCTTGGCTGCAACCTCCTGGTTTGCATTGCTTGGGTGTTGCAGGATGGTGCTGGCTGTGCTGCCACACTCAACTCCTGATTCCCAGTCATTTAAAGAGTAGCCAGACTTCACTGCTCCCTTGCATGGATAACTGAGAAATATGCCCTTTTGCAGATATCTAGGAAAGTTTGAGTCAAGCTTGACAACTGGAGGTAATTCCCAGCTCATACTAATTCTTCCCTTCGCACAGTATGTCTTTGTTCAACACGGCTTCATAGGAAAAGCATACTGGCTTTTGATCTACAGTTCATCTTCCATTTCCAGTAGTAAAATTATGATCATGTTTTTACAATGGCCAAGTTTCTCTGTTGGTAAGTGTGCAGCAAGATTCTGAGTAATTTAGAGCCTCTTAATGCATTCTGAAAGTACTCAAAACTGAACAGAAACTGTACTATACTCCTCACTAGAGAAAGATGTCTTTGCAGTCATAACATAAGCCACTGAGGATCTGAATTCTTGCCTTTCTGACAGTGCAATGCCAAATTACCATTTAGCTAAATTTTATCTTGGCATACGTGTTCATACCTCATATGGTGACAACTACATTTTCACAATATAAATGGGCCTTTCACTTAAAATTCAAAAACTTCCTGTACCTGGGGACATATCTCCTTTATGTAAGTATTCACTTCTCTTCTGAGCTGTATGTAGGAGTATACACTCATACTCCTAGGAGAACTGGAGGCTTTTACCACTCAAAGTGAAGTCCTTACCTTACCATGGGTGCCTTGAAACTGCACCTCTATGTATTCTGGTGGCAGGGCAGGAATATTAAGAGCAGACTGGGAGACAGGAGGGACGGAATTAACAAGTGAGGGTTCAGTGTTTCTAGCTGGAGTCACAAGATTAATGTCATCTGGTTTCTGTGACAGAACATCAGAACTCCTTGTTCCCTCATCTTCTAGCTTCAAGTTCTGTACTTCAGAACTTAAGTTCAGTTCATGCACAACACGTGGAGCTGGAGAAAGAGAGCTAGTAACAGCATCAACAACATTGTTCATGCCTTCTTTCTCTTTCTGCAATAGCAATGCTTCCTTGAGGGCAAGCCAAAGTCCATCAATCCAAGGATCAACCACTAATTCCAAACTGGGGATGGAGAGAAAAAAAGAAGAAATGCATTGATAAATTATTGCGACTTTCTGGACTATTAATTTAGAAATAATGAAAAGACAATAAAAGCTAAAAACACTGAAAACTTTCTATTTTAATAACTGTGGCTGTTACCAAGATTACTTCTTTGTTTTAAAAAAATTATTTAGTTGCTATCACTGTGTAAATTTATGTAGTTTAAAATGTATAACAGCTTCACTCTTCTTCCAGTTTCTCATTTTTATTTTCATATGCTGAACTTTATGACAGGAAGTTGAAGTAATGGTACCAGAATATGCAACTTTTCATTGTGCTACAGCAACATCAATAGCTTACACTAATGGTCCATTTTTATTATTTTAGAACACAAGATATAAGTTTTATGGTTATCAAAATGTTGTATTCAGCTGCCTTGCATCAGCATGCACAGAACCAATATAAGCTGCAGTTCAAAATAACTAAGACAAGACTGCAGCCTACTGGCCAGAAAGAGCAGCAGAACAGTGAGAGAGTTGTTTTCTTACATAATTCCTCTACAGCAAACAAAAAAATCTTATTGCATAATTCCTCTACATAATTCCTATAGTCACCCTCCTCCCACTACCCGGCCCCCCCAGAAAAAAGGGAAAAACCAGGCTACATCTATAATCCCTTTAATTACTTTGAACTACATAATTTCTTAAACTGCTAAATATTCGCTATTTTTCCAGGCATTACAAATGTTTGCTCACACTTTAAAAATAGAGTTTTACTTAATAACAGTTGAGATTGAAAAGGCATACTGTGCTCTGGTGGAATTCATTCCTGTGAGGTGCTGAGCATCCAGGTTCAACAGATTTCAAATGGTTCAGAACACTTAGCCAAATACACATGCAAATATTGCATCTTGAAGAAATAAAATCCAAACTCATTCAGCTCTTACCCTACACAATCATCTGCTAATCCTGTGTCATAGAAGTGCTGGGCACCAAGTTCCTGAAGTCGTCGGTCTACTGTCTTTCCACCATTACAAAAGAACATGTACTCTGAATCTCCCAGACCTGGGAAATTCAAGGAAAGAGGAATCATGTCAATCAGGCAGCCACCAAGGCTATGCAGATAAAGATCTGCAAAGACAATAGAGGATTTTCTTGAAGGCAAATAGAAGAATATGTTGGAGCGAGTCCAGAGGGGGGTCATCAAGTTAATTAGAGGGATGGAGCACCTCTCCTAAGAAGAAAGACTGAGAGAACTGTGACTGTTCAGCCTAGGAAAGAGAAGGCTTTGGGGGTGTCCTAACTGCGGCCTTCCAGTACCTGAAGGGAGCCTATAAGAAAGATGGACATAAACTGTTTACAAGAGCATGTAGTGACAGGACAAGGGGGCATGGCTTCAAACTGAAAACAAATAGGTTTATATTAGATATTAGGAAGAAATTCTTTACTGTAATGGTGGTGAGGCACAGGAACAGATTGCCCAGAGAAGCTGTGGATGCCTCATCCCTGGAAGTGTTGAAGGCCAGGTTGGATGGAGCTCTGAGCAAACTGATCTAGTTGAAGGTGTCCCTGTCCATGGCAGGAGAGTTGGAAACTAGATGATCTTTAAGGTCCCTTCCAACATAAGCCTTCTATGATTCTATGATATAATTACATAAACAGTTGTGTATGTAAGTATGCAGATGCTGCATGGAAAAATACTTATGTATATGTGAACTTCAAACAAAATTGTGTTTGTCCTAAAACAGAGCTGAAAAAATGGCTCCTCCGTCAAATATATAGGACAGATAAATATTCTGAAAATACTTTGCTTTCAATATTTCACATTTTAGAAGAATGCTGCTTTTGTTTGAGGCTTTTAAAAAGTACAAAACTCCTTCTACAGGAAAAATATAAGGAACAAAAAAAATTAAAAATAATACAACTGATAAACTGTGTGTGAATTACTGAAACAAACTATGTCACTTTCAGGGTGAAGCTGTTAATAATATATCAAGAATATAAGAGAGGGAGTATTAAAAGAAATCAAAAAAACACTGGAAACTTGAGAAAAAAGAGAAAACATAGGAGTGATTTTAAACAAGGAAAAAGTAGGAAAATCAGAATGAAGGAATCTGGTCCAACAGCCTCCTCCTCAGGAATCTAAGATTTCTCTGTAGATCTTGTTTAAACTGCACTGGCTTTTCTGCCCTTTAACTGTTGTGAAGATGTTCTGTTAGGAGATGCTGAACTGTCAGTCAGGAGGTTTGTCCACGGAGGATTTAAGAGGTCAACTAAGACATTGACCCACGTTAAAAGTGATCAATAATCCTTAACAGATGCTTGTCTAACAATCCCAAAGACCACTGGTTAGGCAGTCTTCACAAATTCTGCAAGTAATCCACACTTCTGGTTCAGTATCACTGTCAGAATTTTTCATAGCCTGACTCTTTCTCAATTCCAAACTGACTCAATTCCTGACTCAATTCCAAACAACTAGATCCTTATTATTCCCATTTGTGCTGGTTTTGGTTGGGATAGAGTAAATTTTCCTCATCATAGCTTCTATGAGGCCATGTTTTGGGTTTGTGCTGGAAAGAGTGCTGATAACTTGGATGTTTTAGCTAGTGCTGAGCAGTGCTTACACAGAGTCAAGGCCTTTTCTGCTCCTCACCCCACCCCACCAGCAAAGAGGCTGGAGGTACACAAGCAGGACACGGCCATGACAGGTGACCCCAACTGACCACAGGAACATTCCATACCATACAGCATCATGCTCAGCATATTAAGCTGGGGGAAGAAGAAGGAGGAGGAGGACATACTGAGTGATGGCATTTATTTTCCCAACTCATTGCTATGTGTGATGGAACCCTGCTTTGCTTGAGATGGCTGAAATACCTGCCTGTCCACGGAAAAGGGTAAATGCATTCCTTGTTTTGCTTTGCTCGAGTGAGCAGCTTTTGCTTTCTCTATTAAACTGTCTTTTATCTGAACCCATGAGTTTTATCACTTCTACCCCCACAATTCTCTGCCCCATCCCAGAACAGAGCTGGTAGAGTGAGAGAGCAGCTTTGTGGGGCTTGGCTGCTGGCTGGTTAAGGTTAAACCATGATGCCACCTAATAATGGACTATTCCTCTACCCTTATAACAGCCTTTTTTTTTTTTTTTAAGAGGACTTCTGCTCTCACTCAAGTACAATATTTAAAGCAAACATTTCATTGAACCAGCTGAAAAGAATACTGTGAATGTATTTTAAGACTGGTAACTTGTTAGACTTGAATCATGTTATAACTTAGACACTGTAATTTCTGCTACAACAGAAGTCAGAATTAATACAATGCTTATTTCATACCTGCACATATGCATTTAGTAACCTATGAAAAACCTAACCATTTCACAAACTGTAATGTATAAAGAGGCAGTAGCACATCTCAAAACACTACATGACTGCGATGCATATATTTCAGACTTCCACACAATATATTATATCCAGTAGAAATTTCCTTCTAGTGACTACCTTGCTCTCCAGACAGCTAAAAGTTTCCTCACTCACAGCTATCAACTTAAACTTGTCAGATAAAAATAACATAGGTTCAAATAGACATTTCTGGAGTTTGTTTATAAACACAATCTGAAAACCCAACAAACTGACATTAACATCAGTTCAAGATACATCCAGCTGCATTTTGCCAAATCTGTATTTTACTTACCCATGTTTAAGACAAAGTTACATTCCTTCTCTTGATAAATATGACATTCAAAATTAAAATATGACTGCAAATTTAAAGGGATGGGATGATCTTAGAAACCTGCTTTTTAAGAACATTTTATATAGTCTTTCCCTACTGCTCATAGATGACACTACACAAAAAAAGTGTTTATATTATAAAAGTAAATGTTTTATAAGCACTTCAAAAACCCCAAACAACCTATTCAGAAGTAAAAAAGACAAAAAGTATTCACTGACAGACAAGTTCTGCAACAATATAGAAAATAGTAAATCACCTAGCAATCCATACTGGAGATGTGCAAAATGATCAGGAGGCAAGGTTGTGTCTTGAATTTTCTTTACAAACTTGCGGGCAGTGTCTGGTGGGTCCCCAGTACCAGTAGTGGAAATAACAATAACCACAGGATCCTTTTCTGTTTCCAGGTTATACTACAAGCAACAGAACAAGTCAAGTTACAAGATGCCATTTGATACCTATTTGTAGCCTTAGATAATCTATCTTCCGCCCTTCCTCTTCCCAAAGGTACACAGAAAAACATTTAATCTCATTTTACCTAAATTAAACCACAGAAAGTCTTTAAAGTAATTACAAGTTGTTTTGGGGATGCAATTTATAATCTTGCTTGGAGTTCTTAAAACCAGATTGGGTAAAGCCGCAAGGAACCTGCTCTGACCTCAACTGACCCTGCTGCAAGATGGCCTCATGAAGTCTTCCAACCTGAAGTATCCTATGATCCCATACATAAATGTCAAAGGGCAGTATTTTGAGCAGGCTAATACACACATGAAGAATACCTCACAACTGCACTAGGCAGCTTAGATATGCAACTCCTACAGTATTTAATTTGTCAAGTGGAAAAAGTATTTTTGCATATATGATCAAAATCGCACAGTTAGCCATACACCTTGTAATTTCACACAGATAAGTGGGGTGTGGCCTTACAGACTGTGGGGATAATTTCTAAGTTCCATTATGTATCATTTGGTTCTGTCTGGCAACTTCCATGTTACATCTGTTGCCACAAAAAGCCCCTGTGCTTAGGGAGAACTAAGGTAGCTCTGAACAGTGATAATCAGACACTGTACTCTCTAGTCTGATTAATTTTGGCCCCTTCACCCTGGCCCCAATTTACTTTTCTCTCCTTTGCTAATAGCGATCTTCTACATTTCCCAGTTTCTTAGGGGCTACTCCCATTATATGAGGTTGACAAGAACTGCCTGTACTAGGGACTGTGTGTCAGTTCCATAAATTGGGGTCTCATCTCTAGTAAAAATCATTTAGACTCTTTGATTATTCCAGCTTTCAACTGATAGTGGGCTGGGCACTGTGCTAGCATGCTGTTGGGTCAGGTCACCCATGCAACTTGCTCTCACAGCACCCCTATGGCCTATGGGTTTTGAACCACGCAGCCAGCCAGCAACCTGTGAAACAGCTCCACAGACACCTTGTGCAGGAGTGACCTTTGGAGGACACCAACCCCACCCCACACCCCAAGTGAGACTAACTGCCAGCGCTGCACTTGGTCAGCTACAACTCTGGCTGAATGTTGAACACTTCTGAAGAGTAGAGATTCCCCTTTTCTGGGCAGCTTCTTTCATTCAGAAGAACTTCCCCTTAGTGTCAAATCTGAGTTCATCAGATTGCAGTCAGTGGATTTGTGCTCCTCTTATATAGTTTTCTGCTGCCAAGAAGAGTTTGGCTCACATAGGCTGCTATTAGCCTCATTTTTGCCATAATACGCAACCTAAGCTCCTTCTACTACTCCCTGGAGGCTGCAGTTAAAATTCTCTTCCAGCATTCCAAGTTTAATAAAAATAGTAGGGTTATGTGAAAATAAAGATTGCAACAGATACTGTGTTTCATTTAGAGCAGTTTCAGGCCTGAAATTCAAAATTTCAGAGTTTCAGGAGTTATGATGTTCTAAATATCTCACTTCATAAATCATTCAAACCTTATCCCTTTGTCAAGCCATGTAAAAAATTACCTGACACCTACAACCCAAAATAGTAGGAATACAGAGAAACAGAGTATAAAGGGGTCTTGCTGTTGGCAGTGTTTCCAAAACCTTTCTGAAAAACCTAAAAGCAGTTGTATAGTCAATTTAAATTACTACTGGAACCTAGTTCTGTCTCTGACAGTGGCCTACAGCAGATGCCTAGAGAAGTGTAAGCACACAGAGTAAGCATGCAAGGATATTCCCCAATTACTTTGCCAGACTTCAATGAGTTGTGGTTCAGGAACTTTTCCAACAGAGATTTTGTCTTTCACAAGTTCAGGTGAACTCCAAGAACCCACAAAATCCTCTCATTTCCAAAACTGAAGTATAAGTTGTACAAAAAAAAGCCCTTCAGGGTCCTGTTGCAATAAGAACTGGGATTTTCAAAACTTCCACAGCTAATTTGCTAAGTATAAACACAACAGCTTCTGCAGTGCATTGCCACAGGTGACTACTGCATTTATAAACAAAAGCAAAGTAAGGAAAGTAAGGGTCTAGTGGTATCCCATAAGAATTCACTAAATTTACTAATTTACTGAGTTCCATTAAAAAACCAAAAAAGACAAAACAAAACAAAAAAAAACAAACACAAAAAACCCCCACAAAACCCAAACCAAAACAAAAAAAAAAAGACGCTCAGAAAGTATGAAGTGGTGTATTAGCACAGAGCCATGATCAGCTCACTAAATTCTTGCTTGCTTCATTGCAGATTCTCATCTGCAAACTTTTGGAAGTCAAACGTTTGGTGATTAGAGGTTCTACAATAATTTGTCAGTTACTGGGAGGTCCGATATATCACTAGACCAACAAGAAACTAACACAACTACAGTTTTTTATTCTACTTTCCACTTCTTATATCTTTAGTATTGCAGATCTGTCCCATTTTTTTCTTTCCTTCAAAAGTTCTCCTCAGCTGAGGACAGCAATGCCACATAAGAGCAGTAAAATGCCTGTTCAAGCTCTGAATGATTACTGAAGAGGACAGAATCAGAAACCCAGGTTTGTCTTATCCAGAATAATATACATCATGACAAATGCACTTATTCAGGTAATTCATCCAAGGCTGACTACATGCACTGCGACCCAAGATGATCTCCATTTAGCCTCCCATTTTTTACTGCTACTACCTCACTTCCACTTCAGTTTTCCATGAAAAGCAATCACCATAACCAACCAAGGATTTATGACCTTTTCTCACCCATGAGACTGTAGGCGAGAGAATCTACTTGGAAACAGCTAGTGTTTCTGAGATCTGAGCAGTATTTGACCAGACATTTTTGCATGGCAAGAGGATCACATTATGAGTATTGACTCTGTAGTCACCTACTCCATCCATACACCATCACAGCAATCCCTTTAAGTGATGACAAGATCTGAAAATACCCAACAGCTACATAAAGATGGACCTTCTAACTATCAAACAGGGGAAAAGTAGAAGCTTATGTGATAAAATCTACGAAGCTGCAGAAATTACTTTTTTTCCTCAGTGCCTAATTCTCAGATTCTCAATTCAGTACATATTTGTACCTCATCATGAACTTGCAGCAAGACAACTGAGTTGTCTTGCCAAATCTGACAGAATAGATTTACTCAAGAGGCAGAAATATCCTGTCTACCACCTTCCTGAAACTAATCTCCAAACCTGTCAAATGCAAAAGAAATTAAATGGAATGATCTAAGGAGAATCTTTGCATTCCAGGTTGGCTGCATAGAAGTCTCTTTGTAATGTTCAGCTACATACTCAGGGAACATTCATTCAAAATATCTCATGTTTTCAAGTGCGTGAAAAAAAATCTTTTAGATGTTATTTTCTTCTCATCCCATATAAAATACCAGGTTATCAAGTTTTGATAGTTCTTTATATGCTTCTGTTTGAGAACATACAGTCGAGAGTTCTTTGTGAAGGAAATTACACTCTATATTGCTTTTAGTTAGACACTAACAGTTTTCATATTCTTACTCCTGGATAACAGCAAGTAACAAAAAGCCACTTCCTTGCTCCAGACAAGCTTTTTATTTTTTTTTCTAGAATACAACTTGAGTGAATCCCACAGGAATTGAAGTGCGTACACAAGCAACACATGAAGATCCCACAAAACCTCCAGGCCATGCTGGAGCCCACAGTTAACAGAACACAGAACATCAGTGCAACCAAAGAGACACAACAAGGGGGGGCAGGGGGTAGGGAAGCGCATCATTTCTAACAACAGGAGACCTTACCCTATTGCATACAGAAATAGTTTTCAAGAAATCACTGAATTATTGTTGGAAGAGAGATAAAGATTTAGAGTTCTAATAAGAAAAATCACAAGAAACGTGTCTTTGGCAGAAAGCTATAAAGTGACTTTTGAGTATTGGTCCAAATTACTGATTCACAAGGAAAAAAAAATTAAAATTCAATGGTATATTTTAGGTGGGTGCATTAGCTAGCCTTCATGATTACAAAGGGCCACCACTCAAGAAGAAAAATGCAGTTCTTAAATACTTATTTTTCAAAACAGTGTGGAGTATCTCACCTTATCCATTTCACTTATACAGTGCATATCAGCTTCAAGTCCATGGGCACCTGCTTGCTGCCATATTTCCTCAGCTATGGCTTTTGCCTGCCCCTTTTGTGTTGCATAGAGGAGCAAAAACCTCCTTTTTGAATTACAGCACATTTCCCAAAACACAGGATTTTAACTTTTTTCTAGAGACACTGCAGGGGAAAAAAAGAATTAGAAAAAGTGAATTTATTGTACGCAGGACAGCAAGATTTTACTTTGCTTATGAGATTCAAAAGAGATACTTTAAAGATAGCAGCATTGGTGTTTAACTTGAAAATGAGGCATCTACTCTGAAGAGAAGCCATTTCTCACAATCAGGCCTTTTAGACCAGGTTTTGAAGTATTGGTCCTCTGTGCTGTAATGCCTTGATGTTGCAATAATATTGTAATATCCCTAATATCAAGAATCTAGTTTGTAAACAATACAAAACCTATTTTTATGAAAATATATATATTACTTTTATTATGTAAGTTATATTTTCCATTCCAAGTCAATGACTGCTTTGTTCACTTTTGTAAGATGTATTTGAAAACAAAACAAAATATAACATAGACCTGGTGAAGTCAAACTACAAAGCCTGAGGAAAAAAACCAGAATTCTCAGTTTCTTCTTTTCTGAAATCAGTATTTTTTTCCCAAATGACTTTACACTTCACTGTCCACTATGTCTGTTTTTTGGAGCATAATTTCATATTCCAAAAAGGAGTTTCTTACACAAGTGCAACCTAACCGTACGATTAGCCCAGGTGGTTAGAGCATGGTGCTAATAACAGCACGGTCATGGGTTCGATTGCTATATAGGCCATTCACTTAATATTGTACTCCACTTATATGGCAAGATATTTTTCCCCACAGTACTGTGGAAGGTTTCTCCTATGGGAATTTTTTTTTAAAGCATAATTATATATCAGAAGTAGCAAAACTAAGTGACAGGTTCTTAAGAGCCTGTAACATACATGAATTCCATGAAAAGTGTATTAACTAGAAGATGTTGAGATTTTCATTGTATTTTCTTCTACTACATTTGCATTTATGGTTTTCACCTTAATTGATTACATATATCACCTAAAAATATTAACGACTACCTTAACAATCATTTAAAATAGATTTATTTACATAAACAGCTTCATGTGCATGTGCACAGCAGATGCATACAACAAAACAATACACAGAATGATTCTTCACCCTCTTTTTCCAGAAGAAATACAAAGAAATGTGCTGACGTGCTAACTATGAAGATTTGTATAAAACAGTGTAAATACAGTTTAAATACCCTCAGATCCCTGTTGTAATGCAGATTCACCCTAGTCATATGCTGTTTTCCCCTAATTCTCTTGTCAGCAGGTGGCATCGCCCGACTATAAACAGATAAACACAATAAATACGAAGAAGCATTTCACTACTACATTCTTTCTCATACCTCAAAAAGGGAGAAAGACAATCAGTTTTCCACTGGGACCACACTATAGCACAGAAGCCTTCTATACACAAAAAGCTGAGGAGTAAGCTGCCAACATTATAAGCAAGGGACTACCACCAGACTTCAAACCAGAGTCAGTTTGGGAAGACGTATATGCTTGAGCAGCACAAAAATTTTAGTAGGGGGAAAGGAGGGCAATAGAAAGAACAGTGGTCATAATGTGGTCTGACATGGTCAGATGTTGCCCTAACAGTGCCATGATCCCTGCCCAGGTCAGGCAGAGCAGCTGCGGTCTCCATAAGACATTGTAAACTCATTCCACTCCACACACAGCAACAATAAAGGGTGCGAAAAGTAGCCATACCCATTTTTGGTGAATATATGTGCACTTGGGGAGAGTTTTTTTCACTGTGGACTAGTAAACTGCATAGCAAAATTGGAGCAACTGGACTTTCTTCAGAAGGCATGTGGAAACAAGTGAATCCATGCAGCCAGAAGAGGGGATGATGCTGAAGATGCATATGCATCCTGAAAGAGGGTACTGTGTAATGTAACAGTGTGAATGCATCTTTGTGGGAATGGTAGAGGCCATAATTAGACAATTCCTTGGAATTACATATAGAATGCTGTTTAAATATTTGTAGGCATTTTTTAAGTGCCTGGTATCCTATCTGTTGCATTGTTGCTACTGATCTTGAATATGTAATTCAATCAACTGAATTAACAGTGGCTGTTAACTCCCTAACAGTTAATTATGTCATCAACAGACCAATAAACTCATTCGATCATGATTCAAACATGTCTTCTGTCAACAACTGAAAGAACCCCATGCACAAACTGATCAGATGGTGCCTGCTCAAAGAAAAATCAGTCGTGCCTACCTGTAGATGAACAATCATAAACCAGCAACACTCTTGCTCTCAGATAAACATGCTGCCCACACTGCTCTTTGCTGCACTATACACTCTTCAAAGATGATATGCCATTCCCATTTATGTGCTGCAAGCTCAACTGGAATGAAGAGGGAGAAAAATGGTAATTCTTTACTATTGAGCTTTCTAGAGAATCCCTCTAACAGTATTACCACACCAACAGCCTTTAACATATTGTTGTGTTAGTAGCTGCACATTTAAAAAACAATGTTTAAGCCAGGAAAACAACCTGGGATTTGCTGGACCAAAGCAGGGCTTAACATGAAACTAAGGATGAAATTCCAAATTACAGCTCATCTGATCCAGCATTCGAAAAAGTCAGAAAAGCTAAGAGTCCACAGAAGATCAGCAGGGAGTCCACCAGCCCCGTCAGCCAACGGAGCAAGCCCTCCGTGAATGCCACTGCACGACACGTGCTGGCCCCGGCAATTCCGCGGCTGCACTGCACGGCCAGACCACGCACGTCAAGTACCTGCTCTGCCAAATATGTCCAACTGAGTGGCCACGGCCCGGATAAATATGCAAGAAACTTCAGTGCAGGGGTTTTAAATTCTCCCGTGTGGCTTTGAACCGGGTTGTGGGACCGAGCCTTCAAAAACGTAAACGCCATTCCCAAGCCCCCTTTTCAACAGCTGGTGACTTGCTCAGAACCACTTCCACTCTACTGCCAAGACAGACATAAACCCCACCGCGCACCTGCCCCGCCTGGCGCCCGCTATCCCCCGCAGCGGGATGCGGAAGTACTTGCGCTGGAGGACGCGATCCACAAATCCCACTCCCGAGGCAAACTGCGAGCCTGCGCTCCGGGACCTTCCTGGCGGCGGAGGGGGCAGCAGCAGAGAGGACGCGTCCCAGACGAGCCGGGGCGGGGCGGGCTCAGCCGGGGCGGGGCGGGCTCAGCCGGGGCGGGGCGGGCTCAGCCGGGGCGGACTGAGCGCACCTCGGCGGGCAGGGGGCGGAAGCTTCTGCCGGAGCCCGGAGGTGCCGCCGGGAGAGCGCCGGAAGATCCCGGCAGGCCCCGCGCTGGCCGTCATGGCCGTGGAGGTGAGGTTTTAGTGGCGCTCTGGGCGCTGGCGTGTGCTCCGGGACGGAGGGACCGCGGCCCCTTTCTTTCGCAGCACCAGCAGCAGCAGCAGCAACAGCAGTAGCAGTAACAGCAGTAGCAGTAGGCGCTGGGGCGGGAGGGAGGGACGCTGGGGCTGTGAGGCGGAGAGGGATGGAGGAACCCGATGGAGGAGCCCCGCCGGTGCCGTCCCGCCCGTGTCAGACTCTACCAGCGCCCCGGCCTCAGGGGTGGAGGGCAAAGCGCCGCACCACAGTTCCTGCTTGGAGAAACGTCCCTGTCTCTTTTCCGCTCTTCTCCCGAAGTGTCCTTAGGGAAACAAGGGGCAGAGATGCGCTGAAGCCTATCACGCCGCTCCCGGCAGTTTGTTTTCTTTGCATTGCCTTGCGCTGGTGGTTGTGGCAGAGGGATCGTCCCAGTCCTCTCCAGCCGCCCAAAGAGTACTTTTTTTTTTTTTTTTTTTTTTTCCCTGCATTTTAGTGACACTAGTGCTGTTTCACAAACGATATATTTACATGTATTTTTCTTCCTCTAGGTGTTATTTCAGAACCCATTTGATTCAATATGGCTTTGATTAGCCGAAAAAGTTTCCAGTTTTGTTCATCCAGCACACCAGCAAGCAGGTCTGTTTTGATGACCCTAAGCAAGAGGCTGAGCTTCATCAGGGGGCAGCAAAAGCCCCAGTATTGTAGCTCTGTAGCCATGAGGATGCTATGTATCAAAGATAAATCTCAGTATATGTTTTGTAGAAAAAACCACGTACAACTGCGGCTGCAGTCACTTTACGAAACTGTGTGTCTTTGTGGAGAAACTGAGAACTGTACTAAGTCTAATAACGTGTGGATGGATGAACAATTATTTTTCAAGAAGTTGAACAACCTTTGTACATCAGAAGAGATTTTTGACTTTCTTAGCTCTCTAGAAGTCATGTCTGATACTATGGCCTCAGGAGCCCTGCAAAGGATTTCTGAACTTGAAGTGGATGACAGTGGTGTGAAAAACCCTGGAGTGTTAGAGAATGAAGTTTTCAGGGCGTTATGCTTGCAGTTTGAATTTGAATCTTCGAAACTGTCAAACAGTGGGCTGCTGAACGCACTGCAGGCTTTGGTAACGCTACAAATAGATCCACAGAGCACACTGATGGCTAGCTTGCTTTCAGAGAGCGAGGAGAGGCTTGGTAAGGGACAGTTGACTGTTGAAAATCTGTGTGCTCTTGGAGAGAGTTTGCTTGAGTTGGAAAGCCCAAATTGTGTGATGCTAGAAGAAATTGTGAACCACATGCAAGAAAAAGACATTGAGAAATGGAGTCCAAGGGAAATAGTGATGGTTTATAAAATACTGCAGGTGACTGCCAGGGAAAGGAAACAATACCAAAACTTGCTGAACAGACTGAACAGTGTCACTTTACCTGCAGTTTCCCAGCTAAGCCCAAACTTTGCAAGTGTAATACTGAATTCACTGGTGGTTCTTTGTCAGACTCAGACAGTTGCCTTAGTTACTGCACTGTGTAAACATTCTGCGGAGCATATTCCATATTTCACAGATTGTGAACTGGTAAACGTCCTGGACGCCTTCCTATACTTTGGACATCGTGAACAAAGTTTTACAGAGGCACTGGAAATGCATGTCCCTAAATCCATCCTTACCATGCATCCTCAAACAGTCTGCAAAGTCATGCAATATTGTTGCAAAAAGGTGATCCTTTCAAAGCCCATCTTTGATGCAGTGGCAGAAAGTTTCATTTCCAATGCTGACAGACTCACCACCGACCAGATTGCTGGGTATATTATACCATTTGGGACTCTTAACTATCTGCCTCCAAGTGCTTCTGCCTTGTTTAGGAAGCTTGAAACTGTACTGCACACTCGGCTTAGTCACTTTCAGCCTCACATCTTGCTGAACCTGCTACACTCATGTGTCCTTATTCAACGTTATCCACTAAATTTTCTGCCAAAAATATTTAGTCCCTATTTTCTGCAAAAGCTTCAAGGTAAGGAGCAGTGTTTCTCTAGAGATGTTCCACATTTCTTTCTACTATGTGGTTTGTCTCTTGTCAAGCACACATTTTTTATCACTCTGCCGAATCAGCAATGACCTGATGATCCTTGTGGGTTCCTTCCAACTCAGAATTTTCTGTGATGTGACTTTAGGTGATTTAAGAGAATAGTGATAAGGAGGCTAAAGAGTGATGCCTCCTTGTCACAGTTGCAGTTGTCTTTCATGTTATATCATTTAGACAAGTTTGAAAATTTGACTCTACAATCTTAAACAGAGACTTGAATTCCCTTTAAACATTTCAGTTAATTCTTCAGTTTTTCTAGAAAATAGTGACCTGGTGTCATCCATGTTTGTCATTTGTCTCATACAGGCTAGAACATCTCCCATGTGATAGCCTGTCCTTGGCTCTAATTACTGCAAATTCCAATACTTTTGGACACAAACCTATTACGAACAGTACAACATTTTAAGGAATTCTGTGTTAGATAGTAAAGCATTTTTGGCGTCATTATAGAGAGATGTAAGCTTTGCCAGAATGGTGAGTGACTTCTTAAGATCACAGTTAAGATTGCTCTGTTAATAAAATCAGGGTCAAGTTTTCAAGGTGATTAGAAATTTTGGTTACTTAATTTTTTGTTAACATAAAATACCTTAAGGGGTTGATTTTTTATGACACAGAGAAATCTCCAGAAATTATTTGATATTATCCACTAGCAGATTAAAAAAAAAAAAAAAAAAGAAAAAAAGTGAACCAATGAAATTCTGGTATTATAACTTGGGGAGAAGGGGTTATTGGAAGGGGATATTTATCCAAGCCCTCAACTCAAACTTACTCTCTGTAGAATGTCCTGTATGTCTCAGATCCTCATTTTTTTTTGGTGAAAGAATATGACAGTTTTAACTAAGATCTTGCTAGTTGTAAATTTTTTAATGTTAATATTCCTGTAAATAATTCCCTCATTTTTCTAACTCTTGTCATTTCACACTGATCTTGCTGTTCATTCAAACCATTACCAAGAATTGTAAGGATCAAGTAGCTTCTCTGCACATTAAACCGAATAGCTTTTCCTGACTTCTGCATGGTGGCTTGTGTAAAGATACTTTGTTGAAGGTACCCCTGAAAGCCTGAATATTATTGTTTCAGCTCAGCCACCTGGTTTGAACAGAGTTGTTACCTCCCAGCTAACCCAGCTTTTTCTGACTGTTACCCTGGAGTGCTCATTTTATGAGGTACAGTACACGTGAAACCAGAAGTGATGAAGCGTTTCTGTCTGATTGATTGACTTGATATATTTGTGTGCTTAACAGAACTGACATAACTCTTAGGTTATTAAAGTACTTTTTTTGTATTTCCTAATACTTTTCCAACAACTATTTGGTTTCTGTGTTTGGCTTGTGAAGTTGTGAAGCACAAAAAGAGATCAGGCACACTTTGATCTTGGCCTGACTGGAGAGGAATGGAAACAGTTGTGCATTTCGCTTGAGTGTATTCAGCATGACAGCATGGAAGCTTGGTGAGGATGTCCTGGGTGGTTAGGGGATTTAGGAGGATTCCAGCAGATCATACCTTAGACTGTAGATCTTTCAACAGACTTGGCTTTGAAAAGCACAGAACACAATTTCCTACATTAATGAGTTAATTACAGAAATGTTATCTCATTTTTCTTTTGTTTGATTTGGTGTTCTGTCCTTACGTAGGGTCCGAAACTCCATCCAAAGTATCAAGTAAAGGCCTTTCCTACGCCTCACAGTTCTTGTGATGTTCACCTCCTTAAAAGGGTGAAGACGGGATTACTTTATTTACTAAAAAAAAGAATATATTTTGCATCAGAGGTATCAACACCATATTTCTATGCAGTTGGTAAGTAACATTTCTTTAGATTAATAATTAAATGTGAGTTTACGCTGCCAAAATTTTAATTCCCTTTTGTGAGAGTTCTAAATTTTGCAAATTCAGAAAAACTAAACTAGAATACAAAACTCTGTAGAAGGTCTGAAATGGGGAACTTCAAGTAAATCCATTTTTATAGTCAGAAAGAAGAAAAGGAGGAGAAAAGAACTACAGCATTTCTTGGAATTCATGCAGCCCGTCTGTACTGAAAATAGCTGCTAACTCTTGTATTCTGTATTTTTACTATCAGCTCCTTATCCTTCAAACAATTTGTGTAATGTAAAGCAAAATGAGGCAGTGCCACTTGCCTGTTCTCCCTGCTTTAGTGGTGAGTAGAGAAAGGGAGAACTGGAAGGTGGTCAGCCCTGTGCCCTGCTCAGCTGGGCTCCTCTGCCCTCAGCAAGAACAATTGACAACATATAGTCAGTGGGGGGTTGTGGGCTGAAGGAGAGGAGTGAGCAAAACAGTGTTTCATGAAGCAGGAAAGGCAACAGAGAAGGTAGTGATGAGGAAAGATGTGTGCCTGGGAGGGATGGGTGATAATACAGTGTCAAGGGAAGGGCCTCTTAGGGTGTTGGAGGGATTTAAAAAAAAAAGATTAAAAGAGAGGGATGATTCCAGAATTTTTCTGCCTTCAGCTTCCACATGGGCGTTGAAGTTGGCAGGGTTTAGGTCCAAAACTCATGTTTGCAAATTGACATAATCTAGGAAATTAGGGAATTAATGAGAAAAACAAAGGATGGGGGGCAGAGAGAGAAACTCTTCACAAAGCCCTCAAATTCCAGAGGCCCTAGCCACACCAGCAAGGTGCCATTTGACTACATTATGGTTTTTGGTGGACTTGGAATACTAATTTGCTTGTTAGCATTAGGAAAGGCTGAAGTGTTACTATTCATCATTTATTTGTTTTAAGTCTGTACACATCTTTTGCAAGCCTCTGTGATTCAGAAAAAAAAAGAATTATGATAGTGTTTTAGTTATTTTATAAAACAGTGAACTCAGGATGAGAATTAGAGTAAACAGCTCATTATATGAATGAGCTTTAATGTCACTTGTTTTTTCATTTGTCTTAGATATCGAAATTAAATTAGATGAGGAAGGTTTTGTATTGCCTGTAGCCCAATGTGAAGAGGTACACAAACGGTAAGAGAATAAAATAAACCATTGGTAAAATGTTGGTTAACATTGACAAAGAGCATCCATGGGGAAACACTGGCAAAATTTATTTGGAGTTTTTTCATTGACTTCAGCTAAGTTAAGGTTTCACACTAAAACCACTGACAAAAGGACAAAATTAACAATCTGTGCATTTTGCTTATTGTTTTGCCACCTGACTAGGTGATGTCAGCCAATTAGTCTCTTTAACCATTGACAGTCAAGAGATCCTGATTTGGCTTCTATTAATGTATTTAGATCTTCTGTAATTCATTTTCAAATTAAAAGTATATTCTAATCAAGTGTATTTGCATAGATTTAACAGTTTAAGCTAGTTAACAAATTTACTTCTGTAAGGAATCCTGCAGGATATTTACTACAGATGCTGGGGGTTTTAATTGATGAATGCATAGGTGTTTAAAAAATATGTTAAACAAGGGTTATTTTGAGAAACCTTAGATAAGCTTAAGCAACCTACCTGTGTGGTATTTGCAACAGCACTTCTGTGAATAAAGCAAAATACTTTGAAAAGGTTGTGCTTTCTCCAGCTTAACCTTCACAAGACTTTGAGACTAATATAGATTTTTTCAAAAATCCCATGCTTAAATGCTTAAGAATGGGCTTTACTGTTTTTTTTACATAACAGTTTTCATCTGTAAATAAGGTCACAATGTTCTTAACATACTAAAAATTAAACAACTCTTTAACAGTAGCTATGGAAACAAAGGAGAGGAAATTTAGTTATAATCCATGATGCTGCCAATCATACGTACAAGTTTAACTTAAACAGATTTAGCTTAAACTCAACCTTGATTTGAACTGTAATAGATTTAACAGGTAAACTAGTAAGGTAAATAAATTTAGCTGCTGAAATGCTTTCAAGCTGAGGCAAGTTTTTTGTGTGTTTTTCCTTCTAAAAGAATTCAAACCAGCTTACAAGTATTAAAAATATCAAACTCTTATTAACTTGTATGGTAATTTTTGTTCAGAGTAAAAAAAAAAGCTTTTCAGACCAGTTTTTCACTAAGCTTCAGGCTTTCGCCTCCCACCCTTAAATTGAGTGATTTAAATTACCCTGAACTCCCATCCTGCAAAATCTGATTCAAGGTGGTATAAGGAAGTAAGAAGGGAGGTATTGTTTCATGCTTCTTAGGAACTGCAGTATTTGTGAATAAATAACTGATTGTTGGGGGGTTTTCTTTCATACTAAACTTACGCTTGATTTTAGAATTGCCCTCTGTGTTGATGGTCAAAATAGATTTTGTGCTAATAGCCACAATCTGTTGGGAGAAGAAGCTATTAAACAGAGACATCTTCAGTTACTTGGTTATGAAGTTGTGCAGGTAAAGTCCAAAGACAGTAATTTGCTTTTGCTCTGGCTATATAAACATGTAAAAAATTATTTTACAATGCTTAAAACTAGTTTAAAGTAATTTCTAAGGCAGATGTAGTTTTGTCCTTGCTTTATTATGTTCTCCCTGCCTAGCTTTTGCCTCTCTGAGGGCATACAGGAAGTCCATTTTGTTCCTTGGATCAGTTAGTGTATTCTGTCTGTGTTTTCTGCTAAATAGTGGCTGCTTGAAAGATTACATCTCTGCAGTGATTAATTCAAGTTCTTGACTTACAGGCAAATCTTGTGTAAGAGTTCTGTTAAATTGGCATTTTTAATTAAATTCTTGTTTAAAAGGTTTAAATTTGGACTTTAAAAAGAGGAGTTAAAAAAAACCCCAAACTGATTTGTATTGTAAATAAAATGTTCACAGCAAGCATATCTTTATTTTGCCTGTTGAATTAAATAGGGGTATTTTTACCTTTAAACATACTTTTAGTCTGTCAAGATTTTATTTTCCTTTTATAATCACTTACTACATAAGACTAACTTCATAATATTTAACTTAGTTTATGGGTATCACTCTGTCTTACAATAATCTCTTTTCAGGTGATTTACAGATTTGCATACGCTTAAGATTAAATGTTTCATTTTAAAGCAGAAAAATCTTGGATGTGTAATTTTTCATCTGCTTAATGAACATCTATCTTACCCAGTTGTTTATTAAAAGGTTTTTCCAGCAATCATTTTTGTTTTGTTTCCAGATTCCATTTTTTGAGATAGAAAGTCTAGAAAACTGCAGGAAAATGGCAGAATACCTACACAAAAAAATCTTTCCTCATATGTACGGACTCAGAAACTGACACTGGAGAGTGCCACTAAATCACAGGTTGACCTCCTGTACTACAGAGTGTAAATACTGTGCATTGAAGAAAACTGGTGTTTCCTAAATAACTGCACCTCAGCTTCTGGACTTGAAACCTTCCAATATTTGGAACAATTGACATGTAAAGAGTAATAAAGAGCATCATATTTTTTTAAGTTTTGTGTGAGTATTTATTACACGTTGTCAGATGTGAGTGCCAGACAGTCACTGCTGCTTTTTCCTTGTATTTTACTTATTCTAATTCACAGCTGCAAACAGACATGTGACCATTCAAGGATAATGGCCACTCTGGATGTAGAGAATATGCAATGCTACCTACTAATTGGGGCTTTCTTCACAGTACAAGACATTGTACAGTTTACTTATAGCTTGTGTAATTTCCCAAGTCTTTCATAAAGCTAAAATTTGCAGTAGTTGCAGAAGCACTATTGGCTTATTGCTCTTAACAGGTGTAGAATGCTGTTCAATAAGTAGCAATACCTTACAGAAAATGAGAGCGCTTTTAATAAAAAAAGATTTGCTTTACTTTGTAAAGTAACAGCTGCCACAGGATAATGGACTTGCACAACTGTCTGTGGAGGCCCCCAATGTTCTGGATATAGTCCATTTGTAGTTTTGTCTTTGGTGGCAGTTGTAGCTAAACTGTCTAAATAGGATCACATATGCTCTCCAGAGTTCCTTCAGTTTACAGAAACTGCACTCAGAAGAACTATGTCCTATGGCAGTCCTTTTTTTTGTATGAGTAGAAATACTGGAACTGAGAAACCAGAACCAATACCCACTTCATCCGGAACAAGTGTGCCCCAACTTGGGTTAATGTGTTGCTTTGCAGATGGTTGACGGGAAAACAACGCAGCTTTAGTTTTGATCATATAATGTATACTTGATGAACTGTCACATTAAAACATGTTTTCAGCTTAGCTTATTATTTATGAATTTCAAAGCAGAATTCCCAGCATCACCTAGTTTGATTTTTAGCTGTTATGTTTTGATACAATAAAGGCAAAATTTTAAATCATTGATATTCTATGTATTTTACCAATAGATACAGAGCATGGCCTTTTTTACCTTCTGAGGCTACTGTGAATAATTTGTGAGTTGCATGTGTGAACATGTCCCAGCAATCCCTGGAGATAACCAGATGCAAAATCGAGATCCAGAATGTGATTTCCATTGTGTCATGCCGTGCATTCTGTTCATGATAATTTGTTGCATGTATAAAACCCTTACAGTAGGATATCAATGCTGACAGGTGAGGGAGCACTAAGAGGTAATGAAATGTTTTCCAACAGTGTAACAATAAGCTCAGAACATCAGTAATCTAACAGTTTGTCATCCTAGCAAGAGATAAATTGAAAGAAAATAGAGGAAATGGTTTTTCAGATATTTATAAGGAACTTATCCCTAATAGAGAAGAATTTGTCAAGGTATTCTTTTGACAGTGAGCACTGAAGGGAGACGTCAACCACTCAGAACTGAATGAGAAACAAGTAGAGGAACAACAAAGGCCTTCAAAAGTGAGGAAGGATGAGAAGGGAGTGATATAAGCAAAGAGATGGGATAACTCAGGTGTTTTTTGATGACTCGAATTTTTCTGTGGTGGGTGAGGTGGTGGTGCTTATTTATCACATAGGCCAGAAGGTGGTGGTGTTCTCAAACAAATTCGATTTCCAATAGTTTTTCAAACACAGATGGTATGTAAATATAGTACGGCTACTTATAAGAAGTAATTTGTACTGACTGTCCCAAACTAAAAATAACCTGCCAAGAATGTGGCTATATTCTATGTCGTTCTTTACTGGTATGCATTTGATACTGATTTTTGAAAAATCATTCTAGTATTAGAAAATATTTCCTTCTGACTGTTCTTACTGTAATTCTTTTCATTTAATGCTGCTGGAATTTTTAAATGAAATATTTATTGTTGAATATAGCAGTTAATGCATTGAGTATAGAGGAACTTGCAGTTAATGAATAATGAAACTCACAAACACCTCTCTGAATGGGCTGCTCTATGTGCTCTGCTTCTCACACCATGCCAAACAAGTGGTATTGACTGCCTAATTTATTACTTATCAGGCCCCACATTAGGAAGTTTGTTGCTTCTGTTGTTTTTTCACTAGGACTCTTGCTGTGTTCAAAAATGACATAGGTTTCCTGTGTGTGACTGACAAAACTAGTGTCAGTCAAAGCTGTGGACTTCTAGTCCTTATTTTGGCATGATCAGCCTGGCTGTTGTTCCTTTCTGAACAATATGCCTCAGCATTAAACAACAGCAGGATCAACGGCTCTTGAGAACCAAACTGATGCATACCCTGCAGGAGAAACTTCTCCTGAAATTACCTTAAAACTTTTGTACTGGATTCAGTGAGAATACAAGGTGTTAAGTATTTAAGCAGGTTTAGGCATTTGCTCTATTTAGTGCTTGTTCTGCTAGTATTACTTTTTTTTTCCCCTTTTTTTCAGCATTGGATACAGAACTAATGATGGTTTTTCTTGTCAGATCAATCTGTCATACACCCTTCCTATAGTGAAAGTCAGTGAAATGAATGTCTGAAATCAGCTAAACCCGTATTTTGTCTATTCAGATGGTAAGTGCTCAGAAGTTCCTTTTAACTTGACTTCCACTTGAAGCCTACTGGAATTGCTAAGCACTTCTGGAAGTCAGATCATTTCTCTATTTGCCCATTTATGGGTAAGCCCATCCATTTTAGGAAATTCTGAGCTTTATCTCCATTTCAGCTGTTGTGCAGATGAAATGATGCCTCATGATTCTGTAGCAACATCGTAAGAAGTTTGAGATCACTGATACCTTGAGGAACAAGCTTGCTTAAATGTTAAGTCTGTGAATAGTTATGTAGAAGCAGTGCCTAGAACTGCAGAATCAGCTTTTGACCCAACAGGTCTCAGTTGCAGTTTTACTCCCTAAAACATTCAGTTCTTGTTGGTGCTGCTCTTCATGAGGTTTTTATGAGAATGTAAGGAGACGACATGCATTTTAATTAGCTTGAGGAGAATTACAGCTGCTCTTTCATCCTATTTTTAACTCAGATCATTTTCATTAACTAAAATACAGAGGAAAAGGCAAAAGCACCATATTGCTTTTTGTTGTGTTTTTTTTTTTTTCCTACATAAATGTTGCTGGCAATGACAGATGCAAGAGATTTAACATGGATCCAGTCTTGGAGATTTTTTCAATTAGCGCGTGCTGCGCTTTTCCCCGTATAATGCTGCATGGAGGTGATTAGCCCTTGCATGTTCTTTGGTTGGCTGCTCTAAGGGCTTGTTTACACGTTTCCCATACTCTGAAGATGACAACACAGGAACAGGTCTTGCCATTTCCTGTGAAAATATAAAAGTCATCTTATAAGAAAATCACTGAATAGAAAACTTGGCAGTTTTCTAGTGCTAAATGTGCTGTAGCCAGGGTCAAAATAACTGACTGTACAGCTATACTGATGTATATTTATTTAGCAGTAATCTGCGCCCTTACTGTTCCATCTCTGCCCTAGTTTTTTATGTATATGAATAAACCATTAGTGTATCACTAGATGACATGATGATAAGATATGAAGCTGTGGACTGATAACTTTTTACACACAAACATACACATGTGATTACCATGTGATTACTGGCAAATTAAATGCTATGTTACTGAAAAGCACAGATTTTATTTTTATTTTTCTTGTGCACTGAGTTGCATGATTCATTTGAAAAATGGGAGACATTTGTGTCCCCTGTTACAGGAACACCTACCCCGCTTGGACAATTCAGTGAAAGCACAGCATGAGAAAAATCAAAGCCTAAAGAAAAACTGAGCAACCACTAGTCCACGCAAGCTTTTCCTGAAGGAAATAAAGCGTATACTACTTTAATTCTGCACAATGAAAGGTTTTACTAAAAATGCTTGTAGCTGTAAGATTACTGAAATAACTGCAATGATTGGAAGTAGACTTGATGACAAATAACCTAAGAAAAGATTGTTTTAAGCTTGTTCTTAGCTGCACTTTAAGTGACTGTGCAATCACTGTCTCCAATCTGCAGTTCCTTCCTCTGCTACAGCAATGGGGAGCTATGGAGTCAGAAGGGAAAAACAGCATTTGTTTGGTTTTCTTTCTCTAGCCAAAGGTCTCAGGTTTATCAGGCTGCTTCTATGTTTGTGCACTGGCTAACGCAGTAAGCCTTGGTACCCAATGTGTTTATCTAGTCTTGTAATATAAATAGTATCTAAAAGGAAAATCAAAATGCAGATGCCACACCACCGTTCGAGTGCAAACAAATTACTTCTTTGCTACAACAGACACAAGTCTGAGCCAAATAAGAACTTGGGTCCTGCTAAGGTGCACGTGGGAGCACAGATTGGAGGGGTCTCAGCAAGGCAGTCAACTGAGAGACTTTTCCGACATTTCCAGACTCATGAACAGAACCTGAGATTCTTGCAAAGATGCTTTAACCCTAATTTTTTTTTTTTTTTAGCTCCTAAAGAAACTTCAAGAGAAAAGCCTATTACAAAACATCCATTCATCCCCCAGTTCTCCTACCCACCTTACTTTATCCTATTAAACGCTGTTCAGTACACCAACTTTTAATCCCACAGAACAAAAATCAAGTCAAAAAGAGCGGCAGGCAAAATTAAGACTGTTTTCTCCCCTGCCCTAGTTGTGGATAAATGTTGAAAAATGAGAAATGATAAAGTCTTTGTACCATCGGAAAAGACTTTGCTAGCAATACAGGGTTTACAGCACTAATCACAGGCAAGCAGTATGTAATTCCAATAGTTTGTGTTCCTTTTAAACAAATAAGAATCAATTTTTGGCATCCTCAGTAGCACAGCACTGACTGTGCACACTGGCATTTCATCTTTGTGGGTCTGGCATTCAGCGGATTTCAGATTTTCCAACAGTTGGCTGGGAAGCATCCTGCTACACGCCTTCGCAACGTGTAACTCTAGCACTTCTAACACTTGAAATCAGCAATGGCAGCCTTGTGCAAACGCTCCACTGCAGTTACTGTGCTGCATGTAGCTAAACCAAGTATCTGTGACTGTGCTCTTGAATTCCCTGTGTTCACCAAGGCTCTGCAGGAAATGAAGGGCTTACATGCAGTGGTTTTTTTGTTTTTTTCCACTTCAAGTAAAGCAGTGTACTGTGGTGGATTCAGCCTTTCTGCTTTCAGTGTTGTACTAGAAAGATGTTGATTGTGGTATTTTTATTTACTATATTTTATAATATAGTTTTTATATAAAGTCTGTGAGGGCCACAATGATAATTAAAGAGAAGGAGTTGAGTGTGTGACCTGCACTTATGGTTACATCCAGTGTTGGGTGTCATTACATACAGCAGGATCATGTAGCAATTAACAGGTGTGGGTTTGATGTGTCTCCATGCTAATTAAAGGGCTGGATTAAGGGACACCTGTTCAGACAGAATCTCTTGTGTGCACTGCCCAGCAGAGCTGGTATGAATTCTGGCCCCTTCTATCTTTAGGAAGAAAACTGGTAGGGAAGTGAGTTTTGTTGACACAAGAGCTCAGTATAGAATCTAAATTTTACATTACTAAACCTTCTACACAAACTTCCCAGTTGGAGGCTGGGCTTGGTAGTGTGGGAGGGAAGTTGTCTTTGTTTTGTAAAAAAAAAAAATTCATTCCTAATTGGAGTAGTCATTTATATGCCTTTTGACCTCACAGAGGACAAATTGGCCTCACACAGACTTACTAGGCATGAGCAGGTGATGGTAATGGGCACTCCTGGGATTCCTTTGTGAGCATCTAATACTTCCTGCACTGTCTGATAGAGTGGAAGGGTATTATGGCTATGCACTTGAGCTGAAACGTCTGCCACATATGGCTTCTAGTGAGACAAATCACAACCAGTGGCCTTTGTCACAAAATAACAACAATTTTATTACACAACAATTAGAGTAATTTTAACTTTTGTCTTTATTTTCCTTCTTCCCTATCATATATAATCATCAAGGCAGCCAGCCATCCCTAGCCTACCCATCACTTTACATCCCATGAGCCCACTGGGATTATGAGGCCAACAGCACACAGAGGCTACACTTCATTTGGTTTTTGACAGCCTCTCTCTCTGTGTGCGCGTGTATTTGTGTGTGTGTGTATATAAATATAATTATATATATGAACACTTGTGTATGTAAGTGCATTATTCAGACACTACATGGAAAAATACCTATGTATATATTTATGTATATATATTATAGTATTTCTGGTTTACAGGCAGCTGTGTAAAACCATGGCTGTATTTAGCTGTTGGGCTGCACATCAAACCGAGATTCTGCCCATCCTTTTCCAGGCATGTCCATGGTGTTCTGATTGACCACTCCTTTGCACTAGCTCCCTATGAATTTCCTTCCTGCAGGGCAGTCTGGTGTAAGTTTCCATAACAAACTCACCAGCTTCAGAAGCTTGGACTCTTGCAGCAAATGCTGGTGTAGGGAGGATGGGTGTCAGAGGACAGCAGTGAAATCAGGGTCTCTGAATGGAGTCCTCTTGGAGAGAAAAGTTTTCAAGCATCACAGGAATAGCTGCAGGAGCACTTGAACTACAAGTTTTGAGAGGCACAGACATTCAGAATTCTCCCTGAACTCTGTAACAGAGGATTTGCCTCTTTCCCCATGCTTTAACTTGCATATGTCTTGTCATCTGGAAATCTTCAGGAAAAGCAAGAGCTAAATAAAGAGCAAAGTCTCTTCATGGGCTAATGCTTTCTTCTAAACCTCCAGGCTGAGCACAATGATGTCCTCCTTCCAATTCCTTTCTTACCATATAGGCTGCACTACAGAGGATAAAACAATGCCTATAGCCTCCAGCCACATAAAAAATTTAAAATCACCTTTAACAAAGATAATTACAAATTTATCAAAGGATTACCTCCTCGTTAATGTTGAGACCATGACCCTTTGCGTGTTTTCTGTCACAGCGGGGAAGATACTTGTTGTAACCTTCTGGTATTCTAAAAATGGTGTCATAGGTGAAAACATGTTCTGCCTTGAGAAAAGGGGAAAAAATGGCTAATTCATAGCATTGCTTAACTTTACAGATTACAGGATATATGTAGTCAAATCAATACTTAAATGGTGCATGTATTGTATTAGATGATGACAACAGTTATATTACTGAGCTTATTAGCAAGTTTGGGACATTCCTTTGCAAAATTACCTAATGACATATGATACCTTTTTTTAAGTCTGGTCATCTCTGAAATTTTCCTTGTGGCAATTTACCTCAATTTCCATATTCCCCTTGCCCCTCACCCCGCCCTTGCCCACCCCTGCCACAGTCTGTTGTAACTTTTGGAAATTTAACTGCTTTATTTGCTTTAATTTTCTGAACTTATTACTCTTCTTCTTAAGTTCATTTATTTGTTAAATGAACTGGCACAATTATGTAAAAGCAAAACAGGCGGTTTCTAAATTTATTTGGAATGAAAAAGACAAAGGTATCCTGCAGCCTAATCATCATTTAATTTCTGATTAAAGCAGAATTGAGAACAGTTCTGAAACATGCCATAGTGGTAAATCTGTGATCCAGTGGTATGCATGACATAGATATGTCATACATGAAAATATAGCACACCCCAAGCCAGAATATAATTGTATAACTGTTGATATAGGTGTATCCAAATAAGCAACATTAAAGAACTGATCTGTTAACAAAGGCATTTGTGAAATTCAATCAAGAAGTTGTCATGAACAGAATCAAAGGAATTTCAAAATCAAAAAGAGTTTTCAAGGAAAAAGAAAAATCCCCTACTGAACTATGCTGTCATATGTAAATGAGCTTCATTAAAAGGTCCATATTCAGTTAAACATCAATCCATCACTGTCTTTGTGCATGGCTGACTAAAAAAATGATGCATTTTGTTGGGCTTTTTCCCCCCTCTAATATAGTGTGTCCAATTTAACCTTTGAAAAATTCATGTATTTTGAGTCCTACATTTTACAGTACAATCCTTCAAAAAGAGTCAAGTTAGGGCAAGTCAAGAGGGCTATAACTGTTCCATTAAAAGAAGACCATAGTTAAGAGCACTAGTAAGACACTGCTGTAATCATAGGCTTAATTTGTAAAGATACCTCCATTATTTGGTTCTGCCAAGAGGAGGGATTGTTTGGTATTTAACCTACCTATCCCTTCATTTCCCAGAAACCAACAAGCCTCAGAGATTTTCAGTGACGTTCAAGAGCATCCTGCACCTGATGTGTCACCTCCGTGATTATTATTTCTGGTTTCCTTAATTCTCCTTTATTCCACATGTTTCATTCAGAATTTCAGTTGGTGTCTAATTTGCACCCACCACCAGGATTGTTATTTGCTCTTTGATTTTATTCACGTGGCATTATTTGTCTGTTATTTGTTACTTGTGTCAGAGCAGAAAACTCATTCTGTCCAGAACTCACAGATAGGTAGCCAGCCTGTTATGTCAAAAACTATCTCTCTCCCAGATGATCTGTTTAAGATTTTCTGCCAGATGTGTAGAGGCAACAGTTCTGTTCTCAATACACTGATAACTTCCTGCTGCTATTTCTCTTTGTTGTTAAATGATATCTTAGTTGGCCTAGGTGGTGGTGGTGGTACTGAGCTGTTTCTTAAACCCTTCTGAGCAAGTGAGTCATGCAGAGCAGATAATAAATATGTGCTCAGGGTGGGCATCCTCTGTGTACTGCTACTGAAGGTAAGTGCTTTGCAAGCATTCAGCAATATTCCAGACATAGATAAAATACGTAATAGCTTTCTCCACAGCTCAGACGAGGAAATATCAGGCAAACTGGCTACAGTAAAATGTAAAGCAATGGAGGGAGCAACTGTCAGACAAGGGATTAAAAGGCAGGAATTTCTGGCTTCTGGTCACATGATGAGCACATCTTCCTATTTCTCTCTGCTTCAGTCTCTGATGCACAGTTGGGTTTAGGTATTTAAACTGAAAAAAGGAAATTTTTTTTTGCTGTATAAATAAAAAAAAATATTTAATTCCTTAATTGTGCAAAAGAATGGGTTGAATCTGCTTCTTCCCCTGTGGCTGAGGCCTGAGCTGTGAAGAAACCTATTAAACAGCTGTTCTCCTGTTTGGTTTCCATGCCACTGGAGCAGCATTTTCCACAAATCAAATCATCGTGAGTGTGAAATCAGACTGTACTGTAAGCAAAAGCTCTACTATATGGTTGCTAATTCTGTGCAGACTGAGTAGACTATGAGCTCCATCAGCCCCAAGTGCACCTTTGACCTGCCCTAGCCTTACTCTTGTTGTGCTCTCCCTATCACATTTTGTTAAGAATGGCACCAACTGTGCATGCTCATCTTTGGCTCACAGCACCCTCCCAAGGTGATGCTGGAATCAGCATGAAAGAGTCTGACATTACAAATCTAATTGTCTCTTAGCAGTGCCACCCGCTCAATGCAGGAAATTTGCTGTTCGTCTTAAGAATAGAATAGAATTACAGAATCAACAGGGCTGGAAAAGACCTCTGAGATCATCAAGTCCAACCTTTGATCCAGCACCGCCGTGGTTACTAGATCATGGCACTCAGTGCCACATCCATTTTTATCTTAAAAACCTCCAGGGACGGTCAATCCACCTCCTCCCTGGGCAGCTCATTCCAATGTCTGATTACTCTCTCTGTAAAAAATTTCTTCGTAATATCTAGCCTAAACTTTCCCTGGCAAAGCTTAAGATTGTGCCCTGTTGTCCTAATTCCTTTAATGCCCAGCACTCTGCTTCGGTCTGCACCCTGTCCACATCCCAGAGACACACAAGCTGCAAACTCACAAATCACCAGTCAGCGCTGCCCAGTGATTGGCACGTTGAGCAGCCTGTCACTTGGGCAGGACTGGGATAAATATATGAGGGGTATTTATTCTTATAAATAATTATACATTGCCATAATATTGCTATATTATGTTGAAATAATAGACATTTCAGAACTTTTTAAGGATAATTTTTTTTTTTTGAGGAAAAGAGTGTTAAATTCAATGTCTCATGACACTTCAGAGAGAGAAGAGTTTGCCACCCAGGAAGTATAGCTCAACTGAGGCTGAAGGTGTAAGATTTTTTTCATTTCTGATGTTAAACATGAGGACAGAGAGAATGAGGAACAAGGGTGATATAAAGCAGCAGAGACTAAAGAGTGAGCTTCCTTGCCTTATACATGTTAAGCGTCAGTGTAACACCAGAAGCACTTGGTTATCCAGGCATATAATGACATTGTTTTGAGTAGCTCTATTGATTTTCATTATTAAAGCTGAGCATATGGAAAAACTGTGCAATGCACATTGAAAACCTTTTGCCTCAACTGGAAACGGAGAAATTTCTTGTTAAAGAGTCCCCAAGAGTGTGTGTTACCAGAAAAACCACAGGTGCTGCAATCCAACTCCAGCAACAGATGATACCTTTCTGATTGTTCCCCTTAAAGATGTCTCCCATTTCATTGATACCACATGACCTGTCGGTCCTCAATCCTTGACTAACCATGTCTCCGCCTTGTCTTGCTGACCAGTGAAAGACCTTACCCTGCTTGGCCATCCACAGGTAGCAAAACACATTTTGCAAACACCTCTTCAGAGGTGTGAACAGGTGAAACCTGCTATTTTGGCATTAGGGTAGCTCAAGACTAATGTGCAGCATTTCTACATTAGGAAGACATTTTTCACTATGAGGGCGGTGAAACACTGGCACGGGTGGTGCAGAGAAGTGGTGGATGCCCCATCCCTGGAAGCGTTCAAGGCCAAGGAACTCTCAGCAACCTGGTCCAGTCCCTGCACACGGCAAGGGAGTTGGAACTAGATGATCTTTAAAGTCCCTTCCAACCCAAACTATTCTGTGATTCTATGATGATTTTAGGCACCAGCCTCACCAGGTCCCTCATGATGAGGGCCGAGCCCTTGCAGAGGGGCCGAGAGTAATGTCTCTATACTGCGCAGACATCCACGGGGAAGCCTTATCCCTCCGGCCCTGGGAAGCTCCCCTGGCAGGATCCCCGCCTGTCCCGCCTCCCTCCGTTCCCCCCCTCACCTTGGGCGCCCGGTTGAAATAGCTGAGCTCCGGGGGCCCTTCCCGTCTGGGCGGGATGAAGCTGAAGGCGGAGAAGGCAGCGAGGGCAGGCCGCCTCCTTGCCGCCGCGATACCCAGAGCCTCCTCTGCCCACCGCGACCCTCCTGAGCCCGGCGGCCACGGGCCGGGGCCGGCCATGCTGCAGGGCGGCCGCCGTCACCCGGCAACGCTCCGCTGGGCACCGGGCCCGGCCCGCAGCCTGGGCGGCCTGGCAGGAACAGGGCCCCGGTCGCAGCTGGGCTCCGGGGCTCGGGGACTCTGGGCGTTCCGAAGAGCGGTGTTAATTAAGGCTGAAATGTGGATTCCCGGACACTCGGGCGTGGGGTTTTGGGCCCGGTTTTGAACAGCGGCGCCAGCATCACCCGCTCTCAGGCCAGCTCCTCGGTCCCTTGTGTCTTTGGAAGCTGGGAAAGGTGGTTAGGGCAAAGTTTGGCTGAAAGGTACCAGCTTTTTTGCTGAATAAAAAAACTTTTGTTCAATAAAAGCACATCGCAGCATGGAATTTCCACTAGAATGAGGATCCCGAGTCTTGAGGAGCTTGGTCTCTTTGCCCAGCAGCTCCTCACCCACTCGGGCACAAGTTTTAACGGGATGCTCAGCCATTTCGGGCAATGCAGTTAGAAAACTCACACACTTGTGCTGGGAGCACTGAAAGCATCTCCTGTGCGCAAATCTCAGACTGACTGTAAAAGCCCTCTGCCCTATCAGCACCTGGGTTCACCCCACAGATACCCTGGTTTAAAACATACATGTAACTATGCCTGTGCTGCTTCTTACTGTGCCTTTTAGGGATCTGTGAGGGGCTTGATTAGGTTTATCTTTGTTTTCTGCAACCACAATTGTAGAACTATTGTGCTGTAGGTACAGCATTACAATTATTTTTGCTACCAGTATCTTTTGGTTAGGACTTTCACAAGAGCATTCTTCCAGGCATCTTGAATTTTACTGACCATCCAAAATTTATTTTAAAACCCCCAACATTCAGAGTACCAGAAATCTTCACAACTGATTGTTTCAGTCATCTTGGAGCCAGGCAATAATTCAGGCCTGCAAAAGTCTCATTCCTACTATGTAGCTGCTACTCTCCCATCACTAATCCACCAAATAAGACAGACTGCTGCTTCTTTGCCAGTGCAGAGTGGAGGCATTTATAATCTGCAGACTTCTGTGGGTTTTTCTTTTAAACATTTGTGACAATTTCCATCTGCTTATCTAATAATGTCCCTCTACCAATTAAGATCCTCTTCTTTCTGTAGCACGAGCCAAATTAGAGCAGTGTAAGCGAGCAGTAGAATTGAAAATCCAACAGCTGCCTTACATCAGCTTCCTACGCAGAGACCTCTTTGGCACTGTGCAAGTACTTTTTTTGTAGTTTAGTCCAAGCACAAAGAGATAGCAAGCCCATTTATAAAAAGCAGCTCAGCCGAAACTGCAGCTATAAATAGAGCCATAAGAAACTGTTCACCAGAGATATAAACTAAGCTAGGCAAGAGCTCTGAAGTCAGATCTGAAAGGTTTCTCTCCCATTTTTTTCCTACTGTTCTCATGTACCTCATTTTGATTAATGTTATACTGATGGCATTAAATTGAATTACAGCATCTGGATGCAATACAGATTGCTAAAAATATTGTTGGACGCTTGTTACAGATTTGCTATACTCCCCCCTCCATTCAAAATAATTAAAAACTACATTTTTCACTATTTTTTTTCCTTCCTAATGAAGGTATAAATCCTTTTACAATCATTTGAAACTTACAAAGGCTTTTTCTGGTCAACTTTAGCAGACTCCCCAGAAGCAGGATATGAATGCCCAGGGGTGTTTGTTCCAATTGCAACCAGACTTTACTAATATCCTACTGTTAAGTGCATGTTCCTGTTATAGAGTAGCATGGAAGGTCGGTCTGTTTCCTTAGTAACTTAAATATGAACATGTAAACAATGAAACAATTTTAATCTGTATGGTGAAAATTATGCATTCAAATACAGCTGAGCTAGAAGACCAAAGAGTTGAAAGTTGCTTTGAATTTGGTGTCTTAAGGCTGAGAAGTTCAATTGCCTGCCTTTCTATTTAGAGAGTAGTAATACCCTTTCAGGTTCCACTGCTATGGTTCCTGAGTTTCAAACATATTGGTATGTATTTTTATAGCAATTTTTTCACACTTAAGTGTCTCAAAGGCAGGGTCACTGTTCTAAAATGTCAAACTTGTTTATGGAATAACTTTGAAAAAAGAATTCTTAAAAGGAATACATGAAGAAAATAGTAATGGAGGCAGGTAGAGGCGACACAACAGAGACAACAACAGGGGAATGGAGACAGGATCGACACAAGAGGACAGATGACATATATCTGGACAGGTCATAGATACACAGAAAAAACACAAGTAGCTATTTTCTTACTACAAGCTGAGGTACCTGTTTCAAGCTTATGTCACTTAGAGTTGAGAGCCTTCTGTCAAATTAAGGTTTATCATTCTATCTCCTATCCTAGCTATTTGACCTCAACATGTATCAGATTGCCATACGGTTCTGACCTCCAGCTGAGCCACAAAGGAGAGACAGTCTTTGCAAAAATGTTCCATTTAATGGCCCTTGATAAAGGCTGAATCAAAAATGGCTCAAAACCTCTCCACTTCTATTCCCATAGCTTTGGGCCAAGCCAGTTGTTTCACAGAAGTGCTTATTTCTTCTAGATTCTAATTATTGACTGATGGCTCATCTTAAACAGGAAGGCTCTTAAAAACATGGGGTCCCTCCCAGAGGAGACAGTCATCCATGAACTCCAGTGTGGATTCTTCCCTCGGTCTGCCGTTCTTCATGAACTGCTCCAGTGTGGGTCCCTTCCACAGAGTGCAGTCTGTCAGGAACAAGCTGCTCCACCGCAGGTCACCTGCAGGTTCACAAGTCCTGTCAGCAAACCTGCTCCAGCATGGGCTGCTCTTGCAGTGTTTTTTTTTTTCCTCTTCTTAAATACTTTGTCCCAGAGGTGCTACCACCACTGTTGATGGGCTTGGCTTTGGCCAGCCATCTGGCACTGGCTCATTGTCAGACATGGGGGAAGCTTCTGGCAGCTTCTTACAGAGGCCACCTCTGTAGCCCTGTCCCCCACTCCTTGTTACCAAAACCTTGTTACACAAGCCAGTATAGCTGACTGATATCTGCTCCAATTCAGATGAATATTCTGTTCAATAACCCTCTTGGTAAGTAGAGTAACACACAGTTTTATACATAAGGTGTCATTACTTTCATAACAATTGCTATTTGTAACACTGTTTTGGAATGCCAACATGAAAAACTGTAGTCCAGGAATGTCAACCTTTCAAAATACTCCACTTGTACTTTTTCCTGTCAAAACTGAAATTTTCATGAAGAGCATCTCATTATCTACAAATAGATTTGAAAAATGCTGCACCAAAAAAATTTCAAACTCTTGGCAGAATCTTTGTTTCAAACAGAGCATCCTACAACATAACAGGGTTCATATCGTCATAATTGCAAACATAAATAAAATTCCCTTATCTTGCATTTTGACATATCAGAAACTACACTGACCTGAATAATTCCTGCCTCTAAATTTGAGAATGCTTTCAATTAACATGTAGTAAACTTTAGGGTGAACCAGTTTCAGTTGATTTATACACCACTTCTGACAAATCCAAACAAACCTGAATTACTTCAAGAAACAAAAAATACTCTTTTAATTACATGTTTTACTTAAGGTACATATACTCTACATTTGTTTCCTTCTCAAAATCACTCCATTATTTTAGACAAGAAATTAAAACTAAAAAGCCCTAAGCTTAAAATTGTTTGGGCCCCACATGTAAAAATGTTAAAGGGCAGTATCTATATCAGCTGAAGGAGAATCTGCTATCTAAAAATGAATAATTTAAGTATGTTCACACATAACTCCAACCAAAAGGAAAACTACATATCAAAGTACAAGATAATCATATCTTTTAACAGTAAATCTTCTGCTATATAAAGCAGCTTGACAACATAGCGTATTATTTGTCCTGATATGAAGTTCTGAAAACAAATCAGGACAGGCTTGAAACAGCTCTACCTTCACATACGCACAGCTGTTGCTTTATAAACAGATGTGTCTCACTGGAAAAAAGGAAAGTCTGTAGATATTTCACAAAATGGAGAAAATATAAAGGAATGTAAAAAGAATGAAAAATGCTTTTCACATAACATAAGTAAGAGACTACTGTCTCTCAGCAGTAACAGCAGCTAAATAGCATTCATTTCAGGTAATCCCAATTACTTTCACAGTTAATAAAAATACCTGCAAGTCCAATCTTTCTTCTTGACCTCTGGTAGCCATCCATTAACTGGAGCAAAGCACTGACTTTGAAAAAGAATTTCAGCAGGCTTCCCAGGTGTTGCCATTTGAACTTCTTCTTCCCAGACCACAGTGAATCATTCTTACATTGATCTTTTGGCTGCTGCCTCACAGTGTGAAATGCATTTGCATTGTACTTTTGGAAGTCACACTCACTTTTGGTTCACTAGCAACCTATGAACTATGTCACCAACATGGAAGTTGTGGAACTTTATGAACCTTACTGTGATGTAGAATATTGGAATGTCAAATACTATTTGTATGATTATCATAAAGTTTTTCAAGTTACACACTGATACATGAGTAGTGTTACATCCAGTTTCTGAAACTGCTGCAGGAAGAGGGAGAAAGAGGATACAAGAACTGTGGGAGAAGCTAGACAGTGGAAAAATAAAACAGTATAAGCAATAGATGTAAAATGCATTGGAAGACGAGGTATTTATTAAATACAAATAACTTCTCAGCACTAAAAAGATAATAATAATGCTCAGTAACTCAAGGCTAGAGGGAGGATGGTATGCACCTTTCTTTGGGCATCATTCTGTGTGTATGAAGTATATCTGTTGCCCACTTTCTTTTTCTTTAGCAGGATTTCACTGCAAGAATCCAAATGAAATTACAAAATGAGAGAAGAGCACCAGTGAAATATGAGTGCTCTGAACATAGGCATTTTCAACATGTTCTTGGAGGGCACATATATATCTTCCTTTATATTTCATTGGACTAGTCAGCTCCCCGCCATTCAGATGTTTTAGAATTTCATAGCTTACAGAAAAAAAATATTATTTAACTACCATAAAAATCAAAGAAACAAGTCTGTTGAGCTAGGTACAAGGTTTGTTAATGATGTGCAAGAATACAAATGAAAGCAAAATCCTGAATGTACAGATTATACCTGAAGGCTGCACATATATATGACAGTATAAGAGAATCAACTTTACATAAAGGGTTTTCATTCACAGTAAGAAATGGCTGTGTTGACCTGTGGTAATACCACAATGATTTTAAAGGCCCGGAGTACGTTCAAAATCTAAGAAGGAGATCAATAACTTTTTAAAGCGTTCCTAAGACAAACTTATAGTAAGTGGTAAGGAGGGATTTAGCAGAAGTCTTAAGCGTAGCTCAGTGACAGGTTGCTTTAGCTAGTGACTGGGACATTGGTTTTGCTGCCATGTGAGCTATTTGGAAAGTCTCTAATTCCACTGGAAAATATTTATCTTCACTTATTAATTAAAATGAAAAAATTATAAAGACAACAAAAATATTTTTTCATGAGATTTTATTAGACTGAGCACCTATCTTGAGAATTACTGATTAAAAGTCTCCAACTCTAGGTGAAAAATGTGAACATAACTGAAATAACTTATATTCTGATTTTAAACTAACTTAAGGGGACCAAAATTCAGACTGTCTGTTTTACAGCAAATGTAAAGGAACTTAGAAACTTATTGTCATTCCAATTTGCTAGTGGGCAGATGGATGCTGTGAGTAAACTGTGCAACACTCAGTAAGACTGTGGCCTGATGCCATGTACCTGTGACCCACAATTTTGAGAACTTCTGAAAGGACACTAATGCTATGTAAATATGTGTGTCTGTGTATATATATATATGTTTTGTGAATGAGAAATCTCAATACTTTTTACATTTCAACAGCATGCCAGAACTAATAGTGCCTAAGTTGACTTCCACATTCATATGGTATCAGTAAGAAAAAAAATCTTGTAATTATATGCTATTTTGTAAGTAGGATGATTTGATTAATTTTGGTCTCGTTAGGATGCTATGACTATAAAAATATGTTAATTTCAAGTACTAGTTACAACTACACAAAATTAATTGTTACTGTCTATGCTACAAAGAGCATAGATAGTACAATTACCTACTTTTTCTTTCACCTGGCTCATCTATGAAACTCTGCAAGTGTTATACTTTTTAATTCAGTGGGATTTAAATTAATTTCAACTATCCAAAAAATAGCATTTCTTTGCATCTCATACTCATATCCTGAAAAATAACGATTACTTAAAATATCTCATGAAATCCAGCATTGCAAAGGTTAAGTGAAAGGCATGCAAGAGCAAAAGAGGTTGTCAAAGTGCAAAACAAAAAAAAAAACAACTTTTCTTCCCTTGTACAGCTTCTCCTAGTTATTATTTAAGCACTGCAGGCCAGCTGTGAAGTAGGAACTCTGCTACTGTTTTCAGTACCTCCCACTTTGCTTGTGTTTACGGATTTGAGGTAAGTCTTCTGTATCATGCTTGCAAAGTGCCTAGGATGCCACCCATGACTGAGTACAGTCAAGGTGATTCAGTTTCTGAAAGGCAATAGAAAGTCTAGCAGATATTATTGACCAAGACTGTTGAGATAGCTGGCCATAGCCTGTCTCAACATCTAACTGCTGAATAAAAAGCAGCAGCTGCAGCAAAACACACGCAGGTTTAGAGCAACAGAAGCCATGGAAGGAAGCATAACTAAGAGACAGCAACAGTAAGACAAAGTACATATAAACTTTTAATGAATTAACCTTACAAAAGACAATAGCTTCAAAACATTTGACACGTTTGTACAAAACTATTCCAGCATTGTTAGTTCTCTCTTCAGAAAGAATGCCAGCAAGCCACCCAACGTGTCCCTGGCTATGAGATGCAACTGATCACATCCAAATCATGTGTGGACAGAGTAAACTTATTTACAAATACTGTATACTTTAATACCAGATTAGTGGATGCTGTTGGGGAGCGACTGTATTTTCCAGAAAACACCATGCATCAGAAAATAGTTTGCACCCCTAGCTTTATTGCCTTTTTTCCCCGCATTTGTCACTAACATCTCTCTCAGTCCTTTCAGGACTTTCATTACCTCCTTTTGATTCCTATTCCTTCTTTTCTTGTCTTTGAATAACAGTGCAAGTAGCAGTACAATCTTCCAGTCCTATAGCGTACACCGCAACTGTCCTTGAACATAGGAATATCAAGGTGCAAAATGATGGCTCATGGGACTATTCTGCAGCCATATTAAAATAAGTGCCACATACCAGAAAATAGCACGCATGTTAAGGGCCAAAATGTAGTTAAAAAGTGCGTGATACTTTCCTGAAAATATGGTATTGATGACACGTACAAGCATCTTCAAGATGCCACGTTCCCTTGTGAAAGGGATCTTGTCATTTCAGTATGTACAAAGTATGTCTTCAATTCTCCTTTTCCTTTTACATTTATTATTCCTCTGCAAGTGCTCATGTATCCCAGTGTTTGCAGGACGTTGTTCGTCTCCTCTGTAACCTGCAACAATACATTAATACAATCAGTGTTGATAACAAAGCAAAGCAAAATCTTCTTCCAGAGTGTGAAGAGAACATATGTTCTGCACAATTATAAAGGTTTTGCTATAATGCTTATAAGGCCTTATATATATATATATATATATATATATATATATATATATATATAATGCTTATAATGAATGGTCTCAGGTGATGTTTAAGAACCTGAGCTTTCAAGTATTCTGTTGCTGGATGCCCATTCTAATCACTTACATCAAGTATCAAATGTTGATGTAACCACTTCTGTACCTAGGGCTGCAGAGAGCTTGTAGATACTCAAATATCACTTGGGACAACACTCTTCCTCACAGTGCACTTTTCTCAGCTTCAGGAGCTTATTTTCACTGCCATTGACCTAAGCTTCCTTATCTTTTTACAAATACTAAGGCTGTGTAAATGAAATGATAGTAAGATGTTAGCATCACTCATCAGAGCTGCTCTTGCCGGTTTCTCACAGAGCTAACAGTGAACACAACTCTAGGTCTTTCTTCCATTTTAGGATAAAGCCCACTAGGACAGAGGTTGTTCAACAGCATCATTTGTTTCAGACTATCTGTGTTTCTTTATGAAGCAACTGTTTGTAGATATCACTGCTTTAACATTCCATTTTCAGTTTTGACTAACAGATGGTACCTTTACTTTTCCATTACTTAGTTTTGAATACTGTCAGTGATAGATTTGAAGTGCTCTCAATTGCATGCTGGCATCCCAAAGTGCTAGGCAGCATACTAGGCATATACTTAAAATGTGATCTCTGATTACAGAATCACTGGAAAGTTAGAAAATTGAAGTTCTTTTCTATACAGGTCTATCTACAATTGATACAGATAATAATCTACAAAGAATATTAATCAGCATGGTCCATTACAAGGGAAGTTTCATGGCTGCTCTATGGATTTAACTTGATGTACAGTTATGATAATTTCCTTTACTTAGAAATGACTAAGATCAGGATTGTCCTTCAAAGGTAAGGTAGTCAGTATTCTAGGAGTTTAGAAATTCACAAAATATCTCTTAATCTAGGGACGCATTTCCAGGCAACCCATGACTTCTTCCACTGTATGCCTCTTTATGGTCAAGACAAAGTTTTGATTCTCCTCCCATTTTTCCTATAATTTTCTTTTAATTCTTTACTTAGCTTCAAAACAAAGACCTATTTAGTATACAAATGATATGAGGTTTTTTAAGAACCAAAATCAAAAGAATAAGATAAATTCTAGCACAAAATCAAGGCTTACCTGTATTTTATCTAAGACACCAGTGCTGTCCATCCTGCTGGCCACATTTACTGTATTGCCCCATATATCATATTGTGGTTTTTGAGCTCCAATGACTCCAGCTATTACAGGTCCATGGTTTATGCCTGGAAAACATCAGAACTTAACATTAGGAATGAAGAGAAGGGCAAAAAACCTGATGAAGTGTCTGCAGCACAAGTCCTATGAAGTGCAGCTGAGGGAACTGAAGTTGTTTAGTCTGGAGAAGAGGAGGCTCAGGGGAGATCTTATCATTTTCTGCAGAGGTCTTTTCCCAACTTAATTAATTCTGTGATTCTGTGAAGATCCACCAAAGACACACAGTGCATCCGGCAACATAGCAAGTCAGTGAACATAGCATTTGGCCCACGCTGAAGTGAGCATAGAATTGAATAGTCAGCTCATCATGGTTTTATCCACTATTTACAGCAGTTATAGAAATGCCAAAGTCAGCTAAACTAATTTGGGGTTTAATTAGAAAACAGACATGTAAGAATTTCTTTTCATTTCTGCTTGTAGTGAAAAGGGCGTCTCCTCTCTGCAATAGTTGATGGCCGAATCAAATTACTTTTATAGTTATCTTTGCTTCTTAAAAGTAGAATAAACTAACATGAATGAGCTGAAAGGATTTGAAGCCTTGTTCTGAAGGCTGGATTGACCACAGAATGTTCCTAAAAAACTGCAATATAAAAATATGTATTGGAATAATTTGATTAAGCAGAGCATAGAACAATATAGTATAGTATCTCATTAGACTTTGAGTATTTTTTTATCTTGCAGTTTGTTAACCTATGTTACATCTGTAAAGGGAGTAACTCCGCTAGCAGAGAAAGAAACCAAGAGGCAAAATCAAAAGCACTATTGCTAACCAGCATCAAATGTACTATAATTGTAATTGTACCTATAAATGAGCAGGAAAGCCAAGTTAGACCAAGTGAGAAATAAACCCTGAACAAGAGAGTAGTTTGGATTTCTAAAATTACCTCAACAGATTATAACTGACTTCTGTTAATTCCTTGACCGAAACCATTACTAGGGATATATCTATGCAGCAAAATTGAAAGTGTGATTGTAAGATGGAGAGGCATCTCAGCACTGGCTGATCTAGTATGTAACATGGCGCAAGGGCTAGCAATGACACTGTAAGCCCACTTGGAAACCCTGGAAGAAGTGACCCCAGAAGTAAAATCTAGGAAACTGGGAAAACATGCAAACCCTAAAAGATAACAAATAGAACAAATGCTTGGGAGTAAAAATGCACAATGGGACTTGGGCCTTGCCCAACACTCTGCATTAACAATAAAACCACGGATTGGTCTTTCTAGTTCATGGCATCCAATGTTCAGAAAGCTCTAGGGACCTAAGAAGACAAAAACCATCTGGCTAGCAGGGAATAGTGAAGAGATGTGTGTGACATACATTCTGTCATGATCCAGAAACCAGGGCTGTGCAGTGGGACATTCCTACAAAATACAATGGGCAGAAAGGGACTTTTATTTTTTACCTCCTTCCTGAACCACCACTGCAGATGGTTTGACTAATATTTCAGTGGCTGAGGAGCCAGATTCAGATTCCTCCTCCTTCGAGTAGACTTCTACCCATAGGAATGTGTTCTGGCCACTCAGGCATTCTGGGATACCCTACTCTATGTCATTCCTCGCATGTCCCACAAGAATGTTTGTTGGGGCAAGGCTGGAAGAGTAGTACTCTCAGTACAGGTAAATGCTGTAACAGAGAGTGAGACCAACTGTCTCTCTCATATCCAAAGTGATATTTAATCATTTCATGAAATAGCAAATACTGTTCCACAGGAATGACAGAGACTATCTCTGTATCTTATAGCCTGGCCTCAACCAAAATCAAGAACCAAACTAAGTCACTTACAACATGAATGTTCTAACTATGAAGTATATGGAAAACAACATATCATCCTCTCTTCTGATAAAAAGCAGTACCTGTGCAAAACTTGCTGCAAAAGCTAACAGAATGGGGGGGGAATGACTGAAATATCATCTAGGTGATGATATTGCCTGACAAGGTCAGAGTGGGCTGTGTACCTCTTAAGGCACACTAGCATTTTGGGCACTCACAGAAAATTATGAAAGCTGAAACCTCTAGTGAGTTGCAACAATTACAGTGTCAGATACTGACTGAGAGGCTTTTATGAATGGCACTTGGAGTATAAGTTGATTGTGTTGGAGGTAGATGTTCAAATGTTTCTGTGGCTATAACTGGTATGGATATCAGATGCTTTCATCATCAGGTATTGGTGGGAAGTGGAGAAGAATTGAAGTGAAAAGGGGAAGTGAAGATTTCAGTGGTGCTTATGTTGGATTAAGATGGCAAAAATAACAGTTTGTGGCCTGTATTCCTTGGCAGAGTTAAACATTCCTCATTTCATGAAGCAAAGGAGTCTGAGTACTCTGGAACCTTTACCAAGCACTTTAAAAATACCAAGTGAGTATCTTTTTTTTTTTTTCCCCTTAGAAAGTTTTCTTTATGCTCCCCAGTTTAAAGGAGTCAGTACTGTTTTAAGCAGTTTGCAGATGCAGCCCTGACAAACAGCAATTCTTTATTTGTACTGATGCTGCTAATATAAGTACGTTTGCAAGTGTCATGTCATCTGTCAAGAAGAGAACTTTTATTCTGTACAGAAATATGGTATCTCTATACATTTCTTTCAAACCCATCAAGTTCTGTAACAGTCTGAGCAGAAAAGCATACTTCAGATTTGCTTTATGTTTTTTTTTCTCTAGCAAGGAATACAAAACTCCTGGTAAAGGAACACCCTAAGGAGCAGATATTTCAAGTTAGAAGATAGTAAGTTTTGCCAGTGGGTGGCACTGTGAAATAATCATGAGAGGAGCAGCTGAAAGGAAAAGCAAGCAGCACAGCAAGAAAAGAATACAAGACAGGAGAATAACTGTTGGATATCAAATACTTTTGACATATTTACAGGATTTATGGGTTTCCAATATTTGTTTACTGTTTTCATTTCACACTTTCCATGTTACATATTGCATTATAAAACTGCTGTGTACTGCTATCAGGAAATAAACATTTTGGAACATATGGTTCTTGACCAGCTCTGAATTGATTTATTTCATCATTCTTTTCATCGCTTACCTCAGCTGTCTATTTCTTTTTAAAAATACCACAATGCACAAGTAGAAACAATTAGAAACTGAAACATAATGGATATTCCTTACAAAGATAAATAACCAGTCATCTTTGCTCTTATCTGAATAACAAAGCAGACAAATACTCTCCCTTGTCTAACACTGCAAAGGCAAGGGTACAATTTTGTCTGCTTGCTTGAGTTTAATGCATGTAAAATATTTCAAACTTCAGCCTCATTGTCCCCTCATAGCTCTTGTCCTCTGTAACCCTTTATACAGCTTTAGAGTCTAGAATTTTCTTGTGTCTATTGGTATTGGTGAACTTAAAAAATGTATGTAGCTAGCAACCTCTACAATATTTTTTACAGAGTTATCATAAAACCATTCAGGGCTATGCAAACACATATTTTCAACCCTTCTATATTTAAGAATACTGCCCTGAGTCCTGCCTTGAAACATTCCCTGAGACAACAGCAGCTAAAGCTGACAGGCAATACCATGTAGGCTGCTTTTAAACAGGGTAAGGATGGTGCTGTTCACTATCACGACCCTTTTGGTCAGTTCTACTAATACTTTAATAAGCTGGTACTTCACACTGAATTCTCTCCCTTATCCACGATATTCTGTCTTGGTTTAATGACCATATGTTCAAGAAGTGGGACCTCTGATGAGGTAAAACCCTCCTTCTTTTTTGTTTATTTCCCTCCCCCAAAATTTGACAAGCTTTTACAAGTTAGGAGGAGTCTGAATGAAGGAGGGAAAAGATAAAAATTTTACTAAAAAAAAAAAAAAAAGAGAACAAACAGAACAAACCAAAACCAAACAACAGCAGAAAAAATGTCACCTAGCCACCCCTCTCCCCTTTGGTTAAAATGAGAAAAAACTGGAAGAGTATTTCATTTGAATAAAAGAAGTCCTAATGCCACCAAGATGGCAGCAGAGATTCTGACAGAGACCACATGACATGACAGTGATGGAGCTGGAGCAGCAGCGGGACCAGGTGATCGTGAGCCACATGCAGCTCACAAAAGGAAGCTCCCAGGTGTTTTTCAGCGTGGCTGTGGCAGCTGCTGGCGATGGTGCTTGCACCCCTCAGGGAGCTGGTGACAGCTACCATGGCAAAAGCAGTGGGTGTCATGTGGGAGCTGCGGAAAAAAGCAGTAGCAGCAGGAACTCCTCAAAGCACCCATCAGGAAGCCATGGCAAAAAGCAGTGGGTGTCCTCCCTCAGTACCCACACCCAGGAACAAGAGAACCAGTTCTGGAAATACTTGGGGGGGGGGGATTGTTTATCCTCTCCCTTGCGAGTTCTCATGGTGTTTCACTTCAGGGACCCCCCCCACCTCCCGGTGCAGCCCTGATGGGTTGGTAGGGGGTCCCCCACACTTTGAACTATGTGATGGTACAAAAAATTCATCAAACAATCTTTCTTATTAAACTAAAACTGTAACATATTCTCATAACAATCCTGTGATGCTTACCTACTCGTAACTTGAAGTCATTGAATGAATGCTTGTTTATGACATCTAGTTTTGCCACCAAGGCAAATGCGAACTCCACCATGGTTCCTATGTGCATATACTGTCGTTCAGGTTCCTGAATTTAATAGACAAACAAAGAGAGTAAAATCATCTTCCTGAGCCTTAGCTGCTGTGAGAATACAACCAAAATATGCTGAACACCCGAAGCACTTAAACCTTTAGGGGTGCCCTAGTGCCAGTAAGAATATGCAGGAAAGTGGTACCCTGTCCAGCATCAGTTAGATCAAACTATGGCCAAGAAACTAAGATGCATTTTACTTACACAGCCAGGCAGTCCAGAGACGATAGATCCAAACCATGACTAATTTAATGTTTCAATTGTCAAATAACTGATTAGCTGCTATCTAATCCCACAGGCACTCTATGTTTATGAATGCCTAGGATTTGTTAATTCATTTTCTCTAGGTGTCTACTTCTGTTTATGCCCTTTCATAACAAATAATGCTTATTAAATGCTTACGATCCAGTGAAATTCACAATTTTAAGAGTTCTTCAACTAATCTCATCTGGCAGATAAGCAAGGATCTCTGAGAACATCTAAAAGATCTGAAAATGTGTAAATATGAGAGGAAGACAGGAAGAGGGCAACCCCACTCTGTCCCCTAATTTACTAGCTCAGAGCTTTACACCACTTATAAAGGCTGTAGACTTTATCTCTCGTCATACATCAACAAAGTAACCTGATTTCTAAATACAGTTTTGAGTTCATTCAGGTTGAGGGAAAAATTTATTTTTGGTCTCCCACAGCTCAGGGAAGGACCCTGACTAGTGAATGATTTCATAAGAGATGGACCCACTGATCTCTCTGAGAAATTACTGAATCTTCCTCATTTCTTCAGATAAAGTGACAATAAAGATTGACAGATGACAACTTCAGAGATGATTCATGGAGTGGATGCATCGATCTAGGGTGGGACAGCAGTGGTTCTTGCCAGAGCAGCTCTTTAGATGAATGAAGCCTGTTTCCTTTGGAGTTCACTCCTAGCTAAGACAGATGGTTTCCTGTTCAGTTGATATATTCAGACCCCCTCCTCAGGCACTTAGTCTTCCTTGGATGCTTACTTTAAGCTGGGGGTGGTTCCCAGCAGTATGTCTAGCAGTCAGTCACTACACTAGGTATTAACAGTATCTGTGCATCTTTGGGAATCTGGACTGAAGGCTGCTGAGTTCTGGTGGATTTCTTTATAAAATGTCAACTAAATCATCAGAGGAATGCTAAAACGTGGATCTCTTGATTAATAGTTTGTGGAAATAAATGATAAATTTCTTCCTTTGCATACTCTAGTTTTAGCAATGACTGAGAGCTCTTTATGTCTTCTCATCCCCAGTTTCCAGTTCTGCATTTTCTTCATTCCTTCATCTCTCCATATTAAATGTCAGAACTAATTTAAAATAATTCTCCTTTTTTTTTTTTTTCTCCTCAGAATCCTTAGGGTCTATAGTTCATGTGGTAATTGCTTCTGTCTAGAAGAACATGAGTTTGGCAAGAGCACATTAATCCTTAGCACAGACTGTGTTGACTCATAATTGCTGTCTCTCTGTTGCTAACCTGTAGTACTCTAAAGATCATGGCAAATGCAAGGTTTTTGCTTAAAAGTTATGAATTGCTTCTCTGAACTTAATTTCTACTGACTGTAGTTCCTAATCCTATGATCTTAAGTAAACTAGAAACAAAGGAATACATTCTCAATGCAGAGTCTGAGGGTTCTGTAAGTGTATTAGTAAAGGTTAGTGAAGCTACTCAGCCCTCCCACTTACAATTGAAAATGTTAATTCTTGCAGTTTTTTGTAGATTCTATAAATCCAGTTCTAATGCAGCATGAGGGGAATTAAATCCTGTATTGTATTTAGAGTAGAAAGCCCGTTTTAGAAAATACGGAGGTGGCATTTTCAAACTGCGATGTGAAGAACAATTCAAAGTGACTACTAAAGAAAACACTTGTACAATATAATCTATGCTAATAAGAAAAAAACTAGGCCATGGTATTATACATAGCATGGATTTTAAAGAACTGAATTTTAGCCTTCATTTGAATATGTTTTTTATTAAGCAAGAACATTTTCCTGTACCTGACACTGTTCTTGATTGGGTGTAGCACTCAATCCTGTTGCTGCCATGTAAGTACTTCCAATGGTCTTTATCTTTTCAACTCCACTGAACTTTGGCTTTGACAATAACTGTAAAACAAGCATGTTTATTCATAATTCAGATCAGCAGCCTTGTTACTCTACCACCACTCAGAGCATCAGTTCTTAGAACAGTTTCAATCTAGACCCCAAATGGCTTCACAAATGTATACAGAACGAAGAACTTAAGGATGGATAAAACAACGGTTACAGCCTAAAACAAAAGAGAATTTCTGTTGTCTGAAATACTTTTTTATTATAAAGGCACTGAATTTACAGGAATGAGAATAAATTCCACCTTATTGTACATACAGCTCTTAAAAGTCAGGAGACTTTGCACTCATGAGATATTAGAACTGAGTCACCATGTGAGCCAACAGCTTGGCTTTAAGCAGCTTTCTGAAAGTGAGCATCACTTCCATGTCAATGGGATGCTCCATGTCAATGGGACTAAAATCCAAGGATGTAAGTTCATATCTCAGGTTGGTTTGGACATTGGACACACAGTGTTCTTCAAACAGGTTTGCTTTTAAAATACCCTTTATAGCTGCATATCCACAAATCCACACTGTATTCTCTGAGTCACGACACAATCTTCATACCTTTTACTGGTATCTTCATTACTAATAACTTTCTTAAAGACAAATACTGTTCTCAGTGAGGCCTTTCCACAATCCATCCAGCTGCCTTTTCACAATCCATCTGTAGTCATACTCTTTACTTGCTTCTAACTTCAGGGAATGGAACATTAAAACTTATACAATCCTTTGATTTGCTTATGTATCAACTCATCAACTGTGAGACCAACACAGATCAGGTATAACATAAAGCTGTATTTGACTTTAGAAATTAATATTTAGAACTTGTAGTTAATATATGGCATGTGATGTGATGCCTCATGAGCTGCAGCTAAAGGGCAAAATTTTTCTATCAGATATACACACAGGGTACTTATTACAGCAAATTAAAAGCAACTGTGATGTCAGAACAGTATCTGATTTATGCCACATATATATCTTCTTCCTTTAATACTCCATGTAAGTATTAGCCATGCTACCAGGAACGCAAAATTTCTTTTCTGACAGGCCTTCCACTCTGCCCTTCAAGTGTGTTTGTTTACTGTTGCATACCCTGAGTTATTAATATTGAAATCATAAGTTGACTGTTAGAAGTACATACATCATCAAAGTCAGCAATGATCTCATTCAGCAGCCTGAGACACTCCAAGCCTTCTTTATTTACATCAGATTCTGTGTAAAATTCCTTGAAATCCGGAACAGAGGCAAACATGACACAGACACAGTCATATGACTGATGATACAGATCCTGTCCAAAAGAAAACAGAATAGAGGGAAAAACAATTATCATACTCAGCTGTAAATAAGTTTCCTTATTAACAGGGAGGCACAGAAGTATTTGGAATGCCTTGAGACTGTGGCTGGGTGGTTTTCAGATTTAGATGCTTTTATTAATTTTAAACAGTGCATAAGCTAGCTTTTTAAATGACTAAACATATACAGCTGAAAACATTTTAATGATTATCTTCTTCTTGGTTCTTTCATTTTACAAAACAATATCTAGTTTATTATTAGTTGTTTGTGCTATTGTAGTAACTAGAAAACTGAAACAAAATCCTAAACCCAATACATTACAAATTCATAATGCAACACAATCCTGACTGATAATTCCTAACCTAAAATGACAAGATGCCTAATAGGACAAAATAATTGACATTTCTTTTCCATAACAAGGTGCTGAGGCAAAGGGAAAGAAGTCACCTGAACTAAAACTTATTTATGTTAGATTCTGTGACCACTGAAATGAGAGAGAGCGTCTCTTCTCCACAGAAAGATTCTGTTGCTAAAAATCACCACCCTCCCCCTTTCAGTTTCCTTTCCACTGCCCTTAAACATTAGAATATCTCTTCTTTCCTACAAAGGAAGGAAAGGAAGGAAGGAAAGAAGGAAGAAAGGGAGGGGAGGGAGGGAGGGAGGGAGGGAGGAAGGAAGGAAGGAAGGAAATATTAACTAATACTTAAAAAAATTTAGTATACACAAAAGTTGCCACAGGAATAAAAGATGCTGCAAACTACTATAATGTAAAATTATCGTTAGGTTATTATTTGATTAAAAAAAGGATTTCAATACTCAGATGAAAAAGTGAATAGGATTTGTTCTGTGATTTCAAGAAGCATTGGATATTATTTCCCTTTTTACTTAGCAAAGCTTGGATTTTACTAGTTCATTGATAGTGTTTCTTTTTGGAAGAATGTGATGTGGATCTCTACTAATAATGTTCAACTGAAAAACAGCAGAACTGTGGGAAAATGGTTGACTGAAAACTGACTCATCCTAGCACAGGTGTGAGGGAAGTTTCTGGGCAAACATGAAAATAATGGCCGACAGGGAGGAACACAAGCATCTGGATGAGGTAAATTATTTATTACTAGATTTTGTCTGTATTTTCTAAGGATTCCATAACCAGAGCATCACTGAAGCTCCATCATGACTGTGTTCAGTAGGGATGGAATATACTGTTGCAGTTCACAGCTTGAGCTGTTACTCTGTTGTTGCACCATTAGTTAATTGTTTTAAGGATCCAGACGTCTGAGAGCCTGCAGTGGGAAACCTAAGGGTTGAGCTGGTAAGGAAGCCTTCTCTGACTGTGGGAGCATGGTATGTAAAGGAAGTCAAGAGGGGCACCCACCGGCTCACTGGAGCTGCCTGCTGTGAAGGGACTTTGGTCCCAGTTCAGGTGGTGTGAGTGTGACTGCCAGAGTGGCTCCTGGATGGTTGGACAGGGAAGTTTCCTTAACAAGATACAGAGATTATATTCTGGAGTTAACTCAGCTTTCCTTCTATTTCATTAAGTCACTTTCCCTGTAAATTGATTTCAATTTTGGGTGAAGGAATTCAGCAACAGTATCCCATTCCTCTTCCTTCCTCTTTAATACTGGGGCAATATCCACACCCATTAATGCTCTATAGCATAGTATCAGCACAGAACAACAAAAGGCACTGTTTACAACTAGATGACTAGTAATTCTGACTGTCACAATAAAAGTCAGAAAACTTTAAGAAGGCATTCCCAGTTAGTTTATTTTGATCATTCATAATAATAAAGGCTGTGGCAGTAGAGTGTCTTAATTTTCCTATGAGTGTCTCCCTTGAAACATTACTCTCAAAAATGTTTAATCAGAAAATTAAATGCAATACCATTCCAGAAAGGAAAAGCTTTGCTTCTTTTAATAAAAATAAAATCATCTTGTCTTCTGCATTCAATCTTTTTTTTTTTTTTTCTTTTTAATAAAATCTGCAAGTATGTTCCTCTTTCTGTCCCCTCGTCTTCAGTGCCTGAAGATCTTCTTGAGACAGAGAAGGCAAAGTAGTCCTATTCTACCTCTTGGAAGGGTATGGTGGTCAGCTTCTCTGGGGCAGAATTTTTGCTCTAAGTAGGGTACTAGCTCCATCCTGTAGCTAAAAAAAACAGGATTCCTCCTGCTCAGTAGCAGGCTTGTCGGTTAGCTTACAGCACAAAAGCTCCTGAGTATTTCTTACTAATAGGGAATCTGAATGCTATCAGCATTAAAGAGAATGCTGCACAAGCCAGGTGCAGATATATTGAATCCTGCCCTGTTTCCTGTTCTTCATCTTAGATTTTTTCCTATCTTTCTCTCAGCTGAAAAGTAACCTGTCTGGTACCCAGCATGCAGACCACAAGCAGAAACTCACCTCTGGAGGTTCTGCTAAAGTAAATAAACCTTTATTACAGTTTGCTCTGAAGGAACTTTTCTTTTTGCATATCAGCATTAGACAGTGTGTATCCTGTTATAAAAAGACCTTTGCTGTTCATCTGAAAGTACAGTGCCTTTGCTCCCAGTTAGCATTCATCCACTCATTTTTCCCCCTTTCATTTCTTCCCCCTGCTCTTCAGTAGCACACTTTGTTTTCCCTTCTCTCCCTATAGCTGCATGAATAAAACACTAAGGGAAGTAGTATTCTGAAACAGACTATTCATCCATTAGCTTAATTTTAATCTCAGAATCTGTTTTAAACAGAGCATACATAAAACCACGTTAACATGAATGTTTGCAAATAAAAAAAAATGTGGACAAATTTCAGTTTAGTAGCTGTTGACCTACATATCTACAAAAAGAAAGGCCTGATCTGCCCTAACATCTTTAGATGTATCTACATACACATGCAGAATGTCCTTTAAGGCTCAACACAACCTTGCTGACATTGAAACAAATCTGAAGACATGACAGATACTTATATTCCTGAACACTTCCAGGGATTTGAAAGGATCTTCTTTCTTTGAAAACTGTGTTTAAAGAAACAAAACAAGAAACAACTTCAGGCTGTGGGGTTTTTTTCTTTTTTTTTGTTTGTTTGTTTGTTTAATGGATGCCACTACAATCATGTCAATTCATTCTTATTTCAACTGACATGATGTATTGGAGAGCTCAGCATATTACAATTTCTGTTCTTCATTACAATTAATAAAGCTCATTCCAACCTAAGAATCTTGAGGGGTGACAAGACAAATCCAGTTTTCAAGACAAAGGTAAGCAGATGTTGTTGTTCTGCTGGGGAGCTGAGGTAGAACAGCACATAAGAGAGAAAGCAATCTCCTGATGGGTTGCTGTGTTTAATGCCTTAACAAGAACTGGAGCTGAGTCAACTTGGCTTCCAGCCAAAGTCTTCACTGCATTCAAAGGAATCCCACGGCAATTTTCATTCTGTGTGTGAGCTACCAAATGAGTATTTGCAGGGAATACTAAAGTATTGATATGAAGTACTGATTAGTATCGCTTAAGGCAAACCACAGTGAAAGGCAAGACACTGTCCTTTTTGACACAGGAGATCAAAAATGAATCCCTAAAGCTGTCCTCTCCTCTCTCTCATCAGTTTTGAAACAATTATTTGGTTTGCAAAAGTAATTCAAACTCTTGCATTTAAGATCTTGAGAGCTGTTATTCTCTCTAAATACTTCTATAGTTTCACTCTTTTCTGCTTTATTAATACTGTAAAGGAATATTAGGAGCAGAACTAATTTCCACCAAAGTAAAGATGGATCTTTTGGGTGACTTTTCTGGTGCTTAGATTAGGTCCATAAGCAGTGAGTAAACAGGTAATTCAGTGTCCAAAACATCTTTGCAGAATTAACACAGACACTGTTTCAGGGAAAAGGTTAATCTTCACTCCAATAAGTAAGCTCACCAGTCAACAGAAGAAAGTTCAAAACCTTGTTACAACTCCACTCTGATCACAGGGAAAAAAAAACATCTGAATGGATATGATTTTAATTTAAATCCATGTTGATTCAACCATCCTCTTTTTCCTACTCCTCACCATTTTTTACCTTCCTTCAATAGGCAAAGTGCATTTCCACTTAATGTCACATTTTTTACTTCAAGGTATTAAGGTGCATTCAGTGACGTAAAGCAAGCCTTTCAGGTAGGCAAGGGGCAATGAAAATGACCATAAATCTATAATCTCAAGGCATGGACCTACTGTTCAAAACAGCATCAAGTGTACTTCCAGGATACACTGCTTTATTATACAGAGCAGAGGATATACAGAGACAGCTGACCTCATTCTTCAGGTTTCTTGCCAAGAAGTGTTCAGCTACGTGGGCGGGAAGCACATTCTCCAGAAGCACCCGATTTAGGTTCTCCATGGTTTCAATCTCCTCCCGCTCTTTTTTGAACTTGTTCTTCCACAGGAAGTCTAACCTACAGTAATATTCATTCTGTTACAAGAGGACACAGAAGTAAAGAAACAATAGGCAACTTGTCCTGCTGAAGTACAGGTTTAAGAGACAAAATAAGCACAGTACAAAACCCTTATAAGGGCTATTATTTGGCCACTCGAGTACAATTCCAGATCCCCCAGAAATCAAACTCCAAGCATGCACTATGTGACACACATTTCATCGAACCCAACAAAAAGTCACAGGAAAGAAAAAGAAAAGTCACAAAGTGCCTTAAACAATGGAAGATTTATTTATTTACTCTCCGGCTTTAGTAGATTCATTCCAGAAATCAAACACGGTAATCGAAACAATTTAGTTTTGTAACTTAAAATGGTTTTGTAAGTGTAGAATGTCACTTACAATAATGGGCATTTCAGGAAGACCCTAAATTTTACCAACTTGAAATCATGTCATGCCATCAGCCTGGTAATAAGAAAACAGCCTATTCATATAACATATGTTCAGTTTATCAAATAATGATCAGACTATCAAAAATGGCCCAATCAGTTGGACCAACCCAACTGAGTTTTGGTTTTGTTGTTTGATTTTTCCCTTTTGTTTGTTTGGTTGGCTGGTCGATTGCTTTTACACTTCTTTCTATAATACTTTATCCTTTTTTTTTTTTTGTCCCAAAGTTTTCATAATAGCTTTTTAGTATCTACAGCAACAATACCTGGAACTACATCTAAAGGTGTAACAATTTTGAAATACCAGTATGTTTTGAGATCCAATTTCATTAAAAATATGGTGAAAATTCATAAATATACATTTTTGTGGAACTCTTAATTTCAATGTCAATTTTTTGTCATAAATACTATGACATTATATCTACAGTAAAGCCTCCTCTGGCTTACCTCATTTGAGCTGATATAAATCAAGAGCTATTTCAATGTAGCCTAATGGTTTAACACTACCATGCAGTCTAGATGAAGACTAAGTTATTAACCAAGAGAATATGATTATGATGACAATCTTATTATAGAAAAACCTAAAAATGCTAGTTAGTGTTATTAGCAGTCAGTAAGCATTCATATCAGAAATGAAAGCAGTCCTTCCGACTGGACAGTGGCTGTCATGGCGCATAATGATTCACAGATAATCTGTTGAGACCACAGCCAAACATAAGAGTAGGAAGTTCAAATTAGATGGTATCAAAATGATTTCACAAGCTTTTGAAAGGCAATGAAAGTAAAAACTGGTGAAGCAAAAAATGTATCTGCCAAATACTTGCAGGATGAAAAAACAGTAAGAGGAAAATGATGCCTCCTCGAAATGCATAGAGAGCAATACAATCAGGTGGCCTTTAAATTGGCTGATAAGGGTCAGGTACTATTTAGATATTAAATTACAAAATTGAAAGAGAACATCCATAACATGAAATCCTTGTTTCTTTGTTGACATACTCTCTTTGTGCTGATACAAGGACAGAATGCAGACCTCAAATGCACTGCAAAAGAAATATTCTGGCTCTTCTGACTAAAAGATAACATTCTTCTGAAAGTAAAATGGTTCTTAACGTCTTAGAATGGATCATCCTGTATCCCAGAAATCTGGACCTGGAATGTCAAATAAGCAAACAAACTGGATATTTTCAATAATTACATGTTACTAAAGGATATTTGCAGATTATAAGCAAATGAAGAGCAGGCAGAGACTTAAATCCTTCTAAAGAGAAACATGAAGGAACGGAGAACCTGACAACAGACTTCTGCAGGAACTTGAAAATATGATTTTATTGTTGCTCTGTCATCATGCATCTATTAAATGGCAATTATCTCTCTTATAAAGCTTGAGGTCATAAATAGGTTTTTTTTTCAAACTTTCCACATGATGCAAAATACAAAGAGTCACTTTTTTAGCATGTCTTTTTTATGTGTATATTAGATATTTATACATCTAAAAATTTAGGTGTATAGATATACATACACATAGATGATAAATTCAAGTGCCACCAACTGTATTCATGCAGAAAAAATACAATAAAAATATGGGATGTCAAAGTTATTGGCATAAATGGACAGAAGTAAAGTGGATGCCTGCTGAAATCAGATATCCACACATTGTACCAACTTTGTATTGAAAAGGTAGAAGCTAAGGTGAAGTCTTCAAAAAGATATTTCTTTTTTATGAGCTAATATTAAATAGATAATTCATTTACTACTTTACAATTTAATGAATGAAATTTAGTCTGCTAAAAAAAAGGCAGAGAATTCAGAAATAAGGAAAAATAAATCAGAATGTATTCTACAATTTGCTTTGAAATTAGAAAAGTCAACATATAATTTTTAAAAATTTATAATCAGACTTCAAAAACCAAAAAAGCAATAGCTTATTAACTTGCTTTGAATTGAGGGAATTTTTTTGTTTACATTGTATGAAACTTGTGGGGGATAGCATGATCACTCAAAACAGACCTAGTGTCAGAGAACTGACAAATAAATGGCAAGGATATAATGCAAATCTTTGGAAAAGAAGTGCACAACAGAGCGAGGTAATTTGGAAAAAAACAATGATAAGAAAAAGAGCTCTATAGACATATCGGCTAAAGGTGATACAACTGGAGGAGCTGACACCTCTTCTGTAAACACGCCTCCATCTGTTACAAAGAAGTTAAAGGTCATGTGACTAGGAGTGAAATTTGAAATAAGTTTTCATTAAATTCTTCCAGAAAAAGCTCTTGAAAAGACTATGTCGTCCAAGAAGAGGATACCCTCACAGAAAAAAAGCTCACTGAAAAACCAGAACAGAGTATACAAATAAGCAGTTTTCACACCTGAGGAAAGTTGTCATAAGCATCTCAGCAGTAAAACAGCCAATGAAATGCAGTGTGGATAAACACAATATAATCAATAATGAAAAAAATACATAGCCAGCCTACAGAGTAATGGGATATGTATTCTTTTAGATACTGTTGAGAAAGGAATTCATAGGCTATGTCAATAATGGTAATTCAAAGCAGGTCATAAGAAATATTTAATGCTCAATAGTGTTTAAATGCGAGTACACTTCTTACACAGTCAAGCCCACACCAGTCTGCAATCTCTAGGGCAGGGTGCAAGAGTCACGATTCCCAACATATCATCTGTTGCCAGCCTATTTTCAAATAACTCTAGGTGTATACATGCAAAATGAAATGAGTCACTTGGTCTCAGTGTCAGGAAATGATTGCAGCTTATCCTGGTATGACCATTAAAAAAAGCAGTTCTACTTTCTCCACCTAACTTCCATCCTATGCTCATTTTTTTGGCACGAGCACTGTTGCAACCACGTCATAAACCCTGGAAATAGATCTGGCTGAAAACCAACCATTTCTCCAGGGTTAATTTTTAAGCCTGATCATTTCCCTGTTTTGGTGTAGAATACAGCTCCACAGTGAGCTGTGCCAGGACAAATGAGAAGACACAGGGATAAGAATGAGCAGCTGATGGAAGGCCTACTTCTTCCAGCAGGGATACTGGATGTGCAGATAAAAGCTGAATTAAGTTGTCTCATAAAATTTGTAATGATACACTAACTCTCCCTCTCTTCATCCCCATTGAACCAGAGGCACATATTGCCCATCTCTGCTGTTGCATCAGGACAGGCTGACCTGTCAGGTGAGCAGGCTCACAGAGCCAGGCTTGTAGGAAAGCATCCACTTTTTGTTTGGATGAACATTTTGTTTACTCACTCTGGGACAATGGCAGTTTAAGGGAAATGTAAAAGCCACTCCTTTAATCAGGGGCTATTATCTTAAACATTTTTTAAAAAAGCAGATATCAAAAGAAGAGAAAAGACATATTATCTGCAAAGTAGAAAAATGCAATAACAAACAGAGAAATTACTTGTATATTACCCTCTGGAAGATGGGTAAGGAAGAATTTCCCTTTGCCTACACTGCCAAGACAGCTCAAAAGTGCCCTGCAAGTGCCATTCAGTGAAAGTACCAAACAGAAAGTTTAAAAACAGAAAGACAAACACTGTCACATGATTTTTTTATCAAAATGTGTAATTTATTATCAGTGTTGGGAATATCAGGAAGATAAAATGGGTTAAAAAGGGATCAGACAACGAAACAGGAGGCAGAGCAGCCAATAGCTGTTAAACACTGCCACAGGAATACCAGCTGGCAGAAGGGGGGAAATATATGTTCCTGGAAGTGTCACTCTATGCAGGTTGATTTCCTCCCCTTTTCATTTTCCAAGCATTTGCTACCAATTAGTACATCAACAGTGCACCAACAGGTCTCGCTCCAGGTATGTATTAAAATTAGTCCATAACATTTTCTAGTAATATTTAGACTTTCCTTGAGTGTTAGAAAACACAGGGTTTTTTCTCCTTCTTTAAGGGATAATAAATTAGTAGGAAAAATCAAAGGCAAAACATTGATGAGTTACAAATAAGTGGTATCACGACAAGGATTCTGAACCTATAGCTCTGAAAATGAAGACTTTTTCCATTACAGGATCATTTCTCACTTGCCATGACAGAGAACATCTATACTGGAAGCAAAACAAACTTTCTTCTTGATTTGATTGAACCCTCAAAGAAATCTCTCCTTTCCAATGAAGATAGTCCTTCTCTCCTTTTTTTTTTGGTATTGTGCTCATCATCTCCATCCGACACTTTGGTTGACAGGGACTAAAGATTCTCAGCTGGCGCAAAGAAGTACTTTTCCCCTCTTTCTGAGTGGAAGTAGCTGTGCTCCAGCCCCACTTTCTGTTACCACCACCAAATGAGCAAAATAATGCTGTGTTGGCAGCAAGGCAGATGAAGGATGTTATTTCTAACTGCAGAAGAATGTTCCCCACTACAGGAAATACTGCAGAAGCTGCCAGATAACAAATTTTTGAGTAGTAACCTGCATGGCAATTTAAATGTCAATTTATTACATTACATTTCAAGGAATTGTAATGTAAATGAGTGATTTATGAACAGTCTGGGATAGGCTGTTCATGAGATCTCTCACGGGTTGCCTCTTCCATTTCAGAGCCCTGTCATGTACAATGTATCCTTTCTGGCACAACGGGCTGGAATTGCTGCTTTTAGGCATGGATCACTGTGGGAGGATAAACTCACCCTGATAAGACCTAAAATACAACCAAGCTATCAATCAAGCTATCATGCAAGATCAACTGCTGGAGCCAGGGTGTTGTCTTGGTGTTAATTACACTAAAACCACCCTGTTTCATCAAACTTCGAATACACACCCTCTTTTTGAAGTCTGATTTGAAAGATAAGCTGATAGCTGGCCTGTAAAGGTGTGACTAGCAGTCATCCACTTTATACTATAAAAGTCCAGCCCCCTCTCATGCAGTCAGGCTCTTCTGATGTAACCCTTCTTGGGGTGTATGTGAGGACGTTCCTCCCTTGGGTTGGGGATGCCCTCCAAGGATACTCCTGGAGGTTGAGAGAAAGAGATCTCCCTAGGAACACTGGTATGGGTGAGTTACATCAGATCTCTATTTAATAGTTATTTCTTTTTGCTAGCTTTAATATACTGCTTCAGTTAATATACTATACTACTTCATGCTACATTATACTCTATGAATAGAATTTAGCATTCATATTGTGCAGTAAACAGTTCTGATTAACGTATTTTGACTGATCATTTGTATAAAATAAATAATTTATTTTATATAAATATTGTCATTTTGCCCATCATTAAAATTTGCAGGACAAAAGTTGTTCTATCATACCTCTATAATTCCTTAAATTTAAACCATTAACATAATCCAAGGCTAAGACTGGCTGCACCTAGACTCCTCTCTGAGGAGAGGTTTAGAAAGCAAGGGAGTCCTTTCTGAACCTCAAGACTCACTGGCAAGGCTTTGCTTTTTAACAACTTTGTCTAAGCCTTCCACTCCCACTCACGACAATCATGGACAGGCTTGAGGATTTAGAGAAATAACTGCTCTTGCATCTTCCCTTAGCTTAGTATGGGTAAGACCACTGACATCGGACTTGTTCTGAAAAAGCACAACTGGATAACAAAAAGAGTAGTTTCCCGTTGGGTCACAGTTTTAGTGCAACTGTGGCCTCAGCATGTGGTACAGTTATGTGGGCACACTACATTGTTTCTGTGTCTGCCTCAAATTGTAATAACTGTGAAGAAAATAGCTTGTAATGAAGCAACTAGGGGAGACAGCAGATGGATGCAGACAGATGGGAGCAAACCAGGAAGCTACAAGACAATATCGGTCAGAGTGACAAGCAACAGTCACAGTACACTATCAGCATAATGTCTCAATGACAGTTACTGGTGAGTTCTGAGGACAAATTGGAAGGTAATAAATAAAATAGCTTTATAGATGCTTCTGACGCTCCTTTGCAAGGGTATGGGACAGAACAGAATAAAGGTGTTTCTTTGGGAAGGTGATAGGCTGCATGTGGCAGCTGGCACTGTGTCCACTGAGGCAGAGGAAGAGAATCATGCATCTTACCTGTCTACCCAAAACCAGTAATGTGATAAAGAATATGAACAAGGAAATCGAGCCCATTGTCTTCAGGTCTTTCAGTATTCCTGGCCTATGAAATAAAAACATAAGTAAAGCAGGCTGCTCAAGAGTTAAACCAATATTTCCTCAAGAATAGAAATGAGACCCCAATTGATACTACTTGCTGGTATGCAAACTAATACCATTTAAATATTACATGATTTACTACTTGATGAAATATCATTACTTATATTATGTAGCTTGAATTACTTCTACTACATTCTGTGCAAATTTGCCTACATTTTGAAGTCGAATAATTAGATAAGGATATCATAAAAATAATATCCCTAGTCTATACAGGCAGAATAAAAAGAGATATTTAATGCAACAACACTATTTCCATAATAGAGAGCTTGACCATATCCAATGAATACATAGAAATAGAAACCAAAGCACCTAACTCCCAAAATACCTTTTCACTTGAGAATTACAGTAGGCAGAAAGTAGATATAGAACAGAATTTATTAGAAACTCTACTTTAGCAAGACATTAGAGCTCTCCTCTAAAGCCACTGAAAGAAGAACTTTGGTGAGAAATTTAGGAAGGAAAATACCAACAGAGAGCTTGACTGGCAAAATCAAAGCTGTTCAGTCTAAACCAACCCATCGTTCTCCATACCATCCCACAGATATCTTTTCCACTAATGCAATGGAAACAGAGACCTGCATTTGTTCATTTAATCTTTTAGATTTAAGTGCAAACAAAACTACACTTTTTTTTTTTATTTATTTTTTTTTTTAAATTCAGATCCTTTTCCATTATTGTTACAGCACAGGAAAAATTATACCAAAACTCTACTCCAAATATTCAGACTCTCTGGTGTGGCATATGCCACACAGCCTGTACAGAAAAGAATCACCTCTTTGCCTTGAAAATGAGGTAGAAAATACATGTGTCCAAAAATTATTTTACAGTAGTTGGAATTGGAGTCGTAAGTTTGGTCGTACATGTTATCACCTGTAAAAACATTTCAGCAGTCTCGTGGAAACTTAACATACAAATTCACAAGTACAGCAAAAAAAACAAAAACAAAAACAAACAAACAAACAAACCCAACAAACAACCAAAAATAAAACCAGAAACCCCCCAAACCAAACAATGTTGGTCTACTAATTTTTTCAATAGCTAAGACTGCATTTGTAAAGATTTAAGACTATGTACTAGTTCTGAGGAAGTTGATTTTATTTGGCTTGCAGCAAATATGCTTTAACAGCCTTAATGATGTACAGTCTGAGGCCCTAAAAACTTTGATGATGACTTCTTTGTAATGCCCATTATTACAAAAAATTAATATTAAACCATACTCTACTTCCTACAGTATTTGATTTAAATGCCTTATCTAGACTTATTTCTTTTATTCTAATGCTCTGAGGTGTGTACTAATGGCAGCATGACAATGATTTTAAATGTTGACTCATAGATTACATAGCTAAACACATAGGAAAAAAAAATCTGTTTCACGATATTAGAAGTGCCACAGGTAGTATTTAATTTTAGAATGACTGGAGTTATCCACCTACCTTCTAAGAGGTGCCATTGCATACATAAATTTGCTGTAGTCATCCAGCATGGGCCCATGAGTGTGCAGAAGGATAACATTGTAGCCCACCAATGCAATCAACATTATTACCATTTTCAACTCATAATTTATCCTCAGGAAAACAGAACAGGAAATGAGCCCTAATATGCAGCTGTATATAAAATACTGGCAAAGAAAAATCAAATGGAAAGCATTTAGAATTTGGCTCTTGAGTAGGAAATCATGCATAATAGAATGCTCAGGCTAGTTTAAAAACCAAGTTATTGACTAACCACTGAAGTATGCAATCTATCACAATCTGGGACACTATCGTTTATAGACAGCCAATAACAATCACATGCTGGTATTTCATGAAAGAGACACTTTTTTTTTTTTTTATTAGGCTTCAATTAACCAAAAACTCAAACGAATCCAGATCATGGTCCTAATTTATACTCGCTAATTTTCACTCTCTGACACTTTTGATTTACTCATTTGCATTCGTGGGACATCACTGCTGGTGTTGAAATCTAATGTAGGAGTCTACTGCTAGCAGACTCAGAAAAGATTTATTCCTATGCCACTGCAGAATTTTCACTCACGCTTGAGTCCAACAATTACCCTGTACATATTGGTAGCAAAAGGGTAAAGGTAAAATGTCTAAAGACATGAAAACAACAATTCCATTGCCTATATTTTCAGTAATTATAAACTGATCCAACACACAGTTGTTATGAACCTCATAGATATGCAATTTTACAAACTCTAATAATACAGCTAGGGTAGAAAAAATACAAAGTTATTAACAAGTCCTATGCATAATATAAATATCCTTCTGTCAAATCCTCTTGAGTTACAACTATATAAGAATATATTCAATTGCTAAAAAAAAAAAAAAGCCCTTTTCTTTCCTGTATCGTTCATATATATATATATATATATATATATATAAAATATGTATGGTTGAAGTTAAATTCATGGAAAAATATTTTCTCTGGATGCTTTCTGGAAATTGATTAGGGCATCAAAATTAATGCTAAAAAAGGAATAATACATCATCACTAGAATCATTATCTTAGTCTTTAATATGCAACATCTTTGGCAAAAATGCTTCCTGAAAATTACAGTCCTGCACCTTCTAAGGAAGTTTCTTTTCAGAAACTACAAAGCATTCTATTTCTAGACATGCTATTTTCAGACTGCTGTTGACTTGTTGATGGTAGTACTTTTGCAGAAACTGAATCAGTAATTTTGGAGGATCACTAAGAAGAATAATTTTCACGGCACCTATCAGACAGAATTGACCTGCTATCTCAATCTCTTACTGCAATTTGCTTGAAGATCTGGTTGAAATAAGAAACAGATAGAACTATTGTTCAGAATCACTAAAAATAAAACTACTCTGATGGCTGCATTTCACAGGAGGTCACACTCCAATTTCAGTGCTAAATAAAAGTAGCTGCATCCATTTTTGACTCTGTAAGGCACTCTACTGGTGAAATCGGTTTTCCTAAAAGAAAAAAGCAAAGGCAATCTTGAACACACAACTGGATGCTGTTTGACAAAGACCAAGAAACTTTCAAGTGGAACAATCTCTGACAGTCTTCGATAGGAATGCACAGAACAGATTGAAACAGATTCAAACAAGGGTTGATGGAAGAGAGAAGACTGGTACAGCCACACATTTAAGAATGCAGACTGTGGTACTGTGCACTGCAATGCAATATTTCACTAAGCAACTAGCAGATCTGTAGAGTTGGCAATCCACATAGCAGTGAGGCTGAGCACACGCATGGTCTGCTTAGCACGTCCTTCGGCCGCAGGATAACCATAGCCAGCTGAGCCAACTTATCACAACCACGTAGCCTGCAGGCAGTTCCCACTTTGTAGCAGTGGTGGTGCCACCTCTGTGGCTTTGGCTTTATCTAACAGTGCATCAGCAAGTTCTCATGGCTGTCGCTTCTGTCTCATGGCCGAAACAGTGAATAGAAATGTTTCCTTCTAAGAAAATCCTCCAATAGCTCAAAAGAGAGAAATACTGGGTAACCTCTCCACAGGCAGAATCTGCATCTCATGTTGTACAGTTCAGGGTTCTTAGCATCTGAAGGGGCGTAATTCCATCTATCCTCTTTTTCCTTCATGTGCTAGCTCAAATAAAGGGTATTTTAATCAATACCTTACAGAGTCTGGGTGCCTTTCTTACTGAGATCACAGGTTTGGTGCCTTGCACCCTTAGGATCCAGCCCAGTGCATTTGATCTCTTAAAATTTAAGACCTACAGCAGTTCTGTGGGTATAAAGATCTTTACTGAAGTAAGAAGGGATTCTACTCTCATATGTCTATAGAGAAAAATTTGAGAACAAAGACATTATTACAACTTTTATTTATTTAACATGTGGAGATGGCAGCACTGACACCAGACTCTGTTTTGTCACAGGAACAGATAGCAAAACTATGCAAAACTAAACACAAAAATGTCCCTATAACTTACTGTGGAATCTTTGCTAAGTCTTTAAAAAAGCAAGCAATACAAGTCAGAAAAGTTATTCTCAGAGATGGAGGAGAAGCAGAATCAATTACTTTGCTTCAAAATGAACTTATTTCAATTGGCACTAAAACAATTCCCAAACCTCTTATTTACTCATTTTAGATGACACAGTCAATAGGTCTGCAGGTCCACTATCATAAATCACATAAAGTTTATTGACATGAATAAAGCTTATACCTAACACACAGACTCAAAATATTGAATTTTTAATTTAAGGAAACAAACATTTGTCAGCTTAAGTATTCAATACCTCATTCATTGAAGACAGAGGAATTTTATTTCCAGATTAAAAAAAATTAATATCAAAAGTGATAACTCAAAAGGAATTTATAGCTTTTTCAAGCTAGAAGTTTTGCACTGTGTGAGGATGAAACCAATGTGTATTTGAGAGAGCTTTTCAAGTTTTAAAAAATTTTGGCTAACCTAAATTTTTCATTTACTATTGTCAGAAGTGAAATTTTAACATAATTTTTTGGTGCCAGTTTATCAGAGTTTCTTAGATGAAAGAATGTGCTCTAATGCTTTAAAAACAATATAAACTGTGAATTGCTAGAAAAACAATCACAAGCTGACAAACATCTTAGTTATACACAGGAAAACAAACGAACAAAGGAAAAACAGATTGAATCTTAACAGTAATAGTAATTTATGAAAACTGTATCCTTCAGATGTTTCTTGGAGAACTTACTGGTAAAAAGAAAACAAAATTCAAGGTGCCTTTCAAGATGCTCAAAACTATAATAAGAAATAGAAAAGAAGATGACTAGAAAACCTGATAACTAAAGAAGCAAACAAATATAAATAAGCACTGGAAAAAATTATTTCTATGTGCTTGTGAGTGTGAACATATGCAGAGGATGGGAGAAGGACTGCATAATTTCTTTGTCAACAGTATTACTTGATGTCAGACCAAAAGTAAATGTAGGCACCTATCCATACCTGGTGGCATAAAGTTAGCTAAAGTTGAAAATGAGAAACAGAAACTAATCTTCCTCTGTAACTTTACCAGGGAGATGGCGAAAATCTCCAAGTGCTGCAGTTACTGCAACTGCTTTTTTTCCAGGAGAGTTCTATACATAATTAACATCTTGGTTCTGTGTGTGTCTGGGATTGTTTAGTTTGACATAGTGAATAGCTGTTCCATTTAAAACATACTGTGTGGAAATCAGCATACAACATTTTGGTAATGGTCTCATTATTTCACCTCTTGCTGCCACCAGCTTATTCATCTGAAGACCGTTGACCTATTTTGACACAATATATGGCTAGTTATGTTCAAATGCAGGGTTTTTTTAATCCTTTTAAGAATAACAGCTCTCTAGGAAATAGTTCCCATTTTTTGCGGCAATGTCCTCCTCCCTCTTCTTGCATGTGCTGTTATGCTTTTGTTCACACTAAGACACCTTCTACAGATCAGTTCAGATCTTTTAAGCAGTTTATCCAGTGGTACATGAGTGTTTTATTTTCATCCCTCTTACCATACCTCCTAATCAAACATGCAATGACAGAAGTGTGGCAATCACAGATTTCACACTTACTGTCAATGATGAAAATGGTGAATATTTTCAGGCCAGCCACTGGTCCTTGTGAAACCTGTCTGCAGATCAACCTGACTCTCAGTGCTTTGCAGACACTGTGTGTTATCCTGACATCTTGTAATGCGTTGACATGGATGAGCTACAGTTCCTGATTATCATGCTGTTTCCTGACATTAATCTGACATTCATTAAAATCTCTATTTTTAGAAGTACCAACCTCCTTTAACTTCCCACTTACTTCAAATGCAGTTGCAGGTGACTGAAAAAAAAAATCAAGCTTTTACAGCAGTTTTAAAAACTGGTGGGTGTTTAGCTTCAAGCAGATCTGGCAACAGTCAATTTAGTGTAACTGTTGTAAACAAACAAAGAAATGTAAAATGAACTTACCGGTAGGAAAAAACAGTTGTTCTGTATACACCACCGTGTCTGATTACTTGAATTAGGAAAACTTGCATTTGATGAATTAAGAACTGAGGGGAAAGCTATCACAGCATTTTCCAGGAAAAACTAGAAAAAAACCCAACATATAATCCATTAGCTTGACAGCTGCTTAAGGTCAAAATAGAGAAGAGGAATGGAGAAGCAGAGAAAGCCTTGCCAGTAACCATTCAACTTTGGTATTTCATTGAAAACTGAAATAATAAAGGGAAAATGGCATCATGTTATTACTTGCTCATACACAAGCTCACACACACAAGAGATAATGAAACAAATCCAATATGAGTAATTCCTGGGTTTACATCAACTGAACATTTAAATCAACTTAAATTCCTGGGTTTACATCAACTGAATATTTAAACATAGGAAGAATTAAAGAAAGAATGAGAAGTCTTAACTGAAGTTGGTTTATGCAGATGTAATAAGATAATAATGTTGATAATAATATTGGGACTAATGTGATTGAAACAGAAAAGTGGATCCAGTATCTCCTGGGTCATCAAATTCAGCCAGTTACCACATGGGTAACCATCATCATACAGACCTCCTAGATGCAGTGATTCAGTGCTTTCTTAATGATTTAGATTTTGGAGACCATGTTAATTCCAGTAGTTTGAATCTCAACATTTAAGCTCTTTCTACATTTAACCACTATTCATACCCAGTTCTCATGTTGTTTTCTTCTTGTGATAATCTCATCCTTTAGCTTTCAGATAGCTCCTTTCTCTCCCTAGTATTTACATTCCTAATACCTAATGCCATATCAGCCTTCATTATGTTCATCAATCTATATTTTTCTATTTTCTTCCATGAAAACAAGCTCTTCATTCCCCTAATTGTTCTAGTAGTCACCATACGTCTTTCAATTCCATCTTATGGGGGACCAAAACTGCAAACACACTTCCCAGATTTTATCAGTGAATCAAGCAGTAGCACTAGTGCTAATTCTGCAGAAAACGTGTTTTCATACATCTAGAATCATAGAATCACGGAATAGTTAGGGTTGGAAGGGACCTCTGGAGATCACCTAGCCCATCCCCTGTGCCAAGGCAGGGTCACCTAGAGCAAGTTACACATGGAAATGTGTTCAGGTGGGTTTGGAATGTATCCAGAGAGGGAGATTCCATCATCTCCCTAGGCAGCCTCTTCCAGAGCTCTGCCATCCTCAATGTCAAGAAGTTCTTCCTCACGTTGAAGTGGCATTTCCTATGTTTTAGTTTATAGCCATTGCTCCTTATCCTGTTGCTGGGCACTACTGAAAAGAGTCTGGCACCATCCCCTTAGCACCTGCCTTTGAGATATTTACATATATTGAATAAATTGAATACATAAATTGAACTTTATTATGCTCCTTTGCTCACAGCTGCAAAACCCTAATAGCTCACTATACTTCATGCAACTAGGGCTCAGACAGATCATGAATTTATAGCTGTTTTAACACATCTCTGCACACTGACATCACCCCAGCCACTAACATCATGCTCACCAAATGTGAGGCAGCTTTCCTTCATTGGGACTATCTAAGGTAAATGCAGTTTATACTTACCATGAGTTAAGAGCAGTCAAATGGATGGTTATTGTGATTCCGTTGACATTAAACCCATATAATTAATTAAAATCCTGCACTCATGGCATCTTCATCTGATGAGCTTCCAACACGTATCAGAAATTCTTGACATTACTCTGTCAACCCAACCATAATCTTGAGTTTTGCACTACGAAATTTAATCCTAGTTCTTTTCCTCAAATCCTCAGCTGACTTCTTCCTTTCTGAAATCCCAAGCCTTCCCTCACACACACTGACTGTCACCTAAATTTCATTAGTAAATTTTACAGTGTCTCTTTCACACTAAATATGAAAATCCACACTGGGTTGACCAAAGTAGAGCTCTACAGGTCACCTCCCTCTCATGAGCTGTTCTCTGCAGGTAGTCAGTGTGTGACCCACCTCTAAATTCTTTCCCCATCTCTGTCTTTACCTACTATTACAGAGAAAACCAGCACAGTTTCACTCAGATCAACCAAATATGGATCAAAATGCTTTGCTGATTTACTAACATTAGATCTGGTCAGCCATAGCTCTGTACAGCCAAGTCTTGAAAACTTCCAAGGATAGAGACCCCTCAATGCCTCTTGTCAACAATCTCAGCACTGGACTACATGCACAGTGACGTTTTTTATCTTTTTAAAGACTACTCAATCTCCCATGCCACCATAGCTGGTGAGTGCCCTTTGATATGTTTTGTGGCACTGCTTAGAAGAGCTTAAAGCCATTATCTCTGTAACACCCCTTCAACACAAATCCAAGCTTGTGGAACTTGCAAAGGTTATCAAAAAATAAAATAAAATAAAATAAAATAAAATAAAATAAAATAAAATAAAATAAAATAAAATAAAATAAAATAAAATAAAATAAAATAAAATAAAATAAAATAAAATAAAATAAAATAAAATAAAATAAAATAAACCTACTAGCAATACCAAGTTGACACACTTTGTACACTTGCACTTTCAGGTTGTGTTCCTTCACTAGGATAGTTCTCTGACTATATATGTGAAACTACACATAATTAACCTGCAATTAGTGAACTATACAGCCAGGATCAGTATCAGTAATACAGATCTGTTGATCAACCATGAAACTAGACCCTACAAAATGTTAATAAACCCCTACAGATTTTGGAACACCCTTCTATAGCGATCTCTATAGATATCTCAAAGATCTCTAATGTCTCGTACACACACAATTATATGCACATCTGCCTCTTCTCACAGGATGCATGGGTGAAATGCGCACACTCTTCTGGGAGTGCAGGTTACTCTACCTGCACACTCCTCTGTAAGGAGGTGTGGGTGCTCTAGTTTTATGTGCACTTGTGCAACTCCCTGCAAACTGTTAAAGCACATGCTAGAGAGAGAGCACCCTGTGAGTTCCTGCTCACAGACACACCTGAGGTGTCGGTCCCTGCTCGTCACAGCCCGCACTGTTGCCTGTCAGGTAGAGAGCAGGCAGTTCACAGCATCTGACAGCGAGGCTGCTCTTGCTGACTGGGGCAGTTGTGATGACAGAGGGGTGACTTAGGATTCTTGTTAAACCAGGTCTGGACAGTCAGCTATTTTCCTTCCTTACTTCAGAATTCTTTCTGAAGTTGCTTGGTTACTTTTTAAGCCAGCTCATGATGCCCTTCCTCTTTAACAGAAACAGTTTTGGGCAAAGGCCTTTCAGACAGCTTTAAGCATTTAATCCTTTGCTTGTCTCCAAGTATTTAATAGTTGTTGTTAACAAGGCCATTTGCCAAACTTCTCCAAAGTGCATATACTTTTTCTGTAAACATGAAATAACTATTTAGTTTTAGAATCTCACCCTATGCATGTCCACAGAGCAAAAAATTATATAACACAAAGAACTCAAATGCACTTATATTATATAAACATATATATTTATATATATATTAATTTATATTAAAATATTTTGGTTTTGAACTTTATACAGGGCATTTCTGACCTATAAATGTTACCTGTATACACAGAACACTGGGTGAAATATGGTGTATCTATGAATACAAGAATAAAAAGGGAAAAAAAAGGATATGGAAACGTTGTCACCTCCCATGAGCTAAACAACACTTATTCTGAATGATGTGTTTGTACTTGTCTTTCTTGTCTCTCATCAGTTATCTACATCTGCTATGAAGCTTTGAAGATATATATTGTTCTTCAACATAGTATTTTTTGTAAAAGTCAGTTCAGTCCTACTAAGCAGTTACACCTACTCAAATGACTCGAATGAAAGCAGTATTTTTTATGAATACCTATGTTTTCCAGGGAACATCTGAGCACGCTACCATTAAATCTTCATTTTAGCTTCACATATTCCAACAACAACTTCTTTTTTTTGTGTTCGTATAATCTGCAATCCTCTTTTTTTTTTTTTTTTTGCCTCACAGATGAAAATACCTGCTGTGCTGCTATTTATTTCAATAGGAGCCATGTGGTGACAGACCCTCTCCTCAAAAAGAAAGATAAGCAACTTTGTGCATCTCTCCTCTTATCTGACCAAGAATCATCAAAAGACAATGTACATACATAATACACTAATAGAGATCTCACACAAAAAAAAAAAAAAAAAAAAAAGAAGCCATATTTCTCACTAAGGTATGAAAGTACTTGGATGTCAAATGTATATCACAGCTTCCTTTGAAAAACGCCAGTTGGTCTGGCAGTTGAGTCAGGATTTTTATCCACATATCTTCATACAAATGCCTCAAGAAGAGTATGGAGGATCCCAAGTTCTGGTATCATTCCTCCTCTTCACAAGCTCATAAGAAGGAGTTTAAGGAGCGCCTGGAATGTTAAGTACCTACCAAGACTATTAAGCATTTTTATAAAACAGAAGAGGTAATGCTGAGATATCAGTTAGTTGGAAAAGGATGATGAAGATCCAGAGAGTACTGCAGTGCATTTAGCAGAATTTTTAGAACTTTTCTCTCTGGGTTTGTAAAACATTTCTTAGCTTCAGAGTGCTCATGCATCTATGTAAGAAACATGTCATGTGGTGTATCTCTTGTTAAGGGTCAAAATGTACCAAATTCAAATTGCTCAATAATTAAATTTTTTATAAAAGTTTGTGTGCCAAGTGAAAATACAAAACTACCTTTGTGCCACCACGTATTCAGGTCCCAGCCTCCCTACAGAGGCAATGTGCAGTGGCAAACCACTGCCTTGTTCAAAGCTTTCACCAGCACCAGCTAAGAGAGATGAGAAGCCTGCTGGGCTTTTACAGACTCAGATACCACCATGGTATTTGACACATATGAAGAGATGCTCACTTTTGAGGTTTCATCTTTGTTGGTCTGTGGAGCAAAAAGTCATGAGACAGCAAGACTCTCTCTCCCCACACACTTGAAAGACACCGAAACTGCTGCAAATATTTCAGAACAGTGTCTCACCTGCTACTGCATCCCTGCTAATCTCATGTACCTAGACTGATATTGATTTTTGTAAATTTCCTAAATCCTATCTATAATCTGGAATAGACTTGTGATGGAGCCCTGCAAGTACCACTTAAATGATGTGACTGCAGCTCTGCATTCCCCTTTCTCCTTCCAGTTCCCAGGCCAGGTCAATCTCTAGGCAGTGTCTGCTCATTTTCCTTGAAAGACATGCTTTAGGTACCCTCCAAAATGGAGTCTTCAATGAACTAGGAACTGTGGGGACATATAATTACAGCGTATCTGCCAAGGACCTTGCTTAGTAAAAAGGTCAGCAACCGTATTAAGATTCAGCTTCACTAAGTGGAAGGTATATTAAAGAAACCAACTTCCCCCTATAAGAATGAAAGCAGGCTTGCCTAATTATTTGTCATTATTTAAACACAGGATATCATTCATGACTAGAGGGGGCCAACACTTGCATAATTAAGGCAGTTCATTCTCACAGACATATATTAACAATGGAGCAAAAATAGTCAAATCTCTGTCAGTCTTCACATTTCAAAAGACATTTCTTTAAGAGGAAACAGTCCAGTTGCTAAAAATTCACTGAATGAAAAGACAGGAAAGTAAGTAATATCCAAAGAGGACCACAAAGATAATCGGAGGGCTGGAACCCCTCTCCTATGAAGAGAGGCTGAGAGAGTTGGTGTTGTTCAGCCTGGAGAAGAGACGGCTGCAGGGAGACCTTATAGCACCTCCCAGTACCTCTAGGGGGCCTATAAGAAAGATGGGGACAATTTTTTTAGCAGGGTCTGTTGTGATAGGACAAGAGGTAATGGTTTCAAACTAAAAGAGGGTAGCTTCAGACTAGATATAAGGAAACTTTTTTTTTATGATGAGGGTTATGAGGGACTGGAACAAGTTTTCCAGGGAGGTGGTGGATGCCCCATTCCAGGAAACAAAGTCAGGTGGGACAGGGCTCTGAGCAAGCTGATGTAGTTGAAGATGTCCATGCCTGTGGCAGAGGGGGTTGAACTAGATGCCCTCTTAAGGTCCTCCTTTTCAATCCAAGCTACTCTATGATTCTATGATCCCGAATCTTTAGACTGGTAGTTAGAGAACCTTCCTGGGACAGTATAGCACTAAGATCATGTTGCTGCATCAAGAACCATTCATGCATTTGATGCAGTAGTCACTGAAACCAAGAGCTGTTCCAGGATTCTTTCATCATGCCATGTTTCTTGAAATCACTTGAATTACAGAAGATAGTGAGGCACAATCATTCTATGCAGTCATTCATTCAGCTTCCAAGTATCAACCCTTTGCAGTCATGCAGTCCTACCATCTCTCTGAGATGTCTGGATTTTTCCCAGCAGGATACTTTCTCATGTTTGGTTTAAAGAAGGTCAGCTTGACAAAACCAGTTTTCCTCAGCCACTGATTTTTGTCCTACTCTCTAAGTATCAACAGATCTAATGCTCATCCTCTCCCTTCAGCTAAGAAGTATTTGATACCTATGTCACATTAGATGATTTTTACCTTCCCTCCACTGATCATAACTATATACCTCTCAGATGTGAAGACTAGATTCATATGTCTGCTGAAACAGCTAATTTGAAGTAAAATTGCATCCCCATTCTTTTCCAGTGTTCCATGACCATAAAGACTGAGTTTTATTTGACATTTTAGTCTTAATTATGATTTATTAGGTGTGGGATGGTTAGACGCTTTTTATCTCCATTAAATCTTAATGGCTACATTTTGCCTTTTTCTACTGAAAGGGTTCATGGAAATAAACGCAGTTAATGGACTCTGCTATTAAGTACATGTTGCTTGGAGATATAATAATGATACTTCAGAGTCTCTCCCACAATTTGCTATTAATGTTAAGGAAATGCAAATTTCACAATCACACTTAAAGTCATTTTTGCTAGTCAAACTATTAAGGTTTAGTTTCAAGGGGGGAATTGTACTTAAAATTATCATCTCATGAATATCATGGAACACGACTATTTGTAACACTAACATTACCGATAAGGCACAAAGACTTTAAAATACAGCCTACTGGGTTTCACTTCAACATTTAGTCCACCTAAAATTGGACTTGAGCCAACAAAATTAAAATATTTTCTAAAAATAATGTACTGAACAACTGTTTTTTTTTTTTTTTTCTAGAATGTCTTTTACTAGTTGAAGGCCAAATTTGAAGTGGGCTTTACACACTAATAGAACTTTTGTCTAAGCAAAAAACAGTTGCTGACCATATTTCCTTTTACATTTTTTAACTTTATAAATAACCATATGCATGAACTCTACTTTAAACCCAATTAGGCTCTTTCTTTTCCTCTTCTACATTTATAGAATTCAAAATAAGAGAAAGTCTAATCTGATATTCATTTTACAAGTTACTCCATCTCTAGGTTTTATCCTGTTGTATATAAATACCTTTTGCCTGGTCAAAGGTTATAATTCAAAAAAGCATATAGTCTAGAGTTGAGGACAAAAGGTCATGGGGAATCAACAGCTTTTCAGAATAACTGTTCCCACTGCTAACTGCTATCATTGCTGAAAAGTGAGTTTATTATGTCATTTCCAGCCATTGCTTTTTTGAGTTTCTCCTCTACCAGCCTTACACAGGCAATTAATTTGGTAAATTTTAAATGTTGAAAATGGAATATTATAGTCTGTCTTCTCTTCTCTGAAAATACAGGAAAAAGAAAAATCAAAAAATCAACAAAAAAGACTAGAAAAATTCAACAGTAAAAACGGAGAAAAGGTACTACCAGAAATTTTAGTTGTTCACATTTAAAAGCCCTCATTACACATAAAGCCCACATAATGCCCTCGGATGAGCCTAGTACTTACAGTAAAAAAAAATGATTGACTAAGAGTCCCCTGAAATGTTGTGGGGAAACAAAACAAAACAGCGTAGGTATTATCAATCTCTGAGTCCTTTCTGAGCCTCAAAAGTATCAGCAACTCAAGGTAGAGTTGCAATTTCAAAAGCACTGAAATGCGAATCTCACTCACTTGAAATATGTCTAATACCTATGCATTAATGTTGTAATGAAAACATTACCTAAATAAGTATTAAGGAGTTTGTAATTCGCAGATACAGAACTGAACTGGAACACCTTCACAGGTTTAGGAACAGAAACAGCCCTAGCCAACAGGACAAAACAAAGGAAGTTTTTTGATCCCATATGCTGCTCATCTCATTAGAAAATACACTCGAGAGTAAACAAGATCATTAAGATTCATGCTTTAGGTAAACTAATGACAGATCTAATCTGTATTTGCTATAGTTACAAAAGAATAATAGAATTACATGGATTTTCCCTACTGGGAGAGAAAAGCACAGGTTGAAATGACTAAAGTAGACATAAGACCTAACAAATTTGTAGTTCAGTATATTTGATGTAATTTTGAATTTTTTTCTTATTAAAAAATTATGTATACATTATAAAAAAAGTGTATACATTATGATAATGTTGGGATCAGTGAAGGAGAGTCACAAAACTGAACAGAGCTGAGTTTGTTTCACACAAAGTCTTCCACACATTCTGTGAGGAGATACCTCACTCAACAATGCTCTGTTTTTCTAAGCTGTGCATAGATGATCAAGGGACTTGCACAATTCAAACCTGGAATTTAATTATCAATTATAAATAATAATTATCTTTAACATATTTAGCCAGGTTCTAAGCTCTTGTTGAGCATCCTTTTTGCAGAGGCTACCATTGCACAGTATGTTTTCTGTTGCTCTGCTTTCCATTTCTGTCTCTGGAAATCATTATAATGTAGATTCCTGGCATAGCCACGGGCCAAAAATTCAACATCTAAACAAATACTGAACAAAAACAAGAAAAAAATCTTAAAAGAAAAATCCAAGAAAAACTATCCCTTGTCCCTTACCATGTTGAATACAGCCATGGTTAATATTATAGCAGTGGTTGTCAATGTAAGAGTGATCCTTGGCCAAGGACGGTTTGCAATTATTCCAGATGATTTCAGGATCCACAACAATGAAGCCGATGCTTTCTTGCTACATTGCTAAAGTGCAAATGGTATAGAAAAGAGGAAAAAAATAGCATTAGCCTATTTAATGTGTATTAAAAAGAGTAGAATTAAGAAGGCTCAAGATTAAGGGCAGCAACAATCTTGAAATATTCTACAGAAATATTCAACTATTATAGTCTCACAAGACTTACAGAACATGATTATACACAAAACTATGGGCAAATTTAGTTAATATCTCTGCCATTGTATCAATTCTGTTAAATAATTTTAATTTGCAAGTACCTGATTAAACATTTTATAGATACTACCAATAATAGCAAATACAAAGTTGAGAGCAGTGTCATTACCTTTAATATCAGTAAAACCCATGAAAATGAACTGACTTGCCTTGCCTCAATTGAAAGAGTCATATTTAGTGGCCTCTGGAAACATGAAAATGTAAATAATGACTCTGAAAAGTCTTTGACAGAGAATAAAGGCTATATACATAGATACATCCTTGGCAGTCCACAAAGCAGAAGAGTGTCTGGGTTTTGCTTTCATTTGTTTGAAGTCTTGTTTGATAATTAATTTTAAATGAAAAATAAATCCGCAAAGCAAATCCACTTTCCCGAAAACTATCCAGAAAGTAAATAAGCATATAACAACCGGACTTACAATTTGACACAAAGACTATGTAATGAATAGAATTTTTTTTTCTTATATAGTGACAGAAATTAACAATAAAAAACTGACTAATTTAATCTGCTTCCAAGAACACATTTCAAAGCCTCCATTCATACAGGCACAGTGCCTAGAGGCACAAGAGGCTCACACAGAATAAACAACAATTTGTGACACATCCAATAAATATTAATTTTCCCAAAACTTTAGCAATGAAGAGATAAGGTTGCCTAGAAGCATCTTATGCTCTTTCAAAATGTCAAATTCAGTTATAGGGAAACCTCTGTAAAAAAGGCAATGAAAAGTTAAGGAACACGACAGTCCACAAAAGTAATTGCTTTTTTCAACTTGTTTTGTCCATTTACTTAATATTATCAGAGTTCACTTTACATATTGTTTTTCACCCCAGCCACAGCAATCAGCAGAGATACAAGCACAGCCAGCATCAGAAATGGGAACTTAAGAACTTAAAACAACCAAACATAGGACTTAATTTGCAGCACTGATCCATCAGTTCAGGTTCAATAGCTATGGAACTCATGCTAAATTACACTACTACCCAACACACATGATGGATTTTGCATTAAGGTCTTTGTCATATGTCACATAACTATTTCCCTCCTAATTATACACAATTTGAACAAGTCCACTATATATGGAGAACTTTTTTTTTTATATATTGTTTCATAGAACAGAATCATAGAATCAACTGGGTTGGAAAAAAACTCTGAGATCAAGTCCCTTGATCCAACACCACCATGGTTACTAGACCATGGCACATCCAGGCTCATCTTAAAAATTTCCAGGGACAGTGAATCCACCACCTCCCTGGGCAGCCCACTCCAATGTATGATTACTCTCTCTGTAAAAAATTTCTTCCTAATATTCAGATTCCCTTTTACGATAGGGAGTTTTGCATACTGGATTGGAAAAATTCTGAGTTCATTTTCTGGAAGGTCAAAACAATCACTGGAATCTCAACAATGGACAAAGAAGAGGTAAAATGCAGGCAGCTTTCACACACACATTACTCTTTCATGTTAAAAAACCACAAATATATAAACTCAAAGAATCTGCATTTTTGAGCAAAAAATTCCTACTCAAAAGCCCTTTTAAACTTCCAAACTTTGTTCTTCTAATACATAGCAAATTTCAATATAACGGTAATCCACATGTAGATTTTAGAAGAGTTTTGTCATCCTTCCCACTTTAATATAGTAAAAAGCACAAAGACTTGATTATTACTCTTGCTACAGAAGGGGAGTGTTCTGATGGATGCAGGGAATGGGTCTGTGTACAAATGAATCATTCAGTTACCTGTCTAGTCTGCCTAAAACCCAATGAGTCAGTGAGCACGGATTTACAGCAAATTAGAACAGTCATGAAATCGTGCCTTAAATTCCTCTTTGCCTTTATTACAGCTCACCTAGGGCTTTACTGCAACTTTACCTACATTGTTCAGGGATTTTCTTGTAAATTTAGAAGTAGCTGGAATAGTTTAAGCTGTATTGAGGACAAAACTAGGCAAGTACACTGAGGAAGTATGAGGAATATAAAGAGGACAAGAAATTCTATAGGTAAGGCTGTTCACTGTGTTCTTCTTTCTGAATCACATTATAGGGAGCTATACTGTGTAAGGAAAACCTGTAGGATAAGAAATTCCAAGAAAATATGCTAATGATGAAAATAAATTATCTGGTTTAAACCAGATATATTTTACTATGAATTTTACCTGTTTTAGGTTATCTGATGAGAGACTAATCAAATTAAACACAAAGACCTGGTGATGATCAAAAGAACAACGACAGATGGTGGAATCAAAGTAACCTCATCAATGAAGAACAGAAGCCACTGAATCTGCTGCTCCTACAACTACTGGAGGAGAATGTTGCAGCCATGCTTTCTTATGGGAAACCTACAAGACAACTCAATGAAAAACACCTTTCTTTGCAGGATTCCCTCCAAACTAAGAGTGTTTTCTGCCTAAAAGGATAGTGGGTTGGCACAGGATACTTTCTTTTGCAATGGGGCAGAGAGATACTTGGGCTAGTGTAAAACATTATGGTGTATTTTAAAGGCATTGTGGGTATGTGGAAAACTTTCATGATGTTTGACAGGACACAGGAGGAGGAGAACAGAGGTAAACGGAGAAGAGAGGGGATGAAAGGAAATGGTTGCAGGTAAACACTTGTCTAAATGAGTCTGTTGCATATGGTTACTAAATTCTATCCCTAACCATCTACTGTGTAAGTGCCTGCATGCTACCAAACTTCATGATGGACTAGATGGCAGGTAGCATAGGATGAGTGCCAGCCTCTGAGAGAGATCACATATGTGAGGCACTTGAGGGCTGAGTAACAGCAGCTGAAGTGTCTCAGACCAGTCCCTGGGAAGACCCATAGGGTGGTGGGGAGGGAGTGTGTGTGTGTAACCACTAGTTAAATTTAGACAGAACTGCCTGGCAAGTAGGAGATTTATGTTTGGAAAGACCCAAGGTTTGAGCTAGTCACTTTGTAAAGGGGACTTTGCTAATGTATTTTAGCAAGGAGGAACTAATTGGACTGATTTTCTACATTTCTTTTAAAAGCTGTTTTTCTGCTACCCTTAAAGAGAAAAAGAAAGGCAACTTTATCACTAAGAAGAACAACACAGATTTCACGAAACAATATATCATTCAGTCAATGTGATTAATCAATATTCCATTCTTCTCATTGCTATTGCTAAAATTACAGATACTGATGGCTCTGACCCAAAAAATATTTGAGTGGTGTTAGAGGGCAACTTCAAAAATAAAGTTGTAGATAGTTATTTCCACATGTCAAACAGAAACATACCATAGCTCAGTGATGTATTTCTTACCAGGCTGTTACATGCACAGCTCTGAGTTCTGGAGGGGGAAGACCATTGTTTATTTGGTACATCTGTCATGCCCACTGGATTTGTTAAGCAACTGAGGGTCCTGAAAGGTAAATTTGTGACAAAACCCTAGAAATCTTTAAGCGTTGGAAAATAGGAAATAATGCACTGTTGAACAATAAATCTCTATGTGAATTAACAGATTTGCTGAACTTTTTTTTACTTTTCAGCAATCCAAATCCAGTTATATGTGCAACTGCAAAAGTTCACTACAGCTGAAAATTCAGGGAACCTCTGGAAGCAGAACTGGAATGATAGGGTGATCATTAAATTCAGACTTCTAATAGCACTGGCAGAATTATGCAGCTTTATTTTGCTGATTCATGCACTTTCTCTTGTAAATGTTATGTCCCCTTGGCAATTTTCTGAATAAAATGGAGCATGAGACTAAAGGAAGAAAGTAATCATTCCTTGAAAGCATGAAAGTAGGGTAAGATACCAGATCTCAGTAGCATGAGGTTCTGTGTTTATTCTAAGTGGAGCTGACAGAATATAGTTCAGTGTTTATCATTTGCCAACTAGAAATAATAGGTATTTGTAGTATGAGAGGTGACTAATGGATTACCTTTTCATCTGAACATGTTAAATCTGATATGACAGTTTAGCATGATAGTGAGTAATAACTTATTTTGAATATTCAGGAGATTAAAATGTATCCTGTGTTGTCTTTTCACACACAGAAACCTATTTCAGCATTTAATAAAATGAATGCTGTCTTTCTGAGTGAGATCAAGGAACTGGTGAGAGAATTAATTGTGACAGCTATGTTGTAGATGAAAGACAGTGTCGTAAGAGCTGTCACATTTCTTCACATGCTAGCTGAGGTTGGAACACCTTCACTGAAGACCCCTTATTTACAGAAAGCCATTGAATCACATTTTCTATCAATCTATTATTGTTCTTTTCTTTTTGCATTCAAATACAAGTTAGTATTTTACCAATACTGATGTTACAAAGAATAAAATCAAGAGAAACAAAATTCAGATTTTTTTCACGTGCTTGTTTACACTCAGACTTGAAGAAGACACCAAAGTTCAAACCGAAAGAACTGGCTGGCAGTGGACTTAAGCTTGGAGACAGGGGATTTTGCTAAATAAGTACAAGTTTTTACTTTACGTACTTCATAGTAGTCCTACTGTTGATAAAAAGGACCAAAGTACTTCTAAAAGGAAGTGGTCCTACTGTTTATAAAAAGGACCAAAGTACTGTAACACCAAGGTTTTGAACTCTGACACCTGTAAATCTAAGCCAGGCATTTTGAATCATACAAAATGCAGTCAGGTGAAAAGTCTACTCAACTTACACTTCATGAAACTGGCTGGACAAAATCTAGAATACCAAATAAATAAATAACAGCAAAAACAAAAGTCTGTATCATATTTTTAATTTAAACACACTTTGCAGTGTTTATTATCCTTCACAAAGAGTCACATTAAAATGGCCACGTAGTATGCTTCAACTGTGTCATTCAAAAGAAAGAACATTCAAAAGAAGAAATATGCCTTTAGGCAGTCAGAGTTCAGTCCTGGCACTTCCTGCGCTGCTCTCATCATTCAGTAAAATATAGAGTCACTGCTATATGCTACTTTAAGGTAATATGTTCCCAGTCCCTCCCCACAGACAATACTCAGGGCACTAAAGTAAAGGAAGGAGTTCCAAATGCTACATTCTATGCTGACTGAGTCTTGATCTCCAAGTGAGATGCTACCACCCAAAAACTGTCTCATACAACAGGAGCCCCGATCTGTGATCATATTGCAGTACTAACACATCATGAATATCAACTCGCAGGTAATACAAGACAAAAACCCTTTAAAACAATCTGGATGCTCTCTGCTTTTGTCCATTTTAAATTAACCATAGGAAAAATAATTTGCATACTAGACTTATAAGGAAGTACACTTGCATATCTCTTTATCTGGAAGTAATTTACAATCTGATTTTGGGAAAGACTCTAAAAGGCAGCATTGCTGGATTTAAAAACATTCAAGCTAGTCTCATAAAAAAATATTAAAGGAGAACTTATTAGCAAAACAGACCTAAGAAACTTATTCGCCATGCTGGGCAAGTTCTCCAGCTGGTCACAATCATGTAACATCATAAACATGGTAAGAAGGATATTTTTTTACTGACATCAGTACATTTCCAAAAATTCCTGAAGTCTGAACACCGTACTTAGTGGTGATGGATTTGCTGTAGTAGTGCCTGTGCTAGAAACTCATCAGGATGACTTTTAGGTTTGATGAGCCTCTTTCATGGACCCTGCTGTAGGTGCCAAAGTGCCTCTCTAGGTTCTCCCTGCTTTCCCTCACCCCTGTTTAATCTTAATTTACAAGCAAAGCCTTAAATTGAAGAAACTAAAGGGCTTAGATCTTTCATCTGTATTGGCGTGAAGAGACACTCACATCAGAGGTAAAATTCCAGGTCAAAAATAATTTCCAAGTAGTGTTGGTGCTGATATTCCTTTCCTTGCAGAGTTTTTAACTACCTTAAGTGTATACAGTCTTTCTGACTGTTAAGTACCAATGCCAGTTGCTTTAGAGTAAAATACAAAAAAAGGTAAAGATTGTGTTTCACTCTTTGTACAGTGGTGTGGTGTAAGCAATGTGCTCTCTCCAGCAAGGACAGGGCTGCTCATGTACTGGCTACACTATATCAGATGCTCTGGTGACCTCAGAACAGATCATCTTTCTCAGCTGTGGAGCCAGTTATTTTCTGATGTTTATTTTGTTGGTATTGTGTTCTGCTAATTCCATGGTTCAATTGGGTATTTAAGAGAAACTATAAACATGGTCAGATGAGATGATATTACTTCTATCTTCCCTATTAGCTGAAGTAGTTAAATAGGTTTGCCAATTATAAACATACACAGCAAAAAGCTATTTCATATTAGTGGAAAATAACTGGCACAAAGAGTATGTTGCATCAATTAAGTGCATTCATGTCCCAGATAATGCAGAGATTTTTGAGACAGTATTTGAATCAATGCACAAGGAAAATCTTCTTGAGACTAATAGTTCTTTGGCTGGCTACCTCAGCTACCCCAGGGTCTATCGTTTACATGCTTGGTGTGTTTTTCTTCTATTGATTGCATTACATTTTCTGATGTATTATTTAGGTAACCAGATGTCTACTTCCTTGCATTCACATCAGGAGGTAAAACACATTAACAGTTACCAGGTCTGTGGCATTTCACACTCATTCTATGAATTTGTCTGTACTTTAAGAAGATAAAGCGACAAGACACAGAAAGTAAGTGAGCTAAAGGACCATCACTGTATGGTCCTATTGCTGCATGTAAACTGGGAAGAAAACCTCTCAAGGAAAATTCAAAGAAAATATTAAAAATTAATAAAAAATAAGAGATTACATTTAAAATATGAAAGTATAAAGCAGAAAGTATCTTTACCAAAAAGACTCACAATCTTAAGATTTAACTCTGAATACTGTGATTATCTAAAAAAACTAACAACAAAAAAAAAATCATAGGCACATAAAATATATAAATTCCTTTCAAGTTTCAGGACATATGCCATTTTAGCTAGGATGGAGGAAGGTTCAATGCCTTATGGCTCAAGACTGGCAGGGAATGACACACCCCAAAGGCAGGTTCTGGAAGTCTTATTTGTGCTACTACTGTGCTGCAACCTTTGATGGAAAAATTCCTATTCTTCTTTAATGGCTAATATTATCACTCCACACTAGATTGAGCTGGACCACACCAGTGCTGCTGACCAGCAGAATCGATTAAGAATAAACTCAGAGCAAAAGAGTAAGCATAAATCTCTTGCAATATTGTAATTAAATGCTATAAGAGCTAGTAATTTTAGCATTACAATCTGGGTGGGTTTTTTTCTCTTGCCAGTGAAATGAAAATCAGAGAAACTTGATCAGTGTTGGGTTTTGTGTGACTTAGTGGTGGTGACAGCCATTTATAATTGGTGGAGACTGAGAGGGCAGTGTCAAAAGTACTGAGACAAGCACAGCGACAGCCAGGTATCCTAACTTGAACTTAGGTTTTGCTGTCTTCACTGGCACTGCAGGTACCATTCTATAATCTTGTTAACAGTCCTGTGAATATCTGACTACTACTGTAAGTTTATGGACCAGATGCAGAGGCCAGATGGTGATAAGGCCTGACCCTGGCTGGGCACCCCAGGGAACAGCAATGCAAGAAAGAGCCAGAAGTGTTGGACAGAAAGAGGAGGAGGGAACAAAAAGAGAGAAACAGTAGAGGGAACACTGCGGTTGGAGGAGGAGGTACTCTATGCTGGCGCAGACAACCGCACTTCAACCCATAGAGGACACATGGTGGAGCAGGAGATGTTTCTGAAAAAACTACAGCCTGTGGAGACCCTAAGATGAAGCAGGGTGAAATTGTGAACAGGAGAAGCAGCAGACAGAAATGTACCAACCACTCTCCACCCTCACTTGTGCTGCCTGAGGAGAAGTAGAGGAGTCTGGAGGAATGAAGATGAATTTGGAATAGGGGGAGTAATGGTGCAGCTTTCATATTTGGGTTTGTTTATTACTACCCAAATCTATTTTCATTGGTAATAAATCGAATTAATTTTCACCAGCTGAGTCTGCTTTGTCTATGACAGAAATTGGTCAGTGATCTCCCTGACTTATATCAAGCCACAGGCTTTCTCATCCTATTTTCCTATCCCATCCTTCTGAGCGAGGCAATGAGTGAGCAGCTGGGTGTGTGCCTGGCCCATAGCCAAGGCTAACTCACCACAGTTCATCTGTCAGGCTCAGTTAGACCCAAAAAATTCTTAGGTTTTTTGGTGCATTTTTAGAAGAGAGATATTTGGTGAATTTAAAATCTGTAATTATGTGCATATGCATTTCCATACAAGCATATACACATTTACTACAAGCCTTCTATAAGGGAATCCAAAATGCACCTCTTTAGAAAAAGAGGTATGAAAAACATCCACTGGCAAAAAAATCACCAAACAAACCCAAACCACATAAGCATTAGGACAATAAAGCCTGATTTCTGTTAACATTGTCATTGTAGTGTGAAAACTCAGATATTGATATTTATATGCTTTAAAATTTTAGACTTTCTCTTCTAGAAAGAAAACATTTGTAGTTATGGGTCAGAAACTGCAATAGCTATGCTACTGAAATATAATATAGGGTGTCACTGTGGTTAAAGCTGCAAAATAATAATTGGATTTTGACATGAAGGAAGAAATCTTAGGGAGAGGACAAGGGAAAGAAAAACCTACTGCCTCTTTTGTTAGCTGTCTCTCATCCACCACCTTACAGAACTATTTCCACGCTCATGAAGGAAAGACAACACTGCATCAACTATGGTCATAACTTGCTGAAAGGCTTCTTAGCAGCATAGCTTCTGTATTAGAACAGCTGAACTCACAAAGACATAGAAGTAAGTATCTCCTCTTCAAGTTGTTTAGGTTAGAACATGACACCTGGCAAGTCAACAGAAATACAGTAATAGGTTTCCATTTCTGGGAACTATTACAAGGCATTGTAAGTAGCTGTTAGGCATTATTCAAGTGGCAAACTCCTCAACTCTGACTTGGGATATTTCCTTAGCCATGCAGAAAAATATGTTTGTATGTTTTACATGTTTGTATTTCTCCTAAGGAACACTACAAATAAAAGCCCCAGGAGAGCGTATGTCCCAGCACTTCTTGATACTATTTCATTAGCACCTCTATTACCTACAGAAGAAAGGTTGGCTTTTCCCTGAAGAATTGGTTTAATTTGTTAATTCAAGGGCAGTACACCGATATCACCATTTTACTCCCATGTCAGTAACAGCAATCAAGTATGACATTATACGAGAAATAAGTTTTGCTGTTAAGTAACAGCAACACCTCTAAGACCTCTCTTCAGTGATTAAAAATATTTTAAAATATTGTTTCATTATATTTCAGATAATTCTTGAGCAGTGGGAGCATCCATAACTTGTTGGAAAGACAACTGAAATGTACATTAATTATATTTTCTTAAAAACATGTCCTGGTTGATTACAAGCCTCACAAGAGAAGAGGGGGATATTATAAAATCCTATTCCTCTGCTTCCTTCTTTAACTACCTTTTCTTACTGTTTTACTGCATAGTCTTTCCCGTGTGATACTTTGCTTTTTTTAAAAGATATTTCAGTTTTCTATATGATAGTTTGTGGGAACACAGAGAAGGAGAAGTGGAGATCAAGTGACAGGTATACAGATAGTTTTATTTCAGATTACATGCCAAATTCAGATTGTGTTCACTTTCTTACAAATCCTGAAGCTCCTTGTTTTAGATGGAGTTATGTGGTGGATCTATTTGCGAATAACTGAAAGGAGGACAATAATACTTGGAAATTACATTGTGAAATGATGAAAGGTTTGCGTAAATTTTGAATTAAAATAAATGTTCAAATTCAGCATAATATTGCGTATATTAATTATATACAGGTAATAACAGGTATTACAAGAACACCTGAAGTACTTATAAGCAAAATTGGAAATTTACTATAACATTTTTATATCTCAAACCAATTGTTATGGTGAAATATTCTCTAAACTCAGAAAATGGTCTTACACAACACTTAAACAAATACATAGTTCCCCAAACAAAAGCACTCATAAGATGAGTCACCTCCTGCAAGTAAAATAGCAAAAAATTTTGAAAAGGCAATCAATCAAACAATAATGAAAACCTTTCAGAGAATTCAGCTTTATAAGGGAAAGAGATTATCCATGTCGATATAGACAACCACTCCATTGGCATTTTCTGGTTTTCAGATAAATGAGGACATTTTACAGAAAATTAACATGGACAAAACAATGTCCACAAAAGCCTCAGCATGCAGCCTTTCTCCTTTAACTGGTACTCTAAAAAGACAGAGTGACTTGGCAAAATCAGAACATGTTATTTAAAAGAAACCATCAACTAATGGATTAAATTTCCTTGAATACCTACCAAAAGCTGTCCAGCAAAACAGATAAACAAAATGAAGGAAAGGAAGAGAAATGCAGCCCCAAATGAAATTCCAAGAATAGATGTTCTAGAAGAAAAGGAAAACATGTATTAATTTTTCTGTTGCACAGCTGTAGCACGACCTTTTTTTTTGTCTATAATACTGATATGAAAAATTATTATGTGCAAGTTGCAACTTCCAAACATCAACACCATGAAAAAACAATTCCAATCTTTACCAAAAGTGACCAGGCTTTTCCTCCTGCCATGCTCTCAATTCAGGAATGCCTGAATTGGTATTACCATGAGAAAATAGTAATTTCTACACTTATAATTTAAGCCACAGGGTACATTAACAGCAGCAATGTTTTGTTTCGTTTTGACTTTAGGAAGCCTGTATTAAAGAAGATCCTTATTGCTCCAGTTTTATGTTGTTGATTTTATAATATTTTAAGAGTCTAATATATATACAAAATAAACTTGTTGGTAGTGTACATTCATCTCTAAAAAGTAGAAAATAGCATGGGACAGTTTTGCCTGGTTTTCAGTGTCCCACAGGCAGAATCTGTGACGCTGCAGCATCTCAGTCAGCAAGGGCCCTGATAATGATTGGTATGTCGTGAATGGTCAAATTTGACTGGCTGGCCAGTCTGATTCTGAAGTATTGGAGGACATGATAAGAAGGAAAAGTAAACACCACAAAGAAAGAAGAACCAACAACAGGTTTTAATTGGAGGAAAAAAAAAAAAAAAGAGTAATCTGTACTCTTCTTGAAATCATCCTTAATCAGTGTTCTACTTCATCCTTTTCTCATGTGTTATAAATAGGAAGGTCTAGCCAAAATAGCATCCCTGGATATTCAGTAAACAGAAACAGAGATGCAGTAACAATCTGTACATTCATTCATTCATTCATTCATTCTGCAAATGTGGAAATGTCTCAATATGAACACCACAGTAGAGCATAATTGCTCCATCAGGCACCACAAGAACTTCTTATCATATCTGCCTAGGGAAAGTTGCAGAGGAACTTAATTATGCCTAATGAGTGCCAAGAGGACACCAGAAGCTCTAGATCAACTGAATTGTTTAAGGAAGAGAACTAGATGCTGTCATGAAGTCCCTCACCTGAGTACCTGCCCTCAGTTTTAATCACAGAATTGATACTCTTACAGAACTAAAAAACATCTTTCAACTCCTTTGAGCATCAGCAAATATCTTATGAAAGCTTATATGCCAGAAATATTGGCACGAAATTTTAGAAATAAGTTTTATATCCCCTGCATTTCCATAAAACTATAACATCTATTATATTTTGTTAGTGCCTCCGTAAACTTATGATTCAGAATTAAAATACATTATTAATAAAAGCATGCATCTCTGTTCTTTAGAGATTCCATGTGAATTCAAATGTATACATTTTCAAAACTATAATACTAACAATCTAGGAGTAGAACTATATGGATAAATTTCCTTAGATGACATACAAGCATTGGAAAACATTTTGATCTGTTTTAACAACAGTCTTATACAAGCTATTCTCAGGAAAGAACAAAAAAGCATTAAGAGCACCAACTAATTTGATGCCATTAAAAGCATTTTGCAGAATAACTGATGAGCTTCCCTGCCAATCACTCAGAGAACTTCTTATATGTTAAGTATTAATCATCAGATTTTGTGCTGATGTGTGTGCACAGCTGGTGAAAAACAAACAACTGGCAATTCACAACATTTAAAAGAATATTTTTTTTAAAAATTATTTGAAAATCATTATTGTTCATGTATACATGTTCTCCAAAAATTTCTCAATGAGACTGAGACAGTAAGCTGTACATCAGAATATTTAAAACTAGCCTTTACTCTTTAGGTATTTAAAATCTAGTAAGCAACAGAAGAGATGAAAGGAGAAAAAAAAAAACAAACTAGGAAATTAGAAAGAAAGCCTGTTAGAAAACTAACAGGTTTAATTTTTATATATGCATTAACACTTCCAATCACATATATCCTTCAGTAACATTCAAGGAACCAGTCCCACATTTCAAACTACTGCTATTCTTTCTCTGATATGAAGGATAAAAAAAGGAGCCTGCAAACCTTAAAAAGTAATTCTACACAAGAATAGCCTTATCAGTCAAGTTTGGAGTGCATCCTTTTAGAAGAAGAAATTGTGATGTTTGTGAGAGAAATTAGAGAGCAAGGGAAATAAAATTAACATGGCATAAAGAGAGCTTCTGCAAAAAGTACTTAATCTCCCAGGCAACACGCAAGAACAAAAGGTCTTTGTAGCTGTTTTACATAATCAATGATGTTATTGAGAAGGCACAAGAAAAATAATTACACAGCAAGGTGAACAGGGCAAAGAGAAAAGGACTGAGGATAACAAAAAGGAAAGGTTGTATCTTAGAATCCAGATTTGAGGGATGAAAACAGAGAAAATAAAGTAGCATTTTTGCTTCCCACACCCCATACTTTTCTGGGAACAGGACTTCTGTTTCACTTAAGACAAAATAGTTTCATAGTTCTGCTAGAAGGAAAGAAGTGGGCTTAACATGCTACAAAGGGAAACAAAATACTAAAAATTAAGTGCCACCAAAACTAAGCCCCATTTGAAGCAATAACCATAGGAAATATATACCATGCATTTATTTTTTGTCACTGGAACATTACAAAAGCAGTACAGGTCTTTACAGTAAATTAATCTCAGTTTTATTGTGTAAAGTTATCAAATGCATTTCACAGGTCATCAAATACATGCATTGACAGAGTTAGGAAAACTAGTCAGAAGAGCACCTGAAATCGCATCAGCCAGGTAACTTTTTGCCTTCCTCTTCAGTGGAAGAGGAATTGACTATTCAAGGAACAACCTGCTAGAGTGCCCCATCAGGAACCCTGACAGGACAATCTTTGATCATAACCTATAGTGAGACAGTTTAACACGAAGTAGACAGCATGGGAAGTTCTCAGGCTTCAGATAGTTCCATTTCTAAACAATTTATGATCTTGGCTATACTTCTCATATTTTTCTTGTTTCATCAGCAAATATCTGTTTTGAACTATTCATTTTTATCAAGTGGTATGGGATTGAAAAAATTTGTATTTTTACATACTTATATCTTGTTGGCAACATTTCAATTGGCACCTGAAAAATAAAAATTTATTTATGAAGGTGAAGATACTAAAAAATGCAGAAAAGAATGAATTTTGTAACTTTTAGGGAAATATGTGACTTATGCCACACATTCCTTAGTGGCATGTAGAGAATTTCCTTAGCTTGCCAGGTAATGAACGTCCATGTTTTGAACTACAGAACTACAAATTGTCTTGAAGTGAAAAAATCATAATGAAGACATTGCAAATGACAATTATACTGAATTCAGACTCTTTTGGTACCTAAAAATGCTATTTTTTTCATAATTCAACTGATGCTTTCAGTAAGCCATTGAAGGATTAAATAACTACGGAGACTGTATGGAAGCTTCAGTGTTAAACAAATACTAGCTGAGTGTTATAACTCCACTTGAGTTGTGGGAGTTTTTTTTGGCGTTTTTGTTTTTTTTATTTTTGGTTGGTTGGTTGATTGGTTTTTGTTTTGGTTTTATTTATTTATTTATTTATTTATTTATTTAGAATAAGAACAGAAAGCTAGTAATGATGCGTTTCTTTCATTTATATTGTCTTGCCTGCTTTCAGACAAAGTTTTTAAGTACTACCTTTTCTATGGAGAAATTCAGCTGTGCCTGATTGGAAATACTATGTTAGGGCCTCCTAACCACCTGCCCTGCACAGAGTGAGATGACTGCTAGTTTGTCATGACTCAGGACAAAAGGACAGAGTTTTTTGAACACAGCATGCTCAGAGAGTGAAGGCTCAGAAAGAATCTTAAATGTAGCCCCTAATAAATCCCTTACTAGAGTAGCTCAAGAAGTATCTCCTGTTCAATAGAAATATACTTTCATCAGTTCAACAGTCTGCATTTCAAAAAACCCAACACTACCAATTCCATGTTACTTGACTGTTTGCTTAAATAAAGAATGTACAGTTGTCATGAATTATTAAAGATATTTTTCTCACTTGATAAATGAAGAATGCTAGAGAGCCACTGAAGGCCTGTTCCAAGGAAATGTAATGAACAAGATTTGCTTTTATTTTAATGTCACAATAAAGACCTACTCCTCATTATACATTTCACCCCAAGATATTGTTGACTTGATTAAATTTATAGTTACCACTTTGTGTAAAGTTTATTATTAAAACAACACATCAGTTTGCTGACCTCGGGAAAATTAAAACATTAATAAATTATTTCAGCTTTGAAATAAATGTCTTGTGATCTTGAAGACATTACTTAGTACTTGCAACTTGCTGGATGTTATTCACCATCAAATATCTCCAAATCTACTTTTAAGTAGCAGGCAGCGTGCCTGCACAGAAATCAATGATATTACACTACTGCAAAACCAGATTAATGGAAAAGTGAATCAATAAAACCCAATGACAGGTGTAGTTCATCTCCCTGTCTTCATTAGATCACCATTTAGAAATCCTGGAGAACTTTTGGAAGAAAACAAAAAGGCTAGATAGAATTTTAGAAGGGAATAACATCTGCAGCATTGGACTACATTCAATTTGAGCTACATCTGTGATTACTACATACACTGGTGACTTTTCAACTTTATTTTTTTTATTTTCTCTTTGTAATGCTCCCAGATTTCCAGCAAAGACACAGGTGCCTGTATAATATCTTGACGTTCTGTTTTCCATTTTTTGCATCTATTTAAATAATCCACAGACCACTTGAAGCTGCATACCATTCATGTTGGTAATATCTGATTTTACACTTTTGCTTTTACAATTTAATATACAGCTCTATAAAAGGATCGTAAGACATTTAACATTTTGTTAATGAAAATGATAAAGTATACATGTCTTATGCTCTGATGTTACAATGAGATCATGTTTTTACAAGCTGGAGGACTCTTTCCTTATATCTCCCTAGGGTTCACTGACAATATGATATATTTTAATAAGCTACACTATTGGTTTAAGTGACATAATAAGGATAGAACAAAATGAGCTTCTTACTACATGTATGATAGACGATAAATGTAGATTAATTTTCGTGAATGAAATCAAAACCTAAAACCAGATTCAGAAATCATACTGCTGCAAGGGAGTAGTGAGATTCATCTTTGGCTTTTGGGATACCACAAATCATGAATTTCCCTGAATTAATTCCCATATTTATCAAAATATAGTATAAACTTGTAAAATAAAATTAGCCATGTGTCTTAGTTTCATATTTTTCAATAGTAATGCCCAAAGTCAGATTGAACCATGAGTAGGATACTGCTGAACTTTTGGAAGAGCGTCCCTTGGTGGCTTGTGTCTCTGTTTTAGAAGCTAGCTGAGAAGCTGTTTGCTGTAACATCTGAACAGAAGTCCATAAAACTTTATACATGTTATAAAATAAGTCTGCAGTGTGGAAAATCAATTTATAATGACCTAACAGTTCCCTCTGGCTTTGAATTAAAATGTGAGTAAATACTACAGAACAAGACCCATCAACCAACTGTGATTACAAGTAATTTCTCCTGAAAGGGCTGTACAGGAGAAAGGACTACGAGTTAAGAAATATTGTATAACAAGGAACATAAAATGTTGTCTTTAGAAATGATTCCTATAAAACAAATATCAACTTTCCACTTGGTAAACTATCCACAGCAAAATTCCGCTTTAAGAAGTCTAATAAAACATTTTTTATTAGAACTATCTTCCAGTTTTTAGGCTTTCTAGAATGCACACAGAAAAAAACCCTGATTTATATGCACAAATATAAATCAGCTCATAATACATAAATTCTGATGAAAATTATTATTCAAGAAATAAATTATATTTATAATATTATTTAAAAATATAATTATGAATACTAATTATGTTTTAATGTTTAATAGAGTAGTATTATCACAGTGATATGTTAAATACATTTATTTATTTATCAATCACAGTTCCAGTTCTGTAATCCATTTTGTCCCACTTCAACGTCCATCACACATTTTACATATAATTTTAGTTGCAAAAACTTATAGTTTGTATTACTTTTTTTACACATATGAATGTCATTCCTGTCATCATCATCGTCATATTTTTAAATGCAAGGAGAAAAACTAAAATGAATGAAGAATTTATACTAGTGTTTGGCACAACACTATTGACAGTGTTTAAAATTAGAAATAAGCATAACTTTGAAAGTGGTATGAAATTCTCAGTCTTCTCTGTTCAATTTCATTTCCACAAGCTGACCTCTGTAATCTGACAACAAATTTTTTACTTATTTTTTTTTAACACTAATGAGCAAATATACATAGGAATGAGTACATGTTAAATATCACTTACTTTGGTAAAACCAGAATCTGTACAACAAAAATGCAGAAGAATATGAGACAGGCACAAGTCACATAATATTTAAATGCAGGCAGAGTAGTTGCGCGGTACTAGAAGAAAAAAAAATCAAATGTTAAAAAAAACAATTGCCAAAGCAGATAAAATATCAGCCAACTGAAACTTCAGCTTAAAGATGCACACATGTATAGGCAGTCTTTAGCAACAGTAAATTTCCTGTTCTTCAGTGACTTCATATCCACTAACCTAGGGCTAGGGGTTAGCAGGCATAATATTGAATCCTTTTGCCTCTTGAAGAACAGCCATGTCAAACAGACTTGTGCTGAACTGACTATCCCAAATTCATAATAAAAAGTTTAATAAACAACAACAAAATTTAAACATTTTTAAAAATATTTTTAGGAATGTCCAACCATTCTTAACAGATTCCACGATTCTTTGTCGTTAATCCTTCAAACTGATTTTCAGTTATTGAAAAATACTGAATGGGCTGAAACATTTATAAAAAACATAACCCTCATTTAAACAGGAAATTTCTGAGCACAAAAAGTAGCAAATTATAAACCGTGCTACAGAGCATAGCTAGTAATCACACTGATATTTACTGGACCTATATTATTACTTCAATTAAAATATTTTATGTCTCTGTTAAATGGCCTCCTATGTCCACTGATACTACTAAACACTTGATATTCTTAGGAGAGAGTCAATTTGATCTGTTTTGTCATGAGAAAAATCTATTTATCTCCAATTACTCTGTCTAGAGACATGAGAATTAAGCAATGAAATATTTATCAGAGCTGTTCTGCTATTTGAGATAGATATATCTAGGTTGAAACCAATTAAGTACTCAAACGGAAATGATCTAAGTAGCTAATAAAGTTACTTGCACTACCCAAATTTTTTTGCAAGGGATAAAAGTTCAAGATTTAATTACTAAAAGAAAATACACCAAAGATTACTTTCACAAAGTGCTCAAAATGCAAACTTCAGAAAATGGAAAGTGCATGAGCTGTGCCTTCTAACTGCAAGCACACAGCTATGTCTTTGTGCTTACTGCCAAGCTCTGCCCATGAAATCAGTGCACCAAACTTTACATGAACATGAAGAAATGAACTTTGGTAACCAAACAGCTTTTTTCACTTTTTAACTACATGATGAACAAAAGCAATTCTGATCATGTACCTAACTGAATTTCAAGGTTCAAATATGACTTTGCTTGATGCATAAATTTGTAGCAAGTTGTGCTCTTCCACCTATTAAATATGTTTATAATAGTCTTGTTCAACAATTTTTGGACCTTGAGCTGCTGCTAAAATCTCATGGAATTCCAATCCACTTTTAAATGTATTTGAGTGTTTCCCATTTCTCCATACATTTCCTAACGAAGGCAGGCAGCTCACTCCTTAGGTTAAGCTTTTTTTTGCTTTATTACCTTGCTGTACTTTCAGGTCCTAGAAGGCCTGAAAAGATTCTGTTTAAATCACAAGCAGACTTCTTACTGAGTCAAGACTGGATTGGTGAGTCATTAAAAGGCAGTGAAGAAAGATATTGAAAAGCTGGATCCAAAAAGAACAATTAGTTCTCTGCCCTTCCATAGCATTCTAAATCTGAAAGAGATTAGACTTCTACAGGGAGCATCTACACAGCTAAATAACTTAGCTCCCAAATTTTGTCCCAAGTTATTGTCCAAAGTACAAATCATGGTTTTCTCTCAAGTTGTCTTTCAGAATTTATTAGTTAGTATCACACAGATCAAAATCTTAATGTGCTCCTAAGGCACAGCTTTGATCCACTCAGTGTACCCCATAAACTACAGATGAGAACACAACAGGTCTAGCTTCAGTCTTCTCTCTTATGAAGTCTTTGAGACAGGCTCAGGGAAGCCTTGAAAACTTTTCCACCCTAATGCATTGCTAGAGGCATATAACACATGCCTTTGTCAGCTGGCCATAACAACATTATTCTGTTGAGCTGTGAAAGAATCTGAAAATTATCTCAGATGCTTTGAACTGAAAGATATATGAAAAATATTTAAATATGTAATTGACTACCACACGGACATAGAGGATACTTGCTGTACTGTGTGAAGACAGTATGGTAATGCTTCCTCTAGCCCATTCTTGCCAGGTTCACTCAGTTATACAGCTAGTTGTGGTCAAACCTACCTCTTACTTCCCTAAAGGACAGCATAACTGTTCAGCTATCAGTTGCCCTATGCTTATGAGAAAGCAGAAAGAGGCAACTCCCCAATCTTCCTGCTGAAGCTCTGTCAGTATGCAGAAATACACTCAAAGTCCACAGGGCCATAAAACAACGAAAAGGCCCGACTTTATAGGCTAGCGATCATGACAGTCACCTAAAAGGGAGGAATCTTTCGTTCTCCAACATTATTATTCCAAGGACAAGAAAAACTACCAGTTACTCCACCTGAACATAGAGGTATCAAGTGTTTTTTATCACATGTTATTAGTCTGAAGAACATTTGGTGTGTTGCACCCAAGAGAGCTAGGCATTTTTCTTAAAAAGACAGTTATAGTATTGTTTCCCAGAAATGACTGTGAGTAGCAAGTGCATATGGAGAAAACTAATGAGCAACTGATATCATTACAAGTCTATCATAAATACAGGTAATTATTACATTACTACAGAAGTCTTTGAGACATTGAAAAAAAAATCCCAAACCCCAAACCAGTGCAGTTTGTTAAATGCCTTTTGAGAAAATAGATTATGGAACTTAGAAATTCTTTGCTCCAGATACATAAAAATTGGACAATCAAACCTTTTCCCACTTCTGTGAGACCATGAAAATTTCAAGAAATTCAAGTGAAATGCAGAGCCCTACAAACAGGGAAGTAGTTGCAGACATCACATTCATAAAATTTCTTCTGTAAATCAGCTAAAATATTATTGTAAGGTTTGATCACTTCTCCCTGCAGGAGAGGTGGTGTAGACATGGCTATGTGTTACAAAAGCAAGGGATGCAAGCCTCATTTAGGGTAGGTCAAAGAAGGAATTGACCAATGAATGTGCAACTGAACTTACTGAAAATAACTTACTTCTTTTTCCAGAGTCTTATTATAGAAAAGAAGTGATATTCTTTGAATGTCTTCAGATTTAAGCCATTGCCTAGAAGAGAAAAGGAATGTTATCACTGAGATAAGAAAGAATAAAGTAGTCTTGTCCTTTTACATAAGTGAAGTGCAGCAAAATAAGAAATTCAATTGGAATAAAGCAAGTTCTTATGTAGTGCAATGTATATGGTGAATTTTCACTGACAGTAAAAGTGGAGACTACAAATCCCCTCTCCTTTTTGACTTCTACTGCTAACGTGAAACAAAAGCTCAGATGAACAACTGCTTTTCTGTAGATCACTCCTAAGCAGAATCAAGGGAGAGATTAATATGATGTAATTCTAACAGTGATTTTCCACTCATGTCCGAAATACATCCAGCAGACAGAAGAGAACCTGAGATGAAACCAGTCCTTCACAAGTTTCTTTTGGAAAGCACACTGTTCTGATATGCAAAAGTGGTAGGTAAATTACACTTCACAAACTCCTATTGCAAACGAAAATGTAATAAACATTACTAAAAGAGGAGGAGTGACTTTGTCTTTGAATTGTGTCAGTCTCTTGACCACAGCCCTGTACTACAGAGGTAGATTTTGACCTTTTTGCTGATTATAAAAACTTCTTCCCCACTTAAAAATGAGAAATTGGATAAGTACTTGCATTGAAATGAAAGATGTGTTTTAAAGTAAATGAATCTTGACAAAAGCTTGACATAACTTTTACAAAATGAAATGTTCTAATATGAAAGTTTACATTTATTTTAATGGATACTTGAAAAGATATAAAATATTAAAATTTCAAGAAGGTTAGGCTGCTTGTACCTCAAGAGCACTACACAAATCTGAAAAAAAAAATTAATTAAGCAGACTAATTCTGTGGACATGCAATATTTGAGCTTGAATAACAGTTGGGCCTGAGATTTTTTTGCAACATTTCCAGCGATAAAAATTAGGCTCTAAGTAGTGCTCTCAGTCTCAACTGACAGGCTGCAATGCAAATAAGTAGCAGTAATGAACCACAGTGGAACAGATCCAAAATTAAGGTCCTTGGAGAACAGGAGTGGACAGGGTGAAGGGTAAGCTATTAGCTTTGATTTATGAAATCAAAAATATTTGTTTCCTTGCCTGGGAGACTGTCCCTGTTCCTGTGCAATCAGTTTGATTATAATAAGGGGCTATAAACATTCTCAGTTCTAGGAATGTTTAATTCCAAAATATATTTCCCAGTTTGCTCTGCAATGGTTCATGTTTATATCTGATCACAGTTAGGATTCTGAGAAGAAACACGTGATAGGCTAGTGTACCTATGGTATCATTTTGTTTTGGTTCAGCTGTAATCTACTGGAGAAAACATTCATTTTGTGGAACATTTTTAGTAAACTCTTAAAATTTAATGCAATTCTTTTTCCATTTAGTTAGAAGAATCAAACTTAAAGTAACCCTCTTCTGCAAATAATTAAATCAGAAGCTGTTAGGTTTTTTTTACAGCTCAGAAAAAAAACAAACCTATACTGGTTATAGGTAGCACGTGCTAAGAGGTCTGAGACGAGGGAATAGTACAACACATACAAATGGAAGTAGAGAGCAAGTACAGAAGAGAAAGCACAAAGTCACATACCTTTGGAGTAGAGATAAGGGTTGAAAATTCTGCCTCCAGCCTCACTCCCTGATGAGCCTAAATGTTACCAAAGTATTTGCAAGTACCTGAGGATATGTCTCCTGGAAAGCTAGGTACCAAAGCTAACAGACTACCATTCATCCATGTCCTACACAAGTTCCCAACCACCAAGGCTCAATGGCATAGCTAAGGCTGCTCATCCCCCTCGTGTGCAGGACAGGCATTTTGCAGTCTGGAGTACTTTGTTGAATGTACAGTAAAAGGAAACACACGGAGAAAGCATGATGTTACACTCTAATGGCTAAGGCACTGAAGCTCTTTGTTTCTCACTCACTCTTTTAAATCTGTATTTCTGTATCTTTTAATGCAGTGCTCTAAAAGAATAATATTAAATAAACAGGCCATAACTTTCCTCATGCAACTCTGCAAGGAGCATTGCCAACTAAGTCTACTACTCTGAATCATGCTGTAAAGCCCCTGGGCTCCTTTTTAGATTCTAGAGTTTCATTTATATTCCACAAGAAGGAATTTAACCCAGATGTCCAGAGCTACCGACTGTGTGTGCATGTGGCGCTTGGCAGTTTTGTGGAAAGATCACTAAACCAGCTTGTGAACTGGCAGGGGAGCAGTGAGGGAGGAAGCCCAGAGAAAACTTGAAAGTGACTTTAAAAACTTGAGGTTCCATTTCAATACATATCATACTATTTTACACTGTGTAAAGACAGTGATTCATTTCGGCTACAGCATTGTCTTGGACTAAGAAGACAGACTCCACATTCCCTTATATTCCAGTTACTGGCTATAAAGTAAAATTACACCTGGCCATGTAATTTCCAAAGACCTCCATATTATGACCATTTTTCTTGCAACCAGTTACTTTTTTTACAGAATGACACGTGGCAAAGAACCATGGTACGGATGAAAAAGTCAGACCATGCTGACAGTTCAAGGTGGAAGAAAAATGACTCTGTACAGTGAATGTTTGCTTTTGAATTCCTTTCATACATTTTTCTAACTAAAAAGGTCAAAAGCATGGTACTTTTAACACCATATATTAAGTGCAATAATGTTTTTCTAATTTTCTTTATTCAGTCACAGACCTATTTGCTATACAATCCAAACTTTACACCTAAGAACATTTAGAAGTACCAGTTTTCTTATAGATTTTCGTAAAATCTATGTCTTAAATACTTAAATCTTTTCTTTGTTTCTTAGTTCAAAAAAGCAAAAGATTTTGTTTCACAACCACTCAATTACTGTAGCTGACAATGTTATTTTCACTTTACAGCCAAAAAACTGTGGCACAAAAATATGTACAAGGTGATTAGTTTTGTGTTCTAAATGTAGGAAATATTTTATTTAACTGTTCTATGTGTTAGCCTTCGCATAGTTACAGTATTATTGAATTAACTTGCCGTTTGAGGAATCAGGACTTTTGACAACTTAGTCTCAGGTATTCGATTGAATCATAGCTTTTAAGTGTTTTACTCAGCAAATCAATACTGAGACAGGTAGACAATCTAGTTTTGGAAGGTGACATTCAGCCTTTCTGATATATAACCTTATCTTGGTGCAATTCTCCATGTAAATCACGAAAAACGCTGAAAAATTTTCAGAAACATTTTATATCCCAAAGTTTCTCTGACTTTTATGTACTAATTAGATAAGACAAGGATTCCCTGAGATAATACAACATACAGTATGGTCACACCATTATTTTAATGCATTTACAGACATGAATTACTTTTGACATCAAACCATCATTTTTACAATCCACTTATCAGAGCAAGTGTACCCAAAGACATATAAAAACTACCAAAATTTATACAGCTGTTTTAAGCAAGTCTAATATAATCAAAAGGCTTTGCCTATCACATGACCTACCTTCTTTCACTGTATTCTTTCTGTAGCCTACAACTCCCAACACTCTTTTCTAAAATGACTGAAAAATATCTTCCTAAGGCAAAGTACCATTAATAGGACTAAAAGATGAAAAAAACCTCCAAATGTGACATATGAGCACTTAATAATTAGGTGTAATACTCAGATGATTAAGATTCTGAGTAACAAAAGTAGAGGGGGAAACCTAATTCATCGCAATTATTGCCCCCATTTTTGAAGGGCAATTCCCGTATTTCATCAGACAAATATAAAAAGCCTGAACACTTATTTTTTTCTGGTATTGATTTCTCTCTCAGTCTTATCTGTTCACCAGCAAACAGAGAAGATCAATACTGCCTCCAGCTCTTCCTAGGGCACAGAAAAAATACGTCAGGTTGCCTCCCCCAGCAATTCCAATATGCCAGCAAGATTTTCTCAAAGAAATCAACCAATTAGTTGAAACACTGAGATATTAAATTATGATTTTAGGGAAATTTTCTGAGGACTTTTTCTGTGACAATTGTGAAGCATCTATTTTCACATCATTCTGATTCCCAAGCCCTTTATTTCTTGGGTCTTACTCCTCTGCTCTCAGTTAAGGCAACTGTGTAGTTGTGGCTACGAATCTACAGATACAAACAGCTACAGAGCAAAAACCCCTATGCTATGAAGATTAGGACAAGTCGAAGCCTCTGTCACACCATGATTCACAGGCACTGTCTTATCTCATACAGTAGAAAATGCTACTGTACAGCCAATCTTCACAATGTGCACAGCTTCCTATGACAGTATTAGTGACACCTTTACTGTTTTCAGATTTGGTGTGCATGTGGGGGCAAAAAATATCTTGCAGATTTATGCCAAAGTTGGAAAGGATAGAAACAACAGAGGATAAAAACTTACTTTTGAGCATTGATTCCATCAATGGCCTGGATCATCCTCTCATTCAGTTCCTCCTCAAACCTCCTTTTCTGTGATTTTGTTCTGAAATGAAAAATGTGGGAATTTACTTTGGAAAATCATTACACTGCTAATAAACATTAAACAATAGCTACCATAAACATGTAAGGATAATAACAATTTTTTAAAATGTATACTGCAATAGGAGCTAAAGGCATCAGGCACACTGAGCCTCATAATAAGCTCTTAAAAATATCAGCATAAGGTACAGCCTGACACACACATACACACTCACAAATCTAGAGTTTAGCTACTAGCAATCCCTTAAAATACAAACATAAGAAAACAAAGAAAACTTCAGAAACAAACCCAAGAGAACTCAAGAAATTCTGGTTGAAGGAAAGACTTCCACAGTATTATGAATTCATGAAAAAGAACGAGAATATGCTCAAATTCATAAAACATTCCTGTTTCTTGCAGTTATTTTTGAAAACCTTGTCAGAATTTTATGATGAGCACAATGTGATAGTGTACTGAAGCATAATAGGTATTCTCTACCATAAGCCTGATAGCTCTTCTTTTCTTGGAAATACCTTATTATTTTTAACAAGAAAACTCAGAACCATCTTAAACTAGTTTCAAACATACATCATGTTTGTCTGTTTATAACCTTGTAAATCATCTGCAATAAGAAAACCACCTTTTCTTTTGACTGGACTGAACATGAACCCAACAGAAGATCATCAGAATGGGTTTGTCTTTGCTAATATAAATTGTTGCAAACATCATCAATCCTTTCAGTAGTTGTGCTCTCCTTAAAAATTATATATTTAAAATACTGATAGATTATGTCTCTGTATTTGAAAACTTAAATCCAATGTTAACTTAAAAACAGTGTTTTGTAAGATGTCAACAGCTAGATCGGAAATTTGACTCTTTGCTTACCAAAATGTTCTTAAGCTACAAACTGAACTCTGTAAAAGGTAACATTGGTTTTCTTCAACATCAGGTTCTTGGGTTATTTCCCCAAAACTGACAACCAGTGGCAGGATTCAAATTAATACAGAAATTATATTAGCGTACTTACAGGACTTTTAAAAAACACAGTCTATTTCTTGTCTATTCAATGCTATTGAATTTAGGTAAGAAAGCGCTTATAACTCGTTTTTCACATATAAACAATCTAGAAGAAATACATAGGTGAGGAGACATTGTCTAATTACACTTAATCCTCTTGGCAGATTCTTAACAACATAAGACTATTTTGTAGCTACATAAGAGCTAAGACTGCCACAAACAGAAGCCTACAGTCTGGCTTCAAACCCTACATTTTTATATTCTAATAAAATATTGATTTTCAAAGTGCTTATGATCTTTTCAGCTCTCTCATGTGGGAATGACTAACTAGCTTAGCTAGAATCCTAGTTATATGTCTGCCTTACTAAGGACATTAGATGCCAGTAATGGTTTATAGAAACTCCTTCCATAGTATGGTATCAAGACACATTTGTACTTTTTGAATCTATTTTGGAATGGAGTTTCGAAACACAAAAGCAAGAATACTTCAGAAACTTCAAGAACTGCAGTATTTCTATATGTCACTGCACAGTGATCTTTCACTGGTTGATAGAAGTTCTTTGGACATCTCTAAATGTTCTTTGGACTGTCCAAATGTAAATGTGCAGTTTTAAAACTAGACTCTTCTTATTAAGGTCAGGAATATTCAGTCAGAAGTTGTTCATCCTCTGGAACTTAGTAATATTTTAGGTAATTGCATAGCTCTACAGTAACCAAGGACAATAAAACACAATTTTTTAAAAGGTTCTTTCAAATGACTTTACGGTATTTGTGATATCATCATTTTGCCCTAGTAATCAAAGTACCAAGCAGCAGCATGAAAACTTAGAGCTATTGTGATCTTGTAAACATTTTGTGTAGCATGAGCACTGTAGAAAGACCATAAAATACCTTTCAAATGTCTATTACTGCAAACATACAATAGACTGAAATAAGAGACCACAATACAAATACAAAGCAATTAAACAAATATTTAAAATGTCTCTTTTAGTATATATTTTAGTATATATTACTAGCCGTTGCTTTTTTCTTACCCCTCTGTGCCTCCTCCAAATTTTCCTGCATATAATTTTCTTCCCACTGATAGAGTAACTGGTTTGTTAGGAGAAACGAATAGTAGCTCACCAACATACCAATTCAGAATAATGCTCTTTGTTAGGAGGAAGTGCATTTGCAATTCATAAGTAATATGTCTGCCCATCTGTTTCCATAGCCCTTCTCTATGTAAGAGGTATCAGCTGAAAAAACAGTTTGCATGAGAACTGGACCTCAACATTTGAAAACATATGAATGCATATGTATTTATATAGACTTTTGACGAATAAGTAATTTTTTAAGATTAATTTACCTCTCTCTGCAACGCTGAAAATGATACTGTCCCATGGGAACATCCTAAAGAACAAATAAACAAAAAGACCTTATTAATTACAATAGACTTTGACAATACTAAGTTGCTTTAAAAACAGTGTTGAAAACAGGGTCAAGTAAGGAGGGACGTTTCCAATACAAATACTTTTAGCATTAGATTAAAACTGTTTAAAAGAAAAATCCAGCCAAGAGTAAAGATGAACTGACCTGGGGAAAAACTGATCTATCGTTATAAACTCTAAACAAGTAATACAACAGTCTGAATCCAAGAATGTTTTGCTTTACCAGAAATACTTCAACGTCACCACTGTTTGGATGCAGCCCAAACTTTTGACAGCTTCAGCAAAAACAAATTTTAAGTGCTTTTGAAAAAAACAGACCTGAGTAACCAAATACAGACAATACTCATTATTTTTTATTAATAAGTAACAGCAGCCATCACAGCCACATTTATTTTGTGATTAATAGTGATGGCTGGGTACTTTCTGTAATGAACATGCCACAATACACATTCTGATGCACTGTATTTATTGAACAAGAATACGTGGCTCAATCCTATGTTCCCATATGTAACTGGAACAAAACTGAATGCCAGTGTTGAAAGCTATTACAATTTACCTTTGTGCTTTCACTTTTTAGAAGTAGAAGATAATGAATGTACAAGCTGTAGACCCACAGTGTCCTACTGACAGCAGTAAAACAGTGTTAAGCAAAATTAAAAAGAAATCTGTTCAGTGTAAGAGATGCAACATTGCAGTATAGTATTCTAAAACTCAGGCCATCAACCACAGCTAATGAGTGGTAGGTGCACTTTAAAAAGTAGATGTAACGGTGAGTATGGATTTGGCTCCTGGAGTACTCTATGAATAAAGTCCACTCCAGCTACCACAGGGATTATTCTAACTTCATAGCCTTTGCTTCAGGTTTGGCATGTTCTGAACAGAGAATGTAGCTGAACAGTCAATGAATTGTATGGAATTTCTCTGTATTAAAAGTTTTCCTTCCTAAAGGTATTTGATTCTGGCATTATGTTCAAAATATCTTCCCACAAGATGAAAAGCAGCCACTCTCCATGCTGTGCCTGAGGAGGGTCTGAGCTCAGAGGGTCAAATTGTGTATTTTAGTAAGTATGCTGGACTCCTTATAATTCAGAGATGCATTTCTAGGAAGACAGGGTTTCTTATACCTAATCCAAAGCTCCCATGTCAATGGAAAAGCTCCCAGCAACTTCACTGGGTTTATGCCCTGTACAAACATATGTATCTTATTCTATCAGAAATAACCTGGTATTTAGCAGTGAGCACCTTTTTCCTTTCAAATGTTACTAAATTGTATGAAATGACATAAGTAGGCCCCTACTGTTGTGCTTATCTTGCCATTTTCAGTGGTCATGCTGTCCCTGTGGTGCAAGTGTGCAAATGGCTTGGCTGCTCCCCAAGATTCCAGGTACCGGGTCATGCGGACAGAAGCTCTCATTTTGGCGCCATCGAGAGTGTGTCGAGGTCGAATGTGGTGCTGAGGGCTTCGTTTTTCTCCCTGGTTGGAAGAAAATAAAAGATGGTATCAGGCTTTGTGTTCATGACCTTTTGAAGCAGCAGTACATCATCTGGTACCACAGATCTGCATGCTTAAGAACTTAAAAATGGAGAGTTGCTAGGAACCTGCAAATCTTAATGATATTGCTGGGAAATATCAGAGACTTATTTCTGAAGAGCGGGAAACATTTGCAATGCAAACATTATGTATTTGTAGGCATCAGTAATAGCTCTGATCAATATCTTATGATAGTGAATTATTCAATAAAGAGATTACTGGTTCTGCTCAAAAATAACTATGACTGGCCACAAAATAAAAGTACTACTAACCTTAGGATTGATTACAAAGTAAGTCTTAACATTATGCTCTTTCAGATATGGGTCCCTTACGTCTCCATCCCCATCTTCCACTTTGTAAGCTCCATTCAAATGTGCCAAGGTGACTGAGGTGATGTGAACACGGCTGAAATTATATTTTAAAAGAATGACAAAATCACAAATACTGATCAAAAGCATAATTTGAACCTGATCAACCATTTTACTAGCTTTTGGATATACCTCTTCTATGCTGCTCACTTCATTTACAGTCCCTCTAATTTTTAGGAGTTTTAATGGGCATAAATCTAAAGGTTTTTGTACACAATAAATGCTCCTTAAAATCACTGGAAATACTGAGTGTTCCTTTTTTTTTTTTTAAGCTAAAGACAGCACTAAGAATTAGCTCACACATCTCCATGAAACCTTAAGACACAGTACCTATGTGTTTCTTCGTGGTTGAAAAATCCATGTTCCCAGAGGTTAACAGGGAAGCCTCTTACCCTGGGACTCCTCCAGCTTCCATGTGATTGGCCAGAGTAACATCGTGTGACCACACATCGTACTGCCACTTCTGCAGCCCAATAACACCGCACAGCACATTCCCCGAGTGCACTCCCACGCGCATATTGATGTCAACTCCAGTTGCATCTCTCACTTTCCTGCAGTCGATAAGAAAACCTCTGTTAATATACGTAACAGGCCCTTTGTTTTCTCTTAATTTACCAGTCAAAATTATGTGGATGCCACATCCCTGGAAGTGCTCAAAGCCAGGCTGGATGAGGCTTTGAGCAACCTGCTCTCGTGGGAGGTGTTCCAGACCATGGCAGGGTGATTAAAACTAAGTGATCTTTAAGGTCCATTCTGATCAAAACCCTTCTATGAAATTTAGCAATATCAACTGTAATAACATTTACCTCTTTTTAGCATTGCCTCCATTCTTTGTATGATAGGATTATATATTACCTTTCCTATTAGCTGTACTTGCAAAAATTTGTAGAAATATTAATTCTCAAGTCCACATCTGAAGTTCCTTCTTTTATACTCATCTGAAACTATTTGGGAGGGCTGAGCTAAGTAGTGGAAACGTCTGGTCTCATGGTAGAACCTAAGGACTGTTTCTGTTCTGCAGAAAGCTTTCAGAGATCTGAAACTACTGTTAGGCGCCCTTCTACATGAAGACCCTAATATCTATGTTGAAGACCTTCTCTTATCTGTCATATCTGAGGGGAAGGATGAAAAACACGGCACGTCAGCATATTCTACAGGCTGTGGCTTGTACACACTTCGTGTGTACAATGGCTCAGTGCCATTCAGACTATGGAGAACATGAGGCTCAACAGCCTTCCACATGCTTAGTGTATGCTGTACCAACTACAGCATTATACAGTGAATACACCCCCACTGTCCAGACCACATCTAAACTTTTGACCTTTTCAATGACAGAGTTAAGTATTTCTTCACCTAGCCCAAATCTCAGAAGACCTCTACACATAAGATAGGCATTTATTTTTCCAGAAGAAACTTTTCTGAATCATGAGTGGGAGATTAAAGTCCAACAAATAGAACATTTTCAGACATATGTCATATGTAACTACATATGTAAGGAGTTATAAACCAAATTCAGATACTGATAGGCTTATATAGCTTTAAGAAATGGAAAGATCATAACTTAACTGCACTTAGGTATTAAAACCCCAACTCACATGGATCCAAACCTGACCAGTAATAAGGAACATGCACATAGATTTATCTTGGAGAAATTCAAGGTATTATTGGAAGAAACAACTATAGAATAAGGAAACCAAATGGCTCCTATATACGAGTCAGGTTCATAGTTCTAGCAACATCTTCAGTCTCAGTGATGAGAATCATCAGCTCTGAATTACAGAATTGAGCTGGTCCTTTTTTTTTTTTTTTTTTTTTTTTTTTTTAATGAACGGGAACATAGAACCTAATAGGTTTAATTTGATATGGTAAATCCTACATTTAAGCATTAGTTCTCAAGTGTTCTTTTTCCAGGAAATTAAAGTAACAGGAGCATGACTGAAACTATTTTAATTGCTGCAGTCTCTATCAAGTGTTTATTAGTATCTCTTTTCATTTTGCCATCTTACACTGCTCTCATGTAGCTGATACACTTGAAAATGAACTGCCTGTAAATGATCTTTGTAAGCAGTTGGCAAATGACAAATGCCATTTTGCTTTGTACAAGGAATATGACACAAGTTTAGCACTTCTGAAAACAAGTATTTTACAAAACTGGGCAAAGTAGAAGAGGAACATTTATCCTCTAGGAGTAAATTGGCGAAAGGTTGCCCTGCCATATTCTGCAGAGCAAGCAGAATAAAGTTTCTTTATAATAAGCTCTCAGGAGTTAAGGAGGGGAGCAACTAGAACATGTACCACTACTGAATCTTTTCTTCTGTCTCACAAATTAAAGAAACCATAGAAGACTTTAAATTAGCCGTGTAACTCTGGACCAAATTAGGGCTTACTACTCCTCCTCTCCTGTGTTCCTTGAACAATTGCTATGATGACACAGACACAATGCATTCGAGAAGGTATCTATCAGATCCCCATAGGACACTCAACTTACCCACACAAGTGTATCTGAAACTTCCCATTTTATTTAATTTTCTCTCCCACAGTCTCTCCAGTTTCCCTCAGCAAACCATAGTCTATGTGCCCATCCTGGCTAGGCAGTCAAAATACTCATCAAGACTGCATTTCTCCTACTCTAACCTGAAATTTGAGTTTGTAAGGATTTCGTGTTTTTCAGAGGCATGGTTAGCTTGCAGGTAGTTGTAGCAACTTTACTTCCCACAAGCAAGGGTTCAGGTCATTAAGAAAACACCTACTCTCATAATCTGAGCTTTATTCATCTCTAACTATGGTCTAAGGTATCTAAGAGACTACAACACATTCAGTGAGCCTTAAGCATTTAGTCCCCTCCAAATTGCTAGTTTTAAAAACATATTTTCCTTTGTGATCAGACCTACAGGAGAGAAAATATAGCTAAAAAATTTATTTTTTTTTTTATCTAACATTCCAGATGGTATAACCATCTCATCCAACAGTGTCTTTTACTTTCCTCTGAAATGGAACTCACTTCATGCTACCAAATCAAAGACAGTCCTTGAGAAACATGTGGCTGAGAAACAGGAGAGACAAAGGAGTGGAGTTTGGGCTGAAGGAAAACAACCCCTATATTTACAAATAAACATATTTGGCCTTAACAGACAAACTCTAGCCCTAAAGAACCCAGTTAAGGTGGCTGATTCTCAACATCACAGGCAGCATCAGCATCTATGGATTGATAAGGTGAGCATCCAACTCCTGGGCAAGCAGACTGTAGGCTACAAGAAACATTGGATTTGTTCCAACATAGAGCAGTGCAGCAATGAAATTAATCAATGGGACTACAATACACATTTAAATGGAAACAATCCAAAGCATAGTGAGGCTGAATTGCTCAAAATGGAGCTACACATCATTAGATAACAAGACTGAATAAGACTTTGTACTACATATCACCTGGCAATTTGGCAGAATTCCTCTTTTTTGCTTCAAAGAGAAGTGGAACTGAAACCATATTCAGATGGTAAAACCTATACAGAATTTTTAATCAAAACAGCAAACTCCACTATTTCAGTAATTTACACACTGAAGGGGCAGTTTGCACCTCCATGACTGAATATAACAAAAATTCGTATCTGGCAAGAAAGATATTTTAGATCGAGTGAGTCAAACATACTGAGTTACACACTTCCAAGAGCAAGAGTATTACTACTTCTCATTTTACAGAGCACAGAAGTATGTCAGAAGATGCTTCTATACAAAGATGCAGCAGCAATACAACAAAATATGGAGTTGATTAATAATCAGCAATTTTGTTGCGGGCTGCAACACTTGACATAATACTTCAAAAGCATTTGAAAGCAGAGGGTACAGATTCCTCACTTCTTCTGTAAACAGGCTGTGGTAATCAGGCATCTAAGGGAGCATTGTGATTTCTGACTACAGTAATAAAGTCAGATCAGAATATGCTATACAACTAACATGTAATTTTCTACTCTATAAGGCTGCTCTTACCAAGGAGAACTTGATCATACAGCATAAACAATGAACATACCTGAGAGCAGCTTGAGCAGAAGCTATTTCCAAGAAAATTGGGAAGTTCTGAAGTGTGAGGAACTGAGAGATTGCTCTCTGAGCTCAAGTAAAACATTCCATTATGATGTGTGATATTGTACTTTCAGTTCTTCCTGAAGGGCACTTAATGGCTTGAGGTTAGCATTGTTTTTCCACCAGCCTGTAACCTCCTATACTTTTTTTCTCTTAAGTAACAAAGAAACAGGCTGATCAGAAACTCTATGCAAATGCTTTTAACTCACATTTCTCACACAGCACACAGGTCTTTTGAAATCTAAACCAGAAAGCTTTCATTTTCACTTAAAGGCTGGGGAAAAAATTCCAGCATTTTTAAGCCAGTGAAGAGGGTGGGTCAGAACTTCAGGACTGACATCCTTTCACCAACTGCTCTACTGAGGGGATGGTAGCTTTAGTTCCTAATACGCTAGAGAAGCAAATGTTTTAATTATAATATTGGTCTAGTATGTCTAAGTAAAAAAGAGAATGTATCCAGTGAAAGCATCTGAAGAGACAACCAAATCTGTACATTTTAAAGCTAGGCAAGAAGTACTCCAAGCACTATCTAAAAACTGGGGCTTTTTGGACGTAACGTAAGGTATATATGGATGACAAAAAAAAATTTTTAGAAAATGCAGCAACCTGATTTCTGTACTGACTTCCAAATATCCAGAACTCCACATGATACATGTTTTTGCAAAGTGTAGCTCACCTAGATATACTGTAATTTTAGTCAAAGGAAACTTAGTTTTTCTACAGAAAAGATATTTGTGCCACTAACTACTACAGCTGTCTATAATCCATTCCCAACCCACTCTTCAATAACAAGCTAGAGGATTCTTCAAGTATTCCAGTAGCAGTATCCACAGCTGTCTTACAGTGTTAATCCATCAAATACAACCATATTTCTCTTTCACAAGTACATCAAGCCTCCTGTTATTACTTGAGTTACTTGAAATAAGTTACAACTGCTATTTCAAATGCAGCCATATTGGGATTCACAAATACTTTGCTCTGTTTTCTGTTTCAAGGACAGAACAAGCACAATTTTTATGGGGAAAAAAAATAAGATATATATATAGTAACCCAGAAATTCAAATCTCAATAGTACCTTTAATGTGTTGACTGAAAAAAAGGTTTCAGGAAGTCCTCACCTATACAGAAAAGGTGAAATTAAACCTAAATGTGGGGTTTAGTAAGACAGGCATATTTAATTGCTTATCTAACAACATAAGGAAATAGGTTTCTCAGCCCAGAAATCTCTAAGCCATTGAAAATCTCTTTGGTGGACCTTCTCAGTATCACTCCACAGGCTAAGGGCAGTGAGGTATCTTAATTGTGGACAGGTAACAGCTCCTGACCACAAATGAATTCCAAACTTAGGAGGAGCCAGGAGCTCTGGTTTCTCATAGATATTTGACTCACAGGTGGGTGGCAGCATCATGACTCTGCAAAAAGCAAAGATTCGAAATTTTAAGTGATGTCTCTTGGGATATTTACCATCTCAGAATCACAGAGTTACAGAATAGTTGAGGTCAGAAGGGACACCTAGAGACTGTCTAGTCCATCCTCCTGTTAAAAGCATAGCCAGCTAAAGCAGGTTGCTTAGGGCCATACCACTTGGATTTTGAGCATCTCCAAGGCTGGAAACTCCACAACCTCCCTAAGCAACCCATACCAGTGCTCAGTGGCCTTCACAATGAAAAAAAAGTGTTTCCTGAAGCTCATAGGAAACCTCCTGTGTTTCAGTTTGTGCCCATGGCCTCTAGGCCTGTCACTGGGCACCACTGAATGGCCTGGCTACATTTTCTTTGTGCTCTCACTTCAGGTGCTTAAATACACTGATGAGATTTTTTTCACCTTGGCTTTCACTTCTAGAGGTTAAACAGTCCCAGTTCTCTCAGCCTTTCCACATATGAGCAATGTTCCAGGCCATTAATCATCTTTATGGTGTAGTGATGACATAGCCTCGTACAACTCAACATTTTAAAACATTTCTTTGCTAAGGCCGAGATCAAGATAACCACACTGGACCTTGCAGTGAAACACTCCAACTACTGCAGGTCTGAATGTTTCAACCAGTAGCACAGATACAGATAGAAGAGAGATTTTTTACTGTTGAGTATTTAACAATAAGTTTGGCACTTACTTAATGGCTTCACACATGTCCAGTCCCATTTTCACACAATTCTTGGCATGATTTTGAAGAGATATAGGTAGTCCAGAAACACAGTAATAGCAGTCACCTAAGATTTTAATTCTCATACATTCATTTTCCTAGAGGAAAAAACAAGGTGAGATGGTCACTTTCAACTTGAAATACAGAAATATAGGGACACTGTTACAAAGTCTGATTTAAATGATGTTAGCAAATTTATTCCACTTAATCTTGTTTCAGAAGAGAAGGCTTGCTAAAACAGAAGCGCTGTTAGGGTTTTGTATGGATGATCCCTCCATCTGTTATGGTCCTTAAGGGGCACAATCAGGAAGAAAATACACTGCAAAACATATATATGCGTGCTGCTCACAGCTGTAATTAGAAAACTGAGCCAAACTATCATATTATTAATCAAAAAAAAAAGCCTTTTTGTTTGAAATATGAAATCAAAACACCTAGCCTTCCACATTTACATCTCTGAAGATGTACTATGGAATACTTCCAGAAATTACCAATCATAATAGTATTTCTCTAATTCAATGTATTTTAATGTAAAGGTTTTTATGTTTTTAAAGCCAATACTGGCTAGTAGTTTTTGAACTAATAACACAGGAATTTTTTTATGTTCTGGTGTTTCTGATTTCACTTTCACACATTAAGTTTGATGTAATTTTTTAAAAATGGCACCCAAGTAAACAGAAGAAAATTTTCTAATTGCATTTTGTTCTTTCCTTGAGGGATCAAGTGGCTGTGATCAGTGATTAAAATTGCTTCAACCAATATTGTCTCTCTTCTCCTCCAATCTCTTGAACACTTTTCCAGAGATCAGAAAACTAACACTCTTCTATGTTGACTTTCATAATCCTTGTCATTGTAAAAAAGTATTGAAAGAAGTGTTCATCTGCCATTAAGCTTTACTGGGCTCCATAGGCTGTCTCTATTGGTCCTGTTGAGAGAATTATCTGGAGTTTCACAGACTGTCACACTGACATAAATACACTGATGCACTCAGACCAGAGCTGGTTTTTTCCTTCATGTTCCAAATCCAATCTTCCTGCCAAAGTCTCAGAAATAATGCTTGAAGATCCCAAGAAGAAAAAAATATTTTAAAGATGACTTACTTACTTAAACTAACAATAGCAGCCCATAGAAACCCACCTTTGCAATCTGATCAAACTTGCCAAACAGCTCATTTAGCATGTGCACCAATTCCCCTGGTGAGCAGTCACTGGCCAGGCGAGTGAATCCCACAATATCAGCATACAAGATGCTAGATAGAAATAGAAATAAACAGAATCTTGGTCACAGGTTCCTTCTGCAGGACTCAGGTTTATCAATCAACAGCTAAACCTGAGAGTAAGCATTCTGGACTTCACAGGGGTACGCCCATACCCAAAACAGCCACTGCTAAATGTAGGGGAATAAATACAACTACATTTATTGGCAAAGCTACATTTAACTAAATAGGTGTTATGTTTATAGGTAATATATACCTATATTTATAGGTATTATCTTCTCAAGAATTACCTTTATAGTATAACTATATTCATGGGTATTTATAAGCATTCTATACCTATATTTGTCAGTGTATTAAAGTTTCTAAGAATGTAATTCAAACTCACTTGTCCAAAGGCAAAATAAAAAAAATACTTGTCTAAAGGCAAAAGAAATTGTAAAGAAGAAAGAATGTTTGAAATAAACGGTGAGTTATTTTTCAAACTACCTAAGTTTATAATTAATAAATAAATAAATAATTGGTCCTTCATCAGAATATTTTATCTCAGGCACTGTGCAAAATATGTATGTCATACAGCTGTCTCTATTTACATGATATAAAGCCTGAGAAATTGTTCCAGTTAAGAAAAACACAAAATCAAAATAGTACAACTGACATGAATTACAATTTTGACTAGTATACATGAAAGCCAGATTTAGTGCTTTAACTTGAAAAATCACAGAATCACAGAATATGTCAAGTTGGAAGGGACCCCCAAGGATCATTGAGTCCAACTCCTGGCCCCACACAGGACCATCCCCAAGAGTCTCACCAGGTGCCTGAGAGTATCATCTATACACTTCCTGAACTCTGTCAGGCTCAGTGTTGTAACCACTTCCCTGGGGAGCCTGTTCAAGGGCCCAAACACCCTCTGGGTAGAGAACCTCTTTTTAATATCCAGCCTAAGCCTCCCCTGACACAACTTCAGGCCATTCCCTTGGGCCCTGTCACTGGTCAATAGGTGTCTGCCCCTTCTCTTGCCCTCAGGAGGAAATAGTAGACTGCTATGAGTTCTCTCCTCAGTCTCTTCTTCTCCAGGCTGAACAGACCAAGAAGACATTATCGAAAAAAATTATTAATGTGTGGCTTTTTCTAAACAATTCCATTGCATCATCACCTTTGTGGCTTTCTGGAACATGGAATTGTCAGCATTCAATCAGATTAACAGATAATAAACATTAAGTTGTTGAAAATCATATTAAAAGAATTACTTTCTTAATTGCTCCCTTAACACTTTCTTTTCAATTTCATTTTTCTGAATGTTGTTGATACATTTAGTTGCAGTACAATACCTTACATTGGTGTGCCTTTTGACATACAAATTGTGGAAGTTGTTGGTGTTTTCCAGTTGACCTGCCTTCGGACCTTGTAACCTCTGAATGATCTCTGCTTTCATTTCCATGGCAATGTGAGCAGGCAGTAAAGAAAGTAGAAGACGCTCCTAAAGTTTAAAATTAAATGTCCACAATTTCTTTAAGGAGAATAAAATTAGTATGGTGGCAACACTGTGCAAGGCAAACACTACTATCAGTACTATAGAACATTCTGACGAATGGCCAGACCTGGTACAGCCTCCAAAGTTAATCAGTTCCTTGAAGAATATGACAAGAATATATACATGCTTCCAAGTAATACCTAGCTTCTTCAAGGTTAGAAAAAGCTTCAGCTAAACTTAATATCAGAAGTTATGTACAGTAAACTATTCAATATCCAAGTAGCATGCAGCAAATAAAACAAGAGCTGCAAGGTTAGTTCAGAGGACTTTCAGGGAAATGCAGTCTAACTCCGGCAGAATAGGCTAAATATTTTTTAAATGTATTTAAAATGTTTAGCCATAATTTTAGAAGTTGTTAGACTGAAAATAAAAGATAAAATACAGACATAGAACACTGAAAATCTTGAAATTTTGCAGACCATTTTTGATATGTACTGTCCCCTTACTTTATAATATATATTATATTACATATATTTTATATATATATATATATATATATAACTCAATTCCTCTTTCTCTGGAAAACAGATCAACAAGAACTTTTCAAAAAACCCCTTCCTTCTTTGATTGTACTCTGTCTTGAACCTGAACAAGAATTTCCCATTTTCTCCTAGGTAGAGGAGAGAGACAAATTCTGGCTAAGCACAAAAATCAGAATGCTGAACCAGTGAGGAGTGGGAAGGCATCTGAAAAAGCCCTTGTCAGAGTCAGACAGAGAGACAGGTACACCAGAAGAAATGACGATCTCAAGAACTCAGAACGATGCCTTCTCTTTGTTTCACAATGTGTATTTTTGCAAAGTTTGCAGTTCTATTCATGAAGGTACCAGAAGAAATGCAACCATTAATCCAATTCTCTGCCTGGGATAATTACTCCTGTTCAGGTCAAATGAGCTTGAGTAGAGCATGGCAATACAGGGCTACAGACTCTTCAAATATCTGCAGCTACCTCAGCTATCTATCTCTCATACATAATGAAGACTTCACATTCCTTATAGCATTTGTGCACTTGTAAGCACATCATTAAGTTACGTGAGGCCCTGTGAAACTGGTTGTACACATACTTTGTAAAAAACCTTCATTTCAGTGAATCAAGATAGAATCTTACTTTGTCGCTAAGTAATATTAAACTAAAAATTTTCTTTTTTTTTTTTTTCCACTCTGATGAGATCTAAAAGCAATTCTGATTCACATAGGTATGGACTGTTCTTTATTTTACATACTAAGGCAAATCATATAAACAGTAAGAGACTCAAGAAGTAAACGTTCAAGGTAAAGCATACCTTTTTCTAGCATGACTAAAGGAGGCAAGAATAAAATAAGAGGTACCGTTTTCCTACTGCTAGGATCTCAGATTTGACACATTGTAACTGAGAGGGATGTATACAATTGACTTTTCATCAAAATGTTGATGTGACTTTGTTTCTTTAAGTTTTATTTCATATGTCAAGGCATTTTAGTAAGTTTACTTGCACGAGACTGATGTATTTTTATTGCTTATGTTCACTGGCAACATTTCACTTGCACTGGTCTTTGGTGGAGGCATTTTGCTATTATGAAAAGAATATCTGTATAACCAATAGATTTTTTTCCATAATGAAAGTTTATTCTTCTAACTTGATTCTTATTTAACAGAAAATTGTTATTTTGGATGGGTTACCACTTAATTATTATTACACAGTTAATGAAGAGGTGAATGCTCTGAGCTACAACTGGACATTACAATACTCCTGTTGTACCACAGCTAGTAAATGCAAGCTAGTTCACAGTCTTCCTAGGATTGTTATGATTCCAGACACACAGTGATGCAGACACTCAACATTAGGTTACTGCTTCCCAGAGAGGCTGGATAAAGGTCATAGGAAAAAGCAGCAAAGGCTTTCAAGGAAGCAAGAGAAAAAGTTTTCATAGGAAGAACCATAAAGTCAACTACAAGCCAAAGAATCATATGAGAGAAGGGAAAAAAGAAAGGGGACACCATGAGAGATGGAGTATTTCCCCTCCTTTTTTCTCTCCAGACCAGACCACTATTCCATTCTGCTTAAACATCCTGGTGAAGCTGTTCACCACACCAGAATTCACTCCAAAGAATGTTTTGCTTCCTCTGTTTCCACTGTACAAAAGAGAAGGTTGCAACCAGAGGTGGCTTTAGAGAACTGCAACTGCTGCAGCACTCTGCAGAATACCTTGCCATGCCCTGATTGGACATACAACTTTCAGCCACCCTCTCTGTCATGCAGGCTGCAAGCATTCACATTTCAATCCTGAATTTATCACTTGTGTGATAATGTGAATTGTTAATTTTAATTTCTTTCACTAAAAGACAATTGTGAAAGAAGTTGAATCTCAACTACTTATGAAGACTGTGGCTGGGCTAGTCAGCTAGACAAATGCAAAATGCTTAAAAATACATTATTGCCTCTCTTTCTGCTGAAAATCCAAAGATATGCAAAGCACTTAAGAACATCTCTTCCTTCATGTTTTGTCATTGCTGGTGTCTTAAAAGAACATAACTGAAGCATCAAAACCAATTGTTTTACTCTCAACCACTCAAAGACACTTGCAGCTGAAATATTTTAGGTCCTAAGGCTAAAACACAGAGCTCACAATCTATATTGAATACAACATTATAGTGCATTTCAATACTGTAGGGTTAAGTACTTCTCTCTTCTTCATCTGGATCACGTAGAAGGATAGCAAGTAGTCATCCTCTCTGCATTCTCCAGCTGAAGATTTTCCATGGTATATGTCACACTGTTATTTGAGTTCCCTTCTCTCAATCTCATGTCCAAGTTGATTTCTTTGTCAGAATTTTTCCCGAATCATACAGATGACTTTAGCAGTGATTCACAGTTACACACCACTCCTCTACACTTGGTAAACTCAAGTTCTTTGTTTAGCTAGAGTAAGTTAGCATGGCTCATTTAAAGAACACAGGACTACATTGTATTCTGCAAGGTGGCAACTGTGTTTGAGTATCTTGCATAGTATCATGATGCTGTTACACAGCAAATAAGCAAAATATCCTCAAATGCTTGGTACAGTACATTTTTTAAAGTGTGTGTTTCACAAATCAACCTCTTCTTGGCTTGAGGCAATAATGCTGTATTTATTTGCTCACTCCTGTTTTGTTATGTAAACTATCAATACTGATTTGCTGATTTATACAAGATTATAAAACTAGCAAGTCTTTACTGTAGCATAATTTTAAGAATTTATAGATTTAAAGGCCAAATACTCTTCTATCTAGTCTGATCCCTTGAATAATATGGACAACAGAATGTCATGGAGAAATAGGAGTAGTCTGATATGACTCATTACATTAAAATTAGCTTAGTGCCCTACTCTCAATAGAGAGAAACTGTCCTTCAAGGCAATTCACAGAATCTAACACTGAATTCCTGAGGGAGCATCTCTCTCTCTCTCTCTATTTTCTATGGAGGGTCCAAATTTTGGTCTTACTGGAAGAAATGTCCATCTTTGTTGTTAAGCTTCTTCAAGTTCAAGCAGTCTGCTGAAAAACTATATATTTTTAGATCAGTAAAGGACTATAGGAATATTTTTATCCCTGTAATCCCATATAGGGATATTTTTGTCTCTTTCAGTGTCATTTCACTGAATATTAGAATCATATTTAATTCCAATTTCCTGTGGGTTGGATTTTGTTTTCAGATTCCTGTGGCATATGTTTATTCATCTATTTAGTGAGTTTGACAAGCCAGGTCAATAAGTCAGCAGTAAGAGATCAAGAAGCAATTAGCCTTACATGCATTCTGCTTCATAACAAAGTTAACAAATAAGCACGAATAAAATTACATTTTCAGCTGCCCTTGAAATGTATAAAGAGATAACCTACAGGAAAGGAATCTTGTGACTCCTGATCACTCCTAATCATGATGAAACAGCTATGAAGCTGATAGAGATGGTGATCAACAGGGTACTTGTTTGTCAAATTATGGTACTGTTTACCCAGACCTCATGGCCATTCTCTTAAATACACCTACAAAGATAAATAATTGTAAATTGCTTTTTCTTCAAGTTAATTTGGACTCCCAACTGGGAGGGGAGATGATTTCTAAAAATTACATGTTATTATCCCCTTAAATTTAGCCTATGTTAGTAACCTCTACCAATCTTATTAGTTGTGCTAAGTCAAATAAATAAATTTTATTCATACACACAGAGAAAGGTATTCAATCTTGATTACAGAGACATCAAGAGATGAAGAATTCATCAACTCCTCAGCAGTTTGTTCTTGTGGTCAATCAGCTGAACTGTTAAAACTGTTAAAAAAGGTTTAAATGTGTTGTGTATTTCTTACTTTGAAGTCTTGGCCCTGTTATATGTTTCTCAGCTCTAGATTAATGTCCATACTCTGTTCCTTGTAAACACATATAACTTTCTTTTTGATCAGGTAAACAGCTCCAAAAATCTCCTGCTCTTAAGTATTTTCTACACTCTCTTCCCAAAACCCTAAACAACCTTCAAATATTTTTCAAATTTTTTTTTACATAAATCCTAACATTTTGCTCCAGTAAATAAAAACATGCATGCACCCACTCCCCCGCTTTATTCCCCTCAATTGTCCATGATTTACACTGCACAACTATTTGCTGTAACATTCCTGGAGTTCCCTGTCTGCCATTTCATGTCTCCTACTGTCTCCAAAATATTTTTTGAAGTTGCAACCTTGCAATATCCTAGCTCTGGCCCATACTCTTTGCTTCTAGAATTATGACTCTTCAGACAGTTATTATAAACTCTCTTAATATAATTTATGAAGTATTCCATAATACAGTTTTACTATCAGAGCAGTATTTGTGATTTCTGCAAAAATGATTGTCTAGATAATTAATACAAAATATAGAATAGCAGAAACAAGGAGATGTGGTTCTTGCAGAAAATGACATACATGCTAATTCATTGAACATCTCCACTGCTAGTTTCCAGTTACTCCACTCAAAATCAATTATACTGTGCTCTTTTCATGGGGAGTGTCAGTGCTTTTATGCTGTGCACATTGCATCAAACATCTTACTGAAATATTATGATTTTGGAAAGTTATTTAACCTGAACGTATTCCCCATTAAAAACTGAAAGATATTTTCATATGACTCAAGTTCCTACCAAGTTGTCAAGTACATCACTGTATTTCTTTCCAAATGCAAAACTATCTCAGCAACATCTTTTATTTCATACTGATTGCTTATACTTCTTCTGTCTGGTGGCAGCCCCTTCCTTGTGATGACTTTTTTCCTTACAATACTTCCAAAACACTGTTACTGGCCTTGACAAAACCAGACACAGTTTAAGGATTTTTCCTGACATCTAGAAATCTCCTACATATCACAACTTTTACCATATTGCACCACATTTTTACATATCTAATTGATGTTTTTACTTCCAGTTGTGGCTAGGACAGACTTTATGCCACAGATAACATCTCTCCTGAGGACAGAACTATGAACTCTCATCTGTTCTCATCTGTTCTCCTAAAGGGCCCTCCATTGTTAACAACATTTATTCATGATTTTTTTTCCCCACCCATGGAAACTGAGCCAGAATATCAACACCAAAAAATCAACACACACAAGAGGAATGAAAGCACCATGCTCTCAATCCTCACTATTTCCTCAGCCATGGAATGCAAATGCCCTCCTGAAGCTATCTTGCAGAAGACAAGTCATAGGTGTCTGGGAGCTGCTCCCTTGGGAAAGAGAGCCCTGAGTGGGGGCTGCCAGTGGGCAGACTCATGTTGGCTGCCGAGGGCCCAGATCACCAGCTCAGACCATGGTGACAAGAGATGTTCACTCAGGTGTCGGGATTGGACCAGGGCCAGGGTGAGGCCAAGAGAGAGGTCAGACAAGCATCTGCCCCTGTGGTCCTGCCAGGGAGCCTCTGCCTGATGGGGAGGGGCTGCCCTCCCCCACCTGTCCCTGAGCTCCAACCATGCCTCTAGAAAGGGGTGAGTTGTCTTCAAACAATTTTGCAATAGCAAAACATGAGTAGTGTGACCTGCTTGCTTTGCAGGCATTTGCAAGCATTGCATGCTTGCCAATGCAGGCTTTCAACTGAAATACACTTAGAGGTTTTCAGGCCAAATAAACAGTGTTGTGCACCCTCAGTGTGCCCAGCTCATTTGCTGCTGAGTAGCTCTGTGAATGCAGAGCTAGCATCTAGCCGGTCACCTTCATCTCCAAACAACATTAAAGCTACCCGGAAGCACTGCTCCTCTGCCACGTTTTTTCAGTGTAGGGATCTGAAAGCTCATTTAAATTCACAGGCTCACCACATATTTGGCAAAGACAAATTCCTTCACGGAACTTAGGGGATGTTCAATGTTTATGCATAGATTACAGTTTGCATATGCAAGCTTTTTACGACTAATTTTGCAAATGATGTTCACTACACCTTCAGAATACGTGCCTATCCTGGGGGTGTTCAAGTGATGAGTCATCAAACAGCAAGACAATAGCGTAAACAGAACATACTGACATACACAGCCAGAGCTGCTTAATCAACTGACAGAATTTCAAGGTTTGTTTCTTTATGATCCTGTTAACTCTTGCTTTAAGTTTTATATATTTAAAGAACTTATGAACAGACAGAAGAAGCATTTTGGAAATAATCAGTTTGATGAGATTAACATGTTTATTACTATATCAGCCTTTAATAATGGTGAAGTATTACACTGCTGGCAATTGCTCAATACCATTCTTTTAAACAATAAACCCTTTAACTCAAGTACATCTCACTTCACAGTCTGAGAAGAATTTTATGCTATTTTTCAACAGAAATGAACAAAACCAGACTCATCTCTCTTTTCACATATTTCCCATCTTCCAAACCATCCATGTGATGTCAGGGAAGACATTCAAGAGTACTGCTTGAAGTTTCCTGTTCAGCTGACCAGTTTAGAGCGAAATCTTGTGGTTGAAAGCACCAAATCCAAAGCAAAACCAAAAGCATTTCTAAGGCATCGTATTGCACTTAAGCTAGATGATCATGTCTGAAGCACACTGCCAACATCACTCCTCCATGCTCCTCTAGTTAACATGGAACTGGTTGCTTTTACCTCTGACATTGCGTGCTGATGTTCTAGCCATCTGCTTACAGAATACCAACTAAGCATGCAAGAATGGATTTCTTTCTGTATGTTGCTGGTGATTTTCCAGAATTTTATTAGATACTATACAGATATCACACATTTGTGTGACCAAATGTTAGTCATCCTGCAGAATAAGAATCAAAACCAAGGATTGGTCACCCAGCTATGCCTGTCAGGAGCTCATAAACACTTCAAAGTGGGTCAGACAGAAAGGTCAGAAGCAGGGCCAGACAGCAAAAGAAATGAATCAAAACTCTTAATCTCTGTATTAGATTAGTCAAGAATAGAAGTAGCTAAACATAGGTTTGGCCCATAAAACAGCCATTTTAAATAGAGATAAAAGTTTATTCAAACAGAAGCTAACTGCAGAAGTTTATTTCACCCATATATTAATGAAAAATGAAGCTACAGTAAGGATCTGTCCTACTTCTTGCAAAACAGTGATAAATTTTAACGTTGCAAGCTGTATATTTTAACACCTCTTTTCTGAACAGCAGTGAGCATCACTGTTCATTCAACAGCTCGCTTCCTAGCCTTGAAGACAGAGGAAGCTGACTCACACTAGGTAGAAATCAAAGAACAGGCAGATGTCTGGAGGGTATACGCTGTTACTGCATTCATAAAGCAGACCTTTTGTTTCCTTACAATGGTCTAAATAAAAGGGAACAAGAATGATTTGCATTATATCTCTATCTCAGGAATGAAAGTTTCTCTTCTGCTTAGTCACTGAATTTGTCTCTTGTAGAAATCTCCCAATTGCTCTTTAATGGTTATATTCACCAGCTACTAAAGATAGAAAATTTTAAATTCCTACTGGAAATTAAACAAAAACTCAAGAGTTTTGAAAACAAATTCTCTTTAGTTCAAAGAACCTGATCAGGGGAAAAAAACAAATAAGAACTTAGTGTACGACGAAAATATGCTAACTATTCCTTAACACTCATTACTAGGCCTAACCACAAAACAAAAGTTAGCATAAAATATAGCAACAGTTAAAGTTTTCAGAATTAACCTGGTTTTATTTTCTAAAACTCCTGAACAACATTTTACATATTACTGTCAGTACATTTTCCAAAGTGTTTTCTATGGTTCCAGAGGTACTTACGTATATAAGTATGCAGACAGAAACTCAGACTTAATCACAGAAGGACAGCAATGGTAAATACCAGACCTTCAAGTGCCTTGTCACCTAGGGAAAACCCATCCCATGAAGACAGGCACTAAGCCTGTGTGTGCTATGCATAGAGAAAATCAGAATCCTAAAAATGCAACTGAGAAAAATTCGAGCTGTCAGGAGGAGGCCACAAAATTAGAATGTACCCAGAAAAGGGTATTGGTTATGATTCTAAACTAAGAGTCACCAGGTGTTTAGCTCCAGGCTGGAAGGAGACACCTTTATGTGCTTGGGACTCTGTTGTGAGAAAAACAGTCTAGAGTCAGACAATTTTAATTGAATTAATTTACTGCAAACAAAAACAAACCTCTCATTGCTGATTGCAGTTTTGAAAAAAAAAAAAAAAAAGAAAAAGAAAAAGAAAAAGAAAAAGAAAAAGAAAAAGAAAAAGAAAATAAACACTGAGGCAAACACACAATCATCTATCCTCCACACTTCCTGGTCTCAATTTTCCCTATTTTTGCTGTGGATTATACTCAGTCCATCAAAATTCTTGTGCTGAGGAGACAGGAAGTGTAGGAAGCTGAGAGAGTAGTGTGATAGTTTCTTCTGTCACTGTGTGCTTAACCACTTCAGCTGCTCTGTGCTTCATGGTTTCTGCTGCCGTTTTCTTCAGTGTCCTTGCTCTGGCCTGGGACATTGATGTGTTGCAGTGCCCTCAGGTGTGTCTCTGATCCAGCATGGGTTGTCCGTGGGCCACAGCCCCTGAGGGGTGAGGATGCCCTACTTGGGTGTAGAGGTCCTCTACACAAAACAGCTTGTCTCCAGCCTCCAGCAGCTGCCTGTTTCTCTGTGAACTGTGTTTGGGCAGAGGCACCATGGGTCCCTGGCTAGATAATGTTTTGATGCCCAATGGGTAATTTTTTTGTACACAAAAAAGTTTTTACACATAGCTGTTTTTATATTCCCCACGATAGGCTGGACACAGCTTTGGCTGATGTAGTGATTCACTAAGTGTCCCCCACTAGGTCAACACCAAAATAAAACCATTTAAAGATCCTTGATGCAAGTACTAGATTTCCTGTCACTGCAGGGCTCCAGGTGAATTCCCCAATCCCCAGACTCCTGCACAAGGGCTGCTGCTCTTCCTCTTTCTCTCTCTTGGGATGTGCAAATGTGTATCAAATGTGGGGACATTTGATAAATGTTTTTCAGCACTGAGAAAGATGGGGTCCAGTTTTTCTCCTTGAGGGATTAGGTCTGAATTCTTGTCCTCACATGTTGAGGGTTTTAAAATAGATTTAGTTCCATGTCTATTGTTTTGGAATCCTGGTTTACACACTGAGGCCTGCAAATTTGTACATGTGAATATGAATCGTGTAAAAAATAAATATGAAAGCTGCAGCTGATTGATTGTGACAGTGTTATTTTTAAGGGCAAATATGGTATGGATGAATTACATCTATTCTAAGATTACTGAACTTATAAAAGTTCCAAGCTTTTGAGAAATTTGGAAATGGATTGTGACTTCTTTACCTAAAATTCTTTTTGATTATTTCCAGCATACATCATCAATATACTCCATGCCTTTATTAAATTTGATTAATTTTGAAACTCTGCATTTTAAACAAGGATTAACAGATCTATCTATCATAAAAATGTGTTGACAATGAGGATTGTGCTGCTGTTCAAGATATAAAATTAAAAGAAACCAGAAGGTAATATATAACTGATAACATTTTACCATGTCATTCCCAAGATCATAATTTATTATTCATCAGTGAAACCTCAGCAATACAGGCACATAATGCCGAATGTCTAAGCTACAGTAACCATAATTCCAGAAAAGGATGGAAGAACCAAAAATGTACATCTTTAATGTAACAAGATGTTTATTTTCATGCTTGGCTCCCATTCCAGTCCTCTTGGTGAAATTTTTTTACTGCTTCAAAACTCTTTCATATGGTATTAGCAAAGGTTACAGAATACATACTTTTTTCACACTCAACGTTGCTTTTCATACCATTTATACTATATAATTTTGAAGAAAATGGTAAAAAATAAGACTTCTATATATTTTCAGCCACATGTAGTAAGAAATTTTATAAAATATACTTTTTGATTTTTATAAGTGCACTGTGGTTATTAATAGCAGGAGTGAGGAAATGTCCTTCTCAATTCTGCCTCCAAGGTACACCTTAAAATAGTTGTCTTCCCCATGACAGCACTTGCATTGCCATGTTCGGCACAGCTTAGCAACATGCAAATACTAAATCCTGCCAGGAATCCACAGAACATGTGCTAAATACACTGTTGTATTTATGAATACAATGAATCAGGGCCTTCTTACAGAAAGGTGCCCTATATATTCTGTTTGGGTCATTGCAGAACTTGTTTGCAATTGCAATCTCAGTATTAAGAATAATTGCCTTTTTTTTTTTCCCCCCCCAAGGGCTGTGACTGGAAGGCAATGCTTTGTTCTGAATCAAGTAGATCTATCTCAGTGAGAGTCACTGAGAGGTGCAGCAAAAAGAGTCTTTCGGAACACTGGATGGAACAATCAGGGAGAAAGTATGAAGAAGTGAGATAATACTCTGCCACAGTGCAACTGACTTCTGCAGAGTAATCTGTCAAGAAAGTGTAAAGATGACAGAAGATTTCCTAGAGATCCCAAAGGGACTTGCTGAGGTTGTTTCAATGCTGGAAGCCACTGGAAGCTGTTAACTAGAAGGGCTTTCTAGAAGAAGCTGGAGGAAACTCTGCCCTGCAAGGACTCAGTAACAGATTTATTTTCAAGTTTAGTATTTCCTCTGTTTCATTGACAATTCTGAGGTTTCCTTAACTAAAGAGTTAACTTATTCTAAGTAAGTTAACTATGCTGTAAATAAAACTTTTTATTTTTTAGAAGGGCAGCTATTCCATCCAAGGACCTATGAGTCATGCTCTGTCATACCAACTGTGGTTTAAACTTTGAATAAGCTCTCTCAGTGATCCAGTAAGGTTAAGCCTTTGTAGCCATGCCTACTTCTGTATGGATTGCAGCCCATGCAGTGAGCAAATTCTATAAATTATTTGGGGGCAAAAAGTTCTTTCTTATTTGGGCAAATCAAAAGAGACTTCCATTGCAGAAGCTCATCCCTTAGCTTGTAACTGCTGTTCAAAGAATGACACAGCATATACATAAGGTAGTTATTATTTAATGCTTGACGGATAAAGGTCTGCATCATATCTCTCTGGTGTGATACCAGTTCCTCTGCTATTCTCCTGTATCCTTTTCTTTTTGCAGTCTCCAAGGAAGCCTGATGCTTTGGTCTGAGACTGTATGTTGAAATACTGACAGCTGATTCAGAGTAAATGCTCCATCTTTCTTTTGCAAACCTACAGCTCCTCCGGCAGAGCAAAATTCATTGGATTCAGGACAGTATTAAATATCCAAGCCAATTAGCTCGTATCTTCCATCAGAACTTCAAATTTTATTTTTCTCTCAAAACTAAGGGGAAGGTGACATTCTGATAACAACTTGCTAACTTTCAGCTAACTTTCCTCACCTACAGGTTAACATTTACATTCTTCAGATGCCTGTTTCTAGTATCTAATAGCAGCAGATTGAATGGATGTACTTTTTCTATTCAAGTGGTACAAAAATCCAGCACATGCAATACAGCATTTTCAAGTCTCTGCTTCCAGTGCAGAAGTAGAGAGTAAATAGATAGGAGAAAAAAATATGGCCCAGGAGGAACTGGAAGACCAGCAATAACATCATGTTTCTTCAGTATGACATAGGAGACAGAAAGGAAAGATGGCTGGGCCAGCTGCCCAAATTTAAAATAACTTCAATTACCTAATGTGATGGCTTTACTTTTTTGGGTGAAATGGTCAATAAGAAAACCTGGGTATACACCAAAAACTGGAGCCCAAGCTACACTGCAAGTTGGAGTAGCAAACATAGTTGCTACTTGGAAACACTAGACAAACAATTCTATGAAGAAACATGGAAAATGCCTGCTGTTAAACTAACAATTGGCTCTACCCTCAATATCCATGTTATTTCATAAATCTATCTGGCTACAGTAAAGCCAGAAAAAAAGCCCTGTAAATCTGCACCTTATGAATTCCAGTAAATTACTCTTTGAGTATTCTTTTCATCTTCTAGAAATGTATATAAACTCTGTACACTCTCTATACTTGCATGCTCAAGCTTTATTTTATACATGAATAGAAACCTAAAACTATCTTATATAACAAACTAAATTTATTTACGGCTTTCCTTTGGGTAGCATAAAGCTCACTGTAGAAGCTGACAGATCTTCACGTTAACAGTGTATTATGTGACACTAAAGCACTATTCTGTGAATAACACTGTAGACTGGTGGAACATGCTCCAACAGCAAATTATTCTTTCTGGGACTTGGAAGATATTTTGTGGTTGATAAGCAACTTTTAATGAAATCTTTATATTTTTGGAGCAACACAAAAAGTTAGTTAAAAAATAATCTGAGCATAAAAGAAAATTGAAGGGACATGAGGGATTTTTTTAAAAAACAGGGTTTTCTGAACGTCACAATCATTTTCAGAAAGGATTGCGTACGTTCACATTTTTAAATCTGAGAAGTACCACTCAACTGGATCATTTCATGGTTGACTCAAAGCTTTGTGAAACAAGGTTTGCGGGATCCCCTGTAATACTCTGTCAGGATTAGTTATCTTGAGGATATTTGATGACACCTGTAAAGGATAAAAATCCTTTGATGTATGCTGCATGCTGTTAGGTTTTTTTTTAATTTTTACAGTGACATCAGTGTGCAGGACTACATTTTAATGTGATTTGGGGTTTTAAAGGATCTCTTTTGAACCTCTTTTGAAAATGTGCACTGTACTTTCAGTAGTGATGTACATTGTGGCTACTCCTTCAGCTCCCTCCATTCCAAGTTTAAGAAAAGTTCAGTACGCTTCTCAAGGCTCTCCATAGTCCACAGTTCCACTATCTAGTTGACCTGTCTCATTGATTATGCAAGATCCCAAAAGGGTTGAAGTCCTTACCTATTTCCATAGCACTGGAATTTTTTATCTTGTCACTGAGACTCTGATCACTTGGTTTACTCCTACTAGTATGGAAAATAACAGTATGCTTTTTCTGGAAATCACCATAAATCCTCACTATGACTAACAGACATTTATCACGTGGCTTCTACTTTTTCATCACAATGTAGAAAAGTCTCTCTCCTTCTCAAAATTGATGGCTATTTTCCTACAACATACAACATATACTTTTTTACCAAAGTCTCAACAACCATCATGCTGACTTGTTTGGTTTTTTTTTTAATAGTACATCACAGACAGTACAGAAGAAATTTTGCAGATCTTACAACTGCCTACATTTTAAAGCATCCCAAACACATGTGGTTCTACTTAACTGTCATCAGAGTTTCCTAAGGATTACCTACTGCATCCACACTTGCATTACAGGCATATTATACTATGGTTCTCCCACTTTCTTTTCTCTTCAGTGAATCATTATTCATAGTCTTCATACTTGTCAACCAATTCACCTTCAGAAAGTCATATCTTTAAATGCTAATGTATTCTATGCTATGCAACAACGTGCTTCTGTCTTTTACTGGCTAGATAAAACTTTTAACTGAATGAAAAAAATTAGGAAGAAACTGTGCTACAGTGATTTATGTGAGTAAGTTATAGTACATCTATTTATAGCATTACACAGATTTTTAATGATAGTCTGTTGGCATAATTAAGACTCCTTGCACAGAGTTTGAACAAAAACATAACAACAACAATATTTAATTGCATTTTATATGCAAAAATCAATGGGGCTTCAGCTAACAGCAATATGTTTTTCATATGCTACTGATTCTAAATTGGGTTGTGACATACCATTTGTTCCTCAAACTCATTGAAGATGCACACATTAATTTACAAGAACTCTACAAAATGCATATGGAAAAGAAAAATAAGCCTCACAGTTTACACAAAATGAGGAAAAGCAGAGAGAAAGTTTATCACAGGACACACACAAGATAAGCAATCAATTCTAATTAGAAAGGCATATATTAACAGAGCAACAAAAGATTACATATAAAAGAAAGGTTTCACCTAAAAAGCCAGTATGAAAAGAAAAACAAAAGCTTATGATTTTGATTAAATTATCTTGTTAGAACAATAAATAACCCCAGACATCCTTGGGCACATTTGCAAAGTATTTGCATGTCACAATAACAGTTCCAGGCACACTACCTTCCATCTTCTATTTTTATAATTCATCTAACAAGCTGAACATATTTTTTCCCCTATGGTACCAGAAAACAAATGTTCCTTCTTAGCAAGTGCAAGGATGTATTTTAAAAGAACCTAGAAGAATAACTTAAAATGCAGGAAGACTAGTTTTGGTTTTTTTTAATATGGACAGAAAATGAAGTTGTTATCAATTTAAAATTCCATTTATCACAGACAGATTTTGGCCAGCAATCTGTACACTGAAAAATCAGTGATGAGGAGTTAGTGATCTGGAGTAAACCTCTTTACTGTAACTGTGCTTTTAGTGTTGTCACTGTGGACAGTGTTACAGCTGCACATTATCCCTGTGAGCATGCCTATGCCTTTTTCTTAATTATGTTAAAAAAAAAAAAAAAAAAAAAAGCAGCTCCAGTTGTTGCAGCATATCAGGGCTGCCTGAGGGTTCCCTTCAATGCACTAAAGGGAATTATGAAAGGTATCTGTGAAGCACTGACTCATGAACAAAACCAGATGTGACCTATAAAGCAAAGGGAATTTAACAAGACCAACTTATAACCTTATTTTCCCTTAGTCCTCTCACATTTGAAAGATCACAGTAGCCTCTATAGCTTAGAGTTGGGATGGAAGGCAGGTGTCAGGATCTGCTCTGGCTAGAGCATTTCTAAAGGATCACATATATAACTGGAGATAGGCAGTGTTCCAAAGCTGACATCCTTTCCAAATGTAAGGAATAGAGAAGAGCATAAAATCCTTAAAAAGCATGAAAAACAAAGTTCCGGAGAAATAACTTTCTCTCAGCAATAAAAACAAAGGATTTTTGTTCTCAAGGAGTTTAACACAGAGCTCACAGGGACAAAGGAACTTTAAATGTACTGCAGAAAGACTGCTAAAAAACTATATAACTTTTAATTTCTATCCAAAAGAGGAGACTGGTAAAATACAAAGCTATTAATTTGTAGATATGAATCCAAATTGATACAAATTAATGTTGCAGTAGAAGAGGTTTTAGAGCCACGCAACAAAAAGAACAGGAAAAGTTATCAGGGCCATTTTCTTTTCTGACAATGCCAAGTTACTAGTAATAACTAGAAGAAAGATGAGACTGAAAAGCTGAAAATAGGTCTCAGAAGGCCATGCCCGTGGTTTCACAGAACACATAACACAGTGCATGCACCAGCTGTCACCAAGAACTCCCTTCTGCCTGCCTCACCACTGCAGCTATTATGGTCCCCATGTCCCTGCTGTGAGACTTCTATTTCCACCAGGCATGGGTGGACACATTTTGGCAGCACAGGAGCTGCAGAGGTGGCCTCTGTGGAAAGAGGTCAGTGGCTCTGCCCCAGACCCATTGCAGAAACAACTGACTCCATTAGCAAAGCTGGTGGTATCTCCAGGAAAATGCATGGGAAGAAGGGCAGGAAAAGCCAGACAGAGAGAAAGAGGAAACAAAAGGAATGAGATACAGAAGAGGGAACACTAAGGCCAGCAGAGGACTGTAGCCCATGGAGAACAATATCAGAGCAGATGGATATGCCTGATGAAACTGCAGCCTCTGGAGAGCCCACACTGGAGCAAAGGAAAACCATGAGGAGGAAACAGCAGCAGCAGAGAGGAATTCCTATGTACTGACCTCCCCCCCTATTCCCCTCCATGCTACTTGAACAGTGGTAGGGGAACTGGAAATGAAGGAGTGAAGTTGAGCCTGAAAGCAGGGGAAAGGAAAGATATGGTTACGTTATCTGTCTCTTTTGTTTCTAACTAACCAAAGTTGTGTCAGTTCTCAAGAGATTAAGTTAATTTTCTCAAAGTTGTCTGTTTTGCCCATAGTGGTAATTGGTAAGTTATTTGCCTGTCTTGACCTTCAAGCTTTCTCATCCCTTTTTTTTTTTTTTTTTCCTATTTTTTTTCCGTTTCCTGCTGACGTTGGGGGAAAGTGAGTTACTAGCTAGGTAGGAGTTTGGCTGCAAGCCAGAGCTAACTCACCACAATATTACACTGTTCTCTAAATACCATGGGAAACTTCCTATTCAATGTTGCAAAAAAAGGTTGGGCCTGTTGGACACCATTAGATCCTGAAAATTCATTACCCATGTAAAGTCATCAATACAGTAATTTTCCAAAGCAGAAAATTAAAAAAGGCTACACAAATTTAGTACTGTCTTACTGCTTGAGTAGTCACATCTGATGACCTATAATGAGAAAGCTGATAACTGCTGAACTTGAAAAATCTAATGAAAATAGCAAGGAAGAAACTTTAAAACAGATACACAGTGATCTAAGCTTTAGACTGTTTGAGACTGACTTAAGTGGCCATCAAACAAAACTATGCAGGCAATCACTAAAACAAACAAAAGGAAATAATTTTTCACACCTTATGCAAATTATTTTTCACACCTTTTGCAGTTGAGAAGAAAGTGTGCCACAGGACTTGTGGATATCAGAATCAGTTAAATGACACATCAATTCTGGTTCATTAAGTAACTAAAGCACAGATTTGCTTGTGTGCAGAGAGATCACTGAGAAAGTACATGCAAAAGATTTTCTTCTCCACTTTTTCATATGCATAAGCTATTGGCTAGCAACAAGATTCTGGGCTAGGTGGTCATTTCCTTTGCCTCAGAGTGCCTGCTGTTTATTCCTAGCAATGTCTTGAACTCTGCTTTTGAACAACTTTTTTTGGTATATTTATAATATTTTAAATAAGTGTCCTTGTCCTCTAAGCCTCTTGTGGTGGTTTAAGTAATCTCTGTGTCTCTTTCCTGACTTCAGATTTCAAATTGTCTCCTAAAAGCTGTTTTCAATCAGTTTCCTGATTTTTGCGTAGTTACCTTTTTTTAAAGGTAACATTATTTTTGGGTTGTTTTTTCCCCCCCTTTTAGCCAAGCAGGGATGCGCACATGCAAATACAAAGTTCAGCAATAAATCAAGGCTTAATCTCCTTGTGGTAGCTTAAAGAACCGAGAAGGAACTTAGCTTAAAACTTTGACCCTAATAAGCTTATGTCTGCATGGCTACACATGCTGCATCATGACCCATAATAGACCATGACCATTAACATTTCCCAGCCCATATGTGTGTGACTGAAGCCTCCTGCTGTTGTTACATTTGCCATAGGCAAAGATATTCTCATGTCTCCTCTCTCTAATGTCTCTTGTATTTCATGAGCAGTTCCTCATATTCAGTGAGAGGCTGAGAATATTGAATAGCTGGGACTTGACTTTAGCTTTTGCATTTTAGTGTTTTCAAAAGAGTTTAACCTTTTTTTTTTATGGACTATCTAGGGGGGAGTAGCAGGCAGATTCTTTTACATTTTTGAGGGTTTTATTGAACAGCCATCCAAAAAAATGGGAAGCGGGGATAAGGATGCTGAATACAGTTTGAATGGGATCAACATATCAGATATTCACAAATATTTAAAAGCACTAATCTGACTAATCACAAAAAATAAATCTAGTAGTAGAAGTCAAACTTGTTATTTTTCTAAAGAGTAAACCAGTGCTAGTTTTCATAGGGGCAAAGATGTGCCTGAAAGACTGTACAGGAAAAAAAATGTACTTTGAAAGAAGAGAGATATGCATGAGGAATGTATAAGCTGTCCTGATAGATGAAAAGAGACATGGAAGAAGACACTCTTTTATTGGCAGAGAGAGACATGAAAGAAGGAAATGGAATTATATTTAAGAGCATAAAATGACTTTTGAGATAATTTTAACAAGAATATCTGAGAAAGACCAAGAATGCCACAAATGCAAATGACAGAGGAAAAGGAATGTTTCTTGATGAAGTTATTTAAAGGGTCTTTTGGGGTATTCAAATGATGAATTTGGGAAAAGTCAGATGCAATTCTTTGCTCCATCACATTTTATTACTTAGTAGTAAAACAGAAAATCCCAAGCACTGGATATAAGTAACAGCACAGGAGAAAGGCAAGTAGGTTTATTAAAATACAGAGCAGCCACAAATGCATGTTAGCTGGAAGCAGAAGTTCTTACACAGTCAACAGAGTAAGACTATTGAAGAGCCTTCGAACACAACCAGTTGCTAAAAAGACTATATGTAGTGTTAAGAGGGAGGGATCAAGAGCTACAAAAAGGCTAGGAGAACATACTTCTTTGCAATTTCAGGGTACAAGATTTGAGGGGGTCTTGCAGACTTCCCAGTAACTGGCTAAAGGGCATCAGTGTTGCAGCCATTTTTTTTTTCTTAGATCAGTCTAATATTCTACACAGACAGCTGAATTGCATTAATAATATTTAAAACATGAAAACATTTAAAATTGCAGTAGTTTGACGAGCCAGAGGCAATTTTCTTTTCCTCACTTTAGGAGGAAAAAGATAAATACTACATATTTATATTAGATTTTGGTTACAGCAAATAAGCAAAAATAACTTCTCTATTTCAATTCAGTGCATGGTGGTTTATGTAACTATACTCTGAAAGCAGGAAAACTACTATGTAGAATGCAGTGGTGAGAGAGCAAGGAAACTGTGGAGACAGTTCCAGTCCACCAACGGTACTGATTTAAATGTGGATTTTATCTGACCTCGTAATTTGATTTTTAAACAAATATTTGGAAATGTAAAAGTGAAAGGACAATAGCACATTATATTCCAAGGACCTCTGAAAAGTCAAATTGCACTTAAAGAGAAAAATAACACTGCCACAGTGTTTAAAATTACAGAAAATCACCTAGACTGACTGGAGAAAATTAGACAACACAAATATCAGAGGTCTAGAACACGTTGTACAAGCCACAATGGAGGAAACTGGGCTTGTTTGCTCTACTAAAGGGATACGAGAGAGGGCAATAGCCTTCAGGTTCACAGAAGGCTGTAATAAAGAGCAAAGGAATAAACCTCATTTATATCCAATGCAATTCACATGCCTAGATTGCATTGTGGATTAGTTAAGATGGGTAAAAGGAAAAATATTCCCCAAAGATAAAAACTGAGGGAAACAGGTGATCTAGGAAAAGTGCAGAAGATCCAGATTTTGTTGAGACAGTTAAGACAGACATCTGTTGAGGACGTTTCAAGTATCCTTGGTCCCACCACCAAACAAGGAGAAGGATTAAGTAAATTCTTCACATCTGAGACTTCTTTTCCTACATTGTACAAAAACATTATTAAGTAGGAATAAAACCTTCTATAAATTATATTTTGAAAACAGATCTAGCAGGGTCTGCTACACAATCCCGCTTCTGCTCATGAAAATTGTTTGAACATTTCAGTTAGACAAACCCCCCTACTTTTAAAAGGGACAAACTAATTTCAAGAAATTGGTTTCAGTAGATACAGGTGAGTTGACTATAGAGGTTGTAAGTAGTTAAATCTGTGGACTTTTGCATCCTATCTCAATTCTCTTGTTCCTTTTTATTCCTTTTTGAATCTCTGCCATCTGAAAACACACTAAAACTGGAGGAGGACAGAAAGAATTCATTAGTGGCTCTGGAAAGGATTTAGAAGGAAAGTGTCAGGTTTCAATGAATAAGGAAATACAGGGAGAGGAAGTTCGGGGAGGGTGTTTACTGTCACTTCTACAGCATTTTAAAAAGGTTAACAGATTTTTATCAAGATGTCAAGTTTACTCTGACCTATAATAATTTCAACCAGACCTATCTCAAGAACCAATATACCTGTAATTTTTGAGTTTGTTTCCCTTACTACAGCATTTAGACTTTCCTTTCTTTTTTTTTTATTTTAACAAGAGGACATTTGTCGAAAATAATGACTCTTCATGTGATAATTTAGATTTATACAAACATATGACTTAGTGTTATTCAACATTCTAGTTTAAAAATTAGCATAGTAGCACAGATTGAATGGTTTGCAATTGAACTTCCTGGCAGATTTCTAAATGCATTTTACTCAGAAACATATTTTTATGTTAAGTATTTTGTGTACCAAGTCTGAGACATCACAGGTTTCCACAAAGCTACTTGATAATCCAGAAAAACAAGTAAACTTAATGCTTCTAACAAAAAATTACTTTTCTCAATGTCCATATACATTGAATTGTACATAACCACACCACAGGTATGTGTATGCCCAAGCATCTGAGGTTGGACATGCACCTTTTAGCTCTAAGAGTACCAGTATAACCACACCGTCACCTCCCCTTCCACTTCACAAAAATTTATATTGCTCTCAATCTAACAGACTTTTTATTTAAAGGAAAATCAAAATATAATAAAACATAAAACATGGCCCTGAGAGTCAGTAAGGCACACAGGCTGTGAACATCTTTCAGGTTAACACAGTTCACAGGGCCTCTACTTACTATAAAGTAATTTTTCTTTCTCATTTCATTAAAGCATCCACATGCACAATTCCTACAAAAGATACATGGGGTCGCCTCAGAAGAAGCCTGGTGACCTATGGGGAAAGACTCGTATTCCTAAATGTCAACTAAGACCATCTTTGAGTACAAATGCCTGAATCCAGTGACAACTCCAAATGGGAGGAAAGGGATTTTTTTTAAGAAGTCAAGTCTGTGAGTCAGGGTCCAGACTGACTAGTTAGATGTCACTGATATGACTGCAGTGCAGCTGCACCGCAGCTCAGGCAGGGACCAAAGGTGACAGCCACAGACAAAATGCAGCTCCTAAGGGAAGGAGCAATGAGACCATACTACAACTTCTTACAGCTTTCTTCGTAACACCTCTTAATAGTAAGTTGACCTTGTACACAACCAGCTGAGTCCTAGAAGGAACAGAGCGGGCTCCTAAACTCGACATCTACCACTTGGTATGTGGTGGTGCTTTTGGTTGAAAGCACCACAGAGTAGCATATTTGGCAGAATTATATTTTTTACTACTGGTCTTTCCCACAGCATGAAGTCCTTCAGATCCAGGGAATTGCTAAAGGGACATAAGGATTTGGTGGAAAGAGAAAAGAAAGAGAATATTACAAAAAGAGAAAGGTAACTAATTTACAATTTGAAAAGATTCAGAAGTAATATCTAGTTAGGCCACTGACAAGGACATGAACTTCCAGAAACATCCCCATTTAGCCAGACTGCTGAGACGGCCTTAAGACAGTGAGCACACCTTTCCCGTTACAGTGGCACATAGGGTTCAAACATCCCCAACTTAAGTTGTTTAGTGTATGTGCACTGCCAGTGTGAATGTTCATATGGACAATCACTTAAAGAACAAAATGTATTAAAAGTGATGTAAAGAAGATATTTAGAAGTGATAGGGTTATCAAGAATGTTAGAAAAATACATAACTATTTGTGAGCAGCAATACAGGAGGTATTTAAAATACCCAAAGGAAAATAATTCGAAAACTACTTGTTTACAGTATGGAAGCATATATGTTGGAAAGTAGTTATTCTGGAAAGAATACAGATTCCATGGTACTTAACCCAGTGAGCAGGATCTCCCAGCATGATGCTGCTGCTAACAAGGCCACTGTGACCTATAGACTTGTAAGAAGACTTTTTATCTATCTTTACCTCCTTATAGGATTTTCAGTGTGAACATCATTGAAAACAGTGTGTTCAGATATGCTTGCTATAAAAATGATCCAAGAAATCATGAATGAGTTCATTAAAAGGTCCCAAGAATGATCAAATGCCTGGAAAATCCTCACTGTAGAAAATCCTTTAAGATGTTTAAGCTCTTTACAACATTGTAGGAATTTTTATGACTTGACTGAGCAATTTTGTATGTGAAAGAAAAAGATTGGAAAAGGCCTCTGGATTATCAAAATCTATGTGTAGTTTCTGTAAGCACAATATCCTGTAATACCTGTCTGTAAAGAATAATTTCTAATGTAGAGAGCTGAAAAAGACATAGCAAGGTTAGTAAGGACAAGGGGATCTAGCTGGAGTTTAAGTAACTTTTATCAGGAAATAAAATAGCAATTTAAAAATGAGGCAATTAATTATGGGCATAATTACCAACTGAAAACTTTGGACTCGTTGTCAAAAGACATTCTCTTTCTAAAAAGACTGAATTTTTATCCATTAATTTTAGCTTTTGTAATGTGACTGACAAAATTGCAGGTGCCATGACAAAAATTAACATTTGCCTGCCAGCTATATATTTCATCCAAGCTATCAGGATATCAATGAAAATGTGGTAATTAGTATGTCTTAAACTACACATTTTCCTCAAAAAACAATGCAGCATGACTCATCAGTTTATCTGAGTATGTTCAATGTAATAAATTACTGCAGATCAACACACAGAGAAGCAGCTAAAATCTCCAGTTCACTGCAAAATGGTGAATGACCTTTTCTCACAATGAAGTCCTGAGGTAGGAAAAAACATTACATGCAAGAACTTCAGCGTCTCTATTGACCTGTGAAGTAGGTACTTGCAAAAGGCATTTGCTAAGCCATTAATTTCAAAATTGTGGACAATACGAGTGTCTTCATGTAAGTAACTAGACATGTAATAGTGGTATCTTTCCCCCTACGAATGAAATACACATTCCCTAGGGTGAAAGGCACAGTTTATAACATTTCAAAACATGACAAAGCCTTATTTCTACAAAAGAAGTCTCTCACAGCTCCTGCAAAAAATTTAGCAGAGCAAAAACTGGAAAATAACAGTTAAGAAAAGTCATCATCTGTCAATAGTGTTTTGCTATAAATTTCAAGATAATTTTTCAGATCCCTGAAAAAGCATCGAAAGGGCAGTATTCCACAACTGATGGACCTCTGGAGTTTTCCAGAATGGTAAACTGAAAAGCTGCAAGGAAATTAATAGCTTTTGTACCTTAGAAAAGCTCTGGCCAGCAAGGCATTTGTGAAGCCTCTGCAGCTCCTATCCTTACCTTTGTTATAGCTTTTTGATTTACAGGTCTCAGTTGTGACATAAAGTTTGATAAAAAAGTTTCAGATTTTTATTAAATATTGAACTTTGGGGGGAAAATAATTGAATACTCTTAAATAGATACCAGAAAATGATGATTATTTAGTCCATTTCAAATTCTTCAGTGACAGGGCAACCTGAACATAATAAAGTGACAAAGGGCACCTATGTGATTTTCAAATCATTCAACTTTTCATAACAAACATAGATTCCTCTTGCAAAATTACTATTATTCTTATCAGTAAGTGGAAGCAAAAATAGCTACATTATTTCTGTTGTTACACTCCTGTAAGCAAACAGTTAGTATGAGAAACTTAGAAGACTCTCAGTAGCACTTGATAGGATTTTTGATATAAAAACTATTCATCTACCATTGTAAGATACATTTACCTTTCAATTTCTCTCTATCTGAAATCAAAGTGTTTCTGTATTTCACAGCACTCTGCTATAGGAAAGACATTAAAGAAAACTAGAGTCACTGAAAAATTCAGGTTGGAAGTCATCTATTGTGATCCACAGTCCAGGATCTTGTTCCAAACAGGGCTAATTTCAAAACTAGATGAAGTCACTCAAAGCCTCTGTAGCCCAGAAAATATTATTTTTACCATAATATCATACACTCTGTATTCAACACAGGATCTCCAGGCTTCTCTGAGCTTGCTCTGGCCTGAGTTTTAGTTGAGGCAACAATTGCCTGGCGGCCACATGCTTGTTGCCTCCCTTCAATAGCTTTGCTCTGGAGCACCCAGGGCAGGACATTGGCACCCCTACCTAGTCACTGTGGGAAAAACAGACCCTATGGGGTAACAGGGATGGGGGACAGTAGCATACAGCCCTGAGTAGAGTAAAACTGAGGAAGAAGGGGTTTCAAATCACGAGCATTTACCTCTCCCTGATGAAGAACTTGAGACACCTTCCTGTGAAACCCTTGCTTTCTGCTCAAGTAACAAAGACATAATTCACCTTAGGATCCAGAGGGACATATGAAGCACAACACTGAAAATCTTGTTCATGGACTAAAAGGAAATAAACCTGATAACACACACACAACACACACACACACAGACAAAGCTAAGATTTATTTATACTAATACCTCTAACAACATTTGCGTCCAGGTTCAGGTCTGTATTTCTTGAAGTGACCAGTGGTGAACTACTTATAGACCTGGAGTCTCCAGTGCCAAGCCTGTGAGTCATCTCTAATCATTGTTTGCCTGTATTGCTTCACATGGCATTCTGTAGGTTAGCTTCTTAAGGCTTCCACTATCATGTCAGGTTTGCATTTTCCCAAATTATGTTACAGTTGTACATATCTCATTCTTCACAGAGTAGTTGTTCATTACTCCTATTTATATAATATCTATGGGGGTACTGTGCCGTAAGAAAAGTAAAATTATTTAGCAATAGCCACCTTGTCAGAAAAATTGCTGTTACAGCAAAATCAAGTGAAAAAAAAAAAAGCTCCAGGAAACTAAAAAACAATTAAGACAGCATTAACCCTGAGGCCTTGCAAACTCAGCACAAAGCACATGGCAATGACAGTACTATATTGCAGGGCTACATGGTTGCAGAAGACTGAGGGCAGTAACAGAATAAATGTGGGATATACTTGAATATTTTCTGCATAACAGTTTTAGCTGTATTTATGCTTTTTTTGGTGTTAATTAGATAATGTGGACTGTGACTGTTATTATTATTGTAAATTAAGTATTACCAATAATTGTTTTTTGGGGTTTTGTTAGCTTGTTAAGACTTTAATTAGCCTAACAAGAGATGCTGAGTTCTATATTTATAGTGTTGAAGAGTTGAAGCCTAACAACTGGTCCAGTTGAAACTTCACAATCTCCTTGAACGCAGATTCCAGCACCTCTGCAGGTAGCCTTTCCCAGTGCTTAACCCTTCTCTTGGGGAAGAATCTTTTACCTCCTCCCAGCTAGGATTTATCCTGTCACAGCTCATGACTGCTGCCTCTCATACTTTCACTTCCAGAAAAATCTGACTGCACCTTTTGTGCAAGCTCCTTCATGTAGTAGGCAGATGTTAGTAGTCCCCTCCTAGCCTATTCTTCTGTACCCGAATTCCCTAAGTCTCATCATCTGTCATGAGCACTAGTCCCCTAATTATCCCTGCACCCTTTCAGTGGACTCTCTCCAATTTCTCTTTGCATATTCTATCCATCTTTCCCACAGTCTACCATGAAAAACTTGTTACTTGCTCAGAACAGGCTTTAATTCCAGTAATGACATGTAAATTAACAGACAGGACTGGCATCTCACCCATGTCTATGTGTACACACACTACTGAAGTAGAAAATCAATTCTAAAATTTAAAAGACCAAAGCTAGCTTTTGTTTTTCCTGTTTACTAGCCTTGAAGCAATGAGGAGAAAATGAAATGAGGAAGCTTAGAAAAACTATTCTATATTCATGAAAATATTAGTAGCTTACCTTTTAAAATGCATTAATTGAACCTACAGGAATCCACATTTTATATATTGGTTCCAAATAATGTATTTCAATGTTTCTGTTCTTTACTAATAGTGTCATAAATGTATAAGGCTTTTCTGTTTTATGTTAATTTAAAAAAATTTCGAAATAGTTCCTTTAATGAATGGTATTGCTTCACCATGTTTCAGTGAAAAAATTAAAATCCCACTCAATGATTTGAAATCTCATTCATTTTCATCTGCTACCTGAGTGTCGTTTCTAAAACTATCATTATACTGCCTCCTTTTCAAAGACAGCATTTCAGAGAACCCACTGAACACCAATACCTTACAAACACCTCTCTGTGATGTTGTAAGAATCTCTCAATGTATATTCCTGTCTCCTGATGCAAAGCACCAGAAGAGAGAAGAGCAATTATACTAACTGCTTGTCAGCGTTAAGATCTTGCACTCAGTGTTAGTGAGTCATTACCCCTACAAACTGTCAGCCAGACTGTATCAGTGAGACAAATAACATTAGGAAAGGGTATTTTAAATATATATCTTGAAATAAGGCTGCAAATTAAAAAGAGGTCAGAATAGTTCCCTGTTTCTCTTTTATAAACACTGAAAAGATATAACAGCTGTGCGAGGAACACTAAAGTGGGCACTGAAAATACTGCTTTTTACTACAGGAGTTAAAAATGGCCCCTGGCTTGCTGGGATGGGTCACCACCCATAGCTTCCCATCCCTTTGGGAGCTGCCAGCCTTTGTTGTGCCCTCACAGAAGAAATACAGAGTGGTTTGGGTACAATATGTCCAACTTGTACTTCAGTATATATGCACACAGCCCTATTTCACCAGAATCTAATGTACATTGGCCTTAATTGAAAACAACCAACCTGGTGTTTCTCTTGAGTTCTTTGGCATAACTGTTGAGTGGTAATTCAATATACTTATCCATTGATCTATGAAAATGGTGTTCTCAAAAAGGCTATTCAAAGACACAAAAAAACCCCTAACGACCAAAAAATAATAGTTGGCTACATTTTTATGAGCCTATTCTCAAACAAAATAAGAGGAAATTCATGGAATAATTTAAACATAAATTGCACACCTTTCAAAAACAATTATAAAAGACATGATGTCCCTGATCTGGAAAAATGTGCAAATTTGACCTGGAGCCCTAACCATTTAGAAGCACATCCTACACTCTGCACTTGTACAAAAGTAGTTTATGTAAAGTAAATTAAAGTAAATTAATTTTTTTCCTGTTACAGAGATGCTACAACCTTTTACAGGCTAATAAAGGCTTTTATAAAAACCAATACTTTTTTAAAATGCACTGTAGTCCTACTGTTTCAATGTATCCCAGTTCTCTAAAAATAGTCATATAAAAATAGTATGATTGACTTGCTTTCTGAATACTAACAATGTGGATTATCTTCTGTATCTTCTTGGCAAAACAAGCAGCGCTAAAAGACAGACTAAAGTATATCCACTTCTGAACTACTGTTTGCAAACAAAGAAGTATGTTAATCCTGGGGGGAAAAACACCTTATCAAATGAATTCTCATTTAGCTTTTCATATTTAAATATGTAACATTCCTAAGTTAATAAGGAGATATACATCTTGTCATTTTGGTTGGAAAAACTTTGACATGAGATAAAGGACATACTAAGAGGCTGAGGGGATAAAGGCTAAAGAAATCTGTATGGGAAGATCTGAAGATCTAACAACCTTTTTCAGCTTATTAGACGTCAAAGAGATCACTGATATCCATAGAACACTTCTCTTTATTAAGATATCAATCCATCTGTTATTAACACAGACCTGCAATATCCTACTTAGATTTGTATAAATGTCTTAACTAATTTGATACATTTATTCCTGTCAAAATGCAAATATGAAAACAAATATATATATATGAAAATATATATATATAACAAATTATGTACAATTTCCATCATTATTCTATAAGAATGGCACAATTTATCACTGAAAGGTGGCTTTTGCTGCTTTCCATCCTGCTAAGCTATAACCCTTTTGAAACACAACTCCTACAAACACCAAAAAGGAAGGGTCTGTCAGAGAATTCCAGAGGGTTTTGCTTCCTTTCATTGTCAGGTTCTCAATACTTTTTGCAACACCTTCAGAAGTCACAGTAAACCAAAGCTACTTATTTATGTCTCTCCAAAGAAATTAGTAGTGCTTAGCAAATAATACGCATTTGCAGAAAACATCAGCTAGAACTATGTCCGCTGTAACTACTGTCTTCTTACAAGCAGACTGCCTTCCTACAAGCACCATCCTTACTCCTTTGAATTTGGTGTCCAGTAACACAGTCCTCCTGCTTCTTGCAGTACACCAATGCATTTCCTATGTTTGAAGGAAAAAACAACCAATAGTAGAGACCTGGGCCCTTACAACTGTGCTCAGGAAACTAAGGGATCAGGTCTCTCCTGAATAAGGGAGACCTTGACGCCTGCTAGGAATTCTGCTCTTCGATTATGGTCTGCATACATGCTTCTGGCAGTCGAGGCCTAAGCACATGGAGCAGTGCTAGCCATTGTCTACAAAGTCACCATGAGCCTAGAAGCCATCACACCAGGACCCACATTACTGGCAACCCAGATGCCTGGCACTGGCTGCTCTGCACTCACAAGCTGTTTCACTAGAACAAATTTGAAGATACTCTTGCATATTCTCAACAGATAGTAAACCAGGCATTGTGTACCATCAGTTACGAAGCCTACCGATTCACTGCACATAGCCTGTGAAGGCAGAAGTGGAAACACAAATGACTGCTCTTACAAACCTCTCCTGCAACAGTACCTTATGCAGATTTTGCATCTAATCATCAAAACTTACTTTTACCGTAAAACTTTGTCCTTAAGAAATTGTAGCAACTTCAGCCAGTATGCAATCCAAATGCCCAGCAGAATAAGGATAGCCCTCTGAATATGCAATCTGTTAAAAGTCCTGGTTGGGGTTTTTCATTTGCTTTTTCTAAGAAAATGGTGCTGGTGATGGATCTTGAAAACTTCAATTTAAAATGGCTACAGGTATTTGTGAGGTAGACATGACAGTTAGGGTCAGCTGGGACATACAACTTGTTTATCAGCACTTTCTGTGACAACAGAAACATGTCACTGAAGACTTCTATTCTCTGACCCTTAACAGTTCACAGATTTTGAGTCTTGGTGACCTTCAAAGCAAAATGCACCTATCTTCTTTACTACTTGATGAAATCATTTGTATTTCAAATTCTCTTAAATGAAGCACCTATCTGTCAGAATGACAGGCACTGTACAGAGCTTGCAAAGAGAAAAAGAACTATATAAAGCACTCAGAGAAGTCTTTTATTCAACTGCTAAAATAAGTGACAGATACATCTCATTATGCAATTCCCCTAGCTCGTCTTAACAAACCTGACCCCCAAAACTGTATCACAAGATTCATCAGTATTGTGGTTTCAAATATTTTTCAAAACCAGTGCAGTAATATCTTCTTGCAGTGATTTGCAGCACCGCATGAAGAACTGAAGATTTTCAAAAGCACATATGGACATATCGGCTCATTCAATGAGGACAACAAAAGAGATGGTGTGCCAACATAAAATATATAGCATTTTTAACTTTATTTATCATAAAATATTTATGTAAAACCAATGAGAAAAAACATAATTTGACAACACAAATATCTAAAATTCCTTCCATATTCAGATGGAAATTGTACACAACTATGTTCAAAAGACTTTGTATATTTCATGAAGTAAGCTTAAGTAATTCATTAAGTGATTTTCCATTAACAAGCTGGATTATATAGCAATGAATAGGGGAATAATGTCAAAACAGAAGAACAGATGTGAGTGTGACTTTACCTGTTGCCTCTTCTCAAATTCTAACTTGATACGGGATTTGATGCAGTTGCATGTGTCCTGATACGTCTGCTGCAGTGCGAGTTCCATGAGGTGTTTGTGGTATGCTCCTGCCAAGTTTCCGCAGATAAAAATTATTACATTTGCCAATATCTAGGGGTAAAAAAAAAAAAAAAAAAAAGTTTTAGGAAATTTATATAAATAAATTAACAGAAATTAATTTTAGGCTGTAATGAAAGATTGCTGCAGTTATGTACTTTGCTTCTGTTTGATTTATAGCAAAGGTTAACCTTTCAAAGAGCCTTCACAAATAGTGGCAAAATCCAGAGCAATGACAGAATTCTATTTAGGTTGGATACTGTTATAATTTAGCATTAAATAAGAATGAAAATTAACAACACGTTTGTCTACTAAATGAGGTACACATTTCCTGAAAAAAAGAAAAATTTAGGCTCATGTTAGACATCCACTGCTGAGTATTAATTAGGTGGGATCATGATCTACTGATGCAAAACAATAGCTACAGCTCCCATTAACAATTTCGGAAGCCATATTATTGCTACACTCTTTTGGCAAGACATTTTGTTTTCCAGCGCCATATGATTGAGGTGTGAAAAGTTTCACCTACACACATGAACAGCCTGACCTGCATTTTACCCTAGCCTGATCCACCACTATCTGTCAGTCAGGTATAAATATCAACCTTAGTGATGATAGGCAATGTTTAAGTAGCAAGATCTGACATCTGTCTACTAGAATATACTTTTCCCTTCTACCAAAAAACCACATTTGCTTAAAACACAGAACTTAAAGATTTAAGATTTAGGTTCAAACTTACAACATCAGATACCCTCTGTACACAACAACTCATAAGCATGAGAAATTAGTTTGCTTAAAAAATCCAGACCTTTGCTGTGCTTCACCTTTGAAAAGGACACAATACTGTGTGGTGATGCTAAGACTTTTAACTGTACACAGCTTATTGCTGCAAATAAAATAGACACATTTATCCATTCTAGCTTGCTCAGAGCAAAAGAAATATGAGAGAGTAATGAAACAATTACTCATTCAATAATAAAAATAACAAAAAAGATAATATTAAATTGAAGTTGAGATACAGTTGCAGTCTAGTCAAGAGCAGGTCTGTAAGGCCCTAGTGTATCATATAACCTTGATTACAAGCACTACATGATGTCATAGTACTTATGGTCTGGGAGGGAAGATGGAAGAAAGAAGGCCAAAATTTCACTAATTGTCCACAGTTATTTTAATCATGACGTTTATGATAGATTTCCCTAGTGATCATTCATTGGTTGGTTTTCGTGTACCTATGTACCAGGCAATCTTTTGTGAATAGCCAGCAGTGAAAGAGCCAAAGATCAGAAAAACTGTATGCTTCAGTGGTTCAGAGAAAAAAGATAAACTGTCCCACTAAACAAAATCCATCTTCTAGTGGAATACATGTTATTCACAAAAAATGCACGGGCATTTTAATGCTCCTTTTCTAAATGGACACTTTAAAATGGAAGATTTAAAGATATACTTTTATTTACATGTCTGACATGTCACCTCTCATGGTTCCACAAAGCTAAAAAAGGGAACTATCAACCCTTGAAAGAAAAATGATCAGTGTTTGCAATTTGATATAACTCTTCTTTCTTTCCCTAAAACTTTAAGATCACGGCATTATAATGTTTCTAAAAGCAACATCTGAGTGACTTCTTCAATTTTTCTAAAATACATAAATGTAAATATAATAAGGAAAATGTACATATTTCACTTTCTCCAAAGACCCTCTGTTATGGAGGCATAAGAAATAGTTTAAATGAAACATTTCGCAACAGCCAATAATTAACCCCACCCCAAACATAGAAAAATATGTGTACAGCAAATCATTTGAACATAAAATACTTTTATATCTCTTTGCAAATCAGAATTGCTCGATTCTGCTCTGATGTCAGCAACACCATGGCACTCTCAGCAGACACGGGTTAGCGAGAAAAGATTTTATGTGACAAATAGCAGTGCAGGGGTAGGGTGTCCCAACTGGCAATCATTTCAGGTTTTAAAATGGAATTATGATGCATGAAGACTGCTGGGCATACAAAATGCTCCCATATTGGTGGGAAAGTTTAGTAACAAAATGATCACTAAACTGTACTGAGAACAACAGTGTGTTGTCATAATCTCTAGGTAGATGTTGCTGTTGAAAGACTGCATACAAACTTACTAACTGTATTGTCCAGCTTCATAAAGTTACAGAGTATTATAGAGTGTTCCTGAAGTAAAACTTCAGGAATTTGCTCAATTAAAATAAAAAAAAATATACTTTAATGGGTAGATGGAGGAGTAAATTATGAGTATCTTCTTCACAATCATAGAAAAACAAATTACAGTTTTATGACTGAACTAGTTGAAGTGAGAAAATAGATGGAAAGACTGACAGGCAATGAAGCTAATTAACCAGGCTTTACAGATTCTCAGTGGGCTAATTCAGCCCCCATGAAGCTCTGTGATGGCTTCCAGTACCTGAATTAAGCTGTTCAAAGACAACTCAAGATATCTCTGCCATTGCCCCACTGTAGATCTAACACGTAAGTGTGTAAGTGAACATGCAGATAGAAACTGTGCTCAAAATACCCTTAATGCTTCAGGCTAGAATATAGTTCATTCAGAAATGTGTTATAAGGTATTAACTCAGAAAAAAGAAATTCAAGAAATAAATGAACTTGTTTCTAACTCAGATCAACATATTTTTTTGCCTGTATGTAGTCTGGTTTAAGTGAATATTTCTGCTATTGAACAAAATGCATATTGTCAATAGACTGTTCAACAGCAAATACAGTTAACTTTACTAGAAAAAATAAACAACATATATTCTTCTTGCTGTATCTCTCTTCTCCTAAGCCTTGCATTTTCTTCTGAACTGCAGCCCAGTTTCAACATACGAGCTCCATCCCAAGTTTGTTCTAAAGTCTCATAGGGTCTCCAAATTGGACAGATTCAAAGTTTTCCTCAGTTCAACAGTATTAACTGAGCTTCTCACTTCTTAAGCAAGTATGCTAATCAGCATGTAATCATAAAAAAAGTATCTTTTGTCCAAGTACATGCTCGGAGAAGATCCCATGCCGTGAATCCTACCTGTTTCAAAGCCCTTTGAATGAAATCCTGAGTCAGACCAATCTTTTGTTCTATAGGCTACTACTCTTTTTTCCTTTTTCTTTTTCTCTCCCTATCTCTGCCTCCCTCCTGCTCTAGATGTATGTTAGATAATAAGAAAAGATGTGGTGGGTCTTCTGGTAAGAAATTCTGTATCTTTCTGTGATAGCCCTGATAACTGTGCAGATAAAACTGTAACTGAAAACCTCTGTAAGGGAATTCGGGGACACCTGAATAGACTACACAACAGTTAGGGCCTTGGCCCAGGAGGACAAGTCTGAGCTGTGGAAAACTGTGTAACTAATGATGGTAACTCAGTAGCACAAAAAGACTAGGGTGACATTAAATGCAGTGTTGCATGAACCATGTCACATCCTTTACAAACAGATACTGTATGACAAAAAAACCCAAACTAAACCAAAAAGCCAAACACCAAAACAAACCCAAAACACACAAAACCCCCAAAAAATTAGACCAAAAAAACCCCCCAAAAAACCCAAACAAACAAACAAACAAACAAAAAAAAACAAACCAAAAGAAAAAACATAATCTAGATAAACTCTAGTAAAGCCCCGCTCAATTCATCATTTGGAAATGCTGAGTGACACAGCAGAAGGTTCCATCTCTCTGAACAGTCAGAGTGGAGAGAGAGGCCAGTCCATCTCCTGGGCCATCTGTACCCCTTCAGATTGATCCACTAAATAAACATTGTAATGAAGTTTCTGCTTTATCAATAAATAACTTCAGTGCCTACAGAAGGTGATCTAAATATGAGTTAAAAATTTACATAAGGAACACTAAGGTACCACTGGGAAGTATTTCTAGGTACTCAAAGTACCAGCTTGTACCTCTAATCACTTGAGGAACATAATCATGCCTGATGTCTCTTCCACCTCTTTGACCTGCAGAAAACTACACACTTCCAGGCAATGGGGTAATTTTACATTCAAGCACATGTATTTTTCAGTGAATATCAAGTAATCATATGTCTAGTGCTTCACTATGAAAATGGACTATTTAAAAGCAAATGAAGACAAAGTTAAGTAGCTATGACTAATTTCTCAAGAGAGTACTACAGTACCCTGAGTTGCTCAAAAAAATGTAGTGCATCATCCAGAAGTTCAGCTGATGAAAGCTGCCCACAAAGATATGTGCATACAAATAAGTACTATGCTATATAAAAATAAAAGAATTATATTACAAGTTGTTGATTGAAAAATAAATAATTTGTTAAGTATCCTGGAAACAGCTGTTGAAATACCAATATGAAAATCAGAATTCTCCATAGATTTTCCCTACATGTAAAGCTCCAGCTTATGAGTTACTTTGTAGCATTTCTTCCTCTGAATTCTTGCATGAACAGAATTAAAAAACAAAACAAAACCAAAAAAACCCCACCAACATAAACAATTAACATTTTCTTCAGTAATTTTCCACTTTTCTTCTGGGTAAGAAAGTTGAGGAAATGGAAGCTGAGGGGTGGGCAAAAAAGGCTATTGTTTATACTGTCTGAATGGAAATTAATGGGAGAAAATAGAATTCTTATGTTACTGCCAAAGTGCAAATTCTTCGGCTCTGCAAAGATGAATCGTCTCTCCCTCCACTTGATCTTTCATGTGATGGTTTGTGGTGTGACCTGCCAAGCTAGGGAACAAGTCTATACTTCTTTGGAACCTGTACAGTTTTCGACTCGGATTTAATTCTGTTAGAAAGAACAACGCCAGGTAAAAACTGAAAAACAGCATTTAAAAAGGAAATGCTTAGCCTCCATGTAAATTAGTCACCATGTACTACGCCCAATAACATTATTTTAAGTAGATGTGTTCAGAAGCTTCTCAAGCTATTCCATGCAAAATTCTTTGCCATGGAGCTCTGGTCAGTCATACAACGTTGACTTTTTTCCTTTCACATTTCCAGACCGATGGAAGTCCAAAGCCCAACATTTTAACACGTTTCAGTATCAGCAATATCTATAGCTATGTCATAGCTCACAAGAAGGATGTCAAATTTGAAAACAGGAAACATTCTTCCATATGGCAAACTCTGTGTCAAAAACAAGCAGTTTGGGGAGGAGCAAAATTAATGAAGTCTGGATTTCTATAGATTTGTATCATTTTGCCCACTTATATCATGACTTATACAATACTTCCAACTCCTCAAACAGGCCAAAGATTTCTATAGCTGGCCTAAAACAAGTGATTATATATTTCCTAGTCCACCAGTTGCTGTTACCAAGAATAACAGCTGGCCTTTTCCTGTACATAGTGAGATCAATAAGTTGGGGTCTTTATTACGAAAGCTCCTGTGTTTCATAAAGAAGTGTATCAATCTCTTGGACTTCTGTTCCAGAGATAATGGTCAAAGTTCATGAATTAAGGTTATATGGGTACAGAACATGAAAGGTTGAAGGAAAGACAGGCAAGGAGTAACTTACTTAATTACTTCCTCAGGAATTTAAAGTAAAAATCAATTTCTGTAATCGCTGTACAATTATTTTATTAATCTGAAAGGTAAAAGATATTTAAATCCTCAAATACTTATGAAGGCCACAATAAGAACAGACTACAGATGAAGAGAAGAAACAGGAAGCTTCAGTATCCTCAGACACTTTGTATCAAGGAGAATTTCAAATGTTTTTCAGAAAGGTAAAGAGAAAAGCAAGTTGTGATTTTGCAAGAAACAACCTAATTTAAAAAAAAAAAAAAGAAAATGCAAAACCCCACAAATAATCTAAGTTTTCTCAAAGTAACTGAGAAGCAACAAAAAAATAGTTTGAATTACTCAGTATCCCAGATGGCTCCATATTTTCAGTGCTAAAATAAACTTGGTAAAAAGTTCCTTTGTGGGAGGGGAATTGATGTCATTTTACAAGCCAGGAAGTTTTGACGCAATCTTGTAATTGGTATGTCTAATTCTCTTTGTAGCTTTTGCAATCAGACCATTGAGGACAGCAGCAGGATATTCATTTTTTTGTAATATCTATGTTATTTGACATGATTTTCTTTTCATCATTATTACAGATTGAAATTTCTCATAGCTCTAGGCTCTTCTGTGGAATGACTGGATTTATTTTATTCAGCTCTGTGTATACACAGACCCTATCTATACACCAGTGTAGATGAAAACAGATCATAAACTCTAAGCTCTTTAATCAAACCCAGGGAAAATAAACTAGAAACAAGAATCAGAGTTATGGTCCCTTTAGATCACTTCTGTATAACACATATAATCAATATCATTGACTCTAATTAATGACTCTTCGTATTTTGAATCTAAGATAATTTTTTGCCTGAGGGGAACTCATACTCTCCTCATTCAGATGGAACCAGCCAAGCCACTGGGCTTCCCTGCCTGCCTGCAGAGAGGTCTTTTCTGTTTACATGAACCTCTGAGATCAGTTAATTTCGTTACTACTAAAACCGCTCAAACATATTTGAATACAGAATTAATTGAAAGAAACAAACAAAATCAAAAATTCAAATTATTAAGATATTTAAGTAAAACAGTAACTTCAGGTTTGGCTTGAATTTTGGAAGCAAAAGCTGTAAACAACAGATACTCTCATTGATCTTAAAAACTAAAATGCTCTCTCAAAAAGAATGAGATTAATTTTTAGGTCCTGGATCTCATATAAGGGTGAGAACTAGTGTGCTCTAAAAAACAAACAAACAAACAACTCCTCCCAAAATGCCCATAAAATTAATTAAAAAAAAAAAAAAAGAATCATTAGTCTTTGACATATTACAGAAATAATCCTATGTCTGATTTTGAGATACCCTCAGTCTTTTCCAATAAATTAATCTGGTTCACTCTTAACAAAAAAGACTAAAATTCATAATATAAGTACACTTACTTACAGGATCAGCAATACACTGCTGGGTTTAATGTGTACCAGTAGATTTCTCCTTATTTGCCCTCATCAGGAGTATTACTAAGCAATCTCTCCTGTACTATCTACCAGTCTTCATGAAGTTTATTTCATATTACTATCTACCGGGCTTCATGAAATTTCTTCATATATTATATATGTCTAAGTCCCCCCCCTTCTGGCACCTTTTACAGAAACTGATAAATGAACTAATAATCACATATGTGCTCTTTATTTATGTACTCGTACGCTTAACCCTCAAAACCACAATAATGATTTCAGCTTTCTTCCCTAATTGCTGTAGTTTCTACTGTATGTAACTGCACTGCATATTAATAAGCTACATACTCTCAATTATCAATATACATGGAAATTAAAATCAGTGGACAGTTAGGACTGCATGGATAAATTATAGTAAGAACATATAATCAGTGCAATTTTTTTACTGCATTGCAAGCAGATGGCAACTGATAGACATTTTAAAATAGTATTTTTTATGATATCTAAAAGAAATTCTGATTTATATAAGAATTTTTTCTTAGGTGATATTTTTCTCTATCAGTATTCATAATCATCTGGATAAGCCTTTAAAAAGGAAATACTCAAGTGTTTGTTCTGCTTGTGTGATGACTAAGTTAAACTTTTATCAAGTTCATTTGTCATAATTTGTCAGCCTGTGCTGGGAATCAGTGGTCTTTGGCTATATACTTTGCAGAGAATAGTATGGAGCAGACGGGAGAATAACAAAGTGGTGTGTAAGTGAGGAAAGTGATGACCTGCAGAATTGGATTAAACTGCTTCCAGAATGTCCCCAAAGCCAAAGTTTTGAATTATGACAGTCTTACATGTGTTTGTAATGTTTTATAAAGACCTTGGTTACCATTTTGAACTATATTGAGATCTCTAATCAGTATTTGGGTTAATTCTTGATTGGAAGTAATCTAACAGTAAAATTTGCTCTCAGGAAACCTGAAAGTTCTATTTTCTGGTGTCAGGCAAATGCTGTGAAGAGTCAGCAAGTCAGGACAAAGAAAGTACTGAATTTGGTTTACATTCAGGATGGAATGAAGTAAATATTAAAACGTATTTAGGCTTTACTGCCAATTCATTCCATCTTTACATAATAATGCCATTTTTCTCTCCTTCATGCCTCAAAACTGCCAAGATGTTATTTGTCAAAACAGGTTTTCTATTCCAAAGCCTTATTGTGAAACATGTTGGACACTCTGAAACAGTTTTTTTCTAAATCACATGCTTTGGGGGAATATATTCTGAGTAACACCTCAAAAGTTAGCACAGTACCTCCCATTCATAGAATAGAATCACAGTCATGGAATTGTTAAGGTTGGAAAAGACCTCTAAGATCATCAAGATCTCCCAGCACCACTGTGTTCACCACTAAACTGTGTTCCTAAGAGCCACATCCAAACATTTTTTGAACACTTTCAGGGATGCCACCACTTCCCTGGCCAACCTATTCCAGTGCCTGACCGTCCTTTTTCCCAATATCCAATCTAAATCTCCCCTGGCACAACTTGATGCCATGTCCTCTTATCCTGTTGCTTGTTACTTGGAAAAAGAGACCCACACCTACCTGTCTAAAGCCTCCTTTTAGGTAGTTTTATAGAGTGATAAGGTCTCCCTTGAGCCTCCTTTTCTCCAGCACTTTCTATTCATACCAGCATTAGTGACAACTCCTATATAGCAGCATGTGGGTATACACTATAGACACCTAAAATACTACACAGCATTATTAGGAATAGGCTGTTACTCTTAAACCAGCTGAGAGCAATGATTAAAGAAATGGAGGTAATTGTTGGGGGAAGAGAGATTTTCCATGTCTCCACACTTGTTCTGTTCTTTAAGTCTGAATATAAGAACCTACCATTCACTCCTACCTTCTGTTCCTTGTCTTTTAAAGAACTATTTATGCATGCGTAGATCTTCCCTACCAGTTTCTCAGATCACTGAAAAGATTTGGGCAAAGGCTTCTATCGAAGGTCTTTCAGAAATACAAGTAGAGCTATCAGTGAAATCAGCCTCATCTACCTGTTTGTTGATGCCTTCAGAAAGCTTCAAGATACTTTTAAGGAAATAGCTCCTTTTACTTCTTTCAAAACAGAATGTGTTACAGCTTCATTTTTTTCCTCATGAAGAAACTGAGTTTACAATCCTACAGTCTCCCTGACCCTTTCTAGAACCTTTTCTTAAAGTTTATTTTCACATTTTCTACTTTATGGTCTTCAGAAACCAGAGTCTATTTCAGAACAATCTGTATATGCTCTCCTTCCCCCAGTCCTCCAAGAAGGATTTTAATGTGAGATTTTCTTCAGTTTCTTCTTCATTGAACAGGGATACAGAAATCGTCTCTTTGTGATGGCCTTCTCCTCCTCCCTGAGTATTTTTATAACCTGAATGTCAAACGTCCTTATAGACTCTCTGAAGGTTCTTTTTGTAACTCAAGTGCTGAAACAAGGATTCAACATGCAAGGAAGGTGAGATTGGTTTGGTTAACTGCCACAGCTCTACTTGTTATCTAACGTAAATTACATACTTGTAGGTACATGTTCTTCAAACTCCTATCTGACCTGAGCACTGCATACAAAGCCATTTTGCAACACTTTAAAAAACATTTGCACAGATGAAATGTTTTCACTTTGGCTGATTAACTTCAGTGGAGCAAACAGATTCTAAAATTGCTGATAAAACATGCTAATTAGCAGAACGAATACCAGGAAACATTGCAACTACAACAGGCACAATCACAAGCTGAATTGAGATAGCTCCATAAGCTTTTTTATAGTTCGACTATTGTGCATCAAAGGCAAATGTTATTTTAACTGAATTAAAATTTAAAGCTTCTTATGATTATGTAATATTAAAAGAAAAAATATAATTCCCTTTCTATAAATCTCTGACACATTCTGAAATATCTTTATTGCCATATTTTAATTTACTCATTCCTGTGCTCAGGAGAACTATTCTCTAGAGGTTTTGCTTTAGGGATGGACCTACAAATTCTGTGCACTGTACAAGAAGCTAGCTTTAGGCTGCGAATACTGGAGGAAAAATTAAATTCTAGCAGTAAATATGACAAACTTTTCCCTTTCAAATAATGTATTGCAAAAATCAAATGGGTTTAATACTGTGAAGACAAACAGAAGTCCACTAAACTGGCAATACCGCCATTTCCATGAAAAACTTGCCTATTATTACCTACACCTCTATCTTATTAGCAGGTTTTGCATTTAACACATTTCTTACAGATTAGTTTACAGTTTGTATACTACATTTCCACATATTTTAGAAAAAAACCCTGAGAATCTAATATTGTAACACATCATGATGCTTTGCAAAACTGACAGGCCTTCCTACATAAAAAGAGAAGTTACTAACAATATGAAGGAAATAATATTCCAATTTCCAGATGATTGCATTCATATTGTTATTATATTTATTAATTTCTGACTTCATTCCCAAATTTGACTGGAATAGTATTGGAACAGTATAGATAAATTACAAATAGTTTCTTTTTAGAGATTCTGATGCACATACAACAACAAAAATAAACCATTTCCCTTCTCTAATGATTTTCACCTCCTGCCTATATTTATAAAAGATGCCTGTTCCTACATTAAAACTCATAGAAAAATTACACCATAAGTGCTCACAAGCAGCAATATGAACAATGCAAAAAGAGCATTTGACTTGGGGGGGAGGGGCGGGAGGGGTTCTACATGGAATGACTCCTTTTTTTATTCTCCGTAACAAAAACAAATCTGTACCAAAAACATTTACTACTTAAACCCCACCAGTTTCAGTTGCTTTTACAGTTACCATCTACAGCAAAGTAAATTTCAGCCTACAACATACCCTTTAATAGTATAGGCTGTCATTACAAAGATTTGACAATATATCACGAAGATACAAAGTAATGCTAAATTAAAAAAGACATGGAGCAGTATTTCTGACACACCATCCCTTCTCCCTCAGAGTAGGGTGCTGAAGCATCCACGTGTTGCAAAGTTATGTGCTATCTAAGGGAAGCAGGTCACAGCACCACATAGAATAGCAGACTTGCTTTGCTTTTTAGTTATGTTACGTTTAAAACACACTTTCCCAAACCTGCAAATTCCTATACACCCAAAGTAATTAGTTTTTCTTCACTCAACATTTATCTCAGATGAACATTTATCTCGGTGTATGGACACCAGCCATGCTAACCAGTGGGACTGGATAACAGTCCTTGCTCTGTTTTACTCACCAGTCAAACATATGTTTCTCAGTTCACTACAATGGGCATTCAGTATCTCTACTTTCAAAATCTCAACGTGATCAACAAACTCTGCTACCTTGTTACCCATTACCCTCTGCAGAAAAAGGTTTTAAAATACCGTCCTCTTTGAGGAAGCAACAAAACTGCAGCTAGGAAACAGCAGTTAGCAATACCTCTAAGAGAGAGCACAAAGTGACTCTTTTCCACTCCCATGGCTTATTAGATATATATACAAGTCATGGGATGCTGAAGAACAACACAAGCTAACCTAAACTGTGCCAATTCTCCCAAATTCATTTGAGCACAAGTTTATCACTCAGCACAGAGCTTCTTCCAAGTAGTTTTCTCAGACAGCCTGCAAACGACAGGCTTCATGTAAAATATCTATGGACATTGTTATAGAAGACTTCAAAACTAATAGGCAGGTCAGTCACTGAATGGCCAGTCAGATGGGTAACACCAGTAGGTCTGGCTTTTGCAAGAGGACAAAGACAGGTTTGGCCCGTCATGAGGACTTCTCGAAACAGAAGCATGAGAAAGAAAATGATCGGCAGCTCACAGGAGAGATCTTTAAATGCTGGATGCAGATCAAAATAAGGGAAGCTGCATGCAAGGCTCACACAATAGGACAGACAGAAAACACCCCAACACTTCATTGTTAACACACCACGAAAGGGACAAAATTACTAATGGCTTGAAGTGCCAGGACAGGATTGCAATGAGTAAGGAACTTTGCTTCCTCTGATCAAGGCTTAAAAATTCCTGAGTTGTCTTAGTGCTCCTTAATTCAGTCACTTTGCTTATATTTTGCAGCTAGTTGCTCTGAAGTTTATTTGCTTTGCTGCTATGTACACATTAAAATTTGTGACTTTCTTTTGTCTTCCCATACATTTTTCATCTTCCTCCATCTCCACTTCTTTGCACTGTACAGGTAGTGTACATAGTGTCTGTGGAGGTAACACAAAAGTGGACAGCAAATTGCTTCAAAGTAGTCCTTTACAAGGCACTCTCCAGTAAAAGCAAGCAGCAGCAGGAGTAATGGCTATTAGGACACTTAGCTGGCTAGCACTGGAAAAAAGTTTGAGAGGCTGCATCCAAAGCTGGGCAACAAAGGTGGTGAAGGGCCTTGAGGGGGGAAGACGTATGAGGAGTGGCTGAGGTCACCGGGCCTGTTCAGCCTGGAGAAGAGGAGACTGAGGGGAGGCCTCATTGCAGTCTACAACTTCCTTGTTAGGGGAAGAAGAGGGGCAGGCACTGATCTCTTCTCTGTGGTGACCAGTGACAGGATCTGAGGGAATGGCCTTAAGTTGTCTCAGGGGAAGTTAAGGTTAGATATTAGAAAAAGGTTCTTCACCCAGAAGGTGGTTGGGTACTGCAATAAGCTCCCCAGAGGTCACAGCACCAAGCCTGACAGAGTTCAAGAAGCATTTGGAGAATACTATCAGGCACATGGTGTGACTCTTGGGGATGGTCCTGTGCAGGGCTAGGAATTTGACTCAATGAACCCTGTGGGTCCCTTCCAACTCAGCATATTCTGTGATTCTGTGACCATTCCTGGAATCCTAAATCAGTGCTAACAAATGTACAAATTGTGCATGAGGCCCCCACCTTTAGTAAGGAAAATGTAGACCCAGATGCAGAGTAAAATAGTAATGAACAGCTTTTCAGGAAATAAATACTTGTTACTCTTGATCTGTTCCTACTCTGAAACAGTGTTAATCAAAAGTACTTCATAGATGGACAAAGAAAAGAGTGATATGCCTCTTTATTGGTGTTTTGTGGAGCTGCCATCATTGGCCTGTATGGCTGAGGGAAGGTGTATCCCCACTCTAGTTACCAACATGTATAGACCTTTCTATACTTAGCACTGTGCTGAACATACTAATTGCCTGCCAAATAACAGTAAAAGGTTTGCAGACAACACATGAAGGCAGTGCCTGCTAAAAAGCACTGCTACAGACCCACAGAGATTATTTCCTGGAAAAGTATTTTTTTCCTCTAACAAAATCTCAGCGTTCTTCCTTTCATCCCATTATGTATTGGGAAGTTACAGCACCTCAGATAATATGTCTTTTAGAGTCTGACTTTATCCTAAAGAGAGAAGGCTATTAAAAATGAAGTGCTCTCTATGTTAGCAAGAGTCTGCTACTGAATGAGAGTTTCATTAGTTTTGAAACTGGAGAAGCATTGTGAGCCAAAGTCTTACATCCAACATCACCACAAAAATCACCAAATTTATATAAGGAATTAATGTGGTTCTCTCTTGTTAAGAAAATGGTGTTGTTTTCAAAAAGTTATCTGCCATTTCTACATCAAAAGCTATCTTTTGATTTATATTCTCTACACATTTGCATAGAAAAGAATCTCAGTTATCTTTTCTAAATCAGAATCCCTGGAGATGCAATCCCTCAGATGCAAAAGATTCAGCACATTATTTTCTCATTAGGTTGTTAGAGACCTCAGCAGAGATCCAGTTGACAGTCCAGTTCAAGGACATGGTGGGATGAGGCCACAAGAACCAAGAGAACTTGCTGATATCACTACAAGGCCACTCTTGAGTACCTTTAAAAGCTCATAGGAATAATGGGAAGTTCTTGAGTGCTGAAAGAAAGTAAATCTCAGTCCTGTGTTCAGGGAAGATAACATCACTCTGAACCCTGGGAAGGTGATAGTGCAAATCCTCCTAGAAGCCATTTCCAACCCTATGAAGGACAAGAAGGTGATTAGGATTAGTCAGGATGGAGTTTTGAAGGCAAAATCATGCCTAAAAAACCTGAAAGCCTTATGTGATGAAATGACTGGCTTTGTGGCTGAGGAGAGAGTGGTTGATGTACCAGAGCCTTGAGCACACCCATAAACCCTCACAGCCCTTACCAACCTCACCTGGGGTTTCCACTAACATCCCTAGGCCAAGGAGCTCTGTATAAGCACAACCTCAGGCCTTTAGCTCCTGCCTGTGCTGTCGGAACCCTGGTCTCCAGTTAAGCTATGCCAATCACAGACACCCTTGAACTGGATCCTCAGTCTGTGGAGTGACTTAACCTCAGTCCTATCTTGTCACTGCGGATGTGTCCAGCAATTGCTGGATGTGATCCTCACATAAGGATTGACTTTCTGACTTGACTTTGCACCTGTCTACTTAACATGATTTTGCCTTATAGTCTTGACTCTTGGTTTAACCTGGTTACTGTCTCTGGGGTTGCCTTGCTAAGGTCTTGCCTTGCCTTGCAGTGGGACTGGGATCAATGACATGTTGCCTCGTCCCTTAACTGCTTCCTTGCAAAGAGCTCTGAAAAGAAATGCAATTCAATTCGCTCAATTTTCATTAAAATAATATGATTCACCCAGGAACTTCAGTTCACCGCCTTCAAGTAATTTCCCTGGATTCAGGTATTGAAAACATAGTAAGTACTTTATAAGCAAGCAACAACAGGGAAGATTGAATTCCTGAGATATATTTTTATTTGCTACACATCAAAGTAGCATACTAAGACAGGAGTAGGACATAATGTCGATGCTATCTAGTCACTTTCTATAGTGTAGGTTCATCAGCAGGAACATTCTGGCCAAGTAACACATCAAGTTCCATCCATGTTCCTCCCTAGTATCTTTTACTTACTGAATAAAAGTGCACTGAAACATTTATAGTTTATAAAAACATAATTTCCCCTTACAGTAATTAAACACTAGGAGCATTTCACGTGGATTAATGCTAAAGAGTTGCCTCTATCTCATAATTTCTAGAACTCACCAAGGTCCCCAAACTTGGGCTTCAGTCGTTGTTTTCATATATGCTTTTATGAATAATAAGTAGTACCTGTGCATCAGCTTGCAAAATAAACTATTTTACTATGTAAAAATATAAGTATAACTATTACTTTGGCATGCATAAGCAAAATATAGTTTTCATTGTACATCCATATAGTGGTGAAAAAGCAAAAGTTCATGAATTGCCCCATGAAGCGCTACTAAGTATAAGCTCATCTTCTAAATTGCGCAGATAATATAATATTGGGAACTTCTGTGGAGTTTTGACTAACATCAGTGCTACCTACTAGGAATAGTGGGTTTTTACTTTCAGACTTATATCACAGAATCATAGAATCAACCAGGTTAAAAAAGACCTCTGAGATCATCAAGTCCAATGTTTGACCTAATACCACCTCACCTACTAGACTGTGGAATTTCCCTAGGAAGGCAAAATTATAAAATACATTGAAACATTCCTTTTAAAGTGACACAAAATGACTAATACAGTCATCACATCTTTCATGTAACTGCAGTAGCTTGTGGTATGTTTGCAAACAATAGAGATAATACTACTATTTATAAATATATATTTAGACTTTTAAATGCTACATTTAGATTGGGAAAACAAAATACTTATTTAAAATTGGAAAAGATAAAATTCTAAAACTATCAAAAATAACATATCTGTCTAATCCTAAATATTTTTTTAATGATCAAACAGTTAATACTGCTGTGAAGAAACCCTAAAATCCCAAAAAGCAACTCACATATAAAGTACTAATTTATAAACAATGGTTGTTTCATTTTAATCAAAACACATCCCACTTAAAAAGCATTATTTTATTAGTTTGGTAAAAGCTTAAACAAAACATCACTTTAGCAAATAATGAGCTGTGTTGCCATATACAAAAAGACAGATACTACAAATCAGTTATAAAGCCTGCAACTAATGAGTATGACTGATAAGTGAGGGACACTAGTGTATTGCAAATGGTACTGTATATCCTCTAAAGGCAGATCTGTATGGCAGATGGCTAACCACAAAAGTGAAAGACCAAAACCCAAAGTTTAAAGCCTCAGGTAATAAATTTCTTTGACCAAGGACACAAAACTCAGAAGTAAAGCTGTGATCATTTATCACTGTCAGCTCAGTACAGCACTAAGTGTCCAAGCAACCCTTCCAAAATTGTATCATATGCTCCAGTGCGGATAACTCTAAAACCTATTACCACCTCCCTACACCTAATTCTGTTAGATGTTCTTTGGGACGTCACAGAGAACATGCTGGGATGCTGTTATCCCCTTATGGGACACAGCCGTAGCTGCATACTATGGTCATCCACTTCTTTTTTCAGGTAATGTAGCGGGTCGATGCTGGCTGGACACCAGGTACTCATTAAAGCCACTCTCTCACTTCCCTGTACAACTGGACATAGGAGAGAAAATATAGCAAATGGTTCATGAGTTAAGGACTAGGAGAGATCACTCATCAATCACTGTCATGGGCAAAACAGACTCAAAGTAGGGATATTACTGAAATTAATAGCAGGAGAATGAGATGTAAAATAAATCTCAAAAACATCTTCCCCCCACCCCTCCCTCCTTCTCCATTTTCTACCTCCTGCCCATCCAGCAGTGACAGGGAGACAGGGAATGGGGGTTTTGGTCAGTTGTTGTTTCTGCCGCTGCTCAGGGAGAGGAGTCTTTCCCCTGCTCCCTGTGGGGTCCCTCCCATGGAATACAGTGTGCAAAACACTCTGACACAAGAGTTATTTCGGGATCATGAGTGGAGTTTATCCTGAATCCCACTTCTGTCATACCAAAAACTATCCAGGCTTGGAAGTGCTCAATGTAGCTTGTAGCAGTCAACCAAATATGCCACTTTGTAAAAGCATGGCATGACCAGTTGCTGAGTGTTACTCACAATAGTGGTCTACTCCTCTCAAAAGGGGTGGAACAAAATAAAAAAAAGTTCCGTAGAGAAGAGCTTGGAAAAAGGACAATATTGTGGGAACATTATGAAGATTGGCACACTGCAGGGTAGACAGAGCACAGAGTGCTCTTGAGTGGTTTTGAGCTTACTGGCTGGCTGTTCACTGCTGTAACAGTAAAAGTTGTCTGCTCAATGGATGTAGAGTTCAGGCAGCAAAACTACATTTGAAGTATACACAGACACCATGCAGTCACTTCTCCCCCCGAATCACTTCAGCTTTGGGTTACCTTCCCACCCTAAAAAAAGAACTGTAAGACTTTGGAAAGTAAGTCTGGAGTAAAACTCTCTTCATTTACACACAGTATCAAAGTCTTACTGCTACTAAATGAATTACATCCTTTTGTTTTGCATTCTTTACAGATAACCCAGGCAATCAATGGGTAAAAATAAGGGCTTTTATGCAGGTTTTAAAATAAGATATTAGACGACCTGGGTTTCAACAGCAGTTTTAGCTGCAGATTATAGGCAGGGAAATGAGACTACCTGGTATTTGTGATTGCCATACACCTACTAAATATCAGAAGAGATAGGGGGCCATATATTGATCTATTCAGATTTTAAAAATCAATAATCAAACTTAGCTTTGAGAAGAGATATAGTAAGTGCTAGAAGTAACTTAGAAGACACATAGGGATTTTTCGACATTTCCTGCAAGTGAAAAATTGCTATATCTGTTCAACAAATGATTAAATGAATGGCACTTAAAATAAGATACTTTTTAAAAACATATTCCACAATAATCAAAGAATATTCAAGCAAAGAATTTAGCAGGAATTAAACTAGTAAGACACAAAAACAGAATCAGAACAGTTTATTAATATATCTAATGACTATGCACTAAAAGCAAATTAAAACTTACTCTAAAAGCACCTCAAAAAAGGGTTTAACAAACTTTTATTCAGCAGTCTATTCTTTGACAAGCTCTTTAGAGGCTTGCCTGCTATTTTATATTGTAGGCAATAATCTGATATTTAAATGATCCTCTACTGGTCTTTCAACATTAATTTAGTATTCAATGGAGAGCTCTTCACAATCAATATACTTAGAGCCAGTTTGAAAAAGCTCAAGATAAATCCAAACAATCACCAGCAGTCAATTCCAACAAGAATTAATAATCCACCTCACATCCTAAGAAATTATAATTTCATATGTTTAAAATACACATAAAAATAAACAAACTATAGTACAGTAGTTGGAAGTCCACTGAAAATGTCTATTACAGATGGAGGAAAAGATTAGTCATGTACCACAATTAGTACCAGATGGATAATTAAGTGAAGTACAACAGGAATTCAAAGATTAGTGCAGGTAAAATATCCAGAACAAAGACAGTAAATAAATACTTAGAAATACTGCAAAATTATCTCACAGCAGAACAAAATGGATGGAAATTTTAAAATATCACTATATTAACTTCTATATTACTCATACTTAGGAGAAATATTCAAAACAAATCAACTGCCTTAAAGACTCAGACTGAAACAGGATGCCGACCAAGGTGGTTACAAAAATACCAAGACTGTCTAAGAAAATCCCTCACAGTTATAGACATGGCTGCAAGATGAATCCTGGATTCTAAACATCTCCCAAAAGTAATACTTTGTAGCACATAAATAATTTTTTTTGCTGTCCACATTTGCAATCTGTGTACTTGTCTTAACACCTTGATATTTGAAATACCAAAAATATTATATCCTGCCCTCCATTAAACAATCTCTTCTCCGCAATCCTTATTTTTCAAGGAAAATTAATGACCTTATATCCGCAACAGGAAAAGTGGAATAAAATTAGCAAATTACAGAGCTGTCAACCATCTTGCTCCGAATCATGTGACGGGGCACAGCAGTGCCTACTGGCTGGCAGGGAAAGGCAACTGGAGAAGGTGGTGCCCCACAAGGACATTGTCTTTGCCTCTGCTGCATGCCCCTCTCTTCGGTGAGCCCCAGGCATCCTGCCCAGATCCCATGCCAGAGTGGGTCCCCAGGCAAGTAAGAAATTACAGGCTGCACAAAAGAGCATGCAATACAGAAACTGCAAAGCGGGGGGGAAAAAAAGAGCAAAACAAAAGGGAGAGTAGGTGGAAAATGACTAAGTTTAATGTGCTGCATTTTGGACGAGGCACGCCTGTTTCTGCTGTTAAAAATAAACAAACAATTAAATACTCCAGATTTGTCTCCCATCTAGCATGTTTACGGCAGTTACAGGAAATTCTATCATATCATGGGAAATGTTTCCATAACTGAGGAAATGTATATCACATTTGAATAAAGGTGTTTTGGAAACAAGTTAACTGCATGTCTTTCAGCTTGCCTATGCTGTGCTCAGTTGCTAGTTTTTTGAGGAAGTACTTCAGCAGGGGACTATCAAAATAGTGTGTGATGTTAACTCAGATGTGTTGATTTCATCCTTAATTAGCGTCAGTGTGACCTAGGTCATGGCAAACATCTCCAAGCTTTAATGATGACGGGAAAATCCATTCACAAGCTAGAATCAAATTTCCTCTACGTTAAGAGAAACAAATCCATCTGGATTTTAAAGTGCAGGTATAGCAGTGTCAAGGTGGATGCAGAAAGGCCCCTTAGAAACTCTGAGATAGATGAGCAGAAACAGATTTTGCTTTCCTTCTTTCTCTGCTGCTTTCAAAGGCTGTCAAAGGCAATCACCATCAACACTTGCAGCATGGGGAGGGAGCCAAAAACCTTTATGAGAATTGTCAGGTGAGGAACATAATATTGATCTCAGAAACACTGGCACCAGAGGATACTTGCAGCTCCTTCTGACTTTGTAATCTACATAGTAGCCTTTACTTCTGCTTCAACAGCACACTTAAGACCCTAAAGTACTTTCTGGCCTTGGACAAGTAAGAGTTATAATGATTTCCAGGCTCATCTGATGATACAATACACCTCATGTTCCAGGTGAAAAGTAATTAAATTCCCTACAGTGCAGGTAGAGACAACAAACAAATCACAATCAGAAAACCTATTAAGTTATATTGATTTTTTGAAAACTTTAAAAAGGATGATTTTTTTTATGTACCATATGAAAGATCCTAAAAATATATAATGATATTCATCAGATCTGTTGAGAATAGACAAGAAAATGGCCAAGTAAAATATGTTCTTTTCCACTTCAGATCTGAGCTTTATCCTTTGCAATAACTGTCCTCATACTACAAACATTATATAGGATGTTTGAGATCAAACTGTATGACCCCAAATGTTAAAATAAGCATTTAACCAATAGGAAGATTGAATAAATGGAGGCATATAGCATAAAGATGGTATTTGAAAGGACTTCAAATAAATCAACAGGACTTCAAGAGTCAAAGCCAGAGAGACATAGGTCAGCTCTCCTGAATCCCAAAGCAACATACCGTGGTATTTTGGCACTGATGAAATGTTATCACTGCTCTAACTTTGGAATTTTAAAACAGTTACATAACTGAACACAGCTTTGGATTTATTTTCTTTTTTTTATCCATCTCAACAAACTTCTAAAAAAACAGAACAGAATTAACTTCTGTAAAATGTCTTTTAATTCGATTCTCTACAATACTGTAGGGAAAAGGGAAAACCAAACCACCCAAAAAACAGAACAGGCAGGGCTGGCTGTCACAGTATAGTACTAATGATATTTGTTGTACTATTTCCAAAAGCTTACTTATGTAAATGTAACAGTGCAGGAGACTTACCAACTATTAAAATATCTAGGTATTTAAAAAGAAATTATTTTTCCATGTACACTGAGGTTTAGCACTGTCCCTTAACACAGCTATCTCCACCACCCTAAAATGCTGAAAGTGGCAGTAAAAGAAATATTAATAGCCACAGTCTTAATACTTGTAGGAGTTATTTACCCTACTTGCTCGTCCAAGCCTATTCTGCACCTCCAGACAGTCTGACTTTCAGAGGCAGTGCTATGTTCATGTGGTCTGTGTTTTAAGCTATGACTAATCAAACTTTATGGCCTGTTGCTCACATCATGGCAAAGTACATGAACTTGATGAAGAAACAGAACTTGAGGAAAGAAGATTTCTATACTTGAATTCAGGCTTATAAAAAGGTCCTGTGATATTTAGATGTGTTTAATTCCAGCCAGACTCACTGAACCAAAATGGAAGGTACTTTAATGCAAACCTAGCAAAAAAACCCTTGCTAACTACAGCTGCAACACAACAGTATAATCCGCAAACTTTGATTTGCTACTAAATTAATGTGTAGAAGAGGGGGAAAAATACATTTATCTATATCATGTAGATTTTATATATATAATTTTGCATATTATATATATACACACATATATGCAGTGATGCTGTCAAGACCTCGTATAATGGAAAACATTTCATCACCATAAAACTGCTGAATACCACAGAATATACCACAAACTTTCCCTGAAAAATACTGGAACTATCTCATATCCATAATATGAACAGATTTGCAATCCTGAGCTCAAGAAAATATGTATGAGTTTTGAGCCATACACACTGCAGCTCTGCTTTGATCCATGTCTTGAGTACTTGTTAAGGGTAGACTCTAATATGTGAAACATAACACCCCTTTGAGCCACTGCTTATTGCTCTTTTGTGAACTGACTTTGTCAGGATGAAGTACAATGTCCATAATGCATTCTGAAAATTTTCTTATCAGCAGCTATACAATTATCATTCCCTTCTTTTGGCATCCAGTTAGTGAGAGAGTAACTGCATTATCATTCAGATACACTGTAATTTTTCTTTTTTTTTTTTTTTTTCTTTTTTCTAATTCACGTCCATTTATACGTCCTTCTGATGAATACATGTTTTAAAGAGGAATAGAGTAATCCTATTAAAAACAGAAATATAAAATTTTTCCTCCTGGTCTAGAAAGGATTCTCTGCCTGCTCCTAAGTACAGATTTTCTTTTCCTACATCCCTATTAGTATGGGTATAGAAGAATATTTTTTTTTAATATTTAGCTTCACAACTCTTAAATGAGAATTGTTAAAAAAAAACTATCAAAAAAACCCCCGCAGTAAGCAATAGCCCTGCCGAAACAATCCCAACTGCTCAAGTTTTAGCACAATACAGTATAACCATAGCCAGTGTTTTCTCCTTTAGAATTATTTTTAGTAGAAGCAGACCTCAACATTTTATCTTCTGACATGAAAAGTGAATATATTTATTTCTCTTACTTCACCCTAATAAATGCATAACAGTTCTTTTGAACCTCCTTCTGAAACTACAGAATAATGTGCATTTTGTTAAGCAAAATGTTCTGAGTCTTCACCTCAGAACTGCATGGGTAAGGTCACAGATTTTTAATTTCCTTCACTAGTAACATTTCAGCTAATTTGTGCTTGCCTTGAGCATCAGGCTTGCCATTTTTTCCTCTTTATTCAGGGTCATCAGAATTTACATGACCTACTTCCTTACTAAACAAGCATGCTATGAAGTATTAATGGATTTTCTGTCTTATAGACTGTGCTTTCATATTGTGTAAGGAAAAACTTTCAGATCAGAGAAAAGCAACAAGGAAGATCAAAGGTATAGAATGGCTTCTAAGTAAGGAAAGATAAATAATTTTCAATCCTCCAGCCTGGAAAGAAATTACAGGAGAGGTGTGACAGAGGTTTATAATATCATAAATGATCTGAAGAGGGTGAACTGAGCTCAACTGTTCAGCCTTTTTCAGTGTAAGAATTTGGGGGATGCAAACAGATGACAGGTTTGAAACAAGCAAAAAATTATACAATGCAGTTAAGCTGCTGAATGCTTTGTCACAAGAAGCTGAGAAGCATGATACAGTATACTGAAGGATTAAAAAAAAAAAAAATCCTGAAATTAAAATTTTAAAAAGGCCCAGCTAGGTTGGAAAAAAACCCTATGAAACAAGTTTGTAAGAAACAATAAATAAGAAATAAGCAAAAATGGATTTCAAACAAAGGTGTGAGGGAAGTAGAAAGAAGAAATAAATCATCGGAGAAAACTTTCAGCAATTCATAAGGAAAAAATTGAATTCAGAAGGCTAAAATAAAATGGCAGACTTCACAGATAACAGAACGTGTAAGGTTAGAAGGGACTACAGTGGGTCATCTGGTTTAAATTCTCTGTTTGAGCAGGGTCATCCTAGAGCACATGGCACAGGACTTGCATACAGACAGTTCTTGAATATCTCCAGACTTCTGACTTTGCTAGTTAATCCTCAATACAATCCAAAGGGTGCCACTTTCAGAGCTATCAGCATGATGGCCCATAGTCCTAGCTTTCAAGAGGGGAGGATTTATTTTTATTTCTATAGTGCAAAAGAAGCACATTTAACTGCACCCCCTGCAACTGCAAAAGAGGATCACAGATACAGAGAAGCACCATCTTGAAACAGTTAAGTTCAACTCTTGCCCTACCTCTTAGCTCCTCAGTTCTCTGAGATACCCCAATATGTTTCACATCTAATCATGCCAATTGAGCCTAGCACGACAGAGAATCTGAACACCACTATCTTCCGTGTGCTGTTTTCACAAACTAACAGGTACTACAAACTTTTAATAAGAACAGAATGAACCATTTCAGATATTTTAGGGATGGAAAGAGCATTCACTACTGTAAATCCCTTTTCAAAAGCTGTATTATTTCAATCTTTCTCAAAAATTTATAACAACCCTTCTGGCTTGACTCTAACCCTGAGCTCCCCTCTGCTCTTTACCCTTACATTTCTTTCAGTGACGGTGAAGAGGAAAAAACTGTACACCACCACCTGAATGCTCAATGTGTCTCTAAGGACAGTATCCTCTGCTCTGGCAGTTGGCATCAGAAAGGCCTTTCTTTTCTCTCGGCACCCCTCGAGTGACTTCCTGCAGCAGTCCTTCACTGTCAGGTATAATTTCTGTTCAGTAATTACGGAGCAGCATTTCCACACTTATTCTTTTTTTAACTCAGGTATTATTGTAGTTGCCTGGAACTCTGACAATGATCAGCAAAGGTATAGTGAAAAATCAATTACCTCATCGTGCAGTAATACATATGCCTGCAACTCCCAGAAGGAGATAATAAAGTTCTACATTTTCTCATGATAACCATGTCTTATGGATTCAGGCTTACCAAATCCCACATGTGAATACGAAGGGAAGAGATGCCCAGCAAAGAAACTGCCCTAATGTTATACTCTGTAAAGATATAAAAATCTAGTCCTCATCAAGATCACAAAAAAAACCCCACAGTTCCTACACAAAAGTTATAATGCTGTTTACAAATATATGGAATTCTATTTGAAAATAAGTGGCTCTGGTTTATGTTGGAGGTTGCTGAACCTCGTAGTCTGACGGAGGCAAAGCTGCTACAGCACCACATTTCCGCATCCATCCAGTGGTGAGGTGTATGGGCACACCTGCATACAACGCATATATGCATATACGCAAAGCCAATCACACAGAACAACTCAGACAGAAAAAAACAAGCAAACAAACAAACAAACAAAAACCACACACCAAACACAAGACCAACACAGCACTTGGGCATCAGCTTTCTGATCCTGCTCCTCTCACTGACTGACCAGGATGAAACCAAATTAGTACAAAACACATACACAGATACATTATATATCCCTCCAGCAATCTGTTCAAAAACCAGACTCTGGATCACCCATCCTCCTGCACAAACAGATCTGTCTCTGGTCCAGCTTGGACTACCTGCTACCTCCAGCAGTCAAGCCACACAGCCTCTGGCCTCTCCAGTATCCACCCTAGGCTTACACCCTCATCTCCCACTCACCAGCTAGTGTGGCCTGACCAGTGATCACCCATGAGACATACATCCACAAAATATGTATGCAGTGCAGTCTTTCCAGCTGCCCCAGCTCTTGAGCCCCTCTGAGTACCAACTGGCACTTAGACCTCTCCATTCTCTCCAGCTGCTCCAACACAGACACCTGGGACCCTGTGATTGGTTTCCATTCCACAGTCCCCTCACACACATAGACACGTACATGAATACAGAATAGGTGTGTCCCTTCATCGAGCTAGGAACAGAGGTTGATAAACAGGCAGTGCAGGTCAGGGATAGGGCATAACCAGATAACTGTACTGACCAGCAGCCCCTTTTATTGCCTTATTCCATAATTCTCTCTCACCTGTGCCTCCTCCAAACCACTATGATCCCCCCTCCCCTCACCTTTGGTTCCTCCCCTAAATATCCCATCCTAGGTCTTGCAGCAATCCAAAAAAAGCTCTATCCCTGCATCCGCTAATGAGGCCCACAGCCTACTGGGAGTGACCCTCTCCATCTGTAGAGTGAGCTAGAGAGCCGTTCCCATTGACTCACCTGGCTGCTGGTTGTCACTCCTAGACACTGGGGCTAATGTCTGGGCTGTGACAGCCCAGCAAGGATCTTGGTCTGGGTATTCGATTTGCTCTGAGTAGTTTACTGGGGTTCCTCTGTCACTGTTTCCCTGCTCCTTTGTAGTTTTGCAGATTAGCTTTTAATCAACTCTGACCTAACAGCTGATCCAATCTAAGTCAGTGGAGTTTGGAAAGCACAGACAATGGACATCAGCAGCAGGTTGAGGCAAGGAAAATATCCAAATCTCTTGTGAAAGCAAGGGCACATTTTTTCCAGAGAGGACCAGCTGGTTGCAGCTGCAATGATTAGCTCAATAACAGAATGAGGACTGTAGCCACTGCTGGGGCTGCTCCAGCAGGGCTGAGCATGGCTCTCCAGCACACCTGCTGCTGCCTAACTATGGTCTCCACCTATAAGAGGAGGGAAAGTAGCAGAGCTTTGCAACTGGAGATCTATCAGCATCAGTCTCTCATCCAAGACCTTCAGCAGGTGATTCAAATGCAGAGCTGCGTTTAACACCGACTCTGCTGAGGAAAGGAGTCTTGCAAAGTGGGATCTTTATTTTTACTCTGCTCTAACCTAGAGGACTGAAAAAGTCCAGGACTGATGACATAAGTAAGTCCAGGGAGAATAGGGTACATGTTCACAAAAGGTTAGTGCTTGCTCCCCCACTGTCCCAGCGAGGCCAGCTATGCTTGTGTTCAACCCTTGGATTTGACTTAGGAATATTTTTAGCAAATGCAGCTGAATTTCAGCAAAAGCTGAAATAATGTAGTTGAGATAAAATAGCTAGATTATGATTTAAGGGACTATGTCTCTACCACGTACATAAGATTCTGAAGTGACTTGGTCAATACTGATTAGAAAGGGAATCATCTCTGCATTCAGAGGTCATCAGTGTAGCATCAATAAACTGATGTGAGAAAGTTCCAAATACCCAAGGAAAACATTCGCTGTCTAAGTGACTAGATAGCAGAAAAAAAAAAAAAAAAAGGTGTCATCACTAATGACTGCAAAGAAAACAAATATGAACAGCAAATAAAGCAAACTCTTAAGCAAATAATAGAGAACCTTATTAAAGGTGCCTTATTGCCCACATTTCAACTTTTCAGTATTCTACTTCCTGTTTCTTAGCATTTATGCTTTGGTCTCCTTTTTTTGCACAGATAATTTAATGTGTTTCTTCTCTGTCTCCTTATCTTTTTTGCTGCACGTTCTTTTTTATACATTGTGACCATTTCTGCTCTTTTAAGACTTTCAAATTGTTATCCTATGCTTATTTTAATAAGAAGTGTGTTTGGGGGTGGTGGTGCAAGACAAGCCCTAAGGATCTTAACCAACCGAAGTGGATTTGATGTTATGAAATTAATTAAATATGATAAATGAGTGGATCTAAATAGAATGTTAGGGAAAAAGACCCGGAGTTGGAATGCCACCACTTCACTGCCCTGTTAGACTCAGAGGACACTGTCACTACAGCAACAGCCTCTCCGGGTGTCACACAGGGAGCACACCATCTCCTCTCTCCGTTCCTGCCCGCTGGCCTGTGTGAGTTGGCTGGAGAAGGCAGACCGCCTGGGAGCATTGCTCATTGTCACTATGGGTTGTTCTTTCCACAGGCTAAATTTTAATGACTCTTTCCACAGGCCAAGCACTGTGCAAGCATCCAAAAAGTCTCTCACAGAAAGAAAGAGTGCATGAAGGTCAGCATCACTCAGCATTCAGAGACCACCAGGAAAACCCCAGTAGACTTCCATCAGAGGCTAAAACTCCATCCATCATATACATACAAAAGGAAACAGGATTATTGCACACCTCATATTTGCATTCAGAATGTGAAGCTCTCTCACACAAGCTACTGCAAACCTCCTTGAATAATCCCAGCAGTGTTACTAAAAGTACGTATGTGAGTAAATGCTCATCAGGATGCAGTCTTGTCTCAAAAACATTTGGGCAAGATCTCATCTCCAAGAGTCTTTGGACAAAGTGCGGCAAATAATGCTGGTAAACAGGATGGACAAATCCTGCTGTGGTTAGCCTGAACAAATGTTTCTGTGATAGAGATGCTGCTAAACTAAGATCACACAGAGTGAGAGAAAGAAGATTATTCAAATGTGGCCCTTAGAAATCTCTTAGACAAATGAGCAAATCTCTTCAGAGCAAAACTTGGTTTATCTCTTCAGAGCAAAACCCAGTTTTGGCTTCTAAAAGACAAAAGTGTGTCTATGTTGAGGAAGTCAAGATCTCCTGCTTCAGAGATCAGCTATTCATTTCCATGGGAACTGACTGAAACAATTTCCCCTAGTTTAAAATTGATCCAATGAACTTTTAAGTTCCTCTTTTCATCCTCTTCTGTAGTAGCACATAGTGGCAACAATTGTTAGGAGGACAGGCACTGGGGTCTTGAATAGCTACTATTTTGCAAGCAGGAAGTCTTACCACTGATCAGATCAATGAAACTAATCATTCTTGCTTAGAAGAGGGAAAATTTTCTCTGGGTCAGATTGATAAGTATTGATAAGGATGTGGAGGGCAACAGCTCCCTTCTTCAGCACTGAGAACAAACATGAGGTGGGATTCCTTAGTGTGATTTTGCTCAGGTGTTTGTTTCTTGTCCTGCTGAGGCCTCAGTCACTGAGCACCTATCAGTCTTAGTGCTGGGCATTCACAAGCTGTTGAATCTTCTGCAGAACTATTCTGTTTCACATCGATAAGTTCTTATTTATTTGTTAAAACAGTGTAGAGGGCTGTGGATTAACTGTGCTATTGTATATCTAAAAACACAGAAAGTGGCCTAATGTTCAGATTCAGACACCTCTGCACATCTAGTGTTTCCAGAGCAGCATAAGTGCTTTCACACAGCCTGAACTCCCAGTGCCTGTGAACCTCTCAGTACAGAGCCAGCTTGATTACTTCCAACCTGCATTCTTATGGCTTCTGAGCTGACAGACTGCCACACATCTGTGAGAAAATACAAAGGGACAAAGAAAATAAAGAAAATAAAACTGTAAATAGATTAATGAACATAACTTTATGTCTGATAAGCCACAGCCTATGCTGCAATCAAAACTGAAACATACAGAATAAAACCAGTTAACAGGGGAGGAGCCAAACACCACTTGTAACTAATACTGTCCCACTCAGGTAAGAGCTAGGAGAGTCCAGGCAGGTGACCTTTGCAGCAAATATGCAGCATACAGTCTTTAGTAAACCCAGAACCAGTCTAAACTGACAGCAGATAAACATGATTTATTACACATAACTAGTGAGAGGCACGGAAGAGACATGATTCCTCCTCAGGCCCACACAGAACAAATAAAGATGCCATTCACTGGGCGTGCAGGAACACATGTACCTTGAGAGGGGAAAGAACATGCAGAGCAATTATCAAAGGTGCAATCTCTGTAGAGAATTAGGAATTCATAGATGAACAGAATCGCTGAGGTTAGAGGAGACTTAAAAGATCAGCCAGTCCAACCCTCCACCTAACACTTTGGCTGTAAACCCTAATCCGCTAAACTGTTATCATCCAGCACCAGATCCAGATTTACTTCTGGGTTTGCAGAAGATGTCTTCCAGCTGTGTACCTGCTGGTAAACCAGAGTAGAAGGCAGTTTCAAGCTCCATGAGCATCCCTTCTGTATAGCTATTATTTTGCTCACTAGCACAGTTTCAGTCAAGGTCAACCAATATTTTCCCAGAGCCTTGACATGTTTTAGGGGACAGAATATGTCAGGGCTTATTTGGAGAAGGTTGACACCTGACAACCATGTTTGGAGAAGGAAGAAGAGGTGGGAGATTAGGAAGGTAAACAAAAGCTGTGCTCCAGGACCTTTTCCCAGCAGCAGAGCTGTAGCTACTTAGAAAAAAAAACACAACACGTAGAAGAAGTTTACCTTCTTTGTGTCTGGCCTCCACATACTTATTTGGGAGCATTACCTGATTCCACCACACATAGAACCAACAAGATTGGCACTTAGAGGCTGTAGTTAAGGCAGTTCTGTTATACTGAAACACACGGAGGATCAATGCATGCAGAGTCAGTTGAGGGAAACAAGGGCTATCCAGGGACTCCCATGACCAAGCACTGACAGGAATGCACAGTACAAATTCTGGAAGATGATTGGAAGAGGAATGACTTCTGCTTGACCAGCAGCTTAGCACTGGGGGATGGTAGGGTCTTAGAGGACAAATAGAAAGACCACATCCCACTGCAAGTGTCTACAAATGGGGGTTTGAACCACTGCAAGGGAGGCATCTCAGCTGGATTCTGAATTGCCACAGGCTTCCCTACACAACAGGTGTTTGTGCTCCTGATCCCTCTGACTTTGTACTACACTAAAAGTGGCTCACAGGATGAGGAAATGTATCCACATATTGATAGTGAAAAACATTTTTGTTCAACTGAATTCTTCAACATAACATGTAGGGTTCGATGATAACTCTACGAGTACATAAAATGACAAAGCATCATGTCTAGTGTGAATATCACACTAGTCAGAATTTAATGCTTCAGCTGCAATAAGAGGAGAAGTAAGTTACAATAAATTTGACAAATCATACCAAGCTGTAAAAGTACTATGCAACTGAAAAGGCTGGGCAATGTCTGTGAAAATGGAAAGGAATCAGCAAAACTAGCTCAGTTGAAGTAATTACGATTCTTTACTCACGAAAAATTGTCTGGACAGACAGCACTGCAAAATTCTGAATGCACGGATTTAACCTTTCACTGGAAAGTTATTTATATTGTCATCCTTCAACGGATATGGAAAGCAACCCCCTTGCAAAAGGTATGCTGTATGAGTGAGAGTTTGGTTGCTGCTCCAGCCTAGAAGTACTGGAATGTCCAAACACCTGTTTAATTTTTTTACGTTTTTGGAGGTATAGCAGCCTCGAGATTGAGTATTCTGACATAGGCATTTTATAATTTCATGAATATATTGAAGTACTGGGTACTTGTTCAACAAATTAATTCATATTTTGGAAAATTAAATTTTCTAAAAGAAATTGTCATTTTTAGGATAATAAATGCAAGCAAAAGCAGTATAAAAGTGATAAAAAAATAGAGATGAAATTCATTGCTGTTAAAAATATTAACTTAAATGGAGTTGACACAAATGTCCATCTGACGCTTTCAGTAAAGCTTAAGAATCAGTGCTAACTGGAGATGTTTCCATGATGTTTTTCTTCCATGCTCTGATGATTTCCTACACATCTCACCAGAACTATTTTCTATGCATTTCTTAGACGCTGATTTTGGACTCCAGGTAAATGCTGCTTTTGAAAACCCACAACTGCCTGCACACATGATTTCATATCACAATGCACTTCTAAGACTTTGCTGAATCTTCCATCATATTAAGTATTACAGGTCTTCCCTTTACAGCCTTAGAGACTTTATGGAAGATGTTCACGTTCTCCATGTTAATGCTTCAATACTCTGAAACACAATTATGTATTCTCCTTTGTATCTACACTCTTGTAGGCAAGTGGGCTCTTCATAAGCATATCCAAACTGTACAGATTGCCTTAAAAAATCAGTGAAACCCAAAGTACATCCACTGATTGTGAAAATTAATTAAAAACCACAACAGATGGCTTTTTAGTATCTGCCTAGATTTAAGCTTAAAATCAAGAGTAAAGAAACGTGCAATAATAAAAACTATGACTAATGCATTTTGCTATGCAGGACATAGCATTCCTCTCTCTAACTGGCTTGCAGCTTGCTGTACAACATGGTGAGCTAGACTGCTGCCAGGGTGGGGACAGCAAAGGGAAAAAGGCACCAGGTGGGGACACTGGCAGCTGCTGCTGCAAGGAGTACAGCCTCCCTCCTTCCACGGTAGTCACTGCCTTCCATATCTGCAGCAGGGACAACAGCAACTCATGTCATGTAACTGTGCAACAGAAAGCAAGAGCTGCTTAAGCTGCATTACCTTCAGGAATAATTGTTCCCTATCTATTTCAAAAAAAGGTATTCAAGGAAGAAGGATATTTTCAATCCACACTAACAGCTTTTAGCCTTTCAGACTACTAAAATTCCTATGTGCTTCAGACTTTCACTGTGCAGCTATACAGCCTCAGGGGTTATAGAGCAATGAATAGACTTGAAGACATGGTCTTTTTTCCCAGACTTTTTTTAATAAACGTGATATTTTTCTTACACTGTGTGATAACAGCATAAACCAATTTCTATTTCTGAGCCCTAGAGCTGCACATTTTCTTCTTTTATTAGCCAGTGAATGCTGATGCTTTTTATTTTTATTTTGCTGCTATGCCACTCTATTAAATAAAACATTTTTCATAAACAGCTGTGAAAGATATTCAGTTAACAGATGAGTTTAAATCAGTGGTCTAAATATAAGGTATATGTTGCATGTGGATTAGAACATCTAAATTTATATAACTGATGATATATCGAAGAGGTCCATCTTTGAAAATCCTCCTTCACATCTGATTATGAACTTTTGGTATAATTGGTTTCAAGATTTGTAGTGACTAAGAAATTAGTAATTATTTTTTTTTAATAAAACAACATTCCCTTTTTCAATCCACTGTTGTTTGGTTCATTTGCTTTTTTTTCTTGAATAGGCCATAGCCATTTATTTTTTATTTTGTAACAGGAGATCTCAGCCTAGCTGATGGCAAATGCTCAAGATCTTGTGGATGTAGCCTTGGAATTGTCCAATTCAAACATTCCTGAAAATAAATTTTTCACTTAGCATTTGGGTTTTGCCCACCAGGACAGAAAATATCTTAAGAATTACCCAGGCCAACAGATCACACAAACAAAGGCTTTCATACAAGTTCTTACAAATTGTTTCTTTTCATATATGCATTCTTGAACAGAGTCCAAAACCAATATAAAATTGTATGTATGTACACATGCATTCTGCCTAGTTGCAATGTTATGCCTCTAAAAGGGACTCCTTTTACAGTGTTGCAAGAAGGTGCCAAAAAAAATCCCCTAAGAAAGTTTGTAGTGATTTAGCTAAAGTTTGGAATACACTTAGCCACAGCTCACAGAAACAGATTACAAGAGCAATGAAGTTGCCTATTGAGAAAGTAAAACTAAAAGACTAAAAAATATCACACTCCTCACATAAAACATAGGGGAAAAGAAAAATGGAAGCTTATAGGATGTTTAATTATTTTGGTTAGCTCTTTTTTTAACAAATTGAGAACAAAATTACTTCTAATGATAATATCAAGCCATTATGAGATCAGAATGGCTGAGCAGTTGATAGCAGAGCAGGAAAAACACAAATATTTGATTAGAATCTGTTCTGGTTTAGGGAAAAACAGGTTATGTGTTTATAGCAAGAGATGGCAGTTAAATACTTTCCATTCCAGAAATAACTAGAAGAGATGTTAAAGTCGTGAAAGTCTTCTGAGCCAAATGCCTTAACACCATAATTTGACTTATGTTCTCTTACAGCAGCCCTGAAGCAGACAGAGCAACATCCCCTGCTTGGCAGTAGAATCATCACATGGAAAGAGGGGGCAGAGTCCCAGGTTCAAGACCGTGTGCCTTGTAAAGGTTAGGATTAAAATTTTCAACAGAAAAAAAACCCCAAAACCTACATACACTGTTATTTTTTCATAAACCGAAGCTGGAACACAGGACTCTTTTTCCCCCTCCCTGTCACAGATCCCACAGCTGTGCATTAAATTCCCCACAGAACTGCCTTGGGAGACTAACTGGGTATTTTACTGTAGATTCTGTGTCTCCGTGCTGAGCACACAGCACACTAACCCCTTTGTAGACCTGGCCCCCTATTAGCATTTGGCACTGCTGCAGCTGCTCCTGGCATGCTCCTCTAAGGCTAATGCCTACGCTGCAAGAAAGATGATGATGAAGCACAAGTGAGGACTCAAAAAACAACTAGGAAGGTGATGAAAGGCTTACCTAGTGCAAAAGCAGGCAACTCATTTATTTTACTGACAAAAAGGTTATGAGGCAAATTCATGATAGTCTAGAAGCACTCTCAAGGGAGACACAGAAATTGGATACTATTGGGTCTGTCAGCCTACTGGCCAAAAAAATGAGATCCAGAAGCTGAATGTCAAGGCTAGACAAATTCCTGCTAGGAAAGATGAACAAAATTTCAACATTGACAGTCAACAACAATGGAAAAAACATGAAGGCTTGTGGAAGCGCATCTCCATCACTGCTAATTTTTAAACCAAAGCGCGTTCCCTCTTCCAGAAAGACATGCATAGGTCAAACAGAGACTAGTTGACGTAACCAGCAGAGAGTTTATGGAAGGATTCTCTATCCCAGCAGAAGGCTTTTATCTCCATATCTCTCACTGTAACCAACATTGGGTAATCAAGACCATCCTAAGCCTTTCAGCCTTAGTGAAGCCACTTTTTGGATGTAAAATCTAACAGAGGACAACAAAAGGAATAAAAAAACCCAGTAAGATAGGCTCTGCCAAATCTCAGTGCTTCTGAACGGCGATTTTTCTCTACCAATAGGCAGGCTGAAGCTATGATAAACTTTCAAAATGCCATGTGTTGCCAATCAGAGTCTTTGAAAAATGCTGAAGAATTGAAGAGGGTCCAGCAGAGGGCTATCAAAGGCATTATATGGCAGGAGAACCTGACATAAGAAAACAAGGCTGAAAGAATGTTTGTTCGGGCAAGAGAACAGAAAGTTCAGAGAAGATATAATCAAAGTCTTGCAATACATAGACACTAATTATAAAGGAGATACAGGTACTCTTTACAGAAGGATACTTGCTATATATACGAGGTTTATATGTTATATCAACTTGAGGTATACCATTGACAAATGTTATTTGTCTTTTTTAATGTAATCCTTATCTCTAATCTAAGACCTTATTTGTGGTCTCGCTTTTCAAAAGCAAAGAACACAAAACAAACGTTTTTTGCTTACACTCCAAAGTATAAACAATAGTAATCTAAGAGTGCACAGAGGGCAAATGAAATGAAATGAGATAGTGTCATTTAGTCCCTTCCACACAGTCACAAGAATGCAGTGCACTCAGTACTTCCAGTAACTGCCAAGCTATTGATAACATTTAACACATTTTAAAAAGACAGAATAGAAAACTGAGAACAACCTGGAAATTAAATACTCTTAACAAATTAACAAATTGCTGAAAGACTTCCACTCTTTCTGAATGAAACTGGAAGTTACAGAAGAGATAAAAGACACTAATGGTACATCACAGACCATAATTTATTTCTTTCAATTCTGTAGACATGAGGTGTCTAAAGATGTTATAACATCTTCTGAAAGTGCTGGTTTAGGTTCATCAAATGTTAACAGTCTAGAAAGATAGGCAAAAAAAGTAAATAATTTTTGCAAACAGCAACTTAAACCCAAAATAGTTATAGAGAAGGAGTGGCAAACATTAATACTGCTTTAGCAGTATATCCATGCCCACCATAAAAGCCACAAGTTGACATAAAACCAAGAATAACATTCTCCCTAATTTATTCCACTACAAATATCAATACTGAATTATTAAAAAAAAGTATTACTGAATTATTAAAATACTATAGACGACCACAGTTCTTGCTTAACATACAGTGCAACTTTGCAACCTCCACAAAAAAAACCACAACTACTCCAAATCAGCAAGAGAAAAACAAACCTACTTTTCTCACAATTTAAGATTTCTACAGAGAATTACATCTTAGATCATATTTTGTTTTGATTACCATACTCCATAGAACATAGATGTGCAGCCATGTCTGGAAAAAAAATGTATTTTCCTGAACAACAATTTACAGGCAGGACTTCTGTAAAATCACTGCAATTTCAAAGTTATCCTTTGAGGTACAATGTTTTCCAAAGTAAGTCTGAAGTAACTTATAAGATAAGTAGAAACTATTAATTGCTTCATTCTTAATGCTATTCACAGTAAACAGTATGATGCCTGTCTTTCTTGTTCTAATAATATGTTTATAAAAATGTGTTTACTTCAAGGTTTCAGTAGTCTTTTGATGCAAAACTTAAAATAACTGTTTCTCTAAGATTGCATAACTATATCAAAAAGCCAAATCCAAGTATTTGTTTTTCAAAATGAAATCTAAATTTTTCAAAAAAAACACAGATTTCTATCAATGACAGCTGAGATTGCCACAATACTACAATTAAAACTGTAATATTTAACCATTTAAAAGATTTTCTGCAAAAGTGTGAGGAAAAACAACTCCTAATATTTGGACTTCTACATATTATTAATCTGCACTATGTCACATAGCAGATTATCAGATTTGAGTTACAATCCAAAACCCAACTGCAAACACAGATGGCTTCCCTAAATGTCATAGAGTCTGGAGTCAGCCAGTCTCCTTCAATCATTGGGCCCAATCAGGACAAGGCTCTAAAATTCCTATTGATGGCTGAAAATTAAAGAAGGAGAAGAAGACCTATAGTAGACTTGGAGAGGGTAATGTCTTCACAGCAGACCTTTAACCCAGCAGACCTCAGGGTATTCAAAGGAACAATGTTCTTTTTTTGAATCAAATATAACACTTTGATGCCTGGATAAAATCCTTGGTCTTGCAAGCTATGTTTTAAAGAGATGAGGAGAGGAACGAAGTGCTTTAAAAAACAGAGGATAATGCACTTACCACAATACACCTACATCACATAGTTTTTTAAGCAAGTAAGTTTTTACACTGGTGAGAGTTACTAGGATGTAGATTCTACAACTTAAGTGTTCAATCCAGCAAGACATAACATTACTGACACCCTCATTTTAGCAAGTAAATTACCTCTAAATTAGCAATTCAGAAGTGAAGACAGAAATAAGTTTATACTCCCAAGCACCCACTAAGGCACTCCTGGCTCATTTACCAGGCTATTCAGCATACAATTAATCATTAATTCCACAAAGCACCTACCTGCCAAACCAAGTGTTCCTTTACAACAGCTGTACCCGATAGACAGACGCTCAGCACAATCGTATGAGATGCAGAGGTCAAGACGCTGGCAACTATAGCGTCTCTCATGTTGAAGGGCAGCATGGTATACACCACAAAAATAATGAACAAGAAAAATGATACCTGTGCAAGACAGAAAGAAAAAACAAAAAAGCATGTCAATATTACTTTGTAATAACATTAAAGAAATAGCACTTAATTTTGAAGTCTCTTCAGCATATTTACACAACATTTTTTTACAGTGAAGTTATTCTAAACCACTGAAGAAAATTGATTTAGGAAAAATTAATTTCTAAAATGTTGGAAAATTTACATTATACTGGATTTAAGAAGTGCAGTTGCAAGATACTATATCATGGTTTCAGACCTACACAATACTCCAAACTTTTCAAATTTAACTTCAAATTTATCTTTTCAAATTTTATCTTTATTAACACCTTGTTTACAATTAAAAAGTAGTTTTCCCAGGACTGGTGGATTCTAATTGTGAACTGCATTACAAAACAACCTGCCAAGCCACTCCATAGATCCTTGATTTCAATACAGAGAGATTTTTTACATTCTGATGCACTGAAAATTCACAATATGTGGCATAATGCAAAAAAAAAAGGCAAAAAAACCAAACAACAAAAAAAGCCCAGGTTTAGACAAGCATTTTGATTTAATAAGATTAAATTTCATGTATATCTACATGACCTATGTAAAATTCCATCAAAATACCACATTTTAAGGTAATACATTTATTTAGTCATGAAAAACATTTTCAGATAATCACAGCCCATATGTAAAACTTCCGGTTAGCTTCTTTTAAAGGATACTAGTGTCCAAACTAACTTTGTGGAACAAACTCTCCAAATGCACAGCCCAACCTGTAATAGCAAAAGGGATTCCTTCGCTATACATAGAAAATACATATTTGATGGTATGCATATGTTCCAAACGACACCACACAGTTGAGAAAATGCAACTAGATTTGGGGCACGGGTTTTGTACACATGAGTGGGCAATTCTGAAAATGTGCCAGCTTGTGTATAATTATATCTCTATGTAAGGTTTTCCATCAGTTCTAGTTGACTTGCAAGCCTATTCAGCATCTAGCAGTTGTATACACGTTGTATGTAACTCAGAAAGCTCCCAGGCAGGCATGAGCAATAATAATTTGCTGCTCGCTTCCCTAGTGTCAGTTTGTTTTCTTCACATCTGCATGTGCTGATTATATAATCAAACCTGAACACTATGGTATGTGTACCTACAGGACAATGGAGGCATTCTTTTTCATCACGGAGACAGAGCTGGATGGAGAAGGAAGTTCACTTCTGTTCTCTACTTATCTTTCTCCCATTCCTCCTTTAAGATTAATCCAGCTCCTTCCAGATCTCTCATACTCTTTTCAATGCTGCCTAACTATCCCATATGCTTGAGTTAAAAAGTTCAACGCTGTGAAATGAAACAAAACTACAAGGGAAATGAGGGATAATAAGAAAATACAGTAATAAAAAAGGCAAAGCAAAAGCTTTGCTTCTCTACTGTTTCAATCTGCCAGCCGATAGCAAAAGGAAATAAAAGTGTTTGATACCCGTTTGGTTTCAGTCCTTCCTAAAAGTTTTAAGTGATCAGATGTTAGTAAAACCAACAGGAAAGGGTATAAAAATTTGGTCTAGGTAAGGGAAGGGTTTAGCAAGTATGATGTTTTAAAATTGTCCTGGCTTGAGAAAAATCAACTGTCATACTGAGAGAACTAACTGATAGTCTTAAAACTTGGGAAAGATGTAGAAAGCTCTGGCAGGCTAGAAGAGGAAACAAAGCACGTGCCTTTGAAAGGCTGGGAAAAGGGCTAAAACTTGTCAGCTTAGCTTTAACTCCTATAGCAGGAACAGACAAAATAATAGAACAATTAATAATGAAGAGTACTGAAAATTAAGAAAAACATAGGCAACAGCCAATGTGATTTTGCTGAGAACAAATCATATTAAAGCAATCACAATAACAGGCATCAGTATAGGGGAAAACCCAAATAATTAGTTAGGCAGCAACAAGGGATGTGAAAGGTCCTCTAACAAAGGCACAAGGAGAATGGATACCAGAGACAAAATACCTTACGAGCATGTAAGACCAGCTGCCTAAGACATTTTTCCAGTTAAAGGCCAGGCTGGATGGGGCCTCGAGCAACCTGGTCTAGTGGAAGGTGTCCCTACCCATTGTGGGGAGTGTTGGAAGCAGACTTTAAGTTCTCTTCCAACATAAATCATTCTATGATTCTATGATTTAAAAATGGTTTTAAGAAGATTTTATGAAGATTTTTTTTAAGAAGAAATGTTATTACTAAAACATAAAACAATTTCCTTCTCTGTTTTGTCTCCAAAAAGTAGAACTGGCATATTTTTTGATATCTGATTTTATAGCAAGACTAAATGATCCATTCCATTTTTGAGGTACTTATTAAAACTCGTTAGCGGATATTAGATGGAATATGACACTGTTGTTTTTTTTCAGTTTTGATATAAAACAGGCTACTAAGCATAGAAAAAAGATTTTGGCATTTTGTAATGCTTCCAGTGATATCAGCTGTATCAGCTCCAAATTTGTTGTATATCTGTAAACAGCTATCCATTCTTTATGTTACCCCTCTATTTTCCTTGGTCAAAATAAAAGGATAATTTCAACATCTCACAACTACAAACAGAGAGTGCTTTTACAAGGTTCAATTCCCTTGACACTACACTTCAAGTTCTCAATTTCTGAACATGGAACAGGCTGGGTTGCACTGGAACTGTGTTAATGAACACTTGATAAAAAATTTGACCCATCTTGAAATTTGGGTATCAGAATGCTGTTACAAAGCAGGAGAGCTATAGTCTGCCAAGACAGAAACTCTCATGCAAAGCACATAGCATACTGCTCCTGCCAACTGCTCTCTGATTCTTGGCTATGCTGCTTTTCTCCTATTTCCAGTAGTGGTCTAATGACCCAAGAAGTTGAGAGCTCCATTTATCACAGAGGTTGCTTTCTTATTTCACCATGGCTCAAGAATATTTTCCCCTCGTAGCCTGAAATAAGATGCTTCTACACTTTACCTTGATAGTAGACATGCATAGTACGTAAGGTGTGGGACCTTTCAACATACTTCAAAATGTCAGTGTATTTCAGTTTGATATTGTAGAAGTCAATACTCAGGCTTATGAACAGGTGGAAAGAAGAGACAGGCTTTCTGGACTGAGTCACAGTCTGAAGAATCGTCAGTGGCCCTGAGCATTGATCTTTTTCATGAATGGCCCTTTTCATCCTCCTGTTGTATGAATTGGCAGAATATTGCTGACAGTAACATGAAAAAGCAGTGATGTCAAGCTTTGAAGGATCCCAGTATCTCACTGTAAGGCTTGCTAATGCTCATCACTGGATGTCTGCACTTGGTGTGTGTACCCATCAGTAACACAGAATTAATTTACAGTGCACAGTTTTTGACACTATTAAAATAAGTCTGTTCCACCAAAGTGTGCCATAATCACAAAGCCTGTAGCTGTTCTGAAACTGTGTTGGAAGCAATCTTTAATGTGAGCCATCACTATGACTGCCTAGTTGAAACACACTTTTTGTCCTGATCTGAACTTCCCTTGCTTTAAGAATTTGATTCTCAGAGACTTTATCTATGAGTTTATGTTATCCATACCTTGGAGATGGGGAGTGTTTGGGCATTCATGGTATGCATCACAGCATGCAGCATTCATTTTTAGTTAACACTGGTGTAACATCTATGTGGCTTTCCTGCTTTGACTGAGAAGTATCCAGGACTCTTAGCCCATCACTCTTGACTGTCAGAGCTCAGCAAACACTGAGTGCATTTACTGCTCTCCATATTTCTTTCTCATACTTCAGCAGGGCCACATTTGTCACAGAATACAAGATAAAACTATAAGTAAGCATCTTCATGCATCATGCAAAATGGAAAGACACTGGTTGCACAAGATAGAGAAGAAGATCCTTCTTTAAATCAAACCCTTTCTGAGTATTTGTCATGTTGGTAGTTTTGTCCCAGCATCGCCAGATGTGTATTTGCTGCTGCAGCCTCTGACCTACAGTGTTGACTGTGACCTAGGAGAACTGGTATGAAGTACTTGGTGGTTCATAGACATTGCTGTTGGAAGCATCACTAGTTTGGACTGTGATGGCACAAACTGCAGTGGATCCAAGCTATGAATCTATGCTGGGTTTGGAGCCTATGGATGCAATCTGTTCTCAGAAACCATGTCCCCCTATTGTCACCAGTTTCTCCTCTGAGTAGTGTTGCTTTAACTCTGAAGGGTATCTGAAGTAGAAATTTTAACATATTTTACACATTAAAATTGTTTTTCCTAGCATACAGGATATCACAGGGGATGTTGCTTTTGACTCTGAGAACAACTGTACAAAAAGATACTAATCATTCCTTTTGTACAAATTACATTCCAACAACTCATAATTTCCCATCTAGACAGCCTTTCTAAAAACTGTATTAAGATGGTTAATTGAAACTGGCTTGGCATGTGTAAAATTCACTCAATTTAACGATACTCTGACCAGAATTTCCCCTTGAGGAGTACAACACCTTGGCACTGAAGCTGGCATGCAAATCTGAATGCGCCGTTTCAGTGTGAGTTAGGGGAAAGCACTGCTTTGATCACAGCCAGCAGTAATAAGGCAACAGCTAATAAAATAACTGCAGCTCTTTGGGACAACTTCAACAGGGCTAGCTTTTCACTGGTGTAACCAGAAAATTCCTACTAAGTCAGCCAGCCCACTACAGAGTCACTTTCAGAGGTTTTTCAAGATCAGCTTCCCCCTTACAGTGTAAAGGGAGTAAAAATTCATCAGGTAATTAAAGAATTTTCCCTTGGAAAGACACTTAGATTACAGCCACTGATTTCAAATATCGTCTGTATACCTAATTTCATAGAAGACGACACTCTAACTTTTCGAAATAAATAGTTAGGTTTTGTAACAAAATTGGCAGGATCTACAAATCTTAAAAAATAGTTACAAATAGTATGTTTTTGGTTTAGTACAATAACTGTATGTTAAAGCTTTGTGTTGCTAAACGTTGCAAATATGTAAAAGTCTTTGCCATTCTACTTCTGAATTCCATCCCTCAAAGTTTCTGACTCAAACTTCTAGAAGCTGGGCAATGTTCAGAGAACAAAACAAGCTACCCACATAAAACAAAAAAATTCCATCGTTACTAAAATATGCTTATTTTCTGAGTCATCTATAAAAAGGCTTAAATTATTAAAAATTTGGATAAGGTGAAGGTGGAAATATTGTTCACCAAACCCTGAAGCGCCAAAAAAACCAAGCACTCAATGAAACTATTAGAAGATCGGTTGAAAAAGGTGAAATGGAAGCCCACCTTTACCTAGAGGATACCTGCCACAGGAGATCATAATATTACCATCAGGATCAAAAAATATTAAACAAATTCATGGACACCTTGTCCATAAACCAACATTAAAAAGACAACACAGGGAAATGCACCTTCGGATCTCACTAACACAACTGTGGAGACTGGGCAAAGTATGAACAAAAATGACCACAAAAAGTGATCAAGGTTGTGTGCTGCCTTTTAATAGCATCTTCTCTTGCATTTCTTGAAGACAGCATATTGTGCTAGACAGACCATGGTCTTAGCCTGCAGGAAGTTCCTTGTGTTCTTGAGCTAAGAGTCAAAAGTGCTTCAGAGAAAAAGGTAAAGCAGTTCTGACACAGTATCCTCTCTGACTTTAAATAAAGCAAGGGAATTCAGAAAAAGAACTGAAAGTCCAAGGATACTATAAATAGAAAGCATTGTAGAATCATTTACTAGTTGGAAGGGAATTGTGAGAGGAAAGTTGAACTTTGAGAAACAACAGGATAAAATATAGAAGATAAATTTTAATTCATATAAACTCAATGTTTCTCAAGTCCCTGGTATGCCATAAACCTTGAAGAATAAAATCAACAAGGAAGATTTTGTTTGGAATTTACTCTATAAATTTCCGCAATAAATCACTTCAAATATTTTTACCAAACATTTCCAATAATTGTCATAGATATAGTAAACAACCCTGTAAATCATGCCTTGTCCTTAATCATACAGAACTCTCAAACTAATAATCCCTTTCTCTTGTGCATAGGTCTGGGTTTAAATGTCATCAGAAAACTAACAGTCATTCCAATCTCTGCTGAAAAAATAACAACCACCATTAATAAAATGGGACAGAATAAAAGCAAGTCAATTGCAAAATAACTGTGCAATAAGAGACCTTTAAATATGCTCTTGAAGTAACACATTAATGTGACAATACGATGAAAGACTTCAGTAAAGGAAGGAAAATTCACATTTGAAATAAAATATAATCTGATTACATGCCATCTACTGTGGGATTGCTTTCTATGTCATGGAAACTTTTCTTTCACTGGACTGAATCAGTAAGAGGGACATAGGATCTGGAAGGAGTGACCCAAGGAACATCAGTAGAGATTCAACGATCCATAATAATTTTTTGCCCTTCCTGTTAACAGTAACAGGGAACTGAGCAAGCATCATCTCTAGCAGATTTGAGAATATTCCCAAACTCACTAAGAAAGAATTTAGTCCACACTGTATGCCTGTTTTTACTATCGTTCTCTTGCTCACTTAATTCTCTTCTTTCTGTTGTATCTTATCACCCTTGTTTCAACCACATTATAGTCAAAGCAGTCAAGACAACAGATTTGCTCTGTTACAAAGCTGATAAGTCCCTGCAAGCAGAAAGACAACTTCATAAAGCAGTATACAGCCCAACAATGGCATCTTTTTGCAATGATTTGAGACTCTTAACTGGATCAGATGACAATAAGCCATGTCTTTGGTATTTTCAATGATGAGACAAATGAAAAGCATCAGAGACAGTGAATAAATTGTTCATCCTTGTTATTTTTCCCTCCTGCATTTTACACGAGTTCTGGATTACGTATGTTGATTTTCTGCATTCCTAAATACCAGGTCACTTCCAGAGAACTGCAGAAAAACTGGATTGTCAAAAGGTAAAAATGTGAAGTAAAAACAGCAAATAAATGGTCAATTTTTACACAGGAAGGACTGTGTTACTGGACTCAGAGAATTTATTCACTGTCTTCCTAAGTGTTTTGTAAAAAGGAGAGGAACATTGATGTGGCAATGATTGATGCAATTTTAATATTGTTCAGGGTATTCAAAAGCAACAAAACATGGGAAAAGTTGCAGAAGTGACTCACACTGGTGTGACTAGGCCATAAAATAGCAGATGAAATCCAACATGATAAATGCAAAATAGCAGGCATGAAGAAAACTTTAACTTCCAAAAGCAGGAAGTTAAACCTTAACCTTAGTTACTACATCCTCTGAAAAAGATACAAGACTCACTATGAACAGCTCTTTGAAAAAATTAACAATAGCAGGGGTAGAAGGCAAAAAAAGGACATCAATTATTAGGAAAAGAATAGAGAATCAAGTATCATGATGCCATTTTATGAATCCACGGTGGGCATATTTCTTGAAAAGTTCATGTGATTATTTTCTCCCCATCTTAAAAAAAATCCAAAGGAAAAAAATTATGTTGGTAACACACACACTCCTCAGCATTCCCTTCTCTAGGCTGAAAAGCCCCAGCTCTCTCATACTGTCTTCAAACGAAAGATGTTGCGGTCCCTGAGTCATCTTTGTGGCTTTTCACTGGACTCAATTCATTAAATGTGTATTTCTCTTGTACCGGGGAGCCCAGGACTGGACCCAGCACTCCAGATTTGGTGTCATCAGGGACAAGTAGTGGGAAAGGATCACCTCCCTCAATCATTAGGAAGAGTATACCACTTCCTAATGTAGCCCAGGGCATGATCACAGACCAGGTCCAGTACAACCCAAAACTCTGAGGAAGTCTAAGCCCTGAGAGACCTATGCCTCTGACATACTGACCTACAGAAACATTGCAGCCATCAGAGGAGCCTCAACAATACACTGAGAACCCCTGCAAATCTTCTGTGTTCATGGTTGTCAGAGGACCCATCAAGAGCAGTGCTTGCAAGTGAAGAAGGAAGTAAAGCAGGAGTACACATATGGTGACACTGAGTAGTCATTACCTCTAGTGATCAGAAGCATTCCATTCCTTGAGATACTCAAGTCTCAGCAAAGGGCAACACCCCTGGTGAGCTGACATTTGCTGTGGCTGGTGTCAGAATGAAGGGAATAACCAGACAGTGACAAAGGGTCATGGTTGGGGTATATCTGGTAGAAAAATTTAGACTTCTGAAGAGCCTGAACAGAGGAAAATTGGATTTCCTTTGCACAGATCAATAGTCTCATATAACAGCTCAAGTAAAAAACTGCTACAAAGAAAAGATGTGGTACAGTGATACGACTCCACTTACAAAAACCCAATACCCTGAATAGATTTTTTTTTGCAAATTATGGCTTATTCTAAGCATGAGTTTTTGGACAAAACAGAGAAGAAAAGCAAGACATTGCCATGGAAAGGAGCCTCTTAATAACTGTCCTCAAATACTGTGATTGTGTACAGAGTGCTAATAGCATAATGTTAATAGAAAGAAAGGAAACATCTGTTATTTAGGAGACCTGCCGAAATAGGACATAACATCTCCTTGGAATATTTTATTACTCATAGAAACAACATGCCTAGATATGACATCAAGAAAGTGGACAAAGCCATGTTAAAATTATCTAAACTATGAAAGGGAAAAAAACCCAAGAAAAATTAACAGTATTTAATTTCCATGAGGCTAAACCACACTTTGTAGCACTTAAAAATCTGTGCTATACCCCTGTGACACCAGCCTTTCCCAAAGTTTTTCAAATCATCTGCTAATACATTCCCAAAAACTTTAATACTCCAGGGTGAAATCAACACTGGTTCTTGCACAGTGCCTTTAGGACCTCAGCCTTTCATATTGCTCAGACATTCCTATTTGCAATGTTGGCTGTTATGCCAGTGGGCCCGCACATGGCAACCCAAACAGTGTTGCTGTAGTGGGTTCGCATGGAAATGATTGCCACTGACCTGGGTATCACCTCTTTTTTTCCCTCCTTTTCGCTCTCTTCAGGTGTGGGTTTTGATTTACATTAGGAGACCCAATAATAAGAATGCAGAGAGCTTTGCAGCTGCTGGCATTAGCACGTCCTAGTCAGCACTAACAGCATCCCAAGCAGGAACAATCATCTGGGAGTCTAAACAGGTCCTGAAGAGAAGCATACAGTCACTATGGAATAAGAACTACAGGGAGAACCACTTACTGGACTAGAGGGGACACACAGGAAAGGATTCTTATCTGGAGTGCCCATGATGCTTCTCCTCCCAGCTGCCCCTGGGGAAAGTTTGTTTTTAACCTTTTCTGTCTCTTTCTTACTTTGCTTCTGTTTCTTCCCACTAAGGTCAATGCATGCCATCAGCTACAAACCTTGCCGATAAATCTTTGTGAGTGTGAACTTGTCCCAACATCTTTTAGTCAACATGTTTTCCCCTCAACTTTGGAAAATCACAAAGTGATTTCTGATTCAAAAAGTAGTCAAATTTTGGTAGCCACTAAGACAACAACTTTTACATGAACACTGGGGGCCAACAGTGCTTAGCAGCCTGGATGTTGTTTGCTTAGGAAGGCAAACTTACTGCTACTGTGAAAGGGCAGTCCAGATTTCCTTTACCCTTTCACTCCAGACAAACTTCTGGTAGGGCAAAAGGCACAGGTGTGGGATGCAAAGATTGAACATTAACGTAGGAATGGATATGTGCACCAAATCTGGTAATGATAAGGACAATAAAAATCATCATCATCATCATCTCTTCTCCAGTTTTGGCATGTAAAAATTACATGTATTTTACTCGTAACACTCTCCCAAGCAAAACAGAAAGAGGGCACACATTTATTTCCTACTGCCTCATTTTTCAAACTGCCTTTTTTGGGAGCACTAATCCCTACTAGATTCATGGATATATATCAAAGCGAATTTACAGGGATTTAATTTCAATTGAAATTCAAGGAGAAAAGTGGGTAAAACAATTTAATGGTTATTCACAGGAATTCAATCTGTTTTCATAGCATAGATAGGCCTTCACTTGAGATCTGTCAGAGGTTCAACCTGTTTTACATAAAGATTGAACAGAGAAAGATTAAACTGGAGAGTTGTTACACAGAAATTATATTAAGGTTTGAATTTAACCTGACAAACAAGCAGATTCACCATTATCAAAGCCATCCCAAACTTCTCACATTGCTTGCCTGTGTACTGTTCAAGGTCAAATGCTTTTCTCAGCCCAGGTTTTTCACAAAGAGCTTCTTTTCCTTTTAAATCCAAACCCTGATGTCACAATGCAGCTGGGATTTGCTCTCCAAAGATTTTTGTGGATTTCTTTTGAAATATACCCATGTGGAAATCAATCAACAATTATAATAGTGTCTTTGAGAAATTCTCAGATTAATTTCACATCTACATATAGACACACACACTCTCTGTTACGGACATAAAAAATTTAATACCGGTCATTTCAGTATATAAGTAAATAAAGATTGATAATATTTTAATGTAACATCTGTATTTAAAACAATATTATGTAAAATTTAAAGTTATTTTGCAATAGAGAGCAGCAATAGAGCATATCCTTAGGTTGTGTGATCTTAATAATCTTTCTAATCCTGATTTTAAATACAGAGTCCATATTCTAAATATCGCAGTTATTTTTATAAAGTGTTCATTTGCTTAATGAATAAGGCAGGCCCAAATACTCATGGACTAGTGATGTGGTTGCATGTGCAGCTCTTAATTGTAGCTACCTTCTAATTACAAAGAGATTCATTATGTAGCTGTAGGATTAGTTAAATGTGGTAGACTAAATTAATCCCAGAAGGATGAATATAGAGGAAAAGTTATCCCAATCTGTTTTAATAAGCATGGGATTTCATGTCCCACTGTGTTTCAAATATTAAAATTAGTCAACAATTAATTTACATGTTATTTTGTAGAAGGTTCCACTGCTGCTTGCTGAAAAGACTGTTGTTTCACATCTGCCATTTCACACCTTTCACACTGCAAAGCTTTTTGTCTCCAAAAGTTTTCAGTAGAACAATTTTTCTGGAAGTCCAGGTCACCCCCAAAGGAAAAAAACAGCATACTCAAAATCCCAGAAAGCATGACATAACTTCCAAAGTAGTCAGAGTAGCACCTTTTTGCAGTAAAATGTGCCTAAGTAGTGTATAACACACACAGAACCAGAAAATTTATCTGAACTGAACAATGAAATATTTGTCACATTTCTTCACTTAAAAGAGTAATTTTAGGCTGGAAGAGACCTCTGGAGGTCATACAGTTCAACCTCCTGACTGGTTTCAAAGATAGATAATGGTCAAATTACTTCATATAATGGGCACAAATCTCAAAATAATTTATTGTTGTCTACACAAAACCATGTGTGCTTTACAGAGTGATGAGTTAATTAAAAGAGACAATAAACAGAGAAATATAACATAAAAACTAAACTGTTCTTTAGTTTCTTTCTTACAGTAGGAAATAGCACTTGTATTATCAAAATTGATATTCAATTTCACAAGTGAACAGAACAAGGCAATTCCCCTAAAATGAGAGGAATACTTTTAACCTCTTTATTGACATACCCAATCCCAAATCACTGTTGAAGTCAGACCCCTAAATCCAGTTAAGTTCCTAACAACAGCAGATACAACTGGAAGGAAAAAAACTGCCAAAATTACAGGAGTCACAAAATGTTAAAAAAGAAATGGTCACATTCTGCCTAAATTATGACACAGTCTCACTTTATGGAACCACACAATGTTGCCCATGAGAAAAAAATAGCAGTAAAATAAAAGCAAGAATTTGCAGATACTGTTGGGAATGCAGTGACAGAGACACTCCAACAAAAGTGTGAAATACAAATGTGCTCCTTACAATTATTGCAACAACACAGCAGTGATCTTTTTTTTACTATCTGATTGTTCACAGGCACAGTAACAGATGGAAACACAAAGACATCCACATAAACAGATATGGCTGAATGCTACCTCCTAATCATGTTTGTGGATCATACCATAGAAATCAATGGAAACCACGTATGCCATGTAGAAGAATACAGTCATAAGATGATATTTTCAATATATTTCTGAGGAGAGGGGCCAGCTCCAAGTAAGTGCTCTATATCAAATCCAAAGTCACTGCTGACCTGATTTAGTGCTAACAAAATAAATTAGAAAAAAACCCCAGCCAAACAAAAAACACCCATGCCATGCATTTCAGAAGCTGTAGGACTTCACATCACTTTCATTTCAAAGCCCTGAGCATTTAAATAAGACAGAGAAATAAATTAAAGTTTAAACTAAACATCAGTCCTGCATCCTGCGTTTCTTTCCCAAGCAGCCTATGCATAGTATTGATACCCTACCACCACCAATAAATCTATACCAACATACAGTCTTACTAAGCTGCCTCATTCCTCCTCTCTGAACAGATTCACAGCTGCCTGGTCAGTAGTAGAGAGGAATCTCAGAACACCCAAAATGAAGAAAGCTTCATTCAGGTCAGAGGGAAATGTTTCCTCTGTTTTGCTGTGCTTTCCTCAGATGAAAAACAAAAGGGTGGGACTACTTGGAAGCAACAGGATATATTTTTTTCTTCTACCCATTATCATGCCAACTGTCTGCCACTACTGCACTGGCACATTAAAAGTCAGCAAAGGGACTGATGATCACTGTGTCTAATATACAACAGTAAGCCAAGGGTATTAATTCCACTTAAATGACTGGATACAGCAAGATTGACAAGATAAAGCTGTAACATACAATGTAAGATTTGAAGACTGAGAAGACTGTACACAGAGCAGAAACACTGCCATGACCAGTGAAAGAGAGGGTTTCACCTCACATTAAGCTGGCAATTTGTAGGTTAATAATTTAAGACAGCACTGGGTCTTTGTACCGTGCAATGAGGGGACTTAAAAACTCTCTCTGCCCTCAGATAGGAACAGCTTTATCCAGGCAAGAAAGGAGAAAAGAATGAATCTAAACAGAACCATAGGCCTGACAGTTGTAAAAAAAAAAAATACAGACGACCAGATCAAATTTCTGTTCCATGAATAAAAATGTAGAGTTTGCGTAAGAGCAGCTTTCTCGTGCATAAGAACATGATGGCCAGCCACACAATTAGAGGGATGCTGCAAACAACTACACAAAATGAGAGAAGCTTAGGGGTTGATCTAAGGATAACTCAATCTAAGTGTGATCTTCCTTTACTTGTTGCACCCCATCTCAAAAACATTTGCAACTGGATAACTTTCTGTTTTCCTATTTTGTAAACAAAATAATTACTTTACAGTTACTTAAACCTGAATTGAGCTATAGGTGATTGGTAGGTTACCAGCAAATACTATCCCTGCCAAAGGGATACTATCCTTTCGGTAAAAATAAGATACTCTCACAATGCTCAGTACAAGTCCAGAGAACGTAAAAAGAAGGGTCAAGATGAAAAAAAAGCTTGAAAACTGGGTCAGCTGGAGTGTGGAAGAAATATCTTCTGAAGAGAAGACTCATGAGCAATAACTTTACCTCCAAGAGTCTTCCAGCAAGCTTGGAGTACCTATGAAGATAATTCAGTTTATTTAATCTGTTCTCTTGCATCAAGAATCATTATTCACATCTGGGTTTTTTTCATGCTAAGGATGTCAGTGAAAGCAACTGGCATATGCCACTACACCCTAACAGCAACTAAAAGAGCTATGTCAGTTACCAAGAAAGGGAAATGGAGAAAACATCAGGTATCACAAGATTTCAGTGTTTCCATACTCATACTTTTAAAAAATTCATAAAAGTACTTCTGAACTCCCATTACAACATCTAATTATACACATCTTACAGACACTGTAATTATTTCACCAATATGACAGGAGAACTCCACAACTTGGAGATGCAATTTTCTACACTTTGAAGCACTAATGGACAAGTCTCATTCTGTGCCCAGTCCACCTCTGCAAGCAGCATTTTTATAAAGGAATGGTTTAGTGAAAGCTTTAGCTAAAAATGGAAAGAAGCATGAATTAAAGATGACAGGAATAAAACTTAAAAACAGATCACTGTAAAAAGTGAGGTTTTCTGTGGCCCTTTTCACAATTATTGTTTATCTGAAAAGAGAGACAGCTAACTACATTTACAAGACAGGCAATATTTGTCATCACTGTACAGAACTTGAATAAAAAGATAATTTATGTATCCCCCTCACCTATTTTTAGGTGGAATTATCATTATCCCTATTACAATTTTCTTTTTTACCACAGATATTATAATTTTTATTCTCAAGACATTTTTAGTGTATATAAAAGCTATGCAAATGCTGCTTCTTTTCCAGATCAGGGATTTTCATTTACATCTTCATATGAGACACTGTGTTCTCTTCTATACCCAACACACAAATTCTTCAAGTGGGAAACCTCTTCCAGTTCTTGGCATCAAAGCCTGGCAGTACAATGTCCAGTGACGTTACTACAGATGTGTGCACGGATTTTCCCTTAGACTGCATCCTGGAAATTCATGGCCTAAAGAATTAAATTTGCTTGTTTTTTTCACTCCTGACAATATTACTGGAATACATTAGCTTTCCTTTGTTATCATGTAAAATTATAGAAACAGTGTACTTCTTTCTCAGTAATTTCCTTCCTCTTCTTAAGTGTTATCAACATGAAAGTTTGGGTTTGTTTGTCAAAAATTATGCCCTCCACAGTCAATGTACCTTTATCAAACATTAAAAAAGAGTACTGCAACTTGACTCTTCTCACATCCCACACAGAGGGGAAAAAAAGGTACTACTCTTCTGTTGCTGCCACACTCTGACAGGTGTTTCCATAGTAGATAATGGGAGAAAAAAAAGACACAATTTAATACAGATGGGACTAACTAGGACTAGGAAACGTTGAGAATGCAAGAGTTCAAAGTCCCTTTCCATCCTCATGCATGAAAAGCCAAATCTGTCATGCCCTTTGAAATTTTATAGTCAAGCTGCTTTACAAGCTTGAGTTATCTTAAAATGATAGTCAGACATTTTACATACTATAGTTGCCACTCTTCATTAAATAATAATGCTTTTTATTCCATGCTTTACTTTTACACAAGAAACAAAACAGTAAATCTTGTTGGGGAGGGAAAAAGTACAAGCTTACTCCTGTTCTCACTTAGCTGGTTATACTAACTGGTAGCAGGAGAGTTAATTTGATATACAATAGCATGAAAGCAGAATCAAGTTTGAAAAATTAGGACTGATTTGGATGCAGGAAGTCAAACTAAAATTTCTAAACTTTTTTTTTTTTATTTTATTGACTTTAAATATTTTAGTATCTTATTCAACTAATTTCAGTAGCTAGGTAATAGCTGAAAAAAAATAACCTGGAGAAATCCCAAATGCAGGGAAATTGCAGCTAGGAGAGGCACAACTCCTCAGATCTTCAAAATTCAAATACACAGAGGAATACATGTCAAAACTTTTAAGTTAAAATATTATCAGCTGGGAGAAAATTAAGTTATACATCTAATATGAATGAGAAATCACAGTATGCATTAGCCTGAATGTAATTTTATCAACAAAGCTTTTCATAATATAGTACAGTGCTTTTTTCCTTAAATCCAGTTATTTTTCTCCCATATTTTTACCTTAGGCCCATAGACTTACTCACTTAGGCACTAGAATAAATGAACAGTATCTCGGTTTCTGCAGAACTAACATTTTCAGTATTCTTTGTTTTCTATTTTCTCTCCTCACAACTCTTCCTATTTCAGTATGAAAACCATTACTGAACAAAACATGCAAGTTTCATCTAACCAAAAGAATAACTGATGGTCTGCCAAGAGACTGAGGAGCATCAGTACCATTTCCAATGTGAAGGTTGACAGGCAGCTCACAAAGCTCTAAAAGCTTCCAGTGATCCACCCTGATTAAGGCCATGTCTACATTACTCAGGTAACTTATAATGTTAAATGGTTTCATCTCTACTGAAGTTTTTCACATATTGTGCAGAAAAATATCTTAAATATATTCAAAATATTCTGCATACACTACCAGGAGAGGAAGTTTTAAATGGAAAAGAACTGGCTGGTTTTATAGTTCTTACACAGCTACCTAAGATGGGTTAACAATATCAACCACCACTGTTCAAAGGTTCAATACATTTGATCCTGCTATGAAGAGACACAGGTTTTGATTTGTTTTAAGAGAACAGGACTCTATTTTTTTAACTATTTTTAGTTTAGGCATCTTATTCTACAGATAAAGAAAATATCTCTGCATTTTCAGTGTAAGAGTATGCACTATGATGTTCAGTGTAAAAAAAAAAAACAACTTCGTATTCCCAATGCTCTATCCTCTATTTCCAAATGCCTATGTCATAAAAAATAATTACAGAGACAGGCAATATCCCAAACCTCCAAAGCAGACATCCTTCTTCCCAAGTGCTGCCCAACCTTCATGAAAACATCAAGCCTTTGCCTCTTCCACTCACTGTTTGGTTTGAGATTTGGGGGGGAAATGGGGGTTTTGATTGCCTGGCAGCAGCACATAGATGGATATTAGAAACAGTTACTTCTGCCTTAAAAACAAGAGGCCCAGGCAAAGAAAGTGAAATAATTTGCAGAAAATGGAAGAAAGTAGGTAAGTGGGTAACAGCTGCAATGTTAATGGATTATGACACAGTCAATGCAAAGATGATTTTAATGCACATGCTTCTAATGGCAGCATTTTGGACCTGAGCTACCTATGTTTCTAAGCTCTTCTTAAATTTTGTTGCAGGCAAAATGGTCTCCACTTGTGAGATTTTTACTTAATTCATTGCCAGCTAATGCCAGCTTGCGATCACTGCTTTGGTTATCACCAGAGAAGTAAAGAACACGACAGCAAAGTGCTAAGCCAGCACTGCCCTGATGTGGGCCAACCATGGCCACTGTTCCTCAGAGATCTCCATGCCCCAGCATGGGTCACTCAGCCACAGTCTCTTCTTAAACTGACAGAGGGTAGATCTAGAATAGATATCAGAAAGAAAGTCTTTACTGTGAGGGCGAGATGCTGGAACAAACCACGCAGAGAAGATGTGGATGTCATGTGCCCGGAAGCATTCAAGGCCAGGCTGGATGGGGCTTTGATCAACCTGGTTTAGCAGAAGGTGTCTCTGCCCATGGCAGGGGGGCTGGAAGGCTGATATTTAAGGTCCCTTCCAACCCAAACCATTCTACACATCTGTGATTCAGAAGGATGCACATATTGGAAGGAGTGCCTCCTTCCAAGTGGACACCTCCAGCCATATATCTCATCAGGAGCCTCTCCCTTCTTGTATCTCCTCAAGAGCATCTTGCTGCCTTCCTCTCCCCCGGAAGCTGCAGCCACTTATGAGGCACTGCATGCTGCTGTGGCTGGCACACAAGAGGGTGCTCACACTGGTTTCAGAGCTATCTGAACCCAGCTGTGACCAGCATAGGGCACCCTGCAGCCCCTACTACCAACCCTTGCCACCTATGCTCCGTACACTTCCCCAAAACTCTTGCTTTGGAGTTTTAGTTATTGTTAGCTTGCTGCTTGTTTTTTTTTAAAAAAAAAAAAAAGGTCTTTCAATATAATTTATATATAACTGTTCTGATTTATAATTAAATGTTCAAATACATATATTAAGAAGAGTCTATACCTCTGCTATTGTTTGAATTTATTTCTAAGCAAGCTGGTTAAAAGCTCTCAAGTGCTTCCCCACACAGACTATTAGAATTACACAGCTGTCAATACTAGGCAGAAGAACTGTTCATCACAAAAAAATGCCTACTCTTCTAAATATGCTGCAACACAGATACCTCTGCATGCACTAGCAGAGTGCAGTGAAATGAAACCAAAAAAGGATGCAAACCTTTCTGTTAAGGCCAGAAATGGAACACAAGGAGTGATAACAATTTAATTATGATGCTAAAGAAAGGTAACAAATAGCACTGCCTATTCAAAGGGCTACTTAATTAAAGAAAAAAATTATTAAAACTCAGTATTTTGGAACACTGCACTTCCCCCCTATTCAGTGATTTGAACTGCAGAAAAGCTTAAAAATGAATGAATGCTGGGCAGGCCAAAGTCTGCACCCCAGCGCACTCCATTGAGACTCCTGGGCTCTGGATGCAATTGTTTCTCATTCATAACAAAAAGCTCCTCCTGGTGGATCATGTGAGCTAGTCTCACTCCCAAATGAGCAGTTCCATATCGGAAATCCCACACTACAAATTTACAGAGCACAAATACACACAACTAGTGTTAAGAAAATACTAAGTAAAGCTAAGCACAGGCAATTAAAGTGGCAAAGCCACAGGTCTCATTCATGTAGTTCAGCAATTTTGACAAATACACACTAATGCTGTAGAAACAAACTTAAAAAAATGTTTTGACTTTTCAAGGTGAAATACGCTATCAATGTGACCTTATTTGTCCAGAGACTCTGAAATGAGCCATTAAAACAAGCAAAAGCCAAAGGGACTTTCAGATTTTCCTTTAGATCTTAGTAAATAAGGAAATTAAATTCCAGATAAAAATTCCATTGTTTACAAAACTAAGTCTATTTGATTACATCAATAATAAACTAAGAAAATAATTTAAAACTTTGTTGGTTTTTTTTAATGGCATTGTTCCTTTAAAGGCTTCCCTTGGAAAAACTAAAATGTGCTGCTTTAAGCACTTCCCTGGACAAATAAGTAGGTCCACTGACCTTAGAAATAAAACACTTCACACCTCCTGATATGTCATTAATTCCGTCCTCTGGGGAGGTAATGGAAAAATAATAATTAATGTACTGCCAGAAAACTGTCTCAGATTTCAGGTAGTTTCCTTAGCTACCAATTGATGTGTTAGTTATTTTCCTTTTATTAAATGTGTAAATCAATGGTCACTATTTTTTAATGGGGTAGTAAATAGCTTTTTGATTTAAAGTGTCCACTATAAATCCAGACCAGCATCTCCACTCAGTAATAATATGCTTCTGAAATGCCAGCTTATATGTCAAACAAAGCCTCAAACAGATTCTGCTTTTATTAAAAGGATTCTTCTTTTAATTTTCCTCTATGAAATCTAAGGCTTTTTAGTAGAACCTTCAAATCACTTAAGATTTATACTTTGATCCCTGCATTTTGACTTTATGCTCCAAACCTTGAAATATTGAAGAAAAAGTTAGTTTTGTCTCTGAAGAATTACTGTTAAGGTAGTAAAATTAGAAAGGTAGCTGAAATTCCTCAGGAAAAGTAAATTGAGCTCTTCAGCCTTCTCTCTGTTACACCTTTTTCAATTTTTTTTTTTTTTTAATTTGCTAAATAAGGATAAGCAAACACACTGATTTCAGAATACCAGGTCATTTGGCACAATTAAAATACTTCCAGACAAATGACACATTGTGGTATGATTAGTTACCAGCAGCACATAATGTGGTTCCTTTCCTGTTCACATTTAAACTGTTTCACAGTAATTTACTTCTTCAAAGGCCTATTTAAGAAAATTGTTATAGAGTCTTATTGGTCAAAACTTTGAATCGAGTGGCTGTACTGTTTAAACAAATTAAACAAATTAAATAAACAAATTAAATAAACAAATTAAATATCTTTTTCTCTTCCTTGTCTTTCTCTAGGACCCCTTTTACCAGTTTTTCTTAGAAAAGAATGAGAACAATGACAAGAAGACACTGCTACAGTTTATCTAGTCTGTTGTGTCTACTTTCTGGTATACTTCCCTGTTTGAAAAAGCTAAAAAGTCTAAATAATACAGAAGCCCTATTAAAACCCAGGGTTGGAATTGTGCAGAAAAAAGACCCCCTTCATACAAACTGCAAGACTAAATGCATGGAGAGATAAAGAGCCTTAAGGAGTGAACAGAGAAAGCAGCCAGAAGTAGGGGAGAAAAACAGTTTTGAGGGTCATCACTCCACCTTCATGAATGCAATCCTATTCAACTTCTCAGGGGGAGTAAGAGCAGCAGCATACCAAATGCTCCCAGTTCAGTGGTGTATTTACATTTCAACACCAGCTGTATAAAATTCTCCTCCCTGAGCCCTCAGTGCTCTTCCACAGCATATTCCCAAACTAATGTATGCAAGGAAAACCAGACAGCCTCCAAAACTGCTTTTTCTGGGATATCATTTTGTGAGGGCAACAAGAATAGTACAGTGCATTTGGTTTGCTGAAAGAAGACACTGCTCACTGGAGTGAAAGGGATCCTCTTGATGATCCAGTTCTCTTTATTTACTCTGACTGTGAATCGTTGCATTACTGAGGCTAGGGCAGCTGCCTGCTACTACTGATATGCAAGAAGAATCAAGGCTGGCAAAATGCTTTCTTAAAACAAATATCAAGGTATTGCAGTAGTCCTATACGTTAATGAAATCTCACTGTAATTTTCCTCAAAAAAAAAAGTGCTGATACTATGTAAAATTCTATTGATTCTTCATTTTCAGACTGCTGTCTTCCATATATATCTTCCATGAATAAGAAGCTAAGATGCAGCATTCAGAATTACTCATTCTGCCAGCAAGTTCCCTATTCATCTCCGCCAAGAACAAATTCATTTCAATGAAAACATTTTTTTTACTTCCACTCCTGAGACAAGGTCTTACCTAGAAGTTATGGCAATCAAGAAAAATTCTGTGCTGATTTATTTTTGAAGTAAAGACAAATCACTAACTACTGTGGAGTTTGGTTAAACATCCTGCATGCCACCATCTTCTCTTTTTGATGCAATTCTTTGTTTCGTACTGTTTTATGAAAGGTGGGAAAAGGATGAGCAATGCAATGTCATAGTATGCTTGCTTGTTCGCAAGGTAGGAAATTAAAGAGGGCCTTTCATCCATCCAACTTAGATTTTTACTCGTGTGGCAGCAGAGTTGTATGCTTACTAAGTCTGTGCTATTAAAAAAGACTTCTCAAAAAGGGTGAAATTTCAGTTAGAAGGGAAAATGGTCCCACTTCTTGGGGCGTTTTGGAAAGTGTTTTTTGTCATCAAAAGACCGGGCTCTTTTTGCACAGCCTGATTACTTCTCAAACTGTCCTTTCCCAAACATGTTATTGAAGTGTCCTTGCATCTTGAGGCTCAGCACTGTTCACACAAATCTTTCTGCTGACAAACCAAAGATAAAGTTTATCTCTTAGTGCTGTACTATTTCTCAAGCAGTCACACAAAAAAAACCCACAACAAAACCAACACCAAACAACCAAAACCCACCAAAAAAAAAAAAATAGAAGACAAAGACCAACCAAAAAATATTTCAGACTGGCTTTGCTTCAGACAAAAAAGGACTGCTTTCTGCCTGATTTCTGGTTTACTCACATGAAGATTATACTGGGTATTGTCCTAATTCTTCTCTCTGTAGTCATTAAGGCCATAAATTTATTCTTCTTAGGTGAAAGCTAGGATTGTCTGATGCTAGAGTCTGTGACTTATTTACTGAGAATCCTAGGACACAAAAATTAAAAATGCTTACATGCTCTCCTCCTTCTAAATTTGCCTTTTACTTCATTTATTTGTAAAAAACCCTACACCTTTTTTCCACTTGTCTTTTATCTTTCTCCCCAACACTGTAAATGTTCCAGATTGTGAGGATTTTTTCCCCTTTCTGGTGCTATCTTCTACTGAAGGAAAGCAGTATCTCCCTACCTCTGAATATGACTTCTTGGATTACAGTATGAACTCTCAAGACAGAGCTCAAGCAGCCCATCTGGAAAACAGCTACTGGACATGCACAACATACGCCTGTGTGGAACTCCCTGTGCTGGGTGGAAAAGATGTGCCCCCAGAGCCTTCACACACTACCTAGGAAGATAAACCCATTCCTCCTGGTAGGGCATAATGCAGTTCCCCCCTTCCGCATATGTCTGAATTTCCTTCCATAGGAAATAGCAACGTGGAAAGAACAACATGCACCCAGGTCACATCAAAACACGCCATTTGGCCAGGACTCAGTCGTGGGTATCAGACTGACAATGTGTACCACAGGGTAATAAGATACAGTCTCTCAGACCTAAAAGATATAAAGGCTGACTTGCTTTCTCTGTCTCTCTCTCTTTCTCTGAGGCCTTCTTCTTAAGAAAAGAAATGGCAAAGACCATTTAAGAAACTGTTAGGTGACATCACAATGTCCAGTCATTTGTCAGCAAAAGGGAAAAGTAGCCTCAAAAGAGCTTTTAATAACCTAAACTATATAATACTGCTAGCCTGCTTGTAGACTCAACCCGCTGTCAAAATGTAACTCTGACTTCTCAAAGTCGAAAGACTTTATGAAATGTTTCAAACACAGGAGGGCCCAGGAGGCCACACAGGAAGGAAAGGGTTTGAGGGACAGGAAAAGATGATAGCTCATCATCAAGCAGCTAACACGCCTGCAGCCAGCTCTACCATACCAGCTAGCCAGGGACATCCATATGGAGAAGTATTATATTTAAGTACCCTGCAGACCATACAGAAAATATTACATCGACTTGACTACCTTTAATCATCCTACTCACCTAGGAAAGACAGCTGTCCATCGAGAGTACCAATTTATTCCACCCAAATATGGAAAAAATTAACTCCATATCAACTCAAAATATTAAAAACTCTATTTTCAACATAATTCAAGCAATGGTATCCTTAAGATCAATATGGTACTGACACCTGCTACACTTCTGCTTCCCTTCCATTACTAATGTCAGTTGTGATCCCATTTCTCAGTAGGACTGATGCCACATAGCACTTATTTTTCAACATTGACAAAAAATAGATAATAAAAATCTGTAACACACAGATTGGTCTTCTTCTAAGCAAAAGACAAGCAAAGCTCAGTTCTTTGCCTGATTCGCGTTTACAGAACCAGGCAAAACGGATTGTTTTCTGTTAAGTAATCCATCTTGAGATGTTTCTATAAACAGCATGGAAAATGAGTTTTTCTCTTATCCCTTATGCTAGCCTGCAAATGAATCAAGAAACTAGAAATGTATATGTAAAATTTCTTGAGAATATTCTCTTTAGAAGCCGCATTTTGCAAGATATTAATTATTTTTAAATGAGAAACCTCTTTTATAGGCTTTCCTAGAAGAACAAGAAGATCTAGTGCCTTGCAGAAAGCTCCCAGACATCTCTACTGTGCTGGCAATATATTTATAGGGATGGTTTATCTCACTGAAGCCATTACTCACCTATTGGCAATTGCAAAGAACAAATTCATTCCCAACTGTGAAACATCCCCTAGCAACTTCAGGAGCTGATTACATATGGGAAAATAACACTGAGATCATATTTTAAAATTTCAAACTCTGCTCAGTCCATTTCTGGGTTTTGGAAAGACCTATGCACAAGTCATCTTCTACTTTTTATATAGGGATTAAAAGCCATGCTGATTATATATAAACTTGAGCAAAATGAGGCATGGCAGTGTTTGTCCAGAAGAAAAGTATAGGCATCACATTTCTGCATATCAATAACATGAAAGTTTCGGGGGAAATTTTTCAATTATCAGTCACTCAGATGGAAATAAAATTATGTTACTGAACTATTCATAAAGACTTCTATAATCGCCTCCTCATCAGTCCTGGTTGTTTTCTTGTTCCATCTAGATTTAAATCAATACATACTAGCAACAGAGTCAGTCTTATCCAGACTTACATGAAGCACTAACACAGTTCTGTTTATTTTGCTGTCTGGACTGCTGCTGCTCATGGTGAATGAAAAGATGCCTGTCTTCCATAAATGTCTGCTGTTGGCATAACTTCTTTCACTGACCCTATTTTCAAGACTAACGACTTTTATTTCTAGTTCAGCACTTTCCAGTATGGTATTCACTTAACAAAGCTACATCAGTATATCAGTCTTAAACACACTTGGTGTTTGGCCTTCAGTGCTCATGCAACACGAATTTAAATACAAGGAAAAATATCTACTCCAAAGTCAGTCATGTTTTACAATGGTCTTTTTTTACAGAGGAATTTGGTCTTAGTGGGTTGGGGTTTGGAAGACAAGTAGGCTACCATCTTAAGAGAGATGTCTCTCAGTTTTATGAAATGAAAGAACACGCATAAATTCAGGTAACTCAATGACCCATTAGGATTTCTCTAAACAATCCAAAACTCTGAATGCACAAAAACCTCCCACAAGTGCCTGGGAACTATTTTTAGGTTTTAAGGCTGGCTATCTAAAATCAGCTTCAAATCATAGCTGCAGTCCTGTTTTCCTCTAAAAGCTGATATTTAAAATCAGTCAGAAATGTCAGACAGAATAACTGTTTAACCTTCAGACTAACTGGCAGGTTGTGGGGTTGTTTTCTCTCTGCATTTTATAAGCTAAAATTTGGCTATCGAATAAATCATTCCTCGGCAGCCCTGTTTTTCATTACTGACCAAGTTATATGGAAGAAAATGTCACCTGTCCTGGCAAAATAGGAAATTCAATACATCACATAATAAAAATAATTTTTTTGAATGGTTGGTTTTAGTATTTTTTATCATTAGGTAAAATAATCAAGTGGATGCATACATAAAAGTCATGATCCATAAAACATTTATAATAAACAAATAAATAAACTGCTTTATAACAAAGTGTATGTGCTACTCACACAGACACAAGTGGGTGATTCAAGGGAGCAGCTACAGAGGACAAACCCAGAAAAAGCAAAAAAAGGAAACCAACTGTGCCTGGTTCTTATTCAGTGTTATACTTTCTGTCTAGTTTGAGGTTGGGTTTATTTTTTCCCTAAAAAAACCACTACTGGCTCATTTGTAATGAATTTTAGAACCTATATATGACTTCAGAACTCTGATAAATTCTGGTATGTCATGGTGCAGCTTTTACTTAAAAACTGTAAACCATATAGCCCTCTGGCAGCAGAGCCTTCCAACAGCATCCAGCAGCTAAGGGGGCAATTGCAAAGCCTCAACTTCTGACGTTGCCTCAAACAACAGTGGTCAAGATAAGGGGAACCAGGAATTTTTCCCAAGCTCCTAAACATTCTGCATTCTTCTCTTAGGAGGCTGGGAAAAATTCCTGGCAGAGAAATAAGTCTGTAAATGCTAAAGATACCTGGCAGACAGAGGATATCTTTGACTCTTTCTGACAACTCTCCAGCTATCTAGAAACTATCTATACATCATATATACAGACTATATATATACTAGATATTATATATTTATATATATAGATAGTTAGATATTTTGAATTTGAAAACATGCAGTTGCACCTGACAGAGGCTGTTACGAACTGAGACAAGATGGGAGGATGTGATGTTAATCCATTATACTTGTAGTGGCAGAGGGAGCAGCAATTACAATTGGGAAATACAGGAAAAGCAATATTCCACACTTTAAATGAGACAGGACTTATGGACAGTGAAAATTTTGTTACACAGAATACATCTAGTATTTCAGGTTGCTAGCTAGTTTAGAATTACTGAAAGCTCTGACCAGTTTATTTTTCCTGATATTATTTTCAAATATGTTATTTTTAAAATAGATACTATATACTTTATTTTTAAAGTAGCACAGAACAAGGTCAAGCAAGCGTATTCCCCGAATGAGAATATGACTATGAAATCAAAATATGAATGTTCACTCTTAATTTTTCATCTGCTGAACTCCTGACAAATCCAGAACCAGGTTCCCAAACATCAAATGGCACATAAAGGTTCCTGGCTGCTGTTGCTGTTGCCAGATGAGGCCTTCAAGCAAGAATGCTTTAATACCCCTGACCCAGAGCTTTTGAAATGCTTTTCTATAAACTACAAATATACACTCAGATTGGCATCTGGAACATTAGCTGCTTTCCTCCTGCATCAGACTCTGTCACTTCTGCAGCAATTCAGCCACTGTTACATAAGGCAGCACAACAGCAAGACCCGAGAAAGCATTATTTTTTTCACAAGAGTAAATCAACTAACCAAACACGACTGAAAGACATGCAAAATATTATTGTAGTCTACATTACATTGATTTTACAGCAGCATAACTATTAGGATGTTTCCAGATTGATTTATTATGTGCTATCCTGATAGTAGTTCATGGACTGGATTTAGATTTGTTCAGTGATGAAAATGAGAATTCAGAAGTACTCAAATGAACATTTAAAAACAGTAAAGCAGGGTACAGTGGGTGGAGGACGATCTGAATATATGCCTACTTCATCCCATTTATCCTGCAGTGCTGGTGGAGCTCTTTGAAGTGTCAGTATGGGGGAAGAAACTGCATTACCCAAATACCATTTACATAATCCGTTTTTTTCACATTTAAAGAAGACATTTCTCTCTGTTGTTACTTTAATTTGTTCCTGGTAATCACACACCTCTGACAATAAATGTAAAATATATGCTAATTTCCTCCATCCTTTCTTCTTCAAAAAAAGAGATCACCTCTAGCAAAGCAAGTATTATCTTTATATGGCACTGCCAGGAAAACTGTACATTGATAGGCAATTCATTATTGTGCTTCCATCTGCATCCCTTCCTTGCCCTTGAGAAGAAAGAAATCTCTAACTACCACTTAGATTTCTAAAGCTCCAATCAAGTAGAAATAAGATAGATAGACAGATAGATAGATAGATAGATAGACAGATAGATAGATAGATAGACAGATAGATAGACAGACAGATAAATTTCATATCTATGCCCAGCTTCTTCTGGGGACCACATAATACAAAATAATGTGCATATTCATACAGACTTCTGTTGCAGCTGAAAACAGAAAGTTTATCTATATGAGGACTATATTTACAAAGTATGGTTGAATTTAAGGCTCTGAGGCATCTGACAGGAGCAGTGTCCAAACCTTTATGTATTATTCCATGCATATGGTTATTTCTGTGTTTATCATCCCCATCCAGTATCACATGAAGGCAGATGAACAAATAAATTCAGTGCTTTCACACTGTAGAATGATTTTATATTATCTTCACATTCACCAACACTATAATGGACACACTCATTTGTGCAATTTTTTTAGGCGTCAATGGATATTAATTAGCTTAGATCCTGTGAGGGAAACTTTCAATGCAAACAAAATCAAGTAGAACCAAGTAGAAATACTTTCTGTAGGCTGCTATACATGTCAGTGCCCACATTCCGAACATTTCACCCACTCTCCGTAGCCTGGTGCTCTCTCCACCAGCAGTGAGAACAGATCAGTGCTGGTAATACAGAGAGGCAGCAAAACAGCTTCAGAAACATGTGCTTTTCTCTCATTATAATATCTTCAGATTGAGCATCTGCTCCTATAAATCTGACTTAAGGTTTCCTCCACTAAAAATACAAACACCAGGATCCCCATCCCCACTGTGCCCCTGGGTCACCAAGCAGAGCAGCTGGCACCGCTCAATACTCCCGTGAGCCAACACTAAGCAAACCATGCAATGCTCCCTCACAGCACTGAGGGCTGATGCAGCACACAGCCCGCCTACTGCACAGGGGGGCACAGCAGAGGAGAACACGTCTGTTTGCAGTGATTGCAGCCAAACCCCCATCTCTGCACAGCCTCATTCAACAAAGGTACCCCATTTCTTGGTCCAGATAACAATTCAAGTATTGCTGTCAGTAAAACACTCTTCTCATTTTGCTAATGGCACAGAAGGTACTTATCACAGAATTGTTCATGTTGGGGAAGACCTCTAAGACCATCAAGTCAAACTATTATCCCAGTACATTAAAATCTACCACTAAACCATGTCCCTAAGTGCCACAATTACACGTCTTCCAAATACGTCCAGGGATGGAGATTCCACCACTTCCTTGGGTAGTCTGTTCCAGTACTTGACAACCATATCAGTGAGGAAATTTTTACTGATATCCATTCCAAACCTCCCCTAGTGCAACTTAAAGCTATTTCCTCTTGTCCCATCACTTGTTACTTGAGAGAAGTGACACACCCCCACCTTATTACAACCTCCTTTGATTCAAAACCCATCACCTTCCCCATACCCACTTTGTCAAACACACCTATGGATTACAGCCGTCCTCCAAACAACCAGCTGCACAGGTGTGCCTCACACAAGCCACTGTGTTACCTGGTTTGTCAATTTCCATGTCCTGCTGCAGCTGCAGGTGAGCAATCACACCTTTGATAACTTCATCCAAATGGGAATGCTCCAATTTTTTCTTATGTCTTCTTCTATTCGATTATTTCAGACAACACCACAAACACATCTCTTATGCAGCCACAAAGGCTTGTGCAACTGGAAAAGCTGCCTGGGCCAGCTCCTGATCAGCAGACTGGCAGGCAAATGGTGGCAGCACCAGCTGTATGACCATTGCCAGCTCATCAAGGCTGCCCAAGCTCCAACAGCACCGCAGGGTCCTTCCTCAGCCTGTTCCACACTGCCTTTTCAGGCTCTTTTCCACTTCTTCCTTTCTCTACGCTTGCCACCTTGCATATTCTCCCAAATCAACACCTAACAAGGAATACTCTCTCTATAGCACTACCTTTATCCATTTTTAAGTGGTCCATGGAGGTTTGATGCTGCTATTGAACTGCAATAAAGCAGGATGTTGCCGAAATGCCGCTGTGACAAGCAATCAATTCTGCTTTGCACAGGCTCCCTGAAAAATCTGAGAGGTAAACACTTCTGATGGTCACTAATCCTCAAATACAACCCAAAGAGGAATTTTCAGTACTTCCACCATAATTATAGCTGTTAAGTACCTAATTTTGTTCTCCTACAGGTAAAACCTTCACTTTTGACTATCACTATAGACAAAACAGTAATTTTTAGCCAAAAAAACTGCTATTTTGCACAAACATACAAAAGATAAAGTAATTAATTACCTCAAAAAGTGCACTACTCCAGGAAAGAAAGAAGATACTTTATTAAACTTCATATTCTGAAAGTGAAAAATTGCTTCTTTCTCACATCAAAATACTTCAAGTGGGAAGCTGAGATACTAAGTGCAGAATTTGAGAGTTCTTGGCTTCTGAAACCAAGGATTTTCTGTGTCCTCTTACTGTTTTTAAAGGGCCAAAATAAAAATACAAATAAATAAAACTTTTTAAAAAGTAACTGTAATATGGCATGCAATTTTGCCACATATGTTCTCTCTTGGAAATCAGGTGTAACCAGAGATGAACAAACTTTATTGTTGATATATTTAATAACCTGTCATTTTTTTATTCACCCAAAAGCAATCTATTGAAGGCTCCGTCACAATCTGAATGAAGTTGGTAACAGACGGTATCTGTATCTCATTTGAAATGTAAATGAGTCATTCTTGTCTTTTGGGGAACTAGAAGAGACTGCTCTTCAGTCTTGTGGTTAAAAATAACTTTCCACTCGTCCCACACAATATCCCCTTTAATGATTACTGCTTAGCATTACTTTCATGATGACCTATTAAACAAATAGGGACATGATGCAGCTTCCAGAACTTAACCAAAGGTAGATATTAAAAATAAAAATAAGCACATGGAATGCAAGACCAGATATTGCATTACGTACAAAATTAACATAGTAAGATTCAGGAAATAGAAAAAAGACAAAATAGGGGTGTGAGATACTGCACAGAAGGGCTACAAATTATTGCCAGTCTTGAATGTTCAGGAGAAGGACCCGCACTCCAGAGAAAATCTCCTATCTGACTTCAGCTCTGCCAAACACTGGAATTGTTCCAGCTGGTACCTTGGCTGTTCTCCTTTCTCTTAGAGCAAGCTGAAAAGCCACTACTCCAAGGGCGAAGAGGCTAGATCCTAGGTAACCTTTGTCTATATTCAGGCAAATATCTTCTGATAATCATGATAAAATGCTTGTTTAAGCACAATGGATTAATGACCGCAAAATACTCTCAACTGAGCTCTTCTATGGTAGTTTGCCAATATTTAAACTATGTAAATGTCAAACTGGACAATGGCAATACATCACCTGAGAATTTCTAGCAATAGTAATGTAATTACAACCTTTACAATGCTGTTTTCTCACTGCAAAAGGTTTAAGCTATAATGAAGAACTCCAGAAAAATCTTAAAGGATGTTTCTTTGTAGCTTTTAAGTTTTCTGGATTGGGGACAGAACAAAGTCTTTTGCTAGGAGACAGCTTGGATCAGAGATGCTATTCTGGAAGAGATTTCACTCTAGATACATTGGTGGAAAGACTCGTACTTCCACATCATGCTTGTCCCGTTTTGGGGGTTCTGCACACTGAAAGGCATGTAGAAACAGTCAGATGCTTCAGCTATATCTAAATTAACTCAAGTACCAGAGGCTGCATTAGTGTGGTAACTACAGAATTGTGGCAGGGTTCATTTACTGTGTTGACAAGGTCCACTGTCAGTCATTTCCAAACCTCTGAGATCAGATAGGACTTCCTATCATAAAATCAGTAGGCAGTAGGTGGGGAAGAATCTCTCAAAAATCAGTGGTGATTATGTCTTAATATTGCATAATTGGGTAGAGGAGTTGGGACATGTTGGAGGAGTGAGAGATTAGCACTTTCAAGGAAAAGGGGTGGGAGTTTAGGAGTAGAAGACATATCTGGATAATAAGGATATGGTTTTCCATGAGGTAGCTTGGCAGCCCTGCTTGCTCAGGAACCAGTGATACTGTGGTTTCTCATCCCACCAGCTGCCTAGTGATGCTTCTTCCCTTACTCAGAACTTCAGTTGTGAAAAATGTATAGCCCTAACCCTAAAATACTCCAATACCTCCAGTCAGGAAAACAATAGCACTAGCAAAGTATCACTAGTTTGAGAACTGAGAAATAGGATTTGAAAGTAGCAATTTATTTAACAGTAAGAAGAAAATCTAACTAGAGGAACATTTTAATTGCATAGACACAGCTATGAATCTTCTACTATACAGTTACAGTTTAGGTGATGGCTTTTTTTGGAGGATTTCAAGGATAAGACTGCTCAGGATGAAGGAAGGGTTAGAGCACTGCAGTCTTAAACAAGAGGTGTTAGGACTTCATTTTGCGACTGTATGGTTCAACAATTATTATTATACTTTGCCACTTAAGGGGACACTGAAAAAGTAACCACTAAAACCCACTGCATTGGATCTGTAAATGGTTCTTTTTTTCTTCTTTTTTTCTTCTTTAATTCCAAGTATAATTAAATACAAAAAATAAACTGGCAGAAAAGCAAAAACTTCACTTTCATTACCAGTAAGACACTGAAGCCATAACATTTTCAGCTATATTTCATAAGAACATTTTTAGACAAAGTCTTTTTGCCCAGAAATCTCTTTACTTTAAAATATATTCCAAAATTGTGACAAGTTTAAAGTATTACTTCATATTGCATGACTTCAACAACAGACCCTGCCTAAAAAGAATGACATCCTCATGCATATTCCAAATTAAAATCTATTCAAAACACACACCCCCTCTTGCTAGTGTTATTTTTTTTCAAACACCTGGGGAGTCATATTAATATTAGTATGTCAAGTGTAAATTGTATTTAAAAATATATAAGATAAATTTTCCTAACTAAAATACTTGACGGTGTGATGTATTCAAGAAGCAATTTCCTTAACAGCAAGAAACCTTACTAGAGTCACATGGTCTAGTAAGATACTGCAGCCTGAAATACACAATCTTGTTGACCTTCAGTACTTCAAAATTGTTCCCGTTTTTATAGCCCTGTTGTTTGCCATTCCATTTCTATCCATTGCCACTGAGTATACAAATAACAAGAGTTGAAAGTCTATTTTCTGTATAAACAAAATGCGTGCTGCTCCATGCCTTCTCAACCAGGGATTTTATTTACCATCTGCTCACACTGACTTATCATTAAGGGCTGTATTTCTTTCACAGTTTTAACACAACCCTTCTTCATCTCTCCCTTCACCCATTCTCCATCCATGCTGCTGGCCAGCTCCCAGAAAGAAGGAAAATACCAGAGTAGCGTGAAAAAACACAACAGGCACCACTTTTGCACAAGCCATTACTTGCCTGCATGCCCAGATCTCCACACTGCAGGAGCAGAGGTGCATAGCTTTCCTCACACTTGTAGGTGGCTTTTTTCCCAGTACTGAAACTAGAGGAACTTGGGATCAACTCCCAAGGGTTGTGGCCAGTTTTTTTGCTTCTGTCCTCCCAACATCTTTACACAGTGACTCCAATGTTCCTGCAGCTCAGCTTCTGCACACTGAACAGCCCAGGGGCACAGAATTCTTCTCATGGAAACAGCAAGAAGCAGAGGCCAGACACAGTGGTGTGGGCTTCTGTCCTGACTACAGTCTTCTCCCACTCTCACTGAAACTGCAGCCATCCTGAACAAAGGGGAACATCTCACTCTTGATAAAGAAGGTAAAAAAACCCTCAAACAACAGCCAAGAAAACCCTGGTGTAAGAATTGCAACAAAACTGTAAAAGCACGAAAAACTGAAACCTGACATTTTACCAAGTAAAATCCATATGATATGCAGTTGCTCAGCATGGAAAAGAGAATACAAACCCTGCGACAGCACAAGAGGCAAAGTTTTTTGTTCTGCATTTCTATATTATGTGAAGTCACCAATCTGTGATCACAACTACTAGCTAAATAATAAGTTACAGAAATTATGCAAATTCTATGGATCCAGAAAGATTTTCCTTTTTTAGCTTCAATGGTCACTGTATGTCCCTGTAATATTGTAAAACGCTGTTTCCAAAATGTTCACATGGCTTGAGAAAAGTAGTACTTACTGAAATGTGATTAAAACTAAGCAAGGAGAGATGAGAAGAAAAGGAATTAAGGGATATTAAAACACAGATTTTTCTGCTAGCCCCTCTGGAGAAATATGTCCTGTAACATTCTGCCTACATCACTAATGAGTATGGAACTCTTGGGGTAATCTAGAGGAAACCATAACATAGAAATAAGTATGACTCACACATAATAACATGCATTTATCGCACTTTTCTGCATTCAGGGCTTTGTTATCAATCAGTATTTCTCTTTCCAGTCTTCATCTGATCAAAGAAACATGACCTTTCTCAATTTTTTTTTTGCACATCAACCCAACACTTTAAATGGAATTTAATATACAAATTAATGTCATTCAGACCGCATACTTTCCTTCCATTGTCAATATGCTGGGTCATCCAGTAGACCTCGCAGTTTATCTACATTGGACCTGACAAATGGTAACTGACATTCTTAAATAAGTTTCTAAATACTGAACAAATTCTGGTTACTGCAAAATGAAAATAAAAGGCAATCCACATCTACCCTAGTAAGACTGTAACCACATCTATGTGAAAGCCATTTAAAACACCGATTTATGCTTGTTTATATAGGTGAGTAAGTAACATGTACACACCAACAGGAACCGTCATTAGATAACATATGTAGTCATAAAGGATAATCAGACCATCACATGGGAAAAAAAAAGACTTACTCAAATCTCTGCCTCATTTAATAGTGATAAGATTTTTTTGTTTTATGGAAAGTAGAGCTTTTCAGATATGTACGTTTAATGTGATTTTTTAGTGTAAACCTTTTTTATATGGCAGACTGTTTAATCCATTTCCTTCATCACTGGACATTTTTTGCAAAAAAAAACCCTGGATGATTAAGGCTAACAACAGCATAATAAAGAAAAATTTACTGGCACATTTACTTAGGATCGATTCCACCCCAAATTAACAAAAAAAAAAATTACAAAATCTCAAAGATAAAGCCGTAATACTTTGTAAGTTTACATTACCAACAAAGAGAAAAAACCCTTTCCATGCATTTTTTTTCTTCCCTTTTTTTTTTTTTTTTTGTGTGAAGGAGGGGAGACGTGGGGGAGAGGCAGAACTGCAAGTGTGGTCAAGCAGAAAATAACAGAACTCTAATTGAGCTCTCAAATATTTGAACTTGCAAGACTATCCCTCTCATAATGACACCTAAATAGTGTTATTTATGAGAAAACTCATATGTATTGAATGAGGCAAAAACTATTCTTATGAAGAATACAGCTGGCTGCAAGACAAAAAATACAGTGTGATAACAAGTATGCTAAACTGAGGAAAGACTGTCCTCATTAATAAGTGAGAGAGGAAACAACTGTCAGTAAATGTGAGAAGGTGTTACAAACTTGGGAGGAAATGTATGAAAGGAAGAGCTGACAGAGGAATACAAAGGAATTGTGAAATAACCAAAACAAGCAGAAAATAGTCAAAGGACATTCATACTACAAAAGTGCAAACTGATAAATTACAGAGAGCATCTCAAACTGGGATGTTACAACAAGTAAGAAATCTAGAAAGAACTTATGTTGAAAGAAACTGTGCAGTGTACAAAATGCAAATTACTGTGCAATGCCACATAAAGACACAAGACAGAGACTGTAGTTACTAAGTTATCACTTCACCTGCCATTTTGATTCTTGGAAAACAAAGATATTTGCAGATCAGTAAAGTGTTACAGAAATCAGAACATTTAAAAAGAGATTCAAGTTTGCCAATTTAAGCAAAGATAATGCCCTGAAAAGTAAGATACAGAATTTACATACCTATATAACTTAGCTAAAATGGTATGTACAAGAAGCAAATAAGAAAAATGCAACCTAGATTTCAACATAATTAATACATATTTACTGTTCAAAATAAATCTTCCATAACAGTATAGTCCGAGAATTTCAGATATTGACACTACTGATAAATATTTTATTTTACAGCAAGTTTATTTTAAGCTATAAAAACAATATGAAGGTTTGGAGTAGTAATAAAATGTACCTTTTCCCTAACTGGAAAACAGCACATGCCACATTGCATGAAAACATTATTTTTTGAAGCCTTGTTAATGCATTTATGTGGAGGGACAGAGGGTGGGATTTTTTCCCCTGATAGGTTTTTCTTTTCCTGTGACACTGGTCCAGGAGACCTAGCTTTTCTGCAAAATTGAAGATGGGAGATGTTGTGTTCCCCTGATATAGATCTCTCAAATAGTTACTGATTCCCTTTTGAAAGACTGCTACTTTTGAAACCTGCGTTCTGAAAGTCATCTTGCCCTTCCTGTTCTCAGCCCTCCTCCAAAACCGTCTCATATATTACCTAAAGAAGCAGCAGAATCATAAAAGATAAATACCTCTGGGATTTTCCTTCATCATCACTGAAATGTTGTCTGAGAATTGACTATTATCTTAGTCAGTTATCTTTCTCCTTCCTGTTTTTCTAGACAGCCTATTGATGAATTAAACCAATATAAACATCAAAGCTATGTCCCAACAAACAAGCACCATATACTGGTTTGTATACAAAAAAACCTGTCACATAGAAAAATAAACCAAAAAAAGTCACTAGATGAACATGAATAACCACTTAAAAGAATATCTATTTTCTATTTCTCAATGAATTTACGATTTATAAGGTATAATTATTTATATAATTTATATTTTAATTATAATTATTACTAGAAACCTCAGCTTAACCATGTGAAATCATGCAGTTTCAGAATCCTATGACATAATTATATTTGTGCACTTAAGATACCTTTAAAAATTAATTTACAAAGATTTTACAAATTATATTTTTCTATGAATATATAAAACTTAACACCTTCTACAACCCATACTGAATGGGCCTTACTACACTTCACATGTATTTCTACCTCTTTATCTCTTACTTTTGTAAAACTCTACAAACTTAGCACCTTGCTCGAGAACAAACCAGCAGACCATATGGCTTTCTTTCAAATATTAGTTAATTTAAGGTAATGTTTCCTAATATCTGCATAACTCTGCAGATTTGCATCCTGGCAAGTGAAACTGAAAGGCATTTCACATCCAGAATCCAAACTGCTGACACATGGGGGAACATTCTGTTACCTTCTTCCTAGACTAAAAGCAAAGCCAACCTCTGACAATCCAAATACTAAGATTATTATCATGCTTAAAGCTTTATAAAAGCTGCAGTAACAGGGAACACTCCCAAACAATAAAACTGAGGTCTTCTTATGCAGCTTGTAGGAAAAATTTTCACCCTCTATTTTATTTTCCTTTGAGCAACAGCTCACCAGCTAAATTATTACATCTGTAGAAACCTGCAAACAGAATCAGATTTAAAACAAAAGGCAAAAACATTACCAAAGCTCAGAATCTACGACGAGACGTCCTTTCATCACCTAATTCACATAAATAAATCATACAATATTATGATCAGTGGCTTTGTAAAGGTGCATGCTTTCCCATGGCCAGGAGGTGTGCAAGGTCAAAGAGCTTAAACCAACAGACTAATGCAGTGTCATGACAAAACCGTCCCTCCTGCAAGTCAGGTAAACTGTTACATTTCTGAGTGAAAACCACTTCCGATGAATGGTAAATTTGCATGGCTTCCCTAAATTAAACGTGCTAGCAAGAAGTTCTGGATAGCTTCTTTAATGGTTCTCTGGTAGCTCTATCACACAAGTAATTTTTAACTATATATGTATTATGAAATTATTAAATGTTTATTTCCTAATGTCAAACCAGTTATTAAGCACACAAGAAGCCATATAAACTGCTTAAATTATTCATTTTAATTTGTCATTTGGTCTCTTTATGTCAGCAACATCAGAATAATACTATGATATATACAATTAGCATTGCTTAGTTTCAGCACTCTCAGAAACATTAATATTTTTACTGATAAATGTTACTTTCCATCAAAGAGAAGACTCTTACCACATTCAGTTCTGCATATTTATCTCTCACATTTTTATTGTAATTCAGCATGTACACTTCCCTTAGCAAAATTCATTCACATGACTTGCACTGCAAATATCATACCACAATTAAACTATGTAATATCTTGATGAAAACTACAATCAGCTCAGCCTTTGTACTTAAATGTCCCCTCCACGATGAAAAAATCACTACAGGAAATGGAGTCAAGAAAAACAAACTATCAGGAAAAAAAGGGTTTCATATGGTTCTTCCAATAACATCCAAGACACACTCAGTCTCTTCTACTCTATTTACATCAAACCTCTCTCATAAATGTTATAAAGAATGCCTAAAGAAAGAAATAGACCAAGATTATTATTCTCAGATGTTTTAAATTTTGAGGCTAATTCTCCATAAGAACACTGGAAGGATAAAAGATATTTAAATAGCAAAAAGTCCATGTCCCTGTTATTGAAGACACTGAATGACTCTCAGCTAAGAGCAGCATTCCACTTTAAAATCAATTCATTATTTTAATCCTTATTATCCTGAGGATATTAGCCACTCCACAAAACCAGTGCCCTAATGGCTATGGGATTTATTCCAATTTTCAGTTTAATTTTCATTAATGGCCAGATGATTTTTATTTGGGGGGGGAGGGGTGATATGTGTGTATGTGTCACTAATTCTTTATCTTCTGTAGCTTCTCCTCAAATCTGCTGCCTGCAACCATGGACTATCTGTAGATGGCAGTCACACCACTCTCAACATTCTTCTCTTCTGAGGATCTATACCCAAGACAAGCTCTTCTCATCTCCTTTCACAAAACTCACCTTTATCCTGGTGATCTTGCTTGATGATCTCTACATTTATTCCAGTTTCAGTTTAACTTTTTGAATAAAGGTCACTAGAAATGTACATAGTCATGGAGGCAAGGATTCATCTTGAGGTAGATACTTTGCCATAATAACTGAGTCTTTTCTGGATGCATGTCCTAATGATCCAGTGATCAACTAATGCTTCCTCTCTTCATTCTGCTTGTCCTTGCTCATTTTCTACTGATGAACTCAGACTGTAGCTGAAGCTTTTTCTGTTATTCCCCAAATGCAGATACCTCACATTTCCTGTTATTAAATTTCATCTTGCTGCTATTACTGCAGTCCTCAAGGTCAAGCTTTTCTTCCCCATAACATTGTGATCTTTCTCTGTATTAGGAATCCTTGAACTGGGTCATCAACAAATTTCATTACAGCACTGACATTCTGTCACCCCATCACTAGTAAAAAGCACTAATAAAGGCAAACATTCTCCAGAGAGCTCCCTGAGAATTCCAGTCAGCAATCTTCCTCCCGCCTGATGCCCTCTGAAGTCACACTATCTGCCATCTCCCCTCACCTACATGTACAGTTACTTTAATAATGGTCACCTCCTCCACCAGTGCTTCTAGTCTTCTGTTTGGCACTAAAAAAAGAGGTTTATTTTTTTTCAAAAATACATTCCCTATTTAAAACAGTAACCAGTTCTCTTTCCACGAACTATCCCAATACACTGCTATGCCATAGCAAAGGTCAAGAACAGCACGTTAGTTGTGCCAGTAGGGATTCCAAGGCCACACACACTATTTTACTATATTAATCTGCTATATTACTGATTTTAAGAACTGGTAGGCCTCTATTATTTCATATTTTCCCTGTCCTCTGTCCAGATATATTCATACCAGACTTGATAAACACATTTAAATGCCTTGCTATTAAGCCTGTGACTTCATATCTCTCTAAAAAAAAAATTAAGATAAAAATCATCTGTTTTTCTCCTTCCTTGAATATAACTGAAAATATGGCATATAGTTGTGGATTGTGGGTTTCTTCTTTTTTCTGTCACTCCTAATCCTAAAGCACGGTATCACTGCTTGGCAGTATCTTCCCTTTTCATACCACTTTCCTGGTCTTCTTCATGTCCTTTTTCAGGTGACTATTCACTTACAAGGTACTGAACCATGTTCCTACAAGATTTGATTCAGGATACTCATTCCTGAGATTTTGATTAATCTTGAACTTAAAAAAATGTCAAGTACTCTTCACACTCCAGAGCATGAACCAGTGGTATAGCATTAACTCATCCTTACTCAGCTGTGCTGCAGGCACTTCAGTGATACCTGTCTTGTGTTCCTCAAACATCTAATTTTTTTCTTTTCTTTTTGAATTGCTTAACCACAAAACCTGTTATTAGTAATTTACAACAGGGCTGACTTTAGACAGGGCAGGTCCCAAGTAAGATGCAGAAAGCAGACCCAATTTAATTCCTTAAAAAGGCGATTCTTCTCCTTTTGCAGACCAACTGGCTCACGCCATGGCCTAATACAGGAGCTAATAACTATAACCACAGAAACTCTGTGCAGGCCCTCCTCACCCCACAGCACACGACAGACTGATATCCGCAGGAGCTATGCCAGTATCAAAAAAATTAACATTATAAATACTAGGGCATAAAATTTTGCCTACATCTTGTAAACCAGGACTGCTCTAAGGCCTGAACTTCATGAACTGTTTCATATCAACACATTAAAATAAAACAAGAAAGTGCTTTAAATTCAGCTCAAAAAGTAAAATTTAAGCTAAAATAATCAAGTATACATTCTAAACACATAATTCTGCATAGTTTTTTTTTTAAACCATAAGTGTCAAATTCCGCTCGAAGTAATTTTCTGTGCTGTAACTGAATATAGAGAAGGAGGAACACATCTGGTGCCTGTGCTGCGTATTTATAATTAAATAGAATTGAACACCAAAATCCTGCAATGATAGAATTCATTAGACTAGTATAATGCTTTATAATTACTCTTTTTTTATATCATCTACTGCATGCTTTAAGAGCTCTTTTTACCCACTGATATCAATGTGCTATGACACACTTACATACACCCTGTATAAAAGGCTGAGGAAGTATTAGACATGTCAGAGGGTGACATGGAAAGGCGACTGTTATACAATAACTACACTGTCAGCAAAACAAGAGGAAGCTAATTTCAATTCATTCCCTGGCATGAAACTCTACAGATAGAGACTGGATTTACATTTTGAAAGGAAAAGTACTTAATTCTATAGTAGGAAAGAGTCCTAACACGACAAAATCAATACATTACCTTTTCTGACCAGAACTCCCTACTCAGCTCGCCTGCCTTGCATTACTGGCTCTCTACCAGCACACCATCTAAAGATTTCCACATGGACCTTGCTAAGTAACTCTTGGGTCCTTCCTCACTGAAACCATGTCCACACACTACTGCTTACACCTTAACAGTTGAAAATAATTTGCCAGCAGAGAATCGCTCCTGCTGAGCCTCGGCATGACCTGCTTTGCTCTACTTCTTTCCTACTCACTCAGGTGTCTCACGATTCCTAGCAGGCGGCCCAGTTTACCTCCTGGGCTCTAGCACAGTGTAGTGTGTGAAGGTCCTAGAAAGGCATCCAAGTTCCCTGGGCCACCAGGAAAAACCAGGGGCTCCACTGTCAAGTTTGGCAGTGACAGAAACTTGGGCTGACACCAGTAAAAGAGGGTGGCCACACTTCTTTAAAAAAATTTGTCAAGTACCAAAGACATATGCCATCACTGTTCCAATCCTGTAAAGCCACCCACTGCCTCCCTAAGGCATGCTCCATCTTCCTCTCAGTGCACTCGCTGTTTTTCGTTGTCAGTGCAGAGGAGTAAGGGAGCTTGGACTGACTTAAGAAGTTAGTTAGTAAGGCTGATAGTGCAAATATCCTGGCTGCTGTCATGAACAGGTTAGTGATGATGCCCAAGCAGACCAGTGACAATAACAGCCTTTGGATCAGGCTCAGCAAGCAACCACAGAGCCAGTATGGGGACTGTAGACCAGCCCAAGGGACAAAGTAACTGTCCACAGCTGCACTGTCTTCCCCCTTCAAACAGTGGCCAGATACCTACCTGATAACAGCTTTCTCTCCAAAGATGTAGCTGCAGGCAAAGAAGAGTCAAGGAGACTGATAAAAAGGGTCTGCAGGGACAGCAAAAAGATAGCTGAAACCAATTATGATTTGCACTTATTTCACATCAGCCTACAGGTTTCTAATAAAAAAAAACAACAGTGGCCCTGACCAGCCAATTCATTTCCAGCCCTCTACTAATCGTGAAAGTTATTTGAGCTATGTGCCTGCAGGCTCTGGAGGAACTGCTTTGCATTAAATATATATTGAGTTCCTAACCAGAATAGTCTCTCTCAAGTGGTATTTTTTATTGTAAACAAAAGCTGCAGAAGTTCACACCTAAGGTTCCTTAAGACAGCAGAGAAAAACTATATTTAGCAGTCGCAAACAGCCGAGAGACACATGAAAATCATTAAGCCAAAATTTAAAAGATGCAGTGTTCTCATTCAGAGGGAGAAGGCTTGTGCACAAATGACAAAACAACATGCTTTCTTCTATCAACTTTGGTATGCAAAAAATCTATCTTTCAATAGCTTATTATTAGGAAATTATTAGGAAATGCCATATTTTTACAAGCTTAAGATTCAGGGGACATGAAAGATATGATGAAAAGAGTATTTTTAAACTCTGCTGGACCAGAACAAAAGTTAAGCTGTAATTTGAAGAAAATTAAAATAAAGCACTTGTTTAGAAAGTAACTGTGCATGAACTGGCTCTTTCTTTTATTTTCATAATTTTCTAATTAGTTTTGTTGACAGGGACATATTTGAAACCGAACTAATTTAAATTTTACATCATGTCTCCTTTCTTTCATAAAAAGCATAAAGGAATGACAAAAACACCCCTAATATGCCAAGCAAAGTGGTTTAAAGATTTGCAAGACATAAAACTTCAACAAAGCAGCTGTCAGTGATCACTGAGGAAGGAATTTTCAGACTTGCTTTCGTGTATGGAGAGAGAATGCGGAGAGAGAATGTATAAGAGAAAATACCGATTATTGACCTGCACATTCCTGATGCAAAGCAAACAAAACACCAGCATCACAGGCATACACGGCAGTATTTTATTGCTCAAAGCTCTTTTTCAGATGTTCAAAAACATCTAACCTGCAATTAGTCTATTGTGTAAGGTGTCAAATTCCCAGAAAGATTCCCATATTTCCACAGTTTACTCTTAACTGACAATAGGCAAAAGTATGCCTACAAAAGCAAATCCACAAAAGTGCATTGCTACTCAACACAGAAAAATGTGGTTTTGGGGAAGCGAAGGGTCCCACTGCAGGGAATCACAGGACCTCGGACTCCCAGCAGGGGCCAGGGGCCCCTCTAGCACAGCCCCTCTCCCACCAGATGCCAAAGACATCTGCCGCGGGGTCCAGGCGTTCTGGAAAATCCCTGCCCACTCTCAGCTGGAGCCTGCACAGCACTGGGCAAGGCGGCTGCCCGGAGTCGGCTGCTGCTGGCAGAGCAAGCGATGCAGCTCCCTCCCAAATATCCTTTTCTCCAAGCAACACTTGCACACAAAGCAAGGAGTAGACTGAAACATCAGAGGAGTTGTGTCCTGGCAACCTGCAGCAAGACAATGCCTTTTCCCGGAGCTCTAGAGCCCTTCCTGCCTCACAGAGCCAGCCATGTCCCTGGGATGCTGTGGCAATGTCTACATTTTTCCAAAGAGGAAAGCAAAGGAGGACAAACCATCTTCATGGGATAAACACAACCTCAGGACCGAAACATCAGTATCCCGCTTACATCTCTTGTAGGCCATATGCTTTTGAAAATCATTATTCTATCTTTCACATACCAAAATTAAACTCAGTACAATCTGTAATGAACAAATAATAAGGTTAATTAAATATTTGCATCTAAGCTTGAAAGTCTGAAATATTCTAGCATGACTTCCCACATCTGGCAATGAAAACGTATCAGAAAAGTAAGACCATGTGAATTATCTAGACCTGATATCACAAAGATACAGAGACTTCCATGGTGAAATCTTTATCTAGAGAAAAGTATTTCATGTTCTGATTTGCTTTTTATTACATGCAAGTGTGGCCTGCTTTTCAAATACTGCAGTTTCAAATACTGCAGTTTCAAATAATGAAAAGAAAAAAAAATTGGAAGGAGGTTTCTTACATAATTAATCCCAGAACCTTCCAAGAAAATGAAAATATAAAGTCAACCACAAAGGTAAGGGCTCCAAAAGTATTGCAAACATACACTAGTAAATTAAATAATTTGAATTAAAGAATTTAAAGGAATTATCTGCATACTTAAAGTTCAGTATTTGCATAAGTCTTTGCAAGACCTGAATAACAAGTGAGACAATTTGTATCAAGTGTATCTCAAAGACCTAGAAGGCATTCTGGATAGAGCAATACCATTTAAAGGTTATACTAAACTCATGGAACTAGCATGAAATTTTAGAAGACAAATTTATATGCTTGAAATATTTTTTTCCATCCTTTGAAGAGTTATAAAATTATTTTAACAGGAGTATTCCCACACAGAGCTGTTTGGGGAAAAGAAAATAATATGGAAGAACACAGAAGAATCGATCAAGCACAGCATTGGATATTGTACATCATTTATTGATGTTTCAAAAGTGCTGCCATTAGGCTGCAATTATATTTTGCTTTGCCTCCATTACAAAATTTAAAAAATGTCGAAGGTACTTCACTGCTTCTCTGCTCACTCATTTCCCGAGACAAGTAAGGAAACTCCCAGTCCTTTTTCTCACACGTTGCTAGAGAACATCTTGAAAACCACAGAAAGCCTACACTGAGAGCTCAAACGTTTTAAACTGAAGAAGATAGCATCAGCAGTGCTGAACAAAGCTAGCACTTCTGCCATATTAATTGGTCACTAGAAACAAATATTCACTATATAAAGAAGCTGGTGATTGGATTCAAATATTCATTACACAGAGGAGCTTAAAAATATGAAAGCAAAGTCCTCCAAATATTTCCTAATATATCCTAAGTATGCACATCTCTGGTATTTATAAAATAGATGCAGGGAGTCTCAGCATGCAACCACTTAGTCACAAAACCATTTTATGAAATGTCCCATAAAAATGAATGTGAATGCTATTTTATAGAATGGTTCTTGGAAATTTACCCAACAGAAGTAAAATCAGTAATAATGGCAGTCTTACCTGGTCCCAGGGACAGATGATTCCTCCAAAACACATAAAGAGATATCCCATGGCAACAAGACACACCCAGACCACCAGAGAAAATACACGAAGCAGCTTCTTAAATACAGGTTCTACGCAGACAAGGATAAATATAGCAAAAAAAATTGCTAGGGCAGTTGGAACAGTTATTAAAAACGCCACATGGTCTTCAACTTCCTGGAAAGAGAGGAAAATGAAAAGAAAGTTAAAAACTAATGTGTTTAAAGGTCAGACAGCAATAACATAGCCTAAACTTATGGTACATGGAGATCCCAGAAATCCATGATTGGATATCAAAAGCTAGTTCAATCAAAATAAAATTTTTTTCTCGGAAAGAAGCTGTTCGTAACTACTCCTGTAACTATTAACCACAACACTGCATGCTACTTCTTTTACTAATTTGAGCTGCAGAGGGCTGTCAGAAGGCTGCACAACATTAGGAGGCTGAGTTAGCTAGCTAGTTTCAAGTGCAGTCTGCAGTGGACCCAAAGCCTGTGGCCAGCAAGCCAACACCTGCACCACTGGCGCACACACACAGAAGGGAGAGGGGCAGATGATGCAGAACAATGGCAGCTTGCAGCAGCACGGACCCAAAGGAGAAAGAAACTTTCCCTGAAGCCTGGGATGCCCTTGCACTGAATCACTTCAGTGCTCTGCAGACCAAAGATGAAAAACCTGTCACATCAGGAGATGAGCAAGGCAGCCCCATTTGCTTCCTGTGTAAAAACCAACACAACTAAAAAAACATGATGGGTGACAGTAGTAGGTGACTTTCTTCTGAGAGGTACACAGGCACCCATGGGCCGACCTGACACACTCTAGAGGGTTGTGAGGCTGACTGGGGACTAGTATCAGGGATGTCACCAAGAGACTACCAAGCCTCACAGAGCCCACCATTACCCACAGCTGTTGTTTCACCAGTGGCCAATAGTGATACAGCCAGGAGCAATCAGAGGAGTGACAAGAAGGATTACAGAGGGTGGTGGTAATGGAATATGGAGTGCAGGTGGTTTATTCACCAATCCTCACCGAACTAAAGTTGCCAGAGGAAGGGAACCTCAATCCATTCCACTCCATGTTTTGCTTCTGCTTAAACTATTTGTCTGGTAGGACAGACTCTAGATTACATATATACATTTTTTCCTAGCAACTACTTACTTCAAAATGTAGCGAATGACACCCAGAGCAAGGACTAGAATGTAACTTGAAGTAAGTTTCAGAATAATAAATATTTAAATTTATTTACAGAACTTACTTGGAAATTACAACACTAACATCTTAAAATCATCTAATTAAGGATTCATTAAAAAGGAATAAATATTTGATTTTATATTCCTGGATTTCTGGTTGACGTACAACACGATATCAAAAGTCTGGTCATAGGATCTTTAGTCATTCCCCAGCTGTTATGAATTCTAACAGCCTCATTTGCAGAAACAAGGATTCCAAAATCAAACATCAAATGCTACTGCTGCAACAGTATGAAATCCTCCACTAACCACACACTTCGTGCAGAAAAGCCTCAGATTCTTTTTTCATATTGGTGAAATTTTCAGAAGAATCGGAAAGTATTTTTTTGATGATTTGTAAGACATCTAAGCACAAAGAAATAACATTTCTTTTTGATTCTCAGTTGCTTCCTTAGTGCCCTGATAAATCTTGTTTATTGATGAGTTTTCAACTTAAATATTTCACATTTTACTTTAAAGCATTTTAATGTAGCTTTTTTTGCTTTCTTATGTGTCTAAGACTTGCTCCAACTAGACCAAAACTAAAAATTTACAAAGAAATTTGTAAATTTACAGAAATTTACAAATGTTGTCACTATTTTTTCTTGGTGTTATTTTTTTTCCTCTGATCTATTAAGTTTTATGACTCGGTATCTAGAAACGCTGTAAGAATCTGTCCCACTCCTCTCTTCCAATTTCTTTGTTTTCCTTGTGGCTCTGCCTACATCTGTACTGCACACTGTGATACATAGCTGCTGCACCAGGCCACCTCCAGCCCAGGAGCAGCCACTGCCCTGACAGGTTCAAACCAAGGGATATACCACAAAGAAAACCTACATCTTCCTGTGCAGTCTGCAGATGATCTTTCACATAACCTACTCTGCCCGAAAAAAGTCAGCTCATCTTTCAACTTGAATTCACGAAGTCACACATTCAAGGCAGGTATTATTGCAACACTGATGATCAGGATATAAGCAAAAAAAAGACCTGAGAAACTGAAAGTTATGGTGCTAACTTTGAAATGCAAACACTAGCTTCCATATTTTAAATACACTCATGAAGGCTTTCAAGCACTTGGGTAGTCATACTGAAAACAAAATTATGATCTTAAAATTAGGCATTGAGATAAATGTTCACAAGAGTACAGAGCTGCATGGAGTAAGATACATACAATCTCTTGCATAGTAAGACAAAAAAACACAAAAACTATCCAGTTGTAGTCAGAACTACTCATTTATGTATATGAATGTAGGGATTTTTTGATCATTTTCATCTCTGGAATTTGTTTCTGTTCATTTTCACAGAATATTCTGAGTTGGAAGGGAACTACAAGGTTCATCAAGTCCAACTCTTTAAGTGAATGTCCCATATGGGGATTGAATCCACAAACCACTTGGTGTCATTACAGAATCAGGGAATCACAGGATCACAGAATATTCTGAGTTGGAAGGGAACCACAAGGATCATTGAATAGCACCATGCTCTAACCAATCCAGATAGTCTCAGGGTCAATTGATTCAGTATTGTAGCAAACAATGTCAGCCCAGATGACAGCAAGAGCATTTAACTTCGACCTTTGGCTTCTGCATTTCCAGGTGGGATGGCAAAACTCTTGTTGCAAGAGAAATGATACCCCTTACAGGTGACAGGACAACATTAACTTCCTTGTACCATCTGTCACACAGCCCAGGTCACAACACTGAAGGAAACCGCAAGCTCCTAGAAGAAGCCAAGACTGTGGAAAACCACATATTTAAAAGATGGCAAAGTCATTTCAGTGATAACAATCATGCTATAAATATACTAGTGAGAATATCCAGATGCACAATTAAAACTACTGTACTTTCTGGGAAGATCTGGCTTTACAACAAATCAACAATACTAAGATGTCACTTTAGAGCATACGTATGCTCATGCAGCTACATATTTTTATATGTATTCTATAATTACATAAATCCATCAAAATGTTTCCTATAAATTAACTAATAATCAATTTCCTTGCGTACACTGATCTCAACACTTAGCTGAGCCATTTTGATCACTAAATCTAAAATTTTACTTCTACTTTCTTCCCTTCTCAGGTTGCCTACTACACAATTTTACCTTTTATTTTGATTTAAACATATGGAGGTAAAAAAAAATAAAATTAACCACAATGTATCAGCTCCTCAGCACCTGTAAGTGAGTGCCACCACTGATTGCTGCAGGGCATCCCCTCTCTGGGTTGACATCAAACAACTTGCTCCTGCAGTCACAGGCTGCTTGCATCTCGTCGTACACTGTACAAATTCTGAAGCAAAATGGAAATTTAAAGACAGAATAGTATACATATCAGGCAATTTATAAAATATAAGAGGAAATAAACCTTATTACAATTTGAATCCTTTACAGAAAGCCTTAGTGTGTACAGGGGGATTTTTCACAATCCTGCCTGTAAAATACGTGCTAATGTCAGGCCAACGAAAGCAGGCCCTGTAAGGAAGAGCTTTATTTTGGAATCTGCTTTTAACAGTATTTTCCTATTACTTCATAGGTACTCAATCTTTATAGAACTGTAACTTTAAGATCAGAACTTGTAGCTTCCTGATCAATATGTGCAATCACCAGTCGGTTTAGCAGATTAAAAGCTGATATGCAAAAACAAATTCTGAAGTCTAACTCATCTGTTACTTTAACCATTTCCCAAAGATGTGGGAGGAAGAAAGAAAAAAATCAGACCCCAACACTTTTTTTTTTTTTGCTTGTTTCTGAAATTAAAATACACCAGAGGTAATGGAATTAAAATATCAGCATGACACTTGTGAACATAATGGCTAAGCCTGCAGTAACATGGATCTTACCTGACAGCTCTGTCTTCCTGAGTGTTTTCTATCTTGCTGTCTTTTAATTACTGAAGAAATTAAAAAGTCTACTGCTAGAAATTTCTCTAACTCCCACAAATTCTTCAGAAGTGTGATAATCTTGTTATCACCACTAAAATCTGAAGTCACCTCCACTCATTTTTCTAAAATGAACCTTTTCTCATTCTATATTGTTTTTTTCCAGATGATGCCATACTCTCAGTTTTAGTTCTAAACAGCAAAGCTGCTATAGAGCACTTCACTCTTATATATGTAAACAATGTCAGAAGGAGAACTCTGTAAAAATAAACAAATAAGCAGTTAAAAGACCAGTTTTAGCATAAAAATCTTTTAACATGGTCCCTTATTCTTTTGATACTTTTTTCTTACTATTTTCATCTAGTGGAAATTAACAGCAGACTATATACAGAAGACTCCTGCTGGGATCTAAAGTATCACACTATTTGAATTAACTTAAACCATTTAATACATTGAATTCCTACTAAAATCACTTTTTGCTGAGATGAACGAAATGCTTTCTAAATGTAAATATAAAAACATGGGAGTAATGTTCTTCAGACATTAATTTAATTTTTTATTTCATACATCTATTCAATTCTCAATTTCAATTTTCACTATCTTCAATATCTTCAATCTTTTAAAAAATGTTGTGTTAAAAAAAATTACGGATTACTAGCTTACTGACCTCTCAGTCAAAACACAACAGTATCTTCCTTTAACCAGACTAACTGATTGAAAGAATCTGTTGAGTTACCTTTGTAGCAAAAACTGCTCATTTTCCCTGTAAAGCCTTTTCCAGGTCTTGAGACAAAGATTTGCAGAAGAGACAAATACCCTTCTCTTTTTAAAACTGGACAGCATTTAAAATCTCTAACACCTCAAGAAACAGTTCTCTACAAAAGCTGCAAAAGTGTTCTGGCTAACTGCTGACTGCACTGTGTGCCATTTGCTAGACAGCTGGAAAAATCTCCATTTTACTAGGAGATGCCACGCCCTGCTCCTGGCCAAGTAGCTGTACAGTTTGATCTAGGACTTCATCATTTAGGACAACAACTGAAAAGTTTTGGCTTGCAGTCTCAGATTTCTTTTCCATCAGTTCCATCAGTATTAGTCCATCTTCACTTCGGACATGATTCAGTGTCTTTAAGGCCAGATGCTATTTCCAGGTCCACATTGTATTTTCTGGATCCACAACTTAGAAAAACTCCTCTGCCTTTTGTGCCTACCATTTATCTTCCATTACATAAAACTTTGCTCGTTTTTCTTCCTTAGCTGCCTGGTTAGAAGCTTTCTCATGTTCTTTTTTTTTTTTTTTTTTTAATGTTTCATTGAGTTTTGTGCAACACGTTCAAGGACACTAGCAGAAAATTAACTGAACCATATCTATTAACCAAAGCGTCCTGAAGTTTGTGTCAATGAAGCTTTTGATTTTCACTAAGGCCCTCTGTAACTGCATGCCTGAATTTTTTTCCCTTCTGATTCAGCATTCCCTGTCTGGCTTAGTAGATCAATGATAACAGCATAAGGCTCAAATCCAGTTGTTTCATGATGTTGACTGCCTTAAGAAATTCAGTTCTGTCTATTAATGAGTTAGCAGTGATGTCTGACTCCTCACTATAAGCAATCAGTCCAGCCATTTGCACATCACATAAATTAGGTAATTCTAACTGCTAAGCTGATGTGTGATGTCATCTGTAACGACAAGAAATAAATCTGCATTCATGGACATATTCTACACCATTTCGTATTTGTTAGTACATGGGAACATTACTGGAGCAGCAAGATTTCATCCAAATCCTTTAGAGGACATTCTGGACACCTGGACCTTTCCCCAAACTTGAAAGCCACGAACAATGTGTGCTGTAAAATCCTCCCCATATGAGAAGTGTGTAATTCTGCTGAAATCCAACAGGAGCAGTTCTTTGACTTTACAGGGTCTGTCCTCATTAGCACACGGGACTAATAGTGATAATACAGTGACCAACCATGCAGGTCTTATTAACACCCTTCTGACCATGACACGCTTGACGACAGAGCCAAGCACTTTTTGCTGGGGGACTTTTTTTAGTGAGTCCAGCTACATATAGATATTATTTATCTTCTAACTTAGTAGAAAACAACTGAATCCAGTTTTTTCCAAGTTTGCCTGACAGCTAGGAGTGAACCTCACCTGTCTCGGTGGTGTAGCAATTATTATCAGGAACACACAGTCTCAACATACCAGAGATCACAGACTTCTCTGTTTAATGCAAAAAACGTCAGACCTCACAGAAGGTTTGGAAAGGTTCCTTGGAGGTGCTGAGTCAAAGGCCATGGCTATTCTGCAAATACCAGTAACATGAGGAAACTGAAAGAAAAGTTCTGGAGGCAAAATATTTGTTGCTACTGAAGAAGCAGAGACCTATGGTAGCATTCCCAGAAATGCTGCTGAAACAAGACTGGTTGACAAGCAAAAGTTCAATAAGCAGCTAAGAAAGTGTGTTCCAAAGGGAAATCAAAGAAACTTGGGGAATAGGGAGGGAGCCTCTAGAAGGTATCTGAGCTTAATCTAAACTAGAAAAGAATGAATTTGCTGACACTTCAAAGGTCAGAGGAAAGCATTCAAACTGAAGAGGTTATAGAAACATAGTACATGGTTTAAGAGAAGCAGTAATATCAAAGAGACTCGTAAGTCTCAACCAAATGAAAGGACAGAAGTAGATTAAACTCTAACAAGAAGGAAACAGCAAAGGAAAGGCAGAACAGCCAGACTCTCTTTTTAAAGTTTTTTAGAGAAATAAAGCACCCGTGTGAAAGTGCTCTTCTCTATAAGCCTAGGAAGCGAGATGGAAGAACTAAAATGCACATTGTTAAAGCATTATTTACACAATACTGAAAACTTGGTGGAAAAAAGACTATTAGCAGAATACTGAAAAAGTAGAGAAGACTGAAAGGCATAATACACTTCAGCAGGGACTGAAGAAAGGCCTATATTAACAGTCTAGAAGAATTAACAAATAGTAACAAGTGGCTATGAACCAAAAAAAGAGACTGAACAGCACAGGCTTATAAAAATAAACTACTTAAAAGACTGGCCATCCAACCACGATTGAAACTATCTGAGATTCTATGAAATGAAGATATAAGAAAGGCTGTCAAAGAAGAAACACAAGAGGTCAACAGATAATTTAGTGACATCCAAATAGACTTGCTGTGGATTACAACAGCAGATGGAAGTTGAGATGACTGTCTGTGTCTCCTGTGCCGCGGAAAAACAAAATAAACAAGTACACAGACAAACAAAAAACACCCATATGAGGAAAGAACAAACACTCAGTCTGATCTCAAGAAGTGGAAAGAATATGGTTCACAAAATATTGCTACTGAGGACCTGCTTTATAACAATGGCAAAGCTTGTTAAGCAAACGAATGAAAAAAACCTCAAACACTAAAACTGAAAGGGGAAGCTATAAGCTTAAAGATTAAAATCTTTGTATGTGACCTGAAGACACTATAAAAGTCAGATGCACAGGCCAAAAGTTAATTAATTCCCCAAAATAACTTGAGAAAGGCCAAACAACAACCAGAATGCCTGAATGGCCAAGTAGGGAAGTTTCTAAAAATTATCTTTAATAGAAAAAAGAAAGACAAAAGAACCCAAAACAAACTCCCAAACCCACCAAACAACAACAAAAAAAGACATATAAAAAAACCCAAACCTGGAAGGGTATAATAAGAAAAGATCATAACATTTATCATTATCAATATACAGACTAATGTAGGCCAAGAAATGAGCTTGCTTGAGAAATTATTTTTAGGAGTATAAAATAAGTAGTAAATTCTTTTTGAAACATAATCAGGAGTTGGCAGCCTGCTAATGGACTTCTAAGCAAACAGATGATGCAGGTATTAAAAAGAACAGTTAGAGAAGAGCAGACTGTAGCAGAAAGGGTTTGGCTGAGTTTTTTTTGTATCTGTGTTCAGTGTGGAATAATTCTCATTCCAAAATAACCTATATAGCAGAACACATCAGAAAATCTGCCTCAAATTGGAGCATTGGTATAAGGCATTTCAGACAAAAGCAGCAACATTAAGTGTAAATAAAAATAAAAAAAATTACCACAGGCAGACAGGATTTACCAGAAAAAGCCAACAAGCCGCAAAGGAGAAAGAGCTAAATCTGGAGTAAGATGTAACCTCCACCAAAAGCTCCCCAGTATACAGAGATGGAAAACCCAGATCGGGAACTGCATACGGACGGAAGCAGCTTCATGCGAGATGGAAAACAGATGACAGGGTATGCAGTGACAACCAGAGGAACATCCCAGAGATGGGAATGTGAAGTGCCACCAGTCTCTCCTGGGATCCGTCTCAAAGACTAAGGCAAGTATGGCATCTATCCTGGCAAAATTTATTAAAAACAAAGGTACCAAAGTCCTCAGGAATCCTAGGGTGTATGTTTTTTGGCATATCCATAAACAACTTGGGAAAAGAGCTGGATAGCAATCTGATGCAGATGAGAGCTAAGTTTGAAGAAACACAATAGGATCTCCTGATAGTTATTATGGAGGAAGAAAATGGCAGATGAATTTCAGCTGAGATGTATTTGAAGGGATGTAGCTCCGACAAAGCAATCTGAATTTTATACACATGACAACAGGCTCTTAATTGGCAATTAACACTTAGATTTGGTGTTTATCATAGGTAGAACCATAAAAACATCACTTTGGTGCTCACTAGCAGTCAAAAATAATCCAAAATGCAGAACATAGGAAAAGAATAAACAAGAGAGAACATCACAATGCCACGGCAATGCACAATGAACACCATAAGAATTCTGGTCCAATCACCACTTTCAAATGAATGCAAAAGAACTAGAAAAGATGGGTTTTAAAGGATAGTCAAAGCTGCAACATAGTAGCTAGATACTAAAGGAGTAACATTTGTTTTTTAAGGTTTGTCTTCTCTGCATGGAGTGGGTACAACTGTGCTTTGATACACCTCTTTTGATGATTAAAGACTGAATCCATCTCAGACCAATAGGCACAACCTCCACTGGAGCTGTCTGCATGAAAATATGTAGCTGAAACCCCATGAGCCTGTGACCATTCCTACTGTATCATATGCCACAGAATAGAGGATAGACACCTATCCGTGCCAAAAACATAATTAATAGAATCAGAATGTGTGTGCTTGACCTTTTATATACATAAATATGTCCTGTGCAAACACCATGTACTTAGCTTGAACAGTGAACAGTTTCTTTACACATCCTTATTTGCCATATCAGCAGTTTTCTCCCTCTTGGTTTATTTTCCATCAAGTTGTACCTTCTCATCTTGTTAGCCATATGTCATATAAAATCTGTCAGTGCATATAACTATGTATTTAATAAGCTTGGGTTCAGACAGAGGGTTAGGAACATGAACAGGACTGTCGTGCATTTCAGTCACCCGGCAGTCATCCATGCATTTCAGTCATCCATCTCCATCTTCTTTTAGGCTGGCAATTATCGACAGTTTTACTTTAAAACAATTAACAGCCTATGAAAAACAAGACAGTCCAACTCAGTTACTAGGGTAACTAGTGACTAAAACACTCAGCTAGTGCACTTCTAAAATTGTCCTACCCCGTGGCACTAGCTGGCAGCCACAGAAGAAAAGCCATGTCCTAGAGAGCAATGACAGTTAATTACATTGGGCTCCCTGAAGTGTCCTCTTCTGAAGAGGGAAGAAGCAAGCAAAAGTTTGTACTTCCATTAAACTAATTATTTCAGCCTCCAGTGCTAATTAGCAACTACTCACATAATTTAATTTCTTTTAATGTAAATATAGTGATCAACATTTTTCTTGTGTGCTTTATTCTACATATACTGGTTCTGAATCCCTCTCAGAAAAATGTGGCTTAATAACTTAGGTTAGCTTGTTCTCAAAATCCTTCCTCCTACCCTTAAAGAAATCTTAAAGAAACTCTCCAATAAATGCAACTACTATTTAAGCAAATCCCATTACATGAAGATAAACTGAGTAAAACACTTAAGAAAAACATATGTTTTTCAGTTAAATATATTCAAAATATGTCATTGTTGAAAGAGCTCCATCAGTTAAACACTGTGCATAATATATTACTTCACAAGACACAAAGACACGTTTTTCAGATTAATTGCCCTGTAACATGTATTAAAAGTGAAATTATGGCCTTCCTTGTACCCATACAGATCCATCGAATTCTGAAATACCCGTTCAGATTCATGGAATTCAGAAGTACTCATTCAGTTCTTTGAGCTATTTAATACTGACAGTCACATATCTCGGCTGTCACTTTTAAATCAAAGCTAAAAGATGGCTTTCCCTCACCACTTTACTCCTGACATATTAACTTGTAATCAAGAACAAATGTCAAGATAGAACTTGCTTAAAAGTAAAGATAACAAAATTTGAACCAGGGAGCACGAGTTTCAGCACATAAGGTTCATTTTAAAAGTCTGTTTAATGAAGAAAAAGGTACATTTAGGCTTCTTTCTCTAATGGGTCCCTTAGAAATACATTTTGCAAGAATATTCCTCAGATTTAACATATCAGCATAATAGAGTACCATGAAAAATAGTTTTAATATTGAAAAGTCACTACTGTCATTGTGTAATTACTTTTCAAGTGTTTCCCAAGGTTTTGTAATTACATACGAAAAACAATTATTATCACAAAAATGTTCTTGAAGTTTATTCCCCTAAGGACACTTTCCACACTCTCATATGTCTCTCAGTTCAACTAACTTCAAACCAAAGAGATTTCTTATTTCACTTTTGACTCCAGGATTGGGACCACATTCTGCAATGGGTATTATTTCTATAATGATAAAATTTGCAATAAAGGTCATAAACAGGTTAACTTACATTTGAAACACAACTGTGCCAAAGAACGTCTCAGGAGCAAAACTTCAGACATATTCATAGGAAACAGAGCAAAACTGATTGTGCAAATCCAGGCATTTCTATTTTGTGTTAGCTCAGGGCTTATTTAACCAATGCTGTTACCCCATTTCATTAAGGCACAGGTAAGAAAATATTAAAACTTGAAGAAAACAAAATCAATCTGGTAAATTGTTTCAGTGTTAAACAGACATCACATTACTTGAAGCAACTTTTCAAAATCCCACCAGCTATCAGTCAGGTTTGGAAATTGCCAGGACTCGCTGGAGCAGAAACAAGCCCCAGCGAGAGTCTGTGGCCGTTTTCTGGCACAAGCTAGTAGGGTGCTAGCGGAGATCACAGGACCACCTACTGGTCTGGACAATCTAACACCTCCTAGGTCTTGACCAGAGTAGACTGCTCTCAGACCACTGTGCTACTACAGAGGACCACCACAGTGCCTGTATCAAAGAAATAGAATCTATCCACCTGCCAGGGTATATAAAGCAACAGGACTTACGAGGAGCAGCTGAGGGAACTAAGGTTGTGTAGTCTGGAGAAACAGAAGTTCAGTGCGGACCTTACCACTTTCTACAACTATCTGGAAAGAGGTTGTAGTGAGATGGAACTTGGTCTCTTTCCCCAAGTAACAAGCAATAAGAAAAGAGAAAATGGCCTCAAGTTGCACCAGGGGAGGTTTAGATTGGATATTAGGGAAAATCTCTTCACCAAAGGAGTGAGCAGGCTGCCCAGGAAAGTGGAATACCCATCCCTGGAGATATTTAAAACACATGTAGATGTGGCACTTGGGGGCATTGTTTAGGGGTGGACTTGGCAGTGCTGGGTTAATGGTTGGATCTGATGATTTTAAGGGTCCTTTCTGACCTAAACAATGCTATGATTCTCTAAGAGCAGGAGCACTAGCAAGCAGATGCTGAGCCAAGTTCAAAGAGCATCTGTTTTCCTAACAGAACTCTCAGAAGAAATAAGGTGTCTGAGTCCTCAGCCTGAATTCAGTCTTGCTGGAAAAGGAGCTGGGGGCAGTCTAGTCTTCCTAGGACTTTCCTGCAGGACTGATCAAAGTACCGGCAAATTGAATACAGGGATGTGGAAATTTTACCTGGAATGGGAGGACAGCAATCCCACTTATCCAATAAGTGAGCATGTTTACTAGGCATGCCAAAGCATTTAGGGTCTTTAAAAGGTCCCACAGCACACAGTTAGCAGTGAGGAGGCAGGTGGAGCAAAGCAAGTTCTAGCTTCTTTTGCAAACACTAGTGAGCAAATCTGAAATGCTGTCAGTCTACATGTGATCTCAAGTGATCAAACTCCAGACTAGTTGCACTTGAAGCTATATGGGAAACACATACAGGCCAGAGGACCTCTTACCCCAGCTGGTCTCTGGTATATGCAACCAGAAGCCATTGTTCCTGCACGCTGGAGCACATCATCTAGGTAAGAAAAACTTCAAAACTAAAACCATAGATGGTGGAAGAAGTGGATGCTCAGACTGGTAGGTCTGAGAGCAAGGCTGAGAGGCCAGTCATGATGCATGATGCATGCTGTTTCCTCTGCCTCTCCCAAACACGTCTGGAACAGGTTCACGCCAGAAACAGCAAGGGGATTTTATATCATCTAGGCACCACTAAGAAAAAGGGTTCTATTTAGAGACAAAAGATAATGTTTCTATACAGGCTGGAGAAACAGACAACTGGGAGGATAAGTGTATAAACAGCCTCACACTCCTCTGCACAGATGGTGCAACAGGCCCTTCAATTTTCAGCATCATCTGAGTAAGGTTCAGTGTCTGAAGGTTGTTTACTCAAAACACAAAAATAAAAGATCTGCAGAAGAAATATATGGAGAGGTTTGGGTTTTGGTTTTTCTTTTTGTTTTGTTTTGTTTTTTTTCCCAATAGGATCAGGACTGATGCTCAAAGAAAAAAAAAAAAAAAAGGCAGGGAAAAGGGGTGGAACTGTGTTAATTCACTTATTGTGGGGTCCAAATCCCTCAAAACAGAATCTGTTGGCATCTTACCACCATCACAGATCAATATGGCTTGAGCTGTCTCAATTTGTTTTGATCTATGCAGAAGCCACTACAGCAGCACATGTTTGGGATCAAAGCTTGCCTATGACTGGGGATGCAGGCACAGGATGAAACACTACAGGCGTTCAGTTGTGTTTTGTTCCCATGATGCCCGCACGCCCAGCCACTCAAGAGGTCTATCTGTGCGAAGTGTCCATACCACCATCAGCTTGGAGATACACACGGTGCAGTCTGGAAAACTCCAGTGACTGCTATTATTATAATAAGGAGAAGTTTTCTTAAGCACAAAATAAATGTAGGGACTGTGATCTCTGGTCAATGCCCTTAATCTAGAAGACCTCTTGAAGGCTCAAAGAAATCTATTCACCATTTTTATACAAGTTTTAAGATCCCTACAAATGGGTCAGATATATTTGTTCACAACAAGGAATTTGAAACCAGTTAAAAAAAAAAAAAAAAAAAAGGAAGATAAGCAGACAGGTATTCACAGGTCCATAGCAGATCCACTATGAAGTTGCCAACACATGATTTGAGAATCCACATACCTGGCTTGATGCTGATAAAGACAGCAGACAACTGTAGCCCAATCCATTATCTGTCTTATTCCCATCGCACTGCAGTAAACAGCAGTTCTAGTCAGTATGTTATTTATCACTTCTGTCAGCTGCAGTAATAACTAGGAGTTGTGGATCCACCATTTTGAGTCACAATTTGTGATATTAAATAGGTTTTCCATTGCCAGAGTATTCATAAAACTTTATTTTAAAACTTTAATTTATTAATAATACAATTGCAATTCAAGGCAAAGTATTTTTCCAGCATAGCCATACGCGGGGTTTTACTGAATTCTTATTCAGAATTCAGGTTATCCAATATGAAGGATGAAACAGAGGTATGCAAAGTGAAGTTGCCACCAGCACCTCATTAACTTGACAGCTCTCTGTTTCCAGGCTTGCTAGGGACTGGCAAATGAGACAAGCTCTTAGCAGCATTAAAAGTAACCACAGATGAACTGGGAGTGTCATTAGTGAATGAAGGAAGAAGAAGAAACCCAGACTGATGTGGTACTGACAAATGAAACCAGACAGAAAGCTAAGCAATTTCTGCTTTAGACAAGAAGATACAGCAACCTTTCTGGCCTGACTAAAGAGATAATACTGGCTTACAAAAGTCCCTCTCAAAGAACCAAAGATATTACTAGAAGGAACACCGAGCAGGGATAGCAAAATCCTAAGACTGTATCAAAAAACAGCAACTATAGCTAGAAAAATATATTGCAATATGGTGTCTAGAGACAGGAAAAAAAAATAGAAACATGGGATTTCCTCATGGAGCATTTTAATAGGGGACCTGAAAGCAGAACTGTACATTCAATTATAACTGAAATCATGAAAAGAACAGGCATTGTAAATACACTGGTGTTTATTTTGACTTCTTTCTCATCTTGGTAGTAGCAATAATCTGGCAGAATGAGTTTAGGAAGAGGTAGGTACCTCCTGAGCACAACAGCCACAGCATCAAGCATACAAACAACCTCTGCTTGTCCTTCAATTAGTGAGGATTTTCCTACTTCATTACCTTTGCTGTGGCTTAGCTTTCTTCTTGAGGAAATGGATATACTGCAGTTTGAAAGCAGCATAGCAGATGCTTTGGCTTACTTTCACTCTACAAAGATTCCAAGGAACGCTTTCAGACTTTGGGTATTCTTGGACTTTAGGAAAACAGTTGGTGCTCCCAAACCAAAAAAAGCTGTAAATTACACAGAGACGATCTCAAAGATTTCCTAAAATTGAGAGTACAAATGATCTTATATTATGGCTGTATTATTCTATGCAATTAGGTTTTAGCAGAGCATCTCATGAATACAGATATAAAATCACATCGTCAGTGTGGTGGCCTTTTGCTGTGGAGGGATGAATTTTTCAGACCCAGAGTGATGAGAACATTACAGAGGTATGTATCAGATGCTCTCATACGGACACCTTATCACTTGAAACACTGCAATGAGAATGATGAAACGTCTTCTAAAGCTACTTTTTCCACATGAACTTGGAAGACTTTTCTCCCTTTATTTCAGAATGAGATTATGATCCTGGAAATCTGGAAGGGCTTGGCTGATGTCAAATTTTTACCAGGAACCGCAAAGTTTTATTTTAGAAGTAACACCAATTTGAGGGAAGGAAAATTTTCTACCTTTCTGACCAAGGGCCCAAAGAAATGGCACACGCAGTTGAAGCTCCAGAAGGCTTAGAGGACTCTCCTGCTCCTGTTCTCTTTGCACAGAGAGTTCCCTGCCAGCAAGGTTGGCAGCTAAAAAGTTATCATGTACTTCATCATAATGAGGCAGCTACCTCTTCTTCCATGCAGATCAGTAGATTCAGTCAGTCTGATTCCAGAAAACCAGTTCCTGCAAAATATACATTTGCCATGTTGGAAGTACAGCTCCCTAGTTAACTGCACTTCCCTCTTAAGCATGATTGACTATTCCTCTTATTGCTACAGAAGGTATTTGGGCATGTCAATGAAGCAGCTGTGCAGCCAATTTTTAGTTTGTTGAATTTATGAATCAGTAAAAAGGTTCAGGAACCATAACTGAGCATACCAGCATGATCGTGAGCTTTTCAGGAACTTCAAAGAAGTGGTTGAGGGGGTAACTAATACCTCTGCTCCACATCAGGGAGCTAACCAAAAGCCATCTCAGGTGCTTTAGAAAAGGGAAGGCAACAGAATGCCACACTGCAGAAGCACTTCTCACTCAGCACATGCTCCACTCGGATAATGATACCATCAAGAAGAATGCATCTACATACCAGCATCAACACATCAACAACCACATCTTAAGAGCTTTACGAGATCACATGTAGCAGCAAGAATTTGTGAGGGAGATAAGGAGATAAGGCTGCAGACTAACATTAAACACCACATAGGAGGCTTGCAGGTTTTGAGCAAGAGGCATGGGCATCCACATGTATCTGGTAGCAGATTAGTGAACCTTGAGTTTTGGGGAAAAGGGACAGAAAGAACATCTTGACAGACTTAGATCTTCTCCCACTTATACCACAAGTGCTAAAAGATTCTGATACCCCTGCACTGTAGATTTTTTTGCAGTCTATATCTAGGAACTAGGCACTTTTTATGTATAGAAAAATGTGTGGATAAAGGAAAGTTATGGCCTTCCAATAAATTGTACAATTTGGGCATCAACTCTCTCTTCAGTAAGAGCTTTGTTTAACCATGAAAGAAACAAAACATCACAATTTTGGATAATTCCATAACACTCATATCTTACATTAGGAATTTTAAAATAGCACTTTTTTAATTTCCTACAAATTGCAGTTATAACAGATACACTCTGGTCAGAGACAAAACTATTCTATATTCTACTAAAAATGGTCATAAGTTTTTAGTACTAAAAAGGGAGAGAGGGCGAATAATGAGTTTGCCCTACATATTATATTGAAAGAACAATACAATAGTCAGAGAGAAAATGAAGCTGACCTCTGGCATTTTTTAAATGGTGGAAGGTTTTCACCGGTTTGGAAAGATAATTTACTCTCTATCGATTAAAGCAGTAGCTAAACATGGATGACTGATCTCATTTTGCCAGTTTGCAGTTCACGCCAGGTGCAGAGAAATACAGAGGATATTCTGACACAGGAAATTCAAAGGTTGATACTATCAGTACATTATTTAAAACTACAAGCTGTAAATGATCATCTTTCAAGCAGACTCTGGGAGTTTTATATCTAGTCTTTGAGGAGATAGAATACTTAATTCCAAAGGTCAAAATCACAATAGTTTTCTGAAACAAAAGCAAAATCTCCCAAGAAACCTCTCTCAGTAATAATAGCGGTACATTGTCTGAAACAAAAGTAATCAGATTTCCAGGCATACTTTGTAAGTAATCTTGTTTACTGTAATTTTACAACAGCTTTAATAAATTTTTCATCTGAAATTAGGATGGGTATAGCTGGTATTCTGACAGGCTGAAATAGCTGAGTAAGTGGAATACATCTCTGTGTGGCTGGCTGTGTTTGGGAACACTTAAGAATACATTGCCACAAAAAAAAAAAAAAAAAAAAAAGGAAGGAAAAAAAGGGGAACTCAGACATCACAGTGATATATTTTAACAACTAAATAAAACATTAAACTAGAAAGAAAGACTCTCGCTTCCATTGGTTTCTGAGTTTTTTTAAGAAAGCCTAGATCATAAAAATGGTTCAAGCTTCATGAATATCCATCTTAACAATCTCCAATCCCACGATCCATGTTCTAAGCTATTCTTTGAAGTACAAGCAAGAAATACAAATCAAGTGTTATGGTGAGTCATTTTGGAGTTTTGCTTCCACAACAGGCTTAAATAATTTTCAGTAAAATCTTAACTGCTTTGTACAGAATCTAAAGGAAACAACTGTTAATACTTACTTTAACTTCAAATGCATACCACAGACCTATACAGAACTATCCCACTTCACTTCCATTGCACCTTCTCTACAAAATTAAATCTTCTATCAAAACAATCACACGCGTACAAATTGTGCAAAATAAAAGAGAAGGATATTAGTACCGCCTTTTGTGGCTCAGATACTCCTAACTGCATGTCCCTTTTAAATCATCAGGCACAAAAAAATGACTAAGATTCCACTGCTATATAAAATGTGTATTCTTTATGCAGATGTGGGAGAAACATATCTAAACCTCAGTGGTTTTCCATTAAAATTCAATATTTTAATCACAAATGCAACAGAAGCTAGACTATAATAAAGCGCTTTTAGGTGAAACTCTGGGCAAGGCTCCAAAGGATTTTGTCCAACTTCCTGTGGCTGGAAATCCATATAGGCAAGCTTTCTCTCTGCCTGAAGTTACTTTCATCTGTCGACTGGAAACTTTAAGGATGAGCCCCACCTCTTTCTCCACTCACCCATCCAGTTGTTAGCTACAGGAAGATAAAGGCTCAGGAAAAGGGTTTTAAAAGCATTTTTTTACTTTTCCGGTATGTCTGGAATTCTAAATGCAGACTGAACTATAAAAATTCACTTTTTCTGAAGTAGGAATGCCTGGCAAGATTCAACCAGCTCACAATTTTGTTTCCATAACTTTGAGCAGTCCTTTGACCCAGGCCCAATGCTATGCCCACTGTTGTTACTGTAATTGATTTACCTCAAGAAACAGAATTACCAAAATAACCACAATCTTTAGATCATACCACAACTGAAGGTACAAAATTTAGTGCTAAACACTGCCAAGCCCAAATTCTGCCACCTTGACTGTAGGTGAGTATGGTGTACATCTCCACACCCAATTACACCTCAGCACATGCCTGACGGTCTTCATTTCCACCTTCCATTGGTCCCTTCAGCCCTGATGGACAAGCACCCAAGTTAACGCACCAGAATGAGATAAGTGGTCAAACCTGTATTTTGTACACAGAGCTCCAAAACTGAAACACTTAGACATTAGGCAGCTGAATTATTCCCATCACCATTACTGGCCTCACATTAGCCCTTTTACAACTGTTCTGTACTTAACAGGAATGGCACTTGAATTAAAAAAGGGACAAAATACAATTAATACAAATAGTAAAGGGAAATAAACCACCAATTGACTCGAAGTTCAGCTAATCCTGCAAGCAGTTGCTGCAGTTTTTAAAGCAAAAGTTTGGTCAAGCAAGAAAGCAGGATTCTCAGTATAAGCAAACACTAGCTGCAGTGCCTCTGGAAGAGAGTCCATTAGATTATACTAACCCACTCATCCTCGCCTTTAAAGACCACAAGCTCTATTCAATAAACATTACACTTTTCAAGAGACCATCAGAAGATTTGTATTTTAAAAAGACTTTGATACCACTCAAACCCCATTATTTACTTCAGAAGTATACAGTAATATCAACAGCTTGTCTCTAATCACTAACAGCAGGAAAGCTGTAAGGAGCAAGAATTTTACTGCTCTCTGCAGCTTTTCCTTTGCGTTCAATGCAAGGACAAATGCCACCGATTCCTGGGAGAGATAAACTCATACCGACTGTCATCTGCCTCTGTGACATATTTTTCCTCCCAAAAGCTGGAAGCCCCGCACTGGTCATGTAGAAAAGGGATCCAACCGACCAAACTTCACCTTCCTTAAAAAGAGTGCTGAGCTGTCCCAAAGGCTTCCTTGTGAAAAATGGGTCAAACGCTAGAAAACGGTATCGGGGAAGCGGGCGGGGGGTGGGGGGGGAGAAGAATAGTGCATAAGGAGGGCACGGCCCCTGCTTACTTGCCCTAAAAATATTACTTTAGATACGGGTACCTACTGCATCTTTGTACCGCGATTTAAACCCTGCCACTACAAAGGCCACCACGGCCAAGCCGCTAGTTGGAAGACAGCGGAGCCAAGGAATTAAGTGAATTAAACTCGATGCGCTTGTTGACTCGGTTTTCGCTCCATCAGCCGCGCGGCCGCTGCTCCAGCTTCGCTTCCAAACATCGGGCAGCAAAGTTTGGGCGGGGGTTCCCCGGCCCCCGCCGTCACCTCGGCGCCTCCCGCCACCAACTTTCCGCCGCAGGAGCTGCAGCACCGGCTCTCACCCGTCCCGTCCAGTCCCGTTCCGTCCCGCCCGGCTCGGTTCAGCTTGGCTCGACGGAGAGCGCCGGGTGCGGGGATGCCAGCGGGGCGGCGGGAGAGGGGATGCCGGACAACGGCAGTGGGGATACCCGGGGACGGCGCGGGTCCCAGACTGGGAGGGTGTCTCTTACCAGCCCGGAGGCGAAGAAGACGGCTAGCAGGGCCAGGCAGGCGCCCATCACTATGAGGAGCAGGAAGACGATGAGCGGGTGCTGCTGGCTCATGCAGTAGTAGGACTCGTAGAGCCAGTCCCGGGAGCGGGTCTGCTCGGCGCTGGCCCCGTAGCCGCCGCCCGCCTGCTCTGCCCGATCCAGCAGGTAGCGGCGTCTCCTCCTCATCATGATCGCTTCTTGCCACATCGGGCAGAGCCCGCGCAACTCCCTCAGCGCCGCCGCCGCCGCCGCCGCTGCTGCAGGAGGCAGCCGGGGAGTGGAGCGGGGCGCGCTCCCGCGCGGGAGGCGGAGAGGAGGAGCCGCGGCGGCGGCGGCAGCGGCATGGGCATGGTGCGCCGGGATGCCGCGGCCGCCGCACAGCCAGCCCGGGGCTTGGTGCGCCTCCGGCAGGCGCCACCCCGCACGCACATGCCTTGCCCGGCTCCCCCGGAGGAGGGGGCGGGAGGCGCGCTCCTCCTCGCCGGGGCGGGGAGCAAGCGCCCGAGGGCGGCGGTGCCAGCGGGAGCGGGAGGTGGCTTCGCGGGCGGCCGTGAGAGCAGTGCCTGCCCCGTGCCCCTCCGCCCCGGCGCCAGGAGGTGCCCGAGGGGCAGGGCCAGCTGCCCCCGCCTGCGTTCGGCTGGGAGCCCTAGCTGCCCCGGCGGGGTCCGGGGCCGCCGCAGGTCCCGGTAGTGCCGGCGATGCCGGGGGCCGTGGGGCGAGAGCGCGGCGTGAGCCGCTCCCCAGCCCGGCCCCGGCGGCCCCGGCTCTGCCTGGCTCCCAGCGGGGACTCCGCAGCCTTCGCAAGGGTGCGTGGCAGCACCTCCCGGCGCCAGAGGGAGAGACATTTGGAAATTTCTTTGAAATTACTCCCACGGGCGGAGGATTGCAGGGCTGTTTCGCAGGGTACCTTTTCTGGAGGCGGAATCTCCCTTTTAGAAATCATACCTTGATTTTTTGCCAATGCCAGCATTCAAATTAGGAAGAAGCATTTTCCCCAGCTTACCATGTTCTGAAGGACTTCGGTATTTCTAACAAAGCAGGCACGGGAAACATGCTGGACATTTAACACTATAAAGTTACGTATATGTCATGCACAGCATTGAGTGGCTGAAGTTTTGTAAACAGATACAAGCAGGTCTGCTTCCCCAGCTCATTGCCTTCCTGAATATCCCTCGTCACATGACTAATCCGTCTCTGCCGTACTCTCTAGCCTCTGTTGTTGCTTTGCCACATCCTTAAGCTCCTGGAGACCATCTAGGTCTGACCTCCCGGCAGAGGAAGAGCCCAGAGCAACATGGATGATACTGGGCCTGAATGGTCCAAGGGTGTCTCCTGGTGACTGGAGTAATGCTAGGAGCAAGATAGACTTGGGAGTACTACAGTAGTACTAAAGGTGAAAAACTGGAGCTAACATAAATGGTCATCATAAGTCAGTCATACAAGTCGGTCATCAGAATACAAGGCTAACCACTAGCTAGGTAAAAGAGAAGGCAGTTAACTGGGATGATATAGACCAAAAATATATGTACAATTACTAAGTAAATTATATTTAATGCCTAATTTCTGTTCCAATGTTCACATTTTTATCCAGAAGAAGAGATACATCATCCACAAGTGTAATAAAGAATCCAATAGTACATATAGCTCAGAAGCCCCGTCCATATATTTGCCCTTCTTCAATTCCTTAGGTTTTAAAAAGGGATAAAACTTAAACTTTCCTGCCCCCTCTTCCTCTCCACTAGCTGGATGGAAGAAAGGCTCCTTGCTTTTCAGTCTTCCTTCCCCTGAAGTGTTTGCTGGGTCAGGAGGAACAAATGAGGCAGAAACGGAAAGTTACAACTTCACCCACTGTTCTGGAGAGAGAGGACAAAAAACTCCCAGAAGCAGCAGTGATATTATTGAAGGATGAACACAAATGTGTAGAGAACATTCTGGCAGAATTAATTGCTGGGAAGGAGTTAGTAGAGGTGGGTGTGAGAATTTTTGCAACATGAAAAGGCTTTACTTGCAGTCACTTTAAAAATTATGGAGTTGGCCACCCTCACTGTCACACACACATATACAGTGGGATAAGCATGGGGAGTTTAAAAAAAATCAACATACAAACCAGAATTTCAACATAAAAATTCTTTTAAAAGCAGATCTCAGTATTTGGTATTTGATGGCATCAGAGTTTTGATCTCTCAAAGATGGAAAGACCAATATCAAATATACACTTTAGTAAATTACAAGAATAGTTACATGATCCTGCATGTACTCACAAAAACGCAGAAGATCTGAACAGGCTAAATTAAGTATGTTCTCTGTTCCATGTGTACAACAACCCTCCCCACAGAAGTATTTGAAACTTAGACAGTATGTTAATGTAGATGACAGAACTGGTTGTCTTTCTTCTCACAGCTTATTTTGCTTTAATAGCTTTCCACCACTTTTCACCTCTCTGAACTTGAACAGGATAAGCCATTCCAAAGAGTTTACCATGATGATCATGTAGTTTGTTTGTTATTTCATAAGGTCTTATGCCTGTAACAACTAATTCCTCATTATATTAGTCTTATGCAATTTCTCAGGAAATAAAATTATAATTCCACAGCAAAAACTTAATTAAGCCAAAGGTTGCCCAGTGGTATCTCATGCCTTTACAGAATGATGGGATCAGCATAAGTCTCTTCCGAAAGACCAGACATAAGGTGCTTCAACAGCAGAGTAAGAGGAAGTAACAAGATAACAAGAGGAAATAAAATAATCACTTTTCAAACATCACCTCCTAAGGGCACAGGAGAAGGCAATTCCTGAATATTGCAAGTCAAGCAGGCAAGCTTGGCTGAACAGAGATCTCTTGGAAAGAAAAAAGGAGAGTATATACCCAGTGGAAGCAAGGACAGGTGACACTGGAAGAATTCAAACATGCTGTTTGCCACTGTAGGGAGAAAATTCATTTGGCTAAAGACCAATTGGAGATGAAGCTGGCCAATCCATCAGTTGGAGATGAAACATGGGCGACAGTTAGAAGAGATTTTTTTCAAATATATTAATGGCAAATGCAGTATAGAAATATCATTGGCCCATTACAGGATGAGGATGGTCACTTCACAAATAGACAAATAGAGACATAGAAAAGGCAAAAGTGTTTAACGCGTTTTTTGCCTTTGTCTTCAACCTGGATGACAGATCAAAAGGGTCTCAGTGCCCTGAGCTGGAGGACCATGACTGTGAGAATGATCAACTCCCAGATGACCCTGTAGTTTTATGGGATCTGCTGCTTCAGCTGGATCCCTATAAATCTATGGGGCCTGATGGGATTTATCCAACCATCCTCAAAGAGCTGGCTGACGTCATCTCAAAGCCTCTCTCCATGATTTTTGAATGGTCTTGGGAATCCAGAGAGGTCCCAGCTGACTGGAAGCTGGCGAATGTTGTCCTGATTTTCAAGAAGGGCAAGAAGGATGAGCCTGGAAACTACAGTCCTGACAGTCTCACTTCAGTGCCTGGTAAAAATGTGGGAAAAAATATTCTGGGAAGTATTGAAAAACATCTAGAGGGCAACACTGTCATCAGTTACAGCCAGCATGGTTTCATGAGGGGGAAGTCCTACCTATGGAACCTGATTTCCTTCTACAACAGTGTAACCCACCTAGTTGATCAAGGGTAGCCAGTAGATGTAATCTTTTTGGACTTCAGCAAAGCTTTATGCCAGATTCTGCACCTGGGAGAGGGCAACCCTGGCTGTGTGTATAGACTAGAGAACAAGAGGCTAGAGAGCAGTGCTGCAGAAAGAGACCTGGGAGTCCTTGTCGATGGGAAGTTGAATATGAGTCAGCAGTGCCCTGGCAGCCACAAGGGTCAATCATGTCCTGGAGGGCATCAGGCAAAGCAACACCAGACGGTCAAGGGAGGGGATTTTCCTGCTCTACTCTGCACTGGGGCAGCCTCACCTTCAATATTGTGTGCAGTTTTGGGCACCACAATATAAAAAAGACCTAAAGCTATTAGAGAGTGTCCAAAGGAGGGCAACAAGGATGGTGAAGGGCCTTGAGGGGAAGTCATATGAGGAGCAACTGAGGTCACTTGGTTTGTTCAGCCTGAAGAGGAGATTGAAGGGAGACTTCATTGCAGTCTACAACTTCCTTGTGGGAGGAAACAGAGGGACAGGTTCTGATCACTCTTGTGACCAGTGACAGGACTCAAAGAAAGAGTAGAAGTTGTGTCAGGGGATGTTTAGGTTAGATATCAGGAAAAAGTTTTTCACCCAAAGGGTGGCTGCGCACTAGAACAGCCTCCCCAAGGAAATAATCACAGCACCAAGCCTGACAGAGTTCAAGAAGAATTTGGACAATGCCCTCAGGCACATGGTATATCCCACAATATACCTTAGAGTATACTGTGCAGGGCTGGGAGTTGGATTTAATGATCCTATAAGTACCTTCCAACTCAGCATATTCTGTGATTCTATGATATGTTTTCACTAGACTCCATGTATTCTTGCCCAACTGAGGAATTTACCCTTTGTACTTTCCCTCTCCAAATAAGAAACCTGTGGTTTTCTTTTTCAAACTCCAGCTAGAAACATTCCACATCTTAATTTCTAATATCCTCATCAGTTCTTAAGCAGATATATAGATAGAGGCAGAGGTTCAGTGAGAAAAAAAAAAAAACACCATACCATCCTGTGTATAACAACTGCAACATTCTATATATGGACAAGGTAATTGAAACCATGAGTACTCAAATCTGAATTTGAACTTCTAATTTCAATGCTCTACTTTTTATTTAACATATTAACACTTTTTTTTCCCCCCAGGATGCATTTAATGAAGTAAACATTCTTGCAGTTAAATGACAATTATATCATTGGTAAAGTTGAAATGTCACATGTTTTTAGAGACAAATTACCCCAGGTAGCCTAAAATAAACATACTTACTTGGCTCAATCTGAAAGTTTGCTGTGCCTTAGGGAAAAGGAAAGTACAGTGAATTTCATAATCTGGCAATGAAAATCAAAGGATTTTCAGAAAAAAACCCTCTCTATATATTCCACCTTATTTCTCTAAAAGAGGAAAAAAAGCAAAGCTAGCACTTAAGATTGTCAGAAACTATCCCCTGTGTACCCTTGGGACTCCAACAACATCAAAGAATTTGTTCTTTAGCCAGCTGGTGTCTAAGCATCTGTTGTACCCCTCTGGCAAAGCAAAACAGCACAGAACAAAAGGTTAAGGTCCACAGCTGTTTGTCAAAGCAACCATGTGCCAGGTGCATTACGTACTGCAGTAGCAGATTCACGTAGAGAACTTCTATTTGGATTATCTCTGGAGGTCCCTTCCAGCCTCAACTGCTGCGTGATTCTGTGGTATCACAGCTTTTTACTAGTGTCAAGGGATCTATGATAGGTCCTAGGGAAAGAGCTAAATAGGAACAGGAGGAATGGGAGAACCTCCTGTTCCCTACATCCTTCTCTTTGCCACTCTGGCTCAATCTTCATCACCTATTTCCTTCATTTTCCTCTCCCTATTGTTTTCTCCTGCATGAGTGTTCTGGTAAGCGATGCAGGCTAGCTCTCAGCAGAGGGTGAAGAGAAACAGATCCTTTGCTCTCAGCTAGTCTGTTCACCTGTAGGACATCCCTAGGCACGGGTAATAAGTTGCATGGAAAAAATGTTGAATCCCACGGTCCTGCAACGTAGCAAGCACTCAAAAGAGCCATAACAATTGGCCTGAGCAAAACATTGCCCACAAGTCCACTGATGATCAAATTCCCCTCCTCAGCAGCTGGCCACCATCACTATAGTCTTGACACTGTACTGCCACTGCCCACATCCATCAAGCTACCCTTACGCTGAGCTGTGATGCAGGTCATGTTGTCCTGCCAGTGAGATTACATATAGCCAGTGGCTGAATGGCATTTCCAGAGCTTGGATGTGGCAGCATGGCCAAGTACAGATGAACCAGCCCTGCTTAAGGCTGCTCTTTTAAGACAACAGCCCAGGAGTAAACCCTGCCATAAGAACAAAACATTGATATACCTGGCTTGACTGATGATTTTTGACACATTATTTTAGAAGGGTGGTATTAAATTTTGTGCAGGGCACCTGGAGCTCCCTGGGACCTTGAAACCCATAGGCTGAGAAATGGAAAATCTCATGAGCATTACTTAACAACCTTATCTTCTCCATCAGGGATGCATAAATTTTTTTATATTATTTAACACTGAAGACTGCTGATTTTTACTAATTTTTTCTGGATTCACGTTACTGAGTTCCGTTAACAGCACTTGCCCTCTCAAACCTTATAACTGCAGCTATGCACCACTATTGCTCTTCAAAAAATGATGGCAGAATTTCTTACAGAAATATATTTGACTTCACACACCTAGAACCAGCTGAAATTCACTTTTGAGTTGGATACAAGACTTGACTGAGGTGTTTAATGTTGTTATTTAAGGTGTTAAATTGCAGTTTGACTGATCAATAATTCCCTGTGTAATTTTTCTCCCTAGCTCTTTTGAAGATAATGTCTAACTTTGGGCCTCTCTCAGCTTCCATAAACTTTCAAGAGTATTTACTAATAAGTTCTGGGCTCACTGAAGGCACTACTTGAGATCCAGATGATCTGAAAGTACCTCAGTAATCTTCCTTCTTCACAGAGTCACAGAATCATAGAATATCCTGAGTTGAAAGGGACCCATAAGGATCATCAAGTCCAACCCTTAGCCCTGCACAGGACCATCCCCAAGAGTCACACCATGTGCCTGAGAGTATCAGCCAAACTCTTCTTGAAATCTGTCAAGCTTGATGTTGTGACCACTGGGGAGCCTGTTTCATTGCCCAACCACCCTCTGGGTGGAGAACCTTTTTCTAATATCAAACCTAAACCTCCCCTGACACAACTTCAGGCCATTCCCTCAGGTCCTGTCACTGGTCACCATAGAGGTGAGATCAGTGCCTGCCCCTCTTCTTCCCCTCTTGAGAAAGTTGGAGACTGCAGTGAAGTCTCCCCTCAGTCTCCTCCAGGCTGAACAAACCAACTGATCTCAGCTGCTCCTGATTCAGCTTCCCCTCAAGGCCCTTCACCATCCTTGTTGCCCTCCTTTGGACACTCTCTAATAGCGCTATATCTTTCTTATATTGTGGTGCCCAAAACTACACACAATATTCAAGATGAGGCCGCCCAGTGCAGAGCAGAGCAGGACAATCCCCTCCCTCGACTAGTTGGTGTTGCTTTGCCTGATGCCTCCCAGGACATGACTAGCCCTTGTGGCTGCCAGGGCACTGCTGACTCATATTCAACTTGCCATCAGCCAGGATCCCCAGGTCCCTTTCTGCAGCTTTCGAACATCTCATTCCCCAGTCTCTACAAACATCCAGGGCTGCCCCAGGTGCACAAAGGGCACTTGCCCTTGCTGAATTTCGTTTGGTTCATGATTGCCCAGTCTTCTGATTTGTCGAGGTCACAGATGGTAACCACATGGGTTGTCTAACTATAGATAATCTTTTTATTAAAGATTGGAGTGAAACATAGGTCAGTTTTTTTAGATGGTATTAGCTAAATAGTGGGTCAGCCATTCCCACAGTCTCCTTCTTTCAAAAAGCATGTGGTGAATAAAAAATTAGCCAGAAGGGCATTAGTCTTCTCTCTGCTTGCACCTTTACCCTTATTTTGATAATGCTGTTCTTGACATTCACTGTTGTAATTTGACTTATTTTCCAAATTCTATTTTATACTATACTTTTCCAGTTTCAAGACATTAACCTCCAGTTATACAGTTCCCAATCTTTCATACTGGGACAGTTTTCACTTGTGCAAACTTAGTGGTATTACTTAGAACTCTTCCAGATACCCTGCTTTCAGGTAGGAGATCCAGGGAAAGTTGTAGGAAAGCAATAAAACTCTTTGGAAATTTGGAACTGCTCAGGCAGTTTTATAAAATTGCAAGTTAACTGGGAAAACTCAAGACAAGTATCATAGGGAGCTCAATATATGACTACAGTCACAACATTTTTACAGATTTGAATGCATAAAGAATAGAATAATAAATAATTTAGAACATACAATAATACCTTTATATTGATCAATCATACAGCTTTGTCTTGAGTTGTATTACCCTACTGCAGAACTAGAGACAGATTCCTCAGAGTACAATTAGTCAAAACCAACAAGGAAAGGTTTCTTCTATTTAGCAAGTGTATAGGACTGTTACCCACAGAAATGAAAACATAAGAAGAAGCATACTAATGCACATAGCATTACTTTAGAAAAGACTGCTTGGAGTTTATGCTTTGTTTACATTATTTTTTAAGAAAAAGGTTAGACTGAAAATTAAAGGAATGAAATGCAAAATTAGTAAGTGGTATATGTCATTTCATGCATCCTGTAGTTTATCTGTGGAACTCTGTCACAAGAGGCTTCTAAGAACAAGAATTTCAGGGTGACAAAATGGATTTGGTTTCATATGGTTATCAAAATAAGTTTGATAATTGGCAATAGTAACACAAATTATGAGGAATATCAATCCTGTTGTTTCACAAGTACTATCAGTGCAAGGCAACAGATCCAGAAATGAAACAAAAATACAAAAGTCATATTATGTCAAAATGGGTTTCTTGCATCTTCCACTGAATCATGATGTGGCTTTTTTTTTTTTTCTCAAAGGTTGATTATTGGCATGGTTTATTCTTCATTTTCACTCAATTGGGATCAACATTGGTCCTAAGATTTTAATTGATTAAAAGTAATTGATTTCCTGAATAAAGGGTGAGACAATTGATTCAAAGCCCACTGACTCACACTACACAATCTACATATTCTCTCTGCAACAACGAAGACACATGTATGGTAAAATTATTTTGGTTTTAGACATTTTATTATGATCTTTACTCCATCTGCCCAATCCACTTAAAGTAAACCAAAATGCATCTAAAGAAAAACTATAGTTATGCAACCCTTCAAAATTGCTGCAATGATCAAATCTAATACATGGCACTTACTGACCCTATACAGGTTAATCAGGTTAATTCATACTACAGAACAGAAACACATAAATCAAAATATAAAATGGACAGTTAAAATAGAGAAATGCAATACATTTATATCAAAGAAAACCATATTCATATGTATCTAAAAAGCCATTTTTGCAAATAATCTTTCATTGTTTCAAATGTTCCCTCAGTAGTTTTCATAGTTATGTTAAAGGAAATTTCCTCAAAACAGACGCTGCTAGTGACAGCGCAAATTAATGGTACAATCCTGCAAAATTCAAGATATGATCCAAGCTCTGAAAATACTTGAAAGCAAACAAGAATCCGTGCATGTTAATTCTGAGATTTCTGTGAAACTTTTTGAAAGCTCAGAATTAATTAGTGAAATAAGTTTTTGCAAGACAGAATGGCCAGTATTTTCCCTAAATGAAGTGTTTATTACTTTTAATTTTAAAGTCTTCTTGGCTGCAAGAAATTCAATCTGGGCTCATATTTTTATGATTATTGTGCTATTATATTTTAATGGCCAAAGTTTTGTGTAGACTGAGAAAGGAATACCCCAGGAAATGTTATCAACAAGTTAATATTTAAATTGGATTGGACTTAAGCACAAAACTACAGAAGAGTTGAACATCACATCAGATTTGGATCTCAAGTAAATTTTATCCATTATTTTCCCACTTGCCTCCCCTTCCTGCAGAGGTCTTGCATTTCCTCCTCTCTTTTGTCACAGCTTCATCATGTTCTGACAAACAAATGCCACATGCTGCCTTTGGAGATGGAGCTGGCACTGCTTGCTTTCAGACCTCTGCTGTGCTACTTAGTGACCTTCGTAAAAACGTGTTAACCACAGATGGTTTCCAGAATCGTGTGAAGCACTGCAAGGTAATGTTTTCAGCTGCATATTTGATAAGAGCACCCAGCTGACAGCAGAAAGCTGTAAGAATTGGTAGTGTTCCAGGATCCAAGTTTGTAGTGTTCTGCCAAGAGTAACGGATCCCAGGATTTTGGAGAAAGTGTTATTTCTGGAGTGAAGTAGGAGGGACTGCGCTGCTACTGAAGATAAGGGGTCACTCTAGCCATGAAATCCCCTCCTGTTGGATGAACAATAGACTGGGGTGCTGGGGTTCAGGAGGCTGAAGTGATTTTCTTAAGGGAGGCTTTGGTTGTGTGGTCTGAGTCAGGTCCTGGCACAGCGTCACACCTTAAACATAGAGATTGTGGGTTGACTGCACAGCCCAACCCTGCTGCAGCCAGCACTAAGGAATGGGGAGCTGTAGAGTAAATGTCATTGGCAAAGGCAGTCCAGCCCTTTGCCTCTCTAATAAAGCCTACTTCGTGTTGGGAGCACTTCTCTAGATAGCAGAAGGATTACCAGGTCTTGTTGTTTTGGAGAAAAGGTATTGACATTAATCAACAAAATATTCCAACTTCAGAAGTTTTCTTCAAGCCAGCTGATTGATACACAACTGTGTATCATCAGTTTGTATTTGGAAGAGAAGCTTGTAAGTGGCTGCTATAGCAATCTCTCAGATATTTGAGCACCATCTTATCACTAGGAGTCTTTGTATAAACTTTTCCATCAAGGAAAACATCAAGATCTCGAAAACTAAAGTGCCAGAAACCTATCCATTTCACAGGATCTTTCTGTCTCCTTAGGACTGAAAGAAAATTCACAGTTGAGGCTGTAAGGGACCTCTGAAGATTGTGTCGTATGACAGGATTAGGAGGGGCAGCCAGAGCAGGTTCCTCAGGACCATGTCCAGTTGAGTTTTGAATACCTCTAAGAAGGAGAGTCCACAGCTGCCCTGGGCAAACAGTTCCAATGTTTGATTACCTTATAGTAAAAAAGCTTTTTCTAAGCAATGTTTTTTTTACTTGCATGTTGTGTCCATTGTCCCTTGTCCTTTCACTGAGCTTCGCTGAGTCTACCTCCATCTTTTCTGTTCTTTGCCCCCTGTCAGGTATTTATACACACTGGAAAGATCCCCCTTGAACCTTCTCTTGTCCAAATTAAACAGTCTTGACCTTTCCTCAAAAGAAAAATCTTCCAATTGCTTAATCAGCTTCATGGCCCTAGTTGGATACACTCCAGTATGTCTATGTCTCCGTTGTACTGAGAAGCCCAGAAACAGACCTAGCCCTCAGGTATGTCTCTTCAGTGCTGAGAAGACGGGAATAATCATTTCTGTCAACTTGCTGGCAGTAAGCTATTGTCCTTCTTTGCCACAAGGGCACATTAATGTCTAAGGTTCAACTTGTCCACCAGAACCTTTCAGTCTTTTTCTACCACGATGCTTTCCAGACAGCTCGTGGTATCAGATGTCAGGTAAAGACGTTCTTCATTTTGCACTGTCATATGGATCCTTATTGATTGTTTGTATTATGGTAGGATTAAATGAATTAGTTTGTTTATCCAAATATTTACAATATATTTCTATTTTTTTACTTTGGTTCCTGAGCCTTCATTAGGTATGATTACTAAATTTCACATGTTTTAACTCAAATAGCTGTGAAAAAAACTTCTGAGTTTCTGAAGAACTTCCTAACTTCACTAAGGTTGAAACATTTCCCCCCGTTTTTTTTAGTAGACACTTAGCATAATAAAGTACTTTTCTGTTCCTTCTCAGTATCCAGTTCACCTGACCAGCACTCAAGTTTTCTTTTTAGAGATACCCATGTTGGTTAATGAGTAACTGATTGTGGTGTTATGCATATTTTTATTCAATGTAGATGTCAGTTATAATGATAAAAGATTTTTGTTTTGATGGGCAACTATTTTAGAACTTATATGACTGCAATAAACATTTTCAATGAAATGTTAAAATCCAGCAGTCCATCTCACAGCCATAAGAAAGCATCCAGTAAATGAGTTTTTAGATAAAAACAGAATAACCTTGGTCATGCATTTTATACCAGTACTGTCAGTCTCATGCTTCTCCGATGCAAGTTTATTGGACATATGAGTGATTTCAATTGTTCCTTTAAAACCACCCATGACAGTTTGAAATAAGCAACTAATGAAGTACTCTTGAAGCCATGCTAATTAGATGAACATTACACTATTGTGATTATGATATGCTTACTACAGTAAATAATATGTAATAAGTATCACTACACTCATATGATAGAATGTTTCTACACCACATTATTTTCAATTTTAGGGCACAACTAGGAATTCTTGAACCAATAAGTTACAGACATTTATGTATAAGTTAAATCAAAATAATACACAGAGGGGAAAAAAATCCTAGCAATTATGTTGCTGGGTAAAAAAACCCAAGGAATGAGCTAATCAAGGGCTATTAAAATTTATAATCAGAGTTAAACAGCTTGCAAGGGAAGACTCAAATATGTTAAACCAGAGGGAATATTATCCTATACGTCTTCTTCTTATGTACCTTCTGTAATCTTCATGACCAATGGGCAGGAACTTGTGCAAGACATTATAGGAAGTCTTATGATTTTTATCCTTGTGGAAAAGAGGCCCTATTTAGTCATATCTAATTATGGCAGTTCTCATATAAGTTATTTTATGATAAAGTCCTGTTTCATTATAAGCTCCTAATGTCATACCTCCTTTATGGAGTAAAATCGAACAGTCCCTGACTGAAAAAAGCCCAACAATTTTCTTTTGATCATGGAAGAGTAAATGATTTGTGATGCCAGTAATTTAGCTATTGACATGATTTTTCACTAGCAGTGTGTTTTCCTATATGTGCATTCATAGTGTGTGATCATCCAGTAGTTGAGCTGTGTGTAGTCAGACCGGCCATATACTTATTGATTCGAAACAGTGTAGCATTTAAAATTGATATGCAGCTAAAGGCAGCAAAATAAATAAAACAAATGTGATAAAGAAACCTTTTAAGCATATAAAATACAGACAGAGAGGACTATATCAGTAAATCAAGTACTAGTTAAAAACAAATTTGAGGCTTTGGAAATTAATGGAATTTGTAGAGCAAGTCACTACTTTTACTTTTAAAGGTAGTCACAGAATAAAGAAAAAAGTAGATTCAAGAATAAAGAACAAGCAATAGCTTGATGATGGCTATAAGAAACCATTTAGAGATCAGTATGTAGCTTTAACATTTGTCCAAAGTCCAACATCAGTCTCCTGCTGAGTGGTAAAGTCTGAAGAGAGCAATAGACTGACGAAGAAATCCGAGTGAATGCTTACACAACTTGGTAGAGAATGTTCAAAGGCAATTGTGACAGTGATGTGGGGGTATTTTGGAAAGTTATCAACAAAGAAAAGGATAAGAATTCTAAGGCAATCTAATAATGAATAAAACTACAATAAAATCTTCTGGTTACAGAAAATTTCCAGCTATAAAACAGGTCGTTCATAGTGAAGCAGATTTATTTTAAAAAAGAACAAAAGTTGGCCATTTTCTATGCAGTTGAGACATTTAGAAATTTGTAGTTGTAAGTTTAAGTAAGTTTAAGTAAAAATCCCAAATAAGAATAAGACAATAAGAATTCCCAGGAGCAAAGTATGAAGTATCACATTTACCATGCTGATATACTTGCAGCAAGAGGAAAAAAAATTAATGCAGTCTTATCCAATTCATAAACTGATTGCATTGGTCTGAAAAGTTGAAAATATGCAAAGGAACAGAAAATGATAATTTGCTCAATTTAAAAAAAAAAAAAAAAGGTAAAAACCCCTCTTTGCAATGATTACTATCTCATAGGCTAGGAAATCTTGGGTTTACTATTACAGTGTAGATTTATGTTTAAAATGAAAGAGAAATACAGGAGTTTTATGGACTTGTGAAAAGCTGATCTTTTAAAATAAAACATGTTCCAGTCATTGACTGTTTCAGAAAAAAATTAAAATTTATAAGAGCCACACAAATATTTTGATTAAGAAAAGTACAGTAATACATCAGGAGGTTTAGGAAGGTCAACATTTGTTTTGTCGCCTATCAATACCTGATTAAGCTTGCGAAATGCTTTTCTACCATTCTCCCTGACGCAGACATATATGTGTCCCTTTTATTACTAAATACATAGGTCTGATAGGAAATAATGACTTACACCTGACTTGTTCTTATAAGGCTAATGATCTTTGGTGTTATAGAAATAGGCAGAGGATGCCGCACAACATAAATCAGGACCTAAACATACTATTCTTCCACAGACCCTATTTGATCTTAAACTCAGTTTATTAGACTAACAGAGTTTAGTAGGGAGACAAGGAAAACCATTCAGTCCCATGTATTTCACCTACCTCAGTTTTCAGGTCTGAATCAAAGTAAAATTTATATTAAATATAGGTTGGAGGAATTGTCCTGATTTAAATGAAATATTTCCTTATATTATGCATAAGCAAGGAGTATAACTTTTTACTGAAGGATGCTGTGAATGAAGGGTTAGAGCTTCAAGGGATTTTATTGTGTTATTTTATATTACTAATGAGTGATAGAATTAAGAAATTTGGACAATAGGTCATATCATTGTTGTAACTGGACTTAAAATAAGTGGTTATTGTATTTGATTAGACTGTTACAATGTTAGACTAGCAATAAAGTCCAGTCATGGATTTTCACATAAGTTGTAGTCTCTCTATTACTTATCATGAATTTCTGGGCATAATACTAGGCAATTGTCTCTAGCCACTGATTCCCAGGATGAATAGATCTTGGATCTCACTCAGTAGGACCTTTATGGAGAAGAGGCTTTGAGAGAATTTTCTCAATGAAGTGCCCAAACTATTCCCCTAGAACCATTTTAAAGTTTTCTCATCTTGGAGAGCAGCAATCTGCACACTTCGTAATGCTCCTGCTATTATAATTGGAGTTTCTGAAGTGTTTCAAAAATCTTGGAGAATAGTCATTAAGACTGATAATAGAAAACAGATATCTTTTCAACAAGCAGATCAAGGGACACAATTTAAATTCTCATCCACACTGTACTCTCACCCAAAATACCAGCTGCATAAAAACAAGAGTTAAATTCATACTACATAAACATCACACAAAAGTGAGATGCAAAGCCATTGCCTTTTCCTCTTTTATTTTTCCGAGAGAATTACCAGTTAATTAACTGGTTAATCAAGGCAACCCAGCCCTTATTCAGTGAAGGGAAACCCATCCAGAAGCCAAAAAATACCTGCCTTTGAAACTCATCAGGTTGACATCTGTTGTCCAAGAAAATTTTAGATCGGTTATTCCTTTCATCCTTTTCCCTTCAGATTACTGTATAGAAGTAGCAGAGCACAGTTACAACACAACAGGAACAGTCTTTCCGCTCTAAAAAAAACAGACATATATAACAATGATAAGAAAGCACAAAAATATTTGTCTTAGCATTATGCCATCAACTTTTAAATGTGAAAGCCTAGCTAGAGGTGAACCAATTTAAATTACACAATTACTACAAGAAACCATATTTTAAAGATAAGTTCATTCTTTTATTATTGTTGGGCCAATTCCTGAGTCTGTGTAAATACTGATAAATCCCACTGAAATAAGTCTAGGTCCTCAAAGGTGACAAACTTCAACACTTTGATACAAACAGTTTCTGCAAGGATGCTCAGCATTCCTAGGAGTGTGACTTATACAGCTTCTCCAATCAAAAGTCACGTCACTGTGGTTTTATGTTTTCTTCAGCCATACCAATTTCCAAAAAAAGTAGAAAGCCTTCTGCATGAACACTACAAATCAACTTAAGTCATTTCTATACAAAGTAACACTAAATTTATAAACTCTTCAAGTGTTCCTTGGCAAATAGCTTTGTTCATTTGAATTACTGCAAAGTATTGGAATGTTTTACATGTGCAGATGATGCACAAGGCTATTCTGGTGAATATCTGAGAATATGCTCTTGGTGACCACAGACACTCATTAGAGTGAAAAACTGGAATTTCCAATGACAAGGAAATAGTTTGAGAATTTTTTAACATGTGGGATGACAGTTCAAAAGAAAATTGAAAAAAAAAAAGAACATTTGTGAGATGCAAATGCCATTTAAAAGAGAGAAACTTGAAATTAAGGTGGAAGAAGTAATTAAATACATTCTTTTTTTATGTCAACATTCATTAAACAGATCTGGGAGACAGGACCATTTTATAGACGGAAAAACAGAAACACAGAGAGTTATATAAACAGTCCTTGATAGCACTAACACTTCTCACTCTCTGATAAGGATATGTTATGAGATAAAGACGTTTTGAGAAAAGCATCTGTGACTTAAAAAAATTAGCTATGACAGATCATAGAGGATTTGCATTAACTCACCACCCCCTCCCCAGATGATATTGATAATATTAATTACACTATATGTTTTAGCTAGCATTGTAATAGAAAATTTGCTAAATACCCATTAGCTTAAGGAGCTCCTAAATGAGCTTTGAACTCGTGAGAATAAAAAAAAAAAAAGTGCTTTTATTAACATTGCATGCTTTCTGACTTTACAATATAGGTTGAAGCATCAATAACAGAGAAGCTGTGAGGAATAAATGTATAATTAATATATGATACAGTGCCAATGGGGAAAGAATAAAGATCTCCCTGTAACACAAGAGGCCTCCTCATTGTCAGAGGAAATCAGGCATGGGAAGGAAGCAACCAAGACAGATATGATTGTGTCTGAAGGTTTTCAGACCCTTTGAATGTTGACACTGAGTCCTGGATGGACACAAATTAAAAATTAGGTATATAAAGTCTTCAGCCTGAGAATAAAAATTATTTTTTTTTCTAGGAGATGTGAGGACTAGAACCAGAGAGTTTAGCTCAGAACAAATATTTATCTTGACTGAAGTCCCATTTTTATAAACATATTTTCCTGGTAAGACAGGTGTTCTTAATATAATATATTCACTGCCATATTTGTCAGGTCTGGCCTTTACTTCTTCCCTCATCTATAAATAATTGCTTTACTTTGTTTTATTACTGAAAATGTAGCTTCACTACACTTAAACAGAGGGATATGATTATCATAACATTGTTACTGTTATTATAAGCAAGATAATAACATTAATATTATCAAAAAGATGAAAAATCAAGTGCAGAAAATGCCAGAGCAAAGGCTGAAAGCTTTAACCATCCTCTAGTTATTTATTTCTATCCCTAAGAAACAAAAACATGCTATAAAACAACGTGGAATACCTTATACAGCATAACAAAGCTGTATATAGAACATATATTCTTCTTCAGTGTGCTTGCTTTATAGATTTCTATGATCTACAAAGCATGCAATGTTTAAGAAAAATGGTAGAGCAGCATAAAAGGGGAGAAATAGTTAAACTAAAATTTTAGAAGAGAAACCTCTTATGCTTGGAGCTTTTATTTTGAAGAAAAAAAAAATAAAGTGAGAAAGATTTATTATGTGAATGGGTTGCTCACTTGGAATAAGGAAAAAATTAAGTTGTAGACTAGTGCTGAATAGCTACACAAGAACAAGGCATGGATTAAAATTTTACAAAGCATCAGAACAAATATAATTAGTATCAAAATACCAGCAGTGTGAATTATAGAACAAGTGCCACATAGTCTACTGGGTTGTGGAAGAGTAAATCCTGCAGCTTCAATGGTTTGTTGTAAATGTGTTGACAGAAAGTATAAATTACTTTTGTAACAAAGGTAGGTTCAGAAGTGTTGAGAGCTGCATAATACATGTAGATAATGGAAATATTCTGTCTTTCCAGTGTCTTGATACAGCTACCACCTACAGGAAAAGGCAGCAAATTTGAGTATTCCTGGATTCAATACGGCTCGTATCAGTGGTGAAAAAGAAAAAAAGCAACAAAAGACAAACAATATTTTTTGTAAGGATCATGAAGTCTGTGGTTAACAGCTTTAACTTGAATCCAAGGCAAAACTATGCAATTCTGGATTTCTATAAATATCTGGAATTGCATCATTTCCTAGCTTCCCAGACTTTCCTGAAAATGTGAAGATGAATTTAATTTTGGCGTAGCTGTTGAGCACGATGGCACTATTACTAAGAACCATATATAAAACAATAGCTTTATGATGTTTAAGTACTCCCAGGAAAAGTTATGCACAACTTTATGGTCTGGAAAACATACAAAGCAAGCAAGATCATCAGTGCAGGGCTGGGTGTAAGCATAAGTACAAATGTTGGAGAGTGGCAGCAGCTTGTCAGTTGTCAGTTCTAATCACCTGTCCTTGGAGGAGTGATTCTGGTTTCTCATTTTGGTCTAATACTGTTCTGGTTTTTTGCTTTAACACTGTGTCTGTCTTGCAGAGCATCCATCACACTCACTTTCCACACCTGCCTCGGTATCAAATGTGTAAGAACCCCCAAATAAAATACTCGAAATATTCTGCATTTTTCCCCAGGATTTCTTTCATAGGTTTAAGAGCAAGCAATTAAGCTAATCATAAGGCTCCTTTTATGCTTCCACTTTCCTTGCTTTCTGTTTGGTTTCATCCTTTTTTTGCCTGGGTTTTGTTTACTGGATTATTTTGATTTTTCTTTGGGATTGTTGTTCTTCTGGCTATGTTATCTATATTAGAAAATAAATGTATAAGTTCACAGTAGAAGAGGCCAGGAAGTGTAGTAAATCTAATATTAATAATAGTTTTTTATATTTTTCCTGTTGAATAACCTTGATGTATTCTTAGAAAAAGTACTTTCCCCTTGGGGGAAGGAGGTGGGGGGGAAGCAGAAGAAAAATGTGGAATAGACTATAAAGATTACTAGAAAAACAATAAAAAAAACCTATGACATGAAGTTATGTACAGGAAATGATGTAACAGTAAAACCTGAAAACCTGTAGTGAAAATTTTTTTTTTTAATTACTTGAGCTGTGAAATCAAAACCAAAGACCTACTGAATATGAGGGAATGGTATGACAGGCCCTGTGGAGAGGCTTGATGATTAGGCATAATTCTTTTTCAGTCAGTTGTAATCAGATAGCTATCAAAGTAAAGATAACTAAGAAAAAATTAAGAGTCCATTTTGTTATAGAGAGGGAATATCTAGGTAGAAGAGATGCTTTCAATTCACCTAGACCTGATTTAATTTCATCCTAGGCATTGGTCGATGATATCTGATTTCTGTCCATGATGGCAGACCAGATTTCAAAGAAAAAAGATAGCTGAGTAAGGTTTTTAAGCCCATCACAGATGGTATTCTCATATGCAAACCAGGGAAAAAATCCACAAATTAAATTATTATAGAGTGGGTGCAGGACTGCTAGCATTCAAAAAGTCTGCTCCAAGAGAGCACCTATTTCTAACTCAGTGTCTGAATGAATCTGAGTGATCTAGGAAGATCCTGTGCAGGTCTATTCTAAGTCTGGTTCATATTTCCATGTGGAGCCTGGGGATAGGAGAATGGTTTATTGAATCTGCAAGTGCGATCAAACAGGAAAAGGTCTCAAGTATATTTGAAGTGAAAATGAAACCTAAGCTGATGGGGGCATGATATCAAAAAGCAGAATTCTGCTGTGCAGAGTGAAACACATGGTGCTACCTATACATGGGAGAAACCCGTTTCATACCAAAAGCAATAAACAAAGGTTGTCACTGCCCCATTCAGCATTGGGAAGGCAACAGCCAGAGCTGTGTTCTAAGTATGGCACTGCTGTTTCAGGAGGAGCTAGACCAGAGTAAAGGTAACCTATAACAGAAAAATGAGATTGAATAACGTACTGGAAAACACTTAGGTCATTTAGGGGGAAGAAAAAGGAAAACCTCTCAAAATTAAGGGAATAGTTGGTTCATATGATGAACAGGGAGAGATGTAATGGATTGCAGCTTTAATGGGGAAGATTTTAGCAACTCTGTAGGATTTTTTTTTTTTCTTTTTGTCTAGAAAGTTTCTTACATCACTGGAACAAGTTAGAGAGCAGCTGATGGGATGTGCACAGTGGTAAGTGATCCTGTTCTGGGCCACAGGATGGGCTAAATGACTTCTTGAGGCTTCTTTTCCAGTCCTGTGATTACTGCTGCAATGGTGTGACCATGAAGCTCAGGCAATTGCAAGTTTAGTACTAAATGGCTGGTTCTAATATTTGAAATCTTAAAAAGCAACTCTAAAATATGTGATATATTGAAATACTATTTTGGAAAGAGCTTGGTTCAACATAGTCTTGATTTTCACAGACTACTAGCCTGTCTACTAGTACTGCCTTATGCAGACCTTAGAAATATTTCACCAGGTGGTGCTGTTACACATAACCTTCCAAACCTTACCCTACCACCTGGGAATGTGGCAGTCTTGGGAAAGCATCTGTGGATTATGCAAAGGTGTCTGTAGGGGCAGAATTACTTTTAGTCTTTTATATAGCTGTAAGAATTGTGGAAAGAGGAATTGTCTAAAAGTTTGCTGCACAGAATCGAGTCTAGAATGAGTAAAGGATATGATAAGTTCTGTATGTGTATGTCTATATAAATGTGTATGTATGTATATTTTTTTAAAATATCTGCTTTACTGATTTCTCCTTCCTTCAAAGTCCTGAATATGATGACAGAAGGACCATACAGCTTCTAAGCAGAACACCGTGTGATCATGCATGACCAGTGCATATATAGCTGTAATATCTAAACAAATGTTCTGTGAATGTATACTCTGAAAAGCACAATTAAAATTAATTCATTTAGGGACAGTTTTTATTGTACAACATAAGACAAGTGTTTTGTGTGACATGGATAGAAAAGATGAGCCTTATATTTACCTTGAACCAAACAAACTTTGGGATACTGTATAATTCTGCTTTCTAAATATAGAAAATGTTTTTATTGTCTTCTTAATGATCTTTTTTATAAAATTAGGGCATTAAAATTTATTAAAATAGTAATCTTTTACATTAAATTAAAAATATAGGATATATACAAACTTTCATTAAAACTATGAGAAAAAAAAGCGTAGAATCTATAAATCTAAGCTAGAAGCAACTTTGATGTTTGGCTAATCTAAAAAGGTTCTTGGTCAAAGCACACTCAACTGTATCAGTTTGCTCAGGGCCCTGTGCAGGTGACTAAAGGAGATTCCACAACTTCTCTGGGCAACTTGTTCAAATGCTGAACTGATTTTACATAAAACTGCTTTCCTTGAATCTCCTCAGAATCTTCTGTTTTGCAACTTAGGTCCATTACCACTGTGCAATGCATTTTGCATTTCTGAGGGGAGTATGGCTCCACTTTCTCTATGCCATTCTGTTAAGAACTTTAAAAAAGCAGTAGGAAATCCTCTTGACTTCTCATTGTAAGGCTAAAAAGTCCCAGTTCTATCAGTCTCTTAATATTTCATGAGCTTCAACCCTAGTCAGCTCCACTGGACTTACTCTGGTATGCCAACATGTTGAGATGCAATTTGTGCTGATGTTGTTGCTGCTTGTCCCGTCCCCATGTACCTCAGAAAATAACTTGCCTTTGCTTTTCCTACATGCGGTGATTTGATAGTCCAAAACAATAATATGTCTCCTCAGCCTTCTCTTCTCTTGAGGGTGAAAAACCATAGTTTTCTCATCCTCCTCTCATTTGCCATGTGCTGCAGTCCCCTAGACATCTTGATGACCTTCCACTGGACTAACACAAGGGTGTCAGTGTCTTTCTTGTGCTGTAACACCCACAAGCAGGCACACCAGTCCATCTGTGAATAGCCCAGAGGGGAAGTATCACCACCCTTGACCTGCTGGCTACACTTCTGCTAACACAACCTGCTGTATTGTTGTCTATCCTTGCTTTAGAGGCATGTTGCTGATTCATTTATTTTACATCCTTCTCGTACACCAGAATTCCTCACCCCTTTCCTGCAAAGCTGCTTTCTAGCCACATAAAAATATTGGATCATAAATCTGTATTTGTTGAACTTCATGACCTTCCTGTCAACTTTTCTGTCTAGCCCACTGAGCACCCTCTGAGTGGGAGCCCTGTCCTTCAGCGTGTTGATCCCCATCTTTTCTAGTCCATATCTTATCAAACTGAATACAAGAATACTATGTGATACTGTGTCAAATATTTTGTCAAAGTCAAGGTAAATGTCATGCACTTGCTATCCCCTTCCCACAGAACCTGGGATGGTATTATTATAGGTAGGCAGGATTTTCCCCTGCTAAATCTATGGTGGCACCTTCTTGTCATACATATGCCTAGCTAAGGCTCCCAGAAGGGACCGCTGCACAATCTTCTGAGAACTGATGCTAGACTGAAGGTCTTTTATTACTTGAGTTTGCCCTCCTGGTCTTCCTGAAGATGAGTGTGATATTTTCCTTTTTTCTGCTTGTGAGGAACTTCCCTCCTCTGCTACGACCTTCCAAGGACAATGAAGCATGGCCTTACAATGACTATGTTCAGCTCCCTCAGCAACCCCAAGTAAAGTCCATCTAATGCTGTGGATTTGTGTTTGCAAAACTGACTTTATTGCTTCCTAATTGACTTCCTGAACAATGAATAATGCTATATTCCCAGAGACGCTGCCAGTAGGCTCAGTGACCCGGGAAGGCAGATGGCAGACATTGTCAGTCAAAACAGACAGTAAGTCACTGGGTATTTTGGCGCTTTGTGTGTCCTTGTATGCTGTACATACAGACGTTCTTGTTGTTATTCTTTCCATCCATTTTTAATTTCAACTACAGGTGAGCTTTGGCTTTCCTAACTCCAACACTGCATGTTTAGGTAACATCTTTATATTCCTCCTCAGTAGTCTGTCCACAACTCTGCCTGTCATGAGGTTCCTTTTGGAGTCTGAGCTTGATCAGGAGGTCCTTGTTTATGCTGACCTTCTACATATGCATGGAATGGCCTGTTGTTCTCTGAGGAGGACATCCTTAAAGAACTACCAGTTGTCCTGAGTTCCTTTGCCCTTTACATCAATTTTTTATGGAATTTTGCTAAAAAGTCTGAATTCTGTCACCTGGAAGTTCACGGTTCCTATCTTTCTATTCTTCTGCTCAGTTTTCCCAGAATTTTAAATTCCAAGATCTCGTTATCAATTCAGGCAAAGCTGAGCTCAGCCTTCCCACTGTCTGACGGATTCTGCATTGCTTTTAAGTAACAAGTTATACAGAACATCTTTCAATGTTGCATCTACATTCTAATCTGTCTAGGATGGAACTGGGGATTTTGCTTTCCTTAATTCCCTGTTAAAAACATATTAAACTTTCACAGACAGTTAATAAACAGACAGATCAATAAATATGCAATCTGTTTCTCTCTTCAAGATTGGAATTAGAATGATCATAGGAAAATAGGCAAATTCAGGTTGGAGAGGACCTCAGCAGGGCAGGGTCCTGCAAGGTCAAAAGCTGCTGACCCCAAAACAGGGTGAGCTATGAGGTCAGACCCTTTTACTGAGGGCTTTATCCAGTCTGGTTCTGAAAATTTTCAAAGTTGGTGACAATACACAACTTTTTTTAGGTGATAGGATCCACCGCTCAACAGTCCTCAGAGTGAACAACTTTTATCTTATATCTAATTTGAACCTGTCCTGATTCAACTTATGCCTGTTGTTTCTCATCCTCTCACCCTGTGAACAGCTTGGCTCCCCCTTTCTGGTAACTTCCCCATGGAAACCAGCAGACTGCTGTTGGGTTCCCCCAAAGCTCTCTCTTCTCCAGGCTGAACAAGCCCCATTTCCTCAGCCTTTCCTCATATGGCATATGCTTCCTCATTTTATGCCAGCAAGTTTACCATTTCCAAGTCAGTTTGCAGCATTTTGTGATATCAGGACCAAGCTCTCATATGTCATTCAGGAAGCTTTAGAACCTACTGGGAGGTTGGAAATCCCACTTTGGTAGCAGACTGCCTGGGACTTCGACATTGCATTGATGAATATGGAAATGCCTAAAACCCCTATGGGAACCCAAGTGGATATATTTAATCTTTGGAATGGAAAAAACAAACAACAACAAAAACAAAGGAAAAAGGAAGGCAAAGAAGCATAGGACTATAGCAAAATTTTCAGAGATTGAACTAAAAAGCATTAGGGAAGGCATTCTCATAAAATAGTAAATTAGTAAAACTTTTGGAGGCTTTGTGTCTTTTGTCAAGTCAAACTGCATAGACTAGCTTCTTAATTTCGTAAAGATACAAGGTAGGCCATTAAAGGCTTTAGTAGTATCCGAGGTATCACTTCACTGCAAAGAAAACTCCCACTGAGAGATAACTATGTCCTTCTACCTTCTAATATGTTATAACTTCTGAATTGCTCTAGAAATTCCAGCAGCTTACAATTTGGCCATGGGATAAATTTGAAATTTCTTTCTTATAAATTCATATGTGCTTGTTGATTAACCCCTCCTCCCATAAGCTAATTTTTCCCCCTAGTTATGTCTAACTATATACAAAGTATATATGATGGCACTGTAGCTTTCTGGTGGTGTATTTTATGATGATAAGGAAATGTTATCTTATTCCTTTGGACACAGAGAAAGTAAAATAATATATATCATATTTAAATGGCCATGACTCTAGTTCATGACTACAGTGATTGAATCTTACCAAATGGTTAAAAACTAATTTCTCATTGTCTTGCTATATAAATAATACAAATTTTTAAACAATCTTTTATCTCAGGTGTGAATTTCACATATTTTTTAATTTATGTGACCTGTATGACTAAGGACTTCTAAATGGGTGGAACTCTTTACCTGCAAAGGTTAGGCTATGTTTTTTTTCTAGTTGATAACTTTTGTGAATTGTTTGACTCTTTTGATTGAACATGGCCATGTATTACAATCTCCTTTTTGCTTGAAATCTTGTATACTTACTTCTAAAAGCAGGCTAGAAGAACAATTGGATCAGGTAGTGCAAGCTGTCAAAGAGGTTTCAAGAATTACAGGTTGAGTCAGTTAAGGATCATCTGATGGAAAGGAGAGAGTATACCCTCACAGAAGAAAACGATCCTAAATTTCAAGGTTGGAATGAAATGGCTGTTGAATTGTTGCATGCAGTTCAGAAGGGGGAAGAAATTTGTACATCAAGCAAATTCTGAAAATCCTAACCCGAATGTACCCAGAAAATGATGATTCTGGACAGTCTCCTGCTATTCAAAATAAGAAGTAGTTTGTTCTGTGATGGTCCATGTCACCAGAAGAACCTAGAATTCTGAGGATTTAAAAGTGTTAATTGGTTTATTTTGACTGATTATTTGTCAGATGTTTTCTTAAATGCTGGGGCAACCTAGAGAGTGTTGCGGACCCAGTACCACATTGTCTTTGCACAGACTGACACATGGTTTACAAGACCCCTAAGAAAATTTTACCAAAACCTTTACTGCTTTCAGTAGACTTGCTTTTGTAGATTATTGTTGACAAGAATAATAGAGGAATTATCTAGCCCTGATATGAAACATGCCACAGAATAGAAACAGTAGATATGAACTATATTTCAAGCATTTCAGTAAGGCAAATGTCACACCTTTAACTATAAGCATTGTAAAAATATATAGTTTTTTAAATACACTTATATTAATGATAGTTAAAATCTAAAACTATTAAATTAAAGCATAACATCAAAGGAATCCATTATGGCAATTCTCACTTGATATAGAGCTGACTTTGCCATAACAGCTAGATCCATCAATAAACATGTGGGAATAATTATCCAGCTGAGCAATTGGGAAGTATTTGCAAATTTCCAGGCAGATGAATCTTGCCCTAGAAAACACACTGCTCTTAATTTGTTTGCACACATGTGGTTGTTTTAATGTTTACTATTTACATGTACAAAAGCACTACTTGAAAGACCTTTTTTCCCCCCCATTTTTATTATCCATTTTACAGGTAAATATGTGGAACTTCTCACTTTTAAATAGTTGCCCAATTCAGAGTTCCTTCAATCAGCAACTTAATCTATCAAGGAAAAACTAAAAATTAATTTAGTAATTAAAAAATGTGTTCTCAGACCTAGAGACATGTATACTTTAGTTTACTTAGGTGAGCTACTCCTCTTAATTTATCAGGATAATTTACAGCAATGATATTAAATAAGCACATTAAAACCCTTCCAGTTCTGTTATCTTAGATTTCTTTAAAATCTCTGGCCTTTTTAGTATCCTTATTTAGCAGCTTACTCGTCTGGGAATTATATAAAGGAGACAAATCTTACTGGTGGAGAATTATATAATTACTTTGAAATGAAGGAGGTCCAACATGTACATTTTGTTATTACAATATTTATCTTCAATTAGTAAAATCTTTAGTTAGACACTATTGATTATGATAATGGTATGAAAATTAATTGCTGAAATTAATCCTTAATGCAACTTCATGTTTCCTCTACCAAGTTAAAGACTTTTTTCCTCATTTCAGTTGCAGCTGCTCTACATATAGTGAAATAATATAAGGAACAAGCTAATTATAAAATTAAATTTCTAAGTGATATAAAGGGCCTTTTTCTCCTATAACATGTGTCCTGGTTCCAATCAGGACAGGGTTAATTTTTACAGTATCCAGGAGGGGCATAGCCAGGACCCTGAGGTTATTCTATATCAGCCCATGCCATTCCTAAACCACAGCATTCCATCCATGCACAAAGAATGAAAGAATATCACATCCCAGGTGCCACACACAAGCCATTTTACTGAGAGCATGCAATGCAGGCAGTATAAATCTCATCACAGTTTGACATTGTAGAAAATCTCAAAGAATTTATCAGTATCAATTCCAAACAAATTGATTTTAATTTCTCTTTATACACTTACATAGTTACTTCTAGTGTTGCAATCATTAGCATGTATTCTGTTGACTCTAGTTTTCATAGTAATGCAGTGAGAATGCATATGTTATTCACTTGTCTGTGTTGAAGCTGATGAAGCTTTGCCCCAGAGGTCTGTTTAGTCTTAAGGATTATTAAAAGCTGTTCAGCTAAATGAGGCCAGGGTCACAGTTTCTGAGAGAAAGAAACTATGTACACAAGAAGTCAACAAATAATGGAATAATTCATGTCAGTATGACCCAGTCAACAACTCAATGCCACTGACAAAAATCTGCTTAAAAATCCTGGTTTCAGAATTCAAGGAAGGCTACAGGAAATGCCTGAGGAGACCAAGCTGGTGGATGCCCAAGTGAAGATGGACTTGCTAAAGTGAAGATAGACTCACTCAAGTCTTGCCAACTCTGAGGACACCCTTAAAGCAGGTCAATGCACATGTCCAGTACGGGCCTCAAACTCTGTCCTGACACTCCTGACATATGACCAGCTCCTAGAAAACCCTTTTATGATTGCAGCCTGATTCAAAATATGCTAACAAAAGCTAAGATAACAACTGCAAGCTCTTCAAATGGTTATGTATTTTTTGCTTGTAACTGTTCCACCTATTAGATGAAGGCTCTCATCTTCCTTTTCAGCCTTCTTTAAGCTAGGAAGTCCCAGCTTGTTCAGCCTTTTCAGATGATATTAACAACATTTCAGCTTCTTTCCTGTTTTGTCATCTAAGGTTCCATTAATTGCTTTACATCTGTCTGGAAAATGAAGCTTTCCTAATAGGATATGGTACTCCAGCCTTTATGTTTATACTTTCCTGTTTACAGCCTGTCTGTTTATACATTCTGGAGTGATGTTTATCTCTTTTCACAGTATCCTGACATTGCTGTGTCACAGTCATCTCATCATCCTCCATTTTTCTGCATAACTCCTAGAGTGCTACTTCCACTGATCCCATCCATCTTCATGATGTTTATCATTCCTGAACTTTTCGCCACCATCTGATGAATTTATTTCACAACTTTCTTTAAGCAATTTTGTAATTCTTTTTTTCATTTCATAAGCTTCACTGAAGTCAGATTAAGCAAAATTTGTAGATTTTCCTTTGTCCAAATAGAGCAAGAAGTAGTGGACTTCTGCAGAGGAGATTCTGATTATATATTCAGGAAAGATTTCAGCTGCTAAGAACAGCAGAAGAGTGGGATAGAGTGGGTGTAAAATCTTCATTGCTAAAGGCCTTTCAGATCAGGATCGACAGGCATCTGTCAGGAGTGACATAAGTACGAGTACAAAAGTACTTTATGCCAGTAATGGAATAGATGAGGCTGCTTCCAGTGACTCTCTGCAAAGAGGAAACTGTTTTCAGTTGCATGAGGCTGCAGAGTAAATTTACTACAGAGCAAGTGAAAGAAGTCTCAATAGAAGAACAAAAATCTACATTTTAATCACATTTGTCTACATGGGGTCTTCAAAACTAATTCATAAGGATTTCCAAAGAATCTAAGGCATCAGGTGTTTGAAAATATACATGTATGTAGACAGAAGCTATTGTTAAAGCATTTTTATACAAAGATAAGGTATCAAAAATTACCTTTGATTAAAATTGATTTTTCCCACAAGTGATGCTGTTGACTAATTTTAATTTGATCTTTAAAACCATTTATGTGATGTTCAAAAGTTTCTTTCCCCTTATGGAGAAAGACATTGCATACCTCTTTGTGTATGTTTTCTCTTTCAAACTTCACCTTAGTTTGCTTTTGAGCAGAAATGTCAGGAAGTTCCAAGATCTGGTGATATAATAGTAAGTTTTCATAGTGATATTCTCTGGGGAACAGGAGTAAAATAAATTTAACACTTCACATGATAGCTACCATGCAGCAACTAAGATTCGTGAGTAAAGATTCATGAGGTGGGTAAAATTCAGTAGGTTGTGTGAAAGGGGAGAGCAGCCTGTCTTCTACAGTTGGTAGTGCTTCATTATTATGCTCTGGTTTAGGCAAAACAGCCTTGAGCTTCTGAAAACAATAATTCAAAACTTGCAAGCCTACTGCAAGTAAAGTTCCCCCAAGGGATAAGGAAGTTAGCCTATATTTCACAATCACTCATTTCTTCTGCAGTCCTTTTTTATTATTCTAGCAAAAAGGATCCTTTTACAAGGTTAGTTCTTACAACAATATGAAATGTGCAATGGCAAGCAAAAAATGTCATAAGAGTCACTGTAAGTAAAAAAAAATATTATGTTTTTAGTAGTTTGGTCATGATACCAGCTAAAATATACTGAAATTTCTGTAAATAGCTGCGCAGAAATAAACTGAATTCTTTGCTTCTTTTTGCTGGGAACTCACATGTGCAGAGATTCTTGCCTCCAAGTTCTGGAGCAAAGAAAATATACCATTGACCAAAGAATATTGGGTGTAAATTCATAAAGCTTTGGGGAAGCACATTTATTTCAAAACAACAACTAATGTAAGTTCAAATATAAATTCAAAATTGAAATCTGAAACAGTAGATGCAAAATGGAAGCTTTACAACTTGAAATTTCTATTTAAAGATAGTTACATTTTTCTTTAAAATAATTGATTCCCAAACACATGATTGAGATCAGCAAGAAGAATTGCATGCAGTGTTGCTATAGAGGAGCCAAACTGCAAAAGACTGTAAGACTGTACTGGAAATAGATTAACACACAGAGGAATGCAAGCATCTAAAATGAACCTAACAGTTTTGAAATTAGTTTCTCCTCAGGTTATGGGAGATCTCAGTGCAACTACCCTGCCTATATTTAAATCCTTAAGCCATTTTCCTAACACCAGTGTAATGTTGTTGCATAACATACATAGCATTACAAATAAATGTTCATTTATGTGTGCAATTTAGTAAAAAAACCCAAGAACATTTATTTTAGTTCTGAAGGTAAACCCTGAACGAGTTTGAATGCTGCTTTTTCCAATTGCCAATACTATTTGTAAATTGTGGCCTGAAAGCCACTCTTTTCAATCAAATGGAGTGCTGCCATGCATGTGATCTGATGTGGCAAGTGTCAGGGACTCTTGTTAACAAACTGTTGAACTGAACAAATGGTTTTACGTACTGACAACAACAAAAAAGTTACCGTCCTCTATCCCTTCTTCCACCCCACTGCTTATGAAACAGCTGCAGGGTCAAACAACCTCACAGAGGTAGTCTCAGCTCAGCTGTTATCACAGGACAACCTAATGTGAGAGGTTAACCTGAAAACAAGAAGATAGAGCTGTCAAGTGGTGTACAATAAATGACATTTTAAACACCGTCAAGGAAATGTAAATAAGTAAAACGGCTTTGCAGCAGAGGATTGTCTACTGAGCAAAAGATTCACAAGAAATGCAGTAAAGCAGATGTAAGAAATACCTTGAATTTGTGACTTGAGTAAGTGGCAAATATTAAAACTTTTTCTTACAATTTTAACTTCTAAATCCTCCAAATAACTGTGTCTTTACACAACACCAAGAGATTAACAGTTGGCATATGACAGCTGTAAGCAAAGAACCATACAGAAACATGTATCAAAAAAGAAAAAAAAAAAAAAAGCTCAGTTATCTTAAAATAATAGAGTACCTGTTTTTATAAGGCAGTGTTAACCCAGCAATATAAGGAATTAAAAATCCAGAAAATAAATAGGTTCGGCTTGGAAAACGACAGAGATTAGAACTAAGATCGTACCACCATCCAAACCTTCTTGTAATTCATTCCCCCCCTAGAAGTTTCATAAAACAAAAGAAAATGAGTAATGACTAGAAAATGAAGTTACTCTGAAGACTGCAGGCAATTCTGGCACCTCTTTGCTTTTATCTACTAAGTGGCAGTTGGAAGCAGAGGGCTCTACAAGAGCAGCATTTCACTGTTGGTAGGTTGTGTTGAGTAGAGCATGTCAGCTCTAATACCATCCCATCCACACCACACTCACAGACCACTCTTCACTTCCCAACCAACTCCTCATTTTTTTCCCAAAGGCAGCCAGCTGCAGTGCTTGAAAACAGAGACAAGGAGCAACTTGTTTTAACAGGAAGAATCATCACAAAATTTGGTCCCTTGTGACACTTCTGGGCACTTTATTTTGACGTGATCTGTTTCTGCCCTTGCATTTCCTTTATGTTAGGTCTTGCCTGTGAATCAGTCATGCTCCTTTAATGCATAGTGCCTGTGTTGGATATAACAAGAAAGCTAGTGTTTCCCTTTTATTTAATAGCACTTTACTTCTGGCTCAGTAATATAGAGTGGGACATGTAACTTCTACTGAACTTTCTGAAGTGTGATGTGTGCATGACATTGTGATTGTGCTTGTGGGTCTCTTTTGCATTCATTGGAATGTCCACAGGCTTCCTGCTGCATGGTTCTCCTTTTCATTAGGTGCCATATGCTGCCCCTTCCCCCTTTTATTTTTTAAACAATCATAGGTAAGCATATGTTAGAAAACACTATTTGGTCTTATGAACTAAGAGATGGAAAAAACTTGAACAACTTATTAACTTGTTCTTGCTGCCAGTTTGAAAAAACACCACCACTGGAATTCTGAGTGCAAGTCTAGGCTCACCAGATCAACTCCAAAGAATATGTTAAAGGATGCTTAGAAAAGTGGTGGTGTGCCAGCAACCAGCAATCAGACACAGTCAACATGGGTTTACAAAGGGAAAATCACATTTAACTAATTTGATATCCTAATATCATAAGTCTTAGTGGGTGAAGGGAAGGCAGTGGTTGTGGTTTTTCTGATTTTAATATGGCTTTTGATACTGTCCCGCATAGCATCCTTCTGAACATTTCCAACTGTGGGATGAGTGAGGATCACAGAACATGGGTGGAGAACTGTCTGAAAGGCAGGGTTCACAGTGTTGTAGTGGATGGGGCTACATCTGTCTGGCAGTCAGTCACCAGTGGTGTTCCTCAGGGTTCCACTTTAAGGCCAATTCTGTTCGGTATATGAGTAATCTAGATACAGAAGTTGAATGCACCATTAGCAAGTTCGCTGATGAGACCAAAGTGGGAGGTGCTGCTGGCTGTCTTGAGGGACAAGTTGCTTTGCAAAGGGATCTAGGTAGATTGGAACACTGAGCTATGATTAATAGGATGAAATTTAACAAGTCAAAACCTGCTCCTAGGACAGAGTAGCACTGGAAACAAGTATGAATGGGGAGAGGAGTGGCTGGAGAGCAGCCTGGAGGAAGGGACCTGGGGTTGCTGGTCAGCAGAAGCTCAACATGAGCCAGCAGTGTGTGCCCCAGCACACATGCTTTAAAACTTTGGTCAGCCCTTAACATGGTCAGGCAGTTTGACTGGATGATTGTTATAGGTCCCTTCCAACTGAAATAGCCTGTTCTATTCTATTTTAATCACACTATAATTTCAAGATAGATAATTGCTCATGATCCTAACTGCAGCTAGCTGGAGATAGTGAACTACAAAGTTACCTTGGTTAGATGTTTCTACCAAGACCATTTTGTAACCTAGCAAGATATTTAACCTAGCAAGATACTGTGTGACAGCAAAGGCATCTATCTTGCTCCAGATTCATCCTTCCTCTTTTGATTGCCTGTTCCTGCCCCACAGCACTTGTACAGAACACAGAAGTCATATCAGAAAAATCTTGACTTAATATGTTTAAGCCATGTCATAGACAAAGAAGAACAACTAGTTTCACAAAGAAAGATTACATCTGTCTGGATGCTATAGCAGAACAGACATTGGCTACAAACAGCTAATATGGTTTTCCTTATTAGAGAGAATTTCTTTCTAGCACAGCACAGGGCAGATTGAAAATCCCTGAGGTGTGAACGGTAGGAAAGCACAGAATGAGAAAAAGTCTCCTATGTAATCTCACTGCAAGTAGCTTCCTTTTGCCTTTTTCTCCCTTTTCTTCTCCAACAGCTTGAGATGTTTCCAGCTATGATGTGTACTTGGTTGGACGCAGAAATCAGAGCACTCTGGAGATCATGAATAACTTCTCTTTGTCTCACTGTAATTTGTCTGAAGAACGATTTTAGCTGTTTAATAGTAGGGTATTTCTCAGAGAACATTCTAGTGATTACACAGATCTGAACTCTGCAAAATGCTTCTTTCTGAAATTCTGCAAGCATTTCCCAGCAGAAGCTGTGCTTGCCCAGTGGGAAGCTGGTGTTACAGATATACTTGAGGTAGAACACCCATCCTTGGGTTCCCAGAGATCTCCATCCCTACTCAAAAAACATATTTCCCAAAAGGATGTTTGTGTAACCCATATTTGAGTAAATTCAGTTTTTAATTGAGTTGTGCTTTGTTACTGGAAAAAAATGTGGCAATCATCAAAGTTCAGTTAATAAGCACTATGGTTACAAAATTTCAAAATTTTGTTTGTAGAGAACATAACTGAGACTTTCACATGTAAACTTAGCAGTATATATTAGAAAAATATAAGTTTACTATTTAGAAGTTCCTCTAGTCTGCAGGCTTCTCCTTTTGTTTCAGATTTTGCTGACTGCTACATTTTGCTATAAAGTGTGTTCTTTTTTATATTGTTTCTGAGCATGTCCTCACTCTCAAACTAATTTTCAAATTCCACTGAAGAGTCTTATCAGCAAGGGTTGGTGAAACCATTTTTGTTATAATAATTTTACTGATTCTTAGAGGAAAACTATATCTATACTGATGGTATGAATGTTCCTTAACTAGCTAGGATGAATTAAACCACTGTGAAAGACTGCTAAATTAAATGCATTCAAGTATAAGGAAGTCTTACTCACAGGCTCCAAGCATCTGCCTCAGATGAAATAGGCATCAAACACTGGAAGCAGCAGAGCCTTGTTCCACTGTGAAAAGAAATTATCTTAAGCCTTTACACTCAAGAAGTTAAATCAATGTACCAGACTGACTACTGTTAAATAATTGACACCCTATAGGACAAACAGATGAGATAATGCTGAACAAATAGACACAGCCTAATAAATTACTGAATTGTATGCAGCAGCGTGAAGAGGTTGTTTTCATGGATTTGGAAAGGGCAGATTTGTTTAGGGCAGTGAATGACAAAGATATATGAGAACTGTGAAGCAACAGCAAAATGTAGAGCACATATTTTCCTCATTTTTAGAAAACTATTGATTTATTCTATTAGGAATAAATAAGAAATTGGAAAAAATACATGCCTCTTAAAAAATTTACTGAGTTGTAACATACATAAACAGAAGTAAATTAAAGTTGTAGAAATGCTGCAAATATTAAATATCAAAATACTGTACAGAGCTACTCTACATATTTTCTCAAATATAAAAAAAGATGCACAAGGAAAATACAGAGAAAAAAATCTTTAATTAAGAGGATTTTACTACCGCCAAACTTAAGACCTTCTTGCTGGGCAAAGACCTGTCACTGCATTATATTCTGGGGAATGATATATCACAGACTCTTTATACATCTATATTTGTCTGAATGTTCGAGCTTTGTGACAAAACATCACTTTTTCACTTATTTCTCTTTGAATATTGTCAAAAAATGGAAAAACTTTTACTAATATTAGACAGCCACTGATAAATTTCTGATTACCTATAAAGGGCTGGGTAGGTGTTCTGTATAAGATTCAGTCCAAAATCAATTTTTTTTTCCCTTAAATGTTTTTTAAAGGGCATATTCTTTGCCACAGCTTCATCAGGTGCAAAGTTCCATATTTTCAGGCACGATAAACAAATTTTTTTTGGTAGAGTTGTATGCTTACAGAGGCAAAAAACAATAGAAGCTAGAGTCATGATTTCAGAAGGGCTTGGAGGAGAGAGGAAAAAACCCACAGTCTTTGCCTTCTAGTTATTCCAGTAGAATTTTAAATTCAGACAAAGGAAGATCTACATTTTGGACCCTTTCTCCCCTCCCATTTTTTGCCTCTGCAAATCACACATGAAAAATAAAGATGCTTATTATGCACTCTTATTTTCAGCTCCATTTGTCTGATTAGTCTTTGAAGTGTGATGAGGTATGGAGAAAAAAGTATTTATCTTTTTGTATAAATTTCAGAAGTTTATTTCTTTGATTCATTATCTATTACATAGAGGTTGAGTGAACATGGGAGCACTTTCAAACAGAAAATAGGGTCTTTTTCCAATTAATTTCACCATATGAGGGTAGAATAATGATTTTTATGTATATTCTTCCAGTTTCACATTTCATAGGTGGAAGTGTTCTAAAGGAAGAGCACATATTTATTTTTTGAAGAGTTTAAGAACTTTCTCCTAAAACCTTTCAATGATACTAGATTTGCTGAACAAATTGGACTAATTTTTTTGTGGTTTGTCTTCGCAGGGAGAAGCAAAACTTATTCCTTTGTCACATGCTAAAATAGATGTCAAATACACTGCTTCTGGTAATTTACAGAACACTATATGATATTTTAATCACAATATTAAATCTTCTTTTTCTTCTTCCTTGTAAATGAATGCACTTTGATGAAGGATCTTAATGCAAGTTAAGTATTCAGTCATAAGTTAAAGCTGGTAGTGCCTACAGTCTGCGTACAAGGCACACTGACTAAGAGTTCCACTTTCATTACTCAACATTTGGGGATGTAGACACACAGATGAGTTATCAAAGAATATTCAAAAATTACATTTTTTAAAAATTCTGCTATTTCTAGATAAAAGCATTTAGCATAGCATAAAAACTTCTGTATATAGATAACATCGTCTGATTCTTAGCAGACACTAAAAAACTCTGTGAAGCAGAGAAGGAAATAATATGAGCAACGCTGTTACTTCTTTCCAAAAACTACAATTCTTATATTACTTTCTATGTCATCTAGAAATGATTTGTAATGAACATCATCATCATCATCATGCCTAGGCTTCGTGAACGAAGATTTGAGAGGGGCTCTACCCACGCTTGCTACAAGCGCGCTGATGGCTAAAAAGGCCAGTGCGAGATGGACAAGTCCGGTTGCAGAAGGTGCAATGGACAGAATGTAATGAAGTATCATGAGGAGCAGCAAACGTTCCATTTCCTACCACCACACTCTGGAAAGGAGAAGTGTAACAATAATTGGTGAATCAGAACAGTAAAAATGCATTGCCTGCAAAACATGGGGAAGGAGGTAACTGCTTTGGGATGTTTTTGGGATTTCACTTACATGGCTATTTTCATCCACTTACTTTTGCTTGTTTGGACAGAATCACACCCTTCCCAATGCTTTCCATAGGTATATTCAAAGTGCATTCAAGACTAAGAAACAATTAATCAAAGGGGCTTGGATGTTCTCACACAACTGAACAATTCAGACTCCCATTGTTTTCACAAAAAGCTCTGGAAACATTTGCTGTCGATTTTCCAACTATTACTAACATTTGGCAGAAAAATGGTAAAACCACGGGAAACTCTTGTTGAAGACACTGACTCCATCAGACACACCTCATGTGATATATGGCCAACAGCAAAACTGATGCTTGTTTAAGCAAACCCAAAGGAGAGTTGTGAAGTGAGGATGAATAGGAGTGGAAAGCAGTGCAGGCTTATGAAAAATGTGCAGTCTTCAGCTCTGAATAAACCTCCCACACACTTTCAAGGCTCTACCAATGTGCAGCACACGTGGGTTACAAACTCCCAACTGCTTGTTGCCTCTCTCCTAGACCTGGCAACTCCAGGATTCCTATGAAGCAGATGAAGGCACTCCCTGCTCAGGATAGCCCCCAGCAGTCTCCTCAGCCAGTCACCTGTTGTTAAAGATGCACTGCTCAAGTGCTCAAGCAAATAAAACAGATACTGTTGTCATAACCTAAAATTTACATCTCCCATAGAAGAGGGATTTTCTTTGTGAAACATGCAACAGCAGCTGATAAAGTGTGTGCATGATCATTACTGACTGGACTTTTCTATTTTATGTTTTGAATGCCTAAATAACTACTCTGAGAGAAATATATCTAGCTTTTATTCCTCTTATTCTGAGACATAATAAAATCTTTCTGTGTTTTTAACTGCCTTTTCTCATGTTTTCCTGTCTTTCCAGTGCTGGTGCCCCTTCATTCATGCAAAAGCAGCCTGCATTTCACATTAATCTTTTCACAGTTTGGCTTTCACTCTGACATTTTCAGATCTCTGTGGAAAATTTACAAAAAAAAGTTTGCAGTAAGTTGTCAATCTCTAACTTTTATTTTTCCAGAAGACTTCTTAACTGTTTTGCTATCTAATCATTCCCCAATCTTACCTCAGCAGCCACTTTGCTGGAAGTATTTAAAATAACTGTAGGCAGCTACATTTAGTACCTTATAATTTGACTCCAGTGTCTTTTAAAAATGCTCTGAATGTTTATCATGCCACTCTATCATAGAGTTCTCTGAATCATGTTCTGCCAGTGGTAGTTCAGTCTTCATCCTAGCCATCAGAGTCTCCCAGTCTGGCGTTTCAGTCCATTAATAAAAGAATAACAATTTGAAAGAATAACAATGTATGAAATATTATTGACATAGATACAAGTAAACCAGTGCTAATAATACTATCACTTTTAAATATAGGAACACTGGAGCTGCAACATAAAAGTAATAGTCATAGTAATTATAATACTATTAAAAAAAAACTTTAACTGCAATAAAGTAATGTTAATAGTAATAGAAAAGATCAAAGTCACTATCCAAGCAATTAAATGGTGATGTATGAACTAGTGCTTATGACAACAATATTGCTTAAAATATTTCCTGGATTTGCTGCAGTAATGCCCCACCGTTAAATATTGTTTGTTTTATACCTTAGTATGTTCTGTTAAAGCTGCTGCAACCATGAAGCATATGTATTTTGACTCCTCCCTTCTGTATATGTCATCCTACTTTGAAATGTTCCTCTCAGTGACACAGCAATATTTTTATCCAAGGCTATGACAGATAGTAACTGCCTGTAACCTCAAAAATAGGTTTATCCAAATTGTCCCTTTCACACAAGGTGGGTGATATGTAATTCCAGAATTGCCTTCAGTTAGGGTATTGAAATGGTTCTGAACTACCTAGCTAATACAGATAATACTATCTTTTTTGTCTTCCCAGGAGAGATTTTCACTCTGAGGCAGACAATATTTCATGGAATTTAGTACTTTTCTTTCCACAACTTTTCCTTTGTTATTAAAAACTTCAATCTGGAGAGTCTCAGTGGAGGTAATAGAATAACAACACCCCAGCCTTAGGTCTCTGTAAAACCTAAGGGTATGTTTTTAGCTATATTTGTCTCTCACAGATATTCCTATAGTTTAATTAAAATTATTCCCCTAATTGTGGCTTATACGCTATAATAAAATTATAAAACTTCCTGAACTACACGTGTTAAAGTAGGCTACCCATGTGATAAAATCTTCAAAAAGCCTCAGGTACCTGCACTTGTACTGCCAGTCTATACTGTCAAATCCTTACTGGGATTATTTTCTTTCATAATCATAGAGAGACAAACATTGCATCTTTGCTTTTTTTGTACTTTTTTCCTGTGAATTACAAGTACCAAAAAATGCTTTATCTTTCTTCAGCAGAATTTATGGCTTCAGGTCACTCCTATGTAACTATTATAATTTGTAAATATTACATTCAACTGATCTGGAATTCTGTGATCTCCTCAGCAGCCTATCTCAATGTTTTGAGTACAGGTTGCCTGTACAATAGAGTCCTTAAAGTCCTCATTTTGGTGTTGACTTTTTTTTTTTTTTTTTGTCTACCTCTATCTTCATATATCTATAGGCACAGAAAATTATGAGTCTCAGTTATTTTCATGAGCAGGTCTTATTCATAATTTGTCACTGAAACACAGAATCACAGAATGGGTAAGATTGAAAGGGACCACAAGCAGGAGCATCTGGTCCAACTTCCCTGCTCAAGCAGGGTCATCCTAGAGCATATATATTGCATAGGATTGTGTCCAGACAGTTTTTAAATGTCTCCACAGACAAGCTGATTTAACATATGTGCTTACACTTGAGATTTCAGGGAAAAAGTAGTGAAAAATCCAGAATTTGGACAAATGTTCTTAGGTGCCATAAAACAAAGCCCTTCTTACCATGCTAAAGAGGAAAGGAGACTTCATCTCCTTTGAAAATTCTGCTTTCCATAATGGGCTGTTATTTTGGTTTTAATATAGTACTCTGCCCACTAGATTGCTGCATTTTTTCATTTGGGGAGGTATGAAAATACTACCCGTGAACTGAAGTAACCATCATTTTGATAGACCTAAGCAAACAGAATAAGAAACAGTCTAGTTTCCTTACCTCATATTCATCATTGTTGGAAGTTAAATCTTCATGAGACCATGTGGAAAAAAAAGAATACTAGGAAGACAGACAGCTGTTCAGAAGTGGTGATGGAGCTGGCTTATATGTAAGAAGGGGCTCTGTCATCATTAAAAGTTAGTGGAAACTGAAGAGGAGGAAAAGGGAAGATTCTTCCTGATGAATGAGAAAAGACAAGTGTTACACATTTACAGGAAGAGCAAGAGGTTTCTCCTCATGTTTCTCACCATGTGCTGCAGTCCCCTGAACCTTCTGATGACTCACCACTGGACTTGCAGCAGGGTAGTGGTGCATTTCTTATACTGGGAAGCCCACAAGAAGGCACAGCAGTCCAGCTGTGAACTCCCTAGTGCTAGACAGAGGGGAGTGCTAAGCCTCCCTAGACTTGCTGGCTACACTCTTGCTACCACAGCTGCTGGCCATTCACTGCAGAGGCATACGGCTTGCCTGTGTTTGCCTTTAAAGATGGTTTTTGGGTGGAGGAATCAGCAAGGAGTGTGGTGTCAATTCTCTGAAGTTTAATACATCCGGTCTGAACTGAAAATAGCACTCCCCCAGTAGTGCTAATGTACGTTCCTTGTTGTGCTGTCTCTCACGTTTAATTGTTGTTTAGGGTGCTCTACACAATAATACCAATTGCTTTGCCAGTGGTTGGTGAGACAATTCCAGAAACGTTTTAACCGGTTCTGATAGTGAAAAAGCATGAAGTCTTATGTTGAGTTAGAGATTAGTTTATTATAATAGAATAGATAAGAAATAAGTGTTGCCTTCATAACGATTCTCCATCTTCCAAACCAATCCTTGTTTTCTTCCACCTTTTTTAAAAAAATTGTACTTAATTACTAAAATTATCAAGAAAAACTTGATAGCGTGATCAATCATAGAGGGATATAACTCCAGCTATAGCTACTCCAATGAACTTAATATAGCCAGTTATAGATTAATCTAAGTCAAAACATATAGGCTGGGATCTACATGAGGATGAATAGCTAAAGCATAAAAATGTTATAAAATGTAAATTACAATTCCATAAGAAAGGCTAAAACTGTTATTATTGTTAGAGTCAGTACAAACACAACAGAAGAGCATGGAATAGAGTTTTAATTAATAGGAGAAAGAGTAGTATAATCACAGACTAAGATCTGCCTGTCTCTATTTCAGGCTCTGGTTTGCACTGGAGCCTTATTAATTAAATATTCATAATCTATCCTTTTGCCAATTAAATAATAATCATGTCTGTCCAAAGTTGAAAGGTCATTTATCCAAGGAACCTCAGTCCAGATTTACTCCCTTTATCTCATGTCTTTTATTTGAAACAGCTCTTTTTTTCCATGAAAAATAGTACTAAAAGACAAAATTGATTGAAATTTCAACTTTTCAAGCTATTCAAGAGTATACCAGACATTATACTGTAAAATGGAGAGTGTTTCATGACTAATAAAGCTTGGGAAAGTGTGTTTCCACATCTGACACACTTTTAAACTTTACAACAAACTGATCCTTCTTCCTAAAGGTAACAAATATGTGTCTTTTTCTTTTCCTATCATTTGTTGATATTTTCTACTATTTCTACAATCTTTGAGTATTTGATGGCAAAGTCTTAAAGAATTGCCTTGTAGAAATCTAATTTGAATATGTCTGCGTGGTTTAATGACAATGTATAGAATTTGGATTTTATCATATTGACAAATTGGCCTGATGCAGAAGTATCATAATAAATATTTAGTATACATAAATATCACACGTTTCATGTTTGAAACAGACACACTACAGAAATATTCTTGCTCATGTTCACTAATGGACTTTGTGCAGATGGTATTTTAAGAAACCTTGCTGTGAGGTGGTGAATGAACTAGTGAAAAGGGATACAATGAAAGAAAATGGTCTTTTTGACATGATACAGGGCTCTGCAAATACAGGACAGATACAGTGAAGAGTTAAATTCTTTTTAAAGAACCCTTTACATCCCTGTCCTGCTTCATTAATTCTTGGTATTGTTCTTCATTTGACCTTAACTCTATTAAAATTGATAGTAAATATCTGTAAATATGCTTCTTCAAGTAGGGACTTAATTTTTTCCATTATCTGTGACCTCTTCCCTCCCCTTCTTTTTTGTCTTCTGAATTTCAAAAGAGCTTTCAGGTGCATTTTTGCAAGTCCCTCAGACAGATACTTGGTGATAGTCTTTGTGAGCAGGTCATAAAAGACCTACATCTTCTCTTGAAGCAATTCAGATGTGAAACATCAGATGTGAAATATTTCATATCTGGATGATATACAGTTCTATATTTAGTACCCCATCCCAGAGCAATACCAACACCAAGTGCTTTTTGATAGCACACTAGGCAAGCTCAGGACTGCTTGCAACAATTATTGCAAAGGCACTTCTTAGCTTGCCAGGATGTCAGCAAGACGCTGCTGCTGATGTTGCCAGGAAGGTGTGGATTCTTGGTCTGTGGTTGGACTTAGTGCTGGAAACAGAACTTGATGCCCATAGAAGTACAGGTTCTTTATCTGTAATCTAAAACTACCTTAAAAATTAAATAAACCCCCTCCAGACTCAGAAATATTCCTTTCTAAAGCAAGTAAATGGTATTCCTGCGAGAGACAACTTGCCAGAAACTTGCTGGCGATTACTACCAATTCCACTGAGGGAAGTAGAGGTGCTGTGTTTAAAAGCCTCAGGCTTTTCCTCATTATCTAATTGTTTCCTGAACAGAAATTCTCTGTCATCTCGGGCAAATTAGACTTAAAAAAAAAAAAAAAAAACCAACAAAAAACCAAAACCAAAAAAACCAAGCAAACTAATCCTTAAGATTTATTTCCTCTGTACCAACTGTCAGCCTATTTTCTTGCATGTCAGACCAGTGCCCATGTGCAGTCTGATCTCATACAGTGTAGTTAAGACAGCTTTTTAAGTTACTTGAGAAAATGGGAACAGACAATGTATCATTTGCTTTACAAATATATGAGATGTGGAAGTGGAAATGCCAAAGCATTTTGGCATTAACTCTTGATTCTTACTGGTTTTCATGACTCATTCAGTTTGTGAGTGAGCGGTGAGATTGCACCAGAAAAGGAAATTTTGAACAGCTTATTTAAATTAACATATGTTTACTCAGGAAACTGTATCCTTTTCTGACTGCAGGTAAGGGTGAGCTAATTCTGCCTAGCAATGCATAAGCTTAAAAGCAAAGAAAGTAAAAATCTGGATGAAGCATTATGAGTATCCCAACATTTCTGCCTCATAATACACGCCCCGAGTTCTGCCAGGTAATGCCACCTCTATGTGTCATGTGACAGTATCTTACGCGTCATATTAAGGTTACAAAATCCTGCCTTCTGTGAGCAAAGCAGCTTTCACTAGACCAGTGGATTTTTTTGAGACTCCTAAATGTTGTTCTACTACTACTACCTCTTAGATGACAGCAGCAATGAGAAAGAATCTGATGAAAAATGAACTTCCTCTCACTTCCCTTCAACAAATTCTTAATTATGGCCAACTGAGACAGATGTGATAAACGCAGATATGCTAAACATGGATTTATTACTGTGGTGGTTTGACCTTGGCTGGCTGCCAGACTCCCACCCAGTCACTCTCTCACTCCACCTCATTAACAGCACACAGGAGAAAATAGGATGGAAAAGCTTGTGGATTGAGATAAAGGCCAATTGCTGTAATGGGCTAAAATGACTAGACTTGGGAGAAAACTAAATGTACTTTATTGCCAACTAAAAATAGAGTAAAATTGTGAGAAGCAAAGACAAAACAAAAACACCTTCCCCCTACCCCTTGCCTTCTTCCCACAGTTAATTTCAGCCCTTCACTGACGACTCCTCTATTTCTTCCTCCCCAGGCGGTGCAGAGAATGGGGAATGGGGGGCTGTGGTCAGCCCATAACAGCCCCTCTCTGCTACTCCTTCCTCCTCACACATTTCCCCTTCCAGCATGAACTCTCCACAGGGTGCAGGGAAATCCACAGCCTTTCACAGAATTGCCTACTACTTTCAAGTTTGAACTTTACATACTGTATCAGCTGATACTTATTCGCAACGCAAACACTTGATAAAACTGAGTAATGCAGCTAAGAGGGTAAAGCAATCCAGGCTGCCTACTGAGGCTCAGCTCCTTGCAGAAGGTGGCTTCTCATAGCCAGCACAGGTTGTGCACGTCAGCAAAGTGGCTGTAGGCAGCTGCACGCACTGCACAGCCATTGACGCACACTGCCTGGTCTGCCGTCAACACTGATGTGTGCAAAGCTGGGCACGCTGCTCCCACACTGGGATTCAGGGTCTAAAACAACACATAAGCCTGGAATTTCTGAGTCCTGCTTTCCTCTCTACGTCTCTCTTTAGTGGCTTCTAAAATGAGCAATTTCCTACTTAGTCTTTCTCTGAGGACTGAGGTGCAGTACTTGGATGAGGCAGCTGCACTGAACTGACTCATGCTCAGTTTATACTTAATTTTCAGGTATTAAACCAATGCTCTTAAACATGGTAGAATTACTGTGCTGTGCCCCACTGGTTTTCAGATTGATGCTTCAAAACATTTTCTCAGCTTTTTTCTGTTTAAGGCTTCTTTTCTCTATTCCCCATATTTTTCATCATCACAAGTTCTTTCACTTGCATCTTTTTCTCAGAGTTTTGCTTACTGTTACTTACTCACTGGAGATTCATGCAGCTCTTCGAAAAAAAATCTCCTTGCCACAGTATCTAATAAGGTTTTTTATACTTCTCTGCTTGTAAGGTGCCTTTAGTGTCAGTTTCTTTTTAACCAGAATGACTAATGTGACATTACTACATAACATAGAGATGGCAGACACTCTGGCTGATGAAATTTCCACCTGCAAACATACCCAGTGGAACTGTAGTACAGAATTTATATCAGGGTGAGGTTTTTTAATTAAACAGTGTGTGGTGTGTGTGTTTGTAAACTGCCTAAGGATAGGTGGTTTTAGCACAGAAGGGAGTATAGGACTCTGAGCTACAACCACAAGTTCAGGTTAACTGTTGCCTACGTATTCAGGTAGGCAAGCTTCATTTGTGAATGGGAAATATATCTGAACAAGCTCTTATAGTATGAATGCACATAAACCAATGCATTTAAACAATTCTGAGCTGGACACTCTGCTAGTGTAAAGCAGCACAGATTTTTTTTTTTTTTTTTAATCAATAATCATCTCCTAAGAGTGTCCTAAAATCAAGATAAGGATCATTCTTTTGGGTTCTCCTCAGGTTTTTTTTAGCCCTAAATGATGAATTTTCATATAACTTGTCACTGCAACTTTAAAATCTCCTGTTAGAGACAGTTTGTGTTCTTTATTAGCAATGGTGTAAAGGTAAAGGCAGAAGACAGAAGCCTCAGAATGGTTATAAAACATTTTAATGAGAAAACATAATCTTGTTGGGCTACAGAGCACAAATATAGAAAAGTTACAGAAAAGTTGTATTTTAAATATGGATATGTTGTTCTGGGTTTGAGTACCATTGTATGTATCTCGATATCATGTTGCAGGAACTGACTCAGACATTCTAAAAAGCTCATTTAGATTAACCCAAATTGCTCTTTTGCCTTCTCCCTCTTCTCTGCCTCTTTCTGTACATTATATTTATCACTGTGGCCTGAATAGCTTTTTCTATTTTGATCCTCCTCACTGAAATATGTTTCTGGCATGTGGTCTCTAAGAATCTCTTCAAATGAGCTTCCCCACACCTTATAAATGCTTGTGCACAGGAGATGGATGACTCAGCTGAAAGAGACAGGAGATGGGAGTTTGCATTCCACTCCACTCAAAGAACAGAAAATGGAGTTGTGATGACAAGGCTGGTGGTTCTCATCCTCATCTCTCTACAGACACTCTGTCTTCTGTTTCCTCTGTGGCCACGGATGGTTTAAAGGGTCAAGTGATAAACATGCTAGCTCAGCCCTCATTCTGTGTCCAGTCTGCCCAGTGAAGTACAGAAATCCGAGGGAAAGGGCCAAGAACAAGTGCTACCTCTCAGTCTAAAATCTATGCTAATATCCTTTTCCAGACCTCAGATACTCCAAACAGCATGCACCCTGGATAGAACTGAGATATTGATGGGAAAATTTGTAAAAATGTTCAGACATATATGATTAACACTAAAATAGTAATTATTTTCAAAAATTGAGGCGTTGGCAATGTTCATCTCAAAACTTATATTAACCTCCCAAATCTGTAGGTAGGAGTTAAAAAAAAAAAAAAAAAAGGAGTACTCTGCATTCATCCTTGAGGTACTGCAGAACTGAAAGAAGCCGGGCAGAATTCTTTGCAGGAAATTGCACTTCCTATTTTCCCCCCAGAGATTCAAAACAGTAAGTCGTTGTTCCACAGGCAAATCCTGACAGCACAGATGACTCCTTAGTGTCAACCGGGAGTGCTAAGAACATTGGAACAATTGTATCGGGTCAGAACAGACATCCGTCTAGCCCAGTATCCTGTCTGGCGGTGCCTTAGCGGATGCCTAGGAAAGTGTATGAGAACAGAACAAGCATATAATGATGCTTCAAACATCTGGTGATTTGTAGCTCAGAGATTTTTATCACTGAAGAAAGTGTCTTGGAAGTAAGTGAGTAAGTAAATGTTGGTAGAGGTTTTTTTTGATTCTTTGTTCTCTTTTGAATAAACTTTCAGACTCCACAGACTGTTTTCAAGTATTTCCACAATCCAGTGACATGTGTCATGAACCATGTCCTTCTATGTCTTTTAAATCCATCAACACTTCATTTATTTGAAGGTTTCTAGGTCATTCACTACTTGAAGTCTGGTTTCATATCAGTTATCTCCTTTTCAGGATGAAGGGTTCAAGCATTTTTAGTTATTTCCTTTATAGAAGCTACTCCATGCCTTTGATAACCTCTATAATCCTTTACCATGCCTACTTTATTATTTTAAGATGAGGAGGAGCATTTATTTCACTGACTTTCATCTTCTAGCACCAAGAAATGTAGACTAATGCACAAATGTATTAATTCTAGTGCAAACCCCAATCCTGACTTTGCAGGCAAACTGACATGCTCTCATTGTTAAGGAGCAGCAAGAGTGGGGCTGCTCCACAGGGGAAGGCAAGCCACAAGCCAAAGGTGACGGACAGGAAGGCAGATAGATGTAGTCCCCTCACTTACAAGGGTGAGTTCCACACCAACCAAAACTGAAAAGAACTTGCAAAAGCCATTTTATCTCAACAAATGTTGTAATTACTCTTTATCAGGTTTTTTTTTTTTTTAATGTTTGAAATGTTCTGTATTTTCTCCAAGTGATTGGGAAAAAAATTGGTTAAATGTCTTTCATGGTTTTCCTTTTTTATCTGTTTTGAATTTTCTTTCTTCTCTGTTGCTTCCCAAATCAAAATCCACTCCAGGCTGTGATTCACACTACTCTGGTTTAAACATGTACAGGAAAACATAATACCTGGAACAGCAGAATGTAAAAGGCCATCTAACAGCTTCAAAATTGGGAAAAAGATAATACCAAGGTATTAGATGTCTCTGTATCTGTGAGGGTATATAAATACTCAGAGACTTTGTGAACTCAGTTTAGATCTTTTACCTTGATCCATCAGGTCATCTTAAAAAGGAAACTAGGCTTGCCTCAAAGTCACATCTGTACAGTAGTGCTGCTGTGGGTCAGATCTCATAATTACCTGTATTTCTTTGTGGTTCTTCAGCTGTGAGCCTGTGAGTTGCAGCTAATGTCACTTAGCACATTAGTCACCAAAACAAGAACTGTTTGAAAAGTTATCCTTGGGTCATGAAAGAGACTTTTTCATAGAAAAGGCTACCAAAAGCAATTTTTCTACTTGCAACACTTTTGAGGTAACAGTAGTTGGAATAAGTGAAAAAGGTTGTGAAGCAATCCTGGACTGAAGGAATGTACAACAATGCGACTTAACAGCTAAATATACATCTTCAGGAAATGACTCACCACTGGTAGCAGCAAAAATTCCAAGGAATGGCTAGTGCCAAGTTGCACAACTAGGCATGTTTTGTTCTCTTTGTATAACTTCTCCCTTCAAAAGAATTGAATATATTGAAATGAAAATAAACTGAAATATTGCGCCATCCCCATGGTAGACAAGAAAAAACATTAAGTTGATTGAATATGACTTACTCTCAATTTTCATAGAACATCTCTCACAGAATGATAAATCAAAATATTTCTTAGCTGGTGTTGCAAAGTCACCACTTCTATTTTTAATACAGATAGAAGATAAAAAAATTTAAACAGTCAAGTTTTCCATTTTCTCTTAGTCACCTTTGAACAAATCCTATTCTGGGAGTGACCTGGAGATAGCTTGCCTCAAAGATAATGTTGAGTTTGTTCTTTTCTCAGTCTTGGGCACCCATGCCCACAGTATTTCTAAAAATGTAAGATTTTGAATTAAAATTCTTTTTTTTCTAAAATACACCTAAAACTATATATTTTATAAAAAATTACAAGAAGATTTTTTTTGTTTATCTGCTAATATTTTTTTTGAAAGTTTTTATAAACACACTCATCCTTCCAAAACTGTGGAATAGGAATTGCAGTTTAAAGATTTACCCCTAGGTGCAAAAGCTGATATTGTCAGGCAGTCACGTAACTCAGGCATTAAGAAAACTACCAGATGTTATGAATTTGGCAATAAACACATGAAAACATTTTAAATCCTTCATCTCAGTGATGAAGCAAGGAAGCATCAATATACAAATTTGCATGGAAAATTAATTACAATATTTGCATTTCTAAAGCTAACACCACATGGAGAAGAATACCCAAGGGAAAACAATTTTCATGTATTATTTTCTTTGAATTTTCTCTTTTTCTTCAAGTAAGAGGAAAACTGTCTGAAAACTGCAGTGGCTACTCTGATTATTAGGTGGGATTGTTCATATGTTAGTAAAACTGAATCTGAAGTGTAACAATATTTACAGACCAGGTGCTATGTGGATATTAATCTAAATGAAATTTGTGTTTTATTGTGAAATACACACTGTTAACTGGGGGGGGGGGGAAGAAACCCACAACAAAATAAAATATTAATGTGTATTTGTTTTGGAGGTATAAATATGCATATGCTGTATTAAAGAAGCTTATGACTGCCAGTGTGTTTACCAATTTTGCTAGTCTATGATGCATTCACTGTGTCAACAGTGTGTATTTGCTCAGGAAACATTAGTTCCTGTCAGCATTTGAGTATTTTACTGGCAACAAAAGTGGTGTAGTAAACAGACATGTCTTGGAAAGCTCTGGTCTGCTGAAATGCCAGTCTCTCCTCTTTTCTAGCCAGTATTCTAACATTCAAACCAACTGCAACCAAAGCTCTCATTCCTGCTCAGTAAAAGCTCAGCTTATTCTTTCTTTTTATTTCTATTTCTGTCATTGCAAGACCCCGTTTTAGAAGTGGTTGCATTGTGATTTCTACAGTGCAGGAGATGAGAGGTGCTTCTGCTCAGTTCTCCCTCCCTCCCATCATATCCCTCTCAGATCACTGCTCCTTTGGCTTTAGAAGAACTGCATACTACTTTTGCTAAATTAAACTCTTCATAGCCTTTAATTAAACTTTCAGTGCTTTTTTTAATAGCCGTTCCTATTTGGGTGTAACTTAATGATAATAGCTACCCTGTAAAAATATGCTGCTTTCAAGGATGAAATGTCACCATCTAATCTTTTCTCTTTCATTTATTTTTGTCTTTCTTTTACTGGAATGTCTCTTATCAGCTTGCCTTGTCAGAAGAAATAAACTCTTTCTAAAACTAATTCTCTTCTTCTGAATACTAACGACCTGGCCCTGGAGAGAGGCTCTATGCAGAACCGCATCTGTGCTTTGGTTCTCTTAAAGCTGAATAAGAAAAAAATACAATTCAAATCTGATGTATTTTTTACTTGCAAAAGAGCAGAAGTGATAAATATAGCCTCAGTTAGACATGAAAGAAAGCCTTGTGAGAGTCTTGAATTCAAATCTGATACATTTAGTTATTATTTCTGAAGCTGTTTTATCTCAGTCCACTTAAATTGAAGTAGATTGGATACAATTACTTTTGCTATATTGGGATTGTTCCCTTAAAAAAACCATTACAAAATAATGTGGCAAATTTAAAAACTCTTTCTTTCTCTCTAGTTTTTGTGCAAATAGTTGTGGTTGCACTAATTTTGAATGTGAACAGCCTACTATGAACCTTGAAATTTTTGGCTTCTGGACAATACAAGCATTTGTGTATCTGAAATTTTGGTAATTCTGTTGTTTAGCACATCTATTTGATAACATACAGGTAATTATCAAACAGTTGTGTTAGATCACCAAAGCTAAGAAATGCTAAGTGTACTAAAAAAATGTATTCTCTTCATGACAATAAGAATATACAAATTTTAACCCCCCCCGCAATTTAGTAAAAATGCCTCTTATTTCTACTCCATTTTCAAGAAGAGTTATGACAATGAAGAAAGGAGCACTTCCATTCTGTTTAATAAATTTTATATTGTGTGTTATGACTCATTATTTTGTCAATTATGGAAATGTAACTTCATCTAGAATGGATGGTAGTAAACAATTGCTCACGGTGATGAGAAAAAGAAAGTGATTTTTAAGACTCTTTGTGACCTACAGAAAAGAAGCAATTGATAAACAACATTTTAATGAAACCCACACCGGGGGCCTTAGTAAAAGCAACTTAATGTTCATCCAGCATATACATAAAATTGGATTCTGCACTAATGTACCTAAATATAAACCAAACATAAATCTAAACATAGACCAAAGGGCTCAATGTTTAATCATCATTTTTTGAACAATTTTTGCCACTACTAATGCAGAAATGTTGTCCCTGGTCTTCCAGTTGTCCTCCAAAATACCCATGCATACTGAGCAGTCCATATCCTTATAAACTGTTGAGTTTGTGTTTGAGGAAAAGAAAGAAACAATGTGTAGCAGACGTGATTAGAGCTCAGATTTTCTGATTAAATATTCTACTGATGCAACAAGCTCTTTGTACCAAATAAGCTTCATCCTGGTAAATTTTTGAAGTCCTGATTTTTCATCAGAAAGCTCATAGCAAAAGACTTCATTTAAGCTTGATTTTATCTTAACCAGAATGGTTTCTGTGTTGTCTTATAAGTCTTGTACTTCTACCTTCTGGTCTCTTCTTGGGGTCAAGCTACAACTCCCATGCAGGACTATGAAAATTGACAGAGCATCACAGGACTAGAGGAATTCTTGGTCCATAGTGAGCATTGCTGTTTGGCCACAATGCCTAACACGTTGAGAATCTCTATTTTTGTCTTCCTCCTCAAGGGTAACATCCCACTAGGGAAGATAGAGATGAACATTAAAATTAAATTACCATTAATGTTAAAATAATTTGAAATTAAGCACTTCAGGTCATTTCACCAAGCCAAGGGGAAGTAGTTAAATTAGAAGTATTTTTGAAAAGGTCTGAACTGAAATTGCTGACATCTCTTGCCGTAAACTTTTCAGAAGTTCTTTAAGTTCCTCCACAGAAATTTGTCATATTTGTAGAAGGATAATCCAGTCTTAAAGTTTGTTCTCAAAACTTTTTTGCTTCCTAGCGCACCTGACTGTAGAGAGCAGCACACATCATCCTTTCAAGAATACGGAAATAACTGAGCAGTGCATGTGAAGGTAGAGCTGACCATCTCCTCTGAATAACACTCTCATTCAATCTGCCTCTGTAGCATCAGATCTTGGAGGAGAAAAAAATGAGAAAAATATTGACAGGTGTTGGGAAAGCAGATGTAAACACCTGTGAGGGTTTTTAACCCTTTTAACCCTTAACTGCAGAAGGTGACAACAACAGAAAATTATTTGCACAGAATTCATGGAACTGGGAAAATGCAATCAGTGCCTGCATAAACAGAACTCTTCCAATAGGATCAAAGTAATTTCATGCTTGGGGAACTTGGTTAAATTTTCCAAATGAAAAAAATTTCCTGCCCATAAAAAGGATGACAAATCCATAAGGTATTTGGGTTTTGTTGGAGTTTTTTCCTACTTTCAGGCAACTCTTACAATTTCTGGAGAACTGGTTGAGGATTTTCGGTTGGTTCGTTTTTAATTTTTGTTTTTACGTTTTACACCTGATCTGTAGGGCTGAGCCATCCCATCTGGAGATAACACCTACAGATAAATCATGTTTAAACTGGCACAACAGAAAACATAATGAAAAATTACGTAATATAGCCACTTATTCTGCTGGAAAATCAGATTTAGATAGGCACTTCTGAAATCAATGGTAATAGATTGATCAAAGATCAGAATACAGCAGCCCAGTTGAGTCCTGAAAGGCAGTATGAGACCTTTCCTCACAAGTAACTTTACCACTTTGTAACCCAAATGCATAATTATAGCACAATAATATGTAATCAGCAACAATGGCTGTTTAGTATTTGAATTTCTAGGAAATACTTTTCTATAAGAACATTTCTCACTAATATGAGAGCCAAATCAGAAATCAAGACTGTATTATTATAGTAAGTGTCCACTTGCAACAATACTGACTAAAATCTCACTTGGTTCAAATATCAGTGACTGGTTTGAATTGCAAGTCTGAAAATTTGCCTGATCATTAAAATTGTCTCCAATATATAAACAAAAGAAAATCTTTTCCTGTCCCCTCCCCCTCCCCGATTTAATAAGGGCATTACTGTTGGGAGATGGGGGGAAGGATAAAAGAGGGGGTTTATTTCAGTTATTTGCATTATCTTTGCAAAACACACATGTAAGGTAAACTCCCCTAATAGACTATCCAAAAGACAAATACAAGCAAACAAAAACCCGTTGTTAATATAAAAATAGAATATCCATAGATCCACCAGCACAATTACAGGTCATATCCCAAGGCTCTAGGATAATTTTCTTACATTTCTTGCAAAACTGCATAGGGGTCTTGGTGAGAGAAAGTGTCTGGCTAGATAGCCCCTGCAGCACTGTAGGGACCCTGGAGGTATATGGACTGGACAGAGCTCTTTCTGTGCCAGAGATCTAATTTAGGGCTAAAGACATACAGCGTCACTAGTATCCAATACTACTTGCCACCTTATTCCGGGTCAATCAAATGTCAGTGTTCAAAATTCAAAGGCTAGATTTTAAACTGCAAACTGCTCAAGTTAGGAAGACTCTTGATTGAGCTAAGAAGAACTGTCTGTCAAGCTTTTTGCTCTGGTTTGGAGCCCTCAAGGATGGGAAAAAATACAAAGAAGAAAACTGTGTAACATATCAAACAATGATCCTGGTTTATCCAGAAATAAAAACTGACACATAATAGGGAAATTTGTGTCTTGGTTCAAAATGAAAAATCACCACTCTTTTTCTGAAGCAAAATAAAAATTCATATTCAGATATGTTTTATAAATATTCAGGAAAAGGGCCAAAGATTTGATCTGGCACCTTGTGCATTTTCTCTGTGCAGCAACAGAAGCAACCTCCTATGGCTCTAAAGAGGAACTGGTGCCAGCAAGATTCCCAATCTCTTTGCTTTTTGCAGCAAAGGAACTGGCAGCAATGCTCTGTTCCTGCTATGATGCCCAAGTGACAGACAGGGCCTGCCATACATCTTAACTCATATGCTGGGCTGCAGAATTGCCTTGTAGCTGCTGCTTTTTCAAAAAGTGATGTTTTTCTTGTGATTCCCAGCTGTGAAGGGGCAGCATGAAGCAACAGCAATCTCTGTGGGAGTGGTTGCAGCATTACATGAAATGCAAAACTTAACACTTCCTCTCACCACCTCCAAGTTCTCCAGAAGCCAAACAAATGCAGCACCCAGTCCCTCCAGCAGATCTTTTCAGGTCCCAGAGCATATAGTTACTCCAAGTTATCTTCATCCTACAGCTACCAAGCAAGCCTAGCAAAGATTTCCTCCCACAGACATATACATCCCACACCTGTAGCAAGTCATGATACCAACCACCTACTGATCTACTCCCCATATGTCTGCTTGGTTTTCCAAGGAAGATAGCTACCAGCTTTCCTGTTCCACACATATGGGTGTGCTCTGAATCCTACCCTAACACTGCACTTGCAGGTTGAGTTAATTAAAAGCTAACACTTGGCATATATCAATCTACAACTTGCCTCAATGAGTTTGAGAAAGTATCCCATGTAGAGCCACATAAAACTTGGTAGCTCTGTTAAAGCAGAAAACAGATGGCAACAGTGCATTCCAAAGGATCTTACAGAAAAGCTCATGACATAGGAACAGGATTTCAGTTGCTACAACTGCTGCAGGCTAAAATTTCAGATAAATTGTTGAAAAGCATCTTTAAGTCCTCAGGTATAAAAAAAAAAACAAAAAAAAACCCTTGCCAGATCAGATATCTGAAGTTCTCCTCACAGTATTTCCTGGGGCTACTGGGGAGCAATTCATCTCTTTGCTTTCCTTGGCCAGGTTGCTCTGCTGAGAGAACATTATGCTGTTGCTTTTCCTTGCCCTTTGGCTTTTCTTCAGCTTCCATTAACAGGTTGGATAGAAAGAAACTGAATACTTTCTCACACTGTCTCTGCTTCTGGCTCTGATGTTTAGGGACACTTGGGGACCTTAAAAACTAGGGAGTGGGCTTAGAAGATGCTCTTTCCAGGTGTTATTTGGGTTTGACTAGACCTCAAATGGGCTACCTCTTAGTGCATTTGTTGCTGCTGCTGAAGTTACCCCTCTAGTCGGGATTGCATATGAATCGGTGCAAGAAAGGAGAAAGGGAACAAGCTATTAACGGAGCAAGAACATGGATTATTCATGGCTTTGACAGATTTTGGAGCTGGCTCAAAGTGCTGTCAATTGCCAGTGGTAAATTGCCAAAAAGTGAAAAATGAGCTTTTTTTTAGACTGTGTCAGCAGTATCAATCAAAGCAGTACCCAAAAATCTTGAAATAGATAGAGCATATTTCTGGCTGATGATGTTCAAGCAGAATATATTTAAAATGGACATAAAAAGGAGGACATATCACCTTACGTTTCTTTGCCAACCCACATTTGTTTAAGAGCCTATACAAAAGTTGAATGTTTTTTTGAACATGCATCTGGTTTTTCTGAATTATTTTCCTACTTAAAAATGCTTAGGTTTAGTTTACTGTGATGCTTTTTTTTTTTTGAATACTTATGTTTAATTTTCAGGAAGAACAAAGATTTGTTATGATATGCAATATAGATCTGTTTTGCTGCAGGGTACTATGGAAAGGCATGTCTTGGGGATAGTAACTGGTGTTAACTTTGCTACAGAGCAATGCCAGATGCCCACTTTTTGCATTCATCATTTCATTTCAAAAACTGACTCCTCCACCCCAAAAAAAAAAAAAAGTAATTACTGGAAAATCTCAGGATCTGTCAGGCTCTTTAAAAATGGCTTTTAAATTGCTTCTTTCTGGAAAACAGAAAAAGAGCTCTTATAAACTAAAGTGGAGGTCCACATAAGAGGCATAAGGTAGACAGAAAAATCATGAGGGGTGTGACTATTTGGGCAGTGAGCTTTTTTCAAAGGTTATAAAACCTATACCTTTTAACTTCAGTGCAAAACCAGTGCATTGATGAGTCTAGAGTGGGATTTCTTGGGCTTACTGATATGTAAAAGGAACCAATAACAGTTATAATCATGAACATTTAAGGAAATGTTATTCTTCAGTTCTTTGTCCAGGTCTTGGAGGAGGATGGAGAGTTCAGAACAGATAGAATGGAGACTATGTTAATACATAGTACATGCTAAAATATCCTGTAATAACAGGACTTTGAATATTCCTTTAATATGTTTTGGAGAAATTTTCACAAATTTCAAGTTGAACTCACTGAATTTCTTTTAATCACCCACAACCAGAAATATTACTATGATTATTTTCATGCCTTCCAATTTTAACCCTTGCATTTAAGATGAAAACGTAATTCAAATATCTAATATATTTTTAATGCAAGCCTTATAACTATTAACCGCACTTCAAAATAGTTTAATTACATTTCCTTGAATGCTTATTTTCTCTCTATCTTTCCAATAATCTCAGATTATTTTTTCCTTTAATTCTATATTATTCAGTTAGCAATTTCTTTTTACTTCTTAGTTTGAGAATTATTTATGCAAATTCCTGTGTCAGTAATGGAAGACCTGATCCTTCAAAATTATTTTTGTGTCTGTTACTTATACAGTGAGTGAACTTCTTTCTCCTTACTGTATCCAATATACTAGTTTCTACAGCCCTTAGTACAAACAAGTATCAGTAGAAAAACAAGTACAGTAGAAAAATCTGTAATTAGAATGCTGTCTCTTTTTACTTGCAGCTGTATTAATAAGCATAATATTAAATTATTATACTAAAAAATTAAGTTCTTACAAGTCCCACAGTAATAAGAATTTTGAAACCTGCATAGGAATTCCTACCTAAATGATTGCAAGTAATTAGCTTCATATTCTAATTGCAGTTTAGCTATGAGCTTTAGTGGGAACCTTAGACCTAAGACTGAAGCTGTTCACAGTGTTTGACAGATTAGTCAGCCATGAATTGTGTGTAGATTGAGCCTGCAAAACTAGGTTTTCATCCAAGGCCAAAGTTTTGTCCTTTTTATGATTTGGGAGTTTGATTACACAGGTTAAGGTATTAGTGAAAATGCTGAGAATAGCTCTTTGTTTATGGCAGCTTGAGAATTGATTTGCTGCCCATTTTCATCTGAAACACTCCTCATGAATCCAGAGGGATGCAGCTGATGCAGCAGCATTGCTGCACACCTGAAGGCCTATGCAGAGGTGAGGTGACAGGTCATGGGGCGAGCAGTGTGCTCGACAGCCACCTGCACCATTACCACAGCCCCTGGAACAGCCCCCAGCCTGGGATTCCACTCAGCTCCCTCCTCCACCCAGCTGTGGAACCAGGGCAGTTGAGGTCCTGGGCTTCCTTCCATACCATTAAGTTCCCTTGTAAGCTCCCTTGCTCCTTAGCTCCAGTGAATTCTTGTTCTTCCATCTGCGCTTGCCCTCCACGCTGTGGAGTTTGGGATGCTCCCATCCCTCTCCTGACCTGATCAGTGTCTTCCCGGCCTCCTCTATGCCAAGTGTGCATTTGCTTCAGTAGGTGCTTTTCTTCCCTCACCTCCTCTTAATCTCTTCCCTTCATGCCTGGGGGGCAAGCACACAGAGCCAACAGGGCATGGAGCTGAGGCAGTAGCTGAGCTAGAAAGTGTCACAGGCTCCCTGGAAACACAAATTGATCTACAAATGGTTGTGAACAGTCCTGAAGCTCTGGCTGTGCTAAACTTACCAGGCTATTTATCATGTCCAGACAAAAAATTTAACAGAAGAACCTTGTCAAATTAAAGAGAAAGGGCTATGTGCTCACTCAATAATGGCTAATATATATGTAATGTGCATTTGATATAACTAAACATGTCTAACAGTGATAATATTTCTACAGCCTGTTTGTTCAAATTATTTTAAAAGACTTTTGCAATCAGTAGTTATGGCTTAGAAATCTCTCGTGAGTAGCACCTTAAATCCATAGCTGAGGAAATTTAAAGTACTTAGAAGAAAACATTTTTTTTCTCCTAATATTAAAATTGTGTGAAAAGAGTATCTTCTTTTAAATGAATTGCACAAAGACATGTACCACGAGTGGACAAAACAATGTGGAAAATAAGGCTAATATTGTATACTGTATATTGAGGTTGCCTATTTTAGACATAACCTAATATTTGGACGATAAGCATAAAGAAGTCTAATAAAATGCTAGATAGTTGTACACATATCATTAGATACATAAGCAAATAATTAACTTTATCTTTTTTTATTAAACTCTAGCATTGCAGTTTGGTGTGTGGCATAGAACCAAATAATTAAAACGAGTTGAACTGCATGCACCGCATTGTCCCAAGATAAAAATCAAAGCTCTGTCTCTTCCAAAGCAAATTACTGCAGAAAAGCGTTACGGGGACTATCTCAGTCAGAGCAGTAATGTACAGTGACATTCTTCACTGCTACAGAAAATCAGTACAATTTCATTACCCTGCCTTCCTGCAGGGCAGCTTGATGCACTTACATTAAAGTCTACATCTCTTACCTGTTTCTTAAAATGCTTGCTCTTTATGTCTTCAGGGTTCTACTCTAATTTTAGCAACAGAGAACCCTCTAGCTTTATAAACCAACTCATTTTAGAATTGACTTAGAGTGTTTTTTTCCAGTATTTAAAAAACAAGACAACACTGAAATAAAAAGTGGTTTGGTTTAACAACTTATGCAATGTCATGCAAATCCTATAACATCTTTGCTTACCACTTAGTTTTTTCCTGAGTTTGCTGCTATCTTAAATAAGAACCCTGGTTAGTTCTGCTGCTTGTTTTATTGTTTTGTTAAGGCCATAATGTGATGAACATTTCGTGAAGGACGATAATGAAAACACACCACTAACCCTGAATTGCAACAACATAAACTGAGATAGGAAGCAATGTGAAAGGCTGGAAGAAGGACAGTGCTCCCTAAAATGACTCTACAGATAAGAGAAACAGTCTCAAACAAATCTTCTATACCATTAGCATTGCAGTAGTTCATACCACACAAGACTAATGATCATTCTTCACAGTGAGTGGAGATAGGCTAAAAGAAAAAATACCTTTTTTCCAAGTATACAACCATGTAATTTAATAACCAACTTTTATAACCTCTTCAGCTTTGCTTTGCTCTTAAAATATTTTAGCTAGATCTCAGTCTGTTTTAAAACAAAGGTATAATTTTCTAACTTCTGTTTATGTGTCAGATTTATTGCTCACATCAATGTGAGGGACTAGCCTACTCTATAGGAAAAGTATTTAATAGGACACAGCCATGCAAAGTTCCATGTGCATTATAATTCAGTACTTAACTGGAAAGGCCACTCCTCAAAGTAAAATGTAGTTCAATTCTCTAGGCTGTTTCCCCTCTCTGGGCTGCTGACAGCTCCACGAGTTACCAGAACTTAAAGCATGTAATTTCATAAGAGGGCTCAAATTCCTTTATCTTGCACAAAATATAACAGTAGCAGTGATACCCATCCAGACTGTGATCAGCTGAGTTTCCTGACCATATTTTAGACATTACAGAACTCGTAGTGTTTTGAAGGGGAAAAATGGGGAGTGTAGCTGTATTGGTTTATATGTGCATTCACATCTTGGGGCTTAATTTGAGGCTGCTTTTCAGCTAAATAATAAACAACTGACAAAATTCAGCAAGTCTGCTTCTTCATGGAGAAGAAACTACTAGTTCGAAGTATAATTATTTTCTGAGCATAACTTGTTCTGTTTACACACATAACCCCACTCTTAGTAAATATTTTTTCCAGCTGTTCCCTATAGCCCTCAGGAAAGTTGTATCCTATGTATTGCAGAGTAGTAGTATACATGGAGATCTAACTATCTGAAGCTAAATAACCAATAATAGTTGCATGGAAGTTTCATGTCATGTGTGCAAATTGAGGTTTGTGGACAGAATTTGCTGTGTACAGATTTAGCTTGAGATGAAGGGAATCAAAAGTCTCTTTATAGCTGTTATCTTCCAGCCCTGCCAGAACAACCACTGTGGTGGCCACAGCAGACAGAAGGATACTTATTAAATCTATCCTACATGCAAAAGCCTGATTCCTGTTTATGTCAGACTGACTGCAGGTGCTTGTGAAGGAGCATGGCAAGTTCCTGCTTGACAGCTGGGACAGCTTAGTGACATAACTCTGCCCCATTGTTATCGCTGCATGCAAGCTAGCATCTGTCCTTTACCTGCTAAGAACCACTGAACGCTGCCATAATAATCCAACTGAAGTACCAGTGTACAGGACAGACAACCTTTAATATCACTGGATATTGAAGAGAACCTGCTGTGATACCTCTAGATCTCTCTCCATAGGAATACTGCAGTGGTGAACACCTGCTTGACGCAGTCGTGTTTCTCCCTCTGGTCTCATAACAGCTCATGCTACTGGCCCACATGCTCAAATACTTTCAGAACCTGGAAGATACACACATACACTTATCCTGTTGTCCCCAAAGGTATTAATTTTGCTTACAGTGTTGTTTTATTTCTTGCCTGCTTTGTCTCTTTTAGATTCAATGTGTTCCAGGAACTTGTGAACATTGTGTTACTTCAGGTTATACTTCTGGTAAAAGTCACATACCCTTAACTCAAATAATTTGTTTTGTTGCTCTTGTATAATATGATTTACTTTGCCCTAGTGTTAGAGCTGAGATGAAAGCAGACACTACAATAGCCACAAGCATTTTGATAAAGGGAATCCTCTCATTGCAGCCAAAGGAAGGGTGCTTTCAGCTCTGTCCTTGATATGTGGCACCAGTCTTCCTTACATAACCAAAGCAGGAAGAAATGAGCTAAAATGCTGGGAAATAATGAAATGCATGACCTAGAAAAAAAGAACAGTGAAATTAAAACAAAGTAAACCTTCTGTGCACCACAGTTAAAGAAATGGCAAGATTTTTAAGCTAGCAAAGCCCCAAGAAAGAGCTTAATTTCCATACATCTGATGTGTCAAGTTTGATTTGTCATTGTTATATGTATTATCCTGAAACCTCTAGCCAAGGAGGATAACCTCCGCTTGTCCATGTGAACATCAGGTCCAGGAGAATCTAAATAAAGTCCATATTCCTCATGCTGTTCAAAAATTAATCCTTAGCTGAAAAGAAAGAGAATGGGGGAGGGAATTGTTGAACCACGTAGCTTTGTATCAAAAGTAAGTGTTACATGCATTATGTACATTATTCACAATGCTAGTAATAAGTCTATATTGAGGCTATATTGTTCAAGGAAAAATTAAATACAGTTAGCTACAGATAACCACCGATTACATGGAGCACCTTTTTTATATCTTAAAGAGTAAAACATCCTTTTTCAGAAGTTATTTTTATGAACAATGTATAGATAACTAAAATGGATAATTCATTTGCATTAGGGATTGATAAATTTTCAGGAATAATTCATATGATTGAGTATATAACATAATAGTTCCAGGCTGTGATTCATCTAAAATACACCAAGCAGCACAAGATTCTTGGTACTCTGATTATTTAAACACTGTGTGCCAAGCTAATAGCTTCTTTTATTTACTACCCTCTTGGCTAGCACTGAGGCTAAAAAGCAGCATGTTAGACGTAGTGTCCTCAGCAGAACTCTTTTTTAGTGTGGAAAATTGCGACTTTACTGTCCTATGAGTCCTTTTGTCACAGGGGTTTTGGTTAATTCAGCATCTTTTCTGATAACAAGTGTTGGGCTTTTTTAGACCTTTACAAATGCCAGATACAGAAGCACAAAAGGGGTGTGGTGAATTTACTTTGGATATAGTGACCTCTCTATTCCTTGTAGGAAGTCTGTGAGCTTAATCACTCTCTCAATGAGCCCACAAGCCTTTAAAGCCTCCAATGGCATAAACAGGAGAAGAAGATATCTGTCCCAGTGGAGATAAATTGCAGCTGCACACAAGCATCTTCTCTGGGGAATTTTGAGGATGACTCTTAGAAGAATTACAGCTTGTATAAGCATAATGTGAATGCATGGTGTGACATAGAACTTTTTCTTTTCTCTTTAAACATTTGTTTTATGGTAACAATGAGAAATATTTCCTTTTAATCCTCCCTCTTTCATGGATTCAGAGCTCGGGAGTGCTTCTTTTGTATATGCAGTATTTTAAAAACATTTATCTAATCTCATAAACCAGATTTATTTTAAGGAGAATAACCATTTTGATTATAAAAAGATGTAGCTTTTTTCCCCCTCTCTTCCAATAATAAAGAAAAAATTCAGAACATAAATGAAATTACATCCATATAGAGTTAGCTAATTGATACCAAAAAGAAAAAAAAAAAAAGTATGTGTTAACTGTCTCTCTTCATCCTTTTTAGAACTTTTTGGCAGTTTTGTACAGCTCTCTAGGTCTTACTGATGTAGACAGAGGATATTAGCTTGCTCTACCAGGGTTTTAGACATGGTCCAGGAACCATGATAAAGACGCAGGCTTAGGAGTGTTGAGTGACAGAAGCAGGGAGAGTGAGTTCTTGAGATGCTTTTATACTCCATCGTGGTATTCTGCTTGAAGGAGAGTAGATAGATGCCACTATGATTGTGTAGTGTGTAGCACTTGCACAACTGTACTGCATGTAAATCCCTTGAGCAAACACAGTTTCCAAAGGCAAGCATGCTTAGAATTGCTCTTATTATATTTATCACTCTGGTCTTCAGATATTCAAATTATATACCAATTTAGCGAAACTTTTATTACATTTTTTTTCTACATATAATATCTAGGGCAATATTGTTGCCTGGGCAGATGTATGTTTTTGTTTGTAAAAAACTGAATAAGAAAGACAGCTGTCATTTCTCAGAGCCTTAATCAAATCCACCTTTTATACTTCCTATGCTAAAACATCTCTTTTTAGGTTGGAACTTGGGGGTTCTTGAATGTTTAAAACTTTATTAAGGACACATCCAGTAACATATGGGTATGCTTTCATTGCCAGTGTAAGGACTAACTATGTTTCAAGTTCTAAGAGGGAAAATATTCACTGTATCATGTTACACGTGCTTAATTTGTGTCAGATGAAATGGTAAACCAGAATGTCTACAATTCTTCTTTGTGCAAGTTTTGTATTACTCCTGGATGCTCTGCATGCTTTTGCATGCCTGCCAACCTACTCCAATTCTGTCAGAACAGAGATTTTCTTTTGATTTCAGATTTGAGATATTTTGGGTAGAAAGGATCTAGAATATGACACTAAGATTATTACTCCTATCATTTAAATGGTGATAAAGTTCCTAGAGAAGCTTGAAAATTAATGAAAATTAGAAAGGGAGAGTAGGGAAAAAATTAATAGTCTCACACAACAACAACAAAAAAAAGAACTTTAATTATTATTGAAATCCCACCAAGGGCTTTCTATTTACCTTATAACAGGCAGGATGAGGATCAAAACCTTTTAAAATTTAGTTATAATCTAGCATAACTGTAGAAGATTCACTTTTCAGATTTCTATTCAGATGCTGCAAGGTGAATTAACAGAAATACTAAATAACATTTGGAGAAAAACTGATGTTTAAGATGATGAAATTACTTCTATATTTTTCCAAGAAGTGATGTAGGTTACACCAGTCCACTAAGACAACATTTCCATGGGTCATTCACCATCATAGATAGCAATGAGTTTTAAACAGAAATTGAGTTATAACACAGAAAAAGGGCATTTTTCACTTGCAACTACACTTGAAAATGTTTCAGATACATTTTCACTTGATTCAACTGCTGTTCAGGGTTAAAATACCATTCCTTTACTTGTACCAATCAAACAGTTGCAATGCCTGTTATTTTCACAAACATAAATTTGGCACGTTCACACTCTCTTCCAAGGTTTTTTCATAAGGCACCAAATCTAATCTGCTTCAAGGCTCTTAAGATCTCAGTGGAAGGTCATGATATCAGGTTTTGAAAAGATGAGAGGCAAAACTTTGCTTATGGCTCTTAACAGAACACTGATGACTCTGCTTGTACGTGCGGTATATTTCTTTACTTGCACTGCTTTGGGGATCTGATTGGAGCAGCACGGTGCAGGGATACAGTAATTCCATTAGGTATCTTTGTTGACTCCAAACACAGCTTTGGACATGCTATTAATTGAAGTAGTTATTATGGTATAATTGTGCTACAATAATTATACTGATTATATATAATCGTTATATACACAATCGTATACTCAACATATGCAATATCTGTTTTTTAATTGTTATGGTTCATACAGTCTGCAGCCATCTTGCGATTACAAGATGTTAGTGAGCAGTAAAGCTGTATAACCTCTAATTCTGAGTAAGCCAGACTTACCTATTCTTTTTGGCATTCCCTTTCCATCTCCCATGCCCCATCTCAGCCTCCTGTCATCCAGGAGCTTAGATTTATGTGCCTGGTTTTTTTTGGAGTCATTACAGAATTAATTTTAAAATAGGGAATATTTAGAAACATAATGTAAAGAAAAAGAAAGAGCATCTCAAGAAAAAGAAGTGGATTTTTCAAATTTGTGTAGCTCATTCACTTGGAAAAATAGAGGATGGGCTGGTAAAGACAAGAATAAAAGTTAATACAGTTGGGGATGTGTGTTATTTTAAATGAAGCTTAAAGAGCTTCACAAGTTATATGTTTTTCGTCCTTCTGCTCCATTTTTCAAATATTGAGACTATTATTATAAAATTCAGCATAGCAATTGATGACGCTTGCTGTTTTGAAACACAGTGTATTGTCTCATTTTGAAAAGGGCCCAATACAGTTTGATCTGTATACTTTCTTTTAGATATAAGTTAAGGATCCTGCTTTTCTTGTATTCTGGAGCAAGAGAACAGGGCAATATCCATTCCCCAGCCGTTAAGCACCTTTCTCTTTCCTGGGTAAGAAGTGTCTGCGCTGTGTGCACATGTAAGTGCACACCCATGTGCATGGGGTGTCAGTGCAGTCACGGGGTCAGAGCACGAGTGGGAGGGCCCGAGTGCCCCTGGTGCTGTGGCAAATGCAGGAGTGTGTGTGTGAGTGAGAGATGGCTAATGAAGGTCAACCCAGATGAGCAGGTGAAATGATCAGTGAGCAAGAGGAGTGTGGGGGTGTCTAAGGGCAGCTCTGGGTGTGAGAGGTGCAGGAAAGCAACTGAAGTGAGCACTGATTCTTGCCTGGACCTCCAGATCACACCTTCTCTAAGGTGAGGTCAAGACCTTTCTCTCCTCTTGTATTTCATTAACCAACATTTTAAAAGGTCATAGAATATTAGAAAATGCTACAGTGAACAAAGGGTTACTCGAAAATCGTATTAGTTCAAATCAATGAAACCTATATAACAGAAGGCATTGAAGCACGTTGTTATTGCAGAGAAACACTGCAGATAAACCCAGTTCCCTCACAGAATGGAGTTGCAGGAATTTGATTTTCTTTTTAATAACTTTTTCCCAACTCTAGCCATATCTAGGAGAGATACTGCAAAATTCTGGGGTTTTGCTGCTACCTGACTTGTCTAACTCTGTTCTGTCACTTTGAATCCCACGCTCATCAGGAAATGACAGATTTTTTCACAGGAAAACACAGGCCAAGAAAAACAACAACCACTAAAACAGGGGAAGAGGGAAGATTTATAAGATCACTCCAGAAGTATTATTTAAAAGGTTCTTTTCCTCTCAAGAAATAAATTTGTCCAGGGACAGTATGAACCCAGGAACAATGTCAAAAACTGAACAATTCTTCACATCTATATGCCTGATATATCTCTGATTACAATGGTCATTTAATATCTTCTTTACACAACAGTGAAACAAAAAAAAATTCATTTAGCCCAATCAATCTTTGTATCTTTCCTCCCATTGTAGAATCACTCATAAGGACGTCTGGTTATGCAACGCTGGATAAAACATGGTGAACTACTTATATATTACATAAGATCTGGCGTGAAAAAGCTCTATTGATTTTGCTAGCAAAAAGGCAAGGTCAAAAACTAAATCTTTCAGAAAATTTTGAAGGCAAAATATGTGTTTTAGTACTACAAAACACTGTAGTACTTTAGTACTACAAAACACTGTAGAGCATCAGTGTTTAGTTCTACCTGATCTCTACATTAGACATGGTATATATCCACAACTGGTAATGAAAGAAGCTGAACCTTCTCTTCCCTTTTATAATTTTCCCACAAAATTAAGCAATATAGCAGTAACAAAACAAATTACTAGTTATGAGGGCAATTAAAAGTAAACAGAAGTAGAACTTATAACAAGTAAAGACTACCTATTTTAGTACTTAAGACTATTAAAAAAATTACTAATGTCTCCTCCACAAAGACAGCATGCCCTGTAGAATCCAGAGAGAAAAATGAAACATCCTTGGCAACTTTTCTTTCCCACCTGCACCCTTGCTCCCACTTACCCTGTATGGGGTTTGGAAATCCTAAGCACTTTTTTTCAGCACATAGTCTGAACAAATGGTATCAACTAAACCCATTTTCCTCTCTTTTCCCATAGAAACTAAAAAATGCTCTTTGATTGCTTCTTGTCTAGTAACTTAAGCAGTATACTTGCCCATGTATCCCGAAGTCTTCTATCAGATTCGGCTGGACAAAACACTGAGAATCTGAAACTATAAATGAACGTAGACATCCATAGGGAACTTTTGTATGGTGGTCAATGGCTGATTATAGCTGAAATAAAAGCATCAGTGACATTTTAAAATCAGTCTTTATTTATGTGTATTCCTTTGATCTTCTGTAGGTAAAAAGGAGCAATCTGGCACTTTTCAGCCTGGCAATGATTTCCCAGCCAATGCTTCTAAAAATGTAAAATTTCACAAATTTTAGTTTCTACTAGCTTTACATCTATCTAGTTCTTAAGCACAATTAGAATGCATCAGAGGATAACCTTAATTCAGAGAACAACTTTAATTCAGCAGAAGTAAATACAGTTTTAGAACCTTTATGCATTTTCAAATAAAAGAATTTTGATGGCTACAGATATTTTTCCAAAGCTGTGATCTCATGTTAAATTTCACAAGTTATACAATAATTCTGGAGTGAATCATATACTTCACTAATATTATTCAGAAATATATCACAAGCAAAGCGTACTTCTTGAGTAGATATATACAGAATAAATACGGACAAACTATAACAGAAACCCTTGACGATTTTTAAAAATGCATCTGCCAGTGTTATGTATCTAGTAAAAATGTACAGAACATCTGAGGTAGAAATGCAAAAATCCCAAGACGACTGAATTCATCCCTCTGGAAGTACAGCATATGTTATACTACACTTCAGTCAACAAATTGGCATTTCTGAAAAGATAGATAAAACTATGATTCCTAACATGTAACAACAAGGTTTGATATAGCTTTACAGCATGCAAGTAATTTTTTAATCTGATTTTTAAATGTTCAGGTAAAACTAAGAAAGTAAAAGAGTCTTGTAAAGAGAATTTTCAACAGTACTAAATCTGTGTTTGTGTCCAGTTAACATGTACTGCACAACTGACTCTTTCTTGCTGGTATGATGTATGTGTGGAAAGGTTTTGGTAGTGAGGGAGCTGAGGGGTGGAGAAATGGAGGCTCAGGGGATACTTTATCACTCTATACAGCTACCTGAAAGGAGGTTGTAGAGACGAGGGTTGTGGTCTTTTTCACCAAGTAACAAGCAATAGGACAAGAAGAAATGTCCTCAAGTTGCACCAGGGGAGGTTTATTTTGGATATTAGGAAAAAATTCTTCACCAAAATGGTTGACAAACAGTGGAACAGGATGCCCAGGGAAGTGGTTGAGTCACCATCCCTGGAGGTATTTAAGATGTGTAATTGTGGTGCTTAGGGACATGGCATAGGGCTGGACTTGGCAATGCTGGGTTAAAGGTTGGGCCTAATTATCTGCAGGGTATTTTTCAACCTAAATGACTACCTGAGTCTGTGAAAAGCTGCCAGAAGCTTCCCCCATGTCTGACAGAGACAGTGACAGAAGGTCACTGACTGATGGCTGAGCCCATCAGTGACAGTGATAGCACCTCTGGGATAACATATGTTATAAGGTGGGAAAAGAAAGCTGCACAACTTCATCCAGAGAGAGGAGTGAGAGAGAAACAGCGTTGCAGACACCAAGATCAGTGAGGAAGGAGGGGGAGGAGGTGCTCCAGGCACAGAGTAGAAATTCCCCTGCAGCCCATGGTGAAGATGATGGTGAGGCAGGCTGTCCCTCTGCAGACAGGCTGTGTCTCTGCAGCCCATGGAGGCCCACGCTGGAGCAGGTCTGTTGGCAAGGCTTGTGGCCCCACAGGAGAGCCATGCTGGAGCAGCCTGTTTATGAAAGACTGCACCCTGTGGGATGGACTCCACATTGGAGCAAGAGAAAAGTGTGAAGAGGAAGGAGCAGCAGAGACAATGTGATGAACTGACCACAACACCCATTCCTATCCCCCTACGCCACTCAGATGGAGGAATTGAAAAAATTAGGAGTGAAGTTGGACCTGAATTACTTGCTTATGCAGTATTGCAAACTCTATCTAAAAGGTGTGCTATCAATGAGAAATGCTGCTTTGACTAGAGATTCCCATCAATACTAAAGTTTTTCTTCTGAGAAATACAGTCTGAGTCTAAGTGACATGACAGAAGTGTGTGGGAATGAACAGCACTTTCAATAAGACAGTGCAATTCATAGCAAATGCACTTCCTGGAAGCATAACTTCATTTAAGCCAGTGAATCTACTCTGACAAGAAAATCACTTCTGCATGCAAGAATAAGACAAACACCTGACTTGATTTTCAGAAGTGCAGAACCTCTAACAGCTTTCATTGCGACTGCTAAATTAAGTATCTGTAACCAGATTTAGGAGCTTCACTAGTTATGAAAACATATTTATTTATGGTAAGTATTAGTGAAGTCCAAGAAAACTGTGACTGTTTGGTGTCTTGAAAAATAAGACTTGGTTTTTAAATACCTGGCCTTTGCCATTAAAGCTTGAACATCATAGCTTTACATGGGATATATATATCATACACATATATAAACTTAATACAATTCTCATGTCAATAAAATAAACATCATCATTTTCTGCAGCATCTCTGAGAACTATTATGAGACCAAGTTGGTAAGTTCTGATAAGTTTTGTGTTTTTCCTAATTTCCAAGAATTCTTTGTATACTAAAACCCATCTGTCAAAGATTCAGTGAGCAGTGCCTAAGCAAATTACGCATGATTAAATAGAATAAACAAAGAAGAAATGTGACCAGGCAAAAAAAGTATTTTAGGGGCACTCCAATGAATACACTTGATTATGTATGATTTACTGACTAATTCTTTTGATTTTTCATTATTGGCAAGTGTTTTTGAACATCATAGTGTGGCCTTTGTTATCAAGGATATGCACAGGGCAAAGTATTTTAGCAACAGCAACATGATACCTTATTTATTAATTGACAAGTTGAAGTGTTCATTAAAAGATGGTTATTGCACATGTATCTTAGAGTCATCTGTTTAACAACTGCTCACCTCCTACCTCCCTGAGCCTGAAGCAGTGCCTAACTTATCTATGACAGTGACAACAGTAACTCTTATATAATGGAACCTTCATGACACATACAAATATTTTAGAATATTTTAGATCTTAACTTTTGGCAGTAAGAAGTATTTTCTGAACCCAGGTTCAAGAATAGCTTTATAGTTCCTGCAGTAACATTAAACATTGAGAACATTAGAGCTCCTTCCCTGAAATGTTATTTCTGTTAACAGGGTGTTGGTACATGTGTAAAAGCCCACATGTTCTCTTGAATTCAGGATTTTGTGAGCTCATTAGTATGTTTGTTGATTGAACCAGAGCCCTTGTCATTCTTTCAGATGTCACTGCTAATGTTTCTGAGAGCTTGAAGTCCCTGAAGTCTTGGCTGTTTTTAAAGGATGGACATCATGAAATCGATATTTTGGAGTGATACAGATGGTAGGATTACTCCAGAGCTACAGGATACAGGCTTCAGTTCTAAGTGCTAAAGGCATCAACTTCAGAGGGAGACTACAGTCCTTGCCCAAATGGGCCCACCAATCTTATCTTCTTCTAAAGGAGACTAACTGTGTCTGTCTTCTGTGGCACTTGTCTCTTTTGGCCTATCCCATGGCATTGTGACACTGGTAGTAACAATGCAAAGGCTGTGGTCCAGCACACTAGAATGTTATTTTCTAATGGGAAACTGAGGACATATCTTGCAACTGAGACACAAGCTTTTCTGAGATAAGGCTTATGTACTGCATATGGCAGGTAAAGCTGAAATAAAAAAGGCCTTGGGAATCTGCAGTGTGTCCCGGCTTCTGACAGCGTCTTTAGGAACCTGGAACATATCCTCATCTTGAACAGAGATTCTCAGGCATCTAGCCACTCAAGTAAAGACTTTGGAAGGCAAAATGTGGGGATCTTGGCTAGAAGGAGGCCTCACACACTTTCAGGATTGTCAAAATCAAAATTTGGCATGGACCTCTTCCTTTGGAAATGCAGAGCCCTGTTTCCTTAAAAGTCAGGTGGGAAACCACACCATGCAGGAAATCCAAGGAAACCTCATCATTTAATGGATTTGTCACATTTACAGCATTTTCATGGTAATTTTTTTTTTTTTTGGTTGAAATTGACAAATTAGTATTTTCCACTGGAGAGATCTTCTTCCTAATAAATACCATTTTACATATCAGGGAACTCCTTGTGGCAGCATCCACATGACTGTGTCACCACTAAGAATGGCTTAAGTTGAAACTAGAATGTCCAAGCTTTAGTCACCTAGCAATATAGTTCACCTGGAATTAACTATCTCAGTGAATGCTTTTAAAATGAAAATTTTTCTTAGATTTAGAAACTCTAGCAAAAGAGTTCAAAGATAGGTGAGCTGAAACTAAATTGGGCATAAGTAGAGCTTTCATGTACTAGGCATAACTATAGGAGCGAAGGAAGTCAGAAAGTAGCCATTAGTGAAGCATTGTTTATTTTCTAAGTAGATCTAAATTTACCAGCTGATATTTACATTGTGTACAGTTTTCACTATAATAATTTTTTTGTCTTTAAATGCACATATCTGGGTCCATTTGAACAAACCTGTTCTTGGATTTTAGACATTGAAGGTGTGTTCAAATTCTGAAAAATTAAAATCTCTTAAAATGCTAGAGGTGGGACTAGAATTCTTCCACTAGAACTGCAGATGCCAGTATATTTTCACTTTGAAGTTCTGAACATCTAAAATAAGATCAAACTGAATCTTTGTTAGGGGAAGCATACAGGATTTTTTCCTGTCTCAGTTTACCTGCTTACTAATTTTGCAGCTACCACCAAATTCTCATTCCCTAAAAGCTATCAAGAACATAAAAGATTAGAGTCTAATACAGGTTCCAGAGACAGATGGTAGAAAATATATGCAACATATTTAGTATTTCATGGAAATGTCTTCTTTTGGCTGCTTAAAGCACAATATTATTTTTAATAACAATACATGAACTGATTGTTCAGAAGTCTTTATATTCGTAGTGATCCACATAGCTCCCAAAATACTGTCCCCTTGCTCTTTCAAGTTGATTCTTAGGACGTAATTTCTCTATAGAGTTACATAAACAGCAAAGGGACTCCTGTAGCTAGATGCAGGGTAGTTGCCCTGAGAGAGGTAGCAAATTCCAAAAACAACAAACTCTAGCCTAAACAACCAGGCCTCGACCTATGTTAAAAAAAACCCCTTAATTTCAGTGAAATATGTAGGCATCTGTGCTGTAATTGGAGGTCATGCATGATTCATCACGCCATGACACTCTCTATTCTGCCATTTTGGAGTTTCCTAAAGACATTGCAATCATTCCCACTCCCTACTTCTTAAGACGGCATGTACCATGAGCTCTGTCAAACATCAAATGTAGTTAGTTCAGACATTAAGGGATTTCCCTTATTCAAAACTGCTGAAAACTTTCCTGTCCCACTAAAGGCCCAACCAAGACCATAATATCTGGAAGACAACCATTTCAGAGCTGGCATTAGAGGAGACAAGTCAACACCACTACCAGCATTCCAGTATTAAAGAAGATAAGTACTTTAAATAAATGAGATAATGCTTTAGATAAATGAGATAATGCTCAGCTAAACAGTGTGTTATGCAGCGTTGGCATCACTAAAAGTAACAGGCTCAAGACAGAAGATGATCCTGTCAGCAAAAGGAGCAATAATGTTGGCAGTCAGTGCCACCGGACTCCTCCAAAAGTATCTAAATGACTGTTAAGAGCTGGCCATGCAAGTCCCCACCAGCACTCTACAGGCCATTTGTAAAGCCAAACAAGATACAGGTAAGGAAGAGGTAGGCTATTTTCTAGGGCAGAGGACCATACTCTCCATCTGGTCAGTCAGTCTGCTTAGGATGGGGGTTTTTTTTTAAATTTAGCTGGCATCCGAGTTGCAATCTGAAAGAGATTAAAGCAGTTCTACACAAATATAAAAATGAGCAAAGGTAAAATCTATGTCTGATTTAGATAACAGCGTTCAATTTATTTCTTCTAGTTGGATAGTATAACATTCACAGCCCCACTCTTGTCCCACCTCATGTACAGATACATATAGAACTTTGTCTCATGCTTCATACCCCCACTTAGCCACCTCTTGTTCCTCTCAGAGGCTACTTTTGGAATACAGACATGTTTTTATTACTCTAAATTACAGATATGAACCCTTGGACAAGAATGTGTTCTCTTCTATAACTTGAAGCAAAGGAAGTTCTTAATCTGACAGGATGTCTTCCAGTACTTATCATCCCAAACATGCAAATCATAACTCCAGAGAGTAAGGAATTGACCATGCAAAAGTCATCACTCAGTTCTGACCATAATCTCCGGAATTTCTTGCCCTGTACTTACAAATGATTTTTTTCCTCTGTCTCTGGAATCTGCTGATAAGGGATTATAGTACTGACATGCCTGTGGTCCTCCCTTCTTCAGATTATTTCATTAGGAAGTGCACAGAGAGAAGCTGGAGCGAATTAATGAACTCAGACTGGTTTTGAAAACTGATAACCCTCCTGGAGCCACCTGCACTGAAGAGCTCAGTGGCTGGATTTTTTTCTGCTGCTGGGTGCGGTAATGAATGAGTGTTGTTTGTAGTAAGCAGAGAACACAACTGTTTTATCCAATACATTTTCCATTACATTTTTTTTTTTACTTAAATGGTCAAAAAAATCAGTGTGAGACATCATTTTTAATTCCCTAAAAAAATGTAGCCATTCCATCTGGCCTTCTGAAACACAGGAAACTGACTTCTCCTCAGGGAAGCGATATGCAATACCAAGAATTCTGGCTTGGGTTTTGAACAGCAACAATTTTCTCCTCAGTGCTCAGCTAGAGTACTCTGTTTCTTCCCTATTCACAAACATGTAAAAGACTTGCTTCCAAAATACAGTAGAAAAAGCACTACCCATTTTCCATTTTTTTCTCCCCCAAGAACTGCAGCGCTGTTTGTTAGCAGTATAATGAAGGCACTGTAGGCTTAGTATTCAATTGCTAGCATTTTGTGAGCACTAACTATTTTCTCAAGTTCTGCCTACTACAGCAGCTCATCGTTTCTCAGAACAAAATCCTTTCCATTCTGTTTTTTTTTGGTATCTGCCTTACATGGCCAAAACAATGCAGCTGAGATCAAGATGAGATAGAACGAGAAGACAAGCAATGGGCACTGTGGAAGGAGTGCAAGAAAGTTGGAGCAGGTACACTTCTTTACTTGTTTAATTTATATTGTACTTTTTATTGATGTGCAGTTGTGAGAAAATAAAATATCTCAAATTTTTTCCCTTCTTCGTTAAGAAACAGTTTCCTCTACCCTTTATCTGTATGAGTTTAAGATAAAAATGTATATATTTCCTTATATATTTAACTCAGTCTCAAGTATAGCAGTTGAGAGCTAAAGAAGCAAAAATAATACCAATACATACCCTGTTAAAATTTTTGATTGAGAGAAACTCTTTAAATAATTCCAAGGAGCTGTCTCACACTTTCTGAAATGGGGACTAAAGTGTTCACCAGTGTGGCACAGAACCAAAATCAATGACAATGGATTAACTTTAATATGCTAGATGTAATGGTTACATTTTGGAAGGAACATTATCTCAGATTGGCTTTAGCCATGCTGCTAGAACAAATAAGGCCAATACTTAGAAGTTAAATGCATTTCAATCCATTTAAATGAAATGTATTTAGTCAATACTACCAAACAAGCATTTTGCTTCAGCAGACAGAACTCTGGGACATCTCTGTGATGACTTTGGGTATGAACATCTATCAGCTACAAATAGAGTTCTCACTAATCCAACCAGTCCCGAAGGCAGGTAAAATAACTTCTGTAGAAGATTCAGTTTAGTGCCTTGGCTGTATACTAAGAATACTGTACCTACTGAAACCAGTTAGAAAGCATTTCCAGATCCATTTTCATAACATGCAAATCTTTTCTGATCTCCCCACTATTCCCTAGGGCAAATATTATTGGATATGCTACAAATCTGAGATGGTGGTGAGATGCGCTACCTCATGACTTGTTAAGGAATATATGCCCATTTCTCTGCGCACTCACTTTTCCCAGATATTTTTACAAATCCTGATATGGTTTTGAGATGTTTTTATCTTCTACAAGTGATGCTAATTGCTTTAGAAATAGATTACCCACTAGAGAAAAAAGTGTGAGACAGCTGAGCATCCAAATCACTGCTTCATTCATTGTTTAAGGGGTAATTTCAAAATTTAAAACTGTCTAAAGTGTCTGTCAGAGATAGCTGGGAGATAAAGAGGGCAGTCAGAAAAAAAACCCTTAGGGAATTATTTCTATTTGGTTGAGCAGCTCAGAGTGCTGTCAAACATTAGAAGAGGAAGAAACTTTGACTTCATGAAGTGACAATCAGAGGGGGGTTGAGATGAATTTGCAGATATGTGACAGCCTTGAATTCAACCAAGCTCTTCATCTCAGTAAAGGATTTTTTTTTTTTTTTGGCAGCGGGTTCCACAGGTTGATTATGAACTCTGTTTTGACATTTTCCCTTTCATCAATTAACACCTTCCTGAGAGAAAAAATAAAAAAGTGTGAATATCCAAAAATACAAAAATATTTATCTTCTTTAATATTGAAGTTGACATAAGTGCCTCCTTCTTTAAAGGGGCTACCAGCTATACACAGGTTAAGATCAGAATTCTGATGAATGAAAAAGCAAATTACAGACTATTTTTAGAGAAATATTGACAATAGTTGCTGTTAGCATCTATCTTTTCTTATAACCCTTATTTGTGAAAAACTCCAAGAATTATCTGTAAGTCTCTGGACAGAGAATTTTGCAAAAGTGGATGACAGTTTAGATGTGGCATAAACATTATGTTATATGAATGATGTTGTAGAGAAAAGTACTCATTTTATGTTGAAATGAAATTTTATATTAAAAGATAGCACTAAAAAATAGTATCTTAAAATACCACATAGAATTTAAGCTATGGAATTAATTCACTGTCAGGAAAAAAAAAAAAAAAAAAAAAGAAATAATTTAGACAGAAGTTAATATGATTTCAAAGATTATTCGTTTATACAACTGACTTCAACTTAATGGCTGGCAGACGTCTGTCTATCTTTCATGTTCATTGGCGTGTTTCCCCCTCACTTTTTTCAGAAGTACCAAAAAGAAGATAGATGTATGTCGCACTTGAGCGACTCTGTTTCAGAAAGATCTGAATTATTAACAGAATTAGATAGTACAGGAGCTGCAAGGCAGAGAATGTGCTCCCTAGAGGGGTGAATACAATAGGTACTGCAAAAAGAATAAATATCATGCTAGCAGAAGGTGATTGGTGAAGTTTTTTAAGTATTGCCCCTGAAACTGAACTTTTCCAATATTTTCATTAACGTCATTGACATAAAAAAAAAAGGTGCATGCCAATAAAGTACACTGAATATGCTAGGCTGGGATGCATTACCAAAAAGAGGACTGCAATAACTGAATTACCACAAGGACTGAAATAATGAAAAGGAGGTATTGGTATTGCTACATGCAAGGCAATGCACTTGAAAAATGCTGCAGATCTCAGTGTTAGGAGTTTCTGTTTGGAAATAATTGATAAGTCAAGGGACCTGTAATCAAAACTAACTAGCTACAGGTTCACTACAAGCTACAAGATTAAGCACCAAGGAAGGTCAATGAAATTCTATTATGCATGAGGAAAGTATTTCAAAGAAAGACAGTAGTATCGTACAGACTATCTGTGCTGGAAAATACGAATACAGAACAGATCATGTACAGAGAATTACATAAACCATGTATAATTTGTGGATAAGGGCGCCCCACAGCATTTTCTCCCTATGTCTTGCTAAAAGAATAATCAGCTGCAGGCTATTAATGCTCCATTTCACTCTTCTTCCTGTAGTATCCTGGTTTCAGCTGGGGTAGAGGTAATTTTCTTCCTAATTTCCAGTGCAGTGATGTGCTTTGGATTGAGGATGAGAATAATGTTGGTAACACAATGGTGTTTCAGTTCTTGTTGAGTAGTACTTACCCTTTTCAGTTTCAGCAAATGAGGGAAAACAAGGGGTGTACATCCAAGTTTCACCCCAGCACAGACTAAAAATCCTACTGGGTAACCCACCTTAACATGGAAAATGTCCCTGATTTCCAGAGGACAGGCATATTCTTAATGACCAAGTCAGTAAAGAACTGTCTTTCTACTTACACTGTAATGGAGACTAGAAGAGCTTGTTTTTAACTAATGTTGCAAAATCAGGTCTTAGCTGGAACAATTTCCATCAATAAATAGAAGCGAGCATTGATACCAAAAAGAGAAAAAATCAAAATGATAAAGCTATTATAAAAGCAAATGCATAAAAAAAGGCCTATATGTAAGATTAGCTGGATGAGAAAGGTCTTTAGCAGGTATCAGAGCAGTGAAATTCTAAACCACCTTTCCAAAAGAAGATCTGTCTGTTCACAAGATTTATTCCCTTTTACAAATAGAATTTCAAGTGCCTGGGAGAAGGATTATCAGATTGTCTGCTTGTGCAAGACAAGGCCATGACTCAAGAACCCTCACTAAATCTACATGTGCAAGATTCCACTAGAAATATTGTTGTCAAATTAATTTCTTATTCACAGTTATTTTTGCAGACTATTATTTAACCACTTTTATTACATATGCTGACCGTGTACAGCATTGTTTTAGCCGAGCAACAGGTGAGCCCACATTAAGTGTCTTGCATAATTTAAGCATATTGCCCTAAAAAAATTTTCATTCCAATGAAGAAACAATACACTTGTTACACAGCACTGGCCATAAAACTATAGTAGCCAAAATGATTGAGATCATAATAAATACAATAAGGTGACATCTCATGTCACTGTTATAAAGTATAGAGCTAACTTTTCTAACTGCAGAGAGAAGTCAGCATTTTTTTGAGTTGTTGAATCTAGATACTGGGCAGCTGACTGCCTTGCTAGGAAAAAGCATTTAATGCTCAGACTTTTTAAGAACTCCCTTTATCTGCTGTCTCTGCTGCAAATTCACGTCCACTGACAACTAAATTGTCACCAGGAAAATCCTCCAGGGTCTAACAACACCCAAGGCCCTTTGCTATTAAGCAGCTCAGTCACTGCACCTCACTTATTCTCTGTCATAACCTATAAATTATTTTTCTTTCATTTTGTTTTCATTCATACTGAAGGAATTTGAAGAGACAGCCTGTGCCTATCTCAGTGCATGGATAATAGACTGATCCCCTAACAAGCTAACCATGTGGATCTCCTATTTATGGCCTCTTGATGATGCCATATGACTTGATGTTAGGCAACTGATTCAGGGCTGTAGCTCCCACTACAAGAGCAAGATAACTAAAAAGTAACACTAAACTCTGTGGCACTAAAGTCACCAGGACTGTGTGGTGATGCCCAGGTCTGCAGCCACTGGCCCAAGTATAACCAGCAGTCACAAGGCACTTCTCACCTATGCAGTTTTTCAGCAGAACAAGTGGGCACCAAAAATCCAAAACCTCTTTTTTTCCTCCTGAAAACTTGAAGCAAAGCCATGGACAATGCAATCAGCTTCTGAGAAATGCAGGACTTATTGGCACGTTACTGCTCTCAGATGGAAACAGTCAGGTGGCTGATATACAAATGTTCAGACAGCTTCTGTTCATCAAAAATTTTCCTTTCTGTTTGCCCCTCAGTTACCCTTCATTCTTCCTTGTTTTCTTTAAAAAACACTTTCGGTGTCCTTGATGTTTGGTGTTGCATGTAGGTGTCAAGCTGTCGATAGAGGGGTGATGCAGGAGTGGCAGGGAGGAGGAGGAAGAGCTCCAGAGTGGAACAGAAATCCACATGTCATCCTGTGGAGGACGCCAAGTCAGAGCAGCAGAAAAGAGTGAGGAGGAAGGAGAGGATAGGCCTACTGCCCATAACCCATCGTTTCACATCCACTGTGTCTCTGGGTGGGGTAGAAGAGTCTAAAAGAATAGAGTTCATCTTGGGAAAGAGGGGAGGAAAGAGGTTGTTTTAATGTTTGGGGTTTGTTTTCTTACCACCCAAATCTATAAAATAGATTGGCAGTAAATTAATTCTTGGCAAGTCAAGTCTGTTTTGCCTGTGTCAGTGTTTGGAAAGCAGTGTCCCTGTCTTTATTGCCACCCATGAGTTTTCACATTCCTGGGTTTTTTTCTTATTTTCTCTCTGTCCCACTGGGAGAGTAGTGGTGGAGTGAGCAAGCAGCTGGGTAGGAGTTTGGTTGTTAATCAAGACTAACCATCTGCATATTTACATCTGCAAGATGTATATTAAGATGAAAAAACATAGCTGCTCCCAAGGCTGTAGAAGAAAATAAAATCCTAGGAGAGAGCAAAATTGTCTCAACTCATAGTTCGGTCATAGTTTCACCTAATTTCTGATCAATAATCCTTTTCTCTATCAGTAAAACAATTGAGATGACAAGCATTGGTATTTCACTCTTTGAAGTGTCATTCTCTTTAGGTAATTCTTTTTCTTTACCATATCAGTGCTGCAGACTCACTGGGTCTCACTGGTTTTTTAACCAAAGTTGAAGGTTCCTAATTTACATTTGTAACTCCTTTGCTGCAGCAAAAGATCCTTTTTCACAATCCAGCAAGACTCCACTCAAGTACTGCATGCAGCTCTGGGGTCCCCAACGGAGGAAGGACATCGACCTGTTAGAGAGAGTCCAGAGGAGGATCACCAAGCTAATCAGAGGGATGGAGCACCTCTCCTATGAAAAAAGGCTGAGAGAATTGGAATTGATCAGCCTGGAAAAGAGAAGGCTTCAAGAGTAGCCTTCCAGTACCTGTAAATACCTGGAAGGTAATGGAAAGACCATTTCCAAAAGCAAGTAGTGGCAGAAGGGGGAAATGGTTTCAAATTGAAAGAGAGTTTTAGATTAGAGATTAGGAAAGAATTCTTTACTGTGAGGGTAATGAGGCACTGGAATAAGTTCTCAGGGAAGTTGTGGATGCCCCATCCCTGGAGGCATTCTCGGCTGGGTTGCATGAGGCTTTGAGCAACATGGTCTAATTGAACATATCCCTTTCCACAGAAAGGTGTTGGAAGTAGATGATCTTCATGGTCCCCTTCCAACCCAAACCATTCTCTGATTCTAGGATTCTTTTTAGATTCAAGGAATATTAATTTGAATACATCTCTCTGTTATAGTCTACAACATTTTTTGAGGAAAGCACCTACACATTCTGGACTCTGAGGAATTATATATTCATCATAAAACTGTCAAAATTTTACATTTCTGAACATTTTAAGATAGTGCAAAACAATCCACTCACTAGTAGATCATTACAGTGGCATGACATTCAAAACCTGACATGTGCCCAGAAGGTGTTGTGATCTGGAGTGAAGCACAATCTAAGGTCATGTTGGACTGTCATGCGAAACAGGCCAAAGCTTACTTTCAGTCAGCTATTCTGTGATACCTAGACTGCTATAGATTATGAATTTTTGTTATCAACCATACTGTCAGACCTTGGAGAAGTCTTCTTCAGAAGCCTAAGTGGACTTGAGAGACTACGACGAAGAAAATGTTTTTAGCATTCACTCTGAGATCTGTTGCATATTTCATGCTCAAATGGTTTCTCAGAGGATAAAATCCTTGAATACCTCTGACATTAGTGAGGTCCTTTGGGGATTTTTCCTGCTTTTGAGAAACAGGTGAGGAAAAATGCTAGATTTAATGACATGTCTTTCTGATGGAATTGTGAACTAAGAAGTTCCTCTGTTCTTTCCACTTACTTTCATAGAGAAATGTATTATTTATCAGGTAATCATTCAAACACAATTTATTTCACTAATATGTATATTGGAAACAGAGGTTTGGAGATAGAACAACTGTTACATGCTTGCTTTGTCCAGTACTGCCTAGAGTTAACTGGTGAGGGCAACAAGTGCTTTTATTCACTTAAAAATTGTGGGCAGATTCAAAGGTAGAGTTAACTCCATCAGAAAAGGTCATAAATTCTGTCCTGCAGGCTGGGTTGAACACGCTTCCCAGAGGACATGGGCAAGGTCACAAAAATATTGCATTCCTGCTCATGCATTTGGTTATTTCCTTGTTTGTGGCAAAAGCAATATGCTGAAATATTCCCATGGATATGGTGAAGTGCAATACAGGTGGGATTTTCCTGCTAGTAAGACATTACTCAGCACTCCAGAGATACCTAGTGGAACACAGTTATGCTAGGTATTGACAGTGTTTCTTACCTACATGTGAACTGGCCAGAATTCTAGACATGCTTTTGCCAGCACCATTTCCTTCATCTAAAAACCATGTAGGTTCTAGGCTAGTACCACAGGAACTAGAGCAAAATAACTTTTAAACAGAAAGGTTTATAAACATTCCTCCCTCTACTTCCTGTCTCCTTTCACTGTGCTTTCCAGTCCTGCTCAGACAGGTTTAATCCGATTTCCAGTTGTAGACATCATTGTTAACCTTCTGGGTCTGTAAGAAAGAGACCTATGTTTCCAGACAGTTTCTTAGGGTACACTGTGCTGCAGACTCTCAACTTCGCCTTACCCCATAACAATTCAGAGGAAGAAACCACACTTCTTGCTGTCCTCCCACCTCCCTTTTAAAGGGAGATAAAGCAGAGCATCTGTAAACTCCAGATAAACAATTACTGCCCAATACATGCTCTACAATTAGCATTCAAATAGCAACAAGATTGCCTTTTAATTATTAGGGCCATTAAGCTAGGATTGAGCCTTAGTTGTTCCTATGTTTATGTGAAAGAAAATGGAAGGTTCTACACACATTTACAATGAACTATACAAGATCAAATGTTAAGGAGATATTGCTGCATTTGTGAGGATAATCTTTGCCTCAAACACAGAATTCTAGTGCCCTCCTATCGCTCATCTGAGAATATTTTTATCTCTTCTTTTCCCCCCATAGCATCTGCTTTAGAGAAGCAATATGTTTCTTTGCATTAAACAACTGCTGTAAATAGAGACTGGCTGACTTAAAAGCTTCAACTCCTTTCTTTTGCTTATGCGTTTTTCATCATTGTTGAAAATAATGTGACAAAAGGCATATTGCTTACTTTGGTAATTATAAACCAGTAAATGTTTCTGAATGCCACAGCTGCAAAGATTTGCTTTAGTCTCTCGCAGTTTCCTAACTGCAAGCCTTAATATAGTTTTGTCTATACCAGGAACACAATAACATTAGCAAAATTAACTTTAAACTGTATTTGAACACATTTAAAAAGAGAGGACTGCACAGTTGGTACAATTCCTGTGCAGCTGTCAAAGCCTTTTAGCAGTCCTCCCTGTCCACATTACTGTTTTGGGTGATGTTGTTAATATTACATATACAGACAGTGCCTGTCTTCCAGGTTAAAGCTGTACTGTAAGAATTATAGAAAAAAATCATGTGGAAAAGGATATCTGGAGATCTTCTAAAATAAATTTACTCTAAAGGGACTAACTTCATAGCTACACAAGGTTGCTCAGGGCTTCCCCAGGCAGTGTGCCCTGGCAACCAGGAGGGCCAACCATGTCCTGGGGGGCATCAGGCAAAGTATCACCAGCCAGTCAAGGGAGGGGATTGTCCTGCTCTGCTCTGTACTGGTGAGGCCTCACCTTGACTATGATGTGCAGTTTTGGCACCAAAATATAAGAAAGATATTAAGCTATTAGAGAGCATATAGAAGAGTTATAGAGGAGAGTTATAAAGATGGTGAAGGGCCTTGAGGGGAAGCCATAAGAGGAGCAGCTGAGGGCACTTGGTCTGTTCAGCCTGGAGGAGGCTGAGGGGAGACTTCATTGCAGTCACAACTTCCTCATAAGGGGAAGAGGAGGGCCAGGCACTGATCTCTTCTCTGGGGTGATCAGCGACAGGACCCCAGGGAGTGGCCTGAAGTTGTCTCAGGGGAGGTTTAGGCTGGATATCAGGAAAAAGTTCTTCACCCAGAGGGTGGCTGGGCACTGGAACAGGGTCCCCAGGGAAGTGGTCACACCACCAAGCCTAACAGAGTTCAAGAAGAGTTTGGACAAAGCTCTTAGGCACACAATGTGTTTCTTGGAGCTGTCCTATGCAGGGCCAGGAGCTGGACTTTGATGATTCCTGTGGGTACCTTCCAGCTCAGGATATTCTATCATGCTATGATTCCCAGTAAGGGATTGAAGATGATTTCCTGTTGAGGGAAGATAACTGCATGACTTTCTGGATAGTGTGGTGTTGTTCAGCTGTCTGAAATTAATAACACTAACAATAACATTTTTGTGTCAAATAAACTCCAGAACACTCTTTGGACTTAAGACAATTAGGTATACAACATTTTAGACATCAGTGGGAAGAGCTAAGAAGTCCAATTTGGGAAGATTCCATGCAGGAAAAGCCACTGAGACGAGGGGCTGACATGCTGTATAGAATCACATTGGATACTTCAGCAGACACAAGGAGAGAGGCAGAAGGGGGAATGAAGAATGCAAAGCCAGGAAAAGAAAGGTCTGTATTTGGCTGTCCACTTAGTGGAAAAACAGCTTTGTTATTTTTCCCATCCTTCAGCTTGTACTAGTAAAAGTCTTTTATAAAATATATTTTTTCAAGGTCTGCTTTATAGTTGCATTGTCTAATGCAACCAGCCATGAACCTGGCTCTGTTCTGCCTCTGTTGTACCTTCTATGCTCAGCAGCATATAAAAAATTAAAATTGTCCCAACCAGTCAACAACTGACTTCTCTGCAGAAGCACCACCTCCAGAAGTTGAGGCTGTTGGCTCTGTATCATCTGCTTTTGACCTCATTTTGCTCAATGAACTCTTCAGAAAAGGTAGAGTGGGGATAAATTATGACTGAAATGCACTGTTTCAGCAGTCCTGTCAGTCAGAACAGTCCCTGTGACCCAGTATTGCCACTGGAAAATGGAAGAACTCTAAGGCTGGTTTAACATATTTATTCTGTGAGACTAGAGTGTGACTCTCCCGGTAAGAAAGTGCAAAAGAACGGCTGAACAAAATCGAGCTGAATGCATCTCATAACTGGCCCTTTGTCTTGATTCTGCAGAGCCCTTCTCTAAAATTCTTATATTACAGAAGGAGGGTTTTCATAGATTATTAAAATAAGAAAAATCAAATACCAGAGCTTGATATCAAGTACTTGACTTGTGAATTCTACAATCCTGTACATATAGACACATGCATACATTTTTGGTTGTGCACCATCCAACCAAACTGATTTTAAGCACCTGTCTAAAAGATTAATTTTATTATTCAGAGCTGGCTTCTTTGCTTGATTTCACTGTGAACTAATTTTTTTTTTAAGGAAGAACTCCATCTTACTGATGTTTCTCGCTTATGTTTTTTTGTTGTTGTTGTTTTGAAGCATTCTAATAGGACATGAATTGGAAATGAAAATTGCCATTAAAATTCTATGCAATGGAGTACTGCATGGAGTACAGTTCTTTTTTATTTGTTTCTCATAATCTAACTGAAAACTGATGATTATAGTTAAAATGCTTATTTGTAAAATATTTCATGGAAAATACAATCTCAACACATCTGATCAGTGGTTTTCCACAGTCTTTCTACTAACTTATGGAACATAAAAATAATATTTTTATTCTTAAATGTACAGTATTTTAAATACTATTCAAAAAGAGGAAAGGAAAAATGGGAGTACATAAATAACAGATACTAGCATTCAAATAATTATGTACCTTTTCCCCTTAAAATGTTAATTAGGCATTTGCTGTAGCACTGAATCAGTATTGCAAAATATGCAAGAACTATCAAATGACTACAAAGTGAAATTATTTGAATTTTCTCCATATGGTGCAAAGTAAACAACAATCTTGACACAAATCAGAATGCCTGTTTGACATCAGGATTTCTGCCAAAACGTGGGTGGTTGGGACAGCATTCATGCCTTCTTCATCTAAAATTACACAACTTGATTGTTCTGTCAAAATAAAGAGGAAAACTTCATGTAGTTTTCTAACCTGATGCACTAACAGAATCTGCATGTTCGCAATCTAAATGTTGACAAGGTCTGAGAAAGGAAACACATCTCTCACAAGAATCGAGAATGGAGTTATAAATGTATGAGACAAAGACAGCATGTAAAGATCAGTTGTCTGAAGACAAATAATATGCATTGGTAGCAATTCTTAAGTAAAGGAAGTGCAAACATCCATAAATAGAATAATTTGTTCTTAATTCCAAGAAAAGAGAACATAGTGACCTTCATGAACAAATATGTTTTTACATGGCATATAGATAACAGATTACAAACCCCCCAGTCTTCAATGACTTAACAATCCTTTTTGGAGTCAGATTAAGCACTATAAAAAACCATTAACTTCAATAACACACAGTATCACATAGCTTTTTTCATTAGTAGTCTGATTTTTATAGGTATCAAACATTGTTAACTTTATTGACTTCATTTTCCCTGTCACGTAAGGTGCCTGCAGCTGCCAGCTCCGAGGCCCTTTTTACACCTCTCAACAGATCATATGCACCCCAGGTAGAACATTAATATCATAAAGAGTACCTGTAATTAGCAGCCTAATGACCTACAGGCTTCCACTTTCAGAAGCCATCTTGTACCCAATTATGTCTGATAACATTTTGTGTCAATTTACAGTTCACTCTTTGTGTCTTTAAGGTTCATTAAGTATTTTCAAAATTACCTACCTGGAAAAAAAAATCACAGAAGTGGATAACATTGTGTGGAAATTTTGTTCATAATGAAAATGAGGTTGTTTGTCTATATCTTGACAGAGTATGGCCAGCTGAGGCCTGATTTTTATTTTTTTTTTTTTTTTTAAGATGGGGAAGTACTCATATGCCATGCAAACTCTTCCTACTCAAATCATGGCACATCCAGGTCAGCATACACCTAGTAATGTTCCATCAGTTTATACAGACACTGAAGGAGTATTTCTCATTCCATGAAATAGTCTTTCTGTCAGGAAGGAAAATTTCAGCTGAGTGCTCCAGCTGCAAAGGATTTTCTGACAGAAGAAAAACCTGTCCTGATCCTACAGCAAATGGAAGCTCTGTTCAAGTGTTGCATTTGAATCTCTACAAATAAACATGAGAGAATATATCTATTGTGGTATCCTCTCTTCTTTGTGTTTGGTGTTCACAAATATTGTACCTATAAAATCAGTGCAGAAGAACCAGCAATAGTGAAAGATATGTTATTGACAAAAAATTACAATATCAAATTTTCCCAAGGAATTGGAGAAGTATTGTATTTATAAGCTAGGGTAAAAGGAACTGACTGCAGGCTTTGCCCCTGGTCTAGAAAAAAATTAGCATAAAAATTAGTATGTGCCAGGACAAATGGTGGCCTATCAGGACCATCAGCAAGAAGAAGATCTGACTACTTTGCTAAAAAATCTAGAAAAGCTCAGACTGTTCAAAAAGTGTCCATCTGTTACTAGGACCTATGCTGCTATGAGGAAAATTCTCTTCTCAGCAGAGCTGAACACTTAGAAAAGCTAAGACACAAATACATCTCATTTTGTTTAAAAGAAAAACAACTTTCAGTTTCAAGCTGCAATTTTTTTTCACATATAATAGTAGTAATATGCTTAGTTAAGTAAATAATAAGAATCAGAAAAATAAAAAAAAATGTGCTATTATTCATTCCATTTCATGTAACTAAGGAAATATTTCTGTATTTTTGTAAATGTCAGGTTGGCTAGAAAAGTTTTGCAGTCACCATCCTTAGAATGTTTCAAAAGTCTCCTGAGCAAGGCTTTATCTAACCTCATATAGCTTTTAATTTAGTTCTGCTCAAAGGTAGAGCGGGACTAGAGACCTCCAGAGACCATTCCATATGAAATCTTTCTATGACTCTGCAGCTGTGTTTAGAAATAACAAGAGAAGGAAGGAAAGGAAGGAGAGGAAGGAAAGGAGAGGAAGGAAAGGAGAGAAGGAAAGGAAAGGAAAGGAAAGGAAAGGAAAGGAAAGGAAAGGAAAGGAAAGGAAAGGAAAGGAAAGGAAAGGAAAGGAAAGGAAAGGAAAGGAAAGGAAAGGAAAGGAAAGGAAAGGAAAGGAAAGGAAAGGAAAGGAAAGGAAGGAAGGAAGGAAGGAAGGAAGGAAGGAAGGAAGGAAGGAAGAAAGAAAGAGAAAGAAAGAAAGAAAGAAAGAAAGAAAGAAAGAAAGAAAGAAAGAAAGAAAGAAAGAAAGAAAGAAAGAAAGAAAGAAAGAAAGAAAGAAAGAAAGAAAGAAAGAAAGAAAGAAAGAAAGAAAGAAAAAGAAAGAAAGAAAGAAAGAAAGAAAGAAAGAAAGAAAGAAAGAAAGAAAGAAAGAAAGAAAGAAAGAAAGAAAGAAAGAAAGAAAGAAAGAAAGAAAGAAAGAAATGAAAAAGCTGTGCAGTTCTGAACAAAAAATTCCTTATCCCTCTGGGCCTTGTCTGTCAAAAGTTCTCTTTTTTCCCTAAGAGGTTGTCTCATGCCAAATATTTAATGAACATATTTCAGCCATTTGATAGCTTCATAAGAAAAAAGGAACCTGAAATACACAGGTATCTTGTTGGTATCCTTAGATTAGTACAGTCAGAAAAAGGATGTTCTAGACCTCATAGAGAAATAATTAGTTAAAGGAAGGAAAATACTATTGTGGCAAAATAAATTTGGGCCCTGAGTCCCTTTAGGTAGGAATGTAATTATTAGTGGTTACTGCAGATTCTGCAGATGATTTGTCCTGTCAGATGACAGTTTATTTCATATTCTTGAATGAGAAGGTACTGTCATAGACAGCTTTCCTTCTTAATTCTTTGTTCCTGACTTCATTGCCCTCTAACAATTCTGTGATGAGACAGCAGTGCTGTCAGAAGATACAGCAAAATGCAACTTTGGCTGTACTTTACTGGGGAAAATGCTTGCAAAGGTATGTCTTTCCATTCCATTGCTTCAGTTTTGATGAACTATTGCAGAGATTTGCTTTCTGACAGTCTCTAGGAGCATCCCATTTGAAGATTGCTTGTATTCCACAATTGGAGGGGGGGAGGAGGAGGTGTTAAGTTAACCTGCCCTCAAAGGAAACCGTAACTGAAAGTATCACCAATGGCAATGAGCAATTGTGCGCTGTCCTCCAAGCATGTCACTGTCACACCTCCACTATTCACACACTTTCTGACATGCTAGCAGACACGAATCATGGAATCACAAAATGGTTCAGGCTGGAAAGGAGCACTCCCTGCTCAATTGAGGTCATCCTAGAGCACATGGCATACAATTGCATCCAGATGGTTCTTGAATATGTCCAGTGAGAGAGACTCCACAATGAACACATATGCAAGCCTCTTCGTATCTGTGAGTATGTACACGCATCAAATCTGTCCTTTCTTTCACAGCACCATCTTTTCCTGCTGCCTACCACTGCTGCTTTCCCTCCATCCTCTCCACTGATCAAATGGCTAATACTTTCAGACCTCATTTAGGCTGCCTTCCCTTCCTGCCATTCAGGGAGCTCAGCTCCTCAGAGGCACAATTGTCCATCATGATTTTCTGGCAAAGAAAATAAGAGAGTCTACTTTACTTTTTAGGACAAATGTATTCAGATTTAATTTTGTACTGTGAATATAGTACTTCTGCACAAATATTCCCTTTATGGTTGCAGCTAGCCAGGCACAAAATGCTAGCAGTAGATCAAACCTCTGCAGACCTGGTCTTATTTACATTTGCAACATGCTCGGTTTTCACATCCATTGAATCCTTTGACTTTGTTTAGCTGACAAATAAATGTTCCTATTATCGTACTTTTGATAATGTAGATGCAGTTTCATGCATGCCAGGAGCAGAAAGCACGATGGAGTATCAATTTGAGGCAGAAGCATTCCCATGAAGGAGTTACCTAAAAGTCAAATTCCTTTGAACTTTTAAGTCAGAATTCATTAGTGGATAAAAATATTAGACACTACTCTGCTTAGTGGCTTGGTGCAGAACCCAGTTCCTTCTCTGGCACTCTATGGGCTGAGGCAGCCTTTCCTGCTGTGTTTTGCCATTCAGCTCCTCTCCAGTACCTTCCTGGGTTAAGCACACCATGCACAGCCTCTTCTTCATTTCTAGGAGTGTCTCTTCTTTGCAATCAGCTCTAAATCTTGGACTGAGCCTGCCTTATGCTTCAGAGAAGAGACCTCCCCTCTCATCTCCTCTCCATTTTCTCCAGCCTCCCTGGTTCCCTGGTGTTGAAGGTTTTTCCTTCCTCAATAAGCTGGGAGCTTCCCTGTGCTTTGTGTGCTGGGTAGCTCTAAGGGAAGCAGTGTTTCCATCTCTCCAGGGGCTTCTTGCTCAACTGGGAGGAAGGCAGCCACTAGAAAGCAAGGAAACACCCTCGTGCTTTGAAACAGAGCTGCGCTTTTTATAGTAGGGCATACCACACAGTGTGCATAAATGAAACAATGAGCAAAGCAGTAGGACTGTTCTAGCATCTTTTACAGGAACACAGATCATTGAACAGGCATTAGAAAATCCTGTTATGAAACAAGAAAGCATCCGAAACTATGAAACAGAAGTTTCTGGACACTAAACTAGTTTGGCACTCAAATGTCAAGCTTCATGACCAGGCTTTAAATATTTCTTCAGTATTTGTCAAATAGTTTAAAATATTAGCTTTCCATATTTTTTTTAATCCTCTATATTATGACACGTTTCATATTTTTGGATCTCTGACTGTTAAAATTTAAAATTAAATGGGTTTTTTTTCCAGTTACTAGTTATGACATGTTGAATCACAACTGACAGGGTTGAAGCAGATGAATGAAAGGCTACAGGACTGCTTCCTCAATTCTGCTTATTAATAACTAGTAAATTAATTTATTTGTTAACCTCTTCACGTTCAAATGAATATTTCAAATTTCTTCTCACAGAAGTGAAATAATGGAAAAAAAGAAACATAAATCAACAGTGCTTCAGCAGAACACTGTAATTGTGAAAAAATGCAGCAAGCAGCAAAGACATGTGCTGAGTGTTGCTCCCAAACCTGGGTTTCAAAACAGATGTGCTGAGAAAAGCAGCATCTTAAAAAGGGTTATGTTGTCACCATTTGTTATTTACTTTTTGTAATTTATTACCTTTCCATTACACCTTTTTCTGAGGAGGAAGATGCAAACTAGTTTTCAAATCCTTCAGAGACTGTAGGTGCGTTTAGGATTAACTCCTGCAGTTCACTTTCTGCACTGTGTGCCACTCAGAAGGAGTGGTGGCTTCTAATCAGTAGTCGCTGGGTTGATCCCTCTAGCAAGCAAAGCATTTCTGTCTCAAAGGAGTCAGAGTATGTCTCCTCACAAGGCAAGAGGGCAAAAGACAGAAATGTTTAAGGGGCTGAAGCTTTGTCCCTTCCTTGCCAAAAGAATTATACTGGCATTGTAAACCAAGATGTACAGAAGTCTGCATCCAGTTGCAGGAACCCCCTAAGCATCAGGTATACAGGATTTATTCTCAACTACTATCACACTAGCAAATCAGACTATTTTGGTGGTGAAGAAAATACATAAAGTGTGCTAGTATATTCCAGAGTTCTGCTGTTATTACTCCTGAGGGATTCTGGACAGGTGTGTCAAAGCATGGGGCTCAGATCCCCATGGCAGGTCAGCAGCTCTGGGAATGTCCATATTATGCTGAGAAGGCCCAGAAGTCTGATACTGGTGAAAATGAAAGACCTGTGTCTTTATATCCTCAGTTTGAAGGTGATCTCATGCACAAGATGGGAACTGTAAGTAGTCAGCGTCCAAGAATGGGTCATGTCACTGTTATGGCTCCCGTGCTGTGGCTCCTGCCATGTAACCCCTCTGTGGAGAAATGGAACATGTCAGATACTGTCAGTGTGCTCCTTTTCACAAGCACCAAACACACACAAACCTTCAAATTTTAAAATGCTAATGTGTACAGTCATTGTGATGATTACACATATTTGTTGGTGTTACTGGCACTGATTTTTTGATGCAAGATTGCACGAGATGACAATTACTAGAATTGTTTACTTCTTTCCAATCATCACACATTCTATTTTAAAAACAGAGGGAGGAGAAGAAGAGAGCATGATCCAGATTGATGACAGGCATTCCTACTGGAAAGCTCAGTCTGCATCCATGATATAACATTAAATAAATCTCAGGAACATGGAGAGTATCTAGAAATCAAAACCGATTAAAAAAAAATTCTGATTTACTTATTGATTTAGGATGAATCAAAGAGTGTAACCAGTTTGCTTCCATAGATATTTTCTTCATGTCAATATTTTTGCTGTCAAAAGATCTCATTTCAGCAGAATTTACATGAAGAAAGAAGACATGAAAATATAGAATACCATTAAACACCTTACAAACATTTTTAAAGAGAATCTAATAATAAAGATAGAAAACCATAAGTGAAGTAAAATATTGCAAAAACACTTTATGTATTTTCAACACCTAATGAAGGAGCTTTACTGTGCTGTAAAAGGTAGTCTGGTTTGATTTTTTCAGTGACTATAGAAGGAAAGTTACTTATATTCATTTCTGTTTGGTCTCTTTCTTCTGGACTTATTTGTGCCTCTGCAGCCAGACCCTAAACTCGGTATTATTTTCTCTATTCTGTCAAGTCTTTCCAAGTTCTGTTACTTCTTCCTCATCTGCATATCATCTGTTCTTGTTGATTCTATCTACTTTCTTAGTTTCAGTCACCTCATATCCCTAAGTCATATATATTTGTCAGCTACAAGCATATCTAGACCCTCAGCCTTTTCCCTGTCATTGCCTCTTTCTCCCTCTACTTCGAAGGTTTGCTGTGAACTCAATCTGCACACATTTACAAAGCCATCCTAACCATTCCTGCCTCTTCTGCTCCTCTGTTCTCCATATTGTCTTCTGAATTCCCTAGGCCTGCACAGGAGGAGAAAAGCAGAAAAAGAGAAAGACTCAAACAGTCCTTTCATTATATAATGTAATTCACTCACAATCTTGTGATCTGAAAGAACTGCTCTGAGAAACTTGCTGTTTTTCTGGAGAATTTCCTTGGCTGTTTTATTGTCGACAGTGTGCTGTGCCCACCACTTCGTGTTTTAATAGAATTTGATGAAAAAGCTCTTTTCTAATCACAACCATATGCGATGTACTTTTTTCTGAATTCTGTATTTTAAACTTCTGAGCCAATTGGCTCAAGGAGGATTATTTTTGTCTGGAAAATCATCCTGTTTTTAAACCAAAATGGAAGTAACATACCATCTGAATGAAAAGGATCTGTATTTTTTGGAGTATGCAATGAAACTGAAGAATCCTAAACTTTAGGAGAGTTTGGCTTGCCCACATGAATGCTGTTATTTCATGTTAAATGTAGTATTCTTGGGTAGACTGCTGGAGAAGAAGTGAATTGCAGGGATGTGAGAGAAAGGCTCATTTGGCAAAGGGGCAGGTGGCACAGTACATCTGCTAACCCCACTTAAGACACTGACAGGCTTTGCTTCATACTGAAAGAAGAACTAGATAAAAATACTGCAATGTGCCCTGCTTTTGTCTGAGTGCATTAATACTTATTTGTAGGGATAGATATGGGACAAAAGAAATAAAATTATATTAAATCTCTGAGTGTTTCAAACTTTGTGTTGGCATTCATTCCTAATTGAAAGAGCTCCAGACAGTTTTGTACAGATTCTGCCTTGATGACAATAATTATTAGTTCACAAAAAAAATGCCTGCTTGTATAATACAGGCTATCATACATCTTCTTTTTTTTTTTTTTTTTTTTTTTTTTTTTTCCCAGACAGCTGCTCTTTTTCTTTCCTCTGAATACATCCAGGCAGATTTTTGATGGCTGCAGCCTGGAGCCAGCTTTTGTTTTTCATGTGGGGAAAGTCAGGAAAGGATGTGGAATCAAAGACAAATGGATGCTGGAGAGTAATCCGAGTCCAGGGGTGGGGGAGGAAGAATTATCAGCTTTTAAAAATAGAAAGACAGGGATTTGCAGAGCAACTGCAGACAGCAGACACGTGGGCTGAGGATGGGGGCTGAAAGTGAAGGTGAGGAGGGAGGTCTATGCAGGAGGAGAAGCTGAGCAGTGGGATGAGATAATGGGATAAATGTGGGGACTGTGGTGAGGAAGGGGATGCAGCCCTGTGTTCAGAATGGCATGCATCAGTACGTGCTGGAGAGAGTCAAGTGAAGTACCACAAAGATGTTTAAATGACAGGAGCGTTGCTTATATGCAATGTAAAGGCTGAGAGACCTGGGACTGTTCAGGCTTGAGATTAGAAGACTGAGAAGATCTCATCAATGTACATAAATACCTGAAGGAAGGGTGCAAACAAGTTGGAAAGAGGCTATTTTCAGTGGTGTCCAGTGGCAGGACCATAGAAAATGGGCATAAACTGAAAGACAGGAGATTCCCTCTGAACATTAGGAAACACTTTTTCACTGTGAAGGTGTTCAAGCACTGGCACAGGTGGCCCAGAGAGGTTGTGGAGTTTCCAACCTTGAAGATATTCAAACATTGTATGGCCATGGTCCTGAGCAACCAGCTCTGGGGGACATTCCTTGAGTAGGGGGGTTGGACAAGATGAACTCCAGAGTACCCTGCCAAGGTCCCTTCTGTGACTTTGAATCTTGGGAGGAAAGTGACTCTAGGAGTAGAACGTTAATACAGTTACTGTATGAAATTTCAAATTTGGAGAATTTACAGACGGGAACACTTGAAGGTTTGTGCTGTAAACAATAACCTGGAACTCAGTAAGTAGAAACTTAAGAACCAGGGATTCTGGCAGAGAAAGATGAGAATTATGTTATTCCCATTTCTGTTTTGGGGCCAGATGAACTCAGGTAACTGTCCACTTTCATTGCACGACACTAAAAAGCACAGAAGCTGATTTGGTACCTCTCTTTTATGACTGAGACCATGGTAGTTTTGATATTTAACCTGAATTTTTTAGAGAGGTCATTTGGGCCTACCATACCCCTGAATACATGCTCACCTGTTTTCATACACACACACAAGCAGATATGCAATCCCTGCTCCTGTAATCACATACCACAAAGTTAAAAACATTGTGCACAGAAAGGAAGATTAAAATAATGCTCATTGCACTGACTGCAACACAACAGTTTTAACAACAAAAGAAAACATAGTTTGCTATTGCTGCCAGTAGTGGTATATTTTTGAAAGTTTACTTGAAGTAAATCTGACAGTAAAAATCCAAATCCACAGCTTTCTTTTCCATTTTATCAAGTTTTACTCTGACATACACTGATTTGCTGTTCTTACACTTTCAAAGTTTTCCCTTGGTTTAATTTCCTTTTTTTAACCTCCTGTTGCTTTAACTCACTTCAAGTATTATTTGTATGACAGATATATCTTATCTTCTTTGAGAGGCAGGGATTTATTAGCACAGCAGTTCCTTGTGATGGACAGTTGTGCAAATGGAACGAATGAATTCTTTCTAAGAACATCATGGGAGGGCTATCAGTGAAAGAAGTTAATCACCAGGTTTCTTTTACTAGGAAACTTGTACCTACTTCTGCTATGCTCTATTTCTCTCCAATTTTCAATTATTATTAATACTTGATTACTAAATTATTACAGCTTCTGAATCTTCCCAGAGAAATTAGCCTCCAGTGGGCTCAGTACTGCAGGCATGTAAAAGGAAAGGCCTAAGAAAGAGTTCCTCCCACCTGTTTACCTCTTCTCTCTCAAATTCTCACAGCCTTACGGAAAACTTTTTCACATGGCAATCTGTATAGCATCACAAAAACCAGATATTTAAGCTTCTGCAGTGCTGCATTTCACTTCCTGAAATGTGCTCTTAGCAGTCTATGTCTACTGCAGGAAGCCAACTGAGCCTTGAAGCACAAAACAGTGAGACTAAGACAATATCTTAAGGACTCAAAGAATAGGGATGGCTGGAATTGCATGGGATGCAACCATGGTGAGACAATAGCATTGGGTCATTTCCACACATCAGGACTCAATTCCTGAGCTTAGATGGTGACAGGAGAATGCTAGTATTTCTAATGGAAACCAGTACAGCTCTTTCCCTTACAGTGGTGAAATCTATGGAAGGTCAGAAGTCATTGAGGGGAACTAGCTCTGGGAAGAATGACTTGCCTTGTCTAAAGCAACCTCCTAGACATCTCAGTAATCTGCATGAAAAATAGGAGGGAAAACACATTGCAAGAAGAAAGAGGCATAAAATGCATCCAAAAATATGAATATGGTGTTTTGTTGTTTTTTTGTTGTTATGTGGGGTTTTTTTCCTCAGAGGTCAAAACTGCTGCAGTTGTAGCACCATCATGACAGGTTTTGTTAAGAAGTCAATGTGGTTTTAGAAGTATGTAGTTCTTTCAACTTACCACCCAATAATTCATGAATCAGGCTTCAGATCTCACTGCTCTTTGTGGTCCTGCCAGACATACCTCAGAAGACTACTTAAGGGTAGTGAATAGCATGACAGATTTACAGAACTACTTGAAGAATTCTTGACTTGCTGAGGTAAGGAAGTGGGCCCAGTGGGGATCATGTCCAGGTCACTACATCACTTCTGCAGCTCAGAGTGGTACTTCTCATACTGTTGTGCTGTCTGTTGTCTTAGGGGGCACTACTCTTAATACTGGGGCAAGCTGATGAAATATTGAGAGAGGATGATGAAAGACCCTTATATTTCTTATATTTGGGAAAGAGAATGTGTTTTGCAAGTGGTGGCTTTGTACTTTACAAAAGGACTTGTCTGCAAGATAAAATGAAGCAGAGGGATGAGGGAAGAGTGAAATCATCATTGTGAAGGGTAAAAATTCTCAACTGTGGCTCTTTCATACTGAATTGCAGATCACAGCCCAACTAGGAGAGTCTCATTTATTCTTAGCTATTGAAGTAATACAGACAGTAAATTAAGAGAGTCTTACTTCAGGGAAAGCATACAAATTCTCTGGAGCAAAACCACAAAATGTGAGACAATGCTCCATTAGGGTGCCACTCTGCCCTTCAGATCTGCATAAGCTTTTTCAGTCAGTGTTTTCCATCCTTGATTGCAGATTTGCAGCGAAGAGTTCAGATGCAAAACAGCATTTCATCCTTCTTAGTTTCAGTTCCTGGGGCAAATGGGGCTGGAATAATTCATGCAGAATGTTTGAGAAAAGGGTGCAAGTAAAGTCAAGTCTACACCTGAATTAAAGAGTGTACAGAATTAGTGAGTCCTGTAGAATCGTACATATATGTATAAGTGTGGTGAATGCTGAATGTATAGTTTCTTACCCTGTTGTGTATGACAGAGAAATAGTAAGAGGTTTCTGTATACAGCCCTCCCACTGAGATGTATTTTGCTAACAGCAAGGCTATAGCAGATTTGTGTTTCAAAAATTAAAAGCATAACTAGGCACATATCTAGGGTGTGAATCTGGATAGAAAGTCTTCGTAATTCACACCAAACCCACACTAGAGACCTGTACCTCAAAGCTCTGCAAAGGGTTTGGATCTAGATTTATACTGCATGAAAGCACATGAAACAAAGGCAGTCTAAGGGGTGGGAGAAACACCAGTGATTAAGTAGGTCCTAGACTCTAACAGGGCAGAATTATTATAGTGCTCCTTTGGGGTATTCCTACAAACTTCATTCCTGCAGCAATTATCACTGCACATATACTGTGTCCAGCACTCCAAGCAAATTGTACCTTGCAGTCCCTACATGTTCTCCACTGTCTTGTTCCCAGGAGATGTTTTAGTGAGTGATTTCATTAAAGGAGATCATGGGTGCTACTGGACTGTGATGACAAGCAGGTTACAAGGGTAGAATAGATAATACTGAATATGAGCTCTAGCAAATATTTTCAGGAAAATTCTCTGCCACAAACTGAACAGTAGCTCTCTTTTTCTACACTGAAGTGGCTTGCAGTCTTGATTTCCACTGTAACTTTCATCAAGCATACAGCCACAAGTGGACCAGAAGTACAGGGTGTATTTTCAAAAGCATTCACAGAAACCAGCTGGGTGTCGTGGTAAGCCTCTAAAAAGGTCAGATGAAGGATCTGATATTCCTGAATACATTCACTTGATGTTTATCACTACAGAAAGGAGTTTAAAGAAACAAAATAAAAAAAAATATTAAAAAACAAACAAACACAAAACCTCAAACAAACAAAAAACACAAACCAACAACTTGGAAATATAAACCAAGAGAAAAATCAAAAATAGATCAAGTTTTGGTCAGGCCTGTTATTTAAGATCTCAGAGAGCAAATGCCCATGTTTCTTAATGCCATAAGGAACAAACTCTATTGAAAAAAGTACTTTTTTAGTTTGAGGCCATGAAAAATCAGTACTGACATCCGTTTCTGTAGCTGAGTTAATGGTTCACATGTTTAAAACCAACAATACAGTGGAGGAAGTGAATGACTTGCAGTAACAAAGAACTGACATACAAAAGCTTATCTATTTCTTCCATCTGCAGTTATCAGGAGTAGATAAATAAATCTACCCTGGGAGATTGAAAAGTATGGAGCAAGCACAGGGCTAATGATTCCAGCTTTGGTCTATGCATGCTGAGGCTTCTGGCAGTGACATTCATGGAATATGATGAAATGTACTACATTGTGGTGAACAAATGCAGCACATGGGGAAGTGGGAACAATAGCCAAAGTCTGCACACAAATAACATAATGATTTAGAAATCCAGAAATTATGATGACGGTCAGGATACAAAAAATTCAAAGTCAAATTAGCAGACAAGCCATGTTTAAGAAGACGCCATAATTAACAATAGACAAAAATAACTACTATTAATAATTATTAACTGAGTGCATAATTAAGGAGAGTGGATTAGTCTATTTTTGGTCCTCTGAGTTCCACTATCTTTGCACAAAAAAATGGTTTAGAATAATTTCTGTTATGTCTACATATGCATAGTCTAAGCTATACATAGTCTAACAGAGTTTTGTTTTAACCATTTCATTTAAAAAATGGAAAAAGCATATTTAACACTCTGCATGTCAGTTGCTTTGTAGCCCTGGTATCATGCCACACATGGTTAAAGAGCCTCTCTTTGCATATGAAAAAAATGCATTTTCTAGAAAACTATATTAAGATTCACTGGATAACTAACTTACATTTCTTGTTGCTGACACTGGGATAAAACAGTGTTGAAGATTACTTCAACATAAGAAAGTGAATTTTGGAAGCTGTAATTTGGTAGCAGGGCTGGCCAGAAAACGTTTTTACACAAAAAATAGTTCTTGACATCTGTTTCAAAAAAACCTGCAACACTAGGTTTTCATGAAGAAGCTGTGGGTGGAGAAAGTAACCAAAGTAATGATGTATTTTAAGGATATATGCTGGCTGATATTTGAATTTTTCATGCTGGCTCTTATTCCTTGTATTTGATTAAAACATTTACTGGACCAGAGAGAGAATGAAACATTAATTAAGTGTCTTTGTTTGGGATCTAGGAAGCCACTGGAGCAGATAATGACAGAAAATACCTCGTTAAAAATATACTCATTTCTCCAATTAATAGCTTAGCACCAACTCCAGTCAAACAGAAACATGAAATTACCAACTGCGATAATTGAAAAATGACTTAAGTATCAATAGTAGAAAATCTGACCAGAAAAATTTAAGCCGAGATTGAAGATAATTGTGAGCAACAATGTCATGAAGAACAGCCCCACAATATTTATTATGTTTAATATTGTTCCATTCCTAATGTTATATATACACACATGGGCATTTGGTTATCTAAGTAAACTTCTCATTATTCAATTTGCATATATCCTATTATATTCCTGGAGTCTAACATTCAAGGAGTCTAACAATTCAAGCATGTAAATGCAATCAAAATCTCCATTTGGTTTTTAACAGAGACAGAGGGAGTTCTGTTAAGAATTTTAAACTGGCAAAACCTGTCTATCACATTATAATTGGCTCTAATTAATACTGCCAGAAACCTCAGCTATAAAAATCTTTACCAAACACTGAGTCACATTTAAACTGGTACAAAATCCTTCTCTTGCCCAAGAAAACATTAGAGAAAATCAGTTCCAATGTGTTCCTTAAAACTGAGAGCTGATTGCTGACTGAAAGACAAACATATCAGCATTGAAGAAGTCATTTTGTTGAAATGTACAATGATGTATCTTCCTAAATGGTCAAGATAGATGTGAAAATCAGTAAATTATATTATATATTGTTTAGCCCAAATAGAAGAGTTAAGCACCATCATTTTAAAGATGGAAAAGTGGGACATGAAGAACTGTGCCTATGGAATGAGCCTGTGTTGCAAGCTGTAAGACAGTTCAGCCAACCCTGAGGCATTTGAAAACAATGGTGGAAAAGAAAAATCATATAAAAAACTTCAGGCATCACACTGAGAAACTTTATTCAACCAGACACAGAGAGTGTCCCTGCCCAAACACAGTTTCAAAAGAAACTGGAAACTGCTGGAGGCTGGAGACACTCTTTGGTGGTAGAGGAACAGCTCTCTACATGAAACAAGGGGCACCGACACCTCTCAGCACTGTAGGCTATAGACACACTGTGGGATGAAATTTCTTGTCTCTAGTGGGAGAAGGCTTTGGTTTGAATAGATGAGATTGGTGCACCCTCACACCTACTGCCACTGGCCCTGATGCCCCTGCTGTCACTGGGATTTATTCTTTTGCCTACTGTAGACAAACTCACAGGGTAGGACATTCTCCTCTTGTTCCCTCTAAGTGATGCAAGGAAAGGGTATCTCAGACACAATCCCTTGAAAACGCAGTCACAATAAAGCTAAACTACGCCAAATAAAAAGAGAGTGTAAAAGAGTTCATTGCACAAACCAGGAAAAATGGGCAGGTACCACTGAAAAATCTCCTGTTTGCTGCATGGGTGGGGTTTTTTAGTAATATCTTTAATACCTTTTCTTTTGTAGCTTTTCCACATCCACTAATTGCAATGCTATATTCTATTCAAAGTATTCTTTTTGCATTACATAGGACTAGCACTGGCATATAATGAAATATACATGTATTACATACACACACAAACAAAAATTGTGAGGTCAAAACAATCAAAATGCCAGAAAATACTGGTTTGGGTCTTTGGAATAGGTGATGTATCTCCTGCCTACCTGTGCTCAGGTAGACACAGTTGCCATTACTGAGAGACCAAGTAATTAGTCAAAAGCAGTATCAAACCAATTGAGGGTCTGGCAGTGAAATTTAAAAATCAGCCGATTTTTTCAGGAAAAATTGGGCTGTGTCCAAAGAGTGTCTGACTTACACCCATTTGTCATGTTTAGAACATAGTGGGGTGGTGATGCCAGAGAAGCAAGATTCTTATTTGCCTTCTCCCAGAACAGGGTGCTGTACACTGGGAACCAGCTGTCCCATGAAGAAAAACATCCTACTACATGCCATGGCATCACTGGCATAATCCATAAAACCTTAGCAAAATACCTCTGGAGAACTTTTTCACTGTGCTGATGATGTACTTACTGAAGGAACAAACCCAGAAGGAAAACTAAGGACAACGGGTAGTCATTACCTTCTTCAGTTAAAATTCCCTTTTATACCGTTTGGCTTGTGATAGTCCAAAATCCCATTTCAGTTGATTCAAGATTAAAAATGGCCAATATTCCACTAAACTTGGAATACTTGGTAATGTATTACTCTATTTGACAGTATTACTTCTCTTGCAAACCATTTCTGTCTTTCACACTTTATTCAGTTCATGATATTTATCTTCCATGACAGAGTGAAAAAAAACTTGGATATAAAGCAGAAAATGGATTTCCTGTTAACTTCTGTTGCATTTATTGATTCTCTATGACTGGTCGTGTGGCAGTGATTTTTCATCCCTTTCAAAGACACAGGTAATAATGACAGAGTTCTTTCTGCCACAGTTATTTACAATCAAAAAAAAAAAAAAAAAAAAAAAAAAAGGAAATCATGGCATCCCTTATCTTGGGGATAAAAAGAGAGTTACCAAAAACCTGTCTGTACAGAAAAGAGGTAGGCATTACATACCCACGTATCACATACAAAAAGTGAGGGGTAAGTAGGCATGGCATAGGTTCTCTGGAGTAAGCCAGACATTTCTGCATTGTTAATACTTTGGTAAAACTGTCAGCTTTTCCTCAAAGTCACAGGGGAAAGAAATGCCTACTTTGCCTACTTTTACAACCAGAAAGTAAGTCTGCTGTTCGAAGTCACATGACTTTGGGGTCTTAGGGGTAAATAAAACGTCTGTAATATTTCAGTTTTAAGCTGTCTTTGTTTTAGCCAGGCAGATCTTCTGCCTCTGTTCAGGCTTTTCTCTGGCTCCTTTCACAGGAATCTATGTGTGACTGGGAATATTCAGTATTGTTAGATTATTTGATGTTTAAGGATAAGTTGTAGATACCAACTCTTCTTACAGTCCGTTTGACTTTGACATGGGTAATTCTCAATGGAGTCATTTCTCATGTGGGCTTGACAATTTCTCATAGTTCTGAGAAGCTGCTTTCATCTCTAGAATATCTGTTCTCATGAGCTGCTCTCATAGTCAGTGTGCCAGATGGTTACACTCAAGATCTTGCTCAGAGCAGAGCAAACAAACACAAAGGGTAGAGCTGGGAATGTATTGTTAGACCAATTAGTGTTTAATTGGCTGTTCATCGTAGCCCACTCCCTTGTCACATCTTCCAGACTAAATATTGAAAATAAAATGCTGCCCTCCCCCATCCCCATTACCCCTGAGAGGCTGTTTGTCCTACAGTGACTATGTAGGGGTGCCAGCCCCCAGCCCTGGGCACTCCCAGACTGAAGCCAACATAGGGAGGCCACAGGCATGTGGCCATCAAGCAAGAGGTGCCACAACTATTACCAGATAAAATCAACAAAAGTATAAAGAGGCAAATGCAGAGAGGGTACTGAGAGGTCAGTACAAAGCTGTGATGCTTTACAACTAAAGGGGAAAGCAGTATTTATGGGGCTACTTATGTATAGTGCCATCACGGTCAAGGAGGGTAGGTGAGGCAGAGTAGTAGAGATGGTAGTCTACATTTCCTGTAGAGGTTGTTGCCTCTATTACTACACAGAAACAAGCTGCTCAGAAGTGTGAATAACCTAAGTGCTACTTCTCAAAAAATACAATTTCAGACTTGGGTTTTTTAATGTCTAGTTGAGATTATGGCACACTGAAAGGGAGATCTGTGCTCTTTGCTAGTAAAAACAAATGCAAGAACAGAAGATGAAAAAGGCAAGGTAATAAAATGCAAAATCGTTGTGTTGAAAAACTACTATTTGTTGCAAATTATGAAAAGGGACTCCTTTTGTAGTGCTTTAAGGTCCTTTTTTTTCCTATAAGTATTTTAGCCAATGAATGAAAAGAGAATAATTTGAAATGGGCACGACACTAGCCTACACACCTTTCTTAAATCCTAGATATATCTGTACTTCTTAGATCAATACTGAATCAGATCCACTGAGGTGAAGAGATAGGATTTGCACCGTGGTGACTGCTCTTTTTTTCCATGTTCAGAAAATAGGCCAAAGTGCTCTTATGAGAATGCTCAAACAGCAGTGGAAACATGTATCATGAGGACGTAGGTTTGAAGAAAGATTAAAGGAAAGTCCAAGAAGGTGCAGAAGTAAAAACTTTCAAAGAAATTCCAATCTTAGCATATGCAAATCTTATTTTAGAAAATGTAGCAACATTTTTATTTTAGTGATTAGATATTTAGTGAAGTAGTGTCCTAAAGTTTTGAAAAGTAGTCATAATTTAAAAATGTCCTTCAGTAAAAATGACACAGTACTGGCCTATGAACTCTGGATGAAGAAAAAAAAACTTCTAAAAATGTTCATCTCCAAATCTGTGATATTTTAAATATTACTCTTTTTTTACTTTTTTAAAAAGTAATTGTTTAATTGTAGTAATTGTATAAAAAACAAGCTTTTTAAATATTGATAGCTACATATACAGTGTCAGAAAGTTAGTCATCATCATCGGAGCATGCAATTAAGATTACAAGATCAAACTTAATTGCAGCAGCGTCCTTGGTGCAAAGAAAAACAATGCCATTTTTGTAGTGGATTTAAAATTCCAAATATATTTACCTAAACTTCCTTGGGGCGGGGGGTAGAGAGAGGCACTTGGAGAAATAAATGAAAATTATAAACATAGGAAATATTAAGTAAGGTTTACTTAGAGACTGAATAGACTGGTTTCATTTCTTGGGTATTTAAAAGATAAGCATATTAGTATAGGTGAAGTAATTTAATAAATAATATGAGATTATGCTGGAAAAAGTAATTTCATAAGAAGTGATGTGCATCTGTGTGTGTTAATACAATATACTTAGGAGTTTGTATGTGTGAAGACATACTTAAAGGCCATCAACCTTGTAAATTAATTACAGTTAACAGAGAATCAGGGGCATGGAAATAATTAGTATAGCATGAATTAATTCATGAGCTCTGTATCAACCCTGAGGCTTTAAAACTAGAGCAGCCTGATGTAAGCAATCCCACTTGCAGGGTAAAAGTTAGATATAAATTACAGAGATGCAGTAAGAAGCTCATGCAAATTCTAATGGTTCACTATTATTCAACAGAGAACATGATGCTCAATTTAAGAGACCTAACTAGTGGTCCAAGTGGCTACTGAGAAAAGCTGACAAAACTGAAAACTTCAGCCTACCTTGACAGTAGACCTGCACAAATTCCAAGACTGAGTCCTTTGTTCCTAGACCTTTTTGTAGGAAAGCTGGCTTGTCAGTGATGTGCCACCTATATATTAAGCACAGGAATGAGGCTGTAGGTCCTACACAAGTGCTCAAAACTGGAAGCTCTTATGAAGAAGGCATGTGGCATTTTCTCAAGGTATTGGTTTTGTTTATTGCTAATGCAGTTCAGCTATGAGTCTTGAATTTTTGCTGAGAAAGCCCCTGAGTTGGGGCTGAACTTGGAAATTAGGATAAGCAGCCCTCTATCTAGCTGTCTGTCTTCTGGATCCCTGTAGGCATTCAGCAGGAACAAGATGCAAAAAAGGCTGTGAGCATGAACCCACAGAGTCCTTCTCCATTTCTGACTTAGAGCTCTACATGCCCAGTGGGACTATCCAAACATGATTCTTCTCCCACTTCCCTCAAGAGGCTGGGAAGAAGCCAGGATGGTTCTCAGATATTTTATTTGCCCTGTAGGAGAACAGTGCCCCAAAATACAACAATACAATTCATCAACTCCAGTATTCTTGGGCCTGCAAAATACTTGTAGTGTTTGACATTGAAAATGCCATCATGCATCAACATATGGAGCTTGTTAATAATAAGAAGGAAAGTAAAGTAAAAAAGGCATTATATTTTGCTGAGTTATAAAGAATATGCATTTTTCCATCCTAAGACACAGTGTGAATGTTATTTTGTAACCTGTTACTGAAATGTGTAACATACAGATTTTTGCTAAAGAACTTTAGATTTTCTAAGAGTTTAAAATTTATTCATAGTATTCAGATTCCACTTTTATGTTTTATGCAATCTATAATGCATTCCCATCACAATATTATTTAAAAGATTTAACTAAGAAAACTTACGGCTAACCCTCTCTGAAGTTTACTGAGATCTATTAACATATAGTTATAATTGCATTTTACCTGCAATTACCTTGAGGTTTCACTTTCAGTGTAATGGCTTAATCTGAGAGTAAGTTAAAAAAAAAAAAAAAACAACAACGCAAAAACCTCCACAAACAAACAAACAAACGAAAACCCAAACCAAAAACAAACGAAAAAATAACCAAACAAACACTGCTTTGATATTCCCTAATTCTCTCTCTTACATAGAGACTTTTAAAATTGAACTAATTAGTCAAAGCTGCTGATATAAATACATTTCAACACCTGGACTTTCATGATTTGTGTGGTTTGGTTTTTGGGGTTGTTTTTGGTTTGTTTGGTTTTTTTTTACCTCCTACTTGCTAGCTCTGGGAAATAGGAGCTAAATCACCAGTAAGCAGAGTCCATGTGTGTTTGATTTTGCAAGCCTGAATTTTTCTCTGTGTAGCCAGCTGAAAGTCTTCAAAATATTAGAGTGCAATATGGGTACATATCCTACCTATTTGGAAATTTTACCCATAAGAAAGGGAAAGAGCAAGTGGCACAGATCAGGATACATGATATCAAGAGGCATTAAGTAAGATCCCTTGGATACAGTTTTTAGCACCTGTCACATTGTGGGTCTGTGAAAGTGGATCTGTTTTCTGTTAGATCTGTTAATCATTGTAAATGGCTTTAGGCACAGTCACTAAAATAGAAATGTTAAGGTCCAGCCATTAAACTGATATGGAAACCTGTCAGCTTCATACTCAAAAAGAATTCTTGCAAGATCACAGACTTCACAGCAGTGATTTATGGATCTCTGTTGTATGATAACTTAAATAGACAGTAGGAATTGTCTGCTTGGGGTCTTGGAGTTCTGAGTTATGGCCTCAGTCCCTTGGGTCTCTACACAAGTGACTTGCTCTCATATTTTTAGTAAAAGTCACAAAACAGCATGCTGCAAAGACAACCAGACTAGGTTTGATTCACTGGTCTGTACGGAGCTCTGTCAAGTTCTGGGCCACATTATCATCTTTTTTTTTCTTTTTTTTGCCTATTTTTGCAATGATGTTATTGAGTTCCTTCCTTTTCTTACCTATTTAGGAGCTTGTTCTCATAGTCACATTACAAAATCTCTCATTTCACATGGGATTTCGCTGGCAAAGAACTTAATTTTTATGGTATATGCCACTAATCCACTAAATTAAATTTAGCAAGAGGAAATGCCAGGGTGGTTTGAATTCATCAAAACCTATGTTGCTATAGCACAGTCCTGCCCCTGCCACTACAGGTAGCCATATGATTCTCACACGTGTCCTGTCTGGCAGCAGTTTCAGTGCTCATATGAGTGGGGAGTGATCAAGAAACTAATTTATCTGAGCAGTAATTCTCTGGTTTTGTTTTGTGGGTTTTTGTCTGATTTTTTTTTTTTTTTTTAAACCATGACACTGATATATTTTTGTGATCAGATAGTCTGGCTGTCAGAAAGCAGATTAGTCAATCCCTCAAGCTATCAAAAACACCTCCCAGTAAAGAATAACATTTCACATGGAGTTTATTTAATGGAAAATTAACCATATGCTGCGAGTAAGCTTCTCATTGATTAACCTCCATGGAGAAAGTCATGCCTGCAGTACTTACTGTTAACATTGGCTGTGTTTGAGCTCAACAATAATACTTCTTCAAGTCAATGACAACCTAGATATTAGAAATAACTAAGGATTATTAATGAAGCTGTTTCAGATCAGAAATCTGTTTCAGGTGATAGAGGGCCATAGTGATGCTACTTGTCAGGTGTATACAAAGAAAGTTTGGAAAAAGTGATTGCCTAGTAGATATGTGAGGGATCTTTAGCAGATCAGTGCTGGAAAACAGGTTGCTAGCCTCAAAACACCATACTGTAGTCTTCAAAAGGTTGAAAAATAGTTAACTTTCTAGGCTATGGATAGCTTTACTTAAAGGTTATTCAAAACTAAAAGAAAATTTATTCTCTTCTCATTTTACTTTAACAATGAAATCCAAGAAGATTTCAATTTTTCCTGAACGAAGAAACTGTATTACATGTAACTTCTTCCTGTTATCAATTTCTTGCCAAGAACTGGGCTGAGAGAGGTAACACACATCCTTTAGGACTATGGTATTTCTAGAGTCACTTTGATTCAAAAGAATTATATCAAACAATTACAACAGAAACAGAATATGTTCATAGCTTCTGTTCTGCCACCAGGAAGTTGAACTTGACCTCTGAGTGTTCCTGCTTCAGTGTTACTGTCTGAAAAAATAAACATGCATTGAGTTCTCAATGTTTTGGGCCAAAGACATCTGACAGATGTTAAGATAAAAGGGTCAAGCCAAAAAAAAGAGATGTCACACAGTCCTGTATTAACTGTACATCATTAAGTTTGTGGAGTTCAATATTGGTGATATCATGGCTGTCTGTTTACACACTGCTGTTCTGCAACAGCACACAAAAGAGCTTACAAGGTATACAAATGTATTTATATGAGTATTTACACTCCTGCTGCCTCAGATTCACAAAACAGGTTAGTTCACTGAAACCTTTGAAGAAATGAAATAGCCTTGCAGTTTGGTTGGTATGGAACATCTGGGAAATAGCCTTGATGATGGTCACAGAGCACTTCCAACTCAGTCTTATTGGTAGAACATACACAAAGGATGGCATAATAAGAGGTGCAAAGTTAATTCACACACACAAAGCAGAAATTAAATGTTCTTGTTAAGAGAGCATTTCATTTAATTTGTCATGAGTGCATGCTATTTCTTAGGGATTAAAAAAGTTGACTTGAACTCTTTACCTAGCAAGAATGAGGATCATACTTCTTACTCAGAACTTCCTAAAATGGATTCAGATTAATGTCTTACTACAGCAAATAAAAACTGAGTCAGAAATTCGGATGTTAGCCTGAATAAAAAGGATGGCCATGAACCTGAGAAGGCATCAAATCTTGTCTGCCTTGAACATAAGAAACAAAAATAGGATGAGAAGAAATATCCCACGGTGAGCCAGTAGTCACAGGCCACACCCTATGGGACAATGCTGCACCAGAAACTGGCAGCACAACTGCAAAGAGCTATGCACTTTTTGGTGCTAGAATGTAAAAGCAAATTAGAGTAACCAGAGTATGGGCACCCTGTTTTGGAAGTCAGAAAGTTTACTAGCATAGGACTTTTTTTTGGTTTACAGCTCTAGGAACAGCCAAACTTTTGTCTCTCAGCTGATTACTGCTTTACTTTTTGCCTCTCTAATTGTATCCTCCATGCCTCCTCTTCCAAGGTATTTTCAGTGCCTAAACCTCTATTCCTAAATTCCACTGATTTTAGCCAGAACTGGACATCTATGTACTTTGCAGAGAAAAGAATAAGAAATTGATGCTTATGCTAGTTGAGCAAGAGGTCAGCTGGACTATGTGCAGAAGAAACTGAGCAGAAGAAGGCTTGGGGTAAGACTTGATATACTTCAAGGTTCAGAAGTCCAGTGAGGAGGTCTAAAGAAGTCTACAGACTACGAAACAAATACAAGGGGTTTTCCATGTTTCTTTTTCTGGCTTACACAAGTGGAACAGTTTTAGGAGTACAGACAGAGGGACCTCCAAGACCTCTCTCTCAGCATGCCTATAGAACAACTGCTAAAGAATTACCGTAGGAAATGGTGGATAGAGAACCAAATCTGGGCTTCCAAACAAATATATAGTTTATTAGTTTGGGTTTCAAACACCAGGCAATTGCTCTAACGAGCACACTTCCATCTTCCTTCTTCCATCTTTGTTCTATGAGAGCTGAATTTGAAGGCAAGTGCTTGGGGCGAAATCTATGATCCCTCCTGGATCAGGTCATCCAGAGAAGAATACCACTGGGCTCCTGGTGACTTTGTGTGCTAAAACAGTGCAAGACTGATGCTGGAACTTACTGATACTGAATCTATCCATTGGCAAAAAAATATGTCTATTGATTTTCGCTAGTGGACTGTCATATCTCCAGAGCACAGGATGTGGGCTTGAGATGGTTTTCTTGAAGCTGAGAGTTTAGAATGGCAGGTAGACCATTTTACCATTCTTTTATGTAACTGTACCCTGCTGCATGTCTCCTTCACAAAGGAGGGGGTTTTATACATGTCTGTATAAAACACAGGCATGAAACACAGTTCTTCCATTAAGAGCTCTAGAAAGTCTAAAAATTGCTATTTTCCAAATGATTATTACATTTTTGTTATAATTTATGGCACACAGAGGAAAGCCATTGGTTCATGTTGTGCCCTATGACAGAAGTAATACCCACGTTTTCTAAGCAAGGCTCATTAATAACTGTATAGCCACTAAACAATGCTGGATTGTTCATTTCTCTAAGTCTTCCAAAAATTCTATGAAGACATAGCTGAAACTCTTTGACTTAATCCTTAAATACAGCAGTCCCTAAAAATACAGCTGCATAGCCTTTGAAGACTGTGAAGAAAAAGCTTAGGTTTTAAGGTCTCTTGTGATCTTAAGATTTATGAAAACCTGCATTTTCAAAAAGTAGTAATGTTGACCCTACACAAAATAGGAAAATTTCTTTAAAGCTATAATTCAAAATTCCTTGAGAACTTCTAAGGAAAAGTAAGTGATTTCAGACTCTAATTGTTTTATATCAGTTGGGGTAAAATTATAAGAATTTGATTCAATTTTATATAAAATCAGTCTCCACTGCAGAATATCATAGGGTCATAGAATGTTTTGGGTTGGAAGGGACTTTAAAAAGACAACCCCTCTGCTATAAGCAAGGACATCAACTATATCAGGTTGCTCAGATCGCTGTCCAACCTGACCTTGAATGTTTTGGAGTGGGGAATCTACCACTTCTCTGGGAAACCTCTTCCAGTGTTTCATCATTTTCATAATAAAAAAGTTTTTTCCTTATATGCAGTCTGAATCGACCCTCTTCCAGTTTAAAACCATTATCCCCTGTTCTATCACTACAGGTCCTATTAAAAAGACTGTCCCCATCTTATAAGACCCCTCTAATCATTGAAGAGGTGAAATAAGGTCTCCCTGGGATATATGCTTTGCCTTTCTTCTCTTAGCCAATACAGTATGAAGAGTTATAGAAATCTTCAGTGTCACATTGGTTAAATATTGCAGGTACATGCACCTGCGGCCCAACAGTTGGCAAAACCCATTAAATTAGTGCAACCTGTTCTGCAAGGGTGCTACTCTGAAAACTCCAATTGGTCTAGAAAGATTTTTGTTGTGTAATGCAACAGCTGACAACTGTTTGCCATGGGTGCACAACAGACTCCTCTTAACAGACTGGAAACAGTCATGCCCTAATCCTCCTACTCGTGCTACCAGGAATCACCATGGTTACGGGAACGGAGTTCCACCAGTCCCTGCCCTGCCTGTCCACATAAAAAGAAACCGAACATTAATCATATAAAGGCCTACGTCCGTTCATAGGACTGGACTGCCATTTTCACAGGATCATAGAATCATTTGGATTGTCAAGTGGTGAAACATGGAAGCAATCCCTGCATTGTGATGGGATGTCCTCCTGCATGGATTCAAATATATTACATTTTTCTGTCATGTTTTGAAATTTTAATGGCATCATCTTTGAATCTTTTGGAGAAAAAAAATATTTCATTTTCCTCCTCTCTATTCAGTATGTTCCTACTTTCTAATCAGCCTGAGATTATTTCCTCTGATCCGCTTCCTCACTCATGCAGCTGAGTCTTGTTTGCCTGCTTACTTCTGCAGCTGCAAATATCAAAGAGAAGTTTTTTCCACTGTAAAGCACAGCTATGGGAAGATGGGAGAGGCACATGCTACTTCTTTATTCTAGTGACTCCTGCACAAATGGTAGCAGTGCAATACCTGTTCTCAGCATTAAGGAAACTGGATACATTTATGTTTTTGCTCAAATCCACCAACTGTCAAATTCACAGGACTAGAAAGTAACTTAATATGGATTAAGTTTTTGAGGCAGGAATAATTAATTGCATAAATATAGAATGGGAAATGGTCACTGAAGTAAACTATAACAAAGAACACTCAGGATGGAAAAAAATCTTGGGATGATCATGATAGTGAAGTAATTGGGATAGTACAAGAACAGCTCCATCATTTGAAGCTGGAGGACAGGTCTCTCTTGAGAACAGGTTAGGGAAACAGCCTTTGGGAATGACTCAACTTGAGCTGCTGGGCTGCTATGAGGATCAGGGTGGACTAGAAGACCTCTTGAGATTCCTTCTAGTTCTGTGATCCTATACTTTCTTAGAATTTATTAACTAATAAAATCATTACTGTTGCTGACTTGACCTTGGAGGTCTCCTTCTACATTTGATTGTTCACGCATGGTCTGGTCACATACATTTGTGTAGCAATTATAAGTAATTGTACCTGCCTGAAGGGAAGACTGATTGTAGCTTGAGTGGATGTCAACGGACTGGCTTAGACTCCAGCCTGCTCTCCTGCCCCCCAAAGATCTCTATTTTGATATGCTATAATGTGTTTTATAAAAATCCATTACTCTCATTCTCTACACCAGTAGTTTCACCTCAGTCACCACCTTGGTGTGTTACAACAAAATTCAAAAGAAAGGATTAAGCAGATAGTTTAAATATGTGTTTCATTCCCTAACTAAAATGCATGGGGTCTCCCAAAAACAGATCTTAATCAGCCTTGAAGCAAATTTAATCCAAGCCTGAAGCAAGCCTGCTGGCTGCAAAAGCTGTAACAGGTTGCCTTTATTACCCTTAGCTGTAAGCATCAAGGCTGTTCTCTGTGAGTGCAGTCAGCCTCCTTGCATACTGGGTTTTTTTCTGCTTGGCTTTTCATCTTGTAAAGATGAACAGCAAATTTCAGCTGCCATTCCTGTTCAGAAATTGCTTTTTGTGTGGCTGATTCATGCTATAATCTGTCATGGGCTACCTGTAACCTCAAACCTCATTTTGGAGCACTCAGTTGCTCCTTCTCAGAAGGTGATGATAGGTACGTGGTGGTTGTACTTGGCAGGAGGTGCTCTAATGGTTTTAGAGGGTTAAGTGACCATAATTTTTATTATTTGCTCATAAACCCTTTCAAAATTTATGAATCTTGAAAGACAAATTCAACAGTTAAAGCAAAATGAAGAGTGCCCAGAGGGATATTCACTTTGAAAATAGAATATCTGTTTTGTCTTGTTACCTTCCATGCATGAGGAAGGGCAGTCTTTTATAATTTTTGGCTGTGATTGTTCTAAAGTGTGGCACTAATTCAAACAATACAATTACACAAAAGATGACATAGACAATTCTATTTTTGTTTGAGACCATTCTTGCACTCTTTCTGAAAATAACTGCTCAGTTAAAAAAAAGAATAAATCCCTCTATAATATTTTTAAAATTGAAGCCTACTTCATACCCTCTCCTGTGTATCTTATGTAATCTATCTCCTGTAGTCTGACTGCCCTTCACTTTTATTTTGGCTAGCACACTTTATTTCTAACTCTTTTAAACAGATTGTTTGTGTCATGAGTACAAATATGCAAAGTGATTACTGAAAAAGAAATATTACTGGAAAATGGAAACAAGTAATGTCTTTTTACTTCATGGAAAATTTATGTACAATAATTCACCTTTCAGAGTAGACTAAGACACATGCTGAACATATTGAAACATTTATCTAAACCTCAGAAGGTAGACCAAAGTAGACCAAACTTTTACAGTAGACATATTTAATTCTTTTTAGAAGTCTACCATAGAAGGATTTGTAAGAATTGGCAAACGAAGGACCAAATCTTAAAAAGATAAAGCATCAGACTTAAATTCAATCAAGCAGGGCATATTTGAAATGAAGCATAAATAGCATCTATCTATGGCCAAAATTGCAATCCTAAAATTTTTGTTTATTTCCTTTCTTCTATTACAAATATATAAATTCTGTAACTGCTTGTGATTGGTTTTCCTTTAGTATTTTCCAGTTCTCTATATTTTTGTTTCTTGGCACATCTAGAAATGCTTCAGCATTAACAGGACTGAGCAGTTCAGAATGTAGCTAACACAAAAGACTAAATAACATTCCTCTAAATTTCTGAGGACTTGCTGAAGTAGAAGCAGTCTGTGATCTGTTAATGTGCAAGAGAGGGTTTCTCACAGAGGATTTTTTTCTCGTAAGTACAGGAGGAAAAAAAAACCTCTCCCTTTATCCTTTTTTAATATATTTTATTTTATTTTTAAGTTTTTAGAGTGGGTGTGGGAGGCCCAAGTCCATTTCCTTCCTGTACATAGCATGGTGTTGAAAGGAGTCTACTGCTCATTGCATGCCCCCCAAAAGATGCCTGAAGTGTGAGCCAGAGCAGACTGGAAAACAACCCTTGCTGAAACTATTCTGTTTTGCAGAAACATTCAAAATTTCTTGGCCAAAATCATGAAATCTCTAAGCTTCAGTACTCACTGGAGAAGAGGACCTGGTTTCTAGTCTGTGTTCCAATGGCAGGATTTTATACTGTGAAAAGTTTACATAAGTTACCTTTATTGAGAGGACTACAACTGACTCCTTTCTTTTCCCAGTGAGTTTCCTAAATATATAACACAAGAGATTCCTGTCCTCTCTGGGTCAGTAGGAGTTCAGTGAGGACAAGTTCATGGTGGACTAGTGCCAATAGAAAGGGAGTACAACTCTCTTGACCAACATCGCCTGCTCATTCACACAACAGAGATACAATAAATCCTAGAGAGAAATATGAGTGTGAGATAGCAGGGAGGAAGGAAACCTGTTTAGCTTTCCCATATGTGAACTACTGAACTTGCGTATAAAGGAGAGAGGGTAGGCAAGAGTGGTCAGGACTGTAATAGCTTGTCATCCTCTGACAAACTCTTACGAATGCATGTCTGTCATCTAGGACATACCCAGGATATACCTATTTATGATCACTAGTAGAAAAAATGCTGATATGACACAGAGATCAAAATCATGTGGAAAGTTGTTCTGCATCAAATTTTTGAAGAAGCATGAGAGTGCAATGTGCAATGTTTCCACAGAAGTTCAATACTAATAGCTGTCTGGACTAAAAGGCTATTAAGCAGGGACACATAGGCAAACAGCCCTGTAGTTACCAGCACTCTGCAGTGCGCTGTTCAATATAATCAAGCCATCTCAGGGCTGAACATCACAAATGTGCCACTCAGATTTAGGTTTAAAGGGGCAGATGCAATTTACAACAAGCAGCCTATTCTTAATGACTTTAAATGTTTACTAAGGTGCCAAAGGCAACTTTATCCAGGTCCCAGCATCTTGAATTGGGAATGCTAACCAAAAGGGGAGGCTAGAAACACACGAAAATATGATGTTCTGGCTCCAGTTCTGGCTCAGTTGCTGTTTAAAAATTAACAGCAACCAGAACTTTTTCCTTCACATAAATCTTTCAATTATTGTTTTCAATGGGTGAAAAATCCCTAGGATCATTTCAGTAAACCTAGGTTAGAGAGGGATATTCCATGTGAATTTATGCTGGCAGACCCACAGAGGGAATAACTTTTGGGAAGAAGCAGTGCTAACCTGCTGATACAAAACTTTTCACTCATCATGCTGAGGCCAGAAGATTATACCTGATAGTAACTGGCACAGTGGCTAAGGAGCTCCAAGGACTGGGAGAGTGCAAGTGTCATGCCAACATGGAATGCGCAGAAAATCAACCAGCTAACTGATGCAACAGTTGGCTAGTTACATTATAATAATCCCAGAAGGAAAACAAACAAACAAACAAAACTATGGAATACAACAGCAGAGGAATTGAAGAATAGCAATATCATTAATGCTGATAAGGAGGCTATGAAGGAAGGTGAATATTACCAGACATCTGATTTATTCTTTAACACAACAAGTGCAACTGTTAATCTTTAGAAAGATGATTTTCAAACACAGTAAGTGATCCAGTTTGGGGTGGTTGTTCAAAGAAACAGATCCTCAAGAAAGTAATGGCTTCACCATTTCTGAAAATTCAGCTATTGTGATCTCTATTCTCTAAGAATTTGCATTCAGATAACTCCTCTAATTGTTTTAATGGCAGTTTCTCAACAAAAGTTTTTCTTCATTTTATTGTCTGCTATTTGACTTCCTTTTTTTTTTTCCCCCGCAGCAACCTAAATATCATACTAGCATGTTAGCCTTTCAGCTATTGTAGTATGTCAAGCATATGGGTATAAGATTAGAAAAAAGCTGACATTTTGCTAGCCTATTTGTCAGGTGATGACCCAACATTTATATTTAATTTTAAATTATTCTCCACTTATCACTTCCCACTGTTTTTACTTTTCCTTATTCCAGTTTTCTTTTTTTATGGTCTGTATTTTCTTGTTTCTTTGTGCTCAGTTTTGGGGTTGTTTTTTTTCTCCTTTCCACTTGCTCTCCTTTCACCCTTCTTTCTGCTCTGTTGTACCTCATTTTTCAGTCAGGCAGCTTCCATTAGTATAATATAGTGCAAAAAATTTGCAACTGGTTTGGAATTTTATGAATATTTCAGTGTTACATCCAAACTTTGAAATATATTATTGGAGAAGAATAAGACAGACTAATGCTGTAGAAACTGAAATTGTAGATCAGCATGAACTCATAATTATCAGTTGCAAACAGATAAAATAAGACAGATAGGAAGAGTTCAAACAGAAACTTTTTTAATGTCTTATATAACTGCTGAATTTTCCAGTGCTTGCACAAGAATTACACCTCACAGTGACTAGGAAAAACCCAGTGGCACCACTGGGATGTAAGGGCAATTATAAAAATTGGGACTAGTGCAAAGGGATGATTTTCATGTAATCCAAATTGCATAACACTAAAATGCTTTTGTTTTGCTCAAAGATCATGTCAGTGTTGTTGTCTACATGAATTTTAAAAGCTCGTGTCTCATAAAGTGGAGAGCACTGGAGAGCACACCGAAGTAACAATTCATTGTTTCATTTTATGGTCCAGGTAATAAGGAGTAGTTTTTCTTGGCTCTTTTTATTACATGCAAATCAGTGTTAACAATTCTGGAACCGGTGGAGAAGAAGGGAGGGAGCTTCAGCTTGAGGGCAGTTCCATGGCAAGGAGTGGGGACTCCTGTAGAATCTTGTTGGTTTCTTCAGTTCAGCTTCCATCAGTGAGCTGGGCACAAATACAGTCATCTGAACTCCCAGAAAAGGGGAAGCCTGCTCTGAGCCCTGACACTATTTATTGAAAATTAAGACATATTTATAGGCAGATATGAAGGATGCCCTCAATTTGTACAGCCCAGCAAAGTAAGCCTAAGAAAGGATAAGTCTGTGTATTTGGGAGCTAAGGGGCAGCATTTATGTAGTGACTGAATTTTCATTGAACTACAGACTCTACTAGCTGTGAACTGAAACTGAAAATGTAGGGCTAACAATGCTGACATTTTCAATAGAAACATTTCTCTTCAATAGAACAGAATTTGCAAGCCTGTAAAGGGTCTCCTTATAAATATGAGTTGTTAAGGACTTTAGGAGTGATTCCATTCAGCAGTCACTTACAAGAGAACATTTGTATTGATTTCCACAGGAGAGATTTCAGGAGCAGATCACCAAGATGTGCAACCTGTACAGTTTAAAAACATCATTTATGTCAATGGTGCAGTTGTCATATATGATCCTACACTACAAAAAAATGGTGGTTTATCAATGTGGGAAACCAGTGAAAAATATATCATCAGTTAGGAAAACACACTGACTTCGGGCATGTGACTCCCATGAATTATCATTTGCATCTACTAGTTGAACAAAATCTTATTTTGTTAAGATTTAGTCCTTTCATCTGAAATCTCTGATTAGACCAATTATCTATCAAAGGTGAGTAGTCTCAAAATTTGCATAGGTTGCTGGATACTGAGAGTAAGCACACGGAAATGCACTGTGAAACAAACCCAGCCAGAGCCTTTCAGTAAAAATAAGCACCAAAAAATTAAAATGCAAGAACTTGGGAATTTGCCACATGTGCTAGCTGACATTACTGTTTCCCAAGGAAACTCCTGGCTGAAATAAGTAGGATCTATTCCCTCATAACTAGTTGCATCATCACTGTGAATCTTTTTTCATTTTTCCTGTTGCTTCTGGGAGATGTAGCATGAAGAGCAAAACAGTGAGCCCCAGCAATGAAAAAGGGGTTAAGAACTTGTAGGAAAACAGAGAACAAAAAGGTTAGGGGCTGCTTTGCAGTTGACATAAAATGTAGAGGGGGAGAGGATAAAGAAAAATGCAGAAGAAGAGCCAATGAGCAAGAGGAAAGTGCTTTCTTTCCTGTTTTCCATTAATCTGGCTCACTGGAAGTGCCCTAAGCTAAGCTACATGCATGTGAAGTGTTTCACAAACAAGGAGTCAGTATCTCATCCTTGACACAAAGATGTTCAAAAGCACAGTCAGACATTGTCAACAGAGTGATAATATCTAACCATTGAGATGTCTGCCTAAATTTCAAGTTGGGAAGTGAAAGTAATTTTGATATATGAATTTTATGTGCAAGGGAATGATAATTTTGCTAATTCGGCATAACTGAGGAACCACATTAAGAGCTAGTGTGATAAAACAAGCAGCTAGAGAATCTTCTGAAGTAGATAGTTTACTTCAGCAGACGGTTATTGTTTGGTTATGTTGATTCAGAAAAATCACAGAAAGACTTGGGCTGGAAATGGCCTCCAGAGGCCATCCAGTCTGACCCTGTCATCAAGCAGGTTGACCTCCAAAGCTAAATCAGGTTGTTTGGACCCTTGCCCTGCTCAATCTTGAAAACCTCCAAGGGCAGAAATTCCACCAGCTCTCTGGTCAAAATTTCCAGTGCTTAAACACTTTCATGATAACATTTTTCCTCCTTCTTTTTCATTCCTACTCTACATTGTCTTTCTACACCTATATGAACATTCCTGTCTTCTCTGTCCTGACAGAGGTTTCTGCCATCCACTATGCTAAATACAGATACAACAATGCATATAAGCAAATGCTGAGGAAATTAAAACTGTAGGAGAAAGCAGCTAGAGGATATCTCTGCTCTTGTGAGACCCCACATGTAGCACTGCAACCAGCTCTCAGGCCCCCAGCATAAGGACATGAAACTGTTAGAGCAAGTCCAGGGGAGTGCCATGAAGATGATCAGAGGGCTGGAGCATCTCTCCTATGAGCACAGGCTGAGAGAGTTTGTGTTGTTCAGTCTGGAGAAAAGAAGGCTTTGGGGAGACCTTATGGCAGCCTTCCAGCACCAGAAGGGCACCTAAAAGAAAGCTGTAGAGGGACTTTTTACAGAGGCATGCAGTATTAGGACAAGCGAGAATAGATTCAAACTGAAAGAGAATAGGTTTAAATTAGTAATTAGGAAGAAATTCTTGATGATTCTTGTGGGTCCCTTCCAAACCAGCATATTTTGTGATTCTGTGGTTTGTGATTCTGAAATAAGGCCCAGAGAAGTCATGTATGCCCCGCCCCTGGAAGTGTTCAAGGCCAGGTTTGATGAGGCTTTGATCAATGTGGTCTAGTGGAAGGTGGCCCTGACCCTGGCAGGGGGTGGTTGAAAGTAGATGGTCTTTGGGGACCCTTCCCAACCAAACCATTCTTTAATTCTACGATATCTTCTCATCAGCTATTGCTTTTGCAAGTCCTAAAATAGAAGTCTTTCTTCTCCATGCATAAGGATTTTGTAGTCCGTGTAAAGTGTTTGCTTAAATAAAAGTATCATTGAAAGGATTAAGAACAGCTGAGCTGAATTGCAAAAATCCCCACATAGGACCAGGAAAGTACTAGGCATATTTATAGCAATGCATGCATTTTAACATTTAAAGAATGACAAAATTATTATTTCTCTACCATTTCAATATGACAAAAGTGCTTTCTTTACAAGAAGACAGAAGTTACTCAGTATGAAAGCTTTGTGATGAGAAACAACCTTCTAATATTGTAGGTGGCATAGCCAAAATAATTCAGAGAGGCAGAAGGAGATATTCTGTTTCCTACCTTTATCTAAAACTTGAAAATTTTATAATCTGAAATAACTGCCTGTTTGTTACCCATCTATGGCTTATGAAGGGACAACTGGAAGAATTAGTTCACACATATCAAATAGAAAAAGTGGGTGAACTTTTAAACATATTTAGCTTATCCACAGTGTGGAGTGCCTTCTTTTTTGCTGCACTATGTTTTTCTCCTTCCCTTTCACCCAAAATCTGCTGTCCCCTTTTTTATTTGCTATCCAAATAAACAAAAAAATTGCTTGACATAGTATAGTAATATTCTTGTGGACTTGCAGGTTTGTTTGCCTGCAAAACCACAGCAGACCCACACAGAGACAAGATCCTGAACATGCACTTCCTTTGCAGCAGGAAAAGGAAAACAGATGAGTGTCTTGGCATGCTGACAAACCAGCATAGTTGAAGTCTGGAAAGTGTAGGAATAGCCACTCAGAGAGATGCTTGCTCTAAGTGGCCAGCCAGCTAAGAATCACACTTCCCAGCTGATGTTGAGCCAAACAGGATAAATTATCTGTCACCCTAAGGTATTGCTTACTGAGCTATATTCTGCACATGGGTCCTAAATCACGCAGAAATTATTCCATCAGCAGTCTGGCATAGCTGAAATCACAGCACTATCCTGACTTTCTTCTTTTTAGAAATGGAACATTTCCTTTTGTAAGACTATTGGTTTTATTTATTCTTTTTCAGACAAATATAAAAGGAAAGTTTATCCACAGTTGGAGGAAGACTGATGCAATAAAAATGGTACTGAGGGATTAGCATAAGGGTGTCTGTATGTTAATCACTGCAGTGATTGTCAGTCTTGCAGACAAATGTGGACTGTATTTTCACAGGAATATTTCTCTAAGGATTTCCTATTGTCACTGGCATAATAATACACTACAGCTTCTTACAAACAGCATATGGCCAAAGTGAAAGGAGCATTACTTTTAATGAACACCTAGTCTTCCTTTATTTACTAGGTTGAAAAATCTGGTATTGGCATCTTCTAGAGGAGGGAATACTTTCAGAAACAAAACTGTTCCCAAACTAGTTTAGCATGCACAGGTAAGTTGTTTTGCCATTACTCCCAGTGCATTGCAACTACTTTCCTTCTTATTCGGAAGACTCTTGCACCCCCACCAGATCAAAATGAACTCAGGGTAAGATCCTGCAAGGTCATGTGTATTTGCAACTGACTGAGCCAGGTCCACTAAAACCCTCTTGGCTACCACAACTGACTGTGTTTGGAATCCCTTATTACAGCATACTTTGGAGTTACATCATATATAAAACCAAGAAGCAGGTGGTGACTTAATTCAGTGTCTGCTCAAGAATATATGCAGATTTGTTTTAGATCAGAATGGATGGATCTGAAAATCCAGGAAGAAATGTGCATAAGAAGAGAACAAAAAAAGGAATGGCAAAATGGAGCAGAATATTTTATTTTTATTTATCAATAACATTTTTAGTTGGTTGTTTGAAGAATTTTAGAAGGCTTTTCAGATGATTCATGAATGCAGGGCCATGAGTGCACTAAGAGGCCTAAATTGCTTTGACCAACCTCACTTGGGATCTCTACCCACACAAGCTCTGCAGAGTGGTCCCGAAATTCCATTTAAGCTCAGACCCAATCTTTCAGCCCTAGAATGAGCTATGTTGCTTTTGTAGGTAAAAAGCATAATTTAAATGGCTAATGTTTACAGACTGGAGATACTTCGTTGTGGATTACTAGCTGAAACTGAACTTTTGAATTTTCAGACAGGAACTTGCTAGCAGCAACATATACAGATTGCTTGTAAATTTTGGTAAAAAATAAACCAAAGTAGCAGATTCTGAATCCTCTGAATAATGAAGTGACATGCAACAAAACCACCTGTGCATAGGCTACATAAGTTCTGGTGGATGCAGCTCTGCAAGGCAAGCCAGCAAATGTGTAGTCATAAAACAGAGTAAGAGTCTATCCTCTTTTCTTGTTTGTTTGTTTTTTCTTAAATAAACCCTGGATCTGCTATAGCTGTTGCTTACTCTACTTTGTCTATGATACCTCTAGCTGTAAGTATCTTATTCTCTGTTTCTGGCACAGTCTCTGGATGGATTTCATACCTATTTAACTTGTTTTCAGCCCTGCCTCCTTTTCTTTCTTCATCTCCATTTGCATCTCCTCCTCTTCCTAACTGCAGTCCCTGACAGGACAAAGAACCTGATGAATCACTCTGTTTTGGTGGCACCCTGCTATGACCCACCCTACTCAGATGTGGGGGACTGTTGGGGAGAGCAGTATCCCTACCTGCAGTACCACCACCCTGTGCTATTGCTGGTCCTCCCTCGTGGGGCAATCCTGCCTTTTCCTGATGGTACCTCAGAGCAACTAACCTGCCTACACCTCTGGAGACAATGAATGTTGACTAAACTTGCTGTGCTCCTAGAAATCATATTTCGGAGAATTGACTTTTTTTAAGCTTTGCTCTGGGAAAGGCTTGGGATACAACTACTGAATTTAAGAAGAAGTTAAAGGGAAAAATACAAAAATAGAGATGAAAACCAAGTGGAATGAAATGAGGTACTTGGATTTTCAGAGCAGAGTGGAACATTGAGAGCTGCCTTCTTGGTGCCCAAGGGAATGAACAATTCTTTGCTGTGATGTGCCAGAATAGCAGGGGCTAGGAGAAAGCAAAAAAAGACTGCAAAATTTTGACAATAGAGTAATAGAAATGCAACAATATGTTGAATGTCAAAGTACAGCAGTTTCCCATCATTTACTGGTGAACTAACAGCAAAACCCTCAGCTTTAACTAGCTGTGAGACGGGGAGAAAAGAAAGTCTGTGATGAGTTGAACTGTGAACCATCAGCTTGAAGAAGTTATAGAAGAGGCAAGTAAAAAGCCAAGATGCATCAGGCAAACTATTTCTACTTTTCCACTTCAAATGCTATTACATATAAGCCCATTTACAATATTGCTGTAATTCTGGCCACCCACTTCAAATTCATCTATTTTGAGTCAGATGATAGATTTAGCAACATAAGAGGATCTCCTTTCTGTTCTATTTCTTGGATAATACAGTGATTTAATTGGTTTAAACCTAACGAGATACAAGATGAAACAAAATTAAAATATAATGGTAATAAACAAAAAGGAGAAGCTCCTTGTGCCAGAACTTGATTATGTTGGTGCAAGATCACTTGAACATCAAATGGCAATCAGTGGGTTAAGTCCAATAGGAAGAAGACCTTGTTATAATATAAAACAAATGGATCAGCACAAGAAGACTAAAGGAAATTCAAAGGACATTCAAAGAACATTTTGAGGAAACACATTCCTCAGTGTATCATATGCTTTTTTCCTATTCTCACAGTTCATTTTTAATATGCATCAATTATTTTAATTCAATGATCTGGTTTTTTTAGCTCAATATATCTTTACTTTTTCCAATATAATGCAGCAAATATTCTTTTCCTTGCTGTATCAGTGAGAAACTGATATCATAGAGACAATCCATTTTAAAACTGAGAGAATAATATTGATTTAGAGTATTAATCCACTTCATAATAAAGGATCTGAAACATTATTTTTCATTCTACCAGATTTCTCAGACAATATGCCTCAGGAACACAAGCCATAGCCAAACCTTTGGTGAACAGAAGGACCTCTCCATCACCTCCATCTTTATTACGAAAAAAAAAAGCTTCCAACACATCAAAACATTTTATTATTCTACTGCAGACTGTGGAAAAAATCAACTGAAATGAAACAATTTTAAATCTCTAGGTATTTGAGAATGATAAAAGAAAACACCTTCTGAAACTTCGATAACCATTAGGCAAGGAGCACAATTGATTGAACAATTTTAATTTTCTGTTTAACATCTCAATAAACATTCTATCTGATGGGACAGGGTGCACATTTAACAAGCCTGCAGATGATTCCAAGCCAGAAGGTCTTGGGAAGAGCAAGCAATACTACATTTCCAAGAAACAGGGCTCCCATTCAGAGGGACCATGACAACAGGTAAAGGAAGCCAACAGGAAACTTGTGAAGTTGAAATTGCTTGAGGGAGAGTATAAATAAAAAAAGTAATAGAATGATAAGGATTATCAGAAAATTGCTTTGATTTCGTCCATGAATAGCTAATAAAAAGTGATTATTTTTAGCTTGAGAGGTGACTGGGGAGAAAATATGCTAGAGACCCATACAATGAATCATGCCCTGCAGAGGTTAACACACTATTCTCTGCCTCCTTCAGTAAGGACAGCGAGCTGCAAAGTAAATTAGGTGCAACACTTTAAGAACAAAATTTAAAAAAAATAACAAAAACCCCATGTACACTTCTCAAGGGGTAGATTTAAGGTACATAGCTCCATTCCACAAGAATTGATGAGTTTTTAGAGTCCCTGGAGGTTTAAAAGAGATTGAAAGATTTCTAGTGCATAGAAAAAACCCACACCTATGGCTATGAAACATAGAAGATGTTAATTGTGTTAAGAGAACAAAGTGTGCTTTTCTGCTCTTCTACTCCACCATAAGCACCTTCTACTGAACAGTGGTTCAAGGTGAGAAGCTGTGTTGGATGGACCTCTGAACAAACACAGATGTGCTCAATCCTTGATAGGTCCCCTGTTGATACTCTTCCATTTTAAGTGAAACCCTGAAAATTACAACCTCTTCTTCCCTCTCCTGCACATCCATTTTCACTCAAAGAAAGTCTAGGCATGTGTCCTGCACATGTTACAAGAGGTATCTGACATGGACAATCGAAGCAGGAGGAGACAGGGGAAAGTGCACGGTGCAAGCAAAGAGAATTCAGATGTAGTTGGTGTGCTCTAACCCTCTCTCCAGAATCAAACCCTAATTCAGGAGAACATTGGATATTTGCTTAAATGTATTGTGACTCATTGATGTGAAATGGGAAAAATAATAACATCTATTTTTCCCTTGATCTTTCCATTTCGATTTTGTTTGTGTAATACCTAACACAAAGGGAACACATTATCATTCAAAGCTTCTAGTGCTAGTACTAGTGTTATTACTATTATTATTAGATTGCAACCTTTAGCAGTGAGGACTTATAACCTAGAGTGCTCAATGCAAGCAGCAGAAGAGGAGGCTGTAATTCAGTTCAGACAATTATTTCACAAATGAGTTCTTTTCTAGCACCCCAGACATAGCAAATCTATTTTTCAATATTCCTTTTATTTCAATTCCTACTATCTAAGCCTGATCCCCCTTAGGAAACTGAGGGGGGGGGGGAGAGCAATAGAAGAAGGGGGCAGGAGAGAAAGAAGGTTTAATGCCTATAACAATGTTTTTTTACAAAGACAGAAATAGTTATGTTAAATAGCATTTTGGTATCCTTTTATAGTATGTTTACCCTATTCTTGCATTAATAATGAGTTCACTTGTCTAAGCGTTTGCTATCCTCCCTTAAGCCAATAATAGAGTTCAGAAAATCAAGTTATTGCATTCCTCTTGTGGCACATACACCATGTTTAACACTAAGAAATAATGAGATTTTTTCTTGGAAAGTTAGTCAGTTTTTTGCTTCATTGCATAATTAAAAGTAAATACTAATTTTTTAACATAAACTCACAAAGCTTTTAGCAAAGGAAACTATTTTAATAACTGTGGAAAAAAAAATAATCATTATAAAACTCAATGTTCAGCTTGAGAATGCAGAGGGGATAGTAAACAGTTGTTTATTTTTAATTTTTTTAATGAAAACAGGCTTTTTGGAAAAACTGTGCACTCCCTCAGTTTTTCTAGGATAGATATACTTAAGTTTTCATTTATTTTTAATTACAATATCAGTGGTTAAAGACAACAGTTTTTGGGTTTGCGGAGTAATAATTTGCTATTGTAACAAGTAATTCAGATCAGAGAGAAAGATTCTATAGCTACATCATGTAATGTCTTAAAAATATATGATAGGATATGATCACAATTCAGTATGAAAACTGAAAAGCTCTGCCTCCTGTGGAAACAGAAACATTCCAGCAAGAATTTTCATGGACTCTTGCAAAAGATAAATACCAACTCAAAGAAAAGAGGGTCCTTTACTTACATGAAGTCCTGTTTCCCTTCTCTTCTTGTTACAAGGTAAGCACACAGATGCAGATGTGGGGTCTGCACAGGAAGACCAGTCTGAAGCCCATTAGAGGTCTAATCCATGTCCTTTGGAAGATCACACATTTTATGTCTATTTGCCAACAGGGACAACAAAATAAAAGTTCTTACTGTGCTGAACAGTTGTCTCGATTTGCTGAATGGAAACATGAGTTTATTGCTACTCCTGTGAGTATGTTCAGGTCTGTTTCATTCTCTGGAATCCTAACCCTGCATTTATACAGAAAGAAGAAGAGATGGAACAGAGGTTAGGAGAGGAGAATTTCCTTGTGATTGAGCAATATAATAAATTGCAATTTTCAATTCTTCGTACCATTACTATTTCATTGGTTTTATGCCCCAATATTTTCATCAAGGGATTATGCTTTTCCTTAATCAAATTTGTTATCAATGTGGAAGCTAAATCTATCGTTACACACATATTCTTTGATCACTTAGATACAATTTTTCCTCATTTGTATTGTTTGCCTCATACATTCTTGGAAATCAAATTCTTTGTTTGATATTAAGATTTTCCAAACTACAAGGAAAATCTGATCCAGGAAAAGGCATTTAGCAGTTCCCAAATAGTGAAAATCCTATCCATTTCTGCTAAACTTGAAGACTTTGGATTCCATTTTTTTTCCCTTTCAAATTAAAAATATGTATTTGGAAAGATGGGAACCTAAATTAACAGAAGATAACTCTTCAAATCTAAGTCATATAACTGCACACTGTTTTTCACAACTAACTCCAAATCAAGAAAAATAGTTGTGCTTCAGAACATACAGCACCATCAGCTCTCTGTAACAGGAGGCTTTCATCTTTTAATGTCCAGTCCTGCAGCATTTAATCACTCCTTTCTCAAAAAAACCTGGCATATTTAGAGACACCTCAGCCAAAGAAGCATAGGATCACAGAATCAAATAAGTTGGAAAACACCTCTGAGATCATCAAGTCCAACCCGTGACCAAACACCACCATGTCAACTAGACCATGGCACAGAATGTGAAGTCCAGCCTTTCCTTAAACACCTCAGGGAATGGTAACTCTACCACCTCCCTGGGCAGCCCGTTCCAATAACTAATCTTTCTGTGAAGAATTTCTTCCTAGTGTCCAAAACTCCTCTGGTGCAGCTTAAGACTATGTCCTCTTGTCCTACCACTAGATGACTGTGAGAAGCAGCTAATCCCAAGCTGGCTACAACCTCCCTTCCACCTGCAACCTGGCCTCCCAAGAAAAGACATAGAAGAAGTAGAGATATGCAAACCCTTCATTTTTGTCCATTTGCAAGCATCTGCAAGACTCTCAAGCATGAGTTTTTTATGTGAGCAAGAGTGAAAAAGTTCCAAGGACAAAGTCACTTCAGAATTACTATAATGGCAAAAGGACTGATATGAAAATTGCAGCTAACTGCTCTGTATTTTATAAGAAAATAACTCTCAAAACCAACTTCAGGATCCATTGTTAGCACCCCTCAAGTCTCTTTGATGTGCTAACTAAATCTAGGACATCAGAGATACCCAGATCTGCATCTTATTACCAGGAGACCAGCACAATAGTTAATATTTCATATTCTGGAGGGTCTTTAAAATTGTTTTTATCTACCTAACCAGAATGTGTTCTGATTCCCCTTTGGGGAAGTAGTAATTTCCTTCTAATTTGTGCAAGACACTAGTCAGCTTCATAAAACAACTGCACAACACAAGTAAACAGGGATTTGGATACTGGAGTGAATTTGAGAAGCCTCAAGCAAAGCCAAGGGAGATACTCAAGATTTAAGAATAAAGTTGAATTTTCCCCTGAATTAGAGGGTTTTTTCCCCTGAATTGCTAATGATTTTTCAACTGGTGATCCTCAGAAGCAGTCAAATGTTTTAAAGTCCCACTGTTGGATTGGGGTCTTCCTGCTGAACACAACTCTTCTTATCTTCTATATTATATTTTCACACATAAAGGAGTAATTTTTTTTTCCAAAACTGGATACTAAAAGGTTATAATTATAGCCAGTCTCCTTATTCTCTTCGCATAAAAGTTGAAGGGCAGTCCTTTCTGCCACCATGACAACTCATAAACCTATGCAGGCAAGAGGTATGCTGTACATGCCCAGTTTCTACAACATTCTGTTTATGTCCAACAGCATAGCAAGTTGCAGAGAGGAGCCAGCTCAGCCCATGCCCTTCCCTTTCAGGATCTGTACACCTTCCCATAGCCTGGATCAGGATCCTATAGTCTCTAAGAATTCAGCAGCAGTCTGACCTAACAGGTAAATTAACCCACCTTTTAGTAGAGGCTGGACAAGGTGACCTCCCAGGCTCCCTTCCAGCCCATATTATTCTACGATAATATTCTTCCTGCCCCTCCCAGCAGACCATGTCCCCAGCAAAGAGCTCAGCCCCAAACTGCCACACCTACTCTTCCACCACCTATTCCCTACTGCTGAACACCAACACCTTATCTCTATTCCTCTCCCTATGCCAGCCAAGCCTTCCAGTCATTCCAATGTATAGCACATACACCATCTCACCAACTGGATTCTTTCATTCTTACCCTATTTCTGTTCCATGCCTAAACATTGCACTACTGAGAAAAGAGCTCCTGACATCTATCTAGGCTCACACAGGCATTGTGAAACACAGCAGAATAGGTTCAATGGCTGAAAACCAAGAACATCAACTACTTGACAATCACCTGGTTAAGGTTACCTGCATGAGTCATTTGCCTACACAGAAGCTCTTGTTTCTGGTTTCAAACACCCTACATAAACAGCCAGGACTTCCTGCTATTAGACAATCAAAATAGTCACAGACTTGGAAAAATTTAGAGGGATGGTAAGAAACACATACTTTTAGGGTAGTAAGATTTCACCTTGGAAATCACTCTATTTTTCCTGGCCTATCTTTCTTTTTTATGTAATCCAATATATTTTATTTTTGTTTAGCATTTTAAATCTTCCTAGGGCTTTATTTTTAGGGCTTTATTCCTGCACCTTCCCTAAAATTCTTACTGAAGCATGACTGATATTTTTCCTCATTGATGGTTACCAGGCTTTACATGTGGGAAAAACTCCTGCCTGATGCTCACAAAGTCATGCATATCATTCACATGATCCTCAGCAATGTCAGGCCTTATCAAACTTCAGCCACACAGTCCCCTGTGGGAAGTTCCCTTAGCAATTGTACAGCAACTGGGACAATAATCTCCTCTGAACAGATTTTCCATCATTTATATATCTGTGATACAAAGTCAGATATGGCTTCTAATCTCCAAGCAGTTTGACTTAACTCATGGGATTCCACAACTGTGAGCCCTTTCTCTCCTCTGCATCACTTTAATATTTGAAGCACAAAATCCTTTTGAAGTCAGGATGTTTTTAGTCCTGCCTTTGCTTATCAAGGGACCTCATTAGTGTCAGTCTTCTAAGTTATCAACAGGCGAAGGGAAGCTCCACATAACTGTATGGTACTTCTTGGCACACTGCATCGCATGTTCATTATATAACTAAGATGCTCCCCAGCTTGAACCAATATGGTTACAGAATCTTTACTTTGGCACAGTCATATTCAAAATAGAATGCAAAGTCTTGCTTCTCGTCTTGAAATTCTTAGCACAAAAAAAAAAAAAAAAAAAAAAAAAAAAAAGATGGGGAAGCTTGCTGTTTCCCCTGAGCTTTCACATGAGTCAGTCTAACATAAAAAACAAGCAGCAGAAACAGAGAGTGGCCAAATCTCTGGAGGGGAAGGTCCAAATCCATATTTCTTTTTCTCTTTCGTCCTGCCTTGTGGAATCTCAGAAGTACAAAAAGAAGAGACTGTTCAACTGTGTACCTTGAAATGGAATCTACTATTGGGCAACTCCCCTCAGCCACCAGATAGGCCTGGGTGTGGCAGTCACTACCCTGAGCAGGTCTTCACTCGAAGAGCAGACATTCTAATGTTTTTAATTAGACATCTGTTGTTTCTCAGGATATTGCTTGCTTTCAAGTAGCTACAAAAACCATGGCACAGGCAGAACAACTTATAATTCCTGATCCCCGCCAAAGCAAAGTCTTCTCAGAGTCAACAGGTTATTGAAATCACAAACTCTTGTATGATAGAAAATCTTAAAAAGACTTGGATCTGAGCTATTTTAATGCAGGAGCTCAAATATATTTTATCATGGAATGGATAAGTCTTGCACTTTGCTTTTGAGGATCAGGTAAATGTGAAGAAATACTACCACTAGTAACTGAAAAAATAATCCCCTTCAAAATTCCTTTTAATCCAAAGCAGACCAAACCCACCGAGAGCACCTGGGGCCTCAAGTCCACTGGTGGTGCCTGCGCTTTCACATCCAGCTTGAACACCCCCATCCACCTCCAAGTTTCCCATGCCATGCTATGCCATGCTGCCACATCCCTTTCCCAATTTCCCATCTCAGCACTATATGCTCTGAATCAGCCTACTGATACCTCACAGCAATTAAGTCTGTATCAAGAGCCCAGATCTATAGGAGGTCACACCTTGCTGGAGCTGGTGTGTGGACACGTTACTGTCACCAGACTTGACCTGCAGATTGACTTTTTGGCTCGACCTTGGCCCTGTCTCGTTGCCTTGCCTGAGGATGTGGGCTCTCGGCTGAATGTGGCAGTCGTATTTTCCTTAATCACTTTGTTGGATACTGTGAGGCTGGGCGCTGGCTGGAGTGGCCTCTGCTTTGCTGACCATATTTTCATGTTCCTGAGCAAACAGCTGACCTTTGCTGCTCCTGGACAGGTGGGAGTGTTTGTTTGTGGAAGGTGGAAGTCTCACTTGCATCGCCCTGATAGGATGTACTCTGAAAGTACTGTTCTTGGTTTTAATCTGATTTCAGGCTGCTTCCTTGACCCATCATTGCCATCTTAAATTACAATCCTTTCCTCTAAATTGTTTGAAACTGCATTCTAATGTGATATCTTTGCAGATATTACATTTATTCAGTTAAAACTTTTATGAACACACTCACTTGATTCCTACCTGAGGAAAAACTGCAACACCTTGCATGGTACATCTCTTCCAATTTGATGTTAAACCATGGTTATAGCTTTCTAAAACCCTTCAATTCTCCATCTTTATGTTGGATTTGTTCCTGAACTTCTTGTTAACAGCATAATTTTTAATAAAATTGTAACATGTATTTTCACATAGGGGAAGAGCTACCTTATTCTGAAGTAATCCATTATTGAAAAGACCATGTTATTTTTCACTGTGTTGATTCCTAGTTGCTTCCAAAACTATTATCAGTTTCAACAGCCTTTTGGGAATCAAACTCAGATTGCCTGAACTGTATGGTGACAACTCACCTGTGTACACAACCTCAAGAAAAAAATAAAAATAAAAAAACACTAGATCTGGTCTTCCAGAATCTTATTCACCCATTTTACAGCTCAGAGGTAACTGGACTGCTACTCTTAGACCAAATCCTCAATATATCAGAAGCTGAATTTAATTTTTTATGCTTATTTCAAATCATAAGGTACTTCTATTTTCCAGCCTGTTGTCTTTCTGTTCTGTTCTGAGCCTTTCTTAGTTACATAAATCCAAGTTAAGCTTTTTGCCTGGAGGCTAACACAGAAGATATCTTAAACAAACTGGCCTTCTTAACATCATTTCTCATTGGTTTTTCACTTTCCTTTATCCTTTTCTCTTTTTCTGACTCTGTTCATAACCTCTTGTACTTATTCTTTCTTCTCATCTTTAGAAATTTGATTAATTTTATGTTTTTTTGCTGCTCCTGCTTCCCTATATTCTTTTATATTTTGTTTTCTGGGGCTCTAAGCTTCACATCTGACAATGATGGCTGATAGCCAACAGCAAGCTAAGGGTGCAAGGAATTGAACTGAAATGTCATTGGTCTTGTGAAATATCTTTTGCAGCAACTCTATTGTTCAGGCATTCAAGCATCTCACAGAATACCACAGTTTCAGTGCAAGCACGGGCTTTTCTAAAAGCAACTTTTTTAACTATTTCGAGATAAATGCAAGGAATAATGAATTTAAAAGAAAATATTTTGTTCTTAAAAAACCTCTGTATTTTAGAAAAACATCATAGAATGCAGGAATGTGGGATATTTTCCTCATTGTCTTTATGATTCTCCCTTTCACTTATTTATTTTTAATCTGAAAGTTCAAATACTTGTGTCTTTCAGATTAGAATTGCTTATCTTCTGTCCAGATTTTATTTATTCCACGACTTCCCCAGTTCTGAATCATCAGAATCCTTTCCTAGAGTATTTTAAACAGAAAAGAAACATAATAAATGAATAATTATTACTCATAGGGTGTTACATACTTTGGTGTTATGAATGGTGTTTTTTTTTTTTTTTGCTTGTTTGTTGATTCAGAGCTGAGCCCTACAGTACAACCTAGTCATCTACAAGTAAAGTTCAGAATATCTGGTGGTACTGAAGGTATTACAAATTCTTTAAAACAATCTAATGCCTTATCCTTTCCTCTGGCCCTGAGTCATATTCTTTGGGTTAGACACTGCTCTGTATGAGAGGTGTTTATAATTTGCTCTGGCTCGATAAACTTTCTATCGCAAAGGCTCAACATTAGGCTCTAGCTAATATTTGCTAAAACACTTATCACAGATTAAGGTGTGGCTACTGTTGCCTTAGAGCTTTTGATTTCATACACACAATGCTGATTAAACAGCTCTTCAAAATGTAACCAAAGTTTTCCAGGAGCTAAATACAATATACCACAGAATTCCAACTTTAATCCTTTTTTCTCCCCCGTGTTGATCTTTTTTCCATTGTTATAAATAATATATAATATTTATGTTACAGATATTTTAACCCTTTTGTCAAATGATAATACCTGTAGCAATGCTATGTTTTCATATGTTATGGCCACTTCTCCACAGTGCTTTGAGTATCAAGTACAGCACTCTTTGAGTATCAAGTACAGCACTGATTGTCATTGCTGAAATTCACAATCCAAGTGCCAAAGTAGAGTTAAATGATGATTCTTCCCCACAAACAGACATACAGTGCCCTAAACAGTTAGTAAACCTGAAATCTATAATGATTGATCTACAGTAGGAACATTCTGATCTTGCCTTCAATTTTTATGACTGAAGCTATTGAAACAACTCATTTAGCAAAACTAACACTGGAAGCAAATTCAGAGGCTTAAATGAGATGAAGGAAGAGAAACAAAAAAAGGTCTTTTTCTGAACCTGGGACTCATTGTATATGGAGCTGTGAAATTAAATACAAGATAACTAATAGCTGCATGATAATTATGACCTCACTTACACAGTCATAGTGTGGGAGAGCAGGTTTACAGTTTCAAATAATAATTTCTAGTATATTAATTATGCAAAAGGTTGCATGCAAATGAAATTTCAACTCTTAAAATGTCAAATAACAAGAAATAATTTGGGGAATTAAATAATGACTTTGCAAATGTCAAATTACTAAAAACAACACAATATTTTTCAGAAACCCTCTATTAACTAGGTCACTTAACTAGGTAAAGATACCAATTGAGGGGAAAAAAAAAAGCCTCTCAACTGCTAGTTACAAATAGATAATTTCAAGCAAAATATGCCACTTTGTACACCAAATGGTTTTGACTATTCATGCTGAAGACAGTGTATATTCATTGAGAGAAAGACCATTTGGAAGAAGTAGTGATGTGAGAAGGAAATATATTTTTTATTTCATAATCTATTGTAACAGTGTTCAGATGAGAAAACAGGAGAAGTTGTCACCAAAGTATTATTCTGTCATAAAATGAAATTAGCTCAGTAGACTGAATCAAAGAGTCAGGTCTGATTTTATTTATTCCGTATCACCTGAGAACAGATTTTTACAAAATTTAATCCAATAAGCTAAGGAGTCTTGTGGAAATCTTCATTTTCATTGCCTATGTGCTATTCTGTTCACCGAGTTATTGAATTTCTCCTAAATTTTAATCTTTCATGTCACACAATACATCTGTATTGGCAATGAAGACTATCCAGATTATGGTGGGAGTGAGAAGGGGCACAAAGAAGAGCAAAATAAGATCATCTAATGTTTATTAGCTTGCTCTTTCTTCCTAAGAAATGAAAGGCAGAAGAAACTGTTGAAAAGTTTCTGTCTAGAAGTTTTCATGGACTTTTGCACATTCATGTCAGCCAAAAAATAAGAGGGATATTTTTCCATTTTTATGCATGTGATTTGATTTTAATAATTAAAATCAAAGGTTCAGAATTTTAGAATCTGAACCACATCTATAAAGAAGGGCATTATTCATATCATGATTTTAATTCATTTATTTTAAAGGAAGTAATTAATTTATTTTAAAGAAATACAAAGAGGAAACATGCTAAACAGAACCTGAGGAAAGATATCACTCTATCTATCAACAACAATGCATTTCATGAGTGTTTCTTATTTTCCAGTGCTAGATGATCCACCAAAATTCAAATTTAAAATTTAAATTTTTTTATAATAGAATTGTATTTGGGAACTATAATATGACTCCAGCATCAGAATTATTGACTCAAGTATGACAGTTATAGATATGCAGAGGAACTCTCAAAATTTCTTCTAATCTACTCTCTACATTTTCGCAGATCATGTGTATCTAAGTGATTTGTACAGGTACTTCTCTAACCTTTTCATATTCAGTTAGAGTGAAAGAGATTCCAACATTTCTCTAAGTCCTGGTACAAGGTAGTTTTACTATCTTAATAGTGAGAGAGTTTTACTGCTATCTAATCTTAGTTTTTCCCCATTAACTTGTTTTCGCCTCATCATTTCCTAAGGGGATATTTATACCCTTATGAAAACCGTAACCATAACCATAAAACTTTCCATAACCATAGAGGAAGACTTCTGTGATCTCTCTCTTTATCATGCCCTCCCTTAACAAAGGAACAAATCCAGTTTCTTTTGTCTTCTTGGTTTTGTGCCTAAGGAACATTTGTGCGAAAAAAGAGTTTTAAACCTAGTCATGATATTTCAACTCAGATTCTACCAACACTGAACAGACCAGAAGATAGGTGGATTCTAAGGTCACTGCAGCTGTCAACCTAGGAGGAATTTCTCTGAAAGGCAGAGAAGCCTCCCAGTCAGACCACTGACATATATTGTGCCTTGGAAGCTCTAAGCCAAATGCTCAAATGATGGTGAGTGAGGCTTCTAGCAGAATTTTGACACTAACATGCCTTCATGGCCCTTATCTGGTTGGAATCAGGAGTGCTGACAGAGAGGTTTGTTGATGTCAACTTCGTTTCCTGTTTCTCCTGAATTTCATTATTGAATAGAGGACACATATATGGAGATTTCCTTATTTCTTTATCCTTTTGTTTAACATTTATCTTGTGTGATTTTATTAGTACAGTCCTATCTTCAGAGCTCCTCTTTCAATTTCAGCTTTCTGAATGCTTTCCAGAAAACCTCATCTGCCATATTAGGAGAGATATCAAGTGCATAGTCTTCATAATATCTGTGAAACTGTAGTTATTCCATCAATACTATACAAGGATTTCCCATCTGCTCAAACGTGGACATGGGAGTGAGTGAAAGTAACTGGAGCAAGAGTCACTGGATGGTTTTACAGAATAAATTCTAGGTGAGTTTAGCACACTCTTGCTGTCCCAAGGAATATACAACCTCAATAGTCAAGACACAAAGAATGATCAGATTTAAATTAAGATATGAGATAGCAACTGTAGATATTATTATCACATCATTATCAACTGAGAAAAATTATTCTCTCATTATTTTCAGTGACCTATAAAGACATACTGAATCTTAAGCACCTTAAAATGTCTCAAGCTGAAAGTGACAAAATGAATGCCAATGTATTTGCATGCTTTGTATTATACTGGATTGAAGTTGGAGTGCTTCACAATCAAGAAAATCACCCTGCAATGAACAAGAAAGGGTCAGGGAAGATTCTTATGGATGTTTTTTGAATATAATCCTGAGCAGGCCAGCTAAAACTAAAGAAATATGCTCACATAGCCTGTCTAGAACAAAAAAATGCTCAGCATGAAGTATAGCTTTGTAGATAAGTCTGTGAGTGAGTAGGTGCAAAGGCCTGTACAACAGATACCAAGCTAGAACTTATTCCAGGTGTTCTGCAACATGGAGGTACTCATTTCACATCATTTGGGAGTTGCCATTGGTAGGATAGACATGAGCTGCTTGTAGCAGTTACTAGAAAAGGCATTGCTCCCTCAAGGAGATCATAAGGATGTAATAGATGTAGTCTTTGTCTGCTTATACTTCAATCTTCATATTACTCATTCTGTTCCTGATCTTCTCTCCACTGTATCATACATTTTTAGGTGTTTGGAGTTTTTTTTCCACTCAGAACAGCAACCTTTTTGCATCAGTCCCTTGTTAGTCAGTCTCTTCCATCCTGGCATCTACTTATCACTTCACCTATTTTACCCAGGTTATTTTTTGGATTTGAGGGTTTTTTTCCCTGTGTTGCTTTTCTCATTCTCTTTCTCCAACCCACATCCATTTCTTTCCTTTCCTACCTTCCCTCTTGCTTATATAAGAAATCCTGCTCCCCTTAGTTAAGCACAAGAAATCCTGGGGCAAGGAGACATGAGAGGTAAGGAGGATGGAGTCCCTGTCTCATCGCCTCTCTTGGAATTTAGGAATTCATCTACTTAGAATTAAGTGCAATTACAGATAAAGGGTGCTTGATGCTAACTTATCTTTTGCTAGAAATTTTTGATATTGTTGGGTTTATGCTTTTTACTCATTGTACAACTTGGGAACTTGAATCACACTGCTAAAGTATAGAGGACTCAAAGCTATTGATTCTGACAAGAAGAAATATACTTTTTCAATATCTAAACAGCAATAAAGAACAAGGTGCAAATATTGATTTGGTATATTGCTATCATTCTTTACTTAAGAGTGTTCAGTGAGACAGTGATGTCAGTGGTCAATGTGTTACAATAGTTATTGGTGTAGCGTGGACTGTAGCTGACCTGAGACTAAGATGGCCATTGACGCGCTTTGAAATAAAATCATTATAAATATATATATCCAGAGCTAAATTTAGATAATGATGTTTATCAGCAAGCTCAAGGAATAATTGTGGTAGAAGGACAGTTGTGTAGACTTTTCCTTATAATACAATAAACTGCTACTGCATTTTACCACAGAATGATACCTTGGAGCATAGGGAAAAAACCGACCATGTACCATATGTCTGGATCCAACCCAGCAGCAGGTCTTTACCTCTTCTGGTTTAGGTTTTACTTCTACTTTTTTCTCACTTTTCACACTGAAATGGGAAGTTTGCTTGTAATAAGTAATTAAGAACCCAATACTTGAATTCTTAATCCTCCAGCAGGAGGGAAGAATATGACAGATATAACAGAGGTAAGAGGTCGTCTTTTATGCCACAGACATGGATGCCTAAATTAGGTTTATACTCTGTAATTTGCCTTGCCACATGGCATATTGCACACAGATACTCTTTAGATGCCCTCATTTTTCCAGTGGTAAAATCTGCAAGCATTGGACATACATAAAGTGGGCTGTGCAAATGAGCATAGAATTTTGTTACACAGACCAAATGGCTTCACTCCAGCACATTGTAGGTAAATATTGTAACACTCAAACAACACAGTCACCCCATGCTCTCTTTAAAATTTCTGATGATGGACTAGGCGAACTCTCTGCTGGGAGAAAACATAAACAGCCAACACAAGTTGTAACTTTATAGTACTGCTCATAATTAACTGTTCCCAGGTGTTTTTACATCACAGCAGTTAATTAACCACTCTTGCGTAGTATTTCATGGTTAACAAAGAGCTCTTTGAGTTGCTTGGTAATAGCTCCCAGTATTTAAAATAGGGATAACCATTCAGTCTTTTTAAACCTCTGTTTTTCTAGAGAAGTGGACCAGAAAAAAAGAGCAAGAAGATTGTCAGAAATGGCTAGAAAGTGTCAGAAAGCTTTCATCAGCCTAATGGAGCCCATAAATGATGGCAAAACACAAGATAATGGTGTGCTTGCAAGCCTTCATCTTTAATGATGCTGAAATTTGAGACCATTTTATTTGTACATTTGTAAAACTAGTATAAGAATCCTTAGAAGCAGTAATGTCAATGCTGCTCTTTTCTTAAGCTAAGGGGCTTTGTACTGTCAAAGTTGTTACACAGTGCTGCTAGGCTGAAAGCAAGGCATTTTCAAAGCAATTCATACAGGAACAAAGCAGACAACTGTGTAATGGAGAGGTGTGAAGAACACGGGGCTGAGTTTCCCTGAAGAGAGTGGGACCAGCTAGGCAGTCTAGGAGTTGCTTTGTAAATCAGTGTGGAGGCAGAGGCGACGCATGGAAGTTAGTGACAGAAGTCTGACTCTGAAAGTGACTCACGGAGGGAGAGGAGACTGAGGAGAGACCTTCAGCATCCTCACAAGGGGAAGAGAAGGGGCAGGCACTGATCTCTTCATTCTCATGACCACTGATGGGACTTGAGGAAACAACGTGAGCTGAGTCTGGAGGTTTAAATCAGATATCAGGAAAAGATTTTTCACCTAGAGTGTAGCTGAGCACTGGAATAGCATCCCCAGGGAAGTGATCACAGCACCAAGTCTGACAGAGTTCAAGAAGCATTTGGACAACACTCTCAGGCACATGTTGTGATTCTTGAGGCTGTCCTGTGCAGGGTCAGGAGTTGAACTCAATGATCCTGGTGGGTGCCTTCCAACTCAGTATACTCTATGATTATGTGATTCTGTGAATGAGGGAGACACTATGGCTGAGCACTGAATTGGGAAGATCTGGAGGGGAGGAAAACAGTTATGAGCTCCCAAGAAAGAAAAAAAGGGATAAGGATTTTTAAGGATGTGAGATGGGTCTCTTATGTCCTCATATAGGGGTATGTGGCTGGGCAACAAAGTTGGAAATAAAAGGGGAGGAAAGATTAGAAAGCAAGGACAAAAGACAATATAGGCAGGAATATCACAGTGCTCTCAGGTGCTCTTCTGGTGCCCTTCACAAGTCTGTCTCTGCACAGTCCCTTTATGTTTTCTTTGGTCTTTCTTGATGTCTCTGTTCAGCTGGGATAATTCATTTAATAGGCACGTTTTTCTTCTAGGCAGATAATGCTCTAGATAGGTGATCTTTCCCCATTTTAGTCAGGCAATTTTAGGTTTGTTCACATATTGTTGTTAAGGCTATTTTGACAGAGGACATGTGGTCTACTGGAAGGTGTCTGTCCATGACAGAGGGATGGGAACTAGATGATAAATCATTCCATAATTATGTGATTCTAAAAATAAACAGTGCTGCTTAATAGTGCTCTGATTTTTAGACACAAAACCTCAACTGGATATGCAACATTACTGAATACTTTTGAAAAGCAGAGTTTGTAGCATTTGTACCTTTTTAACAATAGATGAAAGGAAGGAAAAGTTTGTTGCCTCATTTTCTTTCTTCTTTGTTTAGTGTGCTGATTTGGGCAGGGATAAAGTTAATTTTCTTCATAACAGCTAGTATCAGACCAGGTTTTGAATTTGTGCTGGAAATAGCATTGGTAGTACTGGGATGTTTTCATTACCACTGAGCAACACTATTAATATTAATTATTAACTTGTTCACCAACTCCTCATATTCCATGCATGTAAACGCCTTCACTGGAGAAGTGGCTAGGTAGGAGTAGAAGTAGCTAGGTAGGGACTGATTCTCTTGAGGGACAAGAGGCCTTGCAGAGGGATCTAGATAGACTGAAGCCCTGCGAAGAGTAGGGGGTCAGACTAAATGAAGCTTAAGGAACCCTTTCAACTCAATATATTCTACATTTCTATCATTCTAATTCCAAATGCCAGATCCTGCATCTAGGATGGAGTAACAACAGGCACAAGTACAAACTGGGAGAAGAGTGGCTGGAGAGCAGCCTGAAGGAAATTACCTAAGGGTGGTAGTTGGCAGCAGATCAGTGTGAGTCAGCAGTGTGTGCCCCAGCAGCCAGAGCCCAGATCCCATCCTGGGATGCATCACATACGGCATCACCAGCCTGCCAAGAGAGGTGATTATCCCTCTGTATTCAGTGCTCTCTATAGCTCCCTGAGGAGGGAAAGGGGAGAGGGAGGTGCTGAGTTCTTTTCCCTGGGTTTCAGTGATAGGACACAGCAGAGGTTCAAAGAAGAGGTTCAAATGACGTTAGAAAGCATTTCTTTACCCAGAGAGTGGTCAAACACTGGAACAGGCTTCCTAGAGGGGTGGTCAATACCCCAAGCCTGTCAGTGTCTAAGGCATTTGGATGATGACTTTAAAAACACACTGTAATTTTTCGCCAGCCCTGAAGAGGTTGGGTAGTAGGATTGAATTCATGCTGAAGGTCCCTTCCAGGTGCAACAGTCTGTGTTCTACTCTATTCTATATTCTATACACAATGATAGATTGCACAAAAGCCAGGGTTTGTTGCTGTTTTGTATTTTGGTAAAAAACAGTTGAGAAATAAGGAAAATGGATAAATAAAGGGAGCCAAAGTGCCCCATATTTGTAAATGAGCACTTGAAAACAAAGACATCCCTAAAGAGGTTGATTTTAACACCTGGAACAGATGTATTTTAAGCATTGGCACATGAAAAAGCAAGAATTCCTTTTTCTTCTCTTATGTGATTTTTGAGGGTTATTTTTTGGTTTTATGTACTCTTTATTTTTTATTTTTGCTCATGTATATTTCCCTTATGGTTTAATTCAACCAGATTAAAACACAAAAACAACTCCCCCCCAAAACAAACAAAACACAAAAAACAACAACAAAAACACAAACCCACCAAACTACCCCCACACACTTTGCCAAATTCTTGTGCTGCCCTTTTCTCTGAAAATCTTATTTATTTTTTAGTGACTTCTAGTCTACTGAGAGCAAATGTGGAAGAAAATAAATGCCCTGACTGAAGACAGACTGAAAAGAACCAGATGAAGGTTGAGTGTGTCTGCTCATCCATAGGCAGTATTTTCCAAAGAATACTTTTTCTTGATACAAAAAGCTGTAAGCGAGAAGTTGTTAAAAAACTCCTAAATATTGATGTGAGGAAATGCAGCAGCAAGGGGATTAGGAAACTGTCTTTAAAGCAGAAGCTTGCAGCAAGAAGACAACTATGACTCACACATCTGCGCTGTCCTCAAAGAACTTAGCACTGTAATCAACAGTATATACATTTGCATCTTTTCCATCAGGTAAACCAGAAAAGGTGTAGTCCCATTTTCCGTTCATCCTTCAAATTCTGTAAGATCAGTATGTCCCACAGTTACTTTAGATTCAGCAGTACTGCCTTTCACTTCATATTAATCTAAGTTCCCAGTGACTGCATTCTGGGAACAGATTTTCTGCCTTGTTTGGATTTCTGTGTGTAACTTTTAATTAAAATGCACAGAGTAGTCAGCTAAAATTCTACACTCCCTCTATATCACTGCATTATTACTAATAGATAAATACAAATAATAATATTGTGTGTTTTAATCTTAATTTCCTAAGGAACTTTGTTTGAATGAGTTTTCCATTTTTCATTCAGTCCTAAAAACTTTTGATTCCTTTCTAAACTGCCTAAACTTGAGGAGGGGTGAGAAGAGAGGGACGAGCAGCAAAGCTGGAGTGTGCCCCTCCATGGCAAAGGCACTCACAGACACTGTATGTACAGCTGGGTCTGAAGGGCGCAGTAAGGAACAACAGCCAAATATCCTGCTTTCCTGCTGATCAAGGGGGAAAAGGACTCAGTGCTCTCAGAAAGGACTGAGAGCACTGTCAGGGCAACTGGTGAAGGCACTGCAGCTGAAGGAAGGGGAGATGGTGCCAGGCATGGTGGTGAGGGTGCCGTCTCATGGGACAGAGGAGGCATGAAGAATGCTAACTGAGCAATATTGTAAGAGATGGGATGCATTTCTGCAGGAAAACAGGCTTTGGTTGACCTGTTGCTTAAGGGACAAAAGTGTTCAAAGCCTTCTGTTTGAAAGGAAATAAGAAATTACATTTTTTAAAATGAAGTAATGGAAAAGCGACAAAACTCTCTGTGTTTTTCCTTGTTTCTTATTGCTTAGACTTCTTTCTCTAATCAAAATGGAAACCTAAATAGGAGTTTGAATTTCTGCAAGTTGACTAATTTTTCGTTTTGCTTGGAAAATTATTTCTAACCTTGTGAATTTTCTTTCTTTTCTTCTTTTTCTTTTTCTTTTTCTTTTTCTTTTTCTTTTTCTTTTTCTTTTTCTTTTTCTTTTTCTTTTTCTTTTTCTTTTTCTTTTTCTTTCTCTTTCTCTTTCTCTTTTTCTTTTTCTTTCTCTTTTTCTTTCTCTTTTTCTTTCTCTTTTTCTTTCTCTTTCTCTTTACCCATTTTTAGATCTTTTTAGTTTGTTGCCATTTGATTGATGGTATAGCAGTGAAAAATTACTCCAGAATGCCTGCCTGCCTGCCTGCCTGCCTGCCTGCCTGCCTGCCTTATCAGTTATGACCAGGTAGCAGGGCGTTATTTCTGATTCCAAATTTGCTTAAAAGTGTGGATGTAAATAAAACATTTACAGATGTTGGTTGCTCCACCATTCACTACTGAGCTTCATGCAGACTCTCCTTGCAAACAGTGTAAATATTTCAATATAGTAAATGTTACATTCGATTTTTATGCATTGCCTGTACTGGGATGTAGTCAGCAGGATTTTTTGGAACCAGGTCAGAGCTTGTTAAGGTATATTAGCTATCACATTAAATCACATTACCAGCATAAAACCCAGATTTTTATGCTACAAGGCACAAAGTAGGAACCAAACAGTACTTCAGATGTTTTGATACATCAAGTACTAGTTTACTGTTTTGTGGTAATGTAGCAAATAAATCCTTCACAAACAAAAAATGCTTAGAAGTAAGGCTCTAGAATAGTATTTAGAAGACTTGTTTCTGCTCCTGAATTTGCCATAGTTTCTGCATTTGACCCTTGGACAAGATAATTACGGCTTTATGTATTTAATTCACTGTTTGTGAAGTGGCGATGATGTTATATTTGGCTAGTAGGAGGTAAAAGCATTCATGTTTGTAATGAATTGAAATATCATGGTAATAAAAGACAGTGGAGGGTAAGCAAATGTGCAGAGCAGCTTTGCTCCTAAAGGATCTTGTCTTTTTCCCTGGTTCTGATGGAAATACAGCAATTTTTCTTCCCTACCAAACCTAGTGTTTAGGGTATTAGTATGAATGTGCTTTTGGCCAAAATTCCATGGTAAATAAATATAGTATTCTGTAGTCTAGTTCTTGCTTCAGGTTGAATGGACTTCAAAGCTAGATCTTGCTCAGCAGTTTATCTAGTCATGTTTTGAAAATCTCTAAGAATGGAGATCTCCATTCTCTCTGGGCAGCCTGTGCCATTGCTTATTCACTCTTGTGTAGGTGAATTTTTCCTTTTGTCTGTTTGGAATTTCCCCTTTTCAGTCTGAGTGTTGTCTCCACTCTTTTCTTCATGAATCTCTGGGAAGTTTTCTCTTTATCATCCCTTTGGGTAGAAACATACCGCAATTACATCCTCCCAAGGCTTCTCTTCTTTTCTAAAAGCCACTTAGGCTTTTAGAGAAATTTGGATGAGGGGGTGGTTTTAGATTTAGTATTTTTTTAGCTCTGATGAAATAAACTGCATTGAAACTGAACAGCAATTTAAAAGTATCTGCAAACATATTTTCCCAAATTCTGGAAAGAAGTAATCCTATTGTGAATCTATTTTTAAAAAATGATGTCTTAATTTCACTCATAGGAGAATCACATCACTTTCTTAGGAGTCCAACTTAGTGCTTGAGGTGGTTACATTAGCATTAGCTTTTTATATTCAAGAATGAAATAAATAAGAAAACTCTACTCAATGTTAAAAATAAGTAATCTCAAGAAAGGTAATGGCAAGATGATGGCCAGCAAAGTGGCACCAGTGTGGCCTTACACTGAGCTGTCCTGCTACCATGGACCTTAGAGAATAGGCAGACTATGCCAAACTGTGATACCTCTTCTTCCTCTTCTTAGGTTGCAGAACAGGCACAGTGGAGAGACACAAGATCTCATGAATTTGTGGACAGTTTTGCAATAGACATTGAAAACTTATTTCAAAAATCTTTCACATCAAAGTCATGTTTTCCAGAGGTAGGTAATTACTGTTGCACTTTGTCTCCATTGAATAGATGCTCATTAATGCTTGTCAAACAGTATTTTGCAGATGTGTAATAATAATTAATTATTTAATTGTTTTGTATATGTTTAACAGTGTTTAACAATTGAAGATAGGTGTGAAACCCTTAAGATACAGCAGCCCTTAATTTAATGACAAGAATGCCTGCTGTCTCTTCAATAAATTAGAAGAAAATTTTCTTCTTTTTTGAAGAAAAAGACTGAAAAAAACTCATGAGGAGTACTGGACAGAGATTGTTATTTGAGCTAGTGTTCTCCACAGCTAAAATCTTCCTGCTGATGCAGCTTAATGTGAAGAAGACTACATATGTGATGAATCACCTTAAGAAAAAGTCTGCAAATTTTTTGATGAATAGGGGGGATAGGATAGTTACCTTTTTATATAGGAAAATTAAAGATTTTTTATTCTTTAATTTCTTAAGGTGTGACATTGTGCAGTTGTTTTAAATAAATCATTTCAACCTCTTCCTATCCTTTTAACGTTAGCTTGGTTTGAGCTGAACAGCCTTACAAGGTCACTGGCTGACTTCAGACTATTCTCCATCTAGAATTATGTAGCTGACAGCTGCAATTCTAGGCAAGGAATGCTTAGAAGGCAGTAAACATGGACCAAACCATTCAAGATAGCTGTGGACAGTATTTCCATATGAGCATCACTTACACTACAATGACAAGAATCTTTATTGATAAAAACCCAATATTATTAGTGCATTTATTGAGTCACACATAGCACAACCAATGAAGGTGTTCTGTGCTTCTGTATATGTATTACAAATGTATACGTGTAATGAATAATATCTCCTTTTCACTTCTTGGCAGACAAACGTTCCTAAACTAAGAGTGCAGCTTCATGGAAAAGTTGATGTGGTATTTTGTAATTCTGGTTGCCTGCCTACCTGAGAGGCAGATTGCTTTTAGAAAGACAGGACTGCCTCAGCCATTTATTTGTGACTGTCAATAACAAAACTGACACACTGAATAAACATCATGTTTGGACATTATACCTGAGTGTTGAAATCAAGAAATGAGTCCAAACATTCAATTCAAATTCTGAATTATGCTAATTGTGATGACATTAGATTTCTTTAATCCTTGAAGTCTATGATAAAAGCTGTGTAATTAAGCTGGGTAACTTCTGAAATGATAGCCAAATTCTAGATTACACATTCAAACTTATGTGACACATGATCACAGCCCCATTGCAAATCTGCAAGTCTGGAAAGCTCTATTCAAAACAGATCTCTGCTCAGTTGGAAAAGTGATAAAAGAAGATTGTTTTTTGAGGTAGCAATTTAGTCACCTGGGCTTTTTGGCTTATGTGAATTTTCAAAACTTTGTTCAAAACACATACACACAAAAGAGGGAACATTTCCTTCCTTAGTGAGTTCTAGGCATGTACTGCCATATCACCGTCTACTTTGTTCGGGGAAATTATGATTGCCTTTCTTCATCTACAGCAAGGCAGCGGGTACTATGGCCACTTGAGAATTGCACAGCGCTGCTTAGTGATTATCAAGTAATGGCTGATTGCTTTTGCTAATGGGTTTGCTTTTGATGTTGTGTTTTTGTGTCATGTCACTTCACATGCAGGATTTGGAAGTGTTTTGCTGAACAGCAGAACAATGTTAAATAAAACCCCTCCTAGAATTGTTTTTTTTTGTGAATGTAGGGGGTGTAAGCTATAGGAGGGATACAGACACTATATCTCTGCCATCATCATCACAGACAGAACAACAGAAAAATTGCAAAAAATTATATAGAGCTTAGAATGATGTAGTTCTTCAAAGAACAAATAATTACTTGGCTCTTATCATGTTTCTTCTTGCTATTTGATATCAAGTTATTAATACTTCATGAGTTAGTTTTCACTTTTCAATGTTATCTTCCTGCACTACATGTAATTCTCCAATGAGCATTCACAATTATTGCTCATGTTCTGAGGGCTGATTTTTATTTACATAAAATCCATAGTTTCTTTTTGCTTTAGGGGGTGTTCTGTGAAGCTGAGTTAAATATAGATTGTATATGGAACTAATGGTTTCGTATTCTTTTGTGTATTATGACCAACATTTTACATACAGCTTCTGAAAATGTCTTTGTATTTATTTTTTTTATTTATTTCCTAAAAATCTTGTTCTGTTTCAGCATGATTGAAGGTATTTCTGTCAAGACAGTTTCTTCATAGAAATCATCCCTGTTCTGAAACATCCTGGAATATTTTGCATTAAAATATCTGGCCACATATGTTGGCCTCATCAGAACCAGTGGAGTTCATCATGTGTGAATAAACCAAAACTGCTTAATTCTGAGCAATTTTGTGACCTCAGAAAACTGCTAAACTAGGCTGCTCAGGCTCACATTGAAGAGTGCTTCCTGTCTCTTTTGAAATACCTGATATTTACTTGAAATATTCAAGGCTTCTTCAAAGAGTAACTAGTTCTCCTAACAAGTTCTTCTGTGTTAGGATACAACACAAGGTAAAGCATAGTTTTCAGTTAAAATTTTTTCATATATTTTCATTTTGCATTTTTAGGAGCTGATGGGGGTTGGTAATCTTGTGTGAGTTCATCCTTGGGTTAATTTGCAATAGTGTTTACTCTTCGACATTTCCAAATATAACTGTTCACTATTTACTAATAGTTACACAGAAATGTGGGAAAATACACTTAAAATAAATTATGTTATTATGACCAGATGTTATGACTGTTAGAGACCATGTGATAACAGAAGGCAGAATAGGGGATGGCTGGGGACACTTTGACAGTTTAGAACTAGAGAGCTGTACATGTGCTGGGGAATGTGGAGAGGAGGTGATTTCCTGCTAGACTAAAACCTCTTTACAGTCTATCCAGATGCTTTAGCAAAGAACCTCCTGCAACATTTTTATCCAAGCAAGTACAAGCCTTCATTGTCCTAAAATGACCCCTTAGTGAGCCTGTGGAGGAGTCCAGTGCACAGTGGGCTTTGTTCTCAGCATTTAGAAGCACAGAATAAGGATGTATAAACACTGCTAGTCACGCACCCCTGAAACAGTGCTACTCATGCTCCTTGGTGCTGGTACTGCTTTGAGTGTGAGGCAAGTCTGGCTCTTGTTGAAACCTGTGCTGATCCTTTGGTTCTTGAGTCAAGTAACTTAGGCCATATCTCTTCTTCAACAGCTGTATATACCTTCTCTGCCCAACTGCAGGCGGACAGTCTTTGGCATAAACTCATGGGATTAAAAAAGGCTGAGATGCCCTAATAAGAAAAATAATAAGAAAAGCACGAATGCAGAGGAACCTGGAAAGGAGAAGCTGGTGTCTGCTGGACAGAATTAGACAGGAATTAGAGCATTCACCTGGAGACGCATCTTTCAGTTTCATGATTTCCTCAAAGGACATGCTCTATCTCTGCAACCTCCTTGAAAACTTCTTTAATGGCCAAAGTTTCATTCTGGGGATGAATAGTGCTACCAATTTCTTTCAGTAATCCTGATCCACTTTCTATAAAGCAGCATCTCTGGAATAAGCACTAAGGTCTTTATGTCCAGTTTTATAAATAAGTATTGTAACTAATAGGTTTATAATTTTTTTTCTATCTTATATATATTTAATTAATGAACACTCAAGTTTGACATTTCAAGTAGAAGTGCTTATGAGACTGAAAGTACTGCCTTCTCCTTATGCCAGTGTAGCTATAGGATCTGGGTAGGAAATTTTACTGATATATATATATATATATGTGTGTGTGTGCGTGTTTAAATCCTCTCAAAAAAAAAAAAAAAGGACTTTGACTTTGCTGTTCCATCATTAAACATTAGCTGTTGAACTAAATAACACATTTCATTTCCTCCAGAATGCCTGTGTAAACACAAAACCAATTTTCTTTTTCTGCCAGATATAATTAAAAATTGTGGATCATTCTTAGAGAACAGAAGCCACAGTAGTTTGTAAAAATAGATTCACAGGAATTAATTTTAATAGTTTTTGTCATGCTGTTTACTGAATGCACATGGAGAAAGTACTGAATATAATTCATTTTACATAGAACAAGAGGTATAAAGTCTCTGAAGCTAATTATACAGGAAAAGTTTTTGTGCCAAAGGAAATTACTTATTTGCATAGTGTTAATAGCTATATTTATAACAGTGTTAGAATTGGAAAGAATTACTTATTTGCACTTTTGCAAATTCAGGAAGGTTTCTAGGTTGATCACAGTATGATAAAAATATTCTGGTCAGGAGTGACCTTGGGAGGTCATCAAGTCTAATCTATTACTCAAGAAAAGGTCATCTCTGAAGTCAGACTAGGTTATTTAAGACATTATCCAGACTGGCCTTGAAAATATCCAAGAATGAAGATTGCATAACCTCTCTGGGCAACTTGATCCACTGCTTGACTGTCTTTATGGTTAAAAAGTGTCTCCCTCTATCCAGTCTGAATCTCTGTTTTTCATTTTATACACTTTGTCTCATGCTGCTGGCACACACTTCTATGAAAAGCCTGCTTTCATCTTCTTGATAAAATCCCTGTAAATGTTAGCAGGCTACTATTATGTGTGTGTACTGTCCCAAGCCACCTTCTCTCCAGGCTGGCAAGCTCTGTTCCCTCAGTTTCTCATACCACAGCAGGTACTCCAGTCCCTTGACTGATCTGGCAGCCTTCTACAGAATATGTTCCAGCTTATCAATGCTTTTCTTGTATGATTGCAGCATTTGAGATGCAGTCTGATGAGTGCTGAGTAGAAAGAGATGGCAATTTTCCTCAGTCTGATAGATACTCCTATTAATATGCTCCATGGTACAGTTGACCTGCTTGGCTGCTGGAACACACTGCTGGCTCATGTTCAGCAGTGTACCAAGACTCCCACTCCAGCAAAGCTGTTCCCCAGCCAGAACATCACCGGTGGTTTCTCATTTCCAGGTAGAGAACTTGTTGAATCTTTTAAGTTCCTTCCAGGCCCACCCTGAAGCCTGTCAAGTTCTTCTGAATGGTAGCTGTGCCCCTGAGCATGTCAAGGATGCCCAAGTCTACTATCCTTCCCAATACGGATCCCCAGGCATTCGAGCAAATGGTGTTACTTCCCATCAATGCTATTTGTGGTGGAAGTGTGTAAAAATGGAAAAGATGCCTTAATAACAGGAAAAAGGAAAGTGGTACATCTGAAATAACAAACATGGAACCAACATATGCTTAGCTAAAGTGAGCTTTCGGATCATCTTCTCTTGGCACAACAAATGGGACAAGTGAATGCAAAACTAAGATTGTGAAATTGTTCAAATCCAAATCCCACATGCTTTTCTATGGGGTAACTGTCCTCTTTACAAACCATTTTCATCTTCCACACCTGAGTGTACCCACACCGTGGGATATCTAATACCCTCATTTCTGTGCCAAGAAAACAGAGAATCCTAGGAAATTTCTTATGCTGAAGCCATTCAGTAATAAAAAGATAGATACAAGAAATATAAAAATTACTATTCATGAAACTTACTACTGTCTACATATGAATGCATTTATGTATTTTTAAAATAACAACACTATGGATAAGTTTGTAATGGTATAGCTAACTTCACTTGTTATAATGTCTTCTGATAAATATTTTTAATGTTTTCATCATCTTTGAAGTTTACAACCAATTTGTATAACCTGAAGATTATTTTCTCCTTGGAGCACTCCTGGAAGACTGATACAGGAACTAAAAATGAGTAAGAGGGAAACAAGTGGCAGGAAACTTTTGAAGGGAGTGATAAATATTGAGTTGGGTTGATTGAATAAAAAACATTAAATTAAAATTCAAAAATGGTACCTACAAGCCAAATTTCTTTGGAGAACACAGAGCATAGATATATCAGAACTGACAGAGTGACAAGTGGAAAAGAATCAGCATCCATTAATTTTAGTTTAATGTAGGCTTTCATTTTTTGAAAGACTCTCTTTCCAATACTTTTAATCTTAATAAAATAAAATAAAAAATAAAATAACTTTGTATGTTGTGACACTTAGCTGGTTGCTGCTTAAGTCTAATGTCCCAGAGAATTTGCAGACTTGAGACAAAATACAATAAAATACCAGTACTAAGTAAGTTAGCAAACAATACCTTGATAACATAAACAATTTCTACCGGGAAAAAAAAGAACGAAAAATCTCTCATCAGTAAGACCACAGCAAACCTTGCTGTGGTATAAACAACTAAGGTACTTTCCATTGTCAAAAAAAATTATGCTAATTGTGCTGATGATAGTGTCATCATTATCTTTTTTGATATGCTCAGCCATTCAGACTTACATCTCAGTCCTTTGGAATGAACGAGGAGCCTCCCCACTGGTACAAGCACACACAGGAAATATTTTTGTTCTGTTCTGTTCCCATGTTCTAGTATAGATTCTTCCCAATAGGGATCACCAGCAAGCTGGCAAAAGTCACCTGCATGGATTATTACTGTTTTCTTGTATATTTTTCCTGTTAGAATAATAAGGGCTCTTGAAAATGCAAGTTTACATCACTGGTCAAGTCACGTCCCTTTTTTCTATTCCTTTTCTTGTTACACTTGTGGAATCCTATTTACATGTAAATTGCAATCTCTTTCACTCAATGAGTGCTAAAAACCGCACCAAAATTTGAATTCAGTAATGTCCAAGGAAGTTAGGAATGCTCTTTCCATATGTACTAGAACCAAAGTGCACCTCTTGCATCTGAATATTACCAACTCTCTCTCCTCATCCTTCTTTCATGTAATGTATCGCCTCACATAAGACACATAAGGGCAGAAATTATTCAGATGAATTATATTTAAATTTATTTTATTTATTCTAGTTCAATGGCATAGAAAAGTATCAAATGACATTGTGTTAGTCACTGGTAAGGTTCATTTGAAATAACATATTCCTAAAAGTTTCAATTTAACCAGTTGTACTGTGAGAAAAGGTAAAAAACCAGCATGGAAAATAAAATAGAAATAACACATTATGGTGTAAAATTCTTTTCAGAAAATATATGATGTCTGAGAAAACCTGTAGTCCGTGAAGACTACAGCTCGGTCACATAGGGTGTGATCTACCGAGCTTTTAAAAGTAAATTCATTAAATAAAATACCTCTTGTATTTCTTTCATTAAGAAACCAGAGAGCATTCTTTCTGGCTTCCTATTCTTGGATTAATATTTAGATAAATGTTTTATTCCTTCTATAGTTGTAAATACCGCTGTGTTAAAATGATTTAATAGCATTTTCTACTTGGATGGGAGCCTGTCTCCATGTGAGTATTACACACTCTGCATTGACCATTTTGCAATTCACTCCCTAGCCTTTTAATGGCAGAAACTCTTTGGCTGCTGTACCATTTAAAGGAGTTCTGAATTAGATTCCAGTTTAGCTACATAATGCATGGGCAGCACTGTGTATCTGAGAAATGTTAACAGAAGCCAGAACACTAAGCCAGAAGTAACATCAATTGAAAAGAAATGCCAAAGAGAGTAATGAGACCTTGAAGTCTCACTCCAAGATGGGTGACACTGATTGTTTTGGGGGGATTGGGGTTTTTTGTTTGGTTTTTTGTTGTTTGGGGTTTTTTTGAGGAAGATGAGGAATGTTGTGTTTGGCAAAATGGCTTGCAGAGATGCCTCCCAACCAGCATTACTCTATGAATCTGTGATTCTGTGACTCCAGACGGAGGAAGTGACTGGTCACTGTTATTTCAATCTTTGTGTCATATTGATGACAAAAAATTTAAATGCCACTTTGTACTTATGCTGTTGGCCTGGGGAGATCGGTTATGGCTGTTGCTCTGGCCAGGGTGCACAGAGGTCTAAGAGTGCATTTGTGCTTGGCATGTGGAACACACACACTGGCACCAGCTCATTCACTTCTGAGATCCCACCACCAAACAGTAAGAACCAGCTTGAGTTTGGTAAGACAACACATGGTGGGCATGGTTGCGATAATTGTTCGCCTTTCCCTACACCTTTGTTTTCTTCCCAATGACACCTGCAGTATTTGTAGCATCCCATTAAGGTCCTCCTAAGGTTCAGTTAGACCTGCTAAGTCAGACATACAGTACAGACAGATAGGAATGGTAGAGCTGGGATGAGTGTAAAAAGCTCTGAGTTGGCTTCTAGACAACACTTAGAGCAAAGAGAATGAATTGGAGCTGCATTAAATTCAGTATGCAGAGAGGCTCTGGGTGGTTGGTACAAACCCATGTGTAGTGCAGAATCCAGGGAAAGTCAAAATGTGATGAACTTGGCCAGAGATAAATGTTTGCCTGTGCAATGGATGGAAGAAGGCAGAGGAAACCCGGTTTTGACAGATATGAGGAAAGATTGAAGGTCATGGGTGTTCATATAGGAAGTGCGGTTGGTTGGTCACTGCCACACAGCCATGGATGGCTAATGTCTCTGCCTTCCCTATCATCAACTCAGATATCTAGGGAAAGAATACAGGAATAAAGAAAACACATAGTGATAAATGCCCCAAATACTTTTCCAGCATCAAGAATTTACAGCTTGGAAACTTCTCAGTCCAGAAGTAACTTCTCTGTATTTTGCCATTCTGTGTGTGTATTTCTCTTATGCCATTTCTTCTCCCTTCAAAGCCATGCAAACAGTTAGTCCTCACCAACATCTGGCAAGGAGTTTCATATTTTAACACTGCATATTTGTTTGAACCTGCTGCTAACTAGCCTTATTTGATGCCTCCAAGGGTGGGGTTTTTTGGAAGAAGCAGTGACCTGTTTCCTCTCTCTCTCTGAGCAGTTTTGATTTTATTGGGTTTTTTTCCATGACCTCAGTCATGTCCATCCTAAACTGAAGAGTTATTGTCTAGTTGTTCTCATACAGAAGCTTTCCATATGTTTTATCTTCACTGCCGACCTTGTCTATATGTTTTCCAATCCTGTTATAACCTTTTTTGCGGTGAAGGTCTATAGAGGAGGAAGTTGGCAAGAAACCATTTTAGAACTGCATGGCAGTAGCATAACAGTATCTTTTAGTCTCTATTGTTTCTCTAATAATTTACCAGCATTCAGCATTAATTTTGGCCATCACTGAGCACTGATTTGATGTTTCCATGTAACTATTCATTTTCATGAAACTGACAGCAAAGAAACATTTAAAATTGTTACTTTAAAATGTTAATGGAATTTATTTGGACCAATCTAGATAATTCCCCACCAAAAAAAAAAAAAAAAAAAAAAAAGTTTGTATGATTTTATTTCTTTTGTTTGCTGATGGAAAAGTTGCAGGGTTTACTCAGACAATAAGGAAAAATTCTTTAACCAAAATTTTCAGATTAGGAAAGTCAGGAATCCTGTACTTTAGGAGTCAGGAAATGTTGCGAGGAAGACTGATGACCAAGAAATTCCCCAAAATTGTATAATTGTATAATCTAAAATAGACAGAAGTTGAATCATATTTTATGAATTCATCTGAGAGAATCTCAACAACAAATAAATTGAATTGCAGGAAATTCTCTGTTTGGGTTATGTGTTTGTTTTGTTTTAGTAATTTGATCTTCAATTTTGTTCCAGGAAAATTCCATTATTTTTCAATGCCTTTTAATCTACTGGTTTAAATATATGTTAGCTCTAGGAAAGGAGGTAAGAACTAGGGCTTTGAACTCTAACCTGGAATATGAGTGTTTAATTACTTCTATGACTTTAGTAACTGAGACTGTCTGAGTCTTTTATTTATGAAACAGAGGAAAAAATGAAAGTGAACAAAACTTTTTCTACCAGCAGTAACTTTGATGGTCTATTCCGGTACATTTTCACTGATGATTCTTTAACTTTTTTTTAAATCTTTAATCCTCCAAAACTGGGATGAAACGACAGAATATATTTTCAAAACTTCATTCAGAAACTAGAAATGAAAAAATTCCTTTAACACTTGGGAATAAAAGAAAGTTTTGGAAAAAAAATTTGAGGAAAAAAAGTTTGGTGACACCTAACAATTTTCTTATCCACTTTGAAACTAAAAAAGGAATTGGAAGACGTAATTCCCAAGATCTATACTTTTTTCCAGTGACTGGAAGGTGCAAGGATGGTGGCTCCGGGTAGTGAAGCAAAAATGTGGTAAAATATAGGGTGATTATTCCAACTTCAACTAAATTCTGCTTTTGCTCTGTGAAAGAAAAAATCTGAGCACAATAAAAAATCATCATTCCCCATTTTCATACTTTAGCTTTTTTTTTTTTTATGGTTAAGTCTTTATCTTTTTGTCCTATTCCAATATTTTTTCCCTTTGTGCTTTCTGTGGATAAGTATTATTGCTTTTTCTATTGTAGCAATGCCCAGCAGCCAACAGAGATCAGAATCCTGATACATTTGGAATTGGGCATACAAGTAATACAAGCAATTCCTACTTCTAAGCGTTCATATTCCAAAGGGACATAATTAACAAAGTGGCGAGAGAAAAGGAAAAATTATTGTGGTTTGGTCTTCTCAAAGTTACACAGCTGGGTAGTGGAAGAAGTAGGAATAGATCAAAAGGCAATGGCTGCTATAGCCTTTGCAGCACAAGAGAATTGCCGTGAGTCTAGCAGGGGGCCACTGAGATGTCTGAGGAGCTGGAGCACAGGACATACAGTGACAAGCTGGGAATTCGATTGTTTAGCTTAAAGAGAGGCTCAGGGAATCCAGTTGTTGTGTTCTTCTGCCCAAAGGGGTGTTGTAGAGAAAACAGAGTCAGACTCTTCTCAGACGTGCATGAAGAAAGGAGCGAAGACAATACTAATGGCTGGAAGAAGGAAATTCAAAGTGGATGGAAGGAAAAGACTCCCCTCAACAACAGTGTCTGAGCACTGGCACAGGTTGCCCAGAGGGGAAAGGGGATCTCTATCCTTGGAGATTTTCAGAACATACTTGGATAAAGTATGAGCAGCTTGACCTAGCTTTGAAATCAGTCCTGATTAGAGCAGGGACTGGACTGCAGATTTCTAGAATTCCCCTCAGTTCTGCAACCTTCTATGATTCCATGTATTCACTATAGCATTTTGGCCAGAAGTACTTCCACTAAACACAATTCTGCTGAAAACTGTATCTAGTGGGGTAAGAAATCTTTTGTATTTTAAGCAGGGAACCAGGTTAGAAGACAAGACAGTTCTGAAGAACAGCAACTGTATATATTTGCTCACAGTCCAGCAGTTATTCAGTGATTTCATATTCAGATGGAGGCATTCCTACAGCCAAACCCATATTCTTTTTTATTGTCCTGAAAGAATATGAGTCTGTGCTTACTGATTGTAATAAGTCCATCTGACTCATTATCACTGAACTGAGCCTCTGGTTACATAGATAGGTCAAGTCATGGGCACCGGTGATAACACAAGCACTGAAACAATCATTGATGTCACCTTCTACTACAACAATAATTTTTCTAAGATAGCAGTGGTTCTCTTTCTGTTGTGTTTTATGGTGAGACTAATTTTTTTTCTCTGTACTTCATCCAAGCTGCATCTGTAAATCCTTTTTTATTGCAGAATTGGCAAAATCTGATCGTGAATGATGAAGAGCTGGAGGTAAAGGAAAATAAAACCATAATCTTCTTGATTAAAGGAGAGAAAACCTTAAATATCAATTTGGCATTGAGTAAAAAAAGTCTCACTTTGATGTCTTTATCCTTCAGTGTTATTTAATTCATTTTTTGACAACAGTCAGAAGCCCTTAAGGAAGTGTAGTCTTGGTCACTACAGTGTACATTTTCTCTACAACTTCCATTAAATTAGTAAGTCATACTAATGTGATATATTCTGATCTGCTTTGAATAGATATCCATTTTTATATGCAGATCATTAGCAGCTATTATCCCAACAGGAATGCCACAGGAGTTTTTTATTATTTTTTGTTTGTTTTTTTTTGTTATTGTTTATTTCTTTATTTGTTTCAGTAGTTGTTGATTCCTTTAAATATACGTCTTAGTTTCCTTTAAATAATCTTGTGAGTTTTCTAGGTGCCTGAGTGAAGGTCCATAAAAATAGACAAGACCTTACATTTCAATAGAGTAAGTTCACAATCAGTCTGGGAGGTCAGCAATAGTGACCAAAGAATCTTTAAAAAAGGTCAGCAATGGCTGCCATAGACTTTGCAGCACAACAGAACTGCAGTGAGTCTATGTGCAGGAGCACATAACATACAGTTACAAGCTGGGAATTTGATTTCTTTCTTTAACTAACTGGTTTGCCATAAAACAATTTACTTAATGTAAAACATTAAGCAGTTTTACCTGCTCTATTATGATGTGGGTTAATGGCTTTTAAATTTCAGACAATGTTATTGGTTTCAGTAAATTTTGCATCCCATCCTAGATCTCCTTAGGAAGAAGCTATGTTAAATATACATGACAAAGCATGATGTATATTCATGTCTTTTAACTTCTGCTTTACTTTTAGTCATCAGGCAAAACGGAAAAGGGAATACCTAAGCTATCTTGAAAGCTCCTGTATTTTAGACTGTGTTTGAATACTTCATAAATTTGTATATAAATTGCTCTTTGGAAAATGTTCCATAGAATTACAAAATGAGATATAAGTAATTAATAAACCAGAATATATATGTCTGTCCTTATTTATTTCTGCAGAGGAAGAGAGTGTCTCAATATATTATTCCCAAAGTAAAATGTTGCTTAGAGAGTTTTTTTTAACTTGTGTCTTTGAAACACAGTAACATTTTATTGATCTGTGAACTTCCATCAGGTGTTATAATAGTATCGAGTGAAACATTTAGTCCATAATATTAACATTAGTAGACCTAAGTACTTAGCCAATATCTGGGGCTCTACATGCTGTTTTTGTTGGTTTAGACAGAGAAAATAATGGTGGATGGCAACTTAAACATTTTAAAAAAATCTCTCAAAATGGCACATAATTCTGTTTTCTTGCACTACAAAAGTTCTAATTTAGTTTATTTTCAGACAGCTTTGGAGCTTCAAAGACAGAGTTATGTCTCAGAGCCATGCAGTTTTTCTGTGCCTGAGGCTATGGTTATTTTTTTGTCCTTCTCTAATAGTTCTTTTCATTGCCTTTTTTCTCTGGTTAATGGGGAATTAGGCTCTATAAATGTGTGCCATAAGCAGTTAAGCCCAGTTCTGACAAACTCTTCAGGAAGCCCTGTTATCTACAGAACAACAGGCTGAACTGCTGAGATACCTGAACTTCTTTATTGGCTTCATCCTAACTTTCCACCATGTTTCGATGGTCAGATTTACTCATCATTTGGGTCTAACTCATAATCATCCAAAGGACTCACTGTGATGGGGTGAGAAACCTAAGTACGAATCAGTGCTCTTCCTGAGTAGATTTTCTCCCAAACCACCTGGTAGGCTCCAGGAACTGGAATAATCTGAGTTGGCTCTCTCAGAACATGCTCCAGAAGCGCAGGGAACTAACCCTTCAGTGATGCACTGAAATCAGAATTTTCCTCTTTTCCTATTCATCAGCTTTCCTTGAGGAAAAAGTACATTGGCATGCCTGTCATCCCCTTAGGGATAACAGTGGTTTTATGGGAAGAGTTCTGATCACATCAAAAGATGGTTTAATAAATTTACTGTCAATCTACATCTACAGAGAACAGCAAATACCCTGCTTGGTAAATTGCTTACCTGGTTTCAAATAACTGCTCTGAAAAGTTTAAGTATTTTAAATCAGGCATTCTTTGAAAGAAACTGGAATCCAAGTAATTTTCTTCTGAGGGAAGAGCTTCTTCTCACAGACTAAAGGATCCCATTTTGTTCTCTTGTAGACTGAGAAAATTCACAAAATAATAAAAAATGTGCTACAGCCAACACTTCGCTGCCTAGACTACAGTTTAACAAGAAGTATCTGGTTTCAATTTCATTTAGCATGGCATGAAGGAGCTAGTTTGTCTCATTCCTGCTATTAGCATCATTCCTTTGTTTACTGTCTGTCCCAATTACAGATTAATTAAATATGCAAAATGCAATATATCACAGAATCATAGAATGTTTGGGGTTGGAAGAGGACCTTGAAGATCATATAGTTCTAACCTCCCCTTCCATGGGCAGGGACACTTTCAACTAAACCCATGCAACCTGGCCTTGAACACCTCCAGGGATGAGGCATCCACAATTTACCTGGGCAACCTATTCCAGTGCCCCACCACCCTCACAGTAGAGATTTTTTCCCTAATATCTAACCTAAACCTACTCTCTTTCAATTTAAATCCATTCCCCCTTCTCCTATCACCACATGCACTTGTAAATAGTGTTGCCCATCTTTCCTTAAGTTTCCTTCAGGTACTGGAAGGCCCCAATTAGGACACCCTGAAGCCTTCTCTTTTCCAGGCTGAGCCATCCCAATTCTTTCAGCCTTTCTCCATAGAGGAATGCTCCATCCCTCTGATCAACTTTGTGGCCCTTCTCTGGACTCACTCCAACAGGTCAATGTCCTTCCTGTGCTGAGGACCCCAGAGCTGGATGCAGTACTCTGGTGGGGTCTCATAAGAGCAGAACAGAGGGGCAGAATCCCCTCCCTTGACCTGCTGCCCACACTGCTTATGATGTAAGCCAGGATACAATTGGCTTTCTGGGCTACAAGTGCACATTGCCAAGTCATGTCCAACCTCTCATCCACCAGCAACCCGAAGTCCTCGGCAGGGCTGCTCTCAGTCTGTTCATCCCCCAGCATGTATTGATACTGGGGGTTGCCCTGACCCCGGTGCATCACCTTGCACTTGGTCTTGTTGAACTGCATGAGATTCCCATGTGCCCACATATTGAACCTGTCTAGCCTTCCTGTCTTTCAGGTGTGTCAACTGCAGCACTCAGCTTGGTGTCATCTGCAAATTTGCTTAGGATGCACAATCCCTCTCTCTGTGTCATTAGTGAAGATGTTAAATAACACCTTGAGGGATACCACTCATCACTGATGCCCACTGGGACTCTGAGCTGTTGATGACTACCCTCTGGATGCAACCATCCAACCAATTCCAAATCCACATAACTGTCCACCCATCTAATCCATCACCCTCCAATTTGGAGAAAAGCATGTTGTGGGGAACCATGTCAAAGGCTATACAGAAATCCAGACTAATGGCATCTTCCCTTATCCACTGATATAGTCACTCCATCATAAAAAGCCACTAGGTTGTTCAGACAGGACTTTTTCTTAGTGAAGCCATGCTGGCAGTCTCAAATGATCTCCCTTCCTCCATGTGCCTTAGCAGAACTCCTAGGAGGATCTGTTCCATGATCTTCCCAGGCACAGAGGTGAGGCTGACAGGTCAGTAGTTCCCAGTGTTGTCCTTTTTCCCCCTTCTTAAAGATGAGTACTATGTTTCCCTTTTTCCAGTCACTCAGGGCTTCCACAACCACCATGACTTTTTGAATATCATAGAGAGTGGCTTGGCACCTACATCAGCCAGTTCCTTCAGGACCCTGGGATGCATATCATCAGGTCCTAAAAGCTGGAATGAAAAACACTCTTCAGAGAACAGCCTGTACAGTATGTGCCAGGGCTCATATCCATGCCATAATGAGGCACTGATATTCATTCTTTAATGATCTTGTCTGCCCTGCTTGAGACAACCAGTATCACGAGGTTTTGGCTGTTCTGAATGCTGCATGTGTAACAACTGCCTGAAAAGCTTCGGAATATGTTGCCTCTGCTCCAGTGAGGAGAAGACAAATTTTTCCTACACAGCTTTTCACAGGTCTGTCTGCTGGCCTGTGGTCCTGAGAAATAAGTGAGCTGGGACCATCCAAGAGATTCTCTGAAGGCATTGGCATTTGGAGGAAATTGCCAGGGAGGGAAGCATGGCAGGAGAAGCAGCACTGCAGTCAGCACCATGGTGGGATGTCCTTGATATGCTGATTACTGTGATAGGTCTGATATAGATCTGAACTACCACTCTGTGCATGTATCTGTCTGTTATCTCTGTGAGCTTTTGAACTGTCTGTCAGACATGAGCCCTTTTGGCATCTAGAGCACCTTCTGGGAATAATTTTTCTTCCTTTGTTAAATGTCCCTTTGTTCAACTCTCATCACTTTTTAATAAGAGGAAGGTTGGGCTTCTATCTACAGTCCCACCCTTTTAAAAGCAGTCCTTGTACCTCAGAGAAGAGACATAGACTACCTCTAGTCCTCTAGATTTCTGCAGCTTTCGGGTCCCAGCCATTCTGTTTTCATCAATTCCCGTGGCCCAGTTGTCCCTGAGTAACTTCAAGAGGAATATTACTGCTGAATTAGGAAGACAGTGCAATGCAATGGTTCAAAGGAGCAGCAAGAGCAGTGAATGAGATATCAAAATATCAACTTAGTTATGCCACGTATAGGAATTTTAAAACTTTAATATATTGAAGTTGCAAAAGCTTTTGCATATGTGGAAAAAGGCAATTTCTCAGCCAAAAGAATATATCTTCTGCCCCAAAATTTAAGAGGAAAAGTTAGGGAAGGCCTTTTAATTGCTTCTTTGCAATGCTAGTATATCTTCTACTAAAATGATAATGGAAAACCCTCAGTAAAACTGACAGTTACTCTTTCAAATGTGTTGACAAAAATGTGTCTCGCATACATCAGCAACCAGAACTGAAAGTCTGAGGAAAGAGAATAAGAACAGGGCTAGTAAAGAGTAATACTGTTCTGTCAAATACTAGGAAAACCACTCGTAATGGGAAAACAAAATACACATTTAATTATCCTTCAGTTAAATCAGTGTACATAAAAAAGCCAAACCCAAATTGCAACTTCAGTAAAAGAAAAAGTAGGAAATACTTTGGATGCAGTGACAAATTCAATATCCCAAACCTGGTACTTTTATTTTGATAACACATTTCCTCCTTTTTTTTTTTTTTTTTTTTTTTACATTATAGCTGGCTCCAAGCCAGCTGTAGCCCAGGATTCCAAGGCCTGGGCTTCTGTATGATTAGATTCATGGCAATACAGTAAGTGTTTTGCAACACGTCACATCCTTTGTGTAATGCGAAAGGGCACTTAAATCATAGTATCTACCTTTGCATCTGGTCAAAGGAGATAACATTGCTATTTGTTAGGCACATGCCATTTGTTATCTGTCCAGACTGTTTATGTAGTCCCTTGTGAATAGATGACAAAACTTAGCATGGGTGCACTTAAAGTCAACTGGCAAAATGAATGTCCTCATGCTGTCACTTTTTGAGGCACTTCCCAAGTCAAAGGTTATATCTGCCTTTTTCATTGTAATAACTGTTGATGGATGATCTTCTGCGGATTTATCTAATCACTTTCACAAATTACATATATTTTGGGCATGTATGGCTTTCTGGGACAAAGGGTTTTATAATTTATTATACTTTGCATTGAAGAAGCCCTTTCTTTGTTTCTCATCTGCATCTTGGTAATTTCATTTGATGTTTACTATAGTTCTTGTAATAAATAGTGAATTATTCCCTATTCACCTTTTTTAGAACAGTCGTGACTTTATAGACCTTGTCGTATTGTCTCCCTCAATTATTTCCTTTCTGTATTGAAAGATCCTAAATTCACTTAATCTCTGCTTTTATAAAAACTCTTACATGCATTTGCCTTGTTGTCCTGTACCAAGAACTCCCACAAAATAGATTCTCGATGGGAAGCTGTACATGTCGAAAAATAGAAAAGCATTTGTCAAAAATTCACCCTGAATAGGCAGTCTGTTGAGCTCAGTGGGATAAGCAAGGATAACCTCTAGTACTTCAGGCCTCAATGAAACTTTGTTTCTTCCTACATAGCTTTCTTCATTGACTTCAGTAGCTGCAATGAATTACAGCATGGTCTTGACAACAGTGCCTTTCCTGCTTCACAGCCCCAAGTCAGCCCCACACCTAAATAAGGCACAGATCTCGTGGCTGAAGCATAAGGCTGTGACGGAAAAGGGTCTAAAAGAATTCTTACTGGAGGCTATCAGATCAGGTTGAGAGGATAAGAAATGCCAGGATTAAGATAAACTTTTGTCTGCTTGACTGTGGTGTTTGCAAGTTTTAGATTTTATTCTCTTCCAATAGAAATTGGAAGCTCCCTCAGAAAATGCAGATTACATTTACAGAAAGAGATAGATTGAAAGAGGCATCTGCTAGTCTTCCATCCAGCCTTCTGCTCCAAGCAAGTGCACTGCTGAAGCTAAAACAGGTAGCTGAAGGCCATGCCCAAACAAAGACATCTTTGACTATCTTTAATGGTGGGAATTTTACCATCTCTCTTGGCAAGCTGTTCCACTGCTAAACCACCTTCACTGAGAAATTTCTTTTCTATTATTTGAACTGTGATGTCTCTTTAGTAATTCATGTGATTACAGATTTGTAATTTTAGATTTTTTTTTCAGAGATCCCTTTTAATTATCCCAAAAGAGTGACTGGAAAGCAAAACCAATTGTTTTTCTCCTTTTGGACTTAAACACAGAAAAGGCAGGCTCTGTCAGTGGACTTTGCACCTATTTTGATGGGCTGGAGTTTTACTGGTTAGAGATCTTAAATCTTGTTCAATCTTTCACCTTTCTGTACCTCTGTCCTTTGGTTTTAGTAAACTCTGGGCCATGGCTCTTACCACTTATTCAAGACTTTACTTTTATCTCTACCTAAATCTTTTTAAATTTTTATTCCCGTTTTCCCGACACCCCTTGGATTTTTCCCAACTTCAGTCTCCTTGAGCAGGCTGTTATTCCCGGTCTCCTCCTGATACCTCCTTGAAAGTTAACTCTCGCAACACCAGGCTGGTCTAGTCACTGCCGAGGGCTGCAATCTCGCTCAGGTGGTTTCTCACCAGCAGGAGGAGTGCTGCGATCACAAGAGAGCCATCACCTCCTTTCCCATCCAGGATGCTGTGGTCTGGGGCAGAAACCACAGGTGCATTTCTGTTCAGGTCCTCAAGTGAGAGCTCACTTTGTTTTCTTGGGTGGACAAGCCAAATCTGTCTTGGCATTTCAACAGCAGAAGTAAGGATTTATTTCAGAGGAAAAAAAAAGGGAGAGGGGGAGGGAGACAAGACTCACATGTACGTTGTTTTATTTGACTAGAACTTCCTCAAAAAACTGTTACACCACTTTATTGTATTCACATATAAGAACATATTTATTTATTTATTTATGTCCTACTATAATGCTTCTACCTTCTTTCTTGCTTAGATTTTAATTTTGGAATATATCATCTCTCAAAATGGCATAAACATTTTCCAAAATAACAAGGGGACATGGGAACCATACACTGGATGCTTTGTTTCTACCAAGGCCAACAACTGAATTAAAAGTTCAAGTCAATTGTTACTTCATGTAGTTACCAGTTTCAGAATAAGGTCTTCAAAGCCCTGAATTACAATTTATATGTTGATGACTGTAGTCGATCAAGGAAGTTTGCTAAATTCAAACTGTAGGATTTCTCTTTTTTGTTATTTCTGTCTCCTTTGTTAGCCTGAAAACCTCAGCACAGTTTTTATAAAGTATTTCAACCTGAAGTCTGTCTGGAGAACAACAAATATAGAATCATAGAATCAGATGGGTTGGAAAGGACCTCAGAGATCATCAAGTCCAACACTTGATCCACTACCACCACAGTTACTAGACCATGGCACTAAGTGCCACATCCAGTCTCTTCTTAAATATCTCTAGGGATGGAGAATCCACCACCTCCCTGGCAGCCCATTCCAATGCCTGATTAAAGCTCTTCTTTTTGGTTGGCACTAAAATTTCATACAGCAATATACTAATTCATGTAGAGATACGATAACATAAAATCTCTAGGTAGTTTACAGAAGCAGATATTCCAAACAGAAGAAACTAGTAGAGTGCGTGTATCACTAAATCATGGTGATTTACTTCCAGTTTGCCTTCAGAACCATAGTCATAAAATCAAGGAAACATGAAAAAGTTTGGGTTGGAAGGGACCTTTAAGATCATCTAGTTCCAAACTCCCTGCCATGGGCAGGGACACTTTCCATTAGACCAGACCTTGAACACTTCCAGGAATGGGACATCCACAATTTCTCTGTGCAACCTGTTCCAGTGAATCCTCCTCACAGTGAAGAATTTCTTTTAATATCCAATGTAAAGCTGATCTCTTTCAGTTTAAAGCCATTACCACTTTTTCTGTCACTCCATGCAGTTGAAAAAAGTCCCTCTCCAGCTTCCTTATAGGCTTCCTTCAGATACTGGAAGGGTGCAAGGGTCCCCACAGAGCCTTCTTTTCTCCAGGCTGAATAAGCCCAGCTCTCAGCCTGTGTTGATAGAAGTGCTCCAGCCCTCTAATCACCTTTGTGGACCTCCTCTGGACTCACTCCAACAGGTCCATGTCTTTATACTGGTGTCTCTAGAGTGTGGTCTCACAAGAATGGAAGGATGGAATCATTTCTGCTGGTCATTCTTTTTTTGATATAGCCCAGAGAGGTTGTCCACAAACCAGAATACAGTTGGCACATATAACGTTATGGCACTAGTCCGTATGATAGTAGGTCACTCCTGAGCTATTTTCTGTAGTGAACCGATTGCCTGACTTGGTATATAGCCATAGATGTACTAACCTGCAAAGTAGCTTTCTTAATGCCCAACTTTTTTGTCTTTGTAAGGAAAACAACAGTGCAGGGCCCTAGAGGCCATCTGGGACATGAACAGAACAGGACGGGTCTCTGTATGTACATATTCTTTACTTATGGCTCCCCTGAAAACAGCATCTACAGGCACAACTGAAAAAGAAGGCACAGAATTCTGGTTCCGGGGAAAAAAACAAAAACAAATGCAAAAACCAAACCAACCGAAACAAGCAAACAAAAACATAAACAAACAAAACCCCCACCCTCTTAGTGATACAGTTTAATATGGGAAAGCTGCAAGTTGTTTATTCTAAAGTTTAGGATAAAGACCACAGCTCAGTGTGCACACTTCCAGTGTGCTGAGCTGCATTGGCTCTCTGGCTACTTGGTGGATTAACCCTAACCCTAACCCTAACCCACTCCCCTCTCCCAAGAGGCATAAAGAAAATAGGAGGAAGGAAAGAAGACTCACCAATCAAGATACTGCCATTTAATGACTGAAGCAAAAGCTGCACTCATGAGCAAAGCAGAAAGGAGAATTTTTCTTTCTACCATTTTTCACTACTTTTAAGTAGTACTTTTCACTACTTTTTATTAAATCCCTGGTGATGTCCTTGTTTCTAACCAGAAAACTTGAGGAGCATTTCTACATTGAAAATTTTGGAGTTTACAGATATATACTGTGATATATTTGATTTCATCCAAAATGCATGAATTGACAAAGGTTTTTTCTGTACTCAACTATTTTCTCAAGTGAATTCTAAACTTAAAAGATTAAATAGTTCGTATGAGAAAAATGATACGTCTCAACTTTGTGATTCCTGCCTTGGGTGCTGAACTGCTTTTTATTACTTTCAACATGGAAAGATTTATCTAATTTTTTTATGTTATAAGTAATGACTGAGTCTGAGATGCTGCAATGCACAAGGATTTTTTAAAGATTAATTTTTTATATGTTAATGGGCATAACTTGTGTGTTTCAAATGTAATTAGTGTTACATGAGGGCATGAATGCAGCACTGACTTTATATTTTTTTAAGAAAGTTAGTTTTATTTTATAATTCCTTCCGTGACTATTCCACATTAGATTTCTATACAAAATTATTAAGTACATTGGAATGGTTCCAGATAAGAGGAAATACATGCATGCAAATAAAGCATTTATTTATTTTTATTTTTATTTATTTATTTATTTATTTATTTATTTATTATTATTTATTTATTTGGCTTTATTTATTTATTTATTAAAATATAAAATTATTATCTACAGTAACTTTTGCAGTGAGTTCTGCAAAACTTCATCTGATTTTTACTTTCATTAAAAGTCAAAAAAAGAAAAAATAATTGTTTGGGGTTTTTTAAAGCTACACTTTCAATATTTCTAACAAAGAGGCTTTTCATGGCTGGTTAACTGTGGCAGTAATATAATTAAGCAGACTTTGCTTATGTAAAAATGGATAAAAATACTAATGTAGAGGATGAAGTAGTTAGGTGACGGGGATGAAATATGAGAAAATGATGATGAAAACTCACCTTCCTCTGTTTGGAATCAAAAGAAAGTCCTCTGAAGTCACCATAAATTTCTCCTGTTCTTGAAGCAAGGATAATCTGTAAGGTATTGGTTTTCTGAAATTTTCTACTGTTGTTAATCTGTGTTTTTCATTTTCTTACATGGTTGATCTTATACTTAGAGGCATGATTTCTCATAACAGTAGTTTAACATGTGCAGCTTACAGTTTCCTCTGAGAAGGAAATTTTCTTTTTGCCTGAGTCATGTTCCTTTTTAAAAAAATTTTCTTTCTCTCTTTAGTATCATGACTCTGGTACACATATCTTTGGATGGTGAGCACTTCAAGATCCTTGAAAGGAGGATATGAGTTTCCTGAAATGTCAAGGGTGTGGTTCATCACTCTTCAAACTAGGAAAGCACAGAAACCAAATGCTCTACCTTCCTGAATGACGACTAATAATTATGTAAAAAGTGGTCGCTTGCAGTGTCAAAGCTAGTCGTAAGTGACCTGAAAACATTCTAAGCCTTGAGCATGCTTAACTATCTGTGTCCACGGGGCCTTGACCAGAACTGACCTTAATTCAGAACCGTATCAGGTGCACGTGTTCCACTCTCTCCAGACCAAGGTATGCTCAGGAGTCCAAGCTTACATAGCCTGGGAATGCTGGCATTAAAAATTATTTGAATAAACTGTTCAAATCTGTTTGCTGAGTTAGTTTAATTCTCTGTTTCAGCTTGGACACAATCTTCTGGCCATCCATGCTGTGACGTGGAACAAACCAGCTAATTCTTTTTATGGGGAAACATGGGTGTGGAAGAGAAGATGCTTTCTGCCAAGGTCCTTGTTCTACAGCTTGGTCCCAAATTGGCTACTTCTTTGTAATACAATCTTCTAAGATACCTAATAATGTCTTTTGTGCTCAGAGCCTTTGCCATGCCCTTATAAACATGCCATGTGCTTGGCACTATGCTGCAGAACATCAAGTTTGGCAGATTGCAAATTGCACTCCTGTTTTATGTACTGCTGTGCTTATTAATTATGATGGCTTAGGACCAGAGGAAAAAAACTCATAGTCCAGAGGGGACAGGAGTCAGGATATGCATTTGCAAAGAACTTGCTCTCAGCCAGAACTCTGCTGTATTATGGGGCTATGCTGGCAGCCCTGCAGAAAGCTGGATGGGCAGTTCATCTGGAACTGCTGATTCCCAGCATGGCACTAAGCAATGCTACTTTAAATTTAAGAAATTAAAATGGCCTGTTTGAAGATGCAGAATGACTGAACAGGCAAAAGCTGTAACTTTGCCATGCCTTCCCTTTCAGCAAGCTGCATCAGTCCTTTTCTAAAATAGTTTAAAATACCTGTGAGATGCTCTACTGTAAAGGCACAAAAGATTCCATAGTCCTGGCCAGGGCTTTCTTGATGATAAAAAGGATAATTATGAGGAATCCTATCCTATCATATCCAAGTACCAGGCTGCGTACACAGTGAAAATGGTACAAATGCAGACTGAACATGTACACTGTAGGTACACTTATAGTGTACCTAGCTGCTCTTACTTCTCAATATCAAAATATTAGACATTGTTTAAACTGTTCAGAGAAAACCAGGATATTTACCATCACTTATCATTGTAATCTACAGTATGAATTCTGTCTTCCTGTTCATCCGATTTATGCAATGTGTCTGTGTGACACATTTCCCTGTAGTGCTTTGATATTTCATAAGTTTTCATGTAATTACATTATATTCCCAGGTTAGGAATTTTTTTTTTAAAGTATTCAGAAAGCCTGTCAGTTTCCTGGAGGGATTGTTTTCTCTGCCAACTGGAAATCGTAGTTAAGATTTTCCAATTTAATTTTTAAAGTAGTTTTAAACATTTACTTTTCATATTTCCAAGTTTCCTCAATTTCTTTATCAGCTAACAGCCATGACATAAAATGTATTTGAAATATTGTATTAACCTGATATTTCATATCTATCCAAATCTTTAATTTAAAAAATTTTTGAAGGAATGGCATTTGTCACTTGAACTGTAGACACAAATATTTCAAATGTGAAAGAACCCCAAGGTCAAATTAAAGGTTTTCAAGAAGTTAAACAGTGAATGGAGTTACATACAACTGTCTCAAAGGATGTTGCCATTATTATTCAGGTTTTTGTAAGACTGATACGTCATCTTAGTAACTGAATTGCCATAATGATTTAAGATAGTTGCTTCTAACTGTCATTTTTCATTGTTAATTTAATCTATGAGGTTCCAAATTGTCTAGAATAGCAAAGAGTCCTAAATACATGCTAACCTATTTCTACCTAATTCAATTTCTGTTTTAATAAATCCCTCAGGTTTCAGTGCTCTTACAAGCAGACTGCAAAGATATTCTTCCAAAAAGGACAAAAATGTTTTGGAAAGTCTGTAAGAATGTTTTGATTTAAAGATTTAAAGAATTTTTTTTGACCTAACACTTTGCCAAGGCCATCTCACCTACCAGGAAGTGATCAAGTTCATTTGATCAGTAATGCATCACCTGTCATCCCAGAATTCATAACAGACCATAAATCCAAATCCATTTCTAGCTTATTACAGTTGTGGTGCTCAACACATTGGCTTAAATCTCCTTGGATGACTACGGCTATGAACGAATGTGGGTACATGAACAGACAGTTATTTCCTCCCAGCTGATGTGTAGTAGCTTTGCTGTACTGCAGGGACCCGTTTTTATATGCTTCTGCTCTGTGTTGCATTGCCTGCTATACTTGCCTCACATAGTGACTGTCACTTCAGTATTCACACAAGGCTTTCACAGGTATGTTTTCTTCCCTTCTGCTGGCTATGGAGATCTCTCCTTACATCTTACTGATATTCTTATTATCTCCTGGTGATACAGATGTACATATACTACAGTTTACGTGTTTGGGGTTTTTTCTGGCTCTTACTTCCCTGTAGGACCCCCAGAAGTTTAGACTGCCAAACCCAAGTTTAAACTGCAAACCCATGCTTCTATGAGAGCCATGACATCTCATCTCAAAAAGGTCAGCTTTGCATCAAGCCTTTCACCTTGTTTTGCAGTTGTCTCTTCAGCAAGCCGATAAAAAGAGATTTTGCAAAACAGATATTATCCAGTTTCCTTCTAACAAAGCAAATCCCTTTCCAGGGGCCTACCCAGGTCTATAACACTCTACTGTTTGCAATTATTTCATTTGGAAAATGCACAGCTATGCTGGGTAGTCAGGGAAGTCAGGAATTTTGCTAATTTGGGAGGCAGCTGTTGAAAGGTGTTGTGCTAGAGACATCCATGGATGAGCTTGGTAGTCATAACTACTTCGTAATTAACACTATTGATATTTTAAACCTGTATTTAGTTATGAACTCATGCGAGAAAAGGCTCGGTTGCATCTCTGAGATAACATCTCAGACTGCTTCTGAATAAGAGCTTTCAAAAATGAATGTACATTGCCACAGATTCCCACTAGGAGAGACCTCATCACAGTCTTCAACTTTCTCATGAGGGGAAAAGGAGAGAAAGACACCAATCTCCTCTCTGGGGTGACCAGTGACAGGACCCAAGGGAATGGCCTGAAATTGTGTCAGGGGAGATTTAGGTTGGATATTAGAAAAAGATTCTTCACCCGGAGGGTGGTTGGGCGCTGGAACAGTTTCCCTAGAGCTACAGCACCAGGCCTGACAGAGTTCAAGAACCATTTGGATGATACTCTCAGGCACATGGTGTGACTCTTGGAGTTGATCTTGAGCAGAGTTAAGAGCTGGACTAGATGATCCTTGTGGGTTCCTTCCAACTCAGCATATTCTGTGATTCTGCGGTTCTGACTCAAAGAGCAGAGGATTTAATGAAGTTATAATTTAGCAGTTAAGTGGACTGGAGATGTTACAAATCAGAAGCATTTCTCTAGGATTAGAACTAGCAAGGTATGTGGTGTAAAATCAGGCATGGTGAATGCTTTATCTTAGGAATCTGAGAAATCAGATTTTACAGGAAGATGATCTCAAAGGGGAGGCTAAAAGCTTTGCTCTTCACTGACACAAAAAGTCCAGGGAGTTTTAAGACTTTCCTCTTAGAAAAAGATACTTTGCAAAGATAATTAATTCAATACATGGATAGGGATAATCCACAGAAATGAATGCACAAATCAATAGAAAAAAAGTTTTAAGGGAAATGGTTCAATACTTATGGAAACCATAAAAAAATAATGAAGAAAATTCATTCATTTTCTCCCTTATTACCATTTAGATGAGCTCAAAGTGAGCAGTTAGCACAATAAAATGTGATTACTTTTTAAACTATTCAAACAGATCTGAATAAAAGGCAGTGTCTAAGTATCATATCTCAAAGTATTTAAAATGCAATTTTTACAGTGAGCTCATTAAATATTATGTCTGAATAACAGATGTTTTAATGATGAGAAAAGATTACAAAAGTGCTAAATATTAATTTCCACTTTGGGTGAATGAGAAGTCTTATATTTCACTTGTGCAGCAGTACCAATGTCAGAACTCGAGTTTTCATTGAACTATCATGATACATAACACAGACTTTGAAACTCCTTTCTCTCGACTGCATACAGTTCTAAGATTATTTTAGATTTAATTTTTTTAAAAAAATATATTTTATGGTCTTACAAATACATTAAAAAGTATTGAAAATATTGTCTAAAAAGCCCATAATCAAACAGCTAATACCAGAGAAATACAGAAAAGTCTAGCCTATATAACACCAGGACAGGTCTCCCCTATTACAACGTGCTTCGTAACAGCTGATATTATGATAGTATCATACTTGTGAGGCCACTCTCAATTCCCTTTGAAAGGTTGTGATGATCAGAAGAGTGTCCTGAGACTGGAAGACAGTGAATGTTACTCCAGCATTCCAGAAGGGTATCAGAGAGCGCTCAGATATACACAGATCTGTCAGTCTCACCTTGGTCCTTGAGAAACTGATGGAATAACTAATTCCAGAAACCATTTCCAAACACATGATAAACAAGTAGGTGATTGGGAGCACTCAGCATGGATTTATGAGGGGAAAATCATTTTCCAGTGAGATGATGAGTGTCATGGGTGTAGGGAGAGCAGTGGATGCTGTTTACCTTGACTTTAGTAGACCTTTCATCAGTGTTTCCCATAGCGTCCTCTATTGGATTTGTGTGGCAAGGTTTTTCTAGCAGGGATGCTACAGGGGTGGCTTCTGTGGGGAGCTGCCAGAAACTTCACCTTCGTCCAACAGAGCCAATGCCAGCCAGCTCCAGGATGGACCTGTTGCTGGCCAAGGTTGAGCCCATCAGCAATGGTGGCAGCCACTCTGGGATAACATATTTAAGAGGGGGGAACAACACCTGTGCAACTGAAGCCAAAGAGAGGAGTGGGAATATGTAAAAGAAACAGCCCTGCAGACACGAAGGCCAGTGAGGAAGGAGGGGAAGGAGGTGCTGCAGGTGCTGGAGCACAGATTCCTCTGCAGCCCATGGTTGAGACCATGGTGAGTCAGCTGTACCCCTGCAGCCCATGAAAGTCCATGAGGGAGCAGAGATCTGCCTGCAGCCCCTAGAGGACCCCATGCCAGAGCAGGTGGATGCCTAAAGGAATCTATGACCCTGTGGGAAGCCTGCACTGGAACAAACTCCTGGGAGGACCTGTCTATCCATGGAAAGAGAAGCCCACTCTGGATCAGGTTTGCTGACAATACTTGTGAACCCTGTGAGGGACCCATCCAGGAGCAGCCTGTTCCTGAAGGACCAACTCTGGAGTAGTTAATGAGGGACTGCAGCCCATAGGAAGGACTCACATTGGAGAAGTTCATGCAGGTCTGTCTCCCATGGGAAGGACCCCATGCTGGAGCAGGGGAAGACTGCAAGGAGTCCTCTTCCTGAGGAGGAAGGAGTAGGAGAGACACTATGGGATGAAGTGACTGCAACCCCCATTCCCCTGCAGTGCTGAGGGAGAGCAGAAAGAGAAAACTGGGCATGAAGTTGAGCCTAGAAAGAAGGGAGGAGTGAGGGGAAGGGATTTTTTAGATTTGAGTTTATTTCTCATTATTGTATTCTGATTTGACTGGTAATAATTCAGCAAATTTCCCCAAGTAGAGTCAGTTCTGCCCATGACAGTAATTGGTGAGTGGCCTCTCCCTGCCCTTACCTCGGCCCATGAGCCTTTCATCATAATTTCTCTACCCTGCCCAGATGAGGAGGGGAGCAACAAAGCAGATTTGATGGACACCTGGCATCCATCAACAATCAACAACCACACATCCTCACAAATGAGCTGGTGACATAGAGGCTAGAGAAGTATACAGGGAAGTGTACTGAAAACTGGCTGAACTGCCAAAGCTCAGAAGGGTTGTTATCAGGGGCACAAAGTTCTACTGGAAGCTAGTCAGTAGTAGTGTGCCTCAGGCACTGTTAATGGGTCTAATCCTGTTTAGCATCCTCTCTAATGACCTGGATAATGGGACTGAGCATACTCTTAACAAGTCTTCAGATGAGACAACCCTGGGAGGAGTGGCTAATACTCCAGGTAGTTGGTTGTGCTACTATTCAAAAGGACCCTGAGGGGCCAGAGAAATCAGCAAAGATAAACCTCATGCACTTTAAAAAAGGGAAATGAGAGCCCTGCACATAGGCAGAAATAACCCTATACACCAGTACGTGCTAGGAGCCAGTTGGCTAGAGAACAGCTTTGCAGAGAAGCTTCTCCTAAATGGCTCGAGTAGCTCTATAAATTGTGGATCCTTGTTGGAATAGCAACATGGTGGGATGCAATAAAGGAAATTCTTGGTGCGAGTCAAGGATCATTTATTCACTAAAGCACTTGTTGGAGCAAACAAGGGTGATGCACATTTGGATCTAATATTCACTAACAAAGAAGTGTTGCTGACTGAGATGAAAGTTTTATTGACAACTGACACAAGTTCTGATGAGTTTCTTTCTCTTCTTCAACAAGAAAATAGATCCAGACTTTTCATGGTGGTGTATGTTGGGGGACCCGGAGATGATGGGCAGAGGTTAAAATGAAAGAGGTTCAGACTTGCTATAAGTATTGCTTTTTTTACCATAAAGACAGTCATGTAGAGGAAGCTGTTGCCTACAAAGTTTTACAGTCTCTATTTTTGGAGATTTTCAAGAAAAAGTCTCAGATGACCCTTCTTTAAGCTGGAGGATCAACCAGATGACTTCCTGAGTTACCTTCTAGACTGAACGTTCCTATGGTCCTACCATCTCATTTTTCTACTCCCTCCTCCACTTTTTTTTTTTTTTTATCAGAATCTGTCCTTCCAGAAGAAAGAGTAAAACTGCAGGTTATTTTTTAACTGATATTTTAAATTAATATTCATTACATAAATCACCCATACTAAGGCACCTCATTAGTCATTTTTCCCCATGGTATAAAGTTGAAAATATATTACTATTTATTTCTGTAAGTCAGTTCCAAGTCATGCTAATTGATTTAAATAGCTTCATATGTATTAAAGAAAACAGTTGCTATCAGTGCTGACCTTGCAGCACTCATCATCTTTTAGATATTCTGTTCTGTCACATTTTTAAGAAACCATTCAAACATTATGCAAATAACCTTGTGTTTCTGATTATTTAAAAACTCACAGTTTTGAACTTGTTTTGCTGCTCTGCTTCAATTAGAGCATGCTGAACAGATTACTTCAGCCCTCAGAATTTTGTTCTCAGCTGTACATGATACATTTCAAACTTTAGACTGAAGTTACCCAATTTGGCTTTGAGTTGTTCAGTTAAACAAGACATTGGATGTTGCATGAGTTCCTCAAAGGTATAAAAACTGTTCTGAATTACTGCTGGTGTTGATTATTTGAAATGCTAACCAAATAACACTTATTCTACTGATAATATTTCAGATTTCTTAAAAAATTCATAAAAGAATTGAACAGATGTACTTGAAGCTTTGGACTCTGTTACTTTCTGTCACATTAGCAAGGTATAGAAAGAATACCAGAAAGTGTGGAAAAATTTTTGCTAATTTCCTCTTTAAAATAATTATATTCTAGCCCAAACTTCACACACAGCATTAAAAACATATGTGTTGGCTTTGGGGTTTTTTTGTTTGGTTTGGAGATTTTTGGTTGGTTGGGCTTAGTTTTAATTTTAGTTTTGGTTGTGGTGGTTGTCAGGTTGGTGTTTTTTTTGGGGGGGTGTCTTTTTTTTTTTGCTCATTTATTTCTCATGGAGGGATGGCATTTGAGGTTGAAAGAAGAAAGTCTAATCAATCTCTGCTACTCTGCTTTGCTCCGGTCAAATCTGGTCACTACCAGGCAGAATTAAAAGAGTCAAGAGAAGCTTTTAGAAAAGCATGTACCAGTGAGAAGACCTAAGGTAGGAAGGGTAAGGATGATCAAGGTTTGGGGTAGTTTCAAGAGAGTTCACTGGGAAGAGAAGGTGTCTGTTTCTTGAGAGAGTGCAGAAAAGGCACAGCACTTGCTCCCACTCAAGAAGCTTATAAACTTCTTTAAAATATCATCTTCACGACTTAAGACAGCCACATTGATCTGTCAGAAATGGAGAAAAAAAGGTTTTTCCTGGGAAAGTGTTGTAATAAGGTTGGATGTATGACATGCCCTATGTCACACATAATCTTTAAACATCTGAAGTAGAAATATAAATTTCAGCTCTTTCTAGATTAATAAAAAATGTTGCTAATTATTTGAGCTGGGAATCTAGAAACTGAGCAAAGCTTTTTGCTGAACATATGCCTCTAGGATATGCCAGCAGAATATTTGACTGTCATGACCAGTTTGGTTGCCTAAGCAGAAAACAAGCACGAATGGGCAGCCTAAGGCATAGTTGGAAGGTCTGATTAATTACTGCTGTTGGCAGAATTTATTTCCAGAAATGTTATCACAGAACTGGAAATAAAAATGTCTTGCTTGGCACCACAAGAGCTTTTTCAGATATCACTCTCAAATGTGACACCTCTGAACAAGCTGGAGGAAAAAAAGAAAGAATATTGTGCCCATTGACTTCTGACAAAATGCTATACCCCAGAAAGCAGCCGGCCTAATGTTCAGCGTGCTAAGTGCAAAAGGTATTGCAAGTAATCAGTTTGTATCTCAAAATGTAAGCACCTTGCTTAGCATTTTGGAGAAGCAAACATCATAATTTTTTTATGCAGCTATCTAGATATTGCTTTACCTCCATAATTTGCATCATGACTTCCCAGTGAAAAAATTCCACACGCTTAGCTGCAACATACAAAATACTTCCGTATATTTCTGAATTCAGCAGCCATCATTGACACAATATGCCCTCTCTTCTACTCCTTCTCAACACTGAATGCAACACATTTTGCTGCTTGATCCTCATGTACTTGTGCAGTTCCATGCATTTTCTCAGAAAATCTGGTTATTAGTCCTGTCATTTTCTGATTGCTTATCACTCAGTGATATACCTGACACCATAGGATACTAGAAGCACTTAAAGGGACTCTGAAAGTCTTCTGACTTGAGTACAGTTCCAAGCAAGACAGTCTTAAAGCTAATTCAGGTTACTCTAGGTCTTGTTCACATGAGTTTTGAACATCTTCAAGGATTCTGATTCCACAACTTGGGTGAATTCAATTGAATTGAATTCAATTGAATGAATTCAATATTGAATGCTCCAGTGTTGAAAAATTTTTCCCTACATCTATTCAGAATTCTTCTTTTCAGGGATGTTTCTTCCTCTTTCTCTGTTGTGCTTGTAAAAATTTATGCTCCCTGTTTCTATAATTCCCCTTTAGATAGTGTGAGACCGGATCATTCATGCAGGGTAAAAACAAATATAGAAATAGATACTATTTTTGACAATAGGAATCACTATTGGAATCATAGAATCATAGAATCAGATGGGTTGGAAAGGACCTCAGAGATCATCAAGCCCAACCCTTGATCCACTACCACCACATTTACTAGACCATGGCACTAAGTGCCACATCCAGTCTCTTCTTAAATACCTCCAGGGATGGAGATTCAACCACCTCCCTGGGCAGACCATTTCAATATCTGATTACCCTCTCTGTAAAGAATTTCTTCCTAACATCTAACCTAAACCTCCCCTGGCAGAGCTTGAGACCATGCCCTCTTGTCCTACTGATACATGACTGGGAAAGAGACCAAATCCCACCTGGCTACAACCTCCTATCAGGGAGTTATAGAGAGTGATGAAATTTCCCCTGAGCCTTCTCTTTTCCAGGCTAAACAACCCCAGCTCCCTCAGCCTCTCCTCATATGGCTTGTGCTCAAGTCTCTTCATGAGCCTCGTTGCTCTTTTCTGGACCTGCTCCAGCACCTCAATATCCTTCCTGGACTGAGGGACGCAGAACTGGACACAGTACACCAGGTGTGGCCTCACCAGCGCTGAGTACAGGGGAAGAATCACTTTCTTGGTCCTTCTGGCCACACTGTTCCTGATCCAGGCCAGGATGCCATTGGCCTTCTTGGCCACCTGGGCACACTGCTGGCTCATGTTCAGCTTCCTGTCAATCCAAACTCCCAGATCCCTTTCTGCCTGGCTGCTCTCCAGCCACTCTGTCCCCAGCCTGTAGCGCTGCAGGGGGTTGTTGTGACCAAAGTGCAGGACCTGGCACTTGGCCTTGTTGAACTTCATCCCACTGGAATCAGCCCAGCTCTCCAGTCTATCCAGGTCCCTCTGCAGAGCCCTCCTGCCTTCCAGCTGATCAACACTCCCCCAGCCTCATGTCATCTGCAAATTTACCAATGGTGGACTCAATCCCCTCATCTAGATCATCGATAAAGATATTAAACAGGACTGAGCCCAGCTCTGATCCCTGGGGGACACCACTGGTGACCGGCCACCAGCTGGATGCAGCCCCGTTCACCAGCACTCTCTGGGCCCAGCCATCCAGCCGGTTCCTAACCTAGCACAGAGTGCCCCTGTCCAAGCCGTGGGCTGCCAGCTTTTCCAGGAGTATGCTGTGGGAGATGGTGTCAAAGGCTTTGCTGAAGTCCTGATAGACACATCCACACCTTCCCCTCAACTACCAGGCAGGTCACCTCATCATAAAAGGAGCTAGTGTCATTAATTCTGATTTCATAGGTATGAGTTGTTCTTCTAGAGTTATTTTTGCTTAGGAGAAAAATTTTAAGATAAACGATTATTAAATTCAAACAATTATTAAAATAGACCCTGCTTCTTCCTCTTTTTCATTAAAATCTCTTGTCTCTTTGTACCTGTAATATTTCTGTGGGCCTTGCAAATCTCTAAGAGAGTCTCTCATTCACAGTCATTGTTGCACCAAGGTCTATCAAATAGGAAACTGGCAAAATTAATCCTTCTACTTTGTATTCTGATAGTATTTTCTCAAGGTGATAAAATAATTTGCAACATATATTTGTATGCACAGCATTTGACTATTCAAATGTCTAAACAAAATTTATCATGAAAATGTGTAAGCTTGTCCATCTCTAAAGAAAGTATGCTGTATATTCCAAGGCCTGACATTTATTTTCTAAAAGGCTTCATCAATGTGGGGATACAAGGTTCCAGAGCCTTTCTTTTTAGGACAGTTAACCACAGGACCACCCTGCAGAACACTTGACCTCAAGTCTGATCTCAGAAGAGACGTACGAAATTTCCGTAATTTCCATGGAGACGCCATACAGTCTTCTGACTCTGTTATAAGAGTCCTCAACCCTGCTGAACTCAGTTTAGCTAGGAATTTGCAGAACAAGACGTGATTCCACAAAGGAGCTCAAGCTAATCTTGATCTAAGAATAATTTATGTAAGAGTCTTTACCTCCTTGATTTATTTCTCTTCCTTATTGGAGAGAAACTATAAGAGTTAAATTCCTGAGATAATTTCCAGTCTGAATGTACATACTAAGACTGAGAAGTATTGGCTAAGATTTGGAGATAGAAATATATTGTAGCAACCAATCTCCTCAATGATGAGAGCTCAGCAAGAGAACAACCCACTGCTGAAACAACAGTAAGTCACTTGTTAGCGGGGAAAAAACAAAGAAGCTAGGCAGAAAAAAAAATATAAAAGAGATCAACAAAGAGAAAGAAAGTACCTTTAAGTGATAATTTGGTCTCCCTGGAATTTTTTTTCTGTTTGTTTTATCTAGCAGGATGAGAAATGTAGTATTCTCTCCAGATTAGAAGGTGAAGATGGTCCTCACTGGAATTGAAAGAGGTATTTAATGAGCTCTGCTGATCATATTCCTGGTGATAGAACAAAGGATTGCAAAGAAATGTCTGACTTGCTTTGTGTTCACAGGACTTCAACATAATAGTAGAACTTAATGTTAGTTAGTTAACTTAACTTAATGTTAGTTAATGTTAACCTGTACCTTTCAGGTTATCCATCCTGAAAAATTTTCTAAGTAACAGGAAGAATAAAAAAAATAGCAGGCATTGCAGCAAAGATGTTTTGCTCTTATTTTGATTTTTTAATTATTAAAGGAGCTATACACAATGCTCAGCTTAGATGCAAATGCTGTTATGCTTTCTCCACGAAGTATGATACAAGCTCCCCATAATATCTTGGAGCTGTTAGTATGCAAAAAAGATGCAACGTGTCACGGGGGAGTGGTATGACAACACATATGTTTCTCACCATTCCTTCACTGTACAGTTTAACAACTACATATCTCTGGAGGCACTCTACCTCTCAAAGCCTTAAATGACATGTCCTGTCAAAGTTCTTAATGCAAACAGTGTGAACTATTTTTGTATTTCATGAAGGAACTGCTAACTGCCCTCCTCCTCACTCAGCTGCACAGTTGCTCTGCACTGGGAGGTGCACAGGGTTCTCTCTGGATCTGAGCAGGAAAGGCACAGCAGCACATGGTGTAACAAGAATGCTTTAATAATAGTAATAAAAACACAATAGAAAGAGGAAGAGAAATACAGTTAGCAAGTAAATTTGTATTTCTTCAGGTGCTGGAAATGCTGCTCTCCTGTAATATCAAACAGGGGCTTGATGTATAGCCATGGTATGATCCTATCTGTGGAGAGGTTAAGTCCTGCCCAGTACCATGTCTCCTTGCTTCTAGAGTAGCAAAAAAAAACCCTATAGATCTTGGTCTGGCATGTGCTTCTCCATGGTGCTCTTTCCTTATGCCCACCAGAGCATGCCTCAATAGACATACCTCAGGACTGTATCCAGTAACAGGGCACATCCAGAGTCTTCCAGTACCTGCCCTCTACTGCTGTATACTTGGGCTTGTGCAGCAGTCACTCCTGCAAACATATATCCATATACCAAGTCGAAGACCCAGTATGGCTGCCAGGGCTTGCTGAAGATCTCTGATTCCTCAAACATAATGTCTTCCCTAAGACTCACAATACAACAGTATGTCTTATTTGCTTCCCTTGGGGAGCTAAGACATAAAAAGGTATAAAAGAAGGGAGCACTGACTGGTAAAAATGACTGTGATGGGATGACAGTCTGTGGCAAATATTGCATCTTTCCACTCTGGAAAGTCTAATGTTGTCTACAATTCTCAAGTTTTATCATTCCTCTGCTGTCAAAAAACATCTGTGAAATCGGGGTTGATTTAAGTAGAAGATAACACCAGCTGTTGATGCTCATCTTTCCACTCCATTTAGTGGCACACAGGTGTGCAAAAGATCTGCTTGTCTCTGAGACTGTCCCCTCTGTGATGGGATCTGTGCTTTTTTAAAACAGATGAAATGCTTACAAATGTCATACAAAGGAAATGTTTTGAGTAGATTCACACACAAGTTCAGAGGCATGAACATTATTACTCACTGCAAAAATCCTCTTTTTTTTTCTCTTCAATAATATCTAGTTCAGCAGACTAGATGTATTTGCCTTGTGGATGAAACAGGGCAGTATAACAGAGACAGTAGAAGTGCCAGAGTTTGAAGGCATGGTGTCATCAAGGCAGGAAGCCATGTGAGACCACACTGGTCTCCTGATTAAGGAAATTAAATGTTTATTAGTAGTCTTATTATGCAACCTTACCTGTTCAGTATTCATGTAAGGGATGCTTGTTAAATTAGTAAATGAAGTTACCTGAAGGTAATAATTCATTTATATTCCTCTATTCTTGGATTCCTTAACTGAGACTCTATTGCCTGATTTAAATTTATTTTTCTGATTTGTGACTGTACCAAGTACTTTCAGCTTAAAACAAAATGAATTGTGCAATTTTTCTGAATCTATGAGAGTTTCCTTCCCCTCGGGGTATTGGGAAGATACAATAGCATTTATCATGCATGTTCATAATATTATGATAAGTTGAAGACAAAAATATATTGATAAAAATATTTGGGGTTTTATCAGAGCAAGTTCTGAATGGTGTGTAGAAAACTAAGTGCCACTAAAAAATAAGGAGAAAAATCAGATAATGAAGGCACTTGCTTAATTTATCTCCAGCTAGGCTGCACACTGAGAGGATGACCATGCGGTATATCTAACTAAGTTTTAAGGTTCCCAGGTGAACCCAGACATAGTCAACTTCATGGTCCAAAATCTGATTTTCTTCTGTTCGTGAAATGTTCGTGACAGCTCTTGACAGTTCCAAGATGTGTCAGACCACTGAGGGCACTACGAGGCCTTGGTCAATCTCACCTGTGGGCTTCATCCACCCTTTCTGCTCATGAGTCCAGGCCCATTTAAGCTCCATCCTGAGCTGTTAATCCCTGTTAGTCTGATCTATGCTGTAGGTTTGCTTGTCTCTAGCCATAGCACAGCACACCTCTGCCTGGTCAAGGACCCAGTTGCTGTGCCTGAGGCTGTGGACTGGCTACCTCGTTTGACCTCAGACTTTTCTTGCTTTCTGCCTTGAAACTGCTGGACTGGATCTGACAAGAAGTAGCATTGGTTTACATTCACATAACTCCTTGTCTTGCTTCAAATGTGGTCATGGATTTTTGTTTTAATTTTCAAGTCTGAGGAAAGCATCATTTTCTTGGGGCTTGGGAAGTCTGAGTATGAAAACATTAGGTATTAAAGATTATTTGTGATCAGGGTGTCTTTGTATCACAGTACTCTTTAGTGAACTGAGAGAAAAAATATTCCTCCTTGAGAGATGCACCAGTCACATCAAACCCTACAGGAGTCAAGAAATTCCAGATTAGACTTCTGAAGATAATCAGAGGTCAGGGAGGGGGGTCATTTACTTTTCTGGCTTTGAAGGAGATTTTGAACACTAAATGAAAATGTGCTGTATGAAACTGGAGTGTTCTTCAGGCATAGGAAAGGCTCCAATACACACTTTGACATTATTCAGTGTTTTTTTGCAAGTTTTTATGTCTCAATTAGTGAAAATTAATGGGTTGGGTTCTGATTTTCTTAACTTTTTATGGGCACTTATTCTATGTCACGATTCATAATAGCTACAAATCTAGTCAACCGGCAGTCCATACCTCAGCCAGAATAGAATATATTTTACTTTGAGAGGTAACTTTTTTCTTATCAGGTAGCTTGAACAGTGGACCATTAAGAATTTATTTCTCCTTGCAGAAACTTGGTTGTGATAAGAACAGAAGGCAAAAGAGACATCTTCCATAGTCCAAAGATGAGACCCTTTTTTTATTAAATTTTTTTATTTTTAGGGAAAAAATAGCAATAGCCAAAAGATCATAAATTTTGCTAAAGAAAACAAATATGTTTCTATCTATTTTGTGAAGGCAACAGTCATAGGCAGAACAGTCCGCAGGTTTCTCTCTGCATATTGACATAGAACGAATTTCCATGTTGTTTCGCATTTTAGAAATCTTTAGGATGCACATTTCCCAGGAATCTGGCTCCATCTTTCCTGCCACTCCCATAGGCAAAGGAAGACTGCAGTGAATTTTACCCCTCCCCTCCAGCTTTCCTTCCCACAAACTTATAAACCCAGCTCCCTCAAGCCTCTCCACACCCAAATCCTCCAGCCTCCTAACCATCTTTCTCAGCAAGGCAGTTCAGCTTTGTAGGCAATGGCAGCATAGGGTGGCTGCGTGACGCTCTATCCTGAATGGCTAGCTCCCAATCCACACCTGGATTGACTAGGCTGCACAGCAGCAGTTGAAAGGTGGGCCTCTGGATGCACAACATATCAGAGCCAAACTGCTGTCACAAACTGAAAAAGATGAAGGAAGGACGTTCTGGTTTGGTTGTGAGTTTGGGTTTTTTTCATATGAATTTAAGACTAGAATACCACTTTGCATTCAAATAGCACAGAGTGCCCAGAAGCAAGAAATTAAAATGAGCTGCTCTTAATGTCTTAGCAAATTACAGAACGTATGTTAAGGAGTATCCCATATCTAGCTTTGAGTTAGCCCTGCTTGGAGTAGGAGGTTGGCCTAGATGGTTTCCAAAAGCCTCTTCCAAATTAAATTACTCTGGTTTTATTCTGTACCTTGAAGCACTCAAGAAAATTCTGTAACATTCTTAGAAAAACATTATCGGTAAAGACAAGAGCAATTGACTGATTGGATTAAGTAAAGAACTCTAAAAATCTTTTTTAAATTGAGATAAATGGAGATAAAATAATATATAGGTACTCAAGTCCAACATTTAGAAACCACAAGAGGTTTCTAAAATACCCATTAACCTGTTACTTAAGGCTCTCTACCAGTCTGTCTTCCCTGAATTATCAATCCAACCCCGGTGTCTCATTTGCATTCCAGCCTCACTCCCTCACTGTGTCACTCCACAAATGCCTGTGGAGTGACACAGTAGAAAGGGCATCTCTTCCAAAATCACAGCTGTAGTTTAAGATGCAACAGACGTGACTGGCGCATGATGGGCGTGTGACTGTCGTGTGATGGGTACACGACTGTCCTGTGATTGCCTTGTGCTGGGTGCATCATTGTCACATGCTGGGCACTTTACTGGTGCATGATGGACACGTGCCAGTGACGTGATGCATCAGTGTAGGACTAAGGACTTTTACTCAGTCCCAGCTACTCAGTCCTGTGAATCCTGACCACTGGTCCAAGTGACACAGCTGGAAACATGGCATAGATTTTTGAATACAAAATCCCTTCCTAGGAGTGTTTAGGAAACCTTGCTGCTGACCTCTAAGGAGCCTCACAAAGTTGCTAAATTCAGAAGTACATTTCCACAGTACAAAATACAGCAAAGGGATCTAGACTAACAGAAATCTGTTGCAACCAAACAAAATTTTGTCAACAGAACACCTTTAATGTGAGATGTGACAGAATCATCCATGTGAAGATGGCCATGTTGGGTCAAACCTAAAATACATTTTCTTGGTTCTGATTCCATTATCCTGCTTCTCCTGAACAAGAGCAGCTGGAGGATTGAGCCTGCTACCCTTATATGGCTCCATTTGCTTTTCAGCCACCTCAGAGCACTGAGCTGACATATGCATGGAGGCATCTTTTGTAGCTGCAAATTCTTCCTTCCAAGGGGTAACAGTCAGCTAGGAGCTGTTCTTTTTATACGTATAATTGGGATTATTTTTCCCTTTATGTGCATCTCTTCAAGTTTACTGACAAAAATGTCATAGTTCACGGTAGTACCCAGACAGTATCATGATGAGTTTCTGCTGAAAAGTAGCCATTACTTTTACCACTCTGGTATCTCAGTATCAGCTGCAAACTTTTTCACCTCATTTTTCTGCCTTTTCTAGCCTGTTGATGAATGTGTTGAACGGCAGAAGCATAAGCCCAGATCCCCAAAGAAATCTACTAGTGACCTTACTCCACTCTCAGCCCTGACTTTTGCACATTTGACTCAGCTCACAACAAAAGCTCTGAGAAACTGCAGAGGAGAAGGCCACTATGGGCCAGAACTAGATCCTGTAGTAGTGTGTAGAGTGAAACACAGACATCAAGGAAATGCTTTGAACAGAACAAGCACTTCATTTTTCCGTCCTGATCCCCAGGGGAGATCTACAAACCATTGTGCTCAGATGCACTTGGGAATTTAATGCATAACACTTAGAATATTGAGACCCATGGACTCAATAGAGACACTTTTTATGGGCACATTAGAGTTTACTTCCTCCCCCTCCAAACAAAATTTTGTGCTCTACAGAATACAACACTTCTCTCTCCCTCTTTCTTTCCCCCTTGCACTAACATCCTGCCTACTCCGAAGACTCCAGAAACTTTACCTTGCGAAGTTAGTCTGACAAGTAACTCACCTCAGGGGAGTTAATCTGAATCATCTGCTCAGAACTTGCCTACTTTTCTCCTCATTGTACCACATATTTTAATAAAGTATTGTTTCCTATACCCTCATTCTGATGATATCTTTAGATCACTGTGTTACTAACAAAATCCAACACTTTGTTTTGGTTTGGCTTGTTCGATATTGGTTTTTTGCATCCACAGGAGATGCAGCTGGATTGTCCAATCTTGACTACTGCCCTAACACGTCCCAAATATATTTACACTGGGCAATTGGCCAGTGCAGTACATAATTTTAGGCACTGCTCCCAGGCTATGCCAGCTTCGGCTGACCTTGAACTTACAAAATACTTCCAGTTGTCTTGTGTACATATGTGAAAGTCATCAGCTGGTTTAAACCTCTGGCCATCAGGGAATATTGGCTAGCACTCAACACCAGAACTCAGTCTGTGTCATACCCAGAATTTGAATCTTCACCTGAAGAATCCCTTGGTTACCTTTCATTCCCAAGAAAATCTCTCAGATAGCAAGTGCAGGTATCCTCTTTCTAATAGGAAGTGAATGAAAATTCAAAATAATACTCTTATTTGATATAGTGGGAGACACAATGGAACTGAAAGTTCCACATGTTCTTTTTGCAGCTCATTTATTTAATGGCCTACAAGAAGCTGCAAAAGGAACATATGACATGAAGGATGCTGACCTTGCATATCCTTTCAAAAGAGGTCAGAGGTTGAAAAAAGTTATTGTAATTTTTCTTGCTTATCTTCACTCAGAACAAATGTGAATACAGCCATATTCAGGTTACACACCAGGGCTACAAGTGCCAGCCAGGAACTAAATTATGCACAGCAGCAACCAAGTGCCTTCCAGATTCACAGGAAACTGCTGTCCAGACAAATACACATTTCCTAGCACAGTCTGAAACCAAATGAACTGTCATTAGGGAAGATAATATTGATATAGGAAGGATTCAAGAACAAAAATTTCCCTCATAATCTCATTTATTCATATCCCTTTAAATTGCTATAATTGAGTATTTTAGGTTTTCATTTTAACAGTTGCATGTAAAGAAGTAACATGTTGATTTTAAGCACTCAGAAATTAAGGACAGATATAAAGGAATGTTCAAAGATCTATCATCCTCTCTAACCAGAATTTCAAGAATGATGCAAAAAAAAAAAAAAAGGAGTGAATGTTGGGTAAGTATCAGACCCACTTTTATCCTAAGCCAAAAGTCTTTGTTGTATTGTATTTATGTTATTTTACACTTTTTGCTCACTTAATTTATCTATTTTACATGGCCATGAAATGAAGCAAGAAAATCAGTCTTGTGCTGAAATACCTCTCTAATAACTGAAACCAAAATGAAATCTTCATTTTACTGAGAGATTAAGGTTAAGATTCGTGAGAGATTAAGATTCGGTTATTTCCTACTTGTTTCACTTTTCAGCTTCAAATATCATTTATCTTCAAGATAAAAATAGAAAAAAGTTTATTTGTGAGTGATATCTTTTCTTTTCCCTCCTGTAAAAACAATTTTTCAGTTAAATTCAGTAAATGCACTTTAAAACAATATTTAGACAACTAGTAGCACTGATTAACATGAAAAATTGTAAAAAGCCAGAGTCCTTGATCAAATAGTTTCACTGGGGTGGGATCAAATTAGGATGTATTCAAGGAAACTAATTCCCCATTAGCGTTTCTCCTACAATGCTGCCAAATCCCTTGCTGCCAGAACAATTACAAGCCCTTTCCAACCCTCTGACCCTACACACTTGATGCAGGAGACCATATGTCTCTCACCAATTACAGCTTGTAGCAGCTCATGTAAGGCATGGAAACAATAATATGATAAATATTTAACATGAACATGTCTGGAATTCTTAATATAGAAATGTTCTGTGAATCAGAGAGGTTTTCTTTCCTGAGATGCTTCTTGGAGACAGAAGAAAAAGGAAATGGAAAAGGACACAAAACTTTAAAAGAGAACAGGATGAGATACACCTTGGTTTTAGGTACTTCCTCTCACAGCATCCTCATTTGAAAGCTGAGAATGAGTATGATGGACAAGACTATTGAATGCGCTTAAAATTGTCTGGACTAAAATGCTCAGAAGTTCGTGATCAATGTCCAGCTGGAATATGATGGTGAACGAGGCAGAGATTCGTACCAGTGCCCAAGTGGTTCAACATTTCCATCTCTGGCCTGGTTGGTAAGAGAGTCCATCTTCAGCAAATCTGTACAGCACACATACTTCTATACACATACACCCAGCCACGTGGATCAGTGCAGTCAGGCACACTCAGCCCACACACTAACACACCCAGCACCAATGGCCTTGTCCTGCTCCCCTCTCCAACTAAGGAGGATTGGGCAAAGAGACTTGGAGGACTGCAAGATCACTGTCCACACTGCTTCAGAGACAGCTACACAGTCAAGGAGAAAAAAACCCACATTTTGCCATAGTGCCAGGCCATATAATCCACAGCAATAACTGCATCCAGCACCTTGGGGCTTCACCAGGAGACCAACTCAGCACCAGAGCAGAGCAGGCTGCCCAGGGAGAGGCACAGTATGCAGAGTTGGAAGGTTTCAAGCTGGGGCTTGGTGAAACCCAGGCTGGTACAGCCTCCTCTTGTTCTGCTCAAGAGGAGGAGGTTGAGGAACAAGCTCAATTTGAACTGGCGTTCCAGGGATATGAGCAAGGCAGAGGGAGACCCTAAGTGGAGCTGGTCCAGACCAGGAGGCTGAACAGTACCCACCACTTTGATGGGATGCTGACCTGGAGCACTCCAGAGGTCTCCTACGAATGGCATTTTTATGGTTCTTCAGATGAAGCTCAGTTAATCAGGTGCAGCAGATGCATAATCTCCATCACTGTTATCCTCATCTGTGTTACTGCATCCATGGAACAAGCTGGAGAACCAGATTTCTCTTACTTTTTTCCTTCTCCCTCAAGGTAAGATGGGAATGGCAGGGAAACTGTCTAATATGATTTTCATAAAGTATATCTGATTATGAAACTGGCAAGTGCTTGCTAATGCAATCAGCATTTCAGAACATGTATGATTTCAATGACAAGCCTGACCAGTTTCCCAAACATACGTTCATCCTCAACTTTCTCAAATTTCTGTATTCCCATAGTGTCTGCAATGTATTTTCTCTCCTGATGTCTCTAGTTTCTGTTGTATTGCCTCTTGGCTTCTTCTGTGAACCAAAGAAACTTGATCAGTAGAAAGAAAAGAAAGAAATATCAATTTAATTATTTTGACATACATAAGTAGCAAGTAGAAGAAGAGAAGGACCAAGTAAATCACATGAGGAAGTAAACTTTGTTTTCAGCATTAAGAAGGTATTACACAAAGGCAAAATAACTACCTCTGAGTGATCAGCTACTCAAGATTATTGTGAGAGAGAAGGGAATGAAAACTAATTATGAGATGTGAAAACCAGTTCTGTGGTGGTGTGTGAAATACTTGCATAATGAGGGGCAGAAAGGGATGCATGATGAGATGGAGGCAAGTTCAAGTGAAAAAGAAGGTGTATAAGAGCTATGCCAACAAAACCTACTGTGTTGCAGAAAAGAACACATTCAAGGAGAAGCCCAAAAGCAATGAGATGCAGAAGGGAAAAAATATTTTCTGAGGAGGTACAGAATGAAAGGTGATTCATAAAAATGAATGCATATGTAAAAGTGAAAGTAAAACCTTTAAAAGTCATGAGTGAGTAGGAAAAGGCATGATGAAATGGAAAAATCATAAAGAAATGCAACTGTGTAAGAGGAGAAAGCGAAAGAAATGCAGAAAACGTTGCACACTGATGTGTAATAAAAATGTGTAAACTAAAGGAAATACAAATAAAAAGACACATAAAGTTATATAAAAAGGAAATACAACATCCTAGGGAAAAGAATAGTCAAAGTGAGGTGACAGAAATGGAAAATTAAAAAAGAGGTAGAAATGAAAAGCTGTAGTGTGATACAAAAAAGTTCTTTGAAAGTAAAAATGAAATGGTGAAACATAGTGGCAAGTGAGAAATAAGAGATGCAAGAAAACATGCAAAGGAATGTGAGGGCATGTGATAAGAAAAAATAGATGTTGAACTACAGAGCTCAACATGTCTTTAAAGAGCATATGTTAGAGAAGAAAACCCATACTGAGTTAAAAAAGTGAAATGCTTCAATTAGAGGTGAAAACATGATGTGTGCAATTTGAGATCTAATAAATTGTTAAAAAAATAAAAAACAACCAACAAAACAACAAAAAAACCCCACCCCAACCAAACCCAAAACCAACCTGCAGTAAGAACACAGATAATGGAAGGAAAACCTGAAAAAATGCAATGAGGCAATAGAGGAATGTATTATGAGATGAACAAAAATCACATCTGGTGCACATAAAACTGCTCAAAACCACAAACAATACTCGTAAGTAGAAAAATGCAATATAAGCAACACATAGGGACTTGTAAAATGGAAATGTGGAATCGTATTTTAAAGACAAATGGGGAACAAGATGTGAATAATGGAGCTGTATAATGAAATGCAAAACAGATAGAAATCTTAAAAGAGGAGACACAAAAAATCTAAAATGTGTCATGTTATGCACCAAAGGACGTAAGTTAAAAAAATCAAACCAAGTGATTCATTCAGGAAAACTTATTAGAAAACTTATTAGAAAAACTGACGTTTAGTGAGAGACAAAATGGAAAATTAATTCTGAAAGGAGAACTTCATAAAGAAATGCAAAAATAAAAATTCATAAATAAATAAAGAAGAAAAGCACAAGAGTATTCAAAATCAGAAGTGTGTCACAAGCTACAAAATATGAAACATGTCATTAGAAATAAATCAAGCCGCAGAACAAAGTGCAGAAATAGCTCTGAAAACAGAAAACACAAAAAAATATGAACAATGTGAAAAGGAAATATGGGAGGATTTGCAGATACAAAAATGTATGCTAAGAGGCATCCCCAAGTTTCAAAAAATACAAAGATGGAAGCTTATTATGCCTTCTTTAAACGAAAACATAGTACAATACATAAAAATGAAATCTGCAATATGATATTCAAATTATTAATGAGATACAATAAGTTTATTGAGATGCAAAACAAAGACAGTTTAAGCAAGCAAAAAAATGTTACAGATTTGAAAAATCATAGTAGAATGTAAGTGGGAATATATGAAATTTATCATAAGATGTGAAGAATTTAACTTAAGAATGTGAGAAAAGGAAAATGTACAGGGAAATCTGAAAGCTCACGCTCAGAATACAATGCATAGTCTGTAATGGGCAACAAAAAGGAAATTGGTTAATAAGCGATGATACATGAAATTCCTAATTAGATCTAAAAGCACATAATGAGATGCTGAAACAAAACCAAGCAGTGAAATACTAATGAACATGCACAGCAAAAATCGAAATTGGAAACTGGAAACGAGATGAAAAAAAACATTCCTATTGAGATGCAGAATCAAAAAAGTGGGTAATGAGATATGAAAAGGAAAACTCATAACAGGATTTGACAGCAGGAGTACATAATAAGTTGAAAAATTTTAGTAAGCCATGAAATACAAAATTTGAGAAAGTAATGATAGGCAAGACCAGAAATGCACCTTTAAGATCAAAGACAAAAGATTAAATAAGATTCAAAGTTAAGTGGTGAAGCCTCTGATGCATTAGGAAAAATGCAGAAGGAATCAAGAAAGATTAAATGCATGGTGAAATAGAGTAAGAAAAATCTGTAATGAGTTGTAAAAAAATCAGTGTTTGATGGGAAGCAAACCCCCCAGTGTATGATGTAACATGAACACTGAAATACATAGTGAGGGTCTGGAATATGAGAGATGTGATGTGAAATAGAAATTAAATTATTTGTGCTAAAGATAGTTCATAATGACAAGCAAAAACAAGAATTGAAATTCTAATGCAGCATGGCATGTGAATTGCTGAAGAAGATACAATAGCTGAGATGCATAATGGAATATGGAAACAGAAATATATAATGAAGTGTGAAACAAAAACATGTACCATAATAAAACATTGTATTGCAAACCATTTTGTCTTAGAAGGACTGAAGCACATAAAGCAGCATGAAAATGGAACAATATAGGGGTCAAAACTGAAACATTCAAAATGTTCAAAGCATGAATTTTACTTGAACAATGGGGTTAATTACAAAGTCACTGGCTGTTGTGGGTTTATTTTACCCCTTTTTTTTTTTTTTTTTTTTTTGAGGTTGCCCCCCTTCTTGATCCAAGATCTGACACTGTGTTCGCACAGGAGTTCCTCACATTCAGCTTACAACGATACTGCAATGTGCCAGCTTCTCTCTGTGTGGCATCATCTCTTACATGTCATAGCAATAGGCTGCACTGGCAGATTATGTAGGAGAAACAGCCCTTGGGAATTCCCCCTCAGGCATGCCAAAGACACCAAGCAGCATACTAGTGGCATAAGAGTTTCATCCCTAATGCATTTGTGCCCAGGCCCACCAGCAGAAATGTGGATGACTTGGTCAGGTACAGGTCTACAAAGAATCAGACATTAGGTGCACTGCAATTTTGAGCATGTTGATAATTTATATAAACAATGGGCTTAAGTGCTCAAAGAGGAAAGCAGACAATTGTTCTACCCTGTTGCTGCCTTATGCTTTTGTCATGCCATGCAATAGCTCTAAGACTAAATTCCCCAAGCAATATAACAGTTGGTCTCAAAGCCTGTTTGCAACTGTTGTAACTGTGCTTTGCTCAAATGTTGGGTCTGGATGGCCCTGGCCAACCTGGGGTATGGTTGGTACCTGGCATCTGGGGTATCTCAAGCCATTGAGCAGTGATCTTGATTTTCACCTGAGACTATTTAATGCTAAAACAGGCCTGTCTCCAGTACATACCCCAAAAGTAATTTGACTTTGGCATCATCTCATGCCCCCAGCACATTTCCCTTGCACAGGCAACTCATTTTTCAAGAGAATCTGGAGCACAAGTAGGTTGCAGGTCCTGATGATAAAAGAGGATCATCACCCCTGTAGATGGTGCCTGCAAAGAATTATAGGGAGGAGCAAGACTTGGATCATGCAGTATTCATGCCAGGGAGGCTACACAGTCACAGGCAGGTTGGGAGCATGCTTTACCTTAACAATGCTGAGCAGAAAGTTCTCTCACAGATAAATGGGGGAGTGCTAAAGCAGTAACTCCATCTGACCCATATAAGGCCAGCCTACTCCTAAGCCAAGTCTTTCACAGACTGGTCAGACAATGGACACCAGAAATGCAGTGTGGCACAGGCTGTCACTCCTGGTCAGGTGGCCTCTTCAGGAGGGGTCAATTCATGGAACATGCTCTGCCTTAATGCTATTGCCCGTCATCCCTGCCACCAGCCATAAAAAAGTCACTGCTCAGAAAAGACCTGGTATTGAGGCTGACAACATTCTTTCCATTTGGATTAGCTTTTTGAAGAAAAAGTCTCAAACTCTTCCAGGAAGCTGGCTAAAATAGAAGAGGGCAGTGCTGGCACTGACCTCTCTTTGGAAAATCTTGCTATCTGTTGTAATAATAACAAGGCATGCCACGGTATAAACCAGCTAAGTTATAAATCCTGACTGTACAAGGGATCAGCCTGCCATGATGCTGGTACTAGAGCAGGATCCAGCTATTGAGCAGAGGAAAGTTCAAAGCCCTTGCATGGTATCTCCAGGGCATTTCCTTGTTTTACTATTTGCCACTAACAAGAAATGTTCCATCAACTTTGTAATCATCCACCATGATGTAAGGGGCATTTAGAGCCTCCATCAGTCTTTTTTAAATCATGTATTATTGGTCTCTGATCAACTAAATGTTTTCATACGCAGCCAGCTACTCTATCTTATGCTAAATTTTATGGCTAGGGTTACTGAAAGGGTTTCAGATAAATGACACATCTCTTTCTTTTTCTTTCTTTCTTTCTTTCTTTTCTTTCTTTCTTTCTTTCTTTCTTTCTTTCTTTTCTTTCTTTCTTTCTTTCTTTCTTTCTTTCTTTCTTTCTTTCTTTCTTTCTTTCTTTCTTTCTTTCTTTCTTTCTTTCTTTCCTTTCTTTCTTTCTTTCCTTTCTTTCTTTCTTTCTCTCTTTCTCTCTTTCTTTTTGTCTGTCTTTCTGTCTTTCTTTCTCTCTTTCTCTCTTTCTTTCCTTTCTTTCCTTTCTTTCTTTTCTTTCTGTCACCTGAGGTCAGAGGAGCAGAGTACAACTGAAGTCATTGTTTACTGTAACCATGACAAACACACATCAGAGAAAAGGCCTTTGCTGTCCTAACATGTTGGGGTAACTCTGCTATACATAAAAGGATGTAGAAATTGTAATGTGGTTAAAGTGAACATGCTTCCAAAATGGCTTTTGTCACTTCTGCAAACTTACCTTCTCCTTCCCAAAATCCCTCACCGTATCTTTGGAATGTCTAAGAGATAACTGGAAGCTTATCTATTGGTTGTTAGCCCTTTCTTGTAATTGGTTGGTTTGTAACACCTCCTGAACTCCCACTGGTCACTTTGTGATCCCCTCCAAAGATATTTAAACTGTTACCAGAACAATAAAATCCTCTCTGCCTGTTCCTTCCCTGCCTGGCTGCTGGCACCAGTGGACCCTCTGGGGGGCCATGAGGTGCCGTGGGGTAAAAGGGGAGGGGAAGGGAGCACTGCTCCCTCTCGGAGCAAGGGGTAAAAGGAAAAGCCTCTCGCTCTGGGGTTCCCTCTCCCTATCCACCTCAGCGTTCGTCACTAACATGGACCATCTTCCAAAGGAAGTTTTGTCTCAGTTCCAGTCCAAAATCAGAACAAGAGACTTCTTGAGTTCTCAAAGCGGTGGCTGAGGAAGAACAGCTGCCAGTGACAAGCATGTCAGAGTACCCTGATCTCATACAGCACTTCACTCTAGCGATGCCTTGTGCTGTAAGGTCAGGACAGCAGTCTTGGCTTGGAGGCTAAAATGAAAGAAGAATGCACAGTGGCGTTCCTGGTGGAGCTCTGCAATGGTTAGCATCAAATGTTTTGGGCCAAGTGGCTCAGGAGTTACTTTGGAGGGTGATGGCTGGATAGAGGTTTTTAACAGAGAGGGGCTTCTGTCTCCTCAGTCCTGATGTTTGGGTTTTTCTTAGTGCCCATACAAACTCAAACCAAAGCCTGATTTCCTGAAAGGATCAACACTAGATTTGAAATATCCAAGCCCTTTCATCTTAGACCCATCCCTCAAAAATGAGGAACTCCTCATAGAAAGCTGACTGTTGTCTAAACTCTAAGCTGGAAAAACTCCAACTGACTGCAATAAAATGAGGATTTCACCACTAAAACTTTCCCTGCTTCAGAAACTCTGATCTTTTTAGTACACTAACCTGTAAAATTTGATCTGACAAGAGGCAAAACCCTCAATGGCATTAAGCTTATTAGACTGATTCAAAAGCTAAAGTAATACTGTGATTAGTGCATATTGCATGCATTAAGACCATAATAAGTAAGAACACAATCAGTTCCCAGCAGCAGCTGGTAACTTGTCTTATGCTGTAGAGTCAATTTAAATTACTCACTGAACAGCAGAACACTTTAAAAAACTGGTAATGTTTTGGATGAGAAATAACACCAGAATACAGGCTCTGATAGTATAGATAATAAAGCTAACAGCTGAATAGGATAGAGACACTGAATGCACATCTAGACTCCATTATCTTTCCACAGCATGCTTCCCTTCTATACATCCTGCAGCCCCCATTTATACTGTCTGGTAAAAGACTATTAAAACCACGCTCAGTCAGCTACAGAAAATTCTCACAGATTATTTTAAATAAATAAGCATTCAGCAGAACTCAACTTTAATGGTGCAAGAAGAATTTTGTCAGAGCTAAAGATCAACATGAGAATTGCCTTTGGTTTAACATTTAGCAGTCAGTTGGTTATTGAGTGTTCCACCTCACGAAAATGTTGAACTTCCTTTTTTTGAGAAAATGAAGATGTCATTACAAAATAGCCTCCTCCTTTTAGTTAAGTGTAAGCCATCTCTATGCATTCTCTGAGTGCACATTATTTCTCCTATAAATAAAACAGACTCAGTTCTTGGAAAAGCACAATCACACCTCACCTAAACCTCCAAAATTTTAAGAGGTTGTTATCATAAAGTTTGCTTGTAACTCCTCTCTAGCTCACCATTTTGTTTTATCTCTGGATGACGCTTCTGTGGTTCTCCTGCTTGGATGACATATTGCAGCAGTACAGTCAATTGAACCTGATCAGAAAGTTGCAACAAGGTTAGAAAATACCTCAAAGAAAAGTGGAGTTTTTGTCTGGGCATTCTTGACTGAAATATATGGAACATGCTTTTTCCTTCCTCTATATTTTAAATTGTCACAGTACCATGATTCTAGGAGACAGGTGAGAGTAGGCTGGTATTAAACAGTTCATACTCTGATACCTAACCTAACAGTGTTCCAAGTGAGTTTACACCAGCTGGCAAAGACTGCTCTGAATCTGATATAAAGTGAGTGCAAGGGATTCTCTAGAGGCCACACTGAACACTGGCCACAAGTACAAGTGAAAATTTGAGTTTCTATTAAGTCATGACTCCCACATTGCACACTGAATGCATCCACTAACACTTTATTGGAAGTGGGGGCAGGCTGAGTTTTAAAATTTTCATGCTCATACACAAATTGTATATTTAGCATATGGTTTAGCTGACTAACAGTTTTTTATTATAATACTTGGTTTCTGCTAATTACAATTTTGTAAATCTTAAGGTGTTTGGACCTGAATTCCCTCATTTATATGCTTGCTGCAACTGACTGTTACCTTTTCGATTTTTAGTTCATGTAATACAGACATTTCCAAGACAGATGTGCCAAAACATAATTTCCCCCAGTCTGAATATAATAAGAGAGAAAAAAAAAAAAAAAAAGCCAAATGAAAACTGTTTTTTTTTTTTTTTTTTTAATTTTTCTTTTAAAAGGTTTAGTACTCTTACAGATGAAGGAATTGCTACAGTTACTACATACATAACAACAAAGTTTTTTTTTTGGCTCTCCAAGTTGCCCAATTACATTCAAAAGATAATCTTTTGGAAATAAGAAACTGGAAGTTCACATATACTCAAAGGCTACAAAATTGTCTGAAGATGTGACCTTCACTGAGTATGGTCCATCCCTTTGCATATCAAGAAAATGGCAACTACTCCATAAGCGATGGAGCATTTCTGTAATTATCTCCCTTAAGTGTTGGGCTGAAAGGACTTTGTCTGCTAATCCTTCTCCCAGCTGGCAAAATAGAAAGGCCCTCTGAATTTCCCAGCACTTCTTCCAGCAAAGAACATGAGGAGAGCCAGACTTTTCTCCTGGTGGTCCTCCTTGTAATAGGAATGGGAGTCCTAGAAGCAGAGAGAGGAACAGATTCTCAGCATCTCTCTGCAGACAAATGGGAATACCACCAGCAAAACATATGTCTCTTTTTTTTGCATCAGCAAGCTCATGTAAAAGCATGGTGTACAAAGGGATAAAGGACTGTGCTATGGCTCTTCAGGCCCCTAGCCAGCCGATGACTCATGCTTAAAGGAGGGCTAAATTTTTTTTTAAACATTTCCCACTAAATTCTAAGGCAATAAGTCTAATTACACTTTATGCTTTAGCGCACTTAGAAGAACAGCATGATTTGGAAATGGCTCTTTGCAGAAAATGGCTTTGTAGAACACATTTGAAAGTGACTGCTTTCCTGAATGCAAATGTCTGAATTGCTCTAATTATCTAACTGGGGAAAAAGAAGCTTTTTTTAGACTGCCAATATCTGAAGAAACCATGAGAGGACAGGACAGCTTCTCCCAGTATTCCTTTTTATTATGCTTTCTATTCTAGTTCGAAATACAAATAACCAGTGAGAATGCCAGTACTTTCATTCTGTTATTTAGTAATTAGATGTCTTTTTTTATTAAGTCTCTCTAAAAAAAAAAAAAAATCAGAATTTTAATTTTCAGCTTGTAAATCCTAATTTTACTACATTGTCACACTGAGGTTTGAAGCCCCTAAACACCATCAGAAGGAGTTTGGAGAAGCAGAAGGAATGTCTCCTTTTACCTACCTATAACCAACCTTAATTTTTCTTTAGCCTGACAGGTAAATAACATCCCTGTAGTAAGTACAGCATCTGTTTGGATGAAAAAGCAGTAATAGAGCATGTATTTTTAGTTTCTTTTAATGTAATTTCACAGCAGGAAGCTGGCAAAAGAAGCATCATGCCTGCATCTGAGCTCCTTTCAAATATGATTTAGAGACTAAACTTCTACCCTTACTGCTTACAGGTGGGAGCATGATCAGGACTCAGTACTGAAATCTCTGCTTGATTTTCTGGAGCAGGTACACGGTGGGGTGGGGATCCACTGCAACTTTTATTTAAAAATCTGAAGCAAACATTCAGCTGCTGCCAGTCAGCCCCCACCTATCTCCCTGAGCTTTCTGTTGACAATATCAGGCAGAAAAAGATGGCCTTCATGTCTTTCCCAACTGCAAGAGAAGACATGGCCTGTATGTATAAAGAACATGGTCTGAATGCTTATCATATGGGTACCTGCATAACAGAAAGAGATATCTATTCCTCTCCTGATTTGCACTAGTGAGGAAGTCCTGGTTTCTCAGCCAGTTCCTGAGATGGCTGCAATGAGAAGCTCACGTACAGATGGATCTGAACAGCCCCAAAGGAGCTGTCAATCCTGCCCCTGCATCCTTACCTTCCAGCTGTCTCTCTTCCTACTATTACACTATTGGCTATCTCCTGTGCACTTGAACTCCCATTTAATCTGCCAGTCATCAAGATTTCACAGCTGGAGACCAGGTCTCCTCAGGTCCCCAGGTTAATCCTATCTGACACTGCTGTCTCATTATTTTACAGCCTATAGGACAGAAGGCAGACTAGTAAGAAGTTTACCCTGCAGTCCAGTGTAGTTCTGCTTGCATGATACATATACTGGGATTTGTTACAAGGGTTCCTCAGCATGTAAGAGGTCTTCTTATAGAGCAATTGGTTGGATAAAGGAAAGCCATGTCTACATCCCTCTATATAGACTCAAGTAAATTATTTTTGAACTGTATTCGCCTTTCTTCTCCCAGAAGAGCACTGGTTTGCTCTGGATTGGATGAGGAGGATGAGCTTATTTGCACACAGTAGGAATAAGGTGAAGACCAGACCTCTGGGTGACCCTGTGCAGGCAAGCTGACAGCATGGTGTTTCTGAGGTGTGTGGGAGTCCTGATGAATCTAATCCAGGAGGAGCTGTGGCAGGAGCAGTACATGGGCATGGCAGCCACCATGTCCAACAGCAGTGAGGCTGAGCATGTGTTCCCAATAGGCACCTGCACAGCACTGCACTGACAAGCGATAATCATTAAGAAATATCTTCTGGTTTTCACAAAGCGAGATTTGGGGCTCAGAAGTGATACCATAAAAACACCTGAGGGAGTTTAAGTAATAACTAAAGTGTTCAGTGTTGGCTCACCATATTCCCTAAATTCTCTATTGCCCTCCTGTCAATTGCAACCACTTGGAGATGGCAGATGTGGATGGCCATTGACCAGGAGTTATCTCCTGGGGAGGAAACAGCCTCCTTCTTTGGGAGAGCGCTAGAACAAACAGGGCACTTGGAGAGACCTCTCACTGTGATGGCTTCTGCTGCCACTGATGATATCAGTGTGAGTCGGTTGTGGTTGGATAGATGGCATGCTGCTCATAAGCAATAAAGGGGGAGGTTTGAAACCAAGTGTACAGATTCATGTTTGTTTTCAAACCAACAAATAGAATGATAGTTAAGAGAACAGTCATTTGTACAATAATTAAAATAACATTACTATTTCATGAACTCACACTGGTTTGCTCACTTGAACTTATCTTGGTGTCCCTAATATCTATTTTTAAATTGTACATAGGCTGCCACGTAGCTGTACCAATATGTTCCTTTGGCTGAAAACAACTAAGGGAAAAACATTAAAAGCCAATAAAGGGACTATTTTAAATGCCTTGCTCTCAAAATGATTGTTCTATTAACAGAAGACTTAAATTAACACTTCTAAGCATAAAATAGAATTAATTCAGTTCACAAATAACTTCACAAACAGATGAACTCCAAATATAGCCACAGAACTGCTGAATGTTTCAGAAATAATGACATATTTGTTTAAGAAAAAACACTGTTGTCATAAACATTTCTTATGGCATACAGATCAGTGCAACACCATCAATACACAGCTGTACACAGGAGCTTGTGAAAGAACACTGCTGCTGGGAGTATAGCAGCTACAAAAGTATAACAGTAATGAACTCTCCTTTTCTGAGAGGAATGGACAAGAAGCTCACAACACATTTCCAAAAGTGAATGGATTTCTTACTAACACTGGGGCAATTCCTGTCCTGTATTAGTCTGTGACACAAGGCCCCTTCATATCCTTTTAGAGAGGGACTTATCCTCTTAAGAAGTCAATTTTCCCTAGAACACTCTAGGGAAAGTATTGCCTGGGTTTGATTCATCAGCTCTTCCTCCCTTTCATTTCAGAGACTTGCTGAAGCAAATGCAAGTTTGGGAGAGAAATGTGGGAAAAGAAAATGAACTGGAAATTAGGAGACAAATGGGCGGTGGGGGGAGGGGGAGGATTACCTTTCATTTGTTTTCCCACATGAATAACTTGTGTAAATTCTGAAGGAATATTCAGTTTGAGTCTTCTGATATCAGTGTATCAGGTTGAAAAAGAGAGAAAGATCTCTTCTTCCCTATGTGGTAGTTATACCCACCCAACAAAATAATTACAGAGAAGATTATAACAGCAGTAACACCTATAAAATGGGCAGAATGACTTTATATCTGCAGTTTCCCTCACGAGAAGCTCATTTTTTTTTATAAATTGAAAAGTCGTGTCATTAGCTATATGGACATTCACTGTTCTGATGTCGAAGCAGCTCCATGATGGTGCATGCACCACCAATGATTCTGGCACTGATGTCCATACATTTGTGATAAACCTTGGAATACCCTTTCTTTTGAATAGCAAAGTGAAAAGTCCTCTTTATAACCTTTTCTCATGCTATTACATTATTAAGTCTGTTCACAGGGATCTTCTGCTTATTATCAAGTGCATACCATCTTCTCCTAGTAGACCCTCACCTTTACTGAGTGGAGCGCAATGATCAAATAAACCAAAGCTTTTAAAGATATTAGTTAGTTTACCCCTAAAATCAGTACAGGCTAGGCATAATAAAATGAATGTGAAAGTTAAATGAATTTTAGTAAAACACAACAGGGTCATTGTAGTTTTTCTACTAGTATGACTGTCTTATGAAATCTATGTAAATTGAATGCTCATGAAAGATCATGAAATTATAAACTCTTAGATTGTTCCTTTGTATTTGTTCCCAGAATGAACAAAACTTGTTGCTAGGAATTGATGCACATTTCCATTCTTCCACTACAGACTCAGAGAAGCCATTCAAGGGAAGTGAAGTAACATCCCATTTACATATATATTGGGCCTTTTGGCAGTGTACTAGACTGTGAAGTGTGGTCACTCAAAAGCAGAACTGTAGCAACGTTTTCTCATTTCTGATCTTAACTGAGGTTAATACAGCAGCTGGGAGGTGAAAAAATCTGAATCTCATTTTTCATTCAAACAATCAGATGTCAAAGGCTGGTTTCATCTTCCTATAGTGACTGGGATTGTGTCAGATGGAAAATGTAAGAAAAAGGAATTAAACACTTTGTTTGGCTAAAAAACTCTTTCCCAATGTCACAGTAGTGTCACACTAGTCTAATACCTGGTGTTAGAAATGCTTTCACCTTGCTAATTGCAGAGTTTTTTAATTGTAATCAAAAATTATCTAAAAAAATAAACATGGTTCCAATATATCTTAGTGACCTGAATTAAAACCACAGTCATGAATTTATTAGCCTGCTAAATTATCACATTTAAAAGAAAGAACAATCCATATTAAAATTAGCATCAACTTTAAAATTTATAAATCAGAGTACAGAATTCAAACATTTGCTTGGCTCCATTTCTTTGTGTTTTCAAATGTTTAAAACATTTGCTAAGCCAAATAGGATTTAAATATTTCATTATCCAAGTCGTTAGGATACTAGCTTGGGAGAACAAATGGGATAACATAAGTATGATTATGGCTTATCAGATAACACAGCATCAAAAGATCAAAACAGAACATGTCAGTGCAGTACAGTATGCACTCATCTGCAGCATCAACCATGAAGCCTTTAGATTAAGTTTGTCTGCATCAGAATCTAAAAACAAACAAGGTATTGCACTTCCAGTCATGAGTTCAACTTCCCTATTGAGCACGTCACTTAGGGACCATTCTCTGCTGTGGTTTGTTAGCTGGGAACGCTTTTCCCTTCCCCCAAAATAAACAACAAATTTTCTAGTGAATCAGTGTGGCTAGCACAAGGCTGCATGCAGACTTCACCAATCTCTGTGAAGATAGCTTTTCAGATACGGAAAGAATAATACTCATCCCAAACAACAAAAAGAGAGAAGAAAAGTCCATTTTACTACAGCTGCTTCTTTGTAATTCAGCTTCAAGTAATGGGAAGACACTGGTGTCTTCTAGTCATACCCGTTATAAACTTGGATGCAAATCTGAAACAGGAAAAGATGATGAGGAACACACAGGAGAGACTTCATCAGTGCTGGAGCTGGAGAAGCCTGACCATCAGCCATTACTCCTCCTACTCAATTAATGAAATTTCTCTGTGCATGAGATTTCTTAACAAGTGTAATAAAGGTGTGTTGGAAGACATATTTATGCCACAGCTCCTGTTAGAAGACACTAAGCTCCTGGGAAAATGGGAAGCTCTGGGGATATAAGTAACCTGACAGGAGTAGCTAAAGGACAGTGTGGCTTGCAAACCAAGAAGCTTAAAACTTCTGTAAGGCAGCAAGAAAGAACTTTAAAATAAACAAGGTGATTGGGGCAGAGGTGAAGGCACAGTGGCCACCCTAGCGGATGTGCAACAGTTTTCCAAATATAAGGATAGTATTGAGTGCATCTTCACAGTGACAGGTATATTGTGCAGGCCACTGCATAATAGCCAGGGACAACCATTTAGAACCATTTTTACAAGGGCACGGCACCTCAGAAGTTACAGACTGACTGGGAAAACATGTTTGAAACTGGTCTTCAAAAAAGCTTTTAAAACCGTATAACCTTTAACACTTTGTTACTATTAGTGAAGTAACAGCCTCCATCATAAAGCACTTTAACTGAGCACTCTAACCAAGATGTGGAGTTATTTAATAGCATGCAGCACTTTTTGCTACAATAATATATTATTAGTCTTTGTAAGCACCCATAGCTTGACTATCTGCCAGCCTTCTGCCTGTGCACTGACACAGTCAATCTTGAAATAAAGACAGACCAGAATAAACACATCTTATTTTAATTTTTTAATAAGCCCTGCTATCATGATAGAAGCAAATTCTTACAGGCATCCAGCCTCGTCAATGACCTATACTGTCCAGGCTACCAGTAGTGTACCTGGTATTCCAAGCATTCGTGTTACGTATGCCACATGCGTGGGTGGTATGCTCTATAGCCTGCCAAATATTCTGTATGTGAAGGACATCTATTCCATATGGAATTCCATATACTTCAGCTGTAGAAAGGCCAGACAACTTTTGAAAAGGCTTTGGAAATTTTTAAGTAAGACTCTGAAAGTCTCACTCATAACAATGCAGAAAATATGTTTGGATGAATTTCCAAGGCCATGTTGGGCAAGTCGGAAACAGTAGAAAATCAAGGAGGGTTTGCGGCTTATTTACATTCAAAAAAAGAAGCTTTAAAAGAAAGAAAGACTTGTCATGCCTCCTGGCACTGCTCTTTAAATAGATGAGGACAGAAGGCAGTCTGGCTGTAAAGAAGAAAAAGAATAGCCCAGGCTAAATGGTGTAAAAGAAATTGAAAGCCCTCCCCTCAAAAAAAAAAAAAAAAAAAAAAAAAAAAATCTGTTCTACCACTAGAAAAGGAGATATATAATTTAAAAGGGGTGACTTACATTTAAGGCTGCTCAAAACAGTAATACAGCAAATCAAAGCCAGTTTTGTTAGAAGCACTGAGAATGCTGTTTGTGAAGATACCTCTACTTTCCACCGCGGCAGTCTGCACCTCTGGGCTTTTCCATAGCCAGGAACAGGGAAGATCAGAGAGAGATCTGAAAGGATGTAAAAATAAGGCTGATGCACAGCAAAGACAGGACTTGTTTGATGTGCTCCCTGGCAACAGGGACTTGCAAGGCATATTGCCTATGGCCTGCTGTGTGTGAAGAGAGTGTGTGTGGCACACAGGGTGTGTTTGGGTCACACTGAGTCTTTACACATGACCAACACTAAATACCTGGTTGACCAGGTGGACATGAAAGGATTCAACATAATAGGCAGGCAGTCATGTCAGCAAACAGGAAAATTTGTTTCTGGGACAGTTGCTCAAGCTTCCTGTTATTGTGGTGATAGATAACAAAGCTTTTAGCATTAATTATGCTTAGAACCCTTTCAATCAAAACTAAGGTATAGATTTTCTGGTTCTATATGTGGATGATGAACAAACTCCAGTGAAATCACTGCAGCTTTACTTTAGGTACAGCTGGGATATGAGAGAATACCTGCAACTCACAGAAAGGATTGAGAGCCATAAGAAAGGCCACATATGCTGTCAGCTGACAGGGAAGAGTTCACCCCTATTCAGCCCTACCCTGGCTATCACCTGTTTGCCTTCAACCTGTCTCAAGGTCAAGCAATGTGCTGATGACTATTCCTTGAATAAAAGAGAAAAAAAATGAGAACAGAAATATATTTTGCAGGGGCTTTGACCACCACTGTTAATATGATTGTGGACAGCAATATTTGGTAATGTGATAGGCACAAACCAGAGGAGATATGTGCCTTTTGACTACATGTGAAGATGAACATCAAAGAGCTCTCTTTTTATTATTTTTTTCACAAATCCCTATGCCAGAGAATCGTTTCTAGGCACGCACTCAAGTCACTGGTGGCATAGCCCTGAGACCACTAACAGATCAACTGCTCCAGAAGGTGCAAGCCACTCATCAGACAGTGGAACATCATGCTTCTAAGCCTGCCCTGATAGAAAGGCAGGAAGTTGGTCTGGGAACTTCCTATTTAGTGCTGCATGCCAGTAGCTTTTTTCAATATGTAAGTAACTACCTGAACTGACAGAAAAAAAAACCCAGTTATTCTCCTAAAAGCCTCTGTATTTCAATATGCAATGATTGTCTCTTGTTCGTCCATGGTATAATACCAAGAAGAAGTCTGGCAGTTTGGCCCCATTTTCTTTATACTCTCCTAAAAGTTGTTCATATTACACTAATAAGTACTCCTAAACCTAGTCCTTTCCTGGCTGAGCAATCCCAGCTCTCTCAGCCTTTCCTTTTGTAGACATCTGCTAAGATCTTCAGTGAAATCCTCCACAAATTTTATTTTAAAAATGTTTGCAGAGTAGACAGGCAGAGTAAAAAGAAAGCAGTTCTCATTCTCCAAGATTTTTTACAAAGCAGTTTTTTCCACAGCTGCTGTGCCTTGTCAGAACAGCAGAAAAAGGACTTTTGGTTCCTAATAGTGACTGAGTGACAAGTGATCCAAAACTATCGGGAAGGCTGTCAAAATTTTTAGTGAGTACCTTCTTGTCACATAGCATCTCTGCAACTTGTGAAGGGGCCTTGTTTCTATCACATACTTATTGTTTCTGACAACACAGCACTGTGCTATCGTGATCTTCGGAGGTGCATCACTGTCTGTATTTATGCCACAGTCCAAGATAGGGTTTCTTAGTCATTCAAAATTTATGTTTTCTCTTTGTTTAGAGTGATGCCTTTAACTTTCATACACACTGCAGCTAGCCATAGGAGTTGAGTGCTGATGCTGCAATCTCTACAGTAAAGTGCTTGTCTAGCAGCAGCTCAGTTGTCAGGTCACCTAATCAGTCACCAAGCTGGGGGATGTTATGGTCCCCTAAACAATTCATGAAAATCTCAAGAGTCTGTGTTGTGACAAAGTCGGTAGCATTGGAGGGCACCTAAAAGGTCATAAAACTCCAGGTATATGTATGCAGGGGAGAAAACAAGCTGTCAAAATGTTAGGGCTGTGTTCTAGGGTCACATGTCTTTTGACATGTTTCCATGCACATCATTATTGACAAAACCACAAGCAAATACAGCATAAGTCAGATAAAATAGGTAGCTATACAACTCATCTGGTTCTTCCCCACTGATAGTGATAGCGTTTGCTTTCACCAGCTCAAAATATTTTGTCAAAGCGTCAGAGCTCTTAGAAATAACTTTGATATGTCCCAGACAGTATTGTTATATTGATGAAATGATGATGATTAGAAGGACCTTAGTAATGTATCTTCTCATCAGGGTCCACTCCATCATACAGAAAAAAGGCACATGTCCCTCTGCTCAGAAGTGCAGAGATTAGTGCCCTGGAGAAATCCATCTCACATCAAACATCTTCTCCTTGTAGCTGTGTGCCATGCCAAGAATTTGCCAGGCACGAATCAGTGAAGGCACTAATAGTCCCTATTTACTCCAAGTAGTCTCTCCTAGGATCTCCATTCATCCATGGTCCAGGGGCTCCATTTAAGCTCAGTTCTGGGCCTGCAGCCCCTTCCTGAGCTATGCATTAGGTGTGCCTGTCCCTAGCCCTGTTTCTGAAGTGTTGTTTGGTTTTCCTGGCTTGACCTTGTCTTGTTAACCTTGCCTATGCCTGTGTTGGTCCCAGCACAGGCTTGTGCCTGCTCAGGTCAGCTGGTCTGTGGATCACTGCTTTCTTGATGGAAAATAGCCTTCTGATTAGGTCTGCTACACTTACCCCAAACTGCATACAAAGCATGAAAGAAATATTAAAAACATTAAGTCCAATTACTAACAAAAATCCAGTTCTATTTCTTGTGGTATCTATGTATGATGGTTGTTGTTTGTAGGTGTAGTTGTTTGGAGACAGCAAGCACAAAGTGCAGGAGAGTGCACCAGTAATTTTAGCTGCTCTGCAGTGAGACAGTTCAAGGAGCAAATGCAGTTTATGGCTATTGGAACATTGTGCTAGCAGGAAATTTCCATTAAAATCAAACCAAGATGCAATTTCACGCTGGCCTGTAGCAGTGAGATGGCCGATGTCCTGTAAAAAACAACATTAGAGGCAAGTACAGAAGCTGTCATAATTTGCATTAAATGCATCTGGGATAGTAATTTAGGACAAGACTAGGAATATGGGAAGATATTAACTGATAAAATATAATTCATGTTGGGTGCAAAAAGAGTAGCAATGGTGCTCAAGGACTGTGTGAGACTAAGTTCATTTTTTGTACACAGTTTTTGGTAGCAAGATACACACAAGTCACTTGAAATGAGAAAGGCCACAGTAACCTCACTGAGCACCTTTCTCCTCAAATTTTATTTTGAAATGTCCCTAGATATTTTAGCCTATTAGCACTACAGTCTTAGGCATGAGTAAAACAAACAGCAACATGCAGATATAGAGGCCATTGTCACTTTCCGTATAGCAGTCTACTCACTTTGTCATCACCCTCTGTCTCAGAGTATGGGACATGATCCTCACCATCATCTCATTCCTGTAGTCTCTCAAAAGTTTCACTTCTTGTAGTAAACAATTCAGTTCTTGCAGGCAAAAAGATTTCTCTTTCACTGCTATGTACTGCTCCGAGAATTGTTTTCTCTTGTCAGACAACCATCACTGGGCTGTATTTGATCCTGATTACCCTCATCAGATGTGACCCTGACCTGCAGATTAGCTTCCTGTCTTCATCTGGACCTGACTCATTTGACTTGGTCCTTGGGGACCTGACTTACCTTATGATCTGGACTCGCAGTTCAGCCTGGCTACCATCTCCAGGGCTGCCCTCTTCATGCTGCTCAGACAGTGCAGGGCTGTGATCTGGACAGTGAGGCATCAGCCCTTCTGATTCTCTTGTTCTTGCTCAGCTCATACTCCATGAGAAAGAAACCAATTATCACTGGTCCCTGACACATATAATATTCATGTTGAGGAATGAATTGTATAATTATGATTTTAAAAAAAGGGATTGAAGGAGGAATGACACTAACAGGTCTAGGGTTGCAGTGCTTGGCTGTTTAGTTTCATGATTTAAAAATATATAAAGATTCTAGGAAATGGGAGCTGGGGCTGGGGCGTTACATGCACATGAGTCAGGGCACCTTATTCTTGTACCCTTCTTATCTTTACAGGCACATGGCAGGTAGAAGTAGCAGTAATAATAACAACCTTAAATATGTTTGTACAATGAATAAAAAAACTCCCAAAAATGTCTTGACCCAAAATCCTTCCTGACATCCTAACCCTAATGATCACTGGAAATGGGCCCCAGGATATTAGACATTGGTATCTAACAATGAGGACAGCCCACCATCATTTTCCTGTCATACAAGGTGATGACGTATATTAACACATAGTAGATAATCCAACAGTGGAATATCACTTTATGTGCATTTACAATTCATGGACCACCCCACCACATAAACTTCTGTATCACTCAGAGAGTTCTGGAGCTGTCAGATCTGTCACTGCTCTGAAACTACCAGCAAAACTGATATTAGAGTCCTTGCTACTTGGATTATATAGCATAGCTTCTTGTCAATAATCTTAGACTCGATGATAGACTGTATACAGCATCCTGAATGCTTTTACAGCAGTAGAAGTCAAAGACACAGTGTATTTTTAAAAACCCCTCTTTTATTATGCAGATTAGTAACCATTTTTAAAAAAAGGCCCTGCATTCATATTTCTTACATTTACTGGGGGGCTTTATAAGAAATCATGTAGGCTGAAAACTTCAGGACAGAGCCAATCACAAACTCCATGCTCAAAGAATTAATGCAAGCAGTCAAAGACTGATGTATTCCTCATCTCCTATCCACCTTATAAGCAGTGAAACATTACCTGACCAGGTCTGTATTCTTCTGTTCCCTAGCCCTAAATTTATGAAATTCCTAATTCCCACTGACACATATATTCCATACCAATGACGAGCTGCACTCTCTTCCTCTTCCCTCCTGCATTTTGTGTGAGCAATGAAGTTGGAGTGTGTCTGATGGGTCCTTAAGTAACCACTGGAGTGTGACAGAATCATAAGAAAAATTAGGTTAAAAAGAAAAATGTGGTGGGATGAGGGGATCCATTAACCACTACACTCTGGTTCCAAACTTCCAACCTGTTCTTTACCTCTCAAGACTGTGGGGGAGAGTGCTGAGATTTCCTAAAGTCATGACAAATTACATTTGCTGTTCTCCACCACAACTCCACCCATGTAGTCATTCAATCACAGCAAGCAAGCAGGTGGGTCTATTATAACTTATCCTTGGTAACTAATTCCATACTCACTCTTCCCAGTGACTTTCTTCCGCATGTTTGGAGAAGAGTGCTCTAAGGTGAGTCAATTCATGACTTTTCCAGGAAACAAAGTGAGGTTCTTTTTCCCTGAGTTGACTTTTTGAGTTCTTTTTGAAGATGAGTGCAACTTTCTTCAGTTAAATCGGGAATCTTCCCTGATCTCCCTGAGCCTTCAAATCTATGGAACATGTTGATGCAAAGACATTGGCCAACTGTCTTGGCATCCCTAGACAGAATCCATAGGGTCCCTTGAACTAATGCCAGTTGAATTTTCACAACAATCCCTGACTCAGTCCTTACTTACTACTTGTAGTTCCTCTCCTCCTTGAACTCTTTCACTAAGCACAAAGGCCTGGCAGACATTGTTGGTGAAGACTGAGGCTTTGAGTACCTCAGCCTGTATCTACTTCATTAAAACCACTGATGGTCTAAGCAATTGGACCATGTTTTACTACTAAAGTAGAAGTCCTTGGTGCCCTTGATGTCCCTCACCAGTTTCAACCGTAGCAGAGCTTTGACTTTTCTAAACCATCCCTGCATTCCTGGGCAATATTTCAAAAACTGTCCTTTGTACACTGTAGATGCTTCTTATGGTTGTCAAATAGAAAGGAAGAATGACTTTCTTCAGGCCACCAACCCCTCTCCAGAGAAGAGACCATGGTGTGGTGGTCTTTATCGTGACAGCACACTACTGACTGATGTTGGACTGAGGTCACCAGTTTTGTAAAGCTGCTGCCCAGCCTGTGGGACACCAGACTCCTTTGCTGCTTGGGGTGATGCAGTCCCTGTGGCATGGACTGGCCTTTGCCTGTGCAGTTGATGAGGCTCCTGTTGACTCATTCCCTCAGCATCAGGGCAGCCCTCCCTGCAGCATAGCACCTGGCTCCAGCTGGGTATCACCCAGGAGCTTCCAGTGAGTTCCATCTCCTCATCACAGGATAACCCAGGTCAGAAGAGAAGACAGAGGTTCTCAGCAGCTGAACCTCCTGTTCAGAGTGGGACAACTATAAGATCAGGCTGCAATGCTGGGGATTTGGTCTGATCTCCAACAAGATCACACAAACCTCCAAGGATGGAAGCAGCAGAGACTTTCTGGGCTGCCTGTTCCACTGGCTTTCTGTCCTCGTAGTGAAAAAAATTTTCATTCTATCCAATCCTATCCCCTTAGGGGTATTATTTCTAATGAAGCTTTCCTATATTCAATTCAAGTGTAAGCATTAATGTGATTGTAAGCAATATTTATGACTGAACTAGTAATAACCAGCATGTGATATTTTTATTAGATTTTTTATTAGAGTAAAAAATAAAGGTGAGTTTGTTTTTGCCTCTAACAATACCTTGAATGGAACAACAACTGCTGGGAAGGAGCCAGGCAAACATGTGCTGAGGGGATCACCATGAGAATGATGCTTTTTCTGCTTCATCTAAGGGGAATGGGTCAGATCTGATAAGGGTGTTGAACCTCCCTATTTTGCTCTACTCTGTATGAGAAACTGAAAAGTGTCCATCTCACACTTCTGGTGCAAGCTTCACACAGACACATTGGAGTCCAGAGAGGGTTGGCTGAAAAGTAGAGCAAGGGTGCTAGAGAGCAGCAAGGATTTGAAGGATCTGCATGAGGAAAGAGCAGGCAAAAGCAGCTGAGGATGTTTCCCAAGGCTACCTTGGGACTATGCTAAAAATTCAAGCTGGCTCTCCTCTGGATGAAAGAAGTGAGAGAGGGTGCCATGGTAATTGCCTCCATGGGTACCTCGATAGATCAGCCACAAAAGTTGCTTGCAGGAGTGCAGAGGTGAACTTCTGTTGTGTGGCCAAGATACAACACTAGTTTTGGTGTTTTAGCCGTGTCCTATGTGCTCTATCAGGGAAGGAACTGGCTGAAGTTCCTGAGCATGGGCAACCATGTCAGTCTTATTTGGAAGACAAGCATCTGGGCATCTTTACAGATGCTGCATTATCATTTCTCAGGAGACAGTGCTCCAGTCTGTGAAGTAGCTGGTTCCTGTTCCTCCATAATCTCCAGCAGCTGTTGCTATGTCTGCTGTGGTTGCCATGAGAAACTGCCATTTAACGAGATGGTAGCTCTCCACCACCTCCAAAAGCATGCTCCAAGTCTCTGCATAGGTTGTCCAATGTGACCAAGCATCTGATGTTAGAAAGGCTCCATGTTCCACCCCAAAAGCAAGTGGAAGAAAGCCATTAACACCCACTGAAGCTCTCTTCTGGCCTGTAGCCATCATCAGATGGCTGGGGATGCAACAGCAGTGGATCTCTCCAGCTTATCTTTCTTAAGACTTCAGTCATCTGGGATACTGCATCTGAAAGATGTTTCTAATGAGGGGAACTGCTTATAATGCAGACCTGGGATACCTAAGAAACATATAGCAAAGGCTGATGCACTTCATTCCAAACATCTTCAGCTCCATGTTGTGTCCTTCCAGGGCAGCAGAGGTGTGCCCAGACCCCGTAGTGTGCTAGATGTTCAGTTTGCCCCAGCAACAGGGGGCAAATCACTGATAATCTCTCTTTTCATACCTCCCCTTCACATATACTTAGGAAGATGCACTTGATGCTACACACGACTTCACTCTCCTACATACCTATTTGTTCCACACAGGGTCCCCAAAAGAGGGATCTTCTTCAGGATCCCACATAGCTTTATGCTCTTTCTCTTGTTAAAGGCTTTGAAAAACAACAGCCCCTAAGAAGAGAGTTTTCACAACATGATGCAAAGGGCATTTTTTTTTCATTACATACTGATATATGTTGGAGAACTAGACCTAATGAGAAAGAGATGGATGACTAAACCAGAGAAATTTTTGCCAAGATAGCATGATGCCATTAATCCTGGGAGTTAGGCACATTCCCTGGCACAAACCATGTCTAGGTGCATTTTTTAGTCACAGTTTATTTCACTAATCATAGCTTAAGTGTAAATCCTCCCCAAATTATATTTAAATTCCCCTCAGGAATCAGTAGAAGGACTTATTCTATTCAATATGTTTATTGGCAATTTAGAGAAGGAAATCTCTGAGCCTTTGAATAATACTAAACTCTTCAGAAGGTCAGAGGCTAATCTAAGTTGCCTGTGATTGTCCCAATATGTCCACATGACCAGTGGTCATTTCTCGAAGGGGGGACTTGACATCCTAAAGCCCTGCATTCACTGCTGCTCATCCCAAGCTCACAGTACTGTCTTGTGCCACTGTAGGGGCTGGCCCACTGGCACCAAGACAGAGTTTGTGTCACCAGAGGCAACCACAGACTGATGCTGTTCATGGAACTCCTCATCTCCTAGAGAGGCATGGAATTGTCCATGATCCCCTTTCCTTTCCCCATGGTCAAAATGGCATGAAATTCTCTTACTCTGTTTAATGAAGTTGCTTTGAAGTTCCTTGCATTTTAAACAGCCTTTGGATATCAAAATATATCACTTTCAAACTTGGAAATTACACTGTGCACTACCATTTTCAAGTCAGTGATGAAGATGAGGGATAATTCTTGGATCTTGGTCTGGTAACAACCCCTGAGATATTGCTGCTGATCCTGGAAAATGATCATCAACCCGACTTTTATCTTTCTTAATATTTAAAGGAGGTTTCAAACTGTAAAAGGATCTTTTTGTCAAAATTGTAGCAACTTCATCTCTGTCAGTATGAGTATCTTGTACTCCATTTGTCCCGTACACAGACATAAAGAGACAGTCTTGAAAGCAAACCAGGAGTTTTAGGTGAGATTCACCGAGACATTAAGGATGGAGTTTTGTACCCCTTCTTTATCCACCAGAGCCAGAGCAGTCACTATCAATGACAGAGAACCCTGTTCTAAGCATTTGCTTTGCCTCCACTGAGGGCCAGAGAACATAGTTCCAAGATACATATCAACTACCATATGATTACTCCTTCCATGTGCAACCACATTAGACTCAGCACAGTGGAACACCTTTTAGAGAAAATGCTCAAAACACTGCATCCCACAGCATCATCTACCATCCTCCTCTTGACTTCACGCCATGAGTCCGTGATGCAGGAGCACATCCTGGAAAACAAGAGGGCTCTGTGAAGGTCCATCTCCAAAACAGGCAAAAAAAGATTTGTACTTTGGTTACCCAAAGTAGTGCCAGGGAGCAGCATGAGTGGGGCTCCTCAGAGGGAGGGAACAAGCCAGGGGCTGAGGGCAACCAAAGCCCAGGCAGTGCCCTCACCAGTGGGGCATGGTCCTGCAGGGTTAGAGCACAGTCTGACAGGACCTGCACACAGTGTACAGGGCAGGGTGCTGGCAATGGGCTTTATCAACAGCCTCAGGCAAAGCAAAGCCATCAGTCAGGTTTGGGGGTCTGCTTAGGACTGGCAGGAGACACGGTCAGAGACAGGAGTGGAAATAATGTCACCTGCTTATATGCTCAAGGTGGTGTGTCCCGAGGAGGAGCTGGAGACCATTATGCCCATGACATAGTTAAGGCAAGGACTGAGGACCCAGGCTTAAGCTTAAATGAGGGCCTGGATGCCCTGGTCAAAGGGGTGAGTGGAGTCCTCAGGTGAGGCTGGTGGGGGGCATTAAAACTTAACTGATGCTCTTAGGTCTTAAATATCCAAGATATCAGATCCTCCTGTGGTAAGGAAAGCACCATTTCCTCTTTAGGTTTAGGTAACATTTTCAGGCAAAACTATTCCAGACAAATTTTTGGCTATGTCTAGGTCTCTTAAACATGCATGTTTTAGCAAGTGAGCTATTTAAAATCATCTTCAAAACTACTCAGTTCTGCCCTAAATACAGACAGAAGCTTTTGATGATGCTAGAGGTACCATAAAATTAGCTTGTTTAAATTCAATGAATTTTTGACCACAGCTCTTTAAAACCTGAGGGCTGTTAGTGAGTGGCTCTCCTTCCCTCATACTTCAAACTTGTTTCTTTTTAGAAGAGGTTTTATGTACTTGTTTGTGGAATCTTTTCAGTGAGGATCCAGATAGGAAATTAGAGGTGATTTTTTTGGAGCTCAGTCCCAAATAATTGAAAATTGAAGTATTAATTTTCCATTCTCTAGAACTGTACAGAAAGCAACTGGATCATTAAAAAACAAGTATTGCTTTTGACTTAATTTTCCAGGCACACATATCACCCACAAGGAAGCTTGGGGCTAAGTGCAGTAAGGCTAAGTTATTTGTTTTACTTCAGAGACGTACAAACAAACCCACTGTGATTTATTACTACTGACAAATTAAATGGAATAGATAGGGAATATCTATTCAAGAGGTACTAGCAAGTGCAGGAGCAATACACCAATGTGAGAATAATAAAAATGGTCTATCAAGATAGACTGCAAGATGTAAAGGCAATTTGTTATTCAGTACAGTTTGAAAAATTCAAGTATTTTCTTTTTTTTCCCCGATACTTTGCAGGGGGAAGTATACAAAAATCATCAACGAAATTAGTCTTTGTCCTAATTATTATAATTTACATTTTTATTGAATTCTGTTCTGTTGAGTTAGCAATCCTAGTCAAATAGCAAACTTAGCAAAAAAAAAATTTTACTTTTTTAAAACAGTAATGTTGAACTGCATTGAATAATTTCTGTCCTAGTTTATCACTGCCAATACTGTGAATTCTTCCTTCAGGTTTCATGTCTGTTCACATTTTTCACCTCTATTATCCTCATTTCTTTCCTCTATAGATGTATGCTTTGAAAAAGTCACAAGCCCTGGATGATTCTCACAAAAAATATTCATATGGCTTATTTGGTTCTTCATTTTTCCTGCCTGCCTATATCCAAAAATCATCACAACATGTGATTGCCTTTGAAATACACTCCAACTATTTGTCCAGTAAATTTGGTGATTTTTATCCTTTTAAAAATCTCTTTTTCCTTTTCCAGCACACTCTAGATGAAATGTTGATAAAGTACAAGTGATGGCAGCAGCAAAGGCACACAAGAATCTGGAGCTATGAAGTTAATTCTTGCCCCAAAGGCTGAAGTCAAGCCAGCTATGCACAGATCCTTTAGATTGCATCAGAGGCCACAGCTGTCAAGGTTACATGTAATGCTATGTGGACTTTCACTACAGAAACTGGATATGTTTTGTCATGCTGGTGCAAGGAGCCTCCTGGGCTTGGTATATGTCACTGATTTGCTGGGTTTGATCCCTTCTACTTCTTCTTCCACTTATATTACCTCTGCCCTCTAATATCAGACTTCACCATCCCAAATTCTCCAATTTGTGACGCTTAAGTCTTAGATCTGCTGCACTCTTTGTACACATGATAAGAGAAGATTTCCAGGTAATATCATTCAGACATCCAGACTAAGAATGAGTAACTGCAGGGTAAAGCTTGAAAACCCATACATTCATGCAGAATCCACGCACCTAATTACAAAAGACATAATAAATTTTTCGTCTCTTTAAGGTTTTCAGTAGCTGCTGATGATTTTCTTTTTTATTTCCATGTGAAGCCCTGAATTATATTAAGGAGACCAGAGACTTCAAATTCAAAGTCCTAGATCTCCGAATTCACTACTGTTTGGCTGGATTTTGGGGAACATAATGGCTCCTTTATTCCCCCCAGTTAAAGGAGAATTCTCTCTCCTTTCTGGGTGGGACAAATATCACTCCCGTTGGCCTCCTCCCCAGCCACTGTTTACAGTACTAATGAATCCACTTTTAATGACTACCCATTGTAATCCAGGGCAAACAAAATCCTGACCCAAGCACTAGAGCTGCACAGCACATGTGAAACTGCACCATGTAGCATGGGAGCCTGTACCATACAAACTCAAGCAAGGGTTAAGACCTATCACAAGATAGCTTCAGATCCTGTGTTCATCAAAACAGGAGCAGGGCTCAAGGCAATTACATGATTCTTTTTAGGTTGCAGATTAGGGCAATGAGAGCAAATGTGCATTTGAGTGCAACTTGTACTCAAATAATTGAATCTTTGTGTTGTTATAAATTATCAGCCTTCGCATAATAGAGCATTTCAGCTGCACCAGTGTGCAACTGCTGTCACTTTTAACTCCTAGTTTTGTAATGAGATGTTCAAAAAGAGGTACCAGCTATACTGCCGTGACAGCTATCCACTCAAACTACTGCTTATAGGTGTACCCATCAGAGAGATATTCCAGGCTCTTAGACTGGTTACGCTCAAATTAGTAAAAGAAAAAGGTGTTCAGTCTGCTTTAACAGAACCCCATTGCCTCCTTACAAACAGCACGGCTCCATTTCCAGCCTAGAAGATCAAAATGATGACCCTGACCCACCCTCAGCAGAGTGGACTGGGTGGGTGACTGTTGGCACAGCACACAACAGCAAACACTGTGCTGGCTGGGGATTTACTAGAACAAAATATCCTGTTCCCTCATTACTCCCTGCTTGTAGAACATTATATCCACTAACATCTGGCTCTAACTGGAGTCCCAAACAGCAAGGAACTCACTGCAGACACTGTTATTAGCGAGGTGGGGAACAGCTCAGGGCTTTTTGAAGACTTGGTAAACAGGCACCTGATGAGTGAGAGAGGGTTTCTGGTCAGCAAGCAAAGTGTGTGGGTCAAGCCTTACTTAAATTTAAGCTAAACCAAGGTTCAAGACTTTTATTTGTTGAAATATGAGTTTTGACTTCGAGTGCAAAACTTAACTGCTTGCTGCCCCAAAAGTTTAGCAGCAAAAGACCAACATAGAACAAAGGGTCTTCTAAACTCTCCCATCTAGGTCCACTGGACCTTGAAAAAGTTACTCAAGGATTTCTGTTCTGGGACTGGAGTTTATCTAGTGGATCCCATATATCTCAGATAACCCTCTGGAGAAAAAAACAGTGGAGTGCAGCTACAGTGTAGGAAGTCAAGGTGGCTTAGCAGCCCTGCTATGCTGTGTGGCCAAGGCAGACATGGTCAGAGACAAATTCAGAGTTACCTAATGATATGTCTATTCAGGCCACTGTTGAACAGACCTCTGGACTAGCTGAGGGACTTTGGTGGGGCTACTTCATTCAGTGTCAAGTGGCCAGTGGAGACACGCACTGTATTCTGGATCCATAGCAAGCAGAGAGGAGGTCCTGAGTGTGCATGAAGCAAGGCATAAAGCCCACAATGATTGCCTAGGTATTCTCCATTCCCTCTCTGCTGGATTCTCCTCTCTCTGTGAAGATGCATTGCCCTCTTCCCTTGGTTTTGCATGGGGTGTTAGTCATGATGGGAATGTAGATGATGGAATTCATTGCCCTGCTTTGCAGTTTTTCTCACTATTTATTTTTTGGGAGAATACCTCCTCAATAATTGAACTCAGCTTTTCTTGCTACTTGTACCAACTGGAAGGACCAGTAAAATTTTACCACTTGTTAGCTCATTAGAGTTCATTTGCAGCTTTTCTTCCTTTTTTTTTCCCTACTAAGGAGAAGGACGTGATCACTGTAGTTGCTTGTTGAGGGCAAAGTCTTTCACAGGAAGTGACTGCAGTCTTAAAAATTTATCACACTTTATTCTTATTCACACATGATTTTTTGTGTGCAAGAAATCTGGAATTCAGCAAGAGAACACTTAAACAAACTAAAATGACTCATTACTGAGTTTTTTTTCTATTGGAAAAGATATCTTTCAGGATGTATAATTAGTAAATACCTGTCCATGTCATGACAAAAGACACCTGCAGCCATGGAAGTAGGTAGTGTGTCTGGCATGTACACTGAAGAGTGACTGAAATAAATGGGTAGCTCTTTTTTATGTTGCTCCCAGTCATTTTTCCTCACTGAAGAGCAAAGCCAAAAACTTATTGTGGTCCTTAATAAGAAGTGGAACATTTTGTTTTAAAATTGAATGGTACAATTTCTCATTTCCCCACTATTTAAAATGTTTATTACTACACAGTTTTTCATCTCCATCTGAATTTAAAAGTACAATCTCTCAGCTGTCCATTAAAATCTTACTTTGCTGCCAGCTTATTATAGATAATCTCTTCCATTTATGCCACCTTCATAACTAATAGCACACATTTGGAATCCCTCAGGAAATTTAGGGAGAGTGTAAGAGTAGACACTGTTAAACATTGTCCTCAAAATGAATCGAAGCTTTTTCATCAGATCTAAGGAATAATTTGTCTCTTGCGGATAATAATAAAGAAAGATTGGCAAAGTCAGCTTCTGTGCATTTTCTGTTTGTGACCTGAGCAGTTGGACCACACTAGCTTGATAAAATCATGGTTTTAATAAAATCGTACCAGCTGTAGCAAATTATTTGAGAGAGACACAAACCAGCAAATTGAATGGTAAATGGAAACAAACTCTAAATTCAAATTCCTCTGTTGTAATTTCTCCTGAACTGTGACGTATGTGCAACAAGTTCATGTCTGTTTTATATTCATACAAAACTTCCAGCATAGTCTGGGATCTTGTTCCAATTCAGTAGAGGTATTTTTACCAGCTTTTTAGTCATTTGACAGACAATGCATAGAGAAATATTAAAGATGTCATAATTTCCTTTCTTATTTTCCTAAATATAACTGCAAATTTTCTATATGTATTGAATTTTAGGAGGGGAAATAAAAGCTATTTCTATTTTGCTTCTTGATGGATAGCCTCCATGATGGCAAATATGGTTTGTCTCTATTTTAAGATGTCTTCAGTTACTAAAGCTAGTCCCTCCTCGGGCTTCCTAAGATCAGCAATTTAAGAGTCTTCATTTTATAGGCATCATTTGTCAAACTGATCATTTCTAAAGAGACAAACAGTCAGTAATAGATTATCCTAGAAATAGAATGCCAAAACTACTGATGCATGCACAAACAGTTGCTGAAACCTCTCTGTTGTTTGTGTTGTCCAACTCTGGGACCCTCTTTGCCTTTTTGCATTCTGCTATTTGTTACTGTGTATCAGCGAGAGGTTCTGTTTGACACCAGCAGCTGGTTATGCAGGACACTGCAAACACACAGAAAAATAATGTTTCTGTTTCAAATAGAATTGTTTAGGTTGGAAAAGACCTGTAACATTGAACCATTAAACACACATTGCCAAATTCACCACTTGACCATATCCCCATGTCCCAACATGTCTCAAAAATACCTCCAGGGATAGGGATTCCACCACTTTCCTGGGCATCCTGTTCCAGTGCTGGAACATCCTTTCAGTGAAGAAAAACTCCACCCCATGGTCTGCTCTGCCCAGGTAGGAGTGGTCCTTTCAGCAGGCTTGTCTCCACCCTTATCTCCTCTTGCCCTGATACATGCAGCAATGTGCCCTTGCCATTATGCTGTGGAAGCAAGCTTGAAGACAGCAGGATTGCTACCCAAAGGAAGTAGATAAGGGTCCTTGTAGCTGTTTTTGTGAAGCTCTCCCAAGGCTCAGAGGAAAGAAAGGAAGGAGGCAGATTTGCAATGTTGAATCACCATCAGTTTTGCACGAGGTGCTGGCTGTATGCAAAAAATTGACAGAATGTACAGCAGTATTTCAGATAGACATCTGCACATATGGAGGTGATAGAGGTAAATCATAAATCTGGTGCTATTTATCTTACCTCTTCTGCTCTCCACTCCCCACACAACTCTAGAAAATTCCCAGTTGCTCTCCAGTAACCACAGAGTCTGTCAGTGGGTCACTGGGGTCAACAGTAACTTCAGGCAGGGCATAGAGGAAGGTGATGAACTTACCTTGGCATGAGATGAACACTGCACACTTCCTCACACACATATAGAAACAGGCTGTGAAAACACAGCAGAGAAGTGCCACACCACCCAGTCTCTCCTGCCATCAACTTGATACAGGTGATCACTGGGGCACTGCTCCTCTCCCCCAGTCAGAGGCCACTTACACCAGCTTTTTGTAGACCATCCCGTCTGGAGTCCTCCTCCAAGCAGTCCTCTTCAGACATGGTCTGTAAAAGAGCAAAACAAATTTGAAAATAAATAGTTTTGCCTAAGTGTGCCAGGAGAGAGGTCATCCTGGGGCAATGTCTTCCAATGCAAGGATAGAGAAGTCACAGTCTGACAAAAGGGAGCAGATTGTCAGCTATAAAAATGTTACACCCCAAGCATTGCAGAGGAGTCTGCTATCAGAGACAGCAAAGCAGAGGATCATCAAGACTTGCACATAAATCTCTAAATATACTCATTGCAAAAAACCCCAACCTTCCTTTTGTTGCCTTTGTTTCCTGCTAGATTTAGCAGTTTAGACCTCTTGGTTTTGTACTGTAGAGAACTGAACAGATTTGTAGACACTACTATCTCCCCACTACATATGTATATATGTATAAGTATATATATAATTTCATGTCAGACAAATAGAATTATACAATGGAACAATAGCATAATTTTTTTCCTAAATTTCCCATTTGATCTGCTATTTGGGCCATTACTGGGTGCTGAGCCGATGTCATTTAGCATAACCTCACCATCTTGCCCCTGTGTTGTATAGATCAGCTCTGAACCCATCAGTTTACAGTTGAAGCTGTGTATATCTTCCCCCAAAGCCCACTGCTTTACCACTTACCTCTACTGAATTTCATCTGTCCTTCAACTCTTCATAGCCCGCTCCAAACCTTACTGCCATGAATAACTTCACATTATCTGCAATTTTTTTATCCCATTGTGTATCTCCTTTCCTGGTGAGCAGCACAAATGCTCGTAGGTACATTGGTGATCTCCCTTTAGCCAGAACTAACCATTCATTCTCTATTACTTACATTTGTAAGCACTTATGCACTGATGAATGGATCTTCCATCCTATACCATAGCTACTTAGTTTTCTCAAAAGGTTTGGCCAGGGACTTTGTCCAAATATCCTGATCTGATCTGTTCTTCCTCTTTGCCTGTACACTGGAATCTCTGATGGACCAGGTGCCCCAGGACATGAGTCAGGCTGCTGACAAGGCTACCCTGAGGTGGCAAAAAGACTATTTGAACACAAGCAACAGACACAGCATTTATGAAAAACCACCAGCAGCAACAGCTGATGCAACAGCAATGAACTGCTGGCTGTTGCAATGTGAGGCAAAGAAATGCTGAGCACAACAACTATTGCAGACCACTGTAAAAATAGTGTGCAAAATCTGTAGTGCAGACACAGAGGCACGGGTTCTCTGAGTGCCACACTTGTATGAACAAGGCCAGTCATTCGTAGGGGGAGCACTGGGGATAGACCCAAATAATTTTGACACAAGCCTGCCTCTGACAAAGGGTCACTACAATGTGATATGACTATAACTATGTTCATAAGTACGTATGCATGCATACGGTATATAAAATTATAATAGTGTTATTATAATTTTAAAAATATAATAAACCTCATATGCATTTTAAGAATTTCTTTTAATATTCTAGCATTGAATAATATTAAATCGTTACTTATTGATTGAATTGGCTCTTACTGATTAATAAGCAATGACTATTCAGTTATTAAATTTTTACATATTTCTTTTAAATTATTAATTTTTAATACTTTTTTCCAGTCTCTGTCAGGAAATTCTATATCCTTTCATATCTAACTTTCACTCCTTACAGGCACTTTCAAGAATTCAAGTATCATATGAATTTTACAGATGCCAATGCAGAAAGAAAATCTACAACCAGACAGCTGCTTTTCAGATATGACACTAGAGGTTAATTTCTGTTGCTACCCTACAAAATCCATGTGCTTTGAAGGTCATGGATTTTGGAATTCAGGGTAGCCATAGGTATCACTGTGATGGATGTGATAAAAGAATCAGAAAAGAGAAACCTGGGGGGGAGGTTATCCAGATCCTCACATATTTTACAATGAAATCAAATTTGTGGATAAAAAAGCAATGACTTAAAAGAAACTGACTTAACAGTGCAGTTCAAATCAAATGAGTTTTTCCTACATAAGAATTGAGGCAAATTTTCCTCTAATTAGCATTTTGCAAACTATGTTTCAGATCTGCTGTCCTACAGTGTAGCAATACATAATGGCGTAAGTAATTGCATAAGACTGACAAACACTGCACAGAAACTTTTCAAGTAAGATTTAAAATAGAACTCAGAATATGTGAAGAGGGAAATATCACAGTTATAAAGAATCTCCTCAGATACAGAATCTCCTCTATTGCAACATTATTGCAAGAGATATCTTTTGCTAGCAAAATGCTTCATGCAAGACTTTTCATTTCTCTTTCTCTCTCTTTTATGAAAGAAAGAAGATGATTTTGGAAGAACTTTGTTGTCAGTACCAACACTACAAAGAAACAGTAGGTAAAGCTTTGCTTTGAACATGATCAGTACACATCACATTACACTAAATCAGGCACAGCTATTCAGGTTTTATAACCAGTGTCATGTTAGCTTTTCTTTCTATAAACGGTGCTGAGACACTTTGCCTAAGTATGTCTACACAAATTGCTGGTGTCATGCAGTACTTTAAAAAACCTCAAAACAACCAAGAATAAAATTATAAAATCTATCAGCAAAGGTATTCCCAAGATAGAATAGATGGAAAAATGCTCTTAATAATGGATCCAGGATTCATCAATCCTATACTCAACAAAGTCAATTCTTAAAAGGCATGTGGGGAACTCCTGCCAGAGAGATGAAAGGCATGGTGGGCCTGTTTTAAGAGAAAATGAGAAAGTATTTGCTGTTTGGTTCCAAACAATCCTCCTCTACATGCAAAAAATTATTCTAGCATGTGTACCTATCCACATAATAGCAGATATTTGAGTTAACATCAGGGAAGAAAATTAACTATTATGCATGAGAACAAATGATTCTTAATGAGCCATGAATAAATACCCACTTGAAATGAGAGGAAGATATCTAGCCTATTGATGCAATCATGTTCTGAAAAGGGATTTTGAGAAGAGCAGGATCAGAAACCTCAAAGAGTTTAAAAATGAGTCTTATTAAGTTCATGCCTGTAATATGTCTGGACTGATTTGGCCACCCACGGGCTGCTCACAAGTTCCATTGAACAGGGGCAATCACAGTTGGGTAGGACCATGAGCATATTGCATGGCTGTTTCCCTATCTGTAAATAACTGTGAAGTTGAAAATTAAATAATTTAAACCCATGAGAATGGATTTTGTGAAGCGGGAAATGAAAGAGCCATGCTAAAGAAAACTCTCAGAAAATGGAGTCTTCCATTTGCATTTTAAAACCTATTTAACTAGCTTTAAAGTTTTATTCTATTTATAGGCATCTGCATCTAAATTCATATCAAAACTGCATCTTAAGCAACTGCCAGTGATAATTTTCTATTCCTATCCAGCCTCATCCTTGCTCTTAAGTGACAGATTTCTATTCAGGTCCACAGCTAGGTGCAGCAGGCAGTATCAGACCTTCCCAGCAGAGTCTCCTGAAGGCTATGTCTTTAATAAAAATTAATTGACTGACAAGATATTGAAACACTCAGAGCCTATTGAAGAATACCTGTGGGAATAGTTCTTCCCTATACAAAATGAAGATTAAATATACAGTGGCTAAAAAGTACAGAGAACCTGTAAATGCAAACACTAGATAGCTCATCTGCACTCAACCTGGTGTGTAACAAGGGCAAAAAGACACAAGAGAGATAACACAGGCAATTTGAACACTGACAGTAAGAGCACTATGAGACCTTGACCTCAAAAGTAGCAATGCAAGAAGCTTCTCTTGATATATGGAAATGAGATGTTCTTCAGCCCATAGTGAAGAACAGGCTGAATGAAAATCACTTCAGGGTGCTTATACAGTCCAAGTACAGAAAGTACTGCTATAACTCAAAAACTATATAATTTGCATCTTAAAGGGCTCATGGTATATATTAGGCATTTCCTGGAGTCTGACGTCATGGCCATTAAACCAAACAGACTAGTTCATTTTGACAGAAATAATGCAGCATCCAAAATCTGATGACGTTGAAAGCCAAGTTACGATACCTAGGAAAACATTTCTTATTCATAATTCACATGGGAGGAACAACAGATCTGAAAACACTGAAATCTGAAATCACAACTTACTAACTGATACAAAGCTAGAAAATTTGGAATCAAATTATTAATAGTTTGGCCATGTAACTCTGTAATATAGTTTTGCCATAGATTGTGCCTAACTATAAGTTTTGCAATTAGTTTAAAAGGCACCAGACCTGAAGTGTCTCAGACCTGTTCTGTCTCAGCTTTTCCTGACCTGCCTGCAGGTTTGCTTTACTTGGTTGTTCTAAATTAGTTTACTTGGTTACCACGTGTCTGTGGCTAATTTTTTTACTTGCATATATCTTTGTATTGTACAACCATAGCTTTATATAGCTAGCAGTAGTAGTAAGTTATTCTATGTAGAATGAGATAATTCTGCCTCTAACATAAAGTGTAGAGAAATATAGGCCTGGTAAGACAGTAAAACAATAATATATTTATTAACAATAATACATAAGAGACACGAGATATAGTAAATGTTGATGTGACACTGAGCTGTAGATGAAGAAAGAGCAAAGGTGTAAAAGTATGTTAGAAAAAATACAGAAATTACCCCAATTAAATCATAGAAGGAGAAAGACAAAATTATCAACATGAACATCATATTCTTCCTGACAAAGTACACAAATCAGCACCCAGCACCATCCCATGATGAAACCACAAACAGTGGGATCCACAGGAGCAGGGAATGCATGAGCATAGTGTCAGGAAACAGAGTAATTAGTGATCTGGATGGAGCAGTAGAGTGCTCCTTTAGCATGTTTGCAGATGACCCAAAGTTGAGAGAAGTGGCTGATATGCCAGAAGGTCATGATGTCGTCCAAAGGGACATTGACAGGTTGGAAAAAACAAGCTGACAGGAATCTCTCATTAAGTATAAGAAGAGAAAATGTAGTACACATCCAATCCTACCTCAAGCCCTTCCCTACCTCTGGGTCACCAGAGCTGAATAGAAAACTACCTGGGTCTCCACAGAGCTGATACTGAATACCAGAGATGTGCAGTCACTCTCGGTACACTCAAGGTCTCCCCAGCAGTGCTGCTGATGCCCACAGGCAAAAGTAGCAGGGGGGACTAGCTTGAGTCATTCTGCAACATCCTGAATCCAAGCCCCCAGCAAGCAGCAAATCTCCCTAGACAGTAATCCAGGTTGCAAACACAGATCTTCTGCTTCCTGCAGGAGGGAGTCTCCCACTATTATCATGGATTGCTTCCCCTTGGTGCTGTCACATGGATAAAACTTTTCTGGTTCTGATACCTGGTGTCCTGCTACCAGGGCACTGAACCTTTTCTGTAGGCGCAGATGTGTAGCTGGAGAAGGAACTGCCCTCCTGCTGCCTGAAGTCACAGGCCTGCAGCCTTCGCAGTCATGGGAGCCTCCATCTGCTACCCTGATGACCATGGGGTCTGACTGTTCCTGTGTGCAGCCAAGAGTCCAGGCTCTTGTTTCTTCAGTGACTGGGTCTTGCCTGGATCCAACCAATCTGTTTTTCATCATCACATCCCTAATGACGAGCTATGTGCCACCATCCTCCTGCAGCTCCTTAAACTGATGACAACTCCTGTAGGTATGGACACCATCTCCCTCTGTCCCAGCCCTATGCAGCAGCACCAGGCACTCCCTGCAGCTCCAGACCTGGAGAGTGGCAGCCTCTTCTGGAGCTGCATCTGAGCAGAGTTCCCTGAGGTTCCTGGAGTAGTTGCTCCGGCCCAGTAGCTGCTCCAGAAGTGCTGGAAGAGAGAGTGCTCTATGTCATCAAGTTGCTGTCACATATGCTGCCTCTTTCTGGGATTAGTGAAAACTGTGCCCTTGGAGGGAAAATATATATCTACTGGGATTTAAATTCTGGGGTAAAGGTATGAATAGTAAGAATTTATCACACACAGTAACTAAAAACTAACAGGCAAATTGGGAAGAAGAAAACTGAAACCTCCTTGCTGATATTACTTGAAATAATTACAGTAGTCTTTTCCCCCTCTCCTTTCCTATTAGTTTTTAAAGCAAATCCTGAATGGTACTGATAATATTTAATTAGCTTCTTGTTTTCAATTATTGTTCCTTTCAGAAAGTGTATTTTTCAACTATTCCATACCTTCTCAAAATATTCTGGCTATTTAAATATACTAAGAGCAGTTAAAGCTGGTCTTTCAGTATATTCTCTCACCTAAGTCAAAACTAAAACATTTATTTTCCATTTGTAATAAGAAAACCTTTTGTCTAGCCTTGAAAATATGATGGGCTGATTCTCTACCCCACCTCTTTTTCCCTGAAACTCTTATGACGCCCACACAGTGTCCAAACTAATAATCTTCCTTGTCTGGATGGTTTTTTCTCAGTCTTATCTAACACTGCAGTCCAGGCTGTTATCAATAGTAGAGAGACAGTGGTTTTCTGAGTCTGTTTAAGCTCTTGACTTCATATCATGGCTCAAGCAAAAATAATTCCATCGTTTAATGGTGCAAAAGAAACATTTCATTCATATCACAAATGTAACAAGCTGTCTTCAGAAACAGACAAGTTTTTAAAAAGTCCCATCAACTGCCTTGTGTCCAGAATAACCACATCAGGATATCAAAAAGGATATACAGCAGTCAGCCCACCTCAGAATGCTCAAGAGAGGTGTCCTAGGTTCATAAAAAAACAAACAAACAAACAAACAAACAAACAACCTCAAGGAGAAAGCCAAAGTCAGCTTTCGAGGCTTTTACCACATTTAAATGAAGCAAATTGGCAAGAAATATGGGGGGTATTTCTAATTACCTAAGCTGATTCCTTCCTTTCATGATTTGTGAAACACTTGCAATGCGGCAGTAGAAGAAAAAAGGCTCTGAAGACAATAAATACTCCTACTAAGATATGGAACTACATTAAGAGGATTAAACTTTAACTAAAAGCAATTTTATAAATAGTAGAAATAAGAAACTAAGGACAAATTATATGAATAAATATTAAAACGGTTAAATATGTGGGAACAGAGATTATGTCTATTGAAATTCCTTGCAAGAGAAACTGAAATACCAGAGCACAAACGGCTGTCTTCAGTTCATCCTGCACAGTCCTGTTTTAACAGGAAGGTTTTCCTCACTTTGCTTGATCTGAGAAGGGTGTAGGACGTGGTGAAGGAAAGGCATCCCCCCAGATATTATCAGCTTGCCACGATGAAGAAAAACAAAATTTGTACCTATTTTTATCATAACCAAAATGAAGCTTTTTTCTTTAAGGGAAAAAACAATCTCCTATTCATACAACTCCCTGTATATTCCATGCAGCTGTCTCACCAGGTCAACCAAATTGTACAAAAAAAATAGGATCATAGAACAGCTCAGATTGGATGGGACCTTGGCTGCAGAAGGTCATCTACTACAATCTTCCACTCAGTACAGGATCAGCAAAACACTACCTAAGGTTTTATCCAACTTGGTCTTGAGAACTTCTAATGGAGGAGCCTACATGACCTGTCTGGGCACTCTGGTTCACTGTTTGACTGTTGTCACGGTTAAGAAGTTTCTCCTTACATCATGTCAGAGCCTCTCATGTTCCAATTTATATATGTTGGCTCCTGTCATCCCACCAGGCACCACTGTGGAAAGCCTGGCTCCAGCTTTTTGGTAACCTACTTGTGGGTCTGGGGAGTCCATTAGGTCCTCCTGAATCCCTCTCTCCTCTTTGCTGAGTCTGTCCCCATTCCTCAGGTGCTCCTTGCAGAGTGAATGCTGCACAAGCCCTGAGGGAAATCATATTCTACAGCTTCCCTAAAAATCTGCAGGTGGGTGAAGGGGAAGCACAAGTATGTGAGTGTCCTGACACCAAACTGCAGTCCTAACTCAGAAGGTGTGCGCCCTCCATGTGACCATGGAAAGCTACAACTGCACATTAGTTACAGGCCTCTCCCCAGTGGAGATATCATAGCAGACACATGAGGCACTGGGATCAAGGGTCAGAGACAGAAACAACACAACCAGCACAGACTAAAATGCATTTTTTCTGCTGCTCATGAAACAACTTGCTTCTATCAGGTTTTGTTTTCTTCAGATACAAAATACAATCAGACCCATTATGCAGGATTTGTATTTGCCATCAGCCTTTGAGCACGCTGCTTCTGCACAGACATTATGTCTAATCATTGTTCACCTCCCTATAGTTAAAAAAATGGAGCATGAAGCAAACAGAGATCAGGTCAAACAATTTTATTCTGCATTGTTCAACTCAATCCAAATCATCAAGACATGACTTTTTCAGAATTATAATTGTTTTCTACATTTTGAGAACAAAAGTAACTTCTGTAGGCTTAAAAGAATTTATTAAAAAATGAAAATAGATTCTATTGTTTCCACTGAATGGATATACATAAGTTATTCCTGGTAAATTAAAATTCTGTGTATGGACATTTTATTTTCTGAGACTCCCTGAGGTGAGCTATATTTTTTAAGACTATTGTATCAAAGAGAGAACAACTTAATTAGCAGCAGGATTTACATTCTACAGAACGTACCTGTGGGAACAAAGGATATAAATTTAATCAAAATGTTCTCTGCTTCCCAATCTTGATACCTGTCACACAAGAAAAACTGCAGTTCAGTGGGATGCCAGACCAATGAGTAGATCTGGAAGACCATATTTGCAGGTGGGTTTTCTAAGAAAATGAAGCTTATGCAACTCCATTTGCTAGCTGTCCCATCTACATGTCTTCTATTTGAAGATTTGATTCACTTGGTCAACTTCAATAAGGCTCAAAAGGGATGAATATGAGGAAGGCAATTGAGTTACTCTAATTCACAAGAATGTGAGCAGCTTGGTAGAGGACACTAAATCACAGCAGTTTACTTGAGAAGGGAAAGTTGCAGAATTCAGCTTATACACACGCTCTGTTTATCAACCATTGAAGATGCTGAAATGTGAACCTTATCATCACCCTTTCAGATTTTTATAAGGACTTAATTATTTCAGTACTTTACACTCCTCAAGACATTTTACAAACATTATATCCTGCACTGCATTAAAACTTCTGAGAGCCCTTTCTTAGATGCTCTAAATCAGTTAAATCAACAGTGGTATTCTGACATGCACCAACAGAGGAAGCATCCCCACAAAAAATAAATACTGGGTTGCAGATAGGGAGAAAAGAATTACCCTGATGCACTATATAGTCTGCCTGATCTGATTCTTCTTTCCATACAGGGGCATACTAAATGTTTTTAAAATGAAGTGATGAGTCATCTAGATTTCACCTCCCAAAGTCCATGTATAAATGGAGCACTTACAGAATAAAAATGGAGGCATTCCCTGCATATGAAATCGCTAAATTTCCAGGAAGGAAAGTGGTTTAGGGGTAGACGTTGCTAAGAACAGGAATTAAAAGTATTCCTGCATATCTCTAGTAAGCACTGTGAAATATTAATTAAATATATAGAAAGAGAGTACATACTTAGCTTTAAAATAAAAAACCCCACTCTTTAAAGACATGACCAAGGGATTCCTATACACTTCACAGCACCTCTCAGGCTGCCCTAACCTGTACCCAACCAGAATTGACAATAATCTAAACCAGAGGGCAAGCCCAATAGGCAACATTCAGAAATTTGGTACAATTAAAATAATCAGTGGAACATTGAAATAATAAGGTGCACACTCATATGAAAGAGGCTTCCACACACTAGAGAGAGTTTGTTTTTGTATATATAAGTGCATTAGCCTTACTAATGTTCACCACAGACTGCTGGCCTGAAACCCACATGTTGTTGTGAGCAGAGCTGTACTAGAAGAAGCATCCACCCACCCCCCAACAGAGCAGTGTCAGCGACTGGCTGAGACAAATCAGGGAAGTGGTGGATGGCAGAAAAGACAACTGTAACTGGAGGCTGTAAAACCACATGGCATTACATTGTAGGTGGGCAAGAGAGGCACAATGGATAAACAAAGCATTTAAACCCCATAAACAGCTGCCAATTTTCTCTCATTTTAATGTACCACTTTTTCCTAACTTGCCACAGAATCCACTGATCTCTCCCTCCATTTCCCCTCTCCAGCACCTCTGTGCAATTAGCTTATTCTTCATATTCTCCCCACTCTAAAGCCCTTTACAGCTCTCCACTCTCCTGTACAGTTGGAGAAGGCAGTATCACCAGACTGTTTTAATGCAATTTTCTTTAGTTTAATCTTATTAGGTTTTTCCCAGATCCTTTTCATTGTAGAAACTACTTTTCCCTTCTGTGCCTTTCCTTCTCAACACAAACCATTCTTAGTTTATCTGGAGACAGCTTACCTCAACTTGAAGCCAGCCAAAACTCTGGAAACTGCTGCCTGCCTCTGAAGGGGGATGAAAAATCATGCCTCCATCTGCACCACACATCTCCTTTTCCAAGCCAACTCCTTTGCAGCTCTGTTGTTGCATCCAGAGGTGTTATCTCACATTTAATAGCCCTGAATGGGTTTCTTTTCTTGGGATTTGTCCAACTGCTCTTCAAACTCAAGATTTCACATACAAAATCTTTCAGGAAGAAATTCTGTGGCTAAACCAGGAGTTAAAAAAAATCATTCCCTTTGCTCTCTTTCAACCTCCGCCTATATATTTGTTTGATGATGTTCAACTTTTGTCAGAAGAAACTGTCAACTATTCCCTTGTCTGGTAGTTTAGACCTGTGTCAAATCCATCTTCACTTACCTTTTTTCAAATGTGAAAAAGTCCTGATCTGTGTACTCTATGCAGCCATATGTGGATGTCGTGGTTTTACCCACCAGCCCATCCCTGGGGCTGAGGATGGTTTCGATCCATCGATCTCTGGGTTATGGGCCCAGCATGCTCCTGCTTTATAAAATTATACAGTTTACATAGAAACTAAAGAGGGTATTATTCTTGGCCTCTCCAAATCCAGCCATACTTCGAATAGATGGCTCAGATTTTTAAATTAATCTGAATTCAAGTATGCATGTTATGACTGAGAACTGTATAGAAGTAACTTATGGGGGGAGGAAGACATCTGCCCTGCTGAAAGCTTTTTTAAAATGCACGTTGAATTCAAAGTAAGAAATACAGTAACCAAACCAGAAATCTAAAATATTTTATACACCTTCAGCATACAAAGGTTCGGCAAAATACAAATGTTCAATACACAGTACTGACAAGCCACAATTTTTTTTATATCATTAAACAGCCTATGAAATAGCTTGGGAGGGAAAAAGGCTTCATGAAAGATCAAGTCCTTCTGTTATAGTAGACCAAATGCTTACTTCTGACACTTCTGTCATCTTCTGACAGCGAAAGCCAAGCTCTTCAAACCCCCCATTTCCCACAGTGTTAATATAGACACAAGCCAATGAAAGTCTTAGGTGCTCACACTGAATGTTAGTCTAAATGAAGACAATGCCCCACCGAAAGGTACAAGATGACAAACAGATGAATCCTTATCTCTAGTAACTTTCAGGGAGAAGTGGCAAGGAAGCCTTTGGAGTGGGGAACCCCAAACATAAAACCAACACCCAAACCTTGATTGAAATAACTCTAATCCTAATCTGCAAAAAAGGATAACCTTGTGAACAAATACAGTTATGTTTACAAGTTCTTTAATTAAACATAAGAGCCTAATTTACATACTAGGTCTACTGATTTAGCTTGTTTCACTTGCAATTCGAATTCTTCTTTCAAAGCACAAGTTTCAGTCCTACACTGACGGTAACACAGACTCCCTGCATACAGCCTGAACTGCACAGAAGAACTGAATTAAGTTCTGGCTTACACATATCTTTGCTCTGCATTAGAAGTCTTATTCATATTTATTCTTCCCCAAGCACCTTTAGTGAACACAAACTCATTTGCCATGGTGATTGCTGATATTATGTCACTGAACAAAGATTTGGCTCCACCAACTCTAACCTTCAGAATGTAGTATTAATGGTAAATGGACCACTGAACTAAATCTGGATTAACACAAGGGACTGTGTTCTCTGAACACAAGTACCTGTTTGCACAAATCAAAGAATCCCCAATTTGGATGATTCCTGGAGCTATTTTCAAGAGTGTCTTTTACATCCATGCTGAATATATTCTATTTTCAGCTGACACCTTAAACTTGAATGAGGGAGGGGGTGAGAAATGAAACACTTATTTCAGGCTAGCTAGAGAAAACCTGTCAGTGTCCTAGTTCCATTCCAAGAGCACTTCGGAATAAAACAAAATCTCTTCTGCATGCTAAAACAATTAGGAGCTCATGCACCTGAGCTAGATGTGCGTAGTTAAGGGACTGAGAGATCCCTAAGAGGGAAACAACAATTTAACATCTGGAAGGATTAAACATTTTGCTAATGGTACAGCTGCACAGCGCAAATCAAATGTAGGGCTTCCCAGGTAAAATTTTGATAGAAAAACAGCTAGCTTGGTCAGTGATCCATTACTTATTACAAATAAAGTGTCTGAGTCTTATCCGTATGAAACAAAATTAAATTACCTCTAAAGCTACCCTGTGCCTCAGGGAAGGTTTTTCAATCAAGGTAGCACCACCTCCAAACCAGAGGCAGACAAGCTGTTGATTTTGCACGGGGACGTAAGAGTGATGCAAGAGCGCACCCTTCCTGCAGTCAGAGCAAACTTCATTTTCCTTACTAACAGCACAAAAATCTTATAAAATAAAAAAATCCCATATTTGAGTCAATTTAAAGTCTTATTGCTGGATGAATAACATTCAGTTCCAGGACTCCACAGGGACTTGCACTTAAAATAATAATAATTAAAAAAACCCTCAAATCTCTGCAAAATGCATGGGAAAGAAACCTTTTTCTCCATATTCAATGCTTACCTAGAAGGGCACAAGGACAAGCTAATTGTGAAGTAACTACCGACAGCAATCTACTTCAACAATGCTGGAAAATTAATTCATGTTCACACAATTCATAAAACATCTTTAGAAAGATCCTGCTGAGTCTCTTTCTACCTCCTGCATCAAAAGGGTCTCTAAAATTTAAATGCATAATGAATAGTGCATTTTGCCTTGGTAATTTAAATAGGATACATGCCAAAGGATTACAGTCCTCACAATCAGATGCCTTCCCACCCCTCCTCCCCCACAGTCCTCTCCCCTCTCAGGAGTTCACCAGAACCAGAAAGAACAGGTTTCTAGTTCCTAAAGAACATAAAGGAGAAAGGAGAAGGAAGCTGTGGGATGAACGAACAAGTGGATTATTTTGAGAAGTGTTGAAAAGCCTTTTCTGCCTCTGAAGGTTGGTTGCCATGACTGTTTATACCCTCAGATACTCCAGGCAGCATCCTAAATCTTAGGGTATGTCCAGGCATTTCCAAGTCTTCCAATCAGATAACTATCTTAGCACTGTCCCGCAAGATGCTGTCGTACACACAGATGTCTCAGCAGTTCCATAAAGTTTGATGAAAATACACATGGACAACCCACCTGGCTGTTCTGAACACATCAGAGGTGGAGACAACTCTGAGCAAACCTCCATGTGTGGCTGATGCTGTAGTGGAACATGCTCTGATCACTGAGGTGCATCTCATGATTATTGCACGATTATGTAGCAGACTCTCAACATGAACTCGTGCCCCAGCAGCTTCAATGACAACTGCATGGTCAGGGCTGCTCCCAGCACCCTGTCTGCTGCAGGCACAGCACTGGGATTAAGGCTTGCTGCCATGAATATGTCCTACATGTCAAGAAAACTGGTCTGGAAGCCTGTGATCTGAGCAAATAAACCAATAAATTAATTTCCTAATCCAAAATGTACTTTAAAGTAGGATGCCTCAGACACTTGAAAAGACTGGAAATAAGAAACTAGCAAGGATAAAGATTGAAAAAGGTCAGATCTGTCATTAAGTCCTGAACGTTGACTCTTTCTAGGAGATGGGTAAGAACCACCAAAAATTCTGTTGTATAAAGCTATAAGACCATGCGATAATCTAAGGCCACATTCATGACAAGGGTTTTTGTAAGCATCAAATTTAGATCTGCAGGGAGTGTACAGAGGAGAAAAAACCCTCAACTATATCCTGCATAAATTTGAGAACATTGATATTAAGAATACTGTAGAGCAAGTCACAGGTAAAATCAGCCTAATGGAGTTATTTTTTCCCTTTAGGACAGTAGAGATTATATTAGGACTATATATTCCAAGCTAAAGCAAATACACTAAAATAGTGCAGAAGAAAATTCTTTCAGGTTACTAACACCAGACTGTACAAGTAGATGGAAGAGGGACTTGGGAAACAGAGATATTTATTTTGTTTAGGCACAAAAGTCCTGTGGTAGATCTCTCCTTCCCTGCGGGAGGATCCTTCTCATTGATGAAGAATTAGCCATTTTTCAAGCCATTGCAGACAGCCAGGTGCCATGCAAGGAGAATTTAAATAGCTTTCATGCCTATAGGATTACATTCCTCACAATCTCAGATGTCTCCCACTGCTCCTCTTCCATACTTTTGAGTTTGGACCTACCTGTATCAGTAGGTCAACCAACAGGAATGGGAAGCAAGAGCCATCAGGGACCAAGCTAGGATGCCAGGCTAGGTCAAATGGTATAATGAAATTCACATTCCATTTAATCCACTAAAGTGCTCAGTGTTACTGGAGGGTTCTGAAGTGTTGCATGCCTTTTTATTCCAGATACCACAAAATCATCTGGAAAACAGACAGGAAACCCAGAATAAAATCACATGTTTTTGTGGCCAAAACTGAGAAAGGAGGGCTGGTTACCTCAATCATCCCACATTCCCTAGACCAACTATATCCAGTCAGATCTTCTACTTGTCATTCACAGATTTGAAATGACAGTCAGCTAGCATGTTCAGCATCCCCGGGAGGTAAGTCATTGCTACACCAAAGCCACAGATCAAGAGTTTATCAATACAAGAACAGTACAAACAGATGCAAAAAGCTGGGTGAAGGCAACTGTCATCCTTAGTACTTCACAGCATTTTGACACAACATGATAAAAGCTAACTTGAGCTTTGATGAATCTCCAGCTGAAGTAGATTCTCAGGTGTCAGAAGATTCTTTAAACCTGTGACTGCAGCTCCTGCCATAACTGAATTATTCTTTTTTTCTTTTTCTTCTTTTATCTCCCTGAAATGAGGAAAACCACAGGTAACTTAACCAGTAAGCCTCCGGACTTGCAATAAAAGAAAATCACTAACACTACTGGAAACACTTCATCTGATATGTATGTGGTTCACGTATCATCTTTGTGAGACAAACTGGTGAATTCAGTCGTTCTGTAAACAAATATACCCAGGTCTCTCTCCTCCTTACCATCTTTAACCCATCAGCTTTCACTGTTTGGAAGTAGCTATAAATTCTCAATTTCCACCTTTGTGCTTTGTATTTCATCCCATTTCTATATACTCAGTACTACAAAACTCCAACACTGTGTACAGGCCATGTTTCCCATATCTGTCACATCAGGACATTCAGTCAGTGCGTGGCAGTTCTTGTGTCATGATCATTAGCAAACACCACTAAAATAATGTTTCTGAAGTTAAGCTTCAACTAACAGCACCACTTTCACCCAAAAATTTGTACTCAGCGCCATCTATTGATGCCATTCCCATTCAGAACGCTCTGGCTCAGTCACCATCTGTCACTAAACCATACCATATGCTTCACTGAACAATTTAAATACATACATGTTAATAGCAGTAATACTGGGCTAGGCGTTAAAAAACATTTAATAAATTAGTGTTAAATTTTGCCTCTGTTTCTCATTAACCTTATTCTGCTTTCCTACAGAAATAAAGATGAAATACTGGTGTGAGTTTTCCAGATAATGACTTCTGGCATTTCTTAGCAACATTAGTATCTTAGAGATCCTGGAGCTCTGCTCCATACGTCATACGATTTTCTGATTGGGTCCAAGTCCTTATTTGTAGATCTGCAGCTTGGCATGTCAAAATTCCCATTCTGGTTGGAATGGTTATTTTATATTTCAGGTGAAGATCATTAAGCTCTTGGATTTTCCTTCCTTCTTCTCTGTGGAAATTTCCTTTTCTACATATCCACTCTTGATGAACATTCTTCACTCTCCTTTCTAAGATGCAAGGTAAGGGACAACTCTGATCTAGTCAGAATCTAGAGTGATTTAGGAAAACCTTCGGCTAATAGCAGCTTCCAGATCTTACCTTTAGAAAATCCTTTTCATGATGCTTTCAGCTCCATCAGTACTGGCTTAGTATTTTTCAGGCAGTATTAGTGTAAGTAATCTACCTACTTATGTGTTACAGAATAAAGGCAAACAAGCAAATTTTAATTATCAAAAGTATGAATTCATCAAAAGATGAATCTGTGCAACTCTTACTGCGAGCAAAATGTGAAGGACAGCAGTTTGGAGTATTTTGCTGATATCCTACATAAACCACTACTCCCATAAATCTTCCTTGTGTTACCACTGCAAATGCAAGTTGACTGAACTCTGGGAACACATTGTTATCAAGAATAATCATCAAAATAGAGAAAACGTATAAAACATCATTTATATCTTGATCAGTTATTTATGCTTGGGGACTACTTATTTCCAAGGATTATTAACTTTAGAAGTAAGAAGTCAATAATAAACAGGTTCTTACCTGTTTCCAACCTCTTGGTCCTAGAATTTGGAGATATATTTTATCAAGTGCAGGACAAAACAAAAAAAAAATTAACAATTCATGCCTGACTTATGTCCCCATTAAAACATTTCATAAACCCAACAGAGATAAAGTAAAATAAAAAATATTTACTCTTTTTTGTGGTATCATAGAAAAATTTAATGAGGAGAAACTCTGCAGGGGTCACCTGGTCCTGCTTGGACTGGCTTTCAAGTTAGAGCGGGTTACCTGGGGCCTTGTCCCTCCAGGTTTTACAATTTCAAAGGATGGAAAACTCACTACCAGTCTAGAGTATTTGTATCCAGTGCTTAATCACTCATGATTTCTAACCCTCACAACCAAACAGCGTGTGCAAACCCGATAACCTCACATCCCCTGACCATTCCTTTCCAACAGAGGATTGGGAGGAAATCGCAAGTTATTTTGCTCAGCCGCCATATCAGGAACAGATCACAAAACTGTTGCAGAGGCCTGTTCCCGAGCACAAGTTGCAGCATTGCCTAATCAGAGGGGTTGACTTGGCTCCCCTTGAAAGCCTTTTAAGTATAGCAGAAAAAATCCTGCACGTGCAGCTGGAAACTGCAACTCTTCTCATCCACAGAACACCGTGTGCACATGTATGAATGACTAACAGATTAATCTTACTTTGTCTTCCTCAGTCTTCTAAGAGATTTCCCTGAGAGAACAGAGCTTATTTGATGATCTCACCCACAATTACACAATAAGTGGTACTCAAGTGATCCCTATCAATCACCTGGACACGCAACCCTTGGCAAGGGTGAGCTATCACCTACTCATTTTGGCTCCTCAAGTTAGCCAGATGCATCCAATAGCAATCCTGAAGTCATGTATGTAGCCCATCAGAAGACTTAGTTTATCTTCTCTGGAAAGGAAGAGCAAAAAGCAAGGAAATTTCTTACAAAGATTTTCTCAACAGAACATCCCCAAGGGGATTACTGCCAAAGTTTTCACTAATAAAAAGTGGCATTTTTAGCACAGAGGTTAAGGCCTCCCACTTTCACAGTTTAACCACAGTTTAACCACCACTTTCATCCTCTCACACAAATTCCTTTTATAGGAACTCCTAAACCCTGTTTGGTTTAGATTTAAAAATGAGTCACTGAGGCATTTATTTGGAAGCCATGTTTTAGTGAGTCTGTAAATCAAGCTACTGTTCAACTCCCCTAAGTTACCAAAGCAGGAAACAGCGTGCTGCACAGCTAAGAATTCACAGCAGAAGGTGCATAAGGGGAAAATAGCTGAGATCAGACAAAATGTCCTTTGCACCCACCCCAGCAGGAGAGGCAGTGGCACAAAGGTCATTAGCAGTAACACCACTGAAAATTTTCCTGATCACAAGCACAGACGTGTATATCAACAGTATCTGCTTCATGTGGGCTCTTCCCTCCATTCATAATTTCTTTTTATGCTCAGGCAACAATCCCCCCTAATTGAAAAGGCTTATGAAAAAAGCCAGTGGCTGGAGAATCCTTAATTGATTTGAAACTGAAAGGCTGCTGTGCCACAGGCAACTCTACACCAAAACTTTTGCAGTAGCATAACACTGAGAAGGACTGCATGACCAGCGCTTTAGCAAACAATTCTGCACGTTTTGGGAACACAGATGTCCAACAAGAGGCATCTCTATCATCCTTCCACTGAAACACAACTGCAGCCTGTGATCGTGACTTTAGGCAATTGTAACAGAAATACATGGTCGATCTTCTGGTAAGAATCCTTGGTTAAAAACCTTTTGTCCAATAGAATCTCCTGCAAGTTGTCCATAGGTTTCCTTAACTGATTTCCTACTGCCAAGCACAAATGGAAGACTTTTGTTATCCAAAATGCATTCCAGGACTAAAACCCATGTGGTGTGCTGAAAAGAAACAAAGAAAAGATCAAACCAAATTTCATACAAGTTAATATCCTGGTTGAGAAGAAAGTCTAAGGCTACCTGAAGATGATTTTGGAAAAGGTCAGCTGTAAGAGCCTCCTGGCTGTGAACCTGAGGTTTAGTCATTCTGACACCATTTTTTGTTACAGGCAAATGAAACAACCACGTGTACCGGGCAGTTATTTAATACTGATCCAAACACTGGGGTTTACGTACAAATCAACAGGACTAAAGCTTCTATCCAAGCTGATTATTTCACACACTCATACACTCACTCCCCCAAAGCATTACATTTGCTGAGGTCTCAGGTCCCTTCCAGGCAGTGAGGTTTGCTGCTGGTGTGTGAAGGTCAGGCAGGAAAAAAACCCATGTCCCTCCATACCATACAGGTACCCACAGCTACTAGTCCAAGACACTGTCAGTCAAGGTTCTAGGGCATCCTCTGGTATTTTTCTTCACACATCGTCCTCACTTAAAAGATGTTTCTTTTCAGGCTTCTGTTCTAAGGTTACTTCCCAGATCCTTCTTTCTGGCACCACGTGCTTTCCAAAATGCTTCAAACCCCAATCAAAACAGTCTAAGTGCACAAGACCAGCTACCTAATCGATGGCTCTATCATGTCTTTCAGTTGGAGAATTCAGGTCATAACTTTGGTTTAGTCCAGGTATTACTCAATTTATAACCAGACTACACTGGCAGTAGACAGCAAGTAGAAGGCTTCTTGACCTTGAGAGCTCAGAAGCTGATGGATTTGCTTCTCCACATGCATACACTGAGTTAGCTCACAATTTTTAAGCTTTTCTTTTTACCTACAAATGATAAAGAGGTCACACTGCTTGAAGGTATGCTGTATTTCAACACTGCTCTTTGACACACTGCTGCTTATGCTCATTCTCCAGAGGCCATTCCCATGGAAATAACCACTGCTGAACCAGCAGCACTGTACCAGTAGTCATGTTTCTATATTCTTACTCTGCTTTGGTGCTGGTAACTCCATCCCTGTGCAAAGTTTCAGTGCAACACCAGCACTGATGTTTCTTGTAAACAGGGATAGACCACAACTGAGCTCTTTCTATGATGGACTCTGGTTCCTCCATTCAATTTGCAATCTCTTCCTTCCTCATCTAAAAATCTATGCCTGGCTTTGCCTCTCAACAGTGAACAAAATAGCTAGAAGGGCTGGGAAACAGATCAAGTGGGTATCTCAGTTATCAGAACACAAGGGTTCAAAGGAGAGTCCTAATGCATTAAAAGCAGACTACTAATGAGGATAAATAGTTGGGTAGAATCTGTGGCAAGAATAAAGTAAAATCATTATCTGGATAGAAAAAGGGAAGAGAAGCCCAGGGAAATAGAAGTGACAAGACCAATGCTGCTACACTTAATCTTTGTGTTTGAAGAGATCATATATCCCTCTGTCCGCCATCTCCCACTGGTGAACTGATGTTGACAGAAAAGAAGACAATAAAAACCAAGATGGAATACCTGGGATATGAGACTTCTTTAGTTATGACCTGGTATCCAGGAAGAGGCCAACGTGGGGCCTAAAATCTAAACCACTGTATCCAGCTATTACTGAGTTCTTATTATTTTCCCTTCCCGACACTTTTCTACTTTTCTCCAGCAGATACTCATTAAGACTTACCACGTACCTCTCCGATTTGTAATTCCTAACCCTACATCACCATCTATTAAAAACAGTTCAGTTCTTTTTCTCAGAGTTCACAGATTTACACCAATTCCTTCCAAAGACTTTTTTTTAAATTTTCAATTACAGTCAGTTACTGACATTTCAGAGTCCTCTCAGAGAGTTAAAAGAACTCAACAACAACAAAAAGATACAACCAATCTTTGATGAGGTTGAAAACTAGACAAACATTTTGAAAGTAATATAGAAACTACAGGAAGAGACTAACAGATTTAAAGTCAAGGTATCCCAAAGGATCAGTCAGTTGATCTCCTCTTAAGAACACTTGGGAACTACCTCCAGCTCCTTTGCTTTCTTCACTATCAAGGGATCAAATCCACAACTACAACAGCAACAGCCATGCTCATCACTCCCTCTAGAAACACATAACCAATGTTTGAGTGTGTCCATCCACCTTCCAAGCTCATTCTGAAGGTGCTCAGCATGAACAATTTTCAAGTAGATGATAAAAATGTACATCAAAGAATGGGATAAGGTCATCCATTAAATTACCCCCCCCAAAAAAAAAATTACAGAAAAGTGACTGGTCTCCAAAGTTTATTAAAAATCAAAGAATAGAAAACTTTACATAAAAATATGTCAATTTTAGCTTCCACATAGTTGTCCACACAAAAAATTTAAACATTATTTTTTAAACCTGTAGCACATAACCACAGTGATAGCCAGGCCAATTTATTTGGTTCACCATGACTGAAGTGTTACATGATACCACTTTTCAAATGAGTTTTGCTTTAAAAATGGATGCTAGTATAAGACACCAACTAATGCCTTTGAAGGCTCTTTAATGTAGTTATGCTCAATATTGCTAGTGTGTGAAGACTAAGCAGTACAGGCTCATGTAACAGCCCTTAGATATTATTTATGAATCAGCTCACAATTTTTAGAACTTTATTTTTTTAATTGTGATGAGTCTGGAGCATTAAGACAAACTTTTTGCAAACAGATATGCACTACTCTACTTTGGAATGTTGCCCTCTCTCCCCTCAAGGACCTGCTTGTGTTCAACAGATTCAGTAATAACATGAACTGCTTCAAAGGCATACAGCATATTAAAAAGCTTCATGCTTGACACCTCATTTCAATATTCAGATATCAGTTTTAAAACCTTCTATACTGTGTACAGATATAGATGTCTTGTTAACAGGATTCTTCAGCTTCCTCTGCTAGTGGACTTACATAACTTATCTGTAGTTTTCTGTATAGCTTAAGAACTCTCACTAAAAAAAAAGGGAAGTCAGAGGGCATGAGATGTGACCTACTCCCAGGACAACTGTGGTGCTTTAAAAACTCAGGGTTAGGCAGGATGTACATTTTTAAAAAGTTAAAGACAGTGTTCGTCATGGCAATACACACTTGCATAGTATACCTGTATGCATCTGTAAGTTAAGTGCCAGCCACTCATTCTGTGTACAACACTGGGCTGTGCTCTCCTGCAACACATTAAAAGATACTTCTTGTAATGCTTAGAGCAGCTGAAGTACTTTTTATATATTTGCTCTTAACAGAACTAATGCATCTGCATACAGATTCCTTAATGGAATCAACATATTTCCTTTCTCCACATTCCTTAAGCCGGGTACCTCTGTTTAATAATGTTGTTTCAACCCAAACATTAACAGGTTACGTTATGAATATTCATCAAAGCATGTAGTTCACAGCTTTTTAATTTCACATCAGGACTTGAACCAACCTTTTTCCCATCCCTCTCACAAGTTTTACTTCCGGTACTACAAATGCTGGATTTGTTGTCTACTTAAAGGAATAAAATTAAAACTCATTGGTCAGAGCAAGACGATTGATAGAGGCCAGACAATGAGCTAAAAAACACAGGGTCAAAATGCTTTGGAGCTTAATACCTTCTTAAAACTGTAAGCCAAATTGCACTTTCATTGTGAATCAAGAAGCCTCAAATATTACCAAATGTCATGTTTGTAACACTGCTCAGACAACCTGCCAGAACTATGAACCCAACTTAGATAATGCAACCTGGGAAAGGATCTGTAACTTAAAAAAACCTCTTCCCCTTAAATATAACTTATGTGACAATATGAAATTAAGTTAAAAATTCCAAGTTATTGCACAAATCATACTTCCAATAGTTACAGAGCAAAAAATTCTGAACTTTGAAAGAAAAACAGGAGAGCAGCAAATTTACTTTTATGAATTCCCAGCTTGATTTGCTGCAATAAAAAAAAAAAAATTCCAAGGGGCTGAAGTTTCCTTCACTTCCAAAATAAAAGAAAACAGAACCCACCAAGGAACAGATGTAGCCACAGCAAAAAAGCTACAGCATTTGTAAATGTCCTTGCAGTTCTATTGTCAGAGCTGCTTCGGCACTGAATGAACCACTGTGGGAAGGCAGAAAACAAACTTCCACATTTATAAGGCTTCACAGATAAGCACAACTACTTCTTGAAGATGGATTGAACCACCACACAAAGAAACATGCAAAGAAGTCAGCTGCAGATATTTGGCAACACCAATAAAACGATGTGCTGGACGCTGGTCTCCATCCCTCAAGTCGAGTGGCACTCACTCAGTTTGTCTGAACAGGGAAGGTCATTTTGGCATCTGCCATTATCTGCTCAGACTAATAGGCAAACTGTCTCTGTGTTTTTTTCTTCTCCATATATTACGATTGTACTGGTGGTGTCCTCGGTTACCAACCGGTTGTCTCATGCCTCCGCTGCTGACGGGGCTGTAGTTGTTGCCCTGGTTATGATTTCCTTTCATGGAAAACTTCATTCCACTGTGCTGCTAAAAAAAAAAAAAAGTACTCAGTTTAGGCATACAAACAACAAATGAAGCACACATTACCAGGTGTATTTCCTCAACACACATGTCACTTCCTCCAAATACTTGAAGCAACTGGTCTTTTCGTATTTGTCTAATTTTAGCTGTGCAAATCCAATGGCACTAACACCTTAGTAAGTGTTTTCTGAAGTAAATGTCCTGCAAATGAAATGGTACAGATTTCAAAGCATCCTTAAAACCCTTGGATTTCACTATGAAATACCCTCACTGTGCATCACCCTTATAAAACCAGAGAAATTCCACATTAAATACTAATTGTGTCAGATGCGTCTGTTTTAGAGGATCTGAGCACGAGCACAGGAGACACTCAGTGAGAATTCCAGAAACATCATGGATACATGTAAGGGCCTTATCACATGAGCTGATGCGTGCAAAGCACAAGTCTGCTCTACCCATAATCTCACTCAGAGACATGTAAACTAGGCACAGCATGTAAGGAGCTTGTAAATCCTACTGGTCTGATCATAGGGCTACGAAGACCCTAGATTGCACCTCACATGCAGACCAAGACAAAACAATTAAATGACCAGAAATATAGCATGACACTATTTGTGGCAGCTCCAATAACCTAGAACAGAAACTGTCCAAAAGGTCTAGTAGCAGTCTGGGTAAATCTACCACACTATAATGTACTACAGACATCTCTGTTGATTGCTTAATAGCATAGAGTAAGTTGGTTTAATGTGTACATACTTAAAATAGATAAGAGTTGCAAAAGATGAAGCTGAAACAGATTTCCTAAAAAACTGATCATGTCAAAGCAAGCTCCTTTCCTGATGTCTGACAGCAATAACTTACGACAGACAAGTGACTACCTGTAACAAAAGCTAACCAACCATAAGTGGTTAAACAGGAACACGAAGTAAACACCCGAGGCAACTACTTAGAACACTAAAGTAGCTGCAGATATTTCATAATCTGTATTTTCAAATAAGTTTAGAATAGAAAGGAGAACACCAAGCCATCATTACAACTGTGTGTACAAAACAAAAACAGTCATTGAAAGCATAATTCCATAAGCAACATTTTACTGTCAAATTATAATTAGAAGAGACACTGAGGATCCAGAAAAACAACCTGCTGAAGATTTGTGTTGAGGAATAACTACAGTAAACTGCAGGGTGCCAAAGATCCCTTAAACTGTTTTTTAATTTGTACAATGTGTGTTACATCAATCCAATCAACCTTTAATATGCAAATTCTAGACTCCCAAGACAGGCATGCAAGTGGTAGCCTCCGACTACCAATGGTAAAATAATTCAAAGACAAATAGAAGAAGGAAATGCAAGCTGAAAACTTCTTATTGATAGGAGACACAACTTCCCAAACCTTATTTATTGACATACGTTAAAAAAATGTCTACTAGGAGCTATTTATGAAAGTCAGCAACATGAAAATAAAAAAATTTAGAACGTTTTATATCTTTGGCAAGTAGTTCTTCAAGCAAACACATCATCTTGTCCCAGTCTTGCATTAAGTATTTTAGTTCAGTAAATGTACATGACTCAATTATATATAAGCGCATTTACTGTAAATGAGGTCGAAATACAGTAAAAGTAAACCTTTAACAGTTAAAACACTAAAAGCAGACAGTCGTTAGTTACTTTCAACCATATGCTAAAAAATAGAGGAAAACGTTAGTTTTGCTACTGTACAACCAGAAGAAAACTTGGAACAAGGAGCGTACAAATCACCAGCAAGCCTATCCACCCTCTTCAGTTGGAAATGTAAAAAATCTGAAAACTTCATCCTCCATTTGAGGATTCAGCCAAAAAATTGAAGGCAGAAAGGCAGGTGATCACAAGATCAGATAAGCACTATGGCAAGTATGTTAATTAGACTATCTACCCATATCCAAAAGAAGTCATATCCCTCATTTGTTCAAAAAGTAAACAAACTTCCAAAGAATGACTAATAATTTAGCCAGAACATGAACTTTAGCTAGTGATGAAGTTTTTGCATTGTATTTTTAGGCCACCAAGATAAAGATTGTCAAACTATCAGAGCAGAATCTGAATCCATCTATCTTATGACACATTAGCTGAGAGCAAGTGTGTAAGGAAGTTAGCTCAGGGACCTCTTCAGTCAGAGATGATGCCTTTATGTTTACTAGTTCTCAGCTGAATAGTATTTACTAGTTTGCTCAGATTTTTGAAACCATAAGTGTTTAGCATCCTGTGTCCTGTTGCTATAGCATTTCACAGCTTAAATGAGCATCATATTTATTTTGAACCTACTGTCAGATGATTTTTCAGTTCTTAGAATAATTCATTTCTTGTCATTCTGCTCTCTACGTTTTTTCTTATACAGCTGATGACTAGAGACCTCCATCATACCTCCTCTTTTTCTTCTTCAGGTTGAAGAATCAGTCTTTCTTGATGCAGAAGCAATTCCATGTATTTGACCACCATTAACATCCTTCCCTATTTTGCTTCCATTTGTACTTTAACTTTCCCCCGATGTAAGAGGCACAATTAAACTCATTGTTCATGATGGTTGTACATGGATTTTTACACAATGTTTTAATTTCTATTCTTTGTTCTGAAACATGTCAGAAGTTTGGCTTGACACTCCATTCTCAGTAGGAAATCAAGAGAGCATTATCAAAGCACTGTTCTGCAAAAGTATAAAGATCTCATCTGTGCAAGAATCTGTCAGCCCAGGGTCTACCACTTTCTACGAAGTTTGAAGTATTTCCCAATGCATCACCTTGAAAGGTCCTTCTGCATCCCTTCTCAGCCAACCCTTAAGAAGCCAGAAAACTCTGCCACTGCCTTTCAGACATCAGGTAGCACAACCTCCTGCAGGGCTTTCCCAGTGAACTCCATTTACTACCAATATGGAATCCTTGTTCCTCATCTTCCAATTACTTCATTGTTAACACATCATTCACTTAGCTGCTTTCAGGATCTTTTGTAAAAGAAAATTATTTCATGTCTTCTGGAAATCCCAAAAGGCTGTATAAAATATCTTTCTCTTGTGCACACAATTCTTCAATTTAGAGATTTTGACTCCTTTGGATCTACTCCTCTTGATAGAATACTCTCCTCTCCCATCACAGGACTAATGATTCAACAACTGAATGACCGACCTCAATTGGTTGTCAGCTGTGTTGAATAAGCTGCTAGATCTGGAAGGACAACTAACAAATTTGCATTTAAGCTAAGCCTGGGGGTGGGAGTGAGGTGAAATTCTGTATCATGTACCAGGTTAAAGTTTCCAGAAAAAAAAGAAAAAAAAAAGATATAAAAAAATAACCCAGAGCTCAACAGAAAACAGAAAAAACACACATCAAAAAGCCTCAAAAAACCCCTAAGAAAAGGATGTTCCTAGCCTTTACTCCAGCCAACAGAAATCTGGTTGAAATGAAAACACCAAGTAATTACTTGCTAAGGAAACCAGAATATTATTCTTAATTACAGGCAAATTTACTATACAAAGCTGCTGATATTCAAAGAGTGTCATTATTCAAAAAGAAAATCACCTTATCTTTGAAATAACTTAAGTAACATAACAGAGCTGAAGTTTAAACATAAACAGGCTTCTGAACTGCTTTGGTCTTCAGGGGTTTTTTGCCTGACAGCATCTCTAACAAAAGCAGAGAAATATTGGGAAGATTGTACAGAGATTGTACACCCTAATCTCTTTTAAAGAGATTATATATAGTGCTCAAAAATAAATAGTAAGTACTTACAAAGCTGAAGGAAAGGTTTAGAAAAGGCACAACAGTTTGGAAAGATCACTTATTTCCTATTTTGTTAAGACTACAGGATTACTGGCCAAACCTGAATCTAGTCTGCAGATGATCAGAAGTGTAATCAAACTCATATACCTCAAAATTGTTTCATGTGAAATAACACAGTATTCAGAACTACTTTAATGTACCATTAACATTTTAGTATCCCCTTAAATAACTTAACATGCATCCTTAAAATATTTCACAAAGTTATTTTCAGAATTTCTAATTTTTCCATTTTAAGCTTGTAAAAAAGAAAACCCCCCCAAAGGCCAAAGCAAAACAAAAAATCCCCCACAAAATAAAACCAAAACCAAAACAAGCCAAACAAACAAAAAAAAACCCCACAAGATAAAGAACCCTTTTTCCAGGATTTATCTTTACTTTCCCACTTTCTGAGCAAAACAACATTTGGAAATACACTAAAAAAATTAACTTCTTGTTCTTTATGAAAAAAATTCATTGTTTTGCAGAGAAACAATGGACAAAGACATAGCTAACATTTTAGTCATAACTGCATGAGCAATAAGCCAAGTATTAAGCAATGGTCCAACCAAGCCTCACTACTTTATATTAGTTAACAGGATTCTACAACATTTGCATCAGCTACTTGGGTGTACTCTTAATTGACAAGATTTATAAATGGTTTAGATTGCTAAGCTGAAGTATAGCAAAAGTAAAATAAGTTCTTCCAGAAGTTATTTAATACTGGTAATCTGGGGAAATAAGGCCCAAAGCACTGCAAATATCAAAGACACTTCCCCTCTTTTGGAGATCTACCGGCTACTTTCAACTACACCTGACAAGATCTTGAGTCCTGAAGAGATTTATAAAATGAGCCCAAACCAATTAGAAAGGGAAAACAGCATCTTATGGAGCCAACCATGAGAGAAGCAAAAAAGAAAAATCACAGAGGAGACTAGAAAGAGCTCAAAAGCAAGAAAAGTTTTAGATATCTTCCAACACAAGAGAACTGGAAAAATTCAAGCTGCAAGGGAGCAGGTTATATCAGTCCTTCATATCTTTCTTCACTGTGTTACAGGCTACTGGTAGAGCTACTACCCAATGGAAAGTATTTGGTTCTCTTCACCTTTCACAACAGGTTAGGCAATATTAGTATGACCACGTCAAAGATAAATTAGAATTTCAGAGATCAGAGGACCTAGTCCCAAAATGACTGACAGTAGAGACTACCACTATCTCAGCAAATACTGAACCACATTAAGTAAAGAAAGTAAAATGGCATGCGAAATAAATACCCTTTTTGATCTTGTCACCAGTCAAGTTTTAAAAGTGAGGGGTGAGAGTGAAAACAATGCTACTAGGAGACAGAACTCAAACAGCAACTTTGCTGATGTTGTGACATGGGCCATGAAGTGTTACCTGCATACTTGTCATTAAAGAGAACAAAGCTGACAATTTCAGGCCTTAAAAGACAAATTATTCCTCACTGAGACTACTCAACTTTTTTGTTCCAAATAAAAAAGCATCACAGTGAGCAAACCACTTGCCAGATGATGAGCTGATATCAATACAGTACATGTAAAAACTGTGCAGACAAAATGAATATGTGATTATTCAAATCAATCTCAATTCAGGAGCAAAAATCTGATTACAATGACATTGGAAGATAAAAGAGTACTACACTAATAGAAAGAAGGTATGACTTCTACGTTTCAGTAAGTCTATTGTTTATGGTGAGTTTATGTTTCTAAGAAACTACTATTTAGACTTTGTCTTTCCTGCAACTCAAAAAACACTTAGGAAGCAACCACCAAGGCGGGTAGAGACTTTCACACAGTCCTATAAACATCTAGACTGGATATTTATATGGAGACCTCTGGAGATCATTTAATTCAACATTCTGGTTGTAAGCTGAGTCATATTAGTTTATCCAGGGTCTGGTCAGGCTAAGTCGGTTTCCATACATGGAAGGATAACACCGTTTAAAGGCTGTCCATATAAATATCAGACAACCTAAGATGAAAAGTATCTTGAGTACTGTTTTCAGCTGAACAACCTCAAACTCAGATGCAGTTTTTCCCTTTCTCCTTTCTTTAGGAAAGGAAATAAAACATCATCCACTTCTCCTAGTTTTGCATGAATTAAATCAAGAAGTAAAACACATTCTGTCATACACAGAAGATAGGAGTCTGATGTTTAGAATCAAAGCCATTTCCAAAGTAGACAGTAGTAAACTCCCACCTGTGAAAAGGCAGGGACACCAAAAAATTATTCCACCCTAAATGAGTGTGCTCTAGATAAAAAATAAGAAAAACATCATCTGATTGACTTATTAAACCTTCAGTACCTAAACAGCTTAAAAATGCCATTGAACAAATCAGGTCTTTTTTAAATTGAAGCTAACATACTAAAAATTCTGAAGTGTCACATTATACTACGGGAATTCAGCATATTTATAAATCTGGTTAGTTGACACCTGCCTTCTCAGAAACATCTGGTAGAGTTCAGCACTGACATGAATTAAAATGTGTCTTTACAAACCTTAACTGCTTGAACTCACCTAAAAGAAATACAATTTTGTTTTCAATGCTGCTAACTTTTCAGTAATCATTTCAGAGATACTAGCAGGATCAGCACTACTAGTGAGACAAAGGAACAGCATTAACAATTGTCCTGGATAAAGACAAACTCTGAAGCAAAAGTATTTTAGCCAGAGAAGTGCCTGTAAAGTAGAATAAACAAGCAGTTTGAAGTTTAAGTGTCTGGCCTTACTTGGCAAAACACAAAGGAACCTGAAAAACAAACTACTCCTGCAAGTCTTTTATAAGTTTTGACTGGTATATCAGCACTGACATTAAGGTTTCATTTCCTAGTTGTTTCCTGTGCTTCCCAACTGAGCCAATGCATGCTGCTATAAAATTTGCAATGAACACATTCCCAGACACTACTCATCTAAAAGGTTTTGACTCATCTAAAGGGTCTTAGAAACACTAGAAGCAAGTCAGTACAGCAGAGGGACTGGTGCTTACTGGCTTTAGATACTTTGGAAGCAAAAGACAACCCTTCAGGGAAAAAAGAAAAGCATCTTAAAAATTAAATTAAAGAGTTCTTCAGACCTAAGAAAAAGGAAGTTTCTTCTGCCTTCATTGGTGACCTAGCAACCAGCAATCCAGCATGAATTGAACTTACTTGGTCTCAAAATAACAACAGGGAAAGCAGTCCTTTACTCTGAATGGGAAGTTACCCAGCAATTTCAGCCCTTCCATTCATCTGGACATGCACGTCAGTATCTGTTTTCTGCCAATTTCCAGTGGGTAGCACTGCTTCATAAACTGTTCTGCTCTTCCAAGTGAAATTTCAAGCTGCTTTTCAGCAGAGTAGAAGAATGATTACCTTAGAAAAATGATGGATGATGATCCTGAAAAGCACACAGACCTGTGCCAGGAGCTTAATCAGTCCCTGAACTACCTAGAAATTCTCCAATTAATTATGTAGTATGCACACAGAATTGGTAATCACACCGAGCTTGTTGCAAAAAAGAAAATATTAGGAAGCTTTAACAGAAGCAGACTTGCCTAGAAGGCTGTAATTTGTTCAAAATACATTCAGTGCTCTTGACATTGGCACATCCTGCTTTTGAGGGTTGCACTCAACCTCTAGGTACAGCTTTCCAAGCAGAACTGAGGTGGAGGAGGTTGCCAGGGAAAAAGTTGAATACACCATGCAGATAAATGAATCCCTTTCAAAACTTCTTGAATATGAAGAAACACTTGCTGTTAAGATAAAAGGTTTGTACATGTTCAAATCCATCAGGAGAACTCTGAGCAAGTAGAATGTGTCCATTAGAAGTTATAAACTAGCAAGGTCTTAGGTTTCATCAACTGCAAAAGGAAAGCCATCAACCTAATCTAGAACAGTCATGGTCTAGAAGGTACAAGTGAAAAAGAGACATTTGCAGTACTCTGGGTAGAATGTCCTCAATATCCCACTTCTGACTTAGTCATAATCTTTACCAAAAGAACTGTAGATAGCAAGAAATTCTTCTGATTTAATGTGATTCTCAAAGGCACATCTTTGTCAAGCAAAAGCCACAGAAGAATTCCCACTTTTAAACATGTAAGTACTATACAAACTACTAAAAGAACAGTTAATCATTGGAAAGGACAGCCAAGTAGCAGAAAGCCAAAAGAAGTGCTACAAAGTAGTTGTTTTCCAAGACTCAAAATTCCCACAGAGATCCAAAATTCATACGTGTTGCCTCTTCACAACTGACAAACATTCTGAACGCCAACTTGTTTTGTACTAACAACTGAATGCCTTTAAATTGGATTTTATTTTTGTGTAATTTTGAAGCTAAACTCCAGAGTATCTCTTTAGAAAAGCAGAGCTGTTAAGGAAAATAATCTAGACTAAGTTTGCATTTTAGATGAAGTTTAACTTGAAATAGCTCTCCAGTTTTATTCTAAAAAAAAGTCAAAAGTTTCAGACTGTACATTAACAAGTAAATACTCAATTGCAGACACTAGAATAGCAATATATTGTTTTATTAGCTTCTCACTAACAGAACATTCCCTGTGCAGTTAAGCTGGTTTTGCCTAGCTAAGACTGAACAGTAGGGGAACGAAGGGAAAAGAAGAAGGAAGGGAGCAATCTGTGTAATCACTTAGATTAAAACCAAAGGCAGGTTAAGGGAGGTGATCGTTTCTGCCTTCTACTCAGCACAAGTGAGGCCACACGTGGAGTGCCGGGCCCAGGTCTGAGTTCCCCAGGAACAGAGACATGGACACACAGGAGAGTGTACCAGTGAAGGTCCATGCAGATAAGTAAGTGCTGAATCAAATAAAGGCAAGGTCGTTAAGTTGAAAATATCCTGGCCCTGGATTCTCAAGAACTCTGACAGGACTCAGAAAAGAAGGAAAACATTGTTAAGAACCTGACCAAAACTAGCTTTTAAAAAAATCAGCTCACTGTTTTGTTATCATAGGCATTAAATTTCATGTGAGGCATATTAATAGTTTTAATATTCAAGACTGAGGGAATGTTTTCTGGCAGATAATGAGAAGCACTAAGGTCATTAAAAAAAGCAAACAAACTAACCAACCAAAACTGATGATCCTGATGATTTTTCTTTCCCTTGTACTATAATGGCTATATTAGCCAAAATACATTCACCTCCCAGCACATTTATGCACACATTTAGTTTTTTGGTAAAAATTTTTAGACTTCCCCATAATTAATTTTCTGTTCCTTATCTTTAAAACACATTACAGAAAGTTACAAGTGTAACCAGATCTGTTCTAATAATTCAAAACCAAAACAACCAAACAAGCCCGGAAAGGTCAGTCTTTTTCTTCCGATTCAAAAACAAGCGTACAGCTATACCACCTACATGAAGTTTCTCACTGAAGAAGAGGAACTTAAACAGCCTAAAGATCTGCAAATATCCCACTAGCTGAGCACCAGGACTCTCATACACAACTTTAAGAGCCAAGACATCTGACGCTCTCTAACTTACTCCTATATGTCTGTTGTGGAAGGGCTCCTATACACAGAGATGGAACTCAAGCACCAAACCCCTTCCCGCCCACTCTTCTCCCCACACTTCTGATATGGCAGCTAAGTACTTGTACGGTTACACGAAGCTTAGCCCAGGCTACACGAAGGTTATCTTCAGAGGTTTTTAGACTGACAGCACAGCGCAAATGATCTACACTTCCGATTTGATCCCTTTCTCAGGAAAGAGTTGCTCCGTGTAGTTGGCTCATACCTGATTACTGGCGGCCATTATCAAGGTTCCCGTAGGTGCAGATTGGGGTTTACCACTTGGCATAGGCAATGTGGGTGGTAAACTGGCCAAAAGCTGAGTCGGTGCTTGAAGACTGAACTGGTAAACATTAGGAGCTGTGCAAGGTGGTGTATCTGATTCCTTTTGGCAGAGAAAAAGGGGAAAAGAAAAGCAACTTTACAGAAAGTACAGTATATACAGACTATGCATGTGAAAATGCACCCAAATATCAACTCATGTGAATACTGTAAAATATAATTATTTTTTCATTGTAAAAAAGTAAAATACAACCCAGCACAATGTTTATTTTACACATCTAGCAAACGTTTCATCGAACCTACTTTAAGGAGACAATGTCAACAGATCTATGGCAATCACAGGTCAGTTCAGTCAGCCCAATTTAAAGCCACAGTTATATCTCTACCAAATTCAAACTAAAAGATGGCAACTAAGGCTGGGAAAAAACCAGAACAAGAACAGCAACACTAAGCTATAGAAGGGCTAGAATTCTAGGTGTCATGACGGTTCAGTCCTTCAGTACTTATCTTGTTACAGTCTTCTCCCATTCTACCCAGCAACAGCAAAGTTAGGGCTCCACCTACCAAGAAACAAGGAGACGGTCTACCAGTCAAGACTCATATATGTTCACCAGTCAGGCACTCCACTGCTCATGAGAAGTTCTATTCCCCTCACTTTCCATCTGAAAACTGATAATTCTTCAGGGGATGCAAGACAGATGCAGGATTACAGGAAAGATACTGTAATGGAACTGGTATGACTGATTACTATTCTTTCTCCTTCCAGCCTGATCACCAGCCATTTCGGACGCATCATAATCAGACATACAGGTGATGTTAAAATACAGTATGCCTGGAGCACTTAACAGATAACAAGCAAAGAAGCAAGCACAGATTTAGGGGTTTATAGGAATTACTGAAGTCTGAAAACACCCCACTGCCTCAGGTCTTAAAGGACCAATTATTTTGTAAGTTGAGGAAGTTGGAAAGTAAGCTACAGCCTTTTGAAACAACTTAGAACACAGATCTCGCAAAACTTATTTTTCAGCTATAACATAATGGCAAAAGTAGCTTTCCCTACATTTTACTGCTACTTTTTACCATATTCTTAACTCCAAAGCATTCTGAACTTAAAAACAATGGAAAAACCTACTCTTTATCCCAAACCACTAGTGTTTTTTCCATTCCCAGTCATCTGGCTCAACGTATAGGAAGAGATGGGGCTTGGCCAATTAGTAGTTTTGGAGTTACCACATTACTGCCTCACATCATCACAGATCTTTACGGTTAAAACAATTACTGAAATATTCTATTGCTCTTTCTCTAAAGATTAATTGCCTGGAAGCAAAGACTCTTCACATATTTAAATCGATCTCCACCACTACTACTTGCCCTCACATGCCCTTGTTTTCTAAATTAAATTCTTCAGTTGGAGAATAGGCTGTTCAGGAGCAGAAACAAGAAAATATTTTAAAGCTTTTCTTGGGGAAGGAGAAGGTCATTTAAGAGAGACAGTTGTAAATACTGAGTAGCCTAAGCAATGAACTACTACAAACCAATTTTCATCCCAGCAGAAGTGAATAGTCCCAGTACGAATAGTCCTCAATAAAACTCAACTGTTAGAACAGTCTTTTATTGGTACATACAAAGTTGTGCTTTGTAAAAAATAGAAGTTCTAGAAAGAAAGAAGCCGCTCTCCTGCTAATTCAACTGGTGGTGAAAGTTACAGTTGTGAAACAGTTTCAGATAACTGCATCATGAATTCACTAGAGACAGATCACACTGGTAACAAGAGTATGTGCAGAAAATGAAGTCTTATTTATGAGATCAGATGTTCACTGTTTAATAAATATGATCATCATAATGGGAAACTATATGATGTATCACTGACCAAAAAATTAAGCTTGGTTATATGCACATGCCTGGATTAGATGACATTTTTCTCCTTTGCCCAATCTTACAGTATCAGCCACAGGAACAGGCTAAGGTCTCCACAGCGATGAAGTTTCTTTGGACACTGTTGGTCATGGAATTAATAAAAAACTTATAAGAAGAAAGATAAATAATGAAAGGGTAGCCATGTTTGAACAGAGTTCTAAGCATGCTCACAAGTAACCATGAGCTAGCAGATGGGATAGAAAAAGGGATCTTCCTATCTCTCCAAACTAATGCATTATCTTCTGCAATCTAACCTTCACAAACCTGACCAAAGAACAGTTTTAATGTCTCCACTCAAAGAATTCTCTCTTCTGTTTGGATACAGACTCCTGAAGGCTGACATACCAAACCCAGTTGTGACACTTCTCATTTATGAGATTTCTAAGGGGCTTTTGTGCAACAAAAAGTTAACTCCAGTCAGGAGAGAGCAGCATATGGAAGAGAAAAGGGAGTCATATAATTTAATTGAGACTAGACAAATTTCACCACAAGGAACCTTGTGTTGTTTTATGGTTATTTTGTAACAGCTATGTTCTTCTGCCTCAAGGTTATTTACTGATACACATCTCATACAAGCAGATTGTACCTCTCTCCTGAGGCGATCTTTGACTGCTGATAGGATTAACGGATAGAGTTGATACTCTAACTTCTCAACACCATCTAAACCCTTTTGTGAAGAGCAGCCCTTCTTAATTAAACTGAAAGGTTAACCTCAGTGATCAGAAAATTGAGCCCAATATGAACAAATCTGATTTTCCAAAAGCACTGCCAAAACTGAGGGATTAAGTCTTTCTTGATCTTTTGGACCAGATTCTTAAGTATAACATGCAAACTTGAAGCATTACAGAAGTTCAGAAGACATACAAGTAAATATATATTCTTGACACTTTAGGTACATGATGGAAGAGAAAAGCTCTGACCGTTACTAAGGTAAGGGCCACAGAGATCACATTATAAAAAGATAAATGTAAAATAAGGTGTAACACCCCTCAATTTTAGCAAATAATCTAGGGATAAAGCTACAATGACTGCACTAAGAGCCAAGGTAAGTTCCTGATCTCTTGAATGGTACTACTCTGAATGCCTATCATTCAGAGTATCTCATCTTGCAAGGAAAATACCTTCTAAAGAGATGCAGATACAGGTTTTTCCTGCTGGGAAACTGCCATTTCAAAATATATTCTTTAAACCAGTTTCAACTTTCTGAGTAAGAACGTAGTACCTGGAAGGTACTAAAGTATGGAAACTCAAGGGTTACTGATCATCGTAATACATCTGCATAGACAGAAACAGTGAAACACCGCAGTCATGTGAAGAAGTCTTACAATCCAGACTTCCTTACTTAAGAAAAGAACAAAAAAAAAAAATATCCCTTTTCTGTTCTGCCAAATGCATCTGATTATAAAACATCCCAGGACCTCAACAGCAAGAGCATATTTACTTGCCAAAAGCTCCTTACTAACTAGGTCTGGCCATAAGAGCTTATTTCAATTCTCTTAACTCAAGGCCTAAGATACAAGGGGAAATGTATTAGTACAAGCATCCAACAAGACAATAGTTCAGTTTCCATGAATTTCATGTGCCAATTATACTCATAAGCTTCCTTTACAACAGCCTAAATGTATGATGAACAACTTGTGCCTTCTGCTTTGTTTCATGATGTAGTAAGTTGAAACTTCTTAACAAACAATAGCTGCCATTTTAAAGCGTTCAATTTCTAAGGCAGTAGGCTCTTTTAAAAACTGGAGCGGCCTAAGATCAATTAATGATCCCAATTTGTTTAAGTTTTGGCCCAGTGGTAAAAGAGTCTATCCTAGAAGTCAATATTCAGAAATAAAAACTTAAACAATAGAATGCAAGTATCTTGCTAATGTGACAGATACGGGTTTTTACACTCCTCTTTCCAAGAAGGAACTACAGAGGTCTTGGCAAAAAGTTTCTTATTGTTTCCATTCTCAAAACTTCTACCACTGATTAGCAATATTTCTTCTCTTTCCCATACCATTCACAAGCTGGAAGCTGTGAGAGAACAATGACTACTTCAATAGGAATTGTGTTCCATCTCTGCTTTCAAAGAACTGAAAACTGAGAGAAAATTTGTGTTTATAGTTAACACTTTACACTACACAGGATTTTTCATATGCTCCTCTCCTTTCTTACAATTAGAGTGATTTATCAAATAACTGCTGTCAGTCTTACTTCTTTTCCCTCTTTTCTCATTCTGGCCTTTCTCCATTATGCCTGCCTTATCATCTGGCACAATTATGAGCCAACACAGAGGTGAACCACAGAAACAGTAATCCCCTTATTAGCTTCACCTTCTGAATCAGCTCACCACAGGATTAGGTGAGCACCAGTGCACAAAAGCAGGAGCAGCTAATGAACAGGAACTTTGGTAGCAAGTATAAGTAACTAGTCGATTGGCTTAGTGAAATTGTTAAACCACACTCCTTTGAACATAAAGCAACACTAGAGGACTTCAAAATTTCATACTTCGGGGCCACACACAGAAGCAGAACTTGCATGGATGCACTCAATTGAATGTTTTTAGCCCCAAAGGACTTAACTCTGCTTGATAAACCACCATGCTTCCAAGGTGATTTCATGATCACCCCCCACCCTCATCTCCTGTGTTCCCCATCCTGTGCCGTGTCTTGGTAGGTGGAGCCACAACTTCAACTATGGTGTAAATAAGGTAGAATTGAGATGAACAAAATTTCTACTTCTATGGGAGGTCACAAAATAATAGATAAGAGAATTTGAATCATTACAGTTGCACCATTTCCACTGACCAGCTTATAAGTGTCTCAAGTTAAAATAAAATTCGTTGATTTTTCTGTCTTTCATCGCAAAAGAAAAATATCTTAGAAGGGGAAAGGTGAAAGAATAGATATAGGATACACAAGCAAACCAAAAAATAGGTATCCTCGAAAAGCATTAGTGTTCATTTGACAGAACAAAACCTAAAAATGTAATCTAATTAGTATCTACCAAGATCAAATACAAGCACAGTACCCCTTTAACCTCACCTCATTATATCCTGCCAGGCCTGACTGTGAGCTTATTCCATGTTTTATCAATACTCACTATATTTCAGATAAGTCATCTTCAAAAAAAGATCTCAGAAGTGTGTAATTTTAAATTTCCTTTGTTACCCCAATACTTTCATTTCACGGGCTTTTATCTGGTCTGTATTGTTAACAATATGGCAATATTTCAAGTTTGATTTTCAAGATATGCACTAAATTACAGGACTCATTATGCAAGGTGAACATACATCATTCTAGATTCTAAATACTAAATTTAGGTTTCCTTCCATCCTAAAATGGCTTAGGTACCTCTGTGGGTTTTTTTCATGGGAGGGAATGTTAAGATATGGCAAGACTGCAACTAGCCTATGGCATCAGAAACTAGTCTGACTTTGACTCTTCCAAAATTATGTGCTTCTTTCCTTACTTCACTGATATCACAGCAGTAAAACCCCATCTTACTTGCTGACATAAAAATTCCCTCTGTACCTGTACCCTCTGCTGCTTAGAATAACTTGTTATTAAATAAAACTACTTCAGAATTCTGTATTCAACGTTGTGCCTCCTCTGGCTTTGCAGAAATTTACTTCAAGTGGATATAGATAAAAGACTGGTCAAGGAACCGGCAGAGAGAACATGGAACCGATGGAGAGCATGAGACAGTATAAAACAGCACATGGTCAGAGATATAGCTTAAACTCAGAAACAAATGTGGGGCTATATGGTAAAGGAGGAAAATAAGCAAAAGAAGCACTGAAAAAAAAATTTGTTCCCCTCTAGTTCACAGAAACCAATGGTAATCTGCACAGCATTAGCAGGCAAAAAGAGTGGAGTTTTAAGTAATATGGGACTTAAACTCCTAAATCCTCAAACGAAATGTCAATCAAGTGTTTTTTCCCCAGTAACATCAGGTTGTCAGTGCCTATACACTCAGAGTTGCCCGCTGCTTCATGTGGAGACCAGCTGGCTGCAAATCAGCACTTAGACTAACAATCAAGAGGCCTGCCTTTTAAAGAACTTGCCTCTACTTGTTCAGGAAGGGGAAAAGAGCAAGATATAAACCTGATTAATAATTATGATCAACTACCAATACACATTTGAGTTATTACTTTGTTTAGGACATGAGACTATTCAGGTAAGTAGGAGAAAAAAAAATCTGTGTAGCTCTTGCTCTCAAACTAAGAATTTTACAAGGCCACCCCTTTCTGCCACCTCTCCTTACACACAAAATTTCAACTGTAACCCTACAAATTAATTAGTCATTAAGACAAATGTAACAAGACTACAAGAAGAGCTGTTACATATTCTGCAGCGTCTGTCCCTTTACTGCAGATAAGCGTGTACCTTACATCTGCAAACTTAACTTTAAAAGAAGTGCAACATTTATCTTGACAAGATAAGGCATATACTCTATCACCTCTCTCTGTGAATATGGAATTACAACAGCTCCAGCTAATAAGCTGAAATTCACGGTCTTTGAATAATAAGAAAGAAGATGAGGGGGTGATAACTTCATTAAGCATGTTGAGTTTAAGTACAAAGCCATAATTACTGCAAAGCAAGTAGGAATGCCAAAATCAGTGTGGATCTTGGATGCATTCAGCAGAACTGGAAGAATAGTGAGTCTTAGTCTTATCAGTCGTATTTATATATTACTCTCAGAATACACAGTTCTTGATATAGTGAAGAGACACATTCCCAGAACACTGAAGGTACTGCTCAGCGCATTCTTTAGCTGATGGGGCAGAATGGTGGGGAAATCAAGCACTGACATTCTGACAGAAGGTTTTTATGAAGCCTGATCTGCAAGGCTTACAGCTGAACTTTCAAGAACAGTCTGAAAGAAGATACTGTAAATGTTTAAGGATTAAAAAGAGGCAAGGATTGTGCCATCCCCAAAGCTAGACTATAAGGGTACCGTTTTCACTGAAACTTTAACTACCTTGGCATGACTGCACAATGTTGAGAACTCAGAACCCATCACAAAATCATCTTGTCATACAAGCCCACACAGCACTATCACCAGAAACACTGAGATAAAGTGCATGAAAATTGTTAGATCCAAACTTCTAGCAGACAACTTGGAGATCCTGCGCTGGACTGGATATGAGATTATATAGCCATCAGGTAAGAGAAAAGAGCTTTAAATTTTCCTATGACATCTGTTTCAGATGTGCAGGTATCACTGTCACATAAAATATTAAGTTTTATTTGGCATAACAGCATCAAAACTTCAGAGCATACTTACCACTAGGAATCAAAACAGACCAAAATGAGACATACCTAGGATTATTTTTTACTTGGCAAAGACTGTTTATCAGGCAGTAGATACTCTCCAGCACTACTCCAAAACTTCCTGAGCTAATAGAAAGTATTTTTCTACAATGCTTAAGCAGCAAGAAATCCAGGTCACCAGTTATAGAGTACAAGTCCAGAATGAAAAAAAACCCCACATATTTTCACAAGGAATTTGGTCACTGCTTAGGCTGTGAGACTGACATCTGTAACTAGCCAGAACAAGTAGAGAACTGGGCACAAACATCTTTCTTTTCACCTGGTTTCAGTTTCTCATAACACTCACCTAACTGAGTACGAAGGTGAGATTTCCTAGTGCCAGAGGCTTGTTTTCTGTTCCGGAAGAGTTTAACTCTTGCCCCCAGAGTAAACACTCACGCACTTTACACTGTCCTTGATGGCAAATTCATTTATGAAGCATCTTCAATTATTCAATTAAACATTTGTTGGATCATGTGGGAATGCATAGTATTTTACAACTTACCTCTTTGCAAGAATAAATAAAGAACATACGTTGCTTTTTGTCAGAGCAGCACAGAGTATTTTAAATACCTGAAGAGCAGAAGGCTTCACTGAGAGAAGACTTACTACGTCGAACAGTTTGATAATAAACAGAAACCAGAAAAATATATGAACAATCTAATACATTCTGGTGATCAGATGCCTTGTTTTTCTCATGTGTTCCTCAGTTTGCTCCTTATCACTAACATTTATATTTTTCAGAGAGCTGAGGTAAAAAGGCAGGAATTTTAACACTCAATATTTTGTAAAGAACTACATTAGAAGTACTGGTGAGGAAGTCTGTATTGACAAGTACAGTATGACAACCCCATAAACTGAACAGCTCTCTCTCATTAGTAGTAACAGTGATATCAGAAGACAGGTTCTTTTACATGAAGTTTTTGATCCAAAATTGACTGGTCCTTTGAAAAGTTGTCTTTTGTGATCTAGATTTTGCAGCTGATTAGGACACATGAAAGAAGGCACAACTAGAATTTCATCAGTCAGATCATGCTAGCATAAGGTATTTTGTAAATCCATAAAATGATACTTTTTGTTCAGATTATGATTTGATCTCATTAGATCCACACGTTGGGCTGTGAAGCAAGCTAGTTCTAGATGTGAAAATTCTTCCTGAATTTCAGGTGGTGTGCTGAGAAAAAGCACATAAATCTACATATACCGGGAAAGAGAGGGCTATCCTTGAAGAAGGCATTTCTCTTGTTCCCAAGTACACAAGTTCTCACCTTCAAAAGGTTGCCATGGTCCCCAAAGGAAGGAAAGGATAGCAGAAAAGCAAAGAACTCAGGGTAGTAAGTGTTAAGCTCTCATATCCCTACACATCCATTTTTCTGAGTATATAAAGAAGTTGAAAGGCTGACTTTTAAATGCTAGCTCAGGTTTATGCCAATCCAGTCTCCAGAAAAACCTGCTCCATGTTCTATTCTGAGACCTGTTCTCTTGCTGCTGGAATAAATCTGTAACTATTGCTGTATCTGAAGGGCCTGTAAGTCCAAGACACAAGAGGCCTACTCAATTCAGCTGCTGAGTCTTATAATTAAGATTATAAGGCAAAGCCTGTATTGCTTCGGAACTTCAAGAAAACAAATCTGTTTAAAAATCACAACTATGCTATATTACAAACAACTATTAAACCACAGGGCTTAATAAAAATTCTAGGATCCCTATGAGCAATACTGCACTGCTATGATAACTCCTGCACACTCTATACATGCTGCCAGTATTGCTTCCGGGACATGTTGACAAATATATGCGAGGCCTCCACACTTACTGCCGGTGTACAGTGATGTGATGACTTCAAAACACAACTCCTTTTGTGCTAGCATGGGTGGCTGGAGAGGGGCAATATGATCAACTAATGTCACAAGTTTCCAAGCCTATTTCCTCAAAAAGGTCCAGATGCAGGTGATCACTATTGCCAGTGAGACTTCATCAGTAAATGGAAAAGCAAATACACTACCGAGTCCCTCTAATTTAACAGCTAGGATCTTAGAGCTGATATACAGCAAAAGATACTCTGCAGTCATACAAAATATATCTCCAGAGAAAGTGTCTTAATGTACATTTTGTGTTTAAGTTTTATAATGACATAGGGATGAATACATTGCTACTAAAATAAAATTTAATTATTGGGAACATATCAGCCAATGTGACTCTAAGGTCTCATTGTCTCCTGTATTTTCTTTATAATCTGTCCCTTGCTTTCAGTCTTCCAGTACCAGAGAAGTTCAGGTGATTCAACTTTAAACAAATACAGAATCCTTCCTGAAGAACAACCCTTCCACAAGAGCAGAGGAAAAACTACATATAACTCCAAAGTGATGACATGCACCATATTCATATCCCCTTCTTCTGAAGCTGATACCAGAGCTCACCACATCATACCTATTTGTACTACATCATAAGTTTTTGCACAAACAGCAAGTTGACACACATGCTAGAGGTTCCTCTGCTGCAACCTGGGCATAGCATTATGCCAGATCATGGCAAAGACTGCCTGACAAAGGCAGAACAGACTTCTCTTCCTCAATCAGGTGCAGCTCAGTACTGCTTAACCAGAACTTGCTCCTCCTCAAATGCCCAAGTATGAGCAGGATGAACTCATCAGTTATTTGCCAGAAACATGCCATTCCATTCCAAATTAAGATAACATGCTATCAGCCTATTAAGGACATAATGCCAAAATGTGACCAGGCCTTAAACTAGAGACTGTCACAAAGACGAGGACATAATGTTTTTTATTTTGTTAAAAAAGGTAGCATTTCCTTTTACTTTGTGGATGCCCAAGCAGATTTCAGGTCCATCTTATTGAGTGCTTCCTTTTCACTTTTTGTTAATTTGTCTGGTATAAGGCAATGAAGTTTCATCTCCTACCAGGCAAAACGGGACTAAGGGGAGCTTATAACCACTCACCCCCATTATGTTGGGAGTGCACATTAAGCCAATGTTTGCATTTTCTCATAAAATTTATTACAGCAAAATCTTGCCTACTGACTGACTTAAAACAGGAGCATGGCTAGCAGTATCACTGGCAAGCATCATGCTGTTCTTTTTCCATTAGCCAGATGGTGCAACTAAAGCATTTGCCATATATACTGTAGTGGCATGAAAAGACAATTCAATACCAAAAAAATGAGTACTATAACATAATTATCAGAAAGTAACCAGAACATATTAAGGTGGTTCTTATCTCTTAAGAGTTATTTACATTTTATTGAATACAATTCCCAAGTTTTAATTCCATATTTGACTACTTTTTGAAACAACCAAGAAACAGGTATTTGGACCTCTCTCAGCATCATCCAGTTATTCACTATTATAATTGACTGCATACTACACCTTGTTCCATCAATGCCTCTACCTATGACCAAATGCTTCAGTAGGTTTTACAATGAGTACCTCACACCTTTTAATGCTGTGCTTTATAATCTGCACTGCCTAATTCTGCAATGACTTAACTTCATACAGAAAAAAACCTACCTTACAGAATCTTAAGCATCTGGGAACATACCTCAAGAGACTGCAGCCTCCTCTTCCAGGAAGTTACAATAATGCCCAGCAATTACTTTCGAATAAGGAAGCTGACAAGACTTTACGTGAGTGCTCTGTTACCATTAAAACATGAACTGACTGCTTGGCTAAAAATAGTAAGGAATGTTGTTCACCTTCACAGCACAACATGAAGCTCATGTTCAATTTTGGGTGTGGGGAAAAAGGATCAGAATTCAACAGTGGAAAATTTTGTTTAACAGGTGGGTTTCCGAAGACATATTTCTACTTTTCTACCTAATTAGCCACTCTTAAATTGGGTTGTTATATTTCATTACATCTAAATACTACCACCAAGGGTACCAAAGATTTAGGATGGAACTAAGACTCATTTAATTTAATGGAAAAAATATCTGATTTCAGTAATTTTTCTGAGCAGGGGACATTATTGATTTGCTGTAGCAGTCTAGGGACAGTACCACATCATGTGCTATTGTATCAGTTGAGGCTTTGCAGCATACGAGAAACTCTGCTTCTTATTAGTTTAACCTATTAAAAGAAAAAGCTTACAATGTCACTGCCAGAGAGTGATGATACAGAAGATGCAGATGATCCCGAGGATAACTGTTGTGTGCTGCCCAATGACAAAGTCAAGTGTTGATTGTAAGATGGTTCAGAGTCCCTGTTCTGTTGCTGTTCTCCATTGCAGAGCGCTATCTGGTCTCTTATTTTCAACCTATTATCTGTTAAGAGAAAACATAAGTATCATTTAAGAGAACAGAACACAAGCATTTGGGCCTTGAAGTCTAAGAAGAACTGCAGTTTAACAAGCTAATTGAAAAACAGGCTCAGAGAAGACTAGTCTTGGGTTAGAAAGTTACAAGTTCCTTTTATTTTTTCCTATGTATCTGAATGATTAAATTTCAAGGCATGAGTATTTTGATTACATCAAATTCAAGAAAAAAATTTTAAGTTGGTTTCCTGCTATACCTACCAAGTTCAGGTGATAAATTAATTTTGCTCCCCCACTTCTTTTTAATCCAGGCCCTGTAGTCAATCACTTCTTGGGTCACTTTGATGATTCTACCTAATGTGCTAAAAAAATTTTTCAATTAAGTATTAAACAAAGACTGTTGGTTACATATTTGCAAGCATTGTAACAAGCAACCAAATTATGCTAAAAGTCAGACACCCTTAACCAAAGAATCGTTTTGAACTTTCATTTTTTAAATGCACAATTTAATCCTCTAAATCACCAGTTTTTATATTAGTATATTATTTTTCTTCTACCATTCCAACATGCAAGCACTGACACACAGGTAAAACTTTTAGTCTGTATTTCTAAATGCAGTGCATCTTAGTTATCAAGAATGTACATGCTGATACCAGTGTACTTGATAAAAGCAATTTATGGTTCTTGCATTTCTCCATACAGAAATCTGTATTACAACACAGGATTATTTCCACAGAATCTGGATTACAACAGGTATGAGATGCACTGAAGACACCAAGATCCCAGGACTTTCTGGAGACAGATACCTTGACTAATCCTTGCTTACAGGTTTACAAGACCACTTAAAAGGTGTTAAGGTTCCCACAGTTATAAAGGAAGTACCATGGATCGTGAGGTAGTAGAAATGAGACTGGCTCCAAAACTGGAACAAGTGAGAATTTTAAAAAATTTGTAACAATACGAGGCTCAGAGAAAATGCTTACCTGGCCCTGCTGAACAGTGACCAGTTATCAAAATAGTGTTTTCCCAACATTCAGCTATTTGAATTGTTTTCCTTGAGCAGGTATTGTCTTCTTGTCTGAGAGCTAAATTTTCAAGCTTTCCTTTCATCAGAGACTAATGGCTGAAACACCAACTATAAGCTCCATGGTCCAGGCACACAAAGAAATTACTATTGTACAGATACGGGCTGTGAAAAGTTATCACCTTGGAGAAGACAGCATTATTTTAGTGTTGAAAGTCTTCCATGGTTACATTAAAGTTTTTGTATTTCACATCGTAAAGGTACATTGTACCTGTACTAGAATTTTCTTTCGGTTTAGGTGTACAATGGGAAGGCAGGACATACAAAGCCTTAATGTATTCAGACTACCTTTATTAGATTGTTTCATAGCAATGCTTTAAAAAGTATCACTAATTCTCCTACTGTCATAGGGATTACTAGTTCATGCAAGACCAAATATCACATTCCATGTCAGTCTTTCAACTTTAAAGACATGTCACTGTTAATACTAAAAAAGTCACTCCAGCATTTTAAGGAAACATTGATCCAAATAACATCATCTAAGTTACAAGTCCAGTAGCTGCAGATGGGCCACCAGGACAGAATGCATGTCATCCACCATGCTACCTATGGAACGTAAATAAAATGATGCACAATGGAAAATAAGATCTTGCATTCTTACATGCAGAATTAGAAGTGTGATTGTCACCACTCAGCAATTAAAGATCTGGGTTATAACAGGTAATTCTTTGGGAACCGCAGTTCAACAGCTAAGCAGAGCACATTAGGAAAAGGACAAATAAGCCAGAGGATTACATTTTGTAAATGTATACTCCTATGATGTAACAGCATTTTAAATGCTCAATGCAGTTCTAGTTTCTCAGTCTCAAAAAGGAAGTTGAGCAAGAGGAGACAGAACGAAGACAGGGAAGATCGAAACTGCAGAGAATCAGCTGTGGCCCTAAAGCTGCAGTTCCCAAGACAGCAATGCCAACGTGGGAGTCAAACATACACTTGCTGGGTCTCTTCAGCACCAGAATAGAGAAGGCAATCTTGCAGTTAAGAAGGTTTATCTGAGAATGCCTTCAGAAAGAGCTGAGCTTTTATTCCAGGACAACTTATAAATTTCACAACTACCACCAGCTCTGGTCTTAAAACCAGAAAATGACAAGTGACCGAATAACACAAGCTCTTACAACAGATAAGGAGTTCACCAAGCCTGGAGCTTCTTGGAGTACTTTCCCAGAAGCAAAACCAAGGAAACAGAAGGAAAATGAACAATACAGGCTGGTATTTTTATCAGACTGGGTGACTGATACACCAAAAATGCCTGCTATCAAATAGGTATAATGGGTAAAACTACTGCTACATCAACAACTGTGTCAGAATTGCACATAGAGAACTGAGGAATATGTTCTATCACCAGTTCCTTTCAAAGAGCACAGGGATCAAATACCTAAACTCTAATTTTTTGTGGGGAAAAAGGAAATTCACTAAGTTATAAGGTCAGGAGTTCAAAGGCAGATCCATGCTACATTGCTTGTACAGCAAAATTTAAAACATTCATTATGAGACATTAGAAACTGAAAAGTGACTGAGGCTATACTGCCATATACTTAATGTAGCAGCAAAGAGGGAGCAAGTGTGATCAAACCAGACACTGATCTCAAAGAATATTATTTCCTATGTATGGGACTTCAGCATATCCACGGGTTCAAAGAACAAGTTTTTATATAAGCATTTAAAAGTTATGCTTAGATCCATTTTCACCACGGAAAAAGCTTAGGAAAAAAAAAGAAAAAAAAACTATTAACCTACCCTGCCTTTATTACGAGAAAACCTCACACTTTTGGGGATTTTTATTTGACTGAGGCCAGAATTGCTGTAGATGTACAAGACACATAATTCTTCAAAGATGCTTGGATGGAAGACATGGAAAAACTGGCTAATAAAATTAGACAGCTCTCCTGTGAAAGATGCCTCTTTAAGGTTTTTCCCTTAATATTATCATATAGCAAAACCAGGAATAAGCTAGTTATACGTCTAGTATATTTTATAGTAAGAACTTAGAAGTTTCTCTTTTTATACACTGCAAGACCTCAGTTCACAGAGACACTTTCTAGCTGTCATTACAGCACAACTACTGTGCAAATCAATCTTAAGATCACTCTTAAAGGTTCAGACCAATAACATCAGTTTCAGCAATATCAAATATGTAAAGCTTCAGCCAAGCTCCACATGAATGAGTCAGCAGCAGAGCATGAAAAAACATCAAGTCTGTGAGAGAACAGTCAAAATAAGTAAAATATCCCTGGGGTATTAAAAGTGCAATTTAATCTTAAAGCATACTAAGGAGCACCTGAGAAGGATCTGGCTTGAGCAGGAGGATTAAAAAAACACCCTCAAACCCTTACCCTGACAAATACTCTGCATAGGAGAAACCGGTATTGCTGATACCTTTGAAGAGAAAGCAAGCACTCTAATGACACCACCACCTTCAAGATGTGAAGCAAATGAAGAGCTGTTTCATACAGCACATTTCTCTTCTCTGTGTCAGCAGATCTGGCAGGAAAACTTAACATTCCTTTTGACAGCTCCCAGAACTATTCTGGCCAACCAGTGGCAACCCAAACCTAACATACAGACCTGTCAGCAGTTAGATCAGTTGAACCATAAAAGAGACTAAACAACTTTCTAAGCACAGAATTGAAAGATGACTTTCTATATGGCTCAGACTACAGTTGTTTTGAAGACTATCACCTGTAAATGACAACTCCTCAACCTCCAGCCTGTTGGCACGACAGACCCTTTCCCTCGTCCACCTGCATCATCTCTGGCACCATTAGAGAAGACTTCCAAAGTCTTACTTATACTGAAGAGCACATGAGAGCAGAACCAAGTCTTCCATCCGCATTTCATATGACCTCAACTGCTTCCCACATGTGACTACACAGCTCTTTAGAGATGCAGTCTGAGCATACGTTCCTATATGGACTCTGGGGCAGACCAGCGTATCAGCCAACATCCTGATCTGCAGAACATTCATATTAACCTAAGGATGCATCTTTGTCACAACCAGATTAGCATAATTGTGAAATGGCTCTTGACCCAAATGTGAACTCATTCTGCTTCTCTTGCTTCTGATCTGTCCATCATCAGTCACGTGCTGGATCAACTTCCTGACATAAGTGTTGAGATATTTGTTCTCAATCAGACCAGAGAGTCAATCTGACTTATCCTCTGACTATAGGATTGCTAGATCTGATCCAAGGCAAGACTCAGACTGAGAAGAAAGGAAAAGCAGAGCTGAAAGGAGACAGTCCAGAAGCAGTTAGGCTAGACGAGGTATAATGGGAAATTACAGCTTAATATAGAGGCCATGGACAGGACAGTAACAGACAGTCTATTATTTCAAAGAAAATGAATCAATAAGCAAGAGCTTGTTGCCAAATATCTGCTAAGGTTTCCTGTGGTTTATCAAGAAACAGAATAGAAGTGGGAAAAAGGTCAAGACTCAAAACAGTGTGTCCAAAGAAGGGAGAGGAAACTGATGAAGGGTGTAGAGCACACCTCTTAAGAGGAGCAGCTGAAAGTTGTTTAGCCCCAAGGAGACTCAGGGTCGACCTTACTGCTCTCTACAATTACCTGAAAAGGGATTGCAGCCAGGTAGGGGCCCATCTCCTCTCCCAGGTAACAAGGGACAGACAAGAGGAAATGGCCTCAAGCTGAACCAGGGGAGGTTTAGATTGCATATAAGGAAAAATTTCATCAAAAGGATCGTTAACCACTGGAACAGTTTGTCCAGGGAAGTGATGGACTTAGCATGCCTGGATGTATTTAAAAGCTATGTAAATATGGCACTGAGGGACATGGTTCAGCAGTGAATGCAGTGGTAGCTGGGTTAATGGCTGAACCCAATGATCTTAGAGGTCTTTTCCAACCTAAGTGATTCTATGAAAACATCACTCCTCAGATTAAAGAAGTTAGCTCACTTAAGATAACACTCTTCCCTAGAGACAGGCTATGGGCAAAGACCATAGTATGTGCTTCAAACAGCTTCAGTAACAGCAATCCTTAAGCATAAGATAATCTGTTCATAACTATATTTTAAAACTAGACTCGTATCTCTGTGGCCCTAAATATTAAGAAAGCAATCGCTATTTTCAATCATCTTGTCTGAAGTCAGAACACCAAACTTTACCTTGCATACAAGTTGTACAGATTCAAAATGGATCAGTCTTCTCATTTTCCTGCTAGGAAACTCCTTTTTTCCAAGATAAGAGGAAGCTGTTCGCTCTAATAAAACCAACCAAACTGTCTATGAAACTCTCCTGAGTTGTTCTTGAAAGGGGATGGGTGAGACTGACTGGGGACAAAATAGCTTTGAGGTAATTTTTGTAGCTGTAAGAATTACTTTTTCCACTTGGAAGAAAGCTTTTCCATGACAGAAGGTAGCTTTCAATCCCTACTACACTTCAGATGTATTTGGAAGCTTAAATGACAATGGTGGCAAGAGTCATTTGAATCTATCCCCTATTATTCTGTGGGACTTGTTATTACAGAACATGGAGAAGGAAGAGGTCAATGCTGAAGGACTAAAAGCTGACTTTTTCTTTCCCCACTGAGAATATGAGAAGCAGCAGAGGGCTAGAGAGCCTTAAATTAACTTAGACATTTGGTCATCTGAGTTGGACTGACCCTGGAAGAGCATAATAACAGTCATCAAGAAATACCTGAAATCTACTGAGACTGCCATCTATGCAATTGAATTCTGTATGCAGCAATCTTCCCTGTAAAGAGCTGATATGAATTCAAACCCATCAGACAGTTCAAGAACAAGTCATTCCACTTAGGGAAAAGTTAGCCCTAATTAGGACAAAACCAAAAACAGCCTAGGCAGTTCAGCCTCCTGCAAGTTCTATTCTTCCAAGTACTCTTCAATTAGTCTCAATCCTTCTAGTAGGATATGTCATTGGTCTTAAAGGGGTCCATTTTTTATAGTTATATTATAATTCAGTCTACTCCCAACAAGCCTAGAAAAGGGAAAAAAAATCAGAATAAAGGACTGGATGGCTAGGCTTTAGGTCAGGCCAACAGAAAAGTCTTGATACAGAGCATAGACCACTTGGTCTCACTGGTGGAAGAGCGATCTGAAACACACCTGGATTACCCAAGCACATCAGGTTTTACTAAGAACCTCAGTTTCAAACATGGACTGTTGAGATTCCACAACAAAACTTGTTACCAAACACCTTATCATCCACCTACAGGTCCCTTGGCACTGACAAGACTGTGCTGGGGGAACTACTTGTATAGAGGACTTAATTGAATGTTGTTCCTCTCGTGACATCCCTGACAGAAAGGCAAGCCACTGGCATGACAGGTTTTGAAATTCAGACATCACTGGCACAGACAGTCCAGAGCTCACAAACAGGTCAGACACATGACACCTGAACACTACTGCTTGGGACTGCTTCACAGGTTTGAAGCTATGACAAAATCCAACATTTTCCCCCAATGTAGTGAGAAGTGCAAGTACACGTGGAGTGCACATACTGATGACACCTGAAACTTCTATTAAGTGCATTACAAATATACTTTTTGATGTCTGTAATAAATACAGATACCTCACAACAGAATGACTATATCCTTCAGAGAAACACAGAAGTTAATGGAGGCCAGGACCCAAGACACTAGCAAAACTTCAGGAATCCCTCAGTTGTTCTATACAAAGTTTCATTCAGTATCAAGAATTGCCAGGCAATACACATTTAACAGACAGATCTTTATCTTAAAATAGCAGTCTCAAATGTCAGTGTGTAACACTGTACCATTCCCACTGTACCTCCATCACAGTTCAGTCTCAACCTTTGTGAGTTTAATACCACTGAAAACCTAGAGGATTCACAGGTACTATTAAAGTACTGCCAGTTTTACACCCACCAGTGAAAGACAGCATTCACTTTGATGTAAACTTACTGCAGAAAAACTATTTCAACTTCCAATGACATTAATGCTGGAAATTCACATCATGACTAGAGTGGGCAGTCATGTCAAGATAGTTTACGTGACTTTTTACAGCCACCCCTCCCTGTGATTAGCTGGGGAGCTCAAAGCCAGTGGGATTCTATGGAAGTTTCAGGGAAGACACATACTTTGATCTAATCTCAAATTATACTGAGGGTTAGAATAAAATATACCAGAGCAGATACATGAATGGAAATGTAACATGGCTGCCATGCCTTCCTTTTCTTTCTCCTCCCCCTTTCAAAAAACATCAAAATTGCAAAAGGTGAGAGGTGAGAAAATACCAGTTATACAGTGTTTCTATAAAAGACACTAAGAACTGCATTAAAAATGGCATGTCTACAAGTATGCTACTTTTAATGGCAGTCCTGACATTATGGTCAAACTGAACGTATTCTTTCAATATTTTAAATTATTTTTAATATAATATTTTAATTCTTCTTTGAATTCTGAAAAACATATCAGTTCATGGGATCACATATTAAAGAACTAAGAAATTCTTAGCCTTGTTTTCTGTCTACACAGGCAATTTGATCACACACATTTCTTTCTGTCATATTATAGACATACATCATTCCCTTGAAATACTTTAAGCAGAATGTCTGAGGAAACACCAATTATCTTCTGGCTCCCTTCCACAAAATAATCTCATATTGGAGTCATCCTGGGTTTTATCACACTCTCTTCCTTTCAGTGCTGCACATTGAGGCATTGCACTCTCAAATGCCTGGGCAGCTTAAATTTCTGTGCAGATTTTAATACAGCCACATTTAAACAATAAACAACAATATTCTTTTTATTGATCTAGATCCAAACATTCCTAATTGATTACACAGAAAAATGGATATTTAAAAAGTAAACTAATTACCTCTCAGAATCTCTATTTGGATATGATCTTGCAAGTGGTGATACTGCATGGCTAAGAACAATGTAGGCATAATCAAAAACTTGTTTCACTTGCATGGCACCGTAAGAACTTCTGCCAACGTCGTTTCCTGAAATAATGTGACAGTCATCAGATTATCTTTTTTTAATATCAGTAACCAAAAAATTATTCATACTTAAAGCTCAGAAGCCTTAACAATACAGCCTAACTGTTCAAGCTGGTTATCCCATCCTAATCACATCAAGAACAACTGAGTGTGCCTATCTCAATAGAAGTTAACCTTAGAAATGACATTTAACATTATGCCTTCAATTTACCACTTAAAATTCTCCTGTACTAGTGCCTGAAGGAAACAGAGCACAGAGATCAACTTTAAGCTCTTATAGCTGTCTTTCAAGAGTGAACCTACCCAGCTCAAAGCATCATGTCTCACTTACCAGTAGAGTTTCTGCAGGCCAAATTCAGCTTAAAATGACACTTGTGCAGCCACATTATCTTCTTTGGGTCACATATACACTCATCAACCCTTATTTAACTTTACCAGAACTAGACATTAATAAACCAGCTCATACAGACTATTTATCTCCACAGGATAAACCATTTGGTCAAAATCTATCACAGAGGATTCCAGAAGTTTGTACAGCGTTGTTTTTTGATCAAGTTACTGGCACTCTCAACTGCTCTTCTTTAGGCATGAGTGACATTTAAACCAGAATTCCTTCCAAATACAATGCCATGTGAAGAACTGCAGAAGCTAAGAACATGGTACAGTTTCTATACCAGTGAAAATGTACATAAATTTGATACCTTTGACTTTTGCTATTAATAGCATGAAACATGGGGGGGGGGTGTTGTAGATATATTTGGCACCAGACACCAAAAGTTCACTGTCAGCATTCAATTTAAGAAACACAAATAAAACTTCTTTCAAGTTGCATAAAATACAGATTATGTCTTGAGTGGGTAGAAAACTTCGAGTGAAAGCTTCCCTCCTTCAGAATAATGTGTGAAATGCTGTGAGAACACTCGAGAGGAATGAACCACTGAGCATGATTCTTTCAAGCTTAAAAATCAGATCAGGGCCCAAAATCAAAAGAAATTAATCAAAAATCTGCTTTGAAAATTGATGGGTAAAGGACACAATCTATCCTTTGGAGGACTGAATCCGATGAGGCTCAGTTTGACTTCAGAGGAATTCTTCATTTCCCTAAGCATTTTGTCCAGCAAGCCATTATAGACAAACATGCCAAGATCTGTCATTCAAGAGGGGAAAAAAAAGAAAAACAGCCTTGATTTTACTACTTAACAACACATTTTAATCCTTCAAGATTCTACAACCATAATGCCACTCTAACAGAAAAGCATAATTGGTGAAAACTGAGAACAAGAGCATTTTGGGAAAACACAACTTTTCCAGTAATTTACATGGTCAAATAAAAACTGAAGAAATACTTCCTAAAGTATATAAAAATACTTTCCCAAAGTAACTGAGTATCTTGTTCTGAATGCACTGCTGCAGTACGCAGCAGCTACTAGCCTCAAAATTACAGAAGCCTCTCCAAATGAATAATTTACTATTGGACTGTATTCTGAAGTAGGAGCAGAGATCAATGTAGGCTCAGGACAGTGAATCTAGGATGAGACATAGTAGTATTCTTCACAGAGGACTTCACAAAGGACTTAGTCCAAAGGCAGCTGAGAATTGACCAGGGTACTTCAGTGGTCAAGAAATGAGAGCAGAAAAATGTTAATTCTACTAGAATAGTAATGATTAATTCAGTATAGGTTTCTCAGAAGCAGGACACTTGTGTCCAGCAACAGTTACCACATAATGGCACTGTTGTGCCAGCAAAAGAAATCATAAGCCTTCCCTAATCCACTTAAGAGCATACTCAGGCAGTTCAGTTTAAATCAACCAAGTTGTATTTGAGTCACAGTTGAAGCAGAGTTGAGAACAGAGGCAGAATAGCTCATGCCTAGGTTCCTGGACTGCCTCACTCTGCACCTGTAATTAGTTCATAAAAGTGTCTGGATAAACAAGTCCTAATCAATTACACAGTCTGCAGAGCTTCTGATTTACACTGCAGCTGGAGCTACTGTGACCTGCACCAGTCAACTCTGAATAGGTATGGCCCTACCTAATCAAGAAAGCAATGTGTTAATGAAGCCAAAAGACTGCACATTTGCATTTGCTGTCCTGAATAGATTTTCCTCTGAGAGATCACTCTCATTAGAGGATCGTGTCTTACAAAACTGAGCACCCTTCTTTTGTCACAATCTGGACTGATCAGTTAAAGGATGTAACCCAAATGCTCTCTGTCTTTAAAATAAAATCTACATACTTCAATCGTAAGATGTACATTAGCAGATAAGAATGGTATGTGATTTCATGTATAATTCAATCCTTATTCTTTCTAGCAAAGCTTTCATCCCTAAAGGAGCATGTCCAAAGTTTCTATTACTCGCTAGCAGTATTACCACTCCTTTATCTGAAGCAGTTTGAAGAATACAGCCTGAAAAAGGTAAAGGTAAGACCACAATCTAGGACTAAAGCAGACCCATTTATGCTAAGCTATGATCTAGTAAACACCTTTTTGCAAGTTTCAGCATAATGATTTTTTCAGATGCTAACTTCAATGTATTTGTGTATTTTTATACACACACATATATATTTGCAGGTTCTGATGACAAATAGCAGATACTGAAAAGCTGCAATGAGTAATTTTGGGCAGCCACTAAGGCTAGAAGAGACAATCCCACCAACAGTTGTTGCCAATCTAATTACTTCCTGTACTTGATACCTATCATGATACAGAAGCAAGAAACATGAAGCATAAGTCCTTCAAGTTAAAGAGTCTCTTTTCAAAGAAAACACATTTAAGGTTTAGAACTTCTGTTAGAGCCCACAGCAATTCAGAACGAAGAAAAAGGGATGGGAGGGAAGGGAGCAGTGGAGGTGGAACTCCAAGTTTTAAACGCTGTATTAAAGAGTAGCAATTTAGCTACTCTAATCACTGAATCTGAAACAAGATCAAAATCATTCCTGTTCTAAACATCAGAAATAACTGAAGGACCTTGATAATCACCAGATTCCTAAAGGCATAGAATAGTAAGTCTCCCTAACAGTCTGCTGCATAAGTGCCAAGCTTGTTTTACAACCACAGATTAAAAATTTGTCACCTGTAACCAGAATTATGTCTTCCAAGACAGCATACTGCTAGAACAACACCATACAAACCTTTCCAAGATGGTATTATCTACCCTGCTCCAACATATTCCTGTGAATAGACTTCTGAGTGCCTGGCTTTGCAATTCTCCTAAATAAATCCTTTTACTTTTTATACACAGAAAAATAGGACAATTGCTTTGAGAAACTGAAATGTTGCAGCTACAAGATGTTTACAGAAACTCCCTCCTTTGGACAATGCTAAGGGAATAATTTTCATCTCATTACCCTATCCTAGGACACTAACTCAAGATGAAAGACCTTACACTACGTAAAAAAATCATGTATAAACAACTACTTCAAAATGCATCACCAGTAGGTTAGTCTGATAACTCAAATCCATATTTCAACACTTTCCACTTAAAGTGTGGATTCCTGACATCTTTGTTGGAATCTTGGTTCTCAAATCACACAAGTTATCATTTTCTAGCACACAGTAATCAGTCTTTGAAAATTTCAGAGGAAACCCTGCAGCACCCAGAAGAATCCAAGCAAACCCATTACAACCAAAACAGGAACACGATAGTTTGATGCCTGTTCCTTCTAAATCCAGGAACTAACAGAAGGTACTAAGCAAGTAGAACTGAAGTATCATATCCTTCTGATGACACCTTCCATCTGTTAGGCAGACATCACCAAACTGAAGAAAACATAGTTCCTCCAACTTAAAGGAACTAATCCAAGTGTGTTCCTGTCCCCTACAAGACTGCTCAAAGCTATTCTTAAGAATTATACCCTTCAGTATCCCCTTGCTGAACTAGTGCATCAACTCACAGGAGGGACTTGAACACAACTTTAAAAAAAATTACAAGTTGTTTTTTTTTTTATCCCCGTATTTTTGGTCTCATTTTTGGATTACAAAGTCATTTTTTGAAGTCTTCTTCCACGACTTAACTGTCACTTTAGAGACAGTTGTAATCAGGCTAAAAAAAAGGATTGCAAAAAGATTAAAGACTTGTGCATACAGTGCAAACACAAACACAGGTTTGCAGGGGCAAAACTGTGTAACAGCTTATGCTAATTTAAGTCAAGAGACATCTGTGTCCACTCTACCAAAATACTTGATCCCATCTCCTTCACAGTTTTGCCACCAGCCCTCGCAGAGTTAGACACTGAGTGGATCTCAACGCAAACTAATCAGAAATGATGACTTGTCAACTGGGCAAGGACCTGAATCCTGGGAAAAGTTTTTAGTACGGGGACAGAAGGAGGAACAGAACTAAACTAATCAAGAGAATTCTTGACATTATCTACGTACACTTGACAGGTAATTTGAGATACTGTACAAATAAGTGATTAAGTCTAGATCTACGGAGGCTGCACTCGTGCAATCTGATTCAAAAAACCATCCTATATGTTCTATGTCATTTTCCTCCTAGCTCCATCAGGTAAGTCCTGAAGGTCTATATTAGCTGCCAGAAAATATTCCTATGGGACATAGTGGTCAGATAACTTCAAGCTATTGTCAGCTTTCATTTCCATTGCCAAAACACTATCTCCTGTAAGAATTACATTATCTCAGCCCATATAAACTCCTCTAGAATTTAATTCTTACACTCTTTGACAGCACACAACTAGGTACCTTTTTTCTAAACTATAGCTCTTCACTGCTGCAAGATTTATACTAGGAGGAACAGTTCAGAGCCAGTATTGGACCTAACATTTAATTTTTTCTTCTCCAATGCACTATTAGCAGTGATTAAAACATAGTGTAGCATATGCATTATCTTTTCCTTCAGTCCTCAGCAGATCGAAGAGAACAGAACTGGAGGGCAGCAGATGTTTTTGACTTTAAACAATTGTGGCTCAGGCTGCTATTCAAACAGGTCTTCAGGCAAGTAAGTACAGAGCTCCTGAAGGAAATCTCAATGACATGATGGCAGTTTTGCAAAATCACACCTATGCCTGGCCAAGTACAAGAATCACGATGGACCCAAACTCAGAGGTACTAACATATAAGATATGTAGTTAGACAAATGAGTATCATGTGTTCTAAAGAACTATGAATATTCAACATACTGGGTATTTCACAAGGTGCCAGACTTCAGCTCCTGATCCATGGTATTTGCTTTAAAAGTGCTGTACATAAGCAGTCTACGCACAAGATGTAACACTACAGAGTTTGAGTGCCAATTACATTCTAGAAATACTAATGCTGAAGTCCAAATTAACTGAAAATTGACTTTATTAAAAAGCTGTTTTGAAATTTTAGCTACTTGCAACAATCTAAATAGAATACAAACTGAGTACTTTAAAGCTGGATGTTTTTGAGGCTCTCAGTCAAAATTAATCTTGATTACTTAGAAGGTTACTGAATCAAAACCAAATCTTTAAAGAAAAATAATTGTATGTTAGTTACTTTCAAAAGTACATGCAACCATAACTGGCATTCTCTAAAGGTCCCTGTGCTGCACAGAAGCCAGTTATGCAAACCACTCTGCACCTCACCACCAGCCAGGCCCCTGCTGTATATTTATGGATACACACCCATGTTCCTATGTGGTCTCTATGGCACCACCCTGCAGGACAGATACCTCATCTGGGGCATTTTTTCCCATATGGTATAATTTACCTGAAGTATGGCAGCACAGATGGTGGTGGGAAATGCTCCACCTTCCATTCTCATAATGAACAATGGAGAACTGTTTCTACTAACAAACCCCCTCCCAGGATTTCCTGGGCTTCTTCCTTTCACTACCTCTCAGTGCTGTCAGAGACTCTTATTATATGCTCAACACAGTTCTGAATCTCCAATGCATTATGCAACTGCACTGTTTCCATGCAATCCATTAATTCAGGTTATGAATCTTGGAAGACTTCAGGTCCATATCTCTTAGCCCTTCTCCTTAACTGTACCTCTACAACAGCAACAGTCTCTTCTCAGTGCAGCTTCTTAACTTGTTTGACAGACTAACAATCTGTGAGATCACAAGTTGAGCAACAGCCCTGGAATACTGCAAGAAGTATACAATCTTACCAGGCAGGAGAGGATCTTCAATACATAGCATGGATGGTCTGTATCCATTAGTCATGACTTTCATGATCTCTTCTTTGGCAATATAGGCACCTCCATTTTTTATTCTAATACCAGTTTTCAAGTAGTTAAAGTTCCTTCCATAGAGTTCAAAAAATTCTATTAGAAGCATTCCAAGGTTTTCATCAGCTCTTCTGGCATCAATTCTTGGATGTAGCTGTGGCAAAACAGTTTTTGATTGTTAAAAATGATTATTTTTCAGACCATAAACACAGGGCAACAAAAAGCTCTCATTTAAACAGCTGAGTATTATTTCAGAGAAGTCTCAACTCAGTCATTCCTTCTTCATGTATTTAAACTACTCTCACATAACCGAGAGGGGGCAGCACTTCAGCAGTATCTGGAAGCCAAAGAATTCTTTCAACCTTCCTCTTGTGGCTTTTTGAGGCTTAGGGAATTCTTTCCCCTAAGGCAAAAGCAATAAAGAAGTATTGCTTCTACTAAATCACAGCTTAGTATATACTAATTGTTGTAATTAGTTAGTAATAAAGTAATACCCGATTTTTCACAGAAAATCTATCCCTCAATGTTTTCAGAAGGAGGGGCAGAATCTATCTGCCCCAACTGAAATACAATTCTTGTTTCAATCTCCACATATTATATTTGGTATATAAAATAGATAGTAATATTTCAATCAGCAGCAGCAGCAGAGAATATGTAGTTTTTCCATCACCATAGCTGCCAAGAGATGCTAACTCTGTACTTGTTCATACCTGTAGGAAGCTTACTGTCACAAAAATTTATTGGAAGGCATTATGACTCATTTGCAACACTGTAATTCAGTTATTTCATCAGTTATGTACAGCATCTGCCAGTCTTAGGCATGTCAAGACCTAAACAACATAATTAAAAAACAACCTGTTGGATTTCATAATTTTAATAACCACTGAAATCAGCTACTCTGCACATTCAGTACCAATAGTCTAGGAAGCAACACATGAACTGTATCCTGGCAGATTTACTCAACACCATTAGGTATCATTAGGCAACACCATTCAGGTACAGACAGCAATGTATAGTCCCTATGCCTTTCACAAGACTCCTGCTGCTGTTTCACTTCACACAGGGAAGAGAAGTTCTTAGATGTTTGAAAGGTGGTCCATAGGAACTGCCAACAGTCAAACACTTAGAGCCATAACAAAGCTGTGCATTGTGAGGGGAGGTCAGAAGAAACAGTACAACAAAAGGGCATAGGTACAAAAATCAAAATATTTTAAAGAACACAGAAACAAATAAGGACCAGACTTACCTGCAGGAAACTAATTGCCATTAAAATTAGGCTGTAAGAGCTAATTCCACCAGTAAAAACTTCATTCAAATCCCTCTGAAGGAGGAACTGTTTTAATACTAAAATTAAGTAAGGCAGCAAAGAATATTTCTGCAAAGCAAAATAAGTCTTATCAATTACAATGTCAACATTCCAAAACAAATAAAGAACTACACAATCTCAACGTACAAAAATTAATCTAATACAAAAGCATTTTCAGTGATGTCCTATAAAGTGTTTCTACAGGAAGAACTGAAATACGCATTTTTTTATTCTAGAAGCTGATGAATAGACTTTGACTCTCATTTGATCGAAGAGTTTACATATAAAATTTATTCTCCCCCCCCAAACATTAAGATTGTTATATCCTTCTTTGAAGGCCAGTGTCACTTACTATAGTCAAAACTTTCAATCTAAATATTTTTACTAAAGACCATAAAAGGATGCTTTTAAGTATGTAGCTACAAAGGAATTGGTTTATGGAAGTTTAGCAAGACAGTATTCATAGTCAAGCATCACTCAAATTCAAGGTAAGTAAACCTTGAAAACAGACTTCCTTTAGAAGCAAAGTTTAGTACCTATCTGCAGATGTAGACATGATTGTAAAAGTCCCTTCAGTGTACAGGTTTATCCAGGCAAACACCTAGCACTCAAAGGGAACATGGAATAGATACCAATAGAAATTAAAACACTCATGTTTAATTAATGAAAATAGTCTTCAGCAGTAAATTTTCAAGGTTAGCTAAGCATCTAAGCACATCCTTGGTAAGTAGTATAACATTCTGGTACCTTCATGTATTCCTTGATAAATCGAGCTGCCTTCACACCAGTTTCTACATTAAAACTGATATCAACTTTCACTTCTGTCTCCTGGTCAGTAAGTTTTATTATTGGTACCTGAAAAGATTAAAAAAATTATGAATCCCCACAAATATAATACTGGTGCTATTCTCTAGCTTACTTGAGACACAGAGATACTACCAATGCAGACTAATGCAACTATCAAATCTGTCTTTTTGAGAAGATGTAACAATCCTAACTTGACTGACAAGTAAACGCATTTTAGTTTGGTGATTAAAAACATGCACATGTACAATTGCATTAACTAACAATCACTGTTACACCCATAGCTGTTAGACATCTGCCTTCATAGCTGCAATATCAGTGTTTTGTAAGACAACTAAGTTTACTTAATTTAATGACTTGCTCCTGCTAATAGATGTTCTAACCTCATAACCTTCGGTGGGAACTGAACTCCTCTGACCCAGCACTGGGCCGTTCACTTGCTAAATGATAGAAGAGTAACCTAGCAGAAAGCAACGTGTGTTGGTTTATCAAGCTGGAGTGGTTCACTGTAGTGTCAAATGAAAGTCAGATGAGATAAGGCAAAGCAGGAGTAGCAATATAGCAGCAATGAATTATTACAGAACGACTGAATACGTAGTTCAGCCTCACACCATCACCTAGAAAGCAGTATCTTACAAAACCATCTCAAATCATAACCTAAACTTCAGCTGATATTTACTTTAAATTGAACTTCATGTATTTTTAATCTGAAATGGAAAATCAAGAAGAGCAGATGTATAGCATCATCTTATACCAACAGCAGAAGAAATAAAATAAGGAAGGCCAGTATAATTGTAAGCCTAGCCTACTGCCATTTTCCATCACAAACTGGTAACACAGATTCTGAAAATCCCATTTGTTCTCAAGTAAACCAAAGACTACCAGAGCTACTGTTATATACTGATACTCCAGCGGAAGCCACAAGAATATTCTGGACCTAAAACAGCCTGTTTTGGAGACCACAAAGCATAGCAGCTCATTAACAGAAGTTTTGAATACTCACCTTAGTCCCCTGAAGAAAACATCACTTGCTCACTAATACAAATTTCTCATACCTTAAGTTTTTAACATATTCAATGTGATTTGTTAAGCGTTCAAGACAGATGCAAGAGCTAATACTCATCAGTTTCACAGATTAAATAAAGCTCTCAAGTAGCATATTTTGAAAGGGAAAAACAAATGTTAGGTTTGGAACATTCTACTACACCATTAGAAACAAAACAACCTGAAAATTGTCTTTCAAGATAGATAGCTCTAGTTAGTGCTCTCTGGGTAAAACAATTCCCCTCAAAGGTCATTGGAAAAACATTATGCTAATAGTCAATTTATGTTACTGGACATTTTGCAAATACTGCCCTTCAGATCCTTATTGACAACACAAGCACAAGGTATGGCCTTCCAGCAAACAAAGTACACAGAATTACCATTGTCCGTGTAGAAGACTGCCTGTCATTGCTAAGCACATACAGATTCTACTGAAATCTTGCTCAGAGAGCTTAAAGAAATTTAATTTGCTTCATGAATTAAAAATACTATTTATCACCAACATCTTAAGGGGCCTGAAAGTTTTTTAGTTCAGTATTCCAAAGACTATTACTTACCGTAGCTTTATCAAGTACTTTAATGGAATATGGTTCAGCTACATTGTGTTTTCTTAGTGCTTGCTCCAGCAGCTGTAAAGGAGGCCGTTCCCATTTCCCAAAAACAACCAGATCAATATCACTAGACAAAAAGAACACAGTATGAAATCCATTAAGTCTAAAGCATAATACACCATCAAAAAATATGGTAAAATTGGCATGCTACATATCACCCTACAGGGTGATCATTTTGCAACTTGTAATCTAGGTTCCAAATTAACTCCTTTTCAGACAAGAGAGTCTACTGCGCTCTAGGACCCAAAGCAGCATTCTACTTTCTTGCTTCCACTTCTTTGATGAGTTCTTTGAGCTCCTCTCCCTTTTACCTTTCCTGCTCCCTCCTCTCTAACTTCCACAGCCCAATTCTATCCCTCATCTATATACCCATATTGACAAGCACATTAATAGTCTAAACAAATTTTATCAGTGATTGCTATTCAAAGAAATGAAATTTTCAGTGCTTTCCTACTGAAAATTTAATCAATGTAAAGACAACACAGTCTTTTAGACAGAGCTACGCAGGTTTTCCATATCCATCCTTTGAACTATTAAGCAATCTAAACAAATTAAGACATTTTGCTCTCCAAAACGATGAAAATACACCACAGTGATGACTCTTTCAAGTTTACAAAGTAACTCCATGATAACTGACACACTCTCAGTAATTCATCTTATTTACCAAAACAATCTTTACACAGTAAACAATAAACATTCATTTTCACTGTACTTTACAAGGGTCAATAGAGCAGCACGATGCATTAAAAAAAAACTTATCGCAAATCTTGAAGTTCAAAAGCTTTTCCCTTTATCACACTAAACACCACACCAAAGTTTGACTGAAAGTGACAGGTTTACACATTCCCATCTAAACTCTTCTTTGAAATTCACCATTTCTCTAAAAGAAATACTTTACATAAAAGTGAACTATTACTTACCTAGTTGGAAGATAAAGCCCTGTACTAAAGCTGCCAAATATCTGGACCTGAAAAAAACAAAAAAAACACACCAAGGAAATATCTTGTAATTATGAAGGATTACTTTATTTAACTTTCAGAAGACAATATATTTCTCAACTTGTTAAGGATATATTCTATATCCTTAAAGTACTATACACTATGTTAAGCATGTATAAATATACTTTTTCTTACACAGGCAACTTTAAAGGAAATTTGGCACTTTTATAAAGTGAAATAAATACCAATCCTTCTAGCAGAGCTCAGATTTAAACAAATGCTTCCCACTATTTATTTCTAGTTCGACAGCTTTTATCACTTTCCTTCCTTCCTGCTTCCTTTTTTCCTCACAGGACAACTCTACCGAAATTGGAAGAGTTTAAGGGAATAAATTTTTCAAATTTTAGGTTTAAAAAACAGCATACAATTCAGATAAATACTCCAGATTTTACTGTTAAGGACAACTATGAGGTAGCAGCAGATGTCTTTGTGTGGAAAAACAGGCATGCCGGAGATACATCCACAGTCCATATCAAATACCTTTAGTATGCTTCCAATGTAAAGAATTGAGACCAGAGCAGAGCACAATATATAAGTTCACTTCTTTCTTCCTATGAAAAGGCTGGGCAACACCGGGCCATTTCAGTATTTCTATCTATTTCCACAAGGCAGAAAGGTCTTACACCGGTAAGGATGAAGCAGATGAGCTTTACAGTGTCTTTAGCTCAGTGCTGTGGCCAGAGGCCTCACTCTTTCCCACAGGAAGATATGAAATCACAGTGATCTGAAGCATTTTTCTGCTTATAAATGAAACAGCTACTATCGAGTAATCACAAAGGTGATGCTAGAGATACAGTTCTTTTCAGATGATGCATTCTTTTTGGATGGCAAACTTAAACAACAAAGTGTTTGAAATTACACCAACTTAGGTTGCAAAGTATCTCAGAGAGTGGAATTTTCCCATTAAAGTAGGGATAAAGTAACCCCCTGAATGTCAAATTCATGAAGAGTACCAAAAAAAACCAAACCTGTGTTTAACTGCTCTTTTGTAAAATATTTTTATTTACAAATAACCACAGCCAGGACTCCTTGTAGCAACAGACACAGAGGTAGTCAGGCTCACTTTAACATTCAAAATTATGTTACAAGACAATCAATTTACAGAATCACAGAATCCACCCGGTCAGAAAAGACCTCTGAGATTGAGTCCAACCCATGACCCAGCACCACCCTGTCAACTAAACATGGCACTAAGTGCTACATCCAGTCTCTTCTTAAGTACCTCCAGGGACAGTGAATCCACCACCTCTCTGGGCAGCCCATTCCAATATCTGATCACTCTCTCTGTAAAGAACTTCTTTCTAATGTCTCACCTAAACCTCCCCTGGCACAGCTTAAGACCATGCCCTCTTGTCCTACAGCTTTATTACTTCAAGAAATCCACTACTAAAGTGGACAGCTCTTCACATTTCCAGTTCTCAAAATGAAAAAATAATCAGTAGCATTCATTAACCTGACATCTAGGTTTGAAGTTTCCCCCACTCTTTAAAATGAACTGCCAAATACAGTAAGAGCTGCAATATTAAGTCAATTGCCTTAAGTTTGAAGTATTATATGGTAATTTCTAAAACACCGAATGTAATAACAAGGTTAAGCTCTACAATTTACTAGAGAAGCAAATCACAACTTAAATTACACTCACATCAGCTGTAGGCCAGAGATCTTTGATGACTGTTTCTATTCTTTTTACCACTTCTCTTCTCATAGCTGCTTCTTCAGGACGAGGGGACATGAAGTCATAGAAGTCAATTATTTCTTCATGCAGTCTAAAGGAGAAAGTAGGATCAGTAATAGTCACAATTTAACTATTAGAACAAATTTTACCAGAAACAGGCCACAGGCTTTATTCAATCTCATTCTTTAACCAAAAGACTCAGAACACTAAGTCTAGTAGATATTTACTAAACTTCTTACTGGCTCAACATTAGAAGTCAAATTCAATTCCTGACTATGTTTATTTTCTTTAAAAAACAAAGTTGAATCTTAAAAACTACATAATGACACAAATGTGAAACAGTACCAGAACTACTAAAATTTTCAAGTAGGTTTATTCTTCCAGCAGTACTTACTTCTGTGTATGTGCTAGCTTACACAGACTTGCGAACAGGCCACTGGCATTTTTGATGCATTTTTGTGGAGGGCAATAAAAGGGACATTTGAGTATTTCTTGATGTGAAAATGTCCACTTTGACAAATGGGGATTCCTTTGACACTCAAGCCCTTTATTAGCCATTCATTCATACAGGAAGTAACCTTTCCACTGAGTGCAGAGTAAGAAGTGTTAAATATGTTCTCAAGTATAAAGTATTTTAATACCAGTGTTACATGAAGAGTTCTGACACTGGAACATTATACACCTATTAAGCCCTTTTGATTCCCATTTCCCAATACTACAGAACACTTATTGCCAAATTTCAGTTTTAAGGTGAATGCTATCTTTGCTTTTTTCAGTGGAAAAGCATCAAGCTATGTCAAACCAAAAAACATGCTAATAACTACCGCTGTGACATTTTACAAAGACATCTCTTGATGTTGACATATTTTTAATTTTCCTTATAATTTCTCTCTAACTCAAGAAACATACCTAGTCAACAATTTAGTGAAATCCAAATATTGTCCTAAAACCAAAAATCAATCTATAGTTAATATGCTTAGCCTTTCAAAAGTAAAATTTAATACAACTCCAAAAAACTCTTAATTCTTCACTTGAGACTTCTGAAACTCATTTTAATAGGTATTTCTCCCTTTAACAGATAACCTCCAAGAGATATGCCTAATTTTTAAGTGTCAGAAATCCTTTCAATACACAAAGAGATTTTAGCAGCAAAGCACAAAGATACTTCCACAAAGATACATATTTAGAATTGCTGTTCTCTGATCTTAAACGGAGCCTGGATCCGTAAATGAATATTTAAGTACACTGCAGACTTAACTGATGTTTCAATCTGTTGATGAATCTACTTGATTCCAAAACTTTTGGGCGAGATAGAAAACACAAACTAACATGACCCTGTTTTGTTTATAGAAAGTACACTAGGCCAAACTGAAGACTTCCTATTCTCCTGCCTATAAAAATCTGGAGTAAGTAGATACAGGGTGAAAGCAAGGAAAAGCAGGAAAGACAAAGGGGCAGCCATCCTTCCAAGCCTCCAATAATTTCCTTTTGCACAGTTTTGGGGTGCATCCCAATCATGATGCATATTAGCTCAGAGGACTTCTTTGATTTTTCCAGGTCTTTTAGTCCATTTATGCTTTTGTCATAATGGCATTCTATGAGAATTTAAGTATGCATCAGAAAAAAGAATGCTTTCTTTAAAACTGCTGCCTGGTAATGATTTTATCTGATGCTCTTTTTCTTGGGACAAAAAAAGTTGTTACTGGCAGCTCGTCTCAAAACATAACATTTCTCAGGTTCTCAATTCATATCCACTTGTCTCTATCCACCAGCAGTTTTCCAAGCTACCAATCCTCATTGATTTCTCTCTTTACACAAGAGCAAGTCCAAAGTTTGATCACTGCTAACCTTCTTCAGCTTGTTTTCAGTTTGCACCACATTTTCTGACAGGTGGCAGAAACACACACAGAGTCAACATGGAATTCCGCCATTCAGTCTATGACACACACTTGTTTTCATTTCATTGTCCCTACATTTGCCAAGATTGATGCTGCTGCTTGATTATACAGCTGCTCTTTAAAAGATACCATTATGAAGGAGCTTTAAGGTGTTTTCTGAACAACACTACAAACATAAAGTCCACCCACTGGGTATATTCAGCCTGAATTATTTTTCTTCAGACATGATTCTGTATTTACTAAAATTCAACTTTACCAGCAATTTTATAATCTAATGAACAATCAAATTCCACTGCAACCATCTGCAGTCAGCTCTAGCTTTCTATTACCCTTTCTATCCTTTTCTCATTCATTTCTTCCCTCCAAGTATTTATGAAGATATGGAGCAACAGCATCGTGAGTAACTCTACTGGCAGTCTTCCCTTATTATAAATTCAATAAATTATTCTTTCCTTTGGTTATTTCTAAGCAGCTAACCCATAAGCCCAGTAAACCTCTATCTGTTAGGTTTTCACAAAGTCTTCAAAAAAGAATCTCAGAAACATCCTTCTGAATAATTAAAAAAAAAATCCAGCAGTTCTGTTATCAGACTGAACACAGGAACATAGATTAACAATTAATCCTTCCAGAAAATGAGACCTGTGAGACACAACTACCTTTATCAAAACATGCGCTAGACTCTTTCTTTATGTTTGCTCATGCAAGCAAGGTCTGTTTTGTTACAGTATCAGCACCATCCAACCACTACAGGAGACATTTCTGGAAAAAAAAAATACATTTACAGTAGCCATCCTGTATTAGGGGAGGAGAAAAAAAGGGATCCCAGCTCCCCTATGCACTGCAACCTCTACCATACACAGCCCAGCCTTCCAAAAGCAGCCCCTAGTGTGTCAGCGAGCTCAAGAAAAATAGCCAACACATAAGCGCTCTCCCTTCAATGCCCCACTGAGCTTCTGTTCAGATGATTAACAGTCACAATTCTTAATCATACCATGAAAGAAGAATATCACCCATCACTAGTCTACATTTTCTTCCCTAATCTACCTTGTAACATGAAGTCAGCTTCATTATTTTTCACTCTGTAGTGGCAAGACAGTACCTCTTTTAATGATTTAGTTTGCATGGAACAACAGCAAAGGGCTAGATAATCAAAAATCATTTAGAGTTCAACTATACTCATGGCTAATTCCTCAGAAATTATTTGGCATATACTACAAGACATGACTGTACAACAAGTATCATTCTGACTGGATTTAAACATTTCCTGAAATTTAAAATGACAGTTGCCCAGAGTCAAAGAAAGTTCTCATAAGTATCTTAAGTCCTTCTCTGACAGAAGGCAATGCAATTAGTTCACTTTAATTCCTACTACATGATCTGACTTCCCCCAGGTGCCCTTTCATGTCTCTCTACGAGCCCTAGTGACTCTGGCAAAGTTTCTTGCTTTCAGTGTGCAAGGTTTTCAGGTTTTAATGCACTTAGTAAACCAGCTCTCAAACCCTCTGTCTTAACAGACTTCTATTTTGTTTGCTCTTTCCATTTTTCCTTAATTCAACAGTTTCTGCTTCTTAGAGAACATTTTCCTGTTCTGTGTCCTTCTGGATAAGAATCAGTGCTATCCTCACAATCAGCATATGACAGCACAACCACTTCAGCACTTTACCCTTTTGGCTTCCACCTGAAGAAGCTTCTCAAAACTGAGATGCTTTTTGAAAATTCAATGTTACAGTAGTTTACATTTTTCTAAACATCTTTTCTCAGACAAGGTTATTGGAACACAGTCACAAAAAAAGCAGCTCTCATACATATAAAACAAGATCCCGTATGCTGCTCAGGACTAATCCTGGAGTAATTTCTCTACTAGCTGAAGGAATAACATGCTGTCTGAAAAAACAGGTAACAAGGGGACATTAAGCCAGCCAACACAGGGATAGCTTTTACTTAGGTATTTTGTCCACGTAGCCGCTATGATTTTCATAAGGTCCTCTTAAGTCAACACTGTGATAGTATTTTAATCATTAGGAACACAGTTTCTATTTGCAGCACATGATGTACATGCAGATATAAGTAACAACCTAACTCTTTTTTAATAGCACTTCCTTCAATGTATAGCTAGTCAATTTGCTCAATTTTCTTCTGGCTTCTTAAAGAATTTGGACTCCCAACAGCATCCCTGCACCTAACTATCTTCTGTAACGTTTTAAGATGCCTATTGTACTACTTTTCTAGCTAATGTAGGCCTTTTCATAAACTTTTTAACAAGCCAATTTTTACTACATTTATAGAAACGCTGGGAAAGAAACTTGTTAACTGTAACTGTACTCTTAATGTAAGATCAAAAATATTAGAAGGTAGGGATGAAGAAGAGAGGCTATTTGCACTTGCTACACTATTCAGCTTGCTAATTTTAACAGCCTGGAGGAACCTACCATTCAGCGATGCTATTACTGCTAAGCACAGCAAGCATCTGCTGCTTACTGGCTGAGCCATGCAACACAATTAATGTCTTCTGTTTACCAAATAATTATCCCTTTTACTGGTTTAAGAAAGGCAGACACTTCTAGTCTCCAAGTTAAAATAAAACTCAGGTGATATTCTCAGACTTTTGTGATGTTTTTCCTTAAAGGCAGGTATCTGAGAAAGGAGAGCATGTACTTTATTCATGTACTGTTATCTAGAACGACTATTGTACATAAATTGACTTATAACTTCAAGGGCTAACTTCATTGCACTGAAATGAAATTCTCAAACAGCATCAGCAAACCAGAAGGTGAATGGAAAGCTACAGAGACTGTTCCCTTAAGTAAGCAGCCTCTTTCTCTTGACTATGTCTATGCTACTAAGCACATGAATTTATTCTAAAGAAACGGACAGAAACATGACTGCACCCTTCATATGGAACAATTATAATTACATATCCTCTACTTACTAGAGTGAGTATTTTTCTAACCAGAGTCTAACACATCATCCAAGAATCATTATAAAAGGAAAGAATAGATGCCACAGTTAAAGCATGTGGGTGTAACACTTTAGGTGTGTAAAAAAAGGGAGGTAAAGAAATGGGGAGGTGTAAGCACATTTTAACAGAATCTGTGTTGAAATAAAGATTACAAGACATAGAATACATCCCTTCAATGAAGCAAGAACTCCAAAACATGTGTGAGGACTTGCTGTCTTGAGATTAAACAGTGAAAGGCACAGCAGTCACTGAATGTATTAGGGAAATCTGTCAAACTATACCACCTTCAACTAGAGCAAAGCACAATTGCATTATCATTGAAATGCAGATGAAATCTCACACTACAACAAATGCATTCAGAAGCTGAAATCAGTCTTACAGTCTAAGGAACACAGTTCAGTGAAATAAAGGAGAATATATATATATGATATTCTGAGACACAGACTTTTCCAGTATGATCTAAGATTAGGACATCTGCAAAAGTAGCAAAAATATAACTATGACCATGAAGAGGAGATGAACTTGCAATTCTTCTCTTCCCACTACACTCACAGCACCCATTCAGATGCCTCTGCCTTTGTATACTAGTCCTCCTCAATACCAGTAAGTCTCAAGCAGTAGTACTCTATACCCTATGCAATGTTCTAAGACTACAGATGAGAGAAACTATGAAAACAGTGTTACATTCAGACTGTACTGCTGCAGCAAATGAGTCTCGTATTACTAGGTAATTCAGGCAGCAATTATCTTTGACAATGTAATTGTATGGAAGTCAGCAAACTACAAAGACTGGCAGAATAAAAAAATAATCTCAACTACATAGAACTTACAAATCAGAGCTATGAAATGTTTTATAGACAGGTACTCTAAATACCACACTCAAATAAGAATCAAGCTTACTTTGCAAGTTAATTACTAAGGAGAGAATGGAAGAAAAAAGTACTTCTGTTCTCATCCACAGAACAAAGAGTAGTTTATAAAATATACTGTATCTTTTCCAAAAGAGATCATATTATTCTTATTTCCCCTCTAAGCTTTCCCTTTTTGCCCCACAGTCTTTCAAGTCAAAGCCTGTCCTAATTTTAGACCAGATATCTTGCCAATTAGATTTTACCTCTCAGAAACACTTTGATAGTTGATGTGCTCAAGAAACTAATTTACACTGCAAATTTCCAGACTTAAGTAACAGAATTTGTCTGCATTTTGAAAGAGAATCAAAAACTAATGTACTTGTGCAAACTACATCAAACCAATAAAACTCAACCGATTACCTTATTAAGGGGCTAGATATCCTCTGAAAAAGCTACATTATAAAACAATTTAAAAAATAAGCAGATCTACATCTCCAATTTAATACATGACAAAACAGAACCACTACGTAAGCTTCTGAAGTACATCACTCCTGATTCGGACTGCTGGACTTCACCACACTACCAAGAAAATGCACGATTATTTTGTTGTACCAGTGAAGGAGAACACCATATGTTAAACCCTGGAACTGAATCAGCAAACTCGCTATGCCAGTACATAGAACCGTTAAATCCCCAAATTCATGTCTTAATACCATTCTTTTCCAAATGCCCAAAGATAGCAAGTGATTAACATCCCAGACAAGTCAGATGGCAAGAACAGAAATACAGTAGTGATGAGAGACTATGCCCATGTAGATCAGGTATGCATTACACCAGGTTAGTCAATGAAACGTTCAAGAGAAGCAACTCTTGACATAATCCTAAGGAGCAGAATCTAATTCAAAACGTATCCATCAAAGCACCACTAGCAGCAAACCCTGCACATTCAAAGCCAGCATCTCTGCAAGGCTACAAAAGCTAGAAAAGCCTTTTCTAGATTTGAGTACTGCTGAGTTCACCATATAAAAGAGGAAGCTCCTTAAGTTAAGAATTGTAACCAAAAGAATAAGGTGTTCCAGTGACTATTAAAGATGTCACGCTGGTTGTTTAGCAGAAGCGTGCATTAAAATCAGGTTTTAGGGGAAAAAACAGCTTCTACCACCTTGTCAGAGGATTCCATCAGAAGATGACTTCAGAAACCCTGAAGTCATATACAAGCAGGGAAAGAGGATTGGAAGATTAAGGATATCAAAAACGATTATGAGGAACAATTTAATGAGATGCAAAGCTATCCTTGAGAAAGGCTAAACTAGTTCAAGAGCCCCAAAACCTGCTTCTGTTAAGTGTATTAAGTGATCAGTACAGAGAAAGTCAAGTGATCCCAATGCATGACAGGCAGGGAAGCTAGTATTTTTTTCTGGTTTTTTTTTTTTTCTTTTAATCTTTCAGAGGTTTCCCTGATCCATAACTACATAGGGAGAATTTATCCCACGCCAACTTTTTGGTGGAAAATACTCCATAGAAAAATCTATTCATGATAATTTGGTATTCACCAAGTTACACTCACAAAAAACTACTTAGTGTTGTTCATATACAAATGCAGTAATCTTTTTTTTTAATTTAAAAGCATTAGTTTTGACATTCAAAATAGTCAAAGTAGCCAAAAGTAGAATCAATGCAACACATAAACAGTTATGACTGTATCAAGATGCTAACATAGCCATCATAAATGGTAGTAGTGGAACAAAAGAAAAAAAAAACCCACACATTAAGAGCTACTTGGAAGAATCAGTGAACCACAAAGGCAAATCTGTTATCTACTTGGATTATCTACTGTTTATCTACTGTTATCTACTTTGGATTCCCAAATGGCTTTTGACAATGGCCCCAAATGCACTTATGCAGGCTTATGAAGAAACTAAGCTGATATGGGATGAGGGTGAAGACTTGATAAAGAATTGTTTTAAACAGGAAACAAACAGCTGTAACTCTTAGTTTCCATATTAAGGGAAGATCACTAGTGAAGCCTCAAAGCACAAAAACAACATGCAAGTCCCACATTAGTAATAAGGAAACAAAGTATAAGATAGAACAAGACAGGCCAACATGCAGGAATACCACGACATTATCACACACAGGTCTGGTTCATGCAAGTTCCAAAGATAAAACAGAATTGCAAAGCATACAGAGGGGACCAACATCCAGAGGAAGAAAATGGTTTCAACAGAAGAAATGATTAAACAGTAGAAAACAAGATAACTGTCAGGTGATTCAACTTTTCCCACTCCTTTTTCAAGTCAGCTGCAAAGAACACTGGACTGCCTCAGTCATGCATAGAGCTGTGACTGGCAACAACTACAGCCCTAGTGACAGCCTCAGGGGAGAAAAAAAAAAGGGATCTTTACATAATGCATAACTTAACTAAGGAACATCTACCCACAGGTCACTGCTGATCCCAGAAGATCATACAAGTTTAAGACAAGGCATTCACACGCAAAATCCACAGTAAGTGTAACAATGCACTGCCTGTAGCCCAGATAGTCCAAGAACCATACATCATTTAAAGCTAAGAGATGCTTCCAGGAAATATCACCACAGGCTCATGTTGATATATTCCTCTGCCAATATTTGGCACTGTCCTCTAATGGTCTCACCCCGTACAGCTGTTGATGTTCTTAATGCCAATTATCTCTACTGCCAAAGCCTAACAACTGGCAAAAACATCATGAAGCTGATGCCAGGATGAAACTGGTCCAAACATGTCCCATTCTCCTTCATACACAGATGTGAGCACCTGTCATGCAAAGCCTTCTCACGTTTTAGCACTGTAGCTTAGCCCTTCTGACCTCTAGTACTTCTACTGACTCTCAGGTCTACTGCTGCCAAAATAGTCCTTTCATTCCACTGCCAAAAGCATCTAACTCTACACTAGGTATCCACTTTAGAAGGAAACTTTGGGCTTTACCTACTCTAGTCAACTTCCTTGACCACACTAAAAACAGATGTTCTGTTCTTTTGATATTCATCCAGCAACTAACCTTGAACTTTGCTGTGTTATTAGCCCTCAGGCATGAAAACAATCCATTCAACTACATCCCCCTGCTCTCTCCAGAAATTTACTGTGACTAACAGCCAACTACTCCCACACTCCCACTCCTTGCATGCTACAGTATATACTGCCTTGTTCTACCCTGATCCTGTAGTCAAACAAAACAAGAATTGAGTGTACAGTGCCAGCACTACCTGCCTCCTACATTAACACCTCCACTACAGGTACCCACCTAACACTGGAGATAGCAGACACCATGAGTTTAACAGCAGTGTGGATGAATAGCCTATTGCTATTCTGATTGTTTATCAGAAGGTGTTGGAGCAAGACAGCACTGTTAAGTACGGGAACAAGTTAAAAAAAACCACCCTCGAGACACCCTTAAAGCCCTTACAAAAGCCGGGCACTCCAGTGCAGACACTAAAGGCATCACAGAGTTTCCAAAGAGTTCCATAGAGTTTCTTCCAGCGCAAAGTACAAGAAAACAAAATTTGAAGGGGCTGACAATGGGGCATCCCTACACATTAATTTATATCCGACAGCTCTGACAGTAGCATAAGAAGCAAGTGTTAACAAACATGCAACTGGAGCTATGCAAGGTCCTAAAGGCAATGCATTTTTAATAGTGCATTCCACAAGCCTATAATTAAACTTATCCTGGTCAAAGTTCAGCAATATATCAAAAAAGCAAAAAACTCTGTAAGACTGGAATTTGAAACACTTCATACAGCTGAAGAAATAAAGAAAACCTAATACAGACTTAGCATATAGTAGCACCACCACATCTCTGGAGATCACTTTTTGTACACAGTACCATTCAGCTGCAGACTGGTGAACACTGAAGCAAGTCTTCTGGAGAAGCAGTCATAAGCTTACCTTGCTTATGAGAACTCTCCCCAGGTACTTGCTGTGGTAATCAGGGAATGCTGGCCTGAATCCTCCTTCAGCCTAAGGAAATGCAGAGGTCTTTGCACTCTTGTGGTCTACAGCAGAATTTCTGTGTCATTATCAATAGACAATTAAAGACTACTGACTATGTAGGGGGAAAAATTAATGTGGTAAGTCATCAGACACTATGCAACACTAATTAGTCCAGGCAGAGCACCATTCCAACGTATCATAACAGTTCTGGTATCCAAACTAATCCTCAACAAGCCAGTTCTGTTGATTCTGCACAGCACTGTAATGTGCCAAGCAGATATGCCAGGTATTTCAGTGCTAATCTCATTCAACATCTACAATTAGTCTGAACATTTAGTTGAAAGCATTAGTCAGAACAGGCTCATATTGTTAAAAATGCTTTAATTCTTTACTTAATTTATTAAATTCATATTAAGGAACAAAATAATTAAATCTGATATGATTTTATATTATTCATAAGCTATTTGCTACATCTTAAGAGAAAGCACTCTATTAGCTCTGTGTCTAAATGTGAGACCTGTGAGTCCTCAGTAAAAAGTTTAGAATAGTTTGATGCCATATTTTGAAATAAAATTAAGCATCCAGAGAGTTTAAAGGTGCTCAATATTTAAGATGCTGTCTTCACAGAAACAGGAGGTATTTGCTGAACAAAGAATGCAGACCCTAAGATGCTAAGCGTAGTTTTATACCACACAGGAGAATACTTCACAGTACCAGGAAACAACATGTAGTTCTGAACATCAGTCACAACAGTATGAACTAACCTCATAATATTAAAGAAAGCTTCTCTGCCTTGCTTCTGAAAACAATCATTTTGTCATCTGTAGTCCTAAACTAAAACCAGGCACATCGAAATTTACACTGTTGCTATATTAATCACTCCTGAAGCTGTATTTATTCCAGTGCTTCCATCTCCTCACATCTTACCTTCTAAAATTCTGTAAAAGCATGACACAGGACAACCTAGTGCATCCCAAAGCATAGCTTTAGGATGTAATCTAATCAAGTACAGCTACTCACACTTGTGTTTTATGAGAAAATTTCCTTTTCAAAGACTGCCGTGCTGCTGTCAAAAAGTGGTGAAAGCATGAGTCCACTGAAAGAAAATGAATGCTGTATAAAAACAGAGCAAAACACAGCCTTTATAGCATACAGAGTTCCTAAACGTCACCACACCTACCATCACAAAGCCACTGACTATGAGCAACTTGGAAAAAAATGATGGTGACTTACACTACTACAGACCATCTCCAGCTCTGAATGCAAAAGCAGAGAGCACAATACTGTTTCAAAGCACGCAGACAATTCATCAAAAGTACTGCTGCAGCCTGGGAGAGGGCAAACAGAGATTATCCTTCTTAGTATGTTACCAAAAGACAACACAGTAACACTGTGAGCTACTGTATATTACTTGGAAATTTCAGAATGTTGCGGGAAAACATTCTTTCAATAGCAATATTCACAGCAGAGTAAGCTCTACCATTCATGCCTAGTGTAAGCATAAGAGCATCTATGATCAAGTCCTTCTTCCAATAACTGACGCCCAAACCAGACTGCAACTGAAGACTTTAAGGATCACATTTGTCAACAGTTGAGTACGTCAGTTTGGCACCACTGAAGATGCTCTGTTAATAGGTCATGAGTTATCTAAGTGATGCTTCAGGACCAGGCTGACAGTTCCAAGGAACAGCAGGCAACTAAACAGGAATATAAAGGAACCATGAGAAAGTCCTGTAGGGATATGTTCCCACTCCAGCCTTTTCACTGTAATTTTTATTTGCATTGCCTACACCACCCAGGCTTTAGGAAAATTACGTTAAACTCACCAGTAATCATGAATTACTGCAGAAGATAGACACCTAAACCCACTCCATCCGCGACAGTATTCTTATTTAAATCATGCAAGTAATTCATAAAAAATTACTAACACCAAACAGAAAACTGTTCTAGAATACACACTTGCCCAGGATTCACCTTGGATAAGAGACCTCTGAGGAAGAAACTGCTTCTCATATTTAGGTCTATGGTTTCAACATTGATGCTCTCTTTCAACACTAGCTCCCTGCTACTTTAAGGAAAGCTCTGGAACTAAGGATCACACATGCTGAAGGTTACTGATACCCCACTCCTACAGTCAGGTCCCACTGTAATAATACAGATTCTTGACAGAAAATCAGGAAACACACCTTCCACTTTCAAAGGTTTTTAGCAAAAAACTTGTCATTAACACATCAGCAAAAGAACTACCTGTGTTTACAGAACCAAACAGTGCAACTGGATCTTGGCTAAACAATTTTCTCATGGATGGATTCTCTATAAAGTTATACTTGAAGAGTAGCGTAACCAATATTAAAGGAAAGCCAACAGAAAACAAAAGGGCAAAAGATTAAATGTAAATCCATGTGACTGGCACAGGTGGTGCTGCCTAACAACCAGATGACAGAACCTGCAATGCCTGGATTTGATTCTCAGGTTTGCCATAGATCTGCTGGGTGATCTCAGGCAGCTCCGTCCTCTGCCTGCCTGTAGATCTGCCTCACTGACATTGACTTGTCTTACACAGATAAATTAAAAAGTTTACTCAGTGCTCTACTGCATCTCTTTGAAAATTAAACAAAACATTCATGCTATTTTTAAGATACTATTGGAATTTTAGACATACATCTAAACATATAGCATAGGGCCCAGAGCTCCTAGTGTAAGAACCCTCTTAAAGATTCAAATTCTATCTTCCTGTAAGTAACTTGAATTCGCACTGTCAGTCTGGAATTAAAAAGCAGTAATCACAAGTCTTGTCCTTCCCAGGAGAGGCCATAGTTTGCAAAACCAGAACTTTAAAAATATCTTTTAAAACTTCATAATAACTTCAGTGTACTCAACATCTGACAGTAGCACACAAGAGAGAAAGGGAAGACACTGTTCTTAAACCTCTCACTTAAAAACCCCAAGCTCTGAAAAGGCATCCATCCTGTTATCTTGAGCTATTTCCCCTCCACAAATATGCAGTGCCTTTACTCCACAGGCATCCAAGGAGCTTGGATTTTAGGAGTTGCAAGAAACTATTTTTGAAGTGACATCAGAAATATGCTATGGTTAGTCAAGGCAGCTAGCACTTTTTCCAATAATAAAATAATCTTCATGTTAGAAAGCAACATTTCACCTTGACTGAATGAAATTTGACAGGTGAAATACAGCAATCAAACTGAGCATCCCAGAGGGGCTTTGTTCCAGTTTAGTCCTTTCTCCATGCCAATCAGATAAAAATGAATACTGGGTCTTACTACCCACCTATTAATATGAGAAAGGTATGGCCACAGGATAGGGTAAACTTCATAAAAGTGTTCTCTTACAAAAGTCAAGATTTCAGTTTAGATACTGTCTGGCTCAACTCATCCTAGGACTAGAACACACTTAGAGAAATGTTTTAACACCATGCTGACTTTCATCCTCATTTCAGATAGAACTCGCCACCGCCCTTTCAAGTGATGCTCCTAACACTCCTCGAGCTAACCAGCTTGCTACAGCCGAAGCAGAGGCATTTATAAATGAGCACAAGGGTCTTCTTTGAGTTCCACTGAACTGACGCCTTCCACTTTCCACTTACAATCTGAATTGGCCCCTTGGAGCTTTGACGAGCACCCCCCCACCACCGATCCTTGCTTCATTTATTGTAGGTGACCTCTGATACTGGCCTGACAATTTCATCTCTCAAGCTACTACAAGGCAAGGCCTAACCCCCTGTATCCATGGCTTCCCTGGTCCTGTCTGAATCGCTGCCACCCAGCCGGCACAGAGCAAGGTGATTTACAAAAGAGCACGAGTTTGTGCCCCGCCGCCGCCCAGAGGATTCATGTGACCCCAACACCCCCGTGCTCGGAGGCGCCCCGGGAGAGGCGGCCGAGGCCCCCCTTCCCTCCGGGGCTGCAGCAGCCCCAGGGGCCACAGCTGCTCACCCCTGCACGCCGGGGCTGTATTTCCTGGTCTTCCAAGGAGTGCCGGGGCTCTGCAGCGCCGGCTGAGGCGGCTGCCGCTGCTGGTGGGGGGAGTTGTTGACGGCGACGCCGCGGCTGCCGGAGAGCAGGTAATTCATCCCATAGGTGCTGGCTTTATTCTCCCGTTTCCTGCGGCCCGGGTGGTACTGGTGCTGCTGAGGAGACGCCGGCGGCGGGTGGGGGCTGCGCGGCGGGTGCGGCGGCTGGTGGTGCCCGTTCACAGCGTTCACTTTGTTCTCGTGGAAGTTAAAAAACTCCCCGGGTCCGGCCCCGCTGCCCAGAAGCCCGGGAGGAGCCACCGCCACCGCCCGGGGGCCGCAGGAGGAAGAGGAGGAGCCGCCGCCTCCGCCGCCGCTGCACGATCCCGAGGAGGAGAAGCCGGGGCTCTCGGTGCCGGACTCCACCGACGAGCAGGAGGACGAGGAAGACACGGACGGCGACTTCTGCAGCCGCCGCCCTCCCTCGCCGCCGCCACCGTTCACGGCCGCGGGGCCGGCGGGGGCAGCGGGCACCAGTCCGGTCAGCAGGGCCGGCGGGGAAGGCGAGGGCGAAGGCGGCGAGGACGACGAGCAGCAGTCGCCGGGCGCCCCGAGCCGCACGCAGCCGTGCCCGCGGGGCGGAGAGGCGGCGGAGTCCAGCGCCGGGGAGTTGAGGCAGAGGTAGTGCGGGAAGCTGGCGCCGCCCCGGCCCCCCACGCCCTGCGAGGTCTCCCAGATCTGCATCCACAGCGCATTCGCGGGTCCTTTCTGCTCGGGCTGGATCCAGGCCACGCGGGGATCCATCCACGCCCGCCCGCCCGCCGCCGCCGCCGCCCCTCACCGCCCGGCCAGAGCGCCGCGCCGCCGCCCGCTCGCCGCCCGCTCCCCCGCTCGCTCGCTCGGCCCGGCAGCGGCGCTAGGCGCGGGCCGGCAGCGGCCGCATGTGTCGCGGGGAGGGAGAGCGGCCGGAGGCAGAGCCGGGCGAGGCGAGCGCGGCTCGGGAGGAAGCGGCGGCGGCGCGAACCGTACCCGGCGCTGCCCGGAGCGCTCCCCTCGCCTTTCCAATGTGGCGTGTCCCCCTCGCCCGGGCCAGAGCAAGCACTGCGCATGTCCCACAGATTTTAAACCTTCACCGGAGACGGCCGCCCTGGCAACCGCACATGCGCGGGGAGCGGCAGGGAGAAGGGATTGGGAATGCTTTCCCCCCACCCGCCTGCGCCGGCGCGCCCGGAGCGGCCGTCCCTGCGCCCCGCCCCGGCTGGGAGAGCGCCTGGATCTCGCCCTGGCAGCTGGGGCGGGCTCGGCATCTCTTCCGTATCTCACAGAATGGGTCGACTGGTCCACCCTCCCTGCTCAGGCAGGGCCGTCCTAGAGCACATTGCACAGGAGTGCGTCCAGACGGTTCTTGAATATCTCCGGTGGGGGAGGCTCCGCAGCCTCTCCGGACAGTCTGTTCCAGTGCGGGGTCGTTCGCACAGTAAAGAAGTTCTTCCTCACTTGCAGGTGGAACTTGGTGCGGGTCAATTACTACCCGCTGCCTCTTATTCTATTGGTTGATGTAGTGGGTTGACCTTGGCCGGATGCCAGTTACCCACTAAAGCCACCCTCTCCCTCTGCAGCTGGACAGAGGAGAGGGAAAAAAAGCAGCTAAGGATTCATGAGTTAACAGCTGCGAGAGCTCAGTTAGTGATTACGTTCACGGGCAAAACCGACTCAAAGTAGGGGTATTACTTAAATTTATTACTAACAGGATAAGAGCCAAAGAGTAAGAAATAAAACAATCTTAAAAACACCTTCCCCCACCCCTCCTTCCTTCCATGTTCTCCTTCCTCCCCCCCAGCTGTACAGGAGGATGGGGAAAGCGAGTTAAGGTCAGTTGTTATTTCTGCTGCTGCTCAGGGAGAGAAGTCCTTCCCCTGCTCCCGTGGGGTCCCTCCCACAGGAGACAGTCCTTGATAGACCTCTCCAGCATGAGTTCGTCCCTCAGGCAACAGTTCTTCACAAACTGCCGTCCTGTGGGTCACTCCTCCATGGAGTGTGTATGGAGGATGAATGAGCTGTACCAGCATGGGTCAGCCACAGGGACCACAAGTCCTACCCAGGATAAACCTGCTCCAGCGGGGGCGTCCCTCTCCACAGGCTCTGGAAGGACCCTGCTCTATCTTGGGCCTCCCACGGGGTCACAGCCTCCTTCATGCATCCACCTGCTCCAGCACAGGATTCTCCATGGGCTGCAGGTGGGTCTCTGCACTCCAGTGGTCCTCCATGGGCTGCAGGGGCACAGCTGCCCCACCATGATCTGCACCACGGGCTGCAGGGCCTCAGCTCTGGCACCTGGAACACCTCCTGCCCCTCCTTCTGCACTGACCTTGGTGTCTACCTTGTTGTTTCCATGTTCTCATTCCGCTCTTCCCTGGCTGGAATTCTTTCTGCGCTACAACCTTCTGTCGTTAAGTATGTTAACACAGAGACTATTACTATTACTCCTGATTGACTTGGCTTTGGCCAGTGGCAGGAAGTCCGTCCTGGAGCCAGCTGGCATTGGCTCCACCAGACAGGAAGCTTCCAGCAGCTTCTAACAGAAGCCACCCCTGTAGCCCTCCCCATCCCACTACCAAAACCCAGCCACAGAAACCCACTACAGTTGGCATCACCAAGAAGACCTTGGCTTCGTGCTCTTGACACTCTTCCTTCAGATACTGATAGACACATTAATGAGGTACCCTCTCTTTCATGGTCTTCATCTTCTCACCGCATGGCACCTTCTCACTAACACCATATTGTCTGTCCTGCTCCATGCCCCAGCTCATCCGTTTGGAGAAGTGCAGCCTGGTTCCCACAGAAATAAAAGGGTGAATTTTGAGGAGTAATTGAGAGAAAAAGGGAGTGCGGACAGACCTCCTTCTGGAGGGCTGAGTGGCCAGGAGTGTGGGGCTGAGCAGGACTGATCATGCCGTGGGGCAGGGGAGGCCTGCCTGATGCGCACAGACAGACAGCAGCGGGCAGTTCAAAACCAAGGAGAGGCTCTCCTGCCTGGCTTGGGAGCACCAAGACAGCACTGCAAAGTACTAAGTTGACACTGGGTACTTGTTTTTTTATTGGGCTTGAGACTCAGGGAGACAGTGCCTGTTCCAAGGCACAACTCTAATAAATGGGTTTCACGTGCAGTGATCACTGAGTAAAATGTGTATGGCTGTTGGAACACAATTGAATGCAGATACGTTGTGTGTCTTCTGTGGTCTAAAGGTTGTCTTTAACAGCCAGCCTCCCAGAATGATGTTTATATCTACTCTCTTTCTGATTCAGTGATCTGGCCTTTTCCCTGAGCAGCTTCAGTATGTGTATGGAGAAGGTGTCCTCTCCAGGGAGGGAGACCCGCAGAGTCTTTAGCAGGCCAAGACTCCCTAGTCAGTTGAATGCAGCCCTTAAACTGACTGCAGAACAGCAGAGAGAAGGGTTGTATGTGCACAAAGACAAATACCATCAGGGAATCCTAGTTAGAACAGCCCTCCAATGCAGTTGTGTGGTACATCTTGAGTGATATTGCTGTCACAGAAGGGGAGGAAAGGAGAGGTCCCACTCTGCATAATCCTGCTAATTGCTTTCTCTGCTCCCTTGCACAAGCACTGATATTAATCAGTGAGTCAATTTAACTTGTTAATTCAGAGAAGACAGCACTTGGAAGAGAAGTAGTAGTTTTCAGCAGTTCATTTTGAATTAACTTATTTTGTGATCAGAGCTGGCACTAAGGAGGTTGGGAGAGAAGATGAGAGAACAGGACTCTCATTTGTAAGCAGAGGGCAGTTGTATTTATATTATATATTTATATAATCATATTCTAACTATACGCTTAGATGTCAGAGCAAAGGAGACTAGTGTGAAGGTGACAGCCTAATGTTTATTATTGAAAGTCATTTAGTAAGAGCAGGTCATTAATTTGTTTTTGTTAAGGAACAAGCTGTCTTCAGGACTAACAGCCAAAGTACACATGAAAATACACAATAAACTAACCAAAACCAAGCCACACGAAAGAACTGTTAAACTTGTCTCATTTAAAAGCGTGTTCACCAGAATTTCCATCTGAATGAAACCAAAGCACTCTTCTAGCTAGTATGGTCAATGAGGTATTCAGATCTTCAGCACAGATTTCAGCCTCTTGAGTTACTGATAGCAGTCCTTGGTTTTACGGTTTATCTTCCAAAGGATTTTGGATAGTTTTGTTTTGGCTTTAATTGAACTTGTCTGGAGACGGGCCTCTCAACTCTGTTCTTTTTATATAAATGCCATATATTTTTATATAAATAAACCATAGAGTGACACTGTCTCTTTTTTCTTTTAGCCCTGAATACTTTGCATTCCTGCCTCTCAGACAGCCCAGGTTCAGCAAGGAGAAGTGTGGACTGACAGTATTTCCACAACTTTCACTCATGTGGTGTGCTAGCAGTTGGAAGAGTTACTCTGTAGATTTGTGAGATCCTGTATCCAAATCTCACTGAATTATTGATATGGGTCGGAACCAACTCACTGTGAGTGTGTGCATGTGGGGAAGAGCTGGGCCTGGACCTGCAGGTACAAGGTAAGGGCTGCACATCAGACATGTGCTGAGGGCACAGGGCAGAGCTGAAGGCAAGGGCTGCTGCCCACGCAGAGCACAGGGCAGAGCTGAAGGCCCTGCAACTGGGCTGTCAGTCAGGGCTGAGCTGTCTGGCAGCCCATCCACACCCCAGCCCTGCAGCCTGTGACTGCTACAGCACAACTCACTCTGGCCTGGAAGGCAGTGACTGGATATCCTGCCTGGGAGGGAAAACTGAACTCTACAAATACATGAGACTCCATGTGATTTCTGTCTTCTCCCTCTCCAGCTGGCACCATGTGAATCATCGAATCTTGTTGGTAACTGTTCTCCTCTCCTTTCTCTCTCCCCTTCTCTCTTTCTTCTCTCTTTACCCCTTTTAATCTGTTTTCTTTTACTCTTTTCCTTCTCTTGTGGGTAACTTAAAACCAGTGAACCTGTGTTTTACTAAAGCTGGTATATGGATTGTTTTAGTGGGTGTTTCCTGTGGAATGGGTCCTTGCACTTAATGCTTTAGCGAAATGCTTTTTTCTTGGTTGTATTTTACTCCAGTAAAAGCCTTTTGCCAAAATATCTTATTTTTCTCACTAAATTAAAAATACTTTCTCTTAGAGAAGAGTGTGTGACTCTCCAGATGCTAATTAGAGGTTATAACGAACAAAAAGGCTTTTAAAAAGTCTTAAATAAAAAAATGTAACCACTCTGGGCAGTTCATAGCTTAATCCAGAATGCAACAAGGAAGCACTGTGAATTACTGAGAAGGCTGAGGAAGCTATAGAGCCCAGATCTGCACCTTTTTAGTTCTGTGTTCTGACTTTCCATACATCTGGTGAAGACCACATCTTCAAGCTACTGAGTTAAAAATCTTAAAATTAAGAAATACTATTTCATGTTTTCGCAGAATCATAGAATCACAGAATGGATAGTATTGGAAGGGACCTTGAAGATCACTGAGTTCCAACCCCCCTGCCATGGGCAAGGACACCTTCCTCTAGACCAGGTTGTTCCAAGTAGAGGTATGGGCAAGAAACCAGAAAGATACAACAACCAATCTTATGGAGGCCTTTCCAAGGTCAGGAGTTCTTCATGACGTGTTTTCTTTATTTTCTTCCCTATCCTGCTGCCATCTTTTAAGAGGGCCTCCTGCCCTTTCAAGAGGGCCTGATTTCCCACTTCACTAAAATTACCTCCAATTTCATTTTGAGATGTAACTGGTAGAGACCACTGCCTTGTAAGACGCAATAACTCAAAAGCAGATTTTGATTAATGAGACAATATTCCTGAGACTCTCACTAATCCCTACACTGTCTTGGAAGAGGCCAGGCTGCTTCCTGAAGTAGTTACAGAAGGAGTTGCCTCTCATGAGCTTAAGCTGTGCTCCTGTGGACAGAATTTCTAAAGCTACAATAGTGCTTTGTCAGTTCTTTCCATGGGCTCAAGGCAGCAAATACCATATGAATGTTACAGAGAACATGGGATGGATGGGATGGGCAGAACCTGCTCAGAGGTCCACATTTTAAGAACTTGGAGAAGAAGGAAATCTCTGAGAAATCTGTAAGCAATAGTTTGATAATACACCAATTCATTACTTTATTTCATGATGGTTTGTCGAAGCTTGTCACACATCACTAAAATATCTCTGCAGAAAAGGAGACATTACATGTTTCCTGCATACGTGTGTATAATATGAAGAAATAATACCCAGTGGCCTGTTGTGACACAAGGTCAAGAAAAATTATCACCTTCTAACATCAGCTTTTACTCTTCTCTGTTTCTAGACTCTCCATTGAGAAATCTAAATAGAGCATGGTTCTAGTCTTGTCTAGACTAAAAATGTAGTCTCATTACTCCTGAAGTCATTAAATTAATCTGTTATAAAGTGTTTTAATCTGTCTGCTTGTCACAGAGAACACAACCACAGCTCCCTCTTGAATGAGGATTATATTTCAATTTTAGCTTCAGCACGTACATCTTTGATTTGGCAACACTGACAGTGCTGGAGTCTTTGGCAACCTTGTAGTCGATAACTTTGATGCTTGCAATGCCAATTCTGCAAATAGTTGGTAAATAATGGCAATTGGTAAATTATAAATTATAAATTATGGCAATATTGGTAAATAATGGCAATTGAGTTGAATATGTAAGTGGGATATATACGTGGCAGTGTTGCCCAATGCTTGCTATTAATATATTTCTATAAAGAACACTCTGAACTCAACAACACATAAAGGCAGATAGTGTCTCAGACCTTTATTATGGCTAAGTTCACACCCCTCGAAATGTTAAGATGCAAATACAGCATACCTGAGCGATGCAACCTCAGTTCTTTTCTCTGAAGCTGGGCATTGCCACAGATGTAATTCCACCGGGGCAACACAGCAAATGAGAGGTGACTAAAAGGTTCTTCAACAGTTCTAACTCTCCGGGACATCTCCAGGATTTTGGCCCGTAGGGCCTTCATTCTGGCCACCCCCAATCAGGCTGAAAGCCTCTGATGCATCGCCTCCTTCATGCTGACCAGATTTATCTGCTTCATAGCCTTTGTGGCCCATAGCCCTTCACTTAAGAGCTAGACTCAATGATCCTTGTGGGTCCCTTCCGACTCAGAATATTCTGTGATTCTGTGGTAGGATGGAGAAGGCACAGGGAGTAAGTAGAATTCAGCAGTGTACCTGACCAGCCTTGTATCTGACGAAGGTAGGAAGAGTAAAAAACTGAACAAACCACAGTCTCAAACGGGATGGGCGTGTGAGAGAAAGGTTGTCCAGCTGAACGAGGTGCATCTCTAACAAGTGATCTTCAGAGTGTGCTAGTCACGAGGAGACAGTGTTGGGGAGAAGATAAAGAGCAGACAGTTTCCTTAGCTGCACTGTCGTCACCCTTTTTTTCAGTAAATGCATTCCTGAACAGGAGAGTGGAGATACAGTTTTCATGTCTCAAATGTAGCTGATAGGGAGACAAGTAGAAATCCAGAAGTTTCTGTTTCTTACAAAGCGTGACTTGGGGCATTCTTATAATCTGTCCTCTGGAAATATGGGCTTTTACATTCTTCAGAATGGCTTGTGTTTCCCATTAAAGAAAGCCTGTCATGAGTAACCCTGAACAGGCTTAAATCATGTTGTATTTTCTCCCTTAAACCTTCTACTTGGCTCAGTCCTTCCTCTCTTCAAGGTTCTGTGTTCTCTTCTGGTGAACAGTAAGCGTCAGCCAAATTTAGGGTGTGAAGACATATTCAGAGCCAATTAAAGTGCAGAGGCTGAAAACAGCTGTCAACCACCAGCCATCTTCTCTTCCCACCCTGTCTTCCCTACTCTTACAAGGGTTGCCAGCCCTATGTCAGAGAAGCTGAACACATGATAAATCAAAAGCTGAACAGCTGCAGCTTCCAGCCAGGCATGTTCATGCGCATGAAAATACTCTTCTGGCTGCCTACATAAAATAGCTGTGTAGTAAATGGAGAAAGCGTGGGAGGCGGTTCACAAGCTGTTCACAATTATATTTGCATTCAGGGTGGCAGCGTAGGGACAGAGGGTGCACGGACAGCCGGGTGTGATTCTTGCCTCACACTGCTGGAGGTGTGTCAACACTTCTGGTGGGAACTCTGCCTTGCAGACCTTGCATCACTGGGTGCATTGTGTAGATGTGCAGCACAACAACAGGAGCAGAGTAAATGTGTCACCTTGACATTCCCACGTTCTATTTCCAGTGATATATTTGGGACTCTGATAGGGATTACTTTCAAAAGGCTGCTTTATTATGAATATTTATCTTAGCTTATTACACAGCAATTAAATACTTAACATACCATATTTTTTAAGTATTCAGTGACATAAATAATTATCTAATTGTTCTGTACCATAAAGGATAGTCTATGAAAATTTTAAAGTTATTCTTGTGTACTATTCTGTTTTTCTTCCCTATCTAGAAAAGGTTTGGAAGCGTACAGATTTTGGAAGGTTTGTTTTTTAGCTCAGCGATAAGGAATGCTGCCTTTGAGACTTGTCACTTGTCTTAAGAGAGAATGTTTTGCCAGCAGTAACACCTAATTGAAGATAATTAAATCTTACAGACTTTTTCTTCAAAGGCTTATTTAGACATGGAAATTAAACTCTGATAACAAGCACAGAGAGGGTTTTAAGAATAATTTTAGCTGTAGAAAAAATTCTCTGTAAGATCTGTAAGAAAGATCATAAACAAATGAAGTTTTGATGAATATCTAAAAAGGTTTTGAAAGTATTTTTAAGTGGGTTCTGAAGAGTTGTATGAAATCAGATGCTCTGTCTTCCTATCCTGGTTAATGCAGACCCCTGCAGAGAGTTGCTTTTGTTAGAAGGGTCACATGCCTTTGAATGAGAGGTTGAGAGAATATATTAAGGAGACTCTCACGAAAGTTCCTGGGAATGAACTGGTCAGGATTCCTTCTGCAATCTAGGTAGTCCCAGGATCATCTTTATGTTGTCATTTTCCAGGCCACTGTGTAGAGGATAGCTGGGGGAATGTGGAACCTGCTGTGTGAATCCTGGCAAGGAGAAGGGATCCCAACTCATAGTGTGATTGTGTGTGCTCTAAAATGGAAGGAAAAAATAGATCTGGCTAAACTGTTTGCTAGGAGAAGAGTCTATAAGTAATGCATTGTTCCTTCTAGGAACAGTATTAGGAAAAAAAAACGCTTTCTTTCAGATCTTTTGGGTGTAAGCTTTACTATTAAAAAAAAAACAATGCTGAGACATATGGGACAAGCAGTGAGAAAGCTGATGTAAAATTTGCTTAGTAAGGATGTGCCCTGGAACCCTCATCTACCATGTTAACATGGCATCAGATAGGGAATCAGCTGCTTCAGTACTAAACCTGAAAGAATCATTTATGCATAGCAGAATGACTGTGGGTAGAATTAAAGTTACACCAGGTGTCATTGTGAAAGACATAGATCACTTTTATTAGCTATCATGCTAGACCAAAGCCATATTCGATTTTGTATAGATTTCTAGGAGCTAATTTATCTTGTGTGGTCAGCTGCCTAAGTATTTTTCATTGGTTTATCCTGTGCACTGGTCCTCATCTATAGGCAGCACAGGCGCATACCTATATGCATTTGCTCTTTAAATAGAAATTGCTCTGTTGCAGTGCACCTCCCTCTCCTTAAATATATCTATGTCCTGCATCTCCACCTTCAGAGCTATTATTTTTAATTGTTCTTGGACCACAACTAAATCACTTGGACATCTCAGGAAGGAGATTTCCAGAAGAGAAACAGCTTGATATAAAAGTCCTGACCTGAGCCATATTCACATTGGGCCATTGATAAGGGAGCAGAGGAGTACAGAAGATCAAAGGAGAGCAAGATTTTTTGGCAGGGTTTCTAGCTAACAATGATGTACAGCAGCTGTAGGACAGATTAGATAGGGACTGATAAGAAAGAATAATATGGTTTAGCAGGTCCTTTAAAGTGATGATAGGAACAAGGATAGGAAAAGCATGCATCAGTAAGAGAGCATGGCTGAAAATTTAATTTGCTGTAGAGAAAGGCTTGAACTAGGAATACGAGAGCAAAGGAGGTAGAGTGGACAGATGTGGGTGTTGGCCAGGAGTCCAGGAAATCTGTCAGAGTGGTGACTCATCCATCAGCACACGTCTCCATTTGCTCTTTGAAGGGCCTAAAATCAAGGCCAGGAACCAGAAGAGTATGCAGGCACTTCTACCCCAGACTTTCTACCAGCATTCCAACTTTCTTGCACCAAAGCCTCCTAGCTCAATACTAGAACCATAAAGCACTTTGCAACTTTCTCAGCCTTCCTTGAGAAATGAAAAATAGCCTCACCATCAGTTCTTTCCAGTGCATGCACAAACTGTGGACAGAGATCAGCTGTGATTTCTTCAGGACTTCTTGAGTTTGCCAGTACCTTTTCATCTTGAGATCTTACATGCAGTGCAACAGACATGCATTTGGGATCCTGAAGACTGTAGGTGAACAGAACATACCTGGACATTACAAAGCCCCCTTGTGATGGCAGTGCCTGTATCTCCTGTCTGTGGGTATCAGCAGTGAATCATAGAATTGCTTAGGTTGGAAAAGGCCTCTAAGATCAAGTCCAACCTTTAATGTAGCACTTCCAAGTCCATCACTAAAGTATGTCCCTTCATGCCACATCTCCATGTCTTCCAGGATCCCTGAAGGAGCAGTGACAGTCACTTCCCCAAGCAGCCCATGCCAATTCCTGACAACCCTTTCAGTGAAAAAATTTTTCCTAATACCCAATCTAAACCTCCCCTGCTACAGCTTGAGGCTATTTCCTCTTGTCCTGTCTCTAGTTGCCTGGGAGAGGAGACCAACTCCCACCTTGCTACAACTTCCTTTCAGGTGGTTGTAGAGACCAATAAGGTCTCCCCTGAGCCTCCTCTTCTCCAGGCTAAACAACTACAGCTCCCTCAGCCACCTCTCATCAGATTTCTGCTCCAGCCCCTTCACCAGATTTGTTGTCCTTCTCTGGAGTCACTCCAACACCTCCATGTCCTTCTTGTAGTGAGGGACCCAGAACTAGACACAGTACTTGAGGTGTAGCCTCACCAGTGCCAAGTACAGGAGGACAATCAATGCCTTAATCCTGGTGGCCACACTATTTCTGACACAAGCCAGGATGCCACCTGCCTTCCTGGACACCTGGGCACATTGCTAGCTCATGTACAGCTGCTGTTGACCCAGCACCCAGGGCCTTTTCTGCTGGGCAGTTTTACAGCCGCTCTTCCCTGTAGCGCTGCTTGGAGTTGTTGTGACTGAAGGGCAGAAACATGATCATTACCTGGAATGGCAGTCTCCACTCCACAGCAATGCAAACTAAGTTAAGGAGTCCGTTCATAATATCAGTGTCCAATTGCAGCAAGTGTTGGCTTCACAGTAAGTCTGCCTCTGAGCTCCTGGACTGAAGAGTGCTCTATGGACATGTAGGTGTCCATGAAGAAACACATTTATTGTGGTGAAAGCAAAAAAGGCATGAGGAAGGAGGAGTGAAATGTCAGCATTGAAACAGATTGGGATATCTGGTTGCCTATGGTTATTGTGTTTAGGTTGAGCTAGCAGAATAGCTGTCATTCCTCCAGGCAGGTCATGCACTGGAGCAAGGAGAGCCTGCCATTCCTGCTGCCATGTGCCAAGCTGAAGCACTCGTGTAGCTTTGTGATGGGGCAGCTTTACTTTTTGCCATGCCTCAAATCCACCACTGGCTCGAAGCATTCAGAAGCCTGGAAACAGCTCCAGGTTCCTGTGAGGCCACAGGGGAGGCCTCCAATACTACGGCTCTTAACTGGAAGATCTTTGTCATAGTTGCTTGACAGCTGAAGCTTGCAATGGGATCCTCTTTTTTTGCGAAGTCTCTGAAAGAACTCGAGGTATGGTATTGACTGATGCCACTGAGCAGGTAGACGTAGTATTCGTTCTGCTTACAGAAACACAAAACTTCAGCTGTCTTTTTCTTTTGACATGGTGGCAAGGATGCATGCACTCATTGGAAACAAGTTAATTTGTACCCAAAATAGATGTGCTTGTGGCTCTACACCTGCCTGCTGGGACCTGTAGAGGCTGTTTTCATCTCCAAGCTGTAGCTGTTTTCTCATTCAGAGTTGCCTGGTGATAGCTATGAAGTTTATTCCAGGTGCTTCTTCATGAGGTGATGACAGACATGGTCCACGAGACCTGGTTTTGTTAGATGGAAGTAATCTCTTGCGTAGGTACTCAGAAGGTGACAGACAATGTAAACATCAAGCTTTTTAGGATTGTGCAAAATTCTCAGAAGCCAGTTAATCCACGTGGCTACCAGTGCAGGCAGTTAAGATTGGTACTGCCAATGAGTCTTGCATGGTGGGACAAACAAAATGCATTGAATGAGTAACTCTTGTGCAGTCTCTGCATCTTATTTGCTCAGTTCATCTACCATGAGTTAATCAGACTGGCCATACAGACAACTCTACAGAAGTGATTTTGAGCATAAAGCCATGCTACTGCACTTTCCAACTGTACACATACATCACTTAGTGGTTGAAAAGTGCTTCTCTGACAACTTTGCTGCCATTCTATTTCAAATGCTTCTGTTATTCCTTCCCTTGTTGATGGTGTAGGTCATATCAAAGGTCCAGAAGTAATCTTTTCTGATAAAAGTGTTCTCATAGGATGATGGATCAGGGACTTAGCCAATTCTTACATGATACAGTCATCCTCCTCCAGCTCCTTTTTTGTATAGACTGACCAGTCCCTCTGCGCTTCTAGTAGGGACCCTCTCTTGATCATTCTCTTCCTTAACTTACCTACGAGAACCCTACATAGTATCAATCTATATCCCACACTACCCAGTGTGCTAGTCATTGCATAAATCCATGTCTGATTCTAGGCTGTGAATCTTCCTTGAGGTTGTGAAACCCTTGAGTCTTCCCTTGAACTGGATCTGTTACGAGTGGACAGGAAAACCTACAAAGATCTGTTCTGAGGATAGGAAACTGCCTTTCTCACCTTTCCTCCTGTGTTTCTTCCTGCTGTTTTCTACTTTCAGTATCCTTGTGACAAGTAAAATCCTTTCCTTGCTCTGTGTAACATGTTTCTTACTGAAGAGAGGTTACTGTGCACAACGTGCTACTTGGCCTTGCCATAAGGATCCTACTGCCCAGTGCTGGCCTGGAAACCATCTGTTATTACTAGCAATGGCTCTGGCGTAGGGCTAGGAGACAGGGTGAAAGTAGTTTGACCTTGACTGTGCCATTTATGGGATAGACAGCTCTGCCTCAGCTTTCTTCACAGCTGCTAAGAACAATTTCTCAACATTTTTACTGCATGGTGTAATTCTTTGCTGGGCCTGATTCAAAATCATTCAGTTTGAACTCTCTCCTTTGGGCCACATGGAAGCCAGCAAGAGTTATGGACAAAATGTTTTGATCCCACAGACATTACATCTGCAGTTACCACAAGGAAGAGGAAACAGTCTGTGGTGTCCAGGAAAGTTTCAAATCAGACCTGCTAGAACAAAATATTTACAGTATACATTAGGAAAGATAAAACCTTTTCTGGATCAAGTAGAGCTCTGGCTGATTGCCCAGCCTTGCTGCCAAACAGCTGGCCTTGATGTTAGAGCAGAGACTAGGCAAAGGCAGTACATTTCTCTGGAGGATCTGTACAGCAGTTAACAAATATATGGGACCTTGTTCCTGCAGACCGAAATTACCTGTAGACTTCACTAGTATACATTCCAAATCCTTGCTGGAGAGCCCCTAGGAAAAGTGATTTACTTAAAATGAAAGCAAAGGCTGCTGTTCAAAATGTTCATGGAGACATACTTACCTAGGCCAAAAAATACAGTGTTATGGAGAATGATCTCTATAAACAGTAGGGATGCACTTTGTGTTTCCCCCTACATCTTATTCTACAATCAACTACTTAAGAACATATTTAAGTTGCAAATCACTAATAAATGTAGAACTCAACTTTTCTTTCATCAGTATCAGCATTTCCCTTTCTGCTCCTCTTTCAAACAATGCTTTGCCTAAAATTCACCAGCAGGAACACGAACAATTCTCTTAGTCTTACTATTATTTAAAAAAAAAACAACCAACCAACCAACCAAACCCAAAAAACCCACACCCAAACCCCAAAACAAAACAAAAACTAAAACCAATCAACCAAGAAAAACAAACAAAAAAACCCACTTCAAAACCAAACCAAAACATACAAAAAGCCTCCTAACAAAGTAAAAGTCTGCTTTGGTAAGCAATCCTCTCTCCACAGTTTTTTTCCAAGTAGGGACTAATGCTGTCATACTAATGAGACTAGCAATGACATGCTAATATGAAGTCATGTGAGTGATTTAGAGAAGCTTGCTTTTCCTAGCTGGCCACAGTCTCACTTACTCTGCTTTCTGTTGAGGCCTGGAAGGCCCCTTTGCTCAGCCTGCATCATACTTATTTTTACATGTGAGTACTTTGCTTGTGGGAAGTGGATAGAGAAGTTAAATTCCTTCTTTGAACATAAGACAGGAATTCTGTTTTTACAAATGGTTGTAGAGTAGATTTTGTATTTATGCAGTCGTTTCAGATTGCTAAGGGAAATATATTTTGCTAAGAGGAAATTATTCAGGGAAAAATATGTTATGAAAGTTAGATCTTATTAGTCAAGAAACAAAGAACATTAGAGATAACAGAGCACAACAAATGACTTTCAAGTATCTGGTATCCAGTAACCTTTCTTGTGATCAGTTCATGAAATAGTCCATAAATTCCCTATATGTAAAAATACATTACACAAATAAATCATTGAATAGTTTTTTCCCCCGGGGTGTTGGGGTTTGTTTGTTTGTTTTAACTGTTGATGTTAGAGAAAATCTGAGAAGAGAACCAACCAAATATAAGAGCAGCTGGAATGGAGCTGCGGGCCTCTCAGAGGTGTGTGTGCCCAAGTGCTCTCAGCTGTGGAGGCTGAGGATTCAGAGCCTCCTGCTGGATGCCCTCCATGTCTAAGCACAGTTAACAGTGGATTCATACCATGTGTCCACACATGTGTGTATGGCTGTGAGGAGGTGAGGGGCTGGAACAGCAATGGCAGAGGCTTGTACATCCAGGTGCCAGTGACTTGGGAGACTGGGAACCAGGGGCAGGTGCTGGGCAGACAGCATGCCTGAGCCCAGCTGCCGGAGGGATCCACCTTGCACATTTGTATTGCCGTATTTGCCAGTAATAGACAAAAAACTTGCAAACCAAAACAAAACTCGTAAGCCTTTGAAAGGCTGAATTTCAAAATTCTCCATATGGGTTTCCATCTTTCCTGGCCTACTTGGCTGAGCATTGTGATACCAAGGGGGGAGTCTATGCCCTAGGAGCTGGCAAGGAACTGATCTACTTATCAGTAAGTTTATGGAGGATGGAACAACTTACTGAGGGTGACAACACTGGGGAGTAGAGGATAAAGAGGATCATGAGCAGGAAGGTTAGCATCCCTTCTTGTTCTACACATCGTGCAACACAGACACAGATGGTTGGTGCAGACCTCTGCTGCTAACATATGCGTGCACATTTGGGGGTGTTTTCTTGTCTGCTTCCAGCATTCCTGAAGTAGAGGAGGGCACTGTCCTTGAAACTGATAGTGTGACTAGCAATGCCTGCTCTAGGCAGTGCTTAGCGAGGACTGGAAACTATGATTCAATAGGTACCCAGTAAGCCCACATCTGTGCAGTGCACAGTAAGACAATGGGGAACAGTGTTTGACTGGGGTTTATATGCAAGAAAATGTTAGATAATCAGTTCATGTTTCTAATTAGCCTAGTGTTAATGCAGACACCAAGTGGTAGATGACAACATTATTACTCGAAAAATAAGGCATGGTTTATTATCTGCAGTGTTACTTGTAATTTATCCTTTTTTGATCTGGTTCAGAAACATGAATATTCAAGAAAACCTCTGAGGCTTAGCCACAGAAGCAGATGGGGTTGCATCTGTAAAGGAGTCACCTGTTTTGTCTACTTTGAATTGCAATTAAAAGCTGTTGCAATGACAATTCATCTGGTATGAAGAATTAGGAAACAAAGTACTCTTTGTTTTTGTGGACTTTTAGTAGTAATCCTTTTAAAAGTAGTAATTATAGCACATTATTCATTGAAGTCTGAAATGTCTACCTTCCAAAAACATTGCATGACAGTTTCAGTTTAGGAAAACTGCTTAAAGCAATTGACAAAAGACCTTTCCTACAAGTGCCATGTGATTGTTTTATTTTTAAATTTTATAAATTCAAACTTTGTATTGGGTTTAAGTGGCAAGGAGAGGGGGGACTACAGGGCGGGCTTCTGTGAGAAGCTTCCAGAAGCTTCCCCCTTGTCCAACAGAGCCAATGCCTGTGAACCCATGAAGAGAAGAGCCCATGTCGGTGCAAGTTTGCTGACAGGACTTGTGACTCCTGACAGATGACCAAAACTGGAGCAGCCTGTTCCTGAAGGACTGCAATCCCTGGATGGGACCCACAGTGAAGCAATTCATGAAGAACTGCTGCCAATGGGAGGGACCCACACAGAAGTTCGTGGAGGACTTTCCTGTGGGAGGGACTCCACGCTGGAGCAGGGGAAGAGTGTGAGAAGTCCCCACTCGAGGAGGAAGGAGCAGAGACTGATGAACTGACCACAGCTCCCATTCCCCATATCTCTGTGCTGCTGGAGGGGAAGAGGGAGGGAAAATTGGGAGTGAATTTGAGCCCAGGAAGAAGGCAGGAGTAAGGGGAAGATGTTTTTAAGTTTGGGGGTTTATTCTTATAATCCCACTCTGATTTGATTGCTGATAAATTAACTAATTTGCCAAGTCAAGTCTGTTTTGCCTGTGATGGTAACAGGTGACTGATCTCTCCCTGCCCTTATCTCGACCCACTGACCTGCCATTACCGATCTCTTCTCTGTGGTGATCAGTAACAGGACCTGAGGGAATGGCATGAGGCTGTGTCAGGGGAGGTTTAGGGTGGATACCAGGAAAAGCTTCTTCACTCAGAGGGTGGTCAGGCACTGGAACAGGCTTCCCAGGGAAGTGGTCACAGCACCAAGCCTGACAGAGTTGCAGAAGTGTTTGGATGATACTCTCAGGCACATGGTGTGACTCTTGGGGATGGTCCTGAGCTGGACTTGAAGATCCTGATGTGTCCCTTCCAACTCTCTCTCCTGCCCAGCTGAAGAGGGGAGTGATAGAGTTACTTTGGTGGCCACCTGGCATCAAGACAAAAGTAGATACTTTTAACCAAGATTTTAAAGGGCAACAAATCAACAAAGTGCTGAGTTGCAAAGACTAACTTAGAAAAGGAAGAGAAATAAGAGGAAGGAACTCTTCCACCAGCAAAAGCCACTTGGTATCTAGTGAGGACACCAGACCTCAGTGAGCAAAGGAAGTAACAAGTTGAGAACTGAGAGAATCACTATGGCAATTTTGAATGGAACCTGACTTTTTTAGATCTAGTTTTATTAGAAAATTGATGGATTATTTAAAAAAATATATAAAAATTATGTTGAGGAATAATGCTACAGGAATACTTCAAGATCACTTAGTGAGAATTAAACTATTATGGCAAAAAACCCACAAAACCACCCCTTTACTAATTTATCTGCTCCTAGAGATTGTATTTCAAGGAGGGGTTTGAGTGTCTTCAGATGGGAATCTAGGTGAAAGCAGGTTCAATGTTTAGCACCAGATTTCTCTTCTACTATTTAAATGACAAGTATGAAATATTTTATCACTAAGCTGTGAAATCTATAACCTTATCTCAATGTAGTATTAATAAAAATTATATTGTTCATCAACAACCTAGTTCTTTTTTTGCTCATGAAAATAGCTCTTTTTTTCTTGGTCATTTAGCTTTCTATTCATAAGACTACACCGTTATATGCTGTCTGTATAGCTATTCATATTTTCTAAACTGATTTTCCTAGTATTCCTTTATTCTATCAGTAATGATCACTGTTTTAGGCTATATATTACGCTTAATCTATCGCTCTTTAGTTCTGAGTCCTAGTAAAATCTGCAAGGATTACTTGAAGCATAATAAGGACTACTTTCATCTTTGGTTACTGATGTTAGTTTATACTGGTCACTCTCCTTTAACACTTTCACAATCCTATTTGGGACTTTCAAGTCAGTTCTCCTGTTCCAATACCACCATCATTTTCCAAAGAGACAGGCAGGGAATGAAAGTGGAAACATATGTGCCCTCACAAAACATTAAAATCCTCCAAATCTGTGCTTAGGCAGCACTGGGCTGCTTTGTCGCAGGGTTTCCTTGCACATTAGCAGAACCCTGGCTTTGCACAGCATCTGGTTGGTCTCCTGCAGCAAACACAACACATGGAGCAAGGGGCATAGCTGGAAGCCTCTTGGACTGTTCACATATACACTGACATAGATAAAAAAGACTGAATCCCTAACCAGTGCGGCAGTCAGTAGGACACAATAATAGCAGGTACCTGGGGTAGATTTTGCTAGCTAACGTTGGGCTGGCCTTTAATCTTGACAGTGCTGCTCAGTGTTTGAACCCTGGTTCACAGATTACACAGCCCTTTCTTTTCTGGTAGAAGTTTATAACTAAGTTTGCAGTGGTTTTCCCTTTCAATAGCTCAAGAGAAATGGAGCGCACTCTCCCAGACCAGCTGGAACGTGTGGCTTTCCTAGTGCTCTCTCTTCAGATCCAGACACTTGCTTTCTCTCAGAAACTAGACAGGTATTTGCAAAGCAAGAGGCTGCAAATTAATTAGGGAGCAGGGACAAACAACACCACTGAGAGGCTCTTACCAGCACATTGGTAATGCATCATCTTCAGAGAAGCATTACACCAAGTGTTGTGTCAATTGTTACATAGGTTTTCCTTTATGTCTGTAAACAAATAACCTGCTGCTTTCACTATCCACTTGCTCACAACAAAGCATCATGTATTGACTTTGAGTTTTTACCCAAACATGGTAAACCAAGCAAGGGATGTAAAAAACATGTTGTTTCAAGAAGTTTAAGAGCAAGCTTCAGTTGTGCAACTCTCTCAGCCTCAAACCTTGTTTTAGGCTTTACCCTTTAGTTGTCTTGCAACACTAACTTTCACAATTGCTTGCTTACGTGTATTTCATGTATTTTTGCACGGCACAGAGATGATGATAAATGCTGCATCACTGCAAAATGTGGTGCAATTTTACCCAGCAGTCACCTGTCTTCATAAGACTGATGTATGTCTGAAAGGCTTCCCCAGCAACTGCAACCATTATTGGTAAAACTTAATAGCATAGAACAGGCTTGGACAGTCTCATACCAAAAATTATTAATATATTTCAATCAAAAACTAGTGCTTATTAGAGCTTTTTCACAAACAGGCTGTAAAAACTCTGTGGTAGGCATTAAGGATTTTATGACTGGTGGTAGAATACAAGTTTATATGACAAGTCATTCACACAGTATCTTTACTCCACAAAAAGATATGGTGCTGAACCACAATTAAATAGTTAAAACAGCAGGCACTACAGCTGTTTTAAGAGTGACCTAGAAGCAGAAGAACCCAAACACGTATTCTCTGCTTTTGTTAATCTTTACTCTAATTGCAAGTGTAGAACATCTCAGCTACATCCTCTGCTCTAGGTAATAAAGAATGTATGACTAGACAAATTTATTTTGTAACTTTTAATAATTGTTTCAAGTACGTCTAGTACAGTTCAAATATGCATCTAGGGGATTCTAATCCAACCTTATTATTACAGTCCCCAAGATCCCAACTGGGATAATGAAACTCCTGGTACAATAGCCTTGATCAACCTCCACAACTTAGAGCAAGGATTACTAACAAGAAAAGAAACATCTTCAAGCAAAACACCACAAATCATATTTTATTAGGGGTAGGCAATCTGACTAGAAGTATCTCTTAAAAGAAAAAAAAAAAATCACTACAGATATTATACCCAATAGCAAGCATGCAAGTTTTCTCCCTCTGGAATGGGCTGAACAGAGTTTATTTTCACACTACATATTCTTAAATTTTTTTTTTTTTTGGTATTAGATATTTTGCAAAAGAAAAATTCTGTCAAAGCTGCTAAAAGGGGATCACAAGTGAAGTATGACAAATAAGTGGGATATTGTTTAAACAAAAGGCAGTTCTAGCATTTGACCATTGATCATTTGCTTTTACCAATGTACCTGGGTCTTGAAATGCAAGAATCAGAGTCATTTAGGTTGGAAAAGAACCCTAAGATCACTCAGTCCAGCTTCTAACCCAGCACTGCCAAGTCCACTACTAAATTATATCCCTAAATTGTCAAAACTACATATCTTTTCAATATCTCCAGGGATGATGACTCCATCACTTCCCTGAATAGCCTGTTCCAATATTTCCCTTTGAGTGGAGAAATTTTTCCCAATATCCAATCTAAACCTCCCCAGCACAACATGAGGCCATTTCCTCTCATTTTGTTACTACATGGTAGAAGACCCGAACATCCCCACCTGGCTACGGCCTCCTTTCAGGTAGTTGTAGAGAGCATTAAGATTCCCCTAAACATCCTTTTCTCCAGGGTAACAATGCCAGCTTCCTCAGCTGCTCCTCGTAAGACTTGTGCTCTAATAAACTGCCTCAAATAAAATCTGCACTTTACTTAGGGAAGGTTCTAGAAGTATAGTGAGAATAATAAATATAATCACATAAAAACCAAAACAGTCTGGTTTGATTGTGTTGTTGTTGTTAATCCAATTGGCTAGGCTAGAATTTCTAAACACACTGACATTCACATCCCTCAGATCTTAGCTTTTGCTCTTCTGTAAGAAGATAGGGAACAAGGATAAGCTGTCTGACCATCATATTTCAGAACCCCATCCCACTATAGGCAAATCATAAATTAACATTATGTGAGCAAAGGAGATGAACTTCTAGCCCAGAGAAGTATTTAGCAGCATAGTAGCAGAACAAAACTGAAGCACCAGCACAAATTTTCTGTGAACAATGATAAAAGACTACTGACTATATAGAGCTAGAGAGGTTGAATAGGAGGAGACAAAGTGAACACAGAGACCTTTCTCTTGTTGTTTACTACTAAAAGCAGCTTTGCCTTTTCATAAAAGGAAAAAAAAAAGTATTGGAGACTGAAGTGCTGCAGCCAGATTGTTTGGGGTTGGTGGGTTGTCCATTAGTGGTTTTTTAACAAATATCCCTGAAGGTACAAGATACTTCCATAGTTTATGGTGAAGTAGTAATTAAACACTTTGAGGAGATAGTGCTCTTTGAATCCTGTTGTGTTTTTTTTTTTCCAACTAAAACAGATTTTAGTAGCCAGATGATTTAGACAGCAAAATTTTAAAAACTGCTGCAGCAGTGTGACAGTGTTTAGAAATATCCTGATATATAAGACTAGGTTTCTAAAATTCTCTTTAGGATCACTTAAAGCATATTCTAATGAACTTTTATTGTCCACTAAGTCCATTTTAGCATTGAGAAATAAATCATCCTCCTCACTATCCTTTCTCTGTCCAGGGAACATCATGACAGAGTGTTCACCAAAACAGCAATGATCAAAGTGCTAAATTCTAGTGTGATAACAAAAACAACAGGGAAAGCCTCAAACTACCTGTAAAACACTGAAGAAACATGTAAACACTAAAGGAATTATTAAACAATTTGAGAATCAAGTAATGACACTGGCACCAAGGAATGGGTATTCCTGTGTTTTTCCAAAGATGGACTTTTTGCATGCTGGCTGAGATCACGACAATCATCTTCCCAGTCAATATTACAAGGAGCAACTGGCAGTCCAAGGGCTCAGCTCTAGCTAAGTCAGAAAACTAATCTCTAAAGTTTTAAAGGTAAATTTCATCAGACACATTACTTTGATTACTAGAGCAGTGTAATTCAACAGCAAAGAAAGAATTTTGAGCTTTAGGCAAATCTTACTGCAATACCATATCGGAAAACTCAGCATCTGGCAAAATTCTGTTACCAACTTGTACAGAAGAACACAAGCCAACATAAAGAGTAGAGAGAGCAGAAGACTCATGGCAAAAGTTTGATTTCCATTTATTTCCACATTACAGTAGCAGCAGAATTTTTTGATTTTGTGGAAGTTTTTTTCCTTGTTGTTCATTTGTTCGGGTTTTTTTTGGTTGTTTTGTTTTTTTTTTTTTTTATAGTTGCTATAATTTGGTTGTTGTGTTTTGTTTTCTTTTTTGTTGGATTTTTTTTTTTTTAATTATGTTCTGTTGGGTTTTTTCTTAGAAATTCTAAAAAATTCTTTATTATCACAATCATGCAAAGCACACAGATGTTCCTGAAACATGAGAGTCTGTATGCTTGGAATCCCATCATGTTCTTGAAAGTGTTCTAGAGTCCTTCATGAGTAAAATGAGCACTGACATTAACATGACAAGCAACACAAAATATTCCAGAATATAAAATCATCTAGAATGTTATCAACAGAAGACAGAAAACACTTGATTTTTAAAAACAACATAGTAAGAAAATTTTGTAAAAATCCCAAGTTTTTTGTTATAAACTAAGTTAGAAAACATTACACATTTTTTAATAGTGCAAGACTGGCCTAAGTATCCTAAGTAAAGAATGCCTTCGAAAAATAGTTTGGAGTGAGAAGACACATACTGCATATTGAGATAGCTATTACTTTTAAGAGGTAGATGACAATATTAATCTATCATTTGGGGAAGATAGCCCTACAACTTTTAGGTAAATAGCATTAAATATTATCTATACAATATCTGTATGCAAGAGTGCAAAGAGGAGGAACACTGCCTCTCATTTAACAGCAACTACATTCAATTCCTTCGCCTGCATCATCAGCTCTCCTGAAAATGCAGGTGGGGGGAAGAAGGATTAGAAAGGCAAGGAAGAAAAAATAAAATCAACCCTATTTGTGTATGCAGGCAAATAATAGGCAGAATACACCATCCAGACTGCAGTGAGAGCGACTGAGCTCACGGCACAATCCTCAGGACAGCGTGACAAGATTGAGTGGAAACAGCAGAAGCCTGCAGAGGCAGTCAGACTCATTGCCTAAGGTGTTTCTGAAGGTGCTTCACTGCTGGAAAAGCATTTCTGTTCCTATTCACCATGTCCATCAGATTCTTGGTTACCATTAAGAGGAAAAAGCAGTAAGTAATAGCAGCACTGATGGACAGGCTTTGTCACAGTGAAGATCAGAGCATGTTTTTAACTTGCCACCACCTATAAAATGTTAGCTGTTACTAAAAGCATCAATCTCAGACAGTGTTAAAAGCACAGCTCAGTACAAAAATGGGATCACAATTTTTCTGTCCTTTGGGTAGTCTTCAAATTTCTCAAGGTACCATCTGTAAAAGAAAGACAGAAATCTGGTGAGTATTTAGTCTTCCAAATGCTGTGGACGAAATTAAGTGATTGTACAATGTGTTCAATTTAATCCATATATTTCCTGTCTACAAACAAAAAAAATGCCTTTTGACCTACTCTGTATATAAAAATGGCATTTACTGCACTCATCCTAACTACATCTGATCATCAACTACAACAAAACTAAGTTGTTCTGCCAGCAGTGGGAAATCAAACCAACAGATGTGGTGAGAGCAGTCAGGGAAGGAATAGCCTATTCTTTCAAAATATATGTTGTTATGCACCCTGAGTATCTGCATTTCAGAAGCAGAGGGGGAAGAAATTAAACTAAAACCATATAATTGCCTAATGACGTCACACAGAATCAAGGATTACTTCACATACTAGAATGAGAGTCCCATTCTGCATAGAAACATCTTCAGTCCCAAAGGATTTGGATAATCAAACTGAACATGACAAACATTTCACTAGGCTTATTGCTAATACCTCTCAAAGACATCAGTACTTTCAAATCCAGACAATTAACAAAGAAGAAATATATAGCACTATTAAATATTATTTGTCTTTTTGCCTTATATAACAAACACGTTTACTCCCATTTTCAAATACTTATTCTCTGCTTCTCTGAAATAAAGGAATAACTTCACCCGGGGTTCTCAAAGGTGCAGATATTCATATCATCAATAGTCAACTGCAAGATCAAAGCTGGAATAAGCAGAGGACAAAACATGCAATGCACAATAACCTGCAGCTGTGGAATACCATCATTACACTATTTTTCCATTTCAATAATTTATTGCAAGTTTTTTAAACTAAACAGACTACACCAAAATGTTTCTTCAGTTACATGGATTTATTTTTTATTTGTTTGGGGTTTTCTTCTTGTATTCCTCTTCCATTTTTATGCTTTTTTTTCCCATTAGTGCAAATTACTTCCTTTACAACATTTAGCTTTTCCTAATGGTCTGAAAGGGTGCCATCAAGGATTGATGGAAACCAACCATGGAATTTGAACCTGAAGAACATAATATACAAAGAGCGGCTGAGGAACCTGGCATTGCTTAGCCTGGCAAGGAGGAGACTAAGGGACCCTGTTATGGTTACCTACAGGTGCTGCCTAAAGGTCATGGAAGGTGAATTACTTAAGACAACAGAGCAAAGTTATGACTGAAATGCCAACTCTTGCAGCTGGAATGCAGTGGCCCCAAGCAGAAGTGCAGGGTGGAGACTGCCTGGCTAGATAGCAGTTCTGCACAAAGGGACATGGACATCCTGGTGGACAAGTTAAGGATGAGTTAATGGATCCCTGCAATGATGAAGGTCGAGTGCATATTGGCCTGCCTTAACAAGTAAGTACAGAGCCACCAAGTTAAAAGGAAGGGTTTATTTTCTTTACCATTTAGCAGCTGAAAGCATGCATCTGCATTACTGCCTCCAGTTTTTGGCTTCCTGTGCAATAGAGATATCCACAAACTGGAGAAGAATTCAGCAGATGGTAACACAACTACATAGCTGGAACATATAAGATGAAACATAGAGAGAACTAGATTTGCTCAGCCTAGAAAAGAAGCAAAGAGGCACACCTAATTGCAATCTTCCGTCACCTATTGTGACACTAAAGAGAAGGCAGAGCCATATCTTTCCTGGAGGCACACAGCAAGTGCACCAGGAGATAAAGGTTGCAACATGGAATATTCCAACTGGTCATAATGACAAACCCTCTTCCCCGTGAGAATGAGGAAAATCCTGTTTCAGCACTTTGCCAGAGATGTGCTGAAGCTTCCACCCTTGTAGACACTCAGAACTCAACTGGATGAGGCCCTGGGCAAAAGGGCGGTTGTAGGTCACGCCAGCTGACTGGGCAACCTTCAGACACTCTTCCTCGCCCAAGACACTCTGCAATTCTGCTCATTAATAGCAGGTGATAAAATAAGAAAAGATGGTCAAGAGGTGACGGGTCAGGAAGGTTCAGGTTGGACAGCAGAAAAAACTTGTTCACTTGGAGAGTAATACAGACCCGGAACACCCTACAAACAAGGTAAAGGAAAACCTCAGTTTCTGGAAGCTTTCAGGACTCCACTAGACATATCCCTGGCTGCCCCCACAGATAGTCAGCAATGGCATTTTTTTTCAACCTATTTCTCTCCATATATTCAGGCTTATTTCCTATTAAGCCACCAAGTTTCAGCATGAGAACCAAAGTAGGAAGCTGAAAATAACCAAAATAAGATCAACATGTTCAAAGTCTTTTAAATACATGCCATTCCTTAAAGAGAATCAAAAAACTACTCTCCACAAACTATAGTCCTTTAACAGGAAAGCCACATTAGGAATACAGTACATTAGCAGCCAAACTGTTTAATTAAAGCAGAGACTTTATTATTATCTACCAGAATTGTTTTCATACTGTCAATTCACTTGATTATAAACAATATGATAGAGACTTAGCTATAAAGTGTGTCTATTAAAGAGTACTTTAGAGTGATTTTCAGAATTTTAATATTGTAGAAACCAGTTAAAGCAGCAAGGGAAAATGGAGTATATGATCATTTAAGACAATACTACCAAACTTGTCTATAATCTTTTACAGATCCAGGATGAACTACCTTTATTTAAACATTATTTTGACCACCTCATTGTACATTGTGTGTGTTTATGCTCAGTACTATTCTGATGAAATTCCACAGAAATTCTTCTCAGAGTATTCTCTATCATATTCTCCCTTACAGCAGCAGCCTCCTTCATAAGACTTGCTCTGCAACATTGCTATGGGATGAGGCATGATCTGTGAAACGTAAACGCAGTGTGGCAGGGAAAATAGAAATAAGACACAAACCACTTACTGATGGTGTTGCCTTGCCCTTGAACCCAAGATGAAAAGAGTACACAATGCAAATGCAAGGCTTTCCATGGTGCAGCAGGCAAGTGCAAACCCAAACCATTCCAGGATCTCTCCAAAAAAGTTGGCTCCACTGACATACTCAAACATTCCTCCTGAAAGCAGGACAGAGTTATTTCAAAAGCACCTTAATCAAGATGTCCAGTGCTATCTTTTACTGTACATCAAATAAGAGCTACATCACCAATATCTCTATATAATTTTAAAGGCGGTGGAAGCAGTGTTTTCAAGTTCAAGCTGTACTATAAAGGATCACTTCAGGCCTCTAAGACAGACCTTCTCCAGCTCCATTTTTCCTCTTTAAATAATGAAAGAAAAGCAGATTTACTAGTATCAAAAGCAAGTACATGTCTTTTTAAATAGTTACTTAACAATAATATCAAATTGTCTCTTTGATCATAAACTAAACCTCTTTTATAATATGTAAAAACAGAGGACATGCTCCCCTTGAGTCTCAGAAAATACTCATAGAGTTAGTTAGCCTACAATGTTTCATTTCTTTAAGTACTTCAGAAATTAAGTTAATTATGAACAATACTATTATTACTATGAAGTAAAGTCCCAAATTTATTCTCTAGCTTAAAACGTGTTGCTCTTTTGTTCCCATTCCTCATGAGGCTGACTGCTTCAGCCCCAATACTCAGTGAGAAAAGTAATTGGGAGTCTGCATTAAATCTGTTGTACAGGCAATTATGCATGAACAATCGGTACTCACCTGCCAGGAAATTTTATAAACTAAGAACTTTCACCCTAATTCCAAAGTCAGTGTACAAACTGATAACATCTCAGTATGTGTTTTACCAGAGGGACTATTCAAACAAGTGTTTGGCAACTGTAATAAAGGACATACTTTGACCTTGGTTTAATTGCTTTACTCTTTTGACAAAAGGGAGATGAAATTCTAGCACTTAAACTGGATAAGCAGCACCAAAAAGACCAGCTCCTCCTGATCTTGCAGCAAATGACATCTTATTTCCTTTAGAACTTTTTTGTGCACTGAACACAGTACAGTATGTTCATATTCATATTTTACATGAGCACTCGGATTTACATCTATTAAAACTATAAGTTACCTTCTGGGTGAAAAACAGTCTACTGCCTTATATACCTTAATCTTCCAGTTATATTAAAAAAAAAACCCCTTAACAACCAAGAAAAAGCAACAACTAAGAAAAAAACCAAACAAAGTTCAGAGGTAGTATTATTTTTCTTCTCTCAGTGCTTGTAATGTACCTGAAAGAGTCTAATGTTTCCAAAAACATCAATAAACTTTAACACTTCAATAGGCTCCATAGGGAAACCTTTCATATTCTCCATTTTCCCAGGAAGGCCAGAATTCATACTGCCCTACTTTGTTTGGATTTCTGTCCTCTTTTTACTGTGTGTCCCTTTCGATAGTAGTTGCTGCTCTCTGATTACCTGAGGTGCTTCCCTCTTCATACATGGGACATCAGATGGGCCAGCCATTGACTACTTTCTGCACTCCCCTCCTGCCCCCACACTGGGTTGATAATTTAGGACTTTTTTCTCCATCCTCCTGCTGATTCTCAGAAAAGTTGTGGAATGGTTTTTTACCCCTTTTGAAAAATACAGCCAAAGCTGGTTTAAGAAATCCAGAGTTGCACAAGCCAAGTGGTATCATGAAACAGATTCCTTACAATACTTGGCTTAAGAGGAAAAAATAAAATGAGCCTTTTCTCCAGTCCCAGCTTTCTTTACCACTTCTCATATGAGATATACTACTTTTGCTATATTAATCTCTGTACCATTTTTTTACTTACCTCTTGGTATCTTGTAACCAGTTTCCCCTGGTTTTCTCAGATTTCTGAGAATATGATCAGAATGAATATTGATTGCCATGCCAAGCAACCACCCTATAAAACCTGAAAAGAAATATTGAAAGTACATCTTCAGTACATCGAGTGAAAGCACTCCTTCAGAAAAACTATGGTCATGGATCACGTTAGGCATATCAGCTTAAAGCAGCAGTAATGTAAGCAGTATAAACAATTCTGGAGACAGACTGAGCTTTTCAGTCAGCAGACCTCACAGTAATCAAGAGCTCCCTATACATGAAATAGTACCACAAATATGAAGCTCCTTCTCATGTTGGTAGGCATATAAAAATGTATGCACAGGCACATATGCAGATATAATGTAATTCCCTAACTTCCACACAAATACACTAAAATTTTAAACCCTGAAACAAACAGCCATTCTCATTCTTCCTAGATGGACACATTTTAGCCCCACTCTCCTTTTCTATTTTTACTGATAACATACCAGAATTTCCACAACAGAATTTTGAGCAACAAAAGGAATAAAACCATGAAGGAGTTAATGTACGATTTACTTGTGTCATTCAGCAAAATGGTTTAGCCATTTACACCAGGCTTTCATAGAAACTGAGACTGTTGTCACATTCTGCATCCTTATGTCTTGTTGCCATAACTATGGGATAAATCAAAAGGAATTTAGGGCTGAAATTCATTGTTTTCATCCTTTGGCAACATGTTATCTATGCTATCTTCCTTTGAAGGCAGCCTTCCTGCTACTAGGAGCAGACAAGATTCAGGATTTGAAGATAGATCCATTGTGTTGTTTTGAAGCCACCTCCAAAGTTATCAGTGTCACTTAAATTACCAAGAATATGCCAGCGATGTTCTTCTAGGACAAAATCACTTCAGATGCCAGATAAAAAAACCTTTGCCTTTTTACATCCATAAGTTGAGTCTTTCAGGTGGCTCTTTTTCAATATAGAGAAATCCAGGAGTGTGATCATCTCAACAAAAGCACTAACTGTATGTCCAAATGTATAAGGCCACACTGCAAGACTGGTAGGTGGTCAGAGCACACTCTACCAATACTTAAGCTACCTTTCCCAGCATGTTTGTTAACCTTTTCTTTATACAGCACAGCAAGTTTCCATTAGCAATTCAGGGTGCTATATGTAAATTGCCTTTTGAAGTAAAACTTTGCTTATCAACTATATAGTCGATGTAAATACATAATCATGACATAGATTAGATATACTACACTTTATTATTTGATATACTATAGTTTATACCATACATCTATAATACTATGATTTGTTATACATTAGATATACTATAATTTTAGTGCATGTTTCCTATGCATTCTGTGTGGGCATCTATTTATAAATGCATATATGAACTCTTCAGATAATGCAGAAAGACTGGAGCTTGCTTTAAGAATGCCAAATTACTACAGAAGATGAGTATGATCCTGCACATTTTTACCCCTCTGACCTGAAAGCTGCAAAAAGGCAGAAGGAAACAATCACATCTCTTTGTGGACAACAAACTGACAAATGTAGGTGATTTTTATAACACATCTCTTCAATTTCAAGGTCCCCTTTCCTCTAAGGCACTGCATAACCACGTTCCCTGCACCCACACTCAGTTGGCAATCACAGAACATGCCAAGTTGGAAGGGACACACAAGGATCATCAAGCCCAAATCTCAGCCCTGCACACAGGACCATCCCCAAGAGTCACACCACGTGCCTGAGGGTATTGTCCAAACTTCTTGAGCTGTCAGGTTTGGAGCTCTTCCTCTGTCCTCATCTTCAGACTCACACCATGGCAGAGTACTACGACTCTACAAAGCCAAGAGCTGGTTCTGCCCCACAATCCAAATACCATAATTTGGCTACCAGCACAAGGAAACATGGACATGTAAACAGGAAGGGAGCCACTGCATAATGCATCAGATTTTCAGATCCACAGGATGCACCACACAACACAGATGATCTCACAAGACTATTAAGAGGCTTTTTCCTTTATCAGGATAAACCTGGAGATGAAGGCTTGTGCATATACTAGGTGAACATTTGCATAAGGATGACAGTAACTAGGTCTACACTAGTGAACAACCTAGTGCAACAAAAGAGCTCGTGTGTGTTGTTGCACAAATGCCCTCTCTATCCTTGCCCATGTAGAATTTCATACAAGACAACCTACTGCTGTTCTGCAGCTATTCCAGAGCGACAGGAAGGTAGTTGCTGTCTGGCTCACCTTCCCTTTCCAGGTTTCAAGAATATGCAGTGCAAGATGCTGTACAGACACATCAGGAGGCCAGTTTCTGCAGCTGGACTGAAAATGTCAAACATTTCAGGCGAACCGGTGTCTCATCTCAGACTCTGGTTAGTTTCCAAGAACACAAACGATCATCTGGAATATCCAGATGTGTGTAGATATTAGGAGAGATACAGGCTAATCTACATCCCTGGGCTATGAGATAATATCTAGACATCCCTCATCTACAAAATCATATCCAGATATGGACAATACACAGGTGCTCTTCATGTCTGTTCTGTGAGAAGAGCAGAGGTGGCACATGTGCTTGGCTCCCTGACTGCCAGAGAAAAGCTTCATGCAACAGATGAGGTTCAGTCACCTGCATCTTCTGAGTTACAAGTGCTGCTCTGCTTTGCAGAACTGCTACTGAGGGAAGTTTCTGAATGGCCATCAATATTCAGAGGAGGTAGTTGAATGGGGATTTAAAGGAGTAAGAAAAGACACATGGCATATTGTGAAGAGTTTAAAGAAGCTAAAGCAAGCAAAAGAAAGAAGGAGTTTCCAAACAGAAGTGCAGATAGATTTTAGAAAAGAACACCAGGGTGAACCACAAAGGTGTATGTGTCCCTTTTTGTAGCATTCACAGCTTCAGTGTATCATGGGCTGTCTTGGTGAGTTCACAAGCTGTTTGTTGGCACACAAGTGTAAGGTACATGCTGAAATACTATGAAGTTGTTTCCACATAGGTTTGCAAGCTCATGGGGCTGCATTTGAAGCAAAACATTCCCAATTCCTCTGAAAACAGTTGTGTTCACTGCTCTGAACTAAACCAACACACAGTCCAGAGAAACCATGAGGGAATCACAGCAAAATTATATTCCTGATCCAAACCAATTGCCGGTGTAGATATAAGCTATTGCATTCCCAGAGTTAACCACTAAATGCCTGAAAACACTGAAACTGTAATAAGGCTCCAGACAGAACACAGCAGTTGCTTGAAACCTCTTATCATGACAGTTAATCAGCCTTACTTCTCCAAATTTCAGTCTTCACTGCAAATTTATCTCATTTCAGCTTCTGACTGTTGAACCATGGTTGGCTGCTACTTTTAGACACTCTCTCATTTATCTTCCATATGTAACTCCATGCAGCTTAAGAAATATCTTGCTAGCCCTCAGCAGATATGCTTTCTTGCTGTTATTATTTGCTAATATTCTAGCAACTTTTTCTAGTAACTTTAAATGCAGGCTTAAGGACGTTTCTGAAGAACTAGAACATAATAGTCCACTTGTTCAGGGAGTACAGCCACTTGGGCATTTGTGCTGACATGAGTTGACCAAAACCACAAGCATAAACTGCAGATATTTCAAGGTACCCAGCTGGGATGAATATCAAATAGCCATTATAAATTGCTAAGATCCAATTATATTGACGTGTAGTACAAAACAACCAAACAAAATCCCAAAAGATACTCTAGTTACAGGAATAAAACAAAAAACAAGTCTTCAGTTGGGCTGTTTCACAGCCATGTCAAATTTTATATAAAGATTTGTTGTACTAACAGTGTCAAAGAAGTCAGCAGTAGTCATACTGTGAAAATGGTTGCTATGTGCACCAGGAATCTTGGCTTTCTTAGTTTTTAGGATAACTTAGTTTTCAGGATTGCTTTTTAAAAAAATATTTTGAACTATAATAATCACAAAAGCAACACTTTATTTAAGTTTAAAAGCACTAGAAATATATATAAGCACATATTCCAGATTGGTATTACTTGGGAAAAAAAAAAAAAGCAATCAATCAAAATAAAACCACAATAACCCTCCCCCAAATACAAATCAAACTAATTCATACACAGAAGTATTCATAATTGAAGGCAGAGGAACCTAACTATTATCATTTATACATTTGCATCTTTCAGAAATCATTGATAAACTCAAAAAAATCAACCAAGGAAACCTGAGTAACAGTCTTATTAACTTCATTTTTTTTAAAGGTCTTTCAGTAAAGAAGAATTGATTTATGGCTCCTTAATCATGATTTGTTCACGGCACTGTATTAAGATATCTTTTTATTAATGTGTTAAACTAGGCATCAGAGCCTTTAACAGTTTTGACGAACAGATCTTTTGACCATTTTTTTTGCTGGACCCTAGTTTAAGAAAACTGGAAATCTGAAACTACTAAGAGAATTTCAAGTATATCCAAGTGTCTAGCACCCACTGAAGTCATTCCCTTGTACCTCAATTTCTCCATTTTTAGTGCTCAAGCAGTACTGCCTCCTAATCTTGGCAAGAGAACCTCCTTTAAGTTTCTTCAATCTTAGAGTCATTACAGCATTTAGCACAGTGGTCCTCCACTTTTATCTACAATAACACTGCAATAAGGACAAAAACCTTCTTTTTCTTGTTATGAAAAGCTTGAGAAGTTCTGGAGAAACACTAACTTGCTCTGGCTTCAGAACAACAAGAAGGGTACTTGTTCAGATCAAGCACAGCCCAGTCCTCCACCTTTGGCTGAGACAAAATATTCTGATTTATCTTCACATGAAAGAGATCTTTCAGTAAAGATTTCATTAGAAAATGATACTATGATTTTCATGGTCAACAAAAGTAGATACCTAGGAAACAAAAAATAGGGTGACAGTATTTTGTCACTAAGCGTCTTAGCCTTTTCATCATATCCATGACTTCAACCATAAATAAATGTAACCTCCCTTCCAAATTGCGAGTGTATGATCAACCCCTCCACCCACTTGCTTGTGGGCCAGTTTCATCCTTTGATAAAGCTCACCCCCATTACAAGGGCAGATGTGCTGATGCGTGCGTGTGTATCACGTGTAAATGTCCTGACACCAAGGTCTTTGGTATTAGCAGTGGTATCTTGGAAGCTAGCAATTACCCTTGCTAGATCTTTACTCCATGAGTTTGTTTACTTCAGTTTGATCTACATGTCACGTAAAAACCTGCTTTGTTTGTTCTAAACATGCATGCTGCTGGTTCCATGTAAGGCTTCAAGTTTCTACACTGAAAAAAATACGTGACAATATTCACTTTGGTGCTAAAGAGTAAAGATGACAGTCAGCTCACCTAGCACTGATATTGTGGAAAGAAATGTCAGTTCACAGCTCTAAAGCAAAAATAAAGTTAAAAGGCTTCCAGATACAGCAATAAGAGAAATACCTATGAGAATACTTACAAAATGGCTTTGAAGATACAATAAAATTACAATAACAAGCTGTGAAGACAAAGGAAAATTACACCTTAAGTTCTCATAACATTATTTGACTTACCCGTAACGAAGCATGGACCTTTCAACCAGCCCGGAGGGTATGTTGCATAGTTGCTTAAGCTTCGGCCCTGCAAGTATCCATTGAAAACACAGAACAGAAGTGCTAACACAAAAGTGAAAAATGGTGTTGGTTTTCCTTCACGAATCAGAAGAGGAAATATGAGTGCCCTATAGCAAAAAAGGAACAAAAATTTACTGTGTTAACAAACAAAAGAGAGAGTTGTGAAGTAAAAAACCTGTAATTCATAGTCCACGTTATCCTACTTTCCAAATTCTAAGCACTAGAGGTTTTGGTCCGTGTTCTGAAGGACAGTTGCACTTGGTTTAACACCTAAACATTCATTTTGTTGCCTAACTGGAATTACAAGATCAGTCCTCTCTCCCTGTATGACAGAAATTTTGAACTTCATATCCAAGGCAATTACTTTGATGAGAGGAGTAAATGTAACTAATGTTAAGTACAGACTATTTTTACCCTCCCCTGTTCTTAAATCCTCAGTAGTATCATCAAGCTTTCTGAAATGAGCCAATTCCCATGATCTCTGCACCAAATACCCCAGCGCTTCTGAGGGGGGGAAGTCAATGCCCTTAAAATTAACCTAATTGAGCTCAGTTTCCTTCCTACCTTAAAAGTCACTCTAAAACCTTAATTGCTTCACCTCAACAACTTTGGTCTACCCTATGACACCTACGAAACACATGACAAACCCACAATTGCCATCCCACTTGGGAAAGGAATCTTGATTGCTTTTCCTGGGGGATTATGCAAATAAACCAACAAGCTCTAAACAAGATCAGGTGAATGTTCTTGTGATCTTTCTGGTGCAACTAGCCAACTCCCAACTGCCTATTGATTTAATTACAATCTGTAGGGATACAGGACCAGGATTACTGAAGCCTGAGCATTCTTCTTGTATTTTCCATCCACCCAAGGACTAGTGCGTCAACGTAGTCTTTTCAAAGAAAGCACAACCATAACAGCTTTCAAAAAAGAGTAACAAATTAATTAATAGGATTATTTAAAGCATACTATGTTACAACTAAAGGAACCGGATAACAGAAGTTTCTTCCAGTCTGCACTCACCTACAGTCTGGCAATTGCAACAAGCAACTGGAAAAAACAAACTGCAGCACAGCTCAGCTTGCTCTACAAACCTTTGTCTCATGTTCCTAGCTATTTCCAGATATCGACGATGAGTTAAGATCCCATGAGAAAGCTAATACCTTTATTCTTAAAAATGAAAAAAAGGAATAAGGACATGGTCCTCGGTTTTCAAAACTGACCACCAGGCCAGTCGTATTGCATTCTTCTCCACTGGGAGGATGCGGAATACTTTCAGTCAAAAGCACCAGCCTCTCTCATTCAGCACCGGAAAACAACAGTGTATCAGCCACACATGGAGCTTAACATGATCTGACAAATCCATTGCTCCTGTATTAGTATTGTTGCAAAACTGCATGAGGAGTATGACCAGTAGATACCGTCCGTAACTTGAAGTCAACGGCAAAACCCTACCTGAGCTCCAGCTAAGCTGCCTTCTCCAAGAACTTTTACTAAAGACCCAAGTTGACTATAGGACAACACAGAGCACTCAGCCTCAGATTTACTAGTATTTTAATGAATCACGAATATCCCGAGCTGGAGGAAACCCTCATCCAGCTCAACTCCTTCAACGAACACTATGCCGAAAGGCCGCGTTAAGGAACGTAACTGGAAACAGCCACTGTTTCACAACACTGAAGTTATATGAGTACACAGTGCTGAACTTCCCTTTTTTTCAACACTAGGTCCCTTCAGACAGCCTGATCAAGCCCTTGCTGACACGGGGGTCGCCACCCGAGGTACGGCCGCAGCGCAGGGATGGAGGGGCAGCCGAGGAAGCACCTAACCCGGCAGCCGGCACCGCTCCGACACGGCTCCGCGCCCGGCTCCCGCTACAGCGCACCACACCCGAGCGCAGCGAACCCCGAAAGACTTAGCGACTACGCTAATTAATCTGAGCACCTCAACCGTGTCTCGAAGCGGCAACCAGGCGCTTCTATGAAGACCGATTCCCTCCCCCGCCCCGGCGGCACCGCAAGGAGCCCCCGCCCCGCCCGCACCTGTGCGTGTAGTGCAGGACGAAGCAGCCCAGCAGGACACGGTTGGCCCGGGCGGCGATGGCCTCCCCACCGCAGGCGGCGAGCCCGATTGGGACGAGGAGGGAGGGCAGCTCCTGCAGCGCCCAGGCAGCGCGGGCAGGCAGCAGCCAGCCGAAGCGCCGCGTGGAGTACCGGCCGTAGGGCATGGGGATGAAACAGAGCAGCAGGGCGGAGACGGCGCCCAGCGCTATTAGCCCGTAGGAGAAGAGCTCCAGCAGTCGACGCTCCTCGGGGCCCTCCACCCTGTGCCAGAAGCCGCAAAGGCCATCTCGACCCGCGCCCGCCGCCATCGCCACCACCGCCGACACCGAACCCCATCGCCCCCCGCCTCCCCTACTCATCGCCCGCTCGGCGCCCCGCCCACCGGGCACCGCGGACCAATCGGCGCCAGGGGGCGTGGCCCGAGTGGCTCTCCCCTTGGTGGGCGGGGCGGGCCGCGCGCTCGGGTTCTCGGGAAGTTCCGCCGGGAAGGGGCTCCGGGAGGGGGCGGGTGTGTCCGCGCGTGCGCCCTGCAGGCGCGAGCACGCGGCGCGCGGCAGCGGCGCTGTCTGGCCGGCCCAGCGGGAGCGGAGCGGGAGCGGCCGGGGCCGGGGCCGTAGCCGGGGCCGGGGCCGTAGCCGGGGCCGGGGCAGCCCTTCCTTCCCCACGGCGAGGCTGGTGTGGCACCTCGGCCGCCGCCTGGCCGCCATGGGCCGGCGGGCGCGGGACCGCCGGCGGCAGCAGCAGCAGCAGCGGCAGGAGCGGCAGGAGCGGGGCGGCGGCGGCGGCGCCGGGGACCAGGCAGTGAGAGCCGGGCCGGGGCGGGCGGGTAGCGGGATGGGGCGGCCGGCGAGCTGACGGCGGCGGCATGTTCCTTCAGGGCTGGGCCGGCGGCTACCCCGAGATCGTGAAGGAGAACGAGCTGTTCGAGCGGTACTACCGGGAGCTGGGCATCGTGCCCGCCGGCGAGTGGGACGCGTTCATGGCGGCGCTGCGGGAGCCGCTGCCCGCCACGCTGCGCATCACGGGCTACCGCAGGTAGGGCTGGGGCTGCTGCCCTGGGGACCTGCCCCGGGCACCGTGGGGGCGGGATGCTGGCCGGGACAAGGGGTGTCTGAGCCACCTGCTCTACTGGGGCGCGTCCCTGCCCGCCGCAGGGGGGGCTGGAACTGGGTGATCCCTAAGGTGACTTCCAATGTAAACCATCCCGTGGTTCTGTGATTCTCCATCCGGTGTCTCTGTGCACGCTTGTCGCATGCAGCCATGCCAAAGAGATTCTCCACTGCTTGAAGGAAAAATACTTCAAGGAGCTGCAGGACCTGGAGGTGGATGGTCAAAAGGTCGAGATGCCACAAGCACTGAGCTGGTGAGTGGTCTGAAGGCAAGTTAAGGCACCCTGCCTATTCCCGACATCCAACCTGGTGTGTTGGTCTCCTTCTGCTTCTGCCCTTTTCCCCACTCTTTTCCCCCAGGTATCCAGAAGAGTTAGCCTGGCACACTAACCTGAGCAGAAAAATCTTACGCAAGTCCCCGCAACTGGAAAAGTTTCATCAGTTTCTGGTTAGCGAGACAGAGTGTGTAAGTTTTGGATAGATCTTGATTTTTTTTCTTTCATGTCCTGAGCAGTGCTTTATTGAAATATGTTATGAGAGAATGAGACTGTACCTTTTCTCTCAAGAGTTGAATGACTCAAAAGAATCTGGATTTTATGTTGCTCTTGACTGTGATTCATCCCACAACTCTGGCACATAGCCACAACTACAAATACTTTTCTTAAACTAGTTGCATTTTTTTGTTGTTGTTTGGGGATGCTAAAATGAGTCTATGTAAAATAATTAGTTGCTGTTAGAAACCAGATATTTAAATCTGGTAAAAAGTGCATGTGTGTGCATGACAAGACTTAGCTTAAGCAATGGGAGTTTGTCACCTGGTTGAAGCCAGTTTCTCATCTCTTTTGAGCAGAAACTATGACTGTAGAATTAATACAGTTGGAATAAATATGCAATTGTCAGAAGTTACACTTGTGTGAATACTGTGATTGCTTTTTTTGGTTACATTTAAACAAAATTTAAACCTAGATTTATAGTAGTGTGTTTCTGACTGCTTTCTTATTTTACTACATAGGGATTTAAAAATTTTATTGCAAAATAAATGCACTGTTTTGTAAATAAAAACAATTTTTAATTTCTTTTTTATTTTCAAGGGAAATATCAGTCGTCAAGAGGCTGTTAGTATGATCCCACCTCTGCTGCTTAATGTTAGCCCTCATCATAAGGTAACTCTATAATATAATGTGTACTAAAACTTTTTCCCTGAAGTTAGTTTGATTAAACTACACATCACAACAGCAGTATCAATACTGATGCAGTTCTGTTTTGTGTTGGTATGTTTTATGCTTTCTGCACATTAACAGCAACACTCAACGAGTGTGTTCATATCACAAACACACTCAGAGGAACATCTGCTTTTTAGCTGTATGTAGAACCCTATAGGAAACACTTAGATTTTAAGTAGTTGGATAGTCATATTTTCCAAGTGTAAATGTGTTCAGCTGCATTTGAGTTATGTATTCATATTTCAACCTACTTTTAAAGTAAGATGACCGGTTTTGACTTCCTGCTCTCCATCACACTGTGAACCAGATGTAGTTTTCCAGATCCAAATGATAATGTTCCCTACCAGGTAGATTTCACTCCTCTATGCCTTTTGAAGAAGTTTTAAATTTCTGCTCTATAAATGTGTTAGGCAAAATAATTTGGGTGAATTGAAACACAGTACTAGTGATGGCTAAACACTATAGGGTGTTAACTTTAATGGAGGTGTTTAAGGAATGGCCATGATATTTTCCTATAGCAGACTGTAGGGATGGGAATATCTGGTAGCAAACTTTCTGTTCTAACATCTGGGCTGTTTTAATACTATATGTTTGCTTGCAGACTAAATCTGTCAGGTGGCTTTATTCTCTTGATCTGATAAATTAATAAGCTAGTTGTTTTGTTACCTTAAGCAGTCGTATTGTGTTCTTTCTTAAATTTTCATGATGTATCTTAAAACTTTAAGTTTTTCAAACTTCTGACATGTTTTAGAGCCTAGTCTGCAACTACTTGTTTTTATATTAACATTACCTCGCAAACGTAACATACCACTTTATCTTCTCCTACCTTCACCCCAACCCAGTGTATGACACAGAACTGATGTGAATCAAGGTCTTCTCATCTCTTAAGTGAATAATGAATTGAAAGACTCAGTCCTGATGTGTCATAGGTGCATTTTCAGTTTTGTCTGGAGTTGAACAGGTAGTGAACACGTTCAACTTAATGTAAAACAAACTGTGGGAGTATTTTTGCACACACGTTGTACATGCTAAGCTAGCAGTATAGGAGTTTTGCACTGAATGTTTAACTTGGGTGACTGTATTTCAGCAGGCATTTTCCAGAAATGAGTGGAAGATTTCACAGATTTGCTCATAAATTAGGCTTAGAATAGGTTCTTTATCCTGTCATGTGCCAAGACAGCAAATAACTGCTGTAATGATGACAGCAACTGTTGTCATTTAGGACCTTCTCTGGTCCATAGTGTCTTAGCTTCTGAGCTGCTTGTTATGACCAGAACTGCTCGTTACTTTTCATGTCTCACTAGCATGTCCTGTACATCATGTCTTGCTGATTCTATATTGTATAAGGATCAACTTAGTGACTGTCAAGCCTCTCTGTATCTGTGTTCATTTTAAATCTGTTTTCCACAATTTAGTTTTCCTCAACCATCATTTTGCTGGCAAGTTCTAGAGGATGTTTAGCCTTGTATAGTCTTCATTATCTTTTTGTATTACCTACAAAACTAGAAAACAGTAGCGTCACAACTGTTACTTTAAAGAGCATGTTCAGTGTTGTCTTCCTGAGTGTGTTTCATGATTTGTTAGCACTTTACCACATGCTCTCCGGAGCTCTCTTTGCTTTTCTCTGGGGGCTGTCTTCTGGTTTAGTCTTTTTCATGCCAGGGGCTTGCATGAGGATCTGAGCAGATCCCTTCCCATCCTTTATCCTGTTGCATGATTTCAGCTAATTTTTGTTGGAGCCAAAGATCCGGGAGATAGATGTGTTTCTGAAAATCTGTAACTAGACAAGAGGAAAGACTAGGCTTCCTTACTTAAGAGAACAGTATTAGATATCAATTGATTTGCTGTGAAAGTGACTATAAATGACTCAATCACAAGTTCCTAATGAATCAGGAAGGAGAAATACACTAGAATTTAGGTGTTCATGTCTGTTGATGTTGGTGCTGTTCTGTTCAGCTGCCTCAGGACAGTTCAAACACTTCCCAAGTGCGTCTTCAAGATATAGAAATAAGATTTATGCTGCCCTGATTTTTTGCATTAAAATGCAAATGTGTGGGGAGGTATAGCAATTAATTTTTATGAAATCTATGTAATCAGATGTCTCTGATAAATTTACTAATACTTTAAGAAAACTTAATTAATTAAAGTAGTACTTGCTCTTGGTTATAACTTTGCTCTTAATATATGTGTGTATATGTAAAGTGCCAGTTAACTTCAGTTGGAATTGCTGGTAAAAGGACCATATCCCTATATCTGTATTCAGGTTCTTCTTTCAAATTCTATTTCATCTGATGTATTTGTTCCCTACAATGTAAAGTCCTTTTTGTATTTTAGACTCTCAAAAAGCATACAAAGATCAGGACTGTACTTTGTTTTTTTCAAATTGGTGGTCAGAATAATCAATTCTCTATGTGCAAAAATACTTAGTTTAAAAAAGAACACATAGTAAATTTCTTGAGTACTTGAAAAATACAAAGCAGGACTTTTTTAACTTTCTGGTGTTTGTAGATTCTAGATATGTGTGCTGCACCTGGATCTAAGACTGCACAACTCATTGAAATGTTGCATGCAGACATGAATGTTCCTTTTCCCAGTAAGTCTGATAAACTACTAAAAACTTTTGTGACATGGAATTTCTGCTTTTTCTTGTAGAAGATTATTTTTAATATTGCAGATGAGTAACTACATTTAACTACATATTGAATTTCCAGGGTGACTGAGTGATAACAATATGAAAGGTACCTCACCTTTGATTTGAAACTTCATGGGCTTCCTTGGCGTGAAGGAGAGAGATGAATTACATATATATATATATATGTATATATACATATATATGTATATATACATATGTATGTATCTTTGCTGTGACTAGAGCTTAATTCTTGTACATAAACAAAGTTTACTTAGTAGATGATGGCCCATGAGCCCCTGTGGTTTAGTTGTATTCTGCAAACACTGGATTAAGCTGCTTTAGATTTAAACTAGTTTGATATTTATCTTCTTTTTAAGTTTCGGAATCTTTACTCTTGGTTAGATGCTCACAGAAAATACTGTTCAGAGAAATGTAAAGTTGTGGGAGCATGTGGATTTTTTCTGCATTCTACTGAAAATTTGCTGATGTAGAGCTTGGTGATAGTGGGGGTTTTCTCTGTTACAGGGGTTTTACTATGAAAAGTTGAAAGGTCCTTGGCTGTGTCTTACTGCCGCTAGATGGAAGCTAGAACTCCTGAGACTATGACACATCAGTTAAACTTCAACATAGCTTATTTTATGCTCAGTAAGGGCACCTCTATTCACGAGCAGTCTTTTAAGTAAAAATCTCTAGTGAAAGGTTTATACAACTTTGAACATAAGGCAATAAACTATGTAAAATTACTTAGATGTTGGAGAGTAAAGCATCTTCCCACTATTTTATGTTCCCAGAGGGTTTTGTAATTGCTAATGATGTCGACAACAAGCGCTGCTATTTGCTGGTTCATCAGGCTAAGAGATTAAACAGTCCGTGCATCATGGTGGTAAATCATGATGCCTCCAGCATTCCTAACCTACAAATAGATGTTGATGGAAGAAAAGAGATCCTCTTCTATGACAGGATTTTATGTGACGTCCCCTGCAGGTATCTGACGTGTAAACTTGAATACATGGAAGTTTTTTTTGTGTTACCAAATCATGCTTTTTGAGTTGCTTAGTGAGTTAAGATTTATAGTAACTTCCAAAACAGGTGAATGCCTTAAGTTGTCTTAGATGTAGGGATACTGAATCAAGGTGAACTTTTTTCATTCCAAATGGTCCTTAAATTTGGTCAGTTAAAGGGCTTCAAATTTTTAACTTACGCTCAGGATACTGAAATATGAAGACAGTGAGGAAACATAGTACAGTGTAAGAAAACTAGTTAATGTGTGAGAACTGTAAAAATTATCCTGCTATAAATGACTTGGATGTGAAAAGAGCTTTACACACAAATAATACAAATCTACTCGACCTCTGTTGCAGCGGAGATGGAACCATGAGGAAAAACATTGATGTATGGAAGAAGTGGACAACACAAAACAGTTTGCAGCTCCATGGGTAAAAATGCTTATTACGTATCTGCACTTCTTTCATTTCTCTCTCTTCCTTTTCCCATATCTTCAACATCTGCATGCATTCACATGTTAATCTGTGACAAAGCAGAGACTAAGAAGAGTCACTTTTCTCTCAAATCAAGAGATTATGTGCTATTCAGAGGAAGTGTAGGGTTCCAGATGTGAGTGGAGGATGTGAATCCAAATTGCTTGTATTCTTATGAATATCTAACATATTAATGTTCATTAAATTGATTTAGACAGAGTAGCTAACAAAACCAAAGAAATCATTTGGTTGGGATTCTTAGCGTTGCAAATACTCTTGGAATATACAGTAACTTGTAAAATTTGCTAGTAATATTTTAAAGTCTTTAGAGTATTAGAAATCATACATAAACGGTTTCAGTTACCTGAGATTGATTTATGTTAACTGATGGTGAATGAGTAGTTAGCCTCATGATAAGATTAACTACTGATTGGCACATGCTGCCATGATTGGTACATGATAAAATGCAGATTGAAACACAAATGAGAAAGCTTAGAACATTTTACTGTGTATTTGTAACAAGCTGGGGGTGCCATTGGTTACTGTGACTCATCTGACCTATGACTGCTTGGTAACTCATTCATAATTGCAGATTTTCTTCTAGTTTTGAGTATGGAGATAGGTCTAAGCTGGTCATCCAGCTCAAGGATACCTTTCTCAGAAGGCCATTGCTACCTAAGCTGTGTTGTCCATAATATTTGTAATAGTAAGATTACTACTCATTTTAACTCTGGATTTCTGAGAAGAGTCATGTTTTGGGGTGTTATTTTTCTAGTGTTGAGCACTTTATAATAGACTTGATGGGGCACTAGAAAGAACAAAATACAGAATGTTACAGAAAAAGCTACCCTGCATCAGTGTGTATGTTTGACCTAATTGCTGTTGTGATTTAATAGGTGTAATAGTGAGTGTGTCTGCAGTGTAGACTGCACTAAGCTAATATAGTTTGAAACTGACTTGAATTTGTGTACTGGTGACAGCTGTGGCTGTACTGGCTTAGTCCATGCAGAGTTGTGTGTCTACAGTATAGCTTCTTTCGGGTTCCCGAATAACAGCTGGCTAGACCAAGAGTGTTCTGTTAGCTTGCAGCTGAGAATTGCAACCCGTGGTGTTGAACAGCTGGCAGAAGGTGGGAGAATGGTGTATTCCACGTGTTCATTGAATCCTATCGAAAATGAAGCTGTGATTGCATCTCTGCTGGAAAAAAGTCAAGGTGAGAATGTGAGTTTGGGTGGAATTGGGAAACTTTTTTTTTTTTTTAAACTCAGCCCAAAAAAAGGTATGTGTATGATGGTACTAGTGATAAGCTTAGTGTGCGTAATACGCTTCTAGTTTGCAAAACTACAGAAGTTTTTTGGTACCAGTAGGATTTCATTAATGTTGCTGTGAGCATTCTTCTGAAATGGGCCTAAATTGGCTGCAAATATAAAACCTTAAGCATTGTGTGAATCAGTGGAATTCAGTGTCTGTTACCTGACTTCTGCTAATTGACTCCACTGGTTGGAGTCCATGTCTGACATTCCTAATTCCTTTGGAAAATCCAGGGTGGAACATTGCTGTTGTACGCTATTGGAGTAAAAAGCCCAGAGTGTAGTTAAGCAGTTAGAGGATGGTTATTGTGCACCAGTAGGTGAAAGTCACTGTTACCTCTAGCATCCTTTGACCCACATTTTGACATGATTGAAATTTTCATGTCTTTAAACTCATGGGGTTTTTTTACATTTTTGACTTGCATATGATGGCTGAGGTAACAAGAAGTGGAAAAATTGAGGTTGACTGAGAAGCTACACTGTATCTCTGCAATAGTAGGGTTTAGTAGCCTATTTAGTTGCTTGTGGATACTGTTTTTCCTGAATCAGTAACCTGAAATTTGGAGATATCTAATGAAATTTGGCATGAGAAGTTCCACCAACTTTGTTTTAAATTGAGCCTTTTACAGAGCAGAAGCAGCTGTATTGCTCCTGGAGTTGAGTTTATTCTGGAAGTTGGTAGCCTGTTTTGTGTAATGTTTTCTTTGTGCCAGTCACTATTCTAGCCCCAAGTTGTGCATGAAACTTCATTGTCTCAGAAACAGCAGTTTAGCTAAAGTGCTTGCAGATTAATTAGGAACTGACTATTTAATTTCCACTCAAACGATGTTTTTATTTAGAGGTAGTTTCTTTGGTAGGCATGAATGTGTTTCCAGTAAATTATATTAGGCTTGGCGTATTGAAAGTTGTAGTAAGCCAGCATTAAATTTAACTATGACTAGTTTGGATAGGGGCACGAAGCAGCATGGATGTTAACAGAGGCCAGCATTTGCAGTATCTGGGGCAAATTCAGTACTTGAAAGGAAGGATCTTGACTGGCTATGACACTGAGATATCTAGTCTTGGCCCAGTTGGAGGTATTTTGAAGTCTGCCTGGAGGCTATGATGTGTCCTGACAAGTGAATGTTACCCTTGGAACTTGAACGTAGCAGTAGCTAAAGAAGGGTGAGGTAGTGCAGTGGTCTGCAAGGGGCACTGAACTTCAAGAATTCGCTCGGGTCAGTCCAGAAGATTGTTGGCACTTTCTAGCACAGTGTTGACTGCTACCTGTAGAGCAGATGAGATATAAGCTTTCCCCTTAGGGTTGAAGGACTAAGAAAGGACACTTTTATACCATACAGAAACTAATGGAAATTGTGGTACTTCTGGTGGACTCTGATCAATCTGATGTAGTCTTGAGGCGTCAGCTGAAGTCATGCTGTAGAGGGGCAGGACTATTCAAAGGATGCATGGAAATATCAAGCTTAATCACATTTGAAATGCCATCTTTGAATTAGTCTATGAACTCACATATCACTTTTTCATTTATTTAAAAGACTTGCTTAAACTGTCACTGTAAGAGTCAATGGTTAGTCACGTAGAACTGGTTGATAAATTGTGTACAGCACGAGGAAAAAGCCTACCTGACTGTTAAATAACTTAAATATTCAGAATCACAAAAAAGAAATGTTGAAGTTACTCATCTCTGGAGAGATCACTTTTTAAACAGTGAATTTTTGTATCGTTCTTTCTGGACTTGGAGCAGTTTAAAGCTTTAATTCAGTAGATTAAGTTATACTCTGATATTTCTTGTAGTAATTTGACATATTTTAGACATAAAGTCTTTTGTCCTGTTAGTTTGACAGTACTTACTGTAAACAGTTTTCAGAATTTTCTTTTCAATTTAAAAAATAATAAATTCTCTTTCCTCTCACACTGAAATATACTGAGATGTTAAAACCATAAAATAAGAATACAGCAGGCCTTTTAGAAGGCTTTGTTATCCTAAGAGTTATTCCCTGAAAAATACTTGATCAGTGTGGTAAATTGAAGTATTAAGTAAACGAGAATAAAAACTTAAATGATTGCCTTGCCTAGAACCCTGTTATATGATAGAAGTCATAGAGCACTACTCTATGCAGCTGCTACAAAAAATATTGAACCATTATATTTCGGTTAATTTATAGGTTGCAAACCTACGTAGTTACTATTAACAGTTCTTACCATTGTTGTTGATTTACATGGTAGTAGTTGTGTATCATTTTGTTTCTGGAAAGTTTTAAAAAGCAGTGTTCTTAAAATTTGAAGGGAAACTTTTTATAAAAGTTAATTAGCACCACAACTCTTCAATCCTGTTTTCAAGACTCTTTATATTCTTGGGATTTCAGGTGCCTTAGAACTTGCTGATGTCTCTTCTGAGTTACCAGGCTTGAAGAGGATGCCAGGAATTACAAAATGGAAGGTACTTAAACTGATAATTTTTTGAAGTTCTTTGTCTGTGATAGAGTACTAAATTAGGGAAATTTTGAAGTGTAACATTTTACAATGTTAGGTTGAGCTGGATTAATGCCAGTGATTTGATGTTTAGGGGAGAGAGCTAAAAGTCTTTCTGATAGTAAGTTCTTGTCTCTTCATCTGCTCTTCTCTTACCTCTAGATTTCTTAGGTCTCTCTCCTATACTTTAGTGGTATAATTCCCTTTCCTCTTGTGTGTATGTGGCCTGTAGATGGCAATGTAATTTCAACCACTTTTAAAGTTATCCATCCTCCTCGGTCTTTACAGTTTGTGAATGTTAGATTCTGCAGTTCTTCAGCTGGTCCATTTGAATCATTTAGAAGTAAAACCTGTGAAACCCTTTTTGGAAATTAGCTATTAAAACCTGCAGTGATGTGACTAATCCTAGAATATTAATAGAATCCTTTATTTTGTTCCAGGCCTTATGTGACTTCAGTTCTAGAAACAGACTAGTAGGGAAGGGCAAAAAAACCCATAGCTGCTTCAGCTTCCAGTTAAGAGTATACTCAAGAAGAGTAGAAGGCCATCCTGGTCGTAGGGAAAGAAACTGATTAAATTTTAGTTATGAGTGTGTGCCTTTGCAATGCCATTGGTTGTTCTGTTCTACCACCTTACTAGTCCCTTGCAATGGCAGGCTGCAGGTTTATGCCTGTGTGCAGACTAGTGAACAAGATATGTGGAATAAAGATTTGCTTATGTTCTGCCACTGGAAATCCAGCTGAGAAACTAGCTGATTTCTTTCTTCTTACAATTCCAAAAGTTTACACTGTGCTTGTACCTGAAGAATGTAAAATGCATAACTGTGGCTCTGTAATCTTAATTTTACCTTTTTTTGGTTCTGTAGAAAGCTACTATATATATGCATTTATATATATATATAACGATGACTAAGGTATATTGTATTTCCTGTTACATTTATTTATTTATTGAAATATAAATCTCTTAACAGGTATTTTAGAAACTAGGCTAATAAAATCTGTTGAAAGTTTGCAAGACTTTCTTCAGTCCTTTCTTCAGTGGTACTCTTTTTTTCAGGCCTCATTGGCTAGCTTGTCACTGAATATATTTTCCTGCTTTGGTGCTGTTTTTACTTTTATTGCCTTTTTTATTTATTCCCTGGTGAAACATCTGTTCACTGGGAGCTCTGTGACTGATTACATTGAATATTCCTGAGCATCAGTTGACTGTAAATCTCTGGAAACAGCACAACAGAAATAAGGTTTTGTTCAAGGGACACTTAGATGCTTAGAAGCAGCATTCAATATTCTCTCCTGAAGCCAGATGATGAGTGAACTCCAGTGAATTATTTCAGTCTTAAAGGAAGAGACCTTTTTTAACTCCAGATCTGATAATCTACTTCTGCAGCACTTTCACTCTTTGTTCTACCCAAGCACATGGCTAGTAAGATGTGCAATAAGGGTTCAGCATGTCCTTTGGTGCATTCTCATTCTACCAGTCACACCAGTCTACCAGTTAGGCTGGTAAACCAAAACTGAACAGCACAGGGCTGTTGAGCAGTTATTCTGGTAAATCCAAAATAGATTCTGGACTTGTTTGGATTTCAGTTATTTATCAGTCCCACTGTTTGTTTTTTCTCAAGTTTCAGTCATGACTTCCAAAGATGTACAGTCTGTCTTGTCTCCATCTAGCACTATAACATGTAGCATTGCTGTAACTTCTTTATTTTATTTCATATATTGATTTTATGTATTTGCCCCACATGTACCCAGATGTGACCTTTCTTACAGCCAGTACAAAACCAAGCATCTAGAGCTCTGAAGTGAGATTTTCCCTGACTTATTTTTTCACTTTGGTATTCTTTCTCAAAGAGCATTCAGAATGCCTTCCTACAAGATTTGTGGCTCTAACCTTCTGCTTGTATCTCAAGAGTCCATCAAAAGCTTTGACCTCTAGCCAGAATGAGGTGATGTTAGGCCTACACAGTATATTAAAGTGGATTTATAGATGTGTTCTGAGTTCTGGGTAAAATTACAGACACTAGAAAATTCATGGGGGACATGGTTCTTCAGCAGCTTTCCTTGAAAACATCTCTATCGATGACCTATGTGTGCCTGTGGCATGGGGCTCTATGACTACCAAGCTGTTGTGTTGCACTCTTGCATCTTTTTTATGTAATGAAATTGGGATTCCTCAGTTCTAATCTCTACTAGACAGCAGTAGCCCTTTTCTATGCCGGAAAATAATTTATCTTTTTGACATCGAAACCTTGGTTTGGAAGTATTATAATTAAAACTTATAAAACGGTGACCTATATTCTTCACAATATTTATACTTACTCCCTTGAAGGTAATGCTGAAAGATGGACAGTGGTTTGAAGAGTGGAAAGATGTGCCTACGAATAGACAAACACAGATACGTCCCACTATGTTTCCATTAAAAGATGAAGAGAAGCTAAAGGCAATGAATCTAGAGCGTTGGTAAGTTTTCCCAGAGTAGATCTTATGAGGATTTGATGATTAATATGTATGATGGTGGGCAGTTTATAATTACGTCAGATTAGGAATGTATTGCAGTGTAGACCTGTTTGTATAGGTATGAGTATATTTTGATTGCTTCCTATGTAGTGGCAGTAGACTATTTAAAGTCCATCGAATTCAGAGAAATATTGCTTCTGAGGAATAAGTACTCACACAAAAAGGTCAAATTCGTTGCATCCAATAGAGATGCATAGCCAAAATTATTGGAAAATTATGTAAAATTCATTTTAACAGTAACTTACTTGCTATGAAAGGCTTTCTGTAGCTATTATAAAAATATTGTTTAGAAATGAGTCATTAAAGCTCAGATGTGAACTCTGAAATGAATGTGTTGCACTGATGCAAGTAATTTTGCCAGAATACTCTACTTTAGATCCTGTTTCTAGTTTGAAAAATTTAATCTGCACAATCCTACTAGGAATACTTAGTTTATCCTGGAAATGAATATAAGTGTGACACTTCTAGTATTTTGTGAGAGCCTGAATGCAGATATGAATACACTGCAACATTTTTCTTTTTCTTTTCTCTCTAGTCTTAGGATATTGCCACATCACCAGAACACAGGCGGTTTCTTTGTGGCTGTGTTAATAAAAAAATCTCCAATGCCCTGGAATAAACGTCAGCCTAAGGTAAATTTCTCCTAAAGATCTCAAATGTTAATTATTAATAATGTTTCAGTATTTTTTTAAATATTACAAATAGAAAACATACTATAAACGTACAACTGTTTTTTGTATCTGCCCTTCAGTTATAGCTCAGTGTGTCAATTAAAAATAAATTCCTAAATCCCTTAAGCACTTTAAAAAAAATGACAACTTCTAAAATAGAAAAAAAAGAGGAGATTTTGAAATTATAGTAAAATAGTAAGATAAAGCTTGAACCTAAAATTAAGCCTTTGAAAGAATTACAGAAGCAGATTATATTGGGTAGCTAAAGCTGTCACTTCCTTCAGTGTGTGTGGTCCTCATGCTGAAGGCTTTTTTCTGCTGTGCTGTAAGCTAATTCTTATTTCAGTTTATCTTGCTCAGTGGCTGGTTGCTCAGGGGTGATTCACTAACAGATTAGTCTAGCAGATCAGCAGCAGGGGGAGTGGATGTAAAACTGTTAGGAGCAGCAGCTTCAGCCATCTGACTTTAATCCATTTGTTGTCAATTGTCTTTAAAATCCTGTCAACAGGATTTTAAGTTGGCGTGATTTATTTGATCTCTTAGATTGTCACGTCTATGAGAAAAACGTCTTCTGGGAATAAGCTCCTTTAGGTGGTTTTGTTCATTTGATTTGCTTAATAAGAACAGCTTATGAGTAAAATCTACGTGGCAATAGGGAAGAAGCATTTATTCAGAAGCAAATGTCATCTACGTTGTAGCACTCTCATGGAAGGTGTGCAGCATTTTGAGTACTAGAAGCAAAACAGGAGATCCTGTCTTAAAGTAGTCTTCTCTGAGTGCTTGAACATGATTTTGTAAATAGTACAAAAATAGCTTTCTTGGCCAGTTGGTACGAAACTGTCCAGATCAGTACTAGAGGTAAATGCAATTTATAGTGGTATCTTGATCTAGTAATCAGATTAACTCCCTGAATGGATCTGTTTAAGCACTTGGATACAAATTGACAGGAATTAAGCACATGCAAAGAGAGAACAGAGGTGCCTTCTGTTACAAGTTAGATTCTACTTTACTTTGTTGAAAATAATTTAATCTGAAATAGATTCATCAGAAGTTACCACAAAGAACAGGAGATACTGAAGTGACAGCAACTAATTCAGATAATGGTTCTGACTGTATTACTGAAGAACCAATACTTGCTGAAGATGAAGAGTCTAAGAAAATGCAAGGATTGCAGAATTCAGACACTGAGCAAGGCAAAAAGGAAGGAGTATGTGGGTAAGTATTTGTCCTGTGACAGCTTTGTAATTGTTTAGTATTCTATAGTTCTTTTGTTACTGGACTCATTTAGAAGTCGATCAAGAAGAATTAATGAATTCATTCAGTTGTCCTGGATTTCCTTGTTTTCTGTCTTGTATTTCAGCAAGTTTGGAAACTAACCAGTTTTCTTATTAGCATTTGCAGAGTCTGTTAGTACTTTCTTCTCTTTTAAGGAAAAAAGAATACTTCCAGAAGTTAACATTTGGAAGATCTTTATTGTCTTTGCAGTCACTGTCAGAAATCTCTGTTTACTTGTTTTCGTAGTTTCTGTTTTAAAGCACTACTTTCGCTTCCTCATGTTAAGAAGTTGTATTGTGAGTAGCGTTGTCTTAGTGTAGCGTGGGAAAATGTCAGTATTCTGTTTGGCATACTGTTGTTACCATAAAGCAAGTGTTGACTAAATACTAATTTGAAACAGTACTTTTACTAAAATTGACAGTGCAGTGTTATTTTCTTTTTAGACCACCACCATCTAAAAAAATGAAGTTGTTTGGTTTTAAAGAAGACCCTTTTGTCTTTCTCCCTGAAGATGATCCATTGTTCCTTCCTATCGAGTAAGAAAAAAGTGCTTCTGGTTTGGCAGTAAGATTCCTAGTAGTTTGTGAATATTAGTAGTTTAGTTCATCATAAAAGATGGGTCTGTTTGATTGTGTGTAAAGATTTTTGCCTGATTTTACACTAGAGACTCTTCTCCTTAACATTTAAACACTTCTTAAATGAAAATAGTCAACTGGAGTTTGCACTGGAAAATTTCAATTATATCTTAGTGTCTATGACAGTTTGTCTTTTCTGATGTCATACACTTTAGAAAGTCTACTCTTTGTGTTCTGGAAGCAAAGTGCTAAGTGTTTGCAGAGATAGCCAGAGGAAGTGGGCTAGCCCATGCAATCTTGAGTATGTGATTTCATTGCTCAGTTAATCAAAGCAAGCATTATGGCTACAGGAAGTTCTATGCATTGGACTCATCATTTCCCAAGATGAATTTACTGACTCGAACTCAAGAAGGAAAGAAGAGACAGCTGTACATGGTTTCTAAGGAGTTAAGGAATGTGCTTCTGAACAACAGTGAGAAGATGAAGGTATGGTTCATCTTCGGGTTTTCACAAGGGAGGTTATAAGCATTAGTGGGTATCTCCTTGAACTTTATTGCCAAGCTTGCTGTTTATATAGAGCATTAGCCCTCTGACAGGCTTTTTTTAGTCTGGATTAATGTTTTCCTCTCCATCCCTCCTCTGTTAGAGGTGAAGAGTTGATTCTGAGAGGTAAATAACAGCCTTCAAGATTAAAATCGGTAAATTTTGGTGGATGAAAGGGAACTTAAAAGTAGAGAGAGCGAGTATATGTAACTGCTTTGTGTGTACCAGCATTTTTATGCAGTCTTCAGGTAATTGCACGAGTTTACCTTGATGCTGTTGTATTTATGAGCCCCTTAATTATAAAATTATTAAGAGCTCTGAAAGCCTACCAAAAATAAGATACCTTCAGCTGAATTATTAGCTGGCTGCGTTATATGAGGACACTGTTTTAAAGTACTTTCAACAAATGAACATTTTGAAAAGTTGTTAAGTTGACTGATTATGGAATGATAAGTTTTTGTGAATTAGAGGGGAAAAAATGTTTTTATAGGATTCCCTATGGTAAACATCTTGCAAATGCTAAAGATTTGTCTTTCAAGTCATGGAATGATTTAAGTTGGAATGAGGTCATCTAGTCCAGCTTCTGTCTTGTATCAAAGGGAGCTGACTTCAAAGCTAGATCAGAAACAGTCTGGGTCCAGTCAAATCTTGAAAATTGCTAAGGATATTCGGTCCATCTTTACAACAGATTGTTGCGATGGATAAATAATTATTCTTTTATCCCCCATGCAGGAAATGGCTACATAACTGACAAAATTTTAAGAAAGTAGTGCATTGCATTAGGTAATGAGAGTTTGAATACCACAAAGCATATAGTGTCCTAATATTAATGTCGTGTACATTTTTTATTGTCCTTGCCTGACTTTCCCAAAATCACACAGAAAATTTTTACTAAAATTAAAATTAGATATTAATAGTTCATTGCCCTAATTTTAAAACTGCCACTTCCTCACACTGTTCAGTTTTCAATATGAAAAGGAGTGAAAGGCATTTTGTGATGAGAGGGCACTACATTTTTATAGCGGGAGATCCTTTTTCTGTTGGATGAATTTTCACATTAATTCAGTGTCCAATGCGAATGAACAAACGTTACAGCAGAGTTATCCTTTCTTCCTCCTTTTAGTCAAACAGTTGATGAAAAACAAAGTTTAGACTGGTAATTTAGAGTTTATGCTCCTTAATGACGCTTTTTGGCTTTGCCATTTGCAGGTTATTAACACAGGGATAAAAGTCTGGTCTCGCAACAGTGATGGTGAACAGTTTGGATGTGCATTCCGATTAGCGCAAGAGGTAATTACGTAGCATTGTATTTTCAAAGGAGATATTTTGGTTTCCTGTAGAGCCTATAACACAGCTGGCATTAACTTTGTCAGATTAGTGACAATTTGCATTTTCAGCATGGTTTAAAATGTGAAAATTGTTTTCTGATATTAGGTAAAAGGACATACTGTTTTTAACACTTTTCCTTCACAAAGCAAAAGTTGCATTTTGAAATAATTGTGTTTATTTATTAAACAGGGAATTTATACTCTGTACCCATTCATTCATGCGAGGATTATAAGTGTCTGCATAGAAGATGTTAAAATTCTGCTAACCCAGGAAAATCCATTCTTAAGTAAATTTAGCAGTGAAACACAGAAGAAAGTCAAAGACATGGGTAAGCCTTCTAATTTGTTCTGTGACAAAATTATCTTTATACATTACACAGAGGACTTTGAAAATCCTGTGACATAAACTGTGTTTGCTAAAAATTTTGACTAAATTTATCTTGAATATACTTGTTAGGTAAGTAAGCATTACTGAAACCTAGTGTGTTATTAGAAATTTTAGTCCTTTCTGGTTGCAGCCTTCAAGGTTTATGAGCTTCAGAGAACAGAAGAGTTGCCAGACTTGTGACTTCTGTGAAGCAGTGCTATGAGGCAGCATATAAAATATCTGATGAACAAAGATTTTATATACACTTCTGATCTTTGTGCCTGTTAGTGCTCCAGCTGAAACTGTTTGTCATTTGCATTTGCATGTCATGATCTTATGTATCAAATATAGTTACTCAGATTCAGTTTTCCTAAATATGGGGAGCAATGTCTACTCGTATTAAATTTTTATTTCCTCTTCACTGGATGCTTGAAGAAATGAAGATGAGTTTCCAGCTTTTTATTTATGTTGTTTTATTTCCAACTCATTGCTGATCCTTGTACTTCAGTGTTTAATGAGAAAAAATGGGATGAAAAATTTTTCTAAAAGTTTGAGCTGGCATACTCTTATGTTAATTTTAATTAAGTAGAGGTTCCTTGCTAGGTTCACTGAGTAAATTAATCCATTATGTGGGGTTTGTATTTTAATTTGTTTGTTTGGCATTTGGAGGAGGTAGGGTTGGCAGTTGCTTCTGTAACTGTAGAAATACTTTGGTCTGAAAAAAAGAGAATAAAACCTTGTCTGTAGTTCAGTGTATTGATGTAGATAACTGCTAACCATTTCATTCTGTGTGACTGTCTAAAAACTTGGTTTTTTGAACATTTTCAGATTACAATCACTTTAACATTGTACCAAGTAACACGTTTTGTTTTTGTTTTCCCCACCCCCCTTCCCTGCAGCAATGGGAAGTGTAGTTCTGAAGTATGACCCAGACCCTGAGTAAGTAGATGTGTTGCTTTCCATTTATGCACTTGGAGAAGAATTTATTTTCACTCAGCAAAAGCAGAAGTAGAAGCATAGGGATGCTGTGAGGTTAACAGTAAAGCCAGATAGGATACAGAGACTAACATAGAAGCTGTCTTGCTTGTGTATTCTTAAAACAAGTGTAGCGTTTAGCTTTATAAAGGAGAGCTGGTAGTTCTGCCAGAGATCCATAGTTCACTGCATGTAATTTATTTGTTTGTTTCCCTGTAAAGTCCAGCACTGGAATGGAAAATGTTACTTTTCATTATTATTTTTTGTGGACAAAGTACCTTTTTGTGGACAAAATTCTTGAGAACTTCTTTAAAGTAAACTTTCATCTTGTTGTTCCTTGTATTAGTTCTGAAACTAGAGCCAGAAAATTATTTTGTTTGTTTGAGAAATTTAATAGCATTGAGGGGTTTTTTATTTTTTTTTATCTTGTGCACTTATTTATTGGGGTATGGCTATAAAATGAAGGTTTGAAGATTAACTTTGTTATAATTGACTGAAGGTAACTGCTTGTTTTTAGAAAACCTGATGATCTTCAGTGTCCCATAGTGCTGTGTGGTTGGCAAGGAAAGACGTCACTTCGTGCCTTTGTGCCCAAGAACGAGAGACTTCATTACCTGAGGATGATGGGAGTTGAAGTGTTTAAAGCAAAGAGGAAAGAGGAGGAATTGGAAAACAAAACTGAGGAAGAAGTTCCACATAAGCTGGCACAAACAGAGGAAGGAATGGATGTGGAAGATAAAGAACATGATTTAGTCAAAAAAATGGAAGCAGAAATAGGTGAAGAATCTTCCCAGAGTCCTGTGGAAAGCAGTGCTATGGAAATAGAAAATAAAACTGAGGATTCAGATCAGTCTAGTAAAAATGCCACCACTCACATAAGCAAAGGCACAGATACAAGTAATGTGAAAGATTAGGTTTCTTTAGTATTGCTTGGCAGCTTCCATGAGGCTCAAATCCAGACTTTTGCTTTTAGCATGAAACTGTATTTTAAAATTTCGGTTGGAGTGGAATGTTCCTCTTTTTGAAGTTACACCTATTTTATATTTTCAATGAAAGCTATAAAGAGATTTTGAGTGTGTCTTCTTTTTACCATTTTAAACTCCCCATTAGTGGTGGGTTTGCATGTCTGTTGCTGACAAAGGACCAGGCACTGGTAAAATCTAAAGCCCATATTTTAAATGGAACAAATGGACTGCCTGTGTAACTGGTCAAGAATTCCTTCAGAAGAAAAGCCTGGAATTTCATTCAAAGTACATAAGTTTTAAAAAAAATTCTTACCCCACCTACACCCAATCTGATTACTAATTCTGCAGGCTCCTTAATGGATAAAAGAATCAGCATGAGTATCCATGCAGATGTGCATATAGCATGTCTGGCTACCAACCTGGTTAACAGTTGTTCAAAACAAAACCATGTACAGCATCCTGGAAAAAAAAAGCAGAATGCATTTTGCTGGAGACTGATGTCTGAGATTCTTCTTCAGAGTTATTAATTGCTTGGCAGACACAACCAGTAAATGCTGTTAACTAGATCTTCAGGTGTGCTGAGCATGTCTCAGACTTGTGTCTTGAAATGTGCCTGGTAAGAGTCTGGGACCACGCGCCAGATCTGCTGGGGGTCATCTGTTTATCTGTCAGCTCTTCAAGGGGGAGTCATCTCTACTTTTTGCAAGATACTTCTTTATAGCTGAAGTAATGGTTTAAAAAAAATGTGGTGGTATATATGTTGTATAGTAGATGCTAAAAAGAGGTTATTTAGGTTCAAAAAGGTAACTTACTTAATCTGACTTGGAAAAAAAAATGTTGACTACCTCAGAAACTTCAAATATAAATTCCATCCTTTGTGGATTAGTTTCAGCAGTACTCTGCTTGTATCAAGTTGACCTGAAAGGGAAGTGACCAATGGTACGAGGCACTATCCTCCTCTAGAGCCATCATGATGCAAATATTTGTTTTGCTTGTCGAAAGGAATTTTACCATGTGTAGTTTTTACTGATGGAGTCCTAATGTGGCTTAGATGCATGTGCTGTACCTTGCTACAACAGACTTTCTGATGCCTGCCCTTGAACTACTTCATCAAAGGGAGTATTCTTGAGGGACAGACATAAAAGTGAAATAATGCTGTGTCCTCTGGTGAGATATTAGTCTCATGCAGTGAAGAACCATTGTCAGGACTCATTTTCCTCATGAGAGTCCATAAAATAGGTTAATAAAAAAATCAGTTCTTGCCCTTGTATTTTGCTAAGGTTTGAGTTTGTTCTTTGAATTGGGAACTGGTGGGCCAGGTTCTTTTTTGGCAGCTCCTTAGGCTGAAGAGAAGCATAACAGAATTTTCTTTTGCATGGATGTGTATGCAAAGTGTAATTTTTAACTCTTAAAGTATATGAGGAAAAGAATTCTGGCAACTTTTAACTTCAAACATTTTTGTATCTTTGCATTTATTCTTACATATTGGGCATTTGAAATGGAAGAAGGGTGGAAAGACCAGTGTGAGTTTTAAGTCCTCATTGACATCTGCAGTGCTCAGCCCTGAGGATGATTTGAATCCATCTAATCTTTACACTCTGATTATCTGCATAAATTATCAAAAGGTCAAGTGTTAAAACTTATGTGAAGAAACTAAAATTTTTAATTAATTATGCCTTCTGTTACTATATCAGCTGATGCTCCTGAGCAGCAGTTTAAGCTTCCTTTCAGTCAGTGGCTCAGCTAAGAATACAAGTTTATTACAAGTTAAGCTGATAAGAATACTTGTTGATACAGACAGTCCAGACAATTAAATCAGCAGAAAGCAAACTAGAAAATTAGCAGTCCTGATCATTATTTTTGACTGAGCTTACCACTGGCAGACTAAAATATGAGTAGGAAGCTTTTATCTGGGTGCTAGAGGAAAGTAGGTTCTTGGATCATAAACTGACTGAAATTTGGTATAACTCGGACTTGTAATAGACTGAGAGCATACATCTGCATCATTTTAAATCTTCTGAGTAGTCTCATTTTCCTTTGTTATCTATGAAATTTTGCTTTGGTCTTGGCTTCTTGGACGTGTTTTTTTCCTGTCAAATGCAAGAGAGAGATTTCAGCAAAGAAACTCAGGGTCTAATTTTCTTGTGCTGATCAGCAGTTTTACTCTGTATCTCCAAGCAAATCCAGGGATTGCAGATTTATTGTTTTGGTTCTTTTTTTTAATAGTGTGAGTTTCCTTGCACCAGCTGCTCTGTCCCAGTTACTCTTACCTTGATAGCCAGAAAGGAGATCCCCAAAACTGTCTGGGTAGTGGCTGAAAACACTGTCCTAGCTTCTCAGACTGGGAGCCTGATGAAATGGGGTGTGTTTTGTTTTTCTCTCTCTGCTGAGCATTGTGCTGCTGCGAGTCTGACGCTCAGGTGGCCGAATTTCTGCTCTAGTGGTTTTGAATGTGGGTTGCTGCAAATAATTTATAAGGAAGACAGAAGTGATGTACAGTCATGGTAAGTCTGAAAGTGCAAAAGTCTTAGGTTGAAGTTCACAAATTACGCAGTCCATCCTTGTAAGTAGTCCCTATTAAATGTTGTGAGGTTTCTTTAGTTAACATTGCTGGTTTTTAAAAACACAAGACTGTAGAGGCAGGGAGGCTTATCTGTGATAGAGGGGAAAATTGAAAATGTAGTCTGATGTTCTGCTCAGAAATGTCCTCAGGAACAACTAGAAAATCTATTGACTGAAAAACCTAGAAAGATAAAGAGGGAATGCACATGTAATGCTTTTCTTCAACATTTACCTAATGTTAGTAATTTGTTACTTTTGAAAATTGTTAGAATTTTCTTAATTTAGTTTACTGTAGCCTAGTGCCACTGGTGTGATTTGTTTTTTTTTCTTAAATGCCTGAATCCTATTAAATGTCAGTGAGGCTTCTCAAAGTATACAGACCCCTTGAAAACTTCCTGCCTGGGAATTTCAAATTTAGCTTTGGCATTAAAGAAAAGCAATTTAGCTCATGTAACAGCCCCTTCTCAAGGCTGCAGCAAAGGGAAATCCGTGCATTTCTTTCTTACAGTGGGAAAAGTCCAGCCCAGAAAACAAATCAGTGGTGTGCTCGTGCTGCATTGCTGCTGGAGCTGAACTCTGCACACTGTCTCTCCCTGCTCTCTCCCTCCAAGACAAGTCTTGTAAACAACCTCCAGCAACACAGCGCGGATACAACAGCAGTTCTGTTATTCCCAACAAATGTCCCAATAAAGTTGGCTGTCACGCTCGCGCCACTGCATGTTCTTGCCAGTCGGCTTCACAGCTGGCGCCCAGGAAGGTTGGTTGGCACGTGGTGCGGGGGGATCTGCAGCCAGCACGGGGATGGGAGGCACCACGCTGCCCATGCCCAGCACAGGCCAGTTTTGGAGGGACCCAGACTGCATGTACCCTGCTGCATCAAATGCTCACCTAGGTATGTAACCCTGTCTGCACCTTTTTCCCCTCCAGGTGGATTTTGCACACCTACCACTCATCCGTGTACCAAACACATGGTTATATTTATTATTTAATTCGTTACTCTTTGTTTCGTAAATCTTAGTACTGGTTTTTTACTAAATTCTGATTTTCTTCTTAGGGCGTGGTTGCTCGAGTTACAATTTTAAGTTTCTTCTTGTTATTTCTATTTAGTTACAATTTAAGCAAGCTTTTGGCTACATAGGCGTTTGTCTGTGTAGGCAAATTTTTTCTTTAAATAAATTGTCTAAGTGTGGCTTTGGCAGGAGGGGTAATTCCAGATGCTTTGTCACCAAATCATCACTTGGGAACGTGCCTGTATGCTCCTGCCTCCCCTGAGTACCTCTTGTATTTCTGATGTTTTGCCTCTTCCCATTTTCTGTTTGTCATCCCTTGAAATGACAGACTTCTCCCTAGTTCTCTTTTTGCATAGCTCAAAGGCTTTCAGGTATGTTAGCAATGGACTCTTGCCTGTTCTCACAGGGAACACAGATATGAACAGTGGCCAAAACAATGGGCCACTTTACATAAGAATGGGGTAAATGTGCAACAATCCTTGCTCAGAATATTCTTCCAGACCTCAGAGACTTTTTGGACCAGAGATTAAGTTTTTGGGTTTAATGGTCTCTTGCATATTTCTCCTCCATTAATTTGCTCCCTGAGACCAGGTGAACTCTGAGAAGTCATAACATCCTATCACAGGGATCCTGAAAATCCTACCTGTTGTATGAAGTATTACTTTAGCTCCTGATAGTTTTGTTCAATGATCCCCATTTCTTGCATGGAAACTGACAACAAGATTGCTGACAAGCTTGGTCAGGACACTGGTGGTTTTCTTCTGTCATATCCTTTACCAGTCATCTTTTTTCCAGGCTGGAGAGTCCTAGCTTACTTTTTTGTTCCCTGTATGGAGATTACTCCAAACTTTTCATGATCTTAACCACATGTTTCAGAGCTTTTTCAATTTTTATGTCCTCTTCTAAGGAGAGGAACTGCACATGATGCTTGGGATGTGGCATTTGTGGAAGTGTGTGCTCACTGTTCTGTCCTCCAAGTCCTCTCGTTGGTGTTTTTTAGTGCTACTAAATATCAAGCTGTTGTTTCAGTGGAATTACCTGTCATAACCTCATTATTATGTTCTGAGTGGCAGATTGACAGCCTTGAAGTTAATCTGATTGTCCCATTATTTCCCAGCATCTCTCAGCCTTTTAAAGACATCTACTCTTTTCTAATCTCCCACAACTCAGTTTCTCAGATGACTGCTAAGTCTTCTGAGACAGTGAAAGCCACTTCTCTAGGTATCCTTAGATGATGTTTATCAGGCTTGTCTAATTTGAAGATGTCTTATTTTGTTAGGTGCAACTTACTTCATTGCTCTGTTCTTGCTCTTGTCCCTGAGACCTTTTCTTCATTGATATGTGTGTGAGCAGCCTCTTTTTTTTTAAGGGGCCAGGTCATCAGTTTAGATCCATTAGTTACAATATAGAGAACACAGGTTCAAAAGAAATAACAGGTAATTCAGCTTAAAATCATCTGCTGATTCTTTCTTTTTTAATATATTTATCAGTGTTTTCTTTGGGCCATTCAACAAGGTGTTATCCTGAGATTCTCTTGCTAAGTTGAATCTCATTTTGCACATAATTCTTCCTTATATCTATGTATTCTTTTATACTTACTTTGGCAAACAGAAAAATTTTACAGTATTTTTTATTACTCCTTTTATTGCTTAAAAGCCCACAGTGAAGGATCACTGATGTGGCTAGGAGGCTGGAGCACATGCCCTGAAAGAAGAGGCTGGGAGAAATGAGTTAGTTCAGCCTGGAGAAAAGTGGTAGGTGACATCTAATTGCTCTCTTCCAGTAAGTAACAGGTGGCTTAGAAAAAACAAAGCCACTTTTCAGCACAAAGTAATGGGACTCACAGCAAAGGATATAAAGATGCAACAAGGGGAGACTCCAACGGGACATAAGGAAAAAACTATTCCCCACAAAAAGAGCTGAGCACTGGGGCAAGTGGCCCAGAGAGATCTTCAAAACTTGTCTGAGTGTAGTCCTGAGCAAGCTGATCTAGGTGGGAAGCAGGCTCTCCTTTGAGGAGGGAGTTGGACTAGCTCACCTCCCGAGTGGATTCAAACCTTAGTCTTTTCCTGATTCTAGGATAACATCCTGAGTGATGTCAGTGATGTACAGACAACCACAGACCCCCAAGAGTCTTTCGCTTAGTACACCTTCACCCATCCTCTGGCTATCCAGACATGGAAGTATTGCATTTAGCTATTAGGGAAGCACATGTACACATCTGACTTGAGCTAAACCAGCCTGCAGTGGTCTAACAACGCAGTTTCTGGAGCAGGTTGGTATTGCTAGTGCTTTTCATTCTCTGTAATTCTAGTTAATTCAGTGGAATCTACCCAAATGCAGTAGGAATAACTTCATTGTTAATTCAACTGTGTCATAAATCAGAGGATGAAAGAGTTGAAACTGCTGATGAAGTTGTTAATGTTAGATTGCTGTAGCAGAAATAAGCCTCCACCTTGGCATTTAGTACCACCATGCCGCACTGTTGCTTAAGGAACACTATAGAAGGTACAAGGCTGGTGAATTGTGTCCTGTGTTTCAAAATGCTGTATTCCTGGCTGAAAGGTGCTGCAGTACATGAGTAATGCGAGGCATCTACAGATCTGAATTGTTCCCATTTCCATTAAGTCATACGTTCAGCTGTAAATGTTACATTGTCTCTGGAGGCAGAGGATGAGTTGTACATAATGACTGTGAATTTCAGATAGAAAGGGCAGATCTGAGCAGTTTTAGAACATTTTCATTTCCTAAAAGAAAAATTAAAAAAACTACATTAGGGCAGGATTATCTGGTTACTAGACAGCACAGAAAAACCCATTTACCTTTGGCCAAAGGATGGCCACCCACCCAAACAAGCACCAACCCAGTACTGTGCCCAGGACTGAACTTTGACACGGGGGGGATGTTAAGACATTGCTAATGGGTTTGTGGCAAAATCAAGGGGTGCGGGAGATTCAGTTTCTCTGTTGTCTCAAAAAGGAAGTGAGGGTATGGTATGAATGGAATGATACCTGTGAGGCACTCATCCTAGTGGGACTACAGTATGTTCCAAGGAAGTTGGGAAGTTCCTTGCTGGGGAAGAAATACTGGTGGAAGGTGTTGATAGCAGGCGATTTGTTCGAGATGGCTTAGGAGACCATCTCAAAAAGAACTGTTCTGTGAAGAGAAGTAATGCATGCATGTGCTGATGGGCCACCAGTATGTCCCATAAAAGGTCATTCCATCTCGTGGAGATATTTCTGATGCTCTAGAACATCTTAAAGACAGTTGGAGACAACATTAAGCCAACTGAACCTTACTTCCCTGTGGATGGGACTTCAGTGTTTAACTGGATGTCTTCTGCTATTAACCAATTTGGGTTTTCTTTCTGATAAAAAAAGTTGTTTGGTGTTTTTTGTGTTGTTGTGGTTTTTTTTTTTTTTTTAAATCAAAGCCTTTTCAAGAAAAACCTAGGAAAAATGTGTCAAATAACAAAAGCAGACATCACAACTGATGAGCAATTTATTTTCTTCCTAGAGAGAATCCAGTTATTCTGCTTTTCACATCCAAATAGGATTTGGATCTACATCCAGTGTTTGAGAAAACTCATATAATACCTCACTCAAATCCCTCAAGTAAGGAGTAACTCTTTAAATGTTTTCCTCTGACAAATTGCAACAGGTCATGGAAGTGACATGCTTTGTTAAGAAGTGATGTCATACAAAAGGGTTTGCTGGGTTAAAATAATACGAGACCTCTGATTGTGCTATTACAGAGACTGTGCTGTTCCCTTGGAGAAGAAATAGGAAGGATAATGTAATACGAATGGTGAGTCTGAGCACAGGGAATAACATTAACATTTTGTACTCCAAGTTGCCTTGGTACAGTGCTGCGATAACAGGGTAATGCTGTTGACCTCTTGAACTACATTGAAAGGAGAACCGAACTCAGCCCAATTCTTTCCTGAAGTTTATAGAAAAGCACATTAAATCAGATTTAATCTGAAAAGGTAAACATAATGAAACAGGGTATTTCCCTGATATATTCTTTGTAGCATGCAAGCTGTCTACAAAAAATGATGTCATTTTCCGTCTCTCTAGATTAATTTCCGGACTGTGCTCTGAGGCAAGAAAGGCTGTGTTTCAAATCAGCTCTGTCCTCTAAACCAAGCATGTGGGACCATGGAAAGAGCAGAACAGATTGGGCTGGAAGGGACTTGGGGGAGGATATGCAGTGCAGTGATCCCCCTGCCCCATGAAGGGCCAACTTCTCTGGTTATTCAGGGTCCAGGTGAGTTTTGTGAATGTCCCAGGGCAAAGAGTCCATTGTCTTGCTGGGCAGCTGCTTCAGTGCTTACCTGCTCCTGCAGGGAGGGCATGCAGCTAAATGTGGCAAAAAAAAAAAAAAAAAAAAAAAGGCAGCTGGCCCTTTCATAGAATCATGGAATCATTCAAGTTGGAAAAGACCACTAAGATCATTGAGTCCAACTGTCAGCATACTTCCACTGTGTTCACCACTAAACCATATCCCCAAGTGCTACATTCACATACTTCCAGGGACAGTGACTCCACCACTTCCCTGGGCAGCTCCTTCCAATGTTTGATAACTCTTTCAGTGAAGAAATTTCACAGAATCACAGAATATGCCATGTTGGAAGGGACCCACAAGAATCATCGAGTCCAACTCCTTGCCATCCCCAAGAGTCACACCATATACCTGAGAGCATTGTCCAAATGTTTCTTGAACTCTGTCAAGCTTGGTGCTGTGACCACTTCCCTTGGGAGCCTGTTTTAGCATCCAAGCTTCCTCTGGGTGAGGAACCTCCCCTGACACAATTTCAGGCCATTCCTTCAGGTTCTATCACTGGTCACCGCAGAGAAGAGATCAGTGTCTGCCCCCATTTTTACCCTTACAAGGAAGTTGTAGACTGCAGTGAGGTCTCCCTTCAATCTCCTCTTCTTCAGGCTGAACAGACCAAGTGCCCTCAGCTGCTTCTCATGCAGCTTCCCCTCAAAGCCCTTCACTATTTTTATTGCCCCCCTTTGGACAATCTCTAACAGCTTCATGTCTTTTTTATATTGCAGTGCCCAAAACTGCACACAATATTCCGGGTGAGGCTACACCAGTGCAGAGCAGAGCGGGACAATCCCCTCCCTTGACTGGCTGGCGATGCTTTGCCTGATGCCCCCCAGGACCCAGTTGGCCCTCCTGGCTGCCAGGGCACTGCTGACTCATATTCAACTTGCCACTGACCAGGACCCCCAGCTCCCTTTCCATGGCACTGCTCTCCAGCATCTCATTCCCCAGTTTGTACGAACATCAAGGGTTGTCCCCTCCCAGGTGCAGAATTTAGCACTTTTCCTTGTACTTCATAGGGTTGGTGATTGCCCAGCTCTCTAATATGTTGAGGTCTCTCTGCAGGCCTTCCCTGCCTTCAAGGGCATCAACAGCTCCTTCTAGTTTTGTATCATCTGCAGACTTGCTGAGTATCCCTTCTGGTCCTGTGACCAAGTCATTTATGAAGATGTTGAAGAGCACAGGGCCCAAGATGGAGCCCCATGGAACCTGACTAGTGATAGGTTGCTAGTTTGATGTTACCCCATTCACTATTACCCTCTGTGCTTGACCTGTGAGCCAGTTGTTCATCCACCACATGTGTTTATCCAGCTGTGTGATGGATATTTTGTCCAGAAGGATCCTGTGGGAGACAGTATTGACAGCTTTACTGGAATCCAAAAAAATTACATCAACTGGCTTCCCTTGATCAGCTAGGTGGGTTACCTTGTCATAGAAGGAAATCAGGTTTAATAAGTAGGACTTTCCCCCCATGAAGCCGTGCTGGCTGTGACCAGTGACTGTGTTGTCTTTCAGGTGTTTTTCAATACCTCCCAGAATAATCTTTTCCAAAACTTCACCAGGCACTGAAGTGAGACTGACAGGCTTGCAGTTTTTGGGGTCCTCCTTCTTGCCCTTCCTGAAAATGAGGACAACTTTTGCCAGCTTCCAATCATCTGGGAGCTCCCTGGATTCCCAAGACTGCTCAGAAATCTTTGAGAGAGGTTTTGTGATGACATCAGCCAGCTCTTTGAGGATTTTAAACCTTCCCTGGAACAACTTAAGGCCATTTCCTCTTATCCTATTGCTTGCTACTTGGGAGAGGAGACTGCCCTTGCTACAACCTCCTTTCAGGTGTTGTAGAGAGCAATAAGGTCTCCCTTGAGCCTCATTTTCTTCAGGCTAAACAAATGCAGCTCCCTCAGCTGCTCCTCCTAAGACTTGTGCTCTACTGCTTTTCCATCAGCTTCATTGCCCTGCTCTGGACATTCTCCAGCCCCTTCCTGTAGTGAGGGCCCCAGAACTGGACACAGTACTTGAGGTGCGACCACCCCAGTGCTGAGTACAGGGGGACCATCGCTGGCCACACTACTTCTCATACAGACCAGGATGCCATTGACCTTCTTGGCCATCTGGGCACACAGCTGGCTCATGTTCAGCTGGCTGTTGATCAATAGCCCCAGGTCCTTTCTCGCAGGGCCATTTTCCAGCCACTCTGCCCCTCATCGGGGGTGTTGCTTGGAGTAATACTTTATATAGCTGTGCTGAAATACTGTATTTTCCTGAAATACAGTATATTTTATGTGTTTAACGCTTAAAAAAGAAAAATTACAGTCTGTGGGACAACAGAGAGGTCTCAGTAGGAGATAAGTGATTACCAACAAATTATCATTGATTTACAGAAGGAATGTAAAGAGATATAAGACAATAACTTTTATCAGGCTAACTGCTGAAATTGCTGGTGGAGGAGCCATACCGTGCACAGCAGATGCTGATCATAAAAAGATTATAAAAAGTCTCACACAGCTGGTAAGGACAACACCTGAGTTTATGGCTGGTGGCACCAAGCAAAGATGCCAGCTATTGTTTCTAAGCAAGATCTGAGAACAGGAATTCAATGAATGCATCATGTTTACTGGAAATCACTACATTTGCCTCCAGACCCCTGACTGGGCTCAAAGATCACCCACCAATAGAAAGACTGGCTCTGGCTATGGAGCTGCTCACCCCCTTAGGCTGGGAAGATGTGTGCTACCAGCAACAAATTGATTTCACATTATGGCACAGGTAAGGGACACCCAGAAACAACCTGTCAAAAGAAGGCAAAGCAAATGCAGCATGTGATAGCAGCTTCACAAGATCCTATTACGTCAGTGTTCTTGGGAGGAGGACAATAAACTGTTCAAAACCTTTGTCTCCCTGCACCCCTGAAGGGTGTAAGGGGGGTCTGGAGGAGCCCAGGATCCTGAGAACAGTGCCTGAGCAATATTTTGTCAGAGGTAGGCAAGCCAAACCAGTGCAAATGCCAAATAAAAGCCACTCCTTCCAATAGGCCCTGCACCCCTGCAATGCTTTCCTGGCACAGGGGAAAAACTTGTGGGGCCTGGCTGTGGATATGCTCTTTAATGTTGCGTGTCTGCTTCTTCCTGTAATTCACAACGGGCTCTGTGCTTCCCAGCAGAGAAGTGAAATGGGCAGCAAGCCCCTGGAGAGGCTCTGAGGCAGGGAAAGCTTTAGGGAGAAGGGATGAATGGGATGGCAAGTGGGAGGGCAAAAGATGAGCGCTAGTTGAAACTTGGGAAGCTGAGAAAGACTGCTGGGAGACAGAGGAATCCTGCAACATTTGGAATAATAAGCAAATTAAGATACTGCAGCTGGCTGTGGGTCAGAAGGATGTTAGAAGGATTTTGAATGTCCAATATCCAGCATTTAAAGCAAAAGATGTCCCTGGGGCATTGTGTGTATGCTCAGAGCTGGAACTGCGGCTTTCTAGGAGCGAGCAAAATGATAAAGCACTGATGCACTTACTGGTTGCGGCTCCTGGGGGAAATGTGTCCATGCAAGAGCAGCTCTCTCTAGTGCTTGAAGGGAGCGTTCCTTCTTAACAGCAACCGCCTCTGCAGACAATATTGAAGACGTGCCAGTTCTGGGCTTGGGAATGATGATGAACTCTCGTGAGGACAGGAAGTACCAGAACAAACTGGTGAACAAAACAGTAGGCACCAAAGCAAAATGGCACATAAAAGACCAACTGTTCCAATAGGCCCAGTTGGTTTGTGTTCGAGAGTTTGGAAGGGGTATAAGCCTCATGCTGAATGTGGCTCCAAGTGAAATTATGCTATAGTGTATAACCCATAGTGAAAATGCATACCCTCTATTTAATCTTTATTAAATATATATACTCAGACTACTTTTATTGGTTTAAATTTATGCTAAATGTTTATGTTTAATTTATACTTTATTATTTTTAAATTTTACTGATTATTGGTAATTATATGCATTTTATATTATAAATTATATTACATTCACTATATGCTCGATATGTTATTATATATTTATATAACAGCATATAAAATATGCATATGTTGATATAATTATATGTTAATATATCTGTGTAAGATTTAAATACTTGGACATTTGGAAAGGGGATGTGAACAGTGAATTAACAAAATTTGTGGAGACTATAAGGCTATTTGTTTTAGTTAAAAACTTGGGACTATTACAAGGCAAGTTGAACAAGGAAGAACCTAATGAGAGACAAGTAAATGAAGGGTACTGTGACAAATGGCCCTCCACAGTCAATACAAAGGAAACAGAACTAGAGGGAAAAGACAAAACTCTTCAAACACTTGCGTTTTAAATGGAGAATACCATGGTGGTGAGATTTGGGCACTGCTGTAGGCAGCTCTTAGGAGACCTCTGCTTGGTGAGTGATTCTGGGAGGCTAAAACGCTGAGATGTCACCTTGAGACACTAACTTGAGACACTAAAATGTAACAATTCCTTTGTCTCTTTTTTAACTGGTTTTATTTGCTTCTAACAAATGCAGGCCCCTCTCAGAGGTTCTCATGAAAGAAGACGAGCCAGCAGCCATGCTTCTAGTCGGACAGGAAGAAAAGGTGGTCACTAGAGAGTGACCAAACAGTGGAACAGACTGCCCAGAGTGGTGGTGAGGTGCCCACTTTTTATCCGAGATTCAGATATGAGCAGTATGATCTAATGTCCCAGTAGGTCTTTTTGGGAGCAAGGGGTTGAATGAGATCATCTCCATTCCAGCCTGAATCATTCTGATACCTAGGACAACATTCTGACTCTCCCCTCTGAGCCATCAGGATACAGAATTAGACGACTTTCTTATTTGGCTGGACAGTTCATTTGTACTGATCTCAACATTTCTGTGTTATATCAAAAATACAAACCTGGTTCAAATTTTGCCCAGTGCAGCATAACCCAGTTGTTTTTATTGCACGTCATGAACATGGACTGGAATTTGCAAGTAATATTGAAAGATTCTGAGATACAAAAGATAAATATTGTCAGCCATTCTTTAGGAAAAGCCTTTATGTTTGTAGAGCATGTTCTGAATCTTCAAATAACCTGGCAATAAAGTTACCGAACTTAAGGTAGCCGAAGCTGCCCTACAAGTAGCAATATGAAAACTAAAAAGGTTCATTTTTTATCAGTTTTGAGCAGGTGCAGTAATAGACAAAATCAAAGCTCTAACTGCAAACTGAGAGGATTTGATGAATGTAAAGCTGGACGTGACCCAGCAAGGTGTGCTCACAGCCCGGAAAGCCAGTTGTATACTGGGCTGCATCAAAAGCAGCGTGGCCAGCAGGGAGAGAGAGGTGATTCTGCACCTCTGCTCTGCTCTGGTGAGACCCCACCTGGAACACTGCATCCAGCTCTGGGGTCCTCAGCACAAGAAAGATGTGGACCTGTTGGAGTTAGTTCAGAGGAGGGCCACCAACATGATTAGAGGGCTGGAGCACCTCTCCAGTGAGGAAAGGCTGAGAGAAGAGGATCCAGGGAGACCTTAGAGCAGCTTCCCAGTACATGAAGGGTACCAATAAGAAAGCTGGAGCTTTTTTTCACAGGAGCATGAAGTGATAGGACAAGGAGAAATGGCTTCAGACTGAAAGAGGGTTGATTCAGACTAGATATAATGACATTTTTTTTATGATGAGGGTGGTGAAACACTGGCGCAGGTTGCCCGGAGAAGCTGTGGATGCCCTATCCATGGAAACACTGAAGGACAGGTTGGATTTTGAGTAACCTGATCAAGTTGAAGATGACTCTGCTCATTGCAGGGGACTTTGACTAGCTGACCTTCAAAGGACCCTTCTAATGCACACCATTCTGTGATTCTGTGATTACCATCCTTTTCAGTTACTCCGTAAGGGTGTGCACATCTCTGAGGCAGTGCTGGTGCCTTCTGGCATCCTTCAATGCAACACCCAGTGCTGTGGCATCCAGACAAATCTGGAGACGCCATCACATCCTCCAAATGACACACAGATCACACTGAAGTTGACCAATTTCCACAAGGCCACTTTCCACTTTCTAAAAACACTTGAGTCTCTAAACTCTAAGTTAGAGCTTATTTTTCCCTGAGTTAAAAAGCATGCTTCTGACCAGTGTTGATAAAACGGATGGGCTTTTGTTGGGGTTTTTCTTTAATTACTATTGTCTCTGAAAGGTGAAACTTCCTTTTAAGTGGTTTCTCAGGTTCAATGCAAAGTGTTACCTCGCTCAGGAAGGGAGGGCAAGGCATTTCCTAGGAACTGAGATTTAATTGTGTGAGTCCCTTTTATGGATGTTTGCCTTACTGACAGAGTGGCAAAAAGTGAGAGTACAGAAGGAGTGACATGAGAGTGGTTCCCAGTCTAAGCTGAATTCATTTTCTTGTAGCTGATCCTCTGAATTTGCTCCCTTTGGCTAGCTTGGTAACATCTTTGCAGGTTGGTTGATGTTTGCTTTCTTTTTCTCTCCCCTTACCCTGCCCTACTCTCCTCCCTCCATTTCTACCTCACCACAAGGAATCTGGTAGATTTGTCCTTAGGTACCAGCAGATGATTCAATTAGAGAAGATACCTAAATGCTTATCTTCCAGATTGAAAGAACATAATTTATTTGAAATAGCTGACTACAAAGTATTACATTTTGACTAGTTGCCTGAATCACAGAGGATAATCTCTTTATGTTACTGATGTTGACTAAACTGCCAGTGTTGCCATCTACTGAGCAATGGTATTCCTGATTTAGTAGAGTCTTTCAGGGAACCAGGGGCAGGACAGGTCTGTGGAGCTGGAAGCAATGCACAGTGGCAGGCAGGTCTGTTTAAAAAAGACTCTTTGCCCTTAGTGTGAACCTAGTCTCCTTAAGAAGGACATTCCTAAGGATCCTTTGAAGACTTTTTTTTTTTAATTAGAAACAGGGAGGTCCTATCCTTTTACTAGTTTCTACTTATGTAGAGAAAAATCTGGCCAAATGTTTAAAAAACCTTTGGTGCTTTGCCCATGTAGTTTAATCTGGATATGCCAGCTGTTTACTTTCATGAGTTAATGGGTATTCTTAAGCTTTCATCATTTGTTTAACAGCATCAGCATTAGAGGACAAAAGGATGTAGGTATTGAGAAACAAAATGCTCCTTCAATTTCTCTATTACATTAGAGCTATTGTTATATGTCATGTGGCAAAATCTCAGATCACTTGAAAAAGTGTCCTGAAGAGACAATCTATTTATTGAAATTAATTTCAGTGACAGAGATGAGATGACCTTGTTATAAACTAGGGCTGTCTACTGTCAGATTCATACATTAGCTCTCCACTATTGCCCTGATCCAGCAGATCGTGACTTTAAACCACACAAAGGCCGCAGCGTGTTTATTTATGGTCCTTAAGCTAAAGACACACTTCAAATACTTCCATTTACTTGTTAAAGACAACTTCCTACTCTCATTCCAGGTGGTATATTGCACAGAACTTACCTAAAAACACATGAAATCAAGTACAGCTCCGCAGTTAGATGCCTGCTAGCTGAGTAGGGAGGGAATACACTGGCAGTTCTGAGTGCTCTCCCTCCTACCAGCCCTTGCACTTTTATATTTAAAAGGAGTCTGTACTGGCCCATGATGTTGTCAGTGACAAGACCCCTTGGGTATGATCCACATGTACTCCAAATCACTTGGGAAAACAATGGGAAGGTGGAAAGGCATATTTACCTGAATAGCTGCTCAAAGCATGTAAATTACTGTATGAGAAAAAGGTATAAAGAAGAATTCTTTTGTAGTCTTTTAAATTTCTAGGCTTCTCAATTTCTTGACTTCTCATCCATCCTTGTTTGGCTTTGTTTACTAGCAGGAAGTAATGGTCTTCTCTGTCAAAAGAAGATTTCAAGAGAAATCAACAGCATAAACTGAAACTTCTCTCTCAGGAGGCTGCAATAACTTATGGTTCTTTTCCTTCCAAAGAACTTGTAAGCTCTCCCAGGAACACAGTCAGCAAGTGTACTGGTGGAGACTGTTTCTGACTCCTCCTTTGCCACCTTCACCGTGGTGGATCGTCACCACTTGTAGCCCAGTTTGCCTAGTTACATTTATGCCTTTCCCATAAAGCATCTACCATGGGTATTAGGGGCAGCATCCAGCTGTCACTTTCTGAGAGCTGGTGCATGAACTGTAGATAGCTCCAGCTATCAGTGAATGGATCATGTCACCTGTCAGTGAAATTCATGTCAAGAAATACATGGACTCTTCAGGTAATTTCCAATGAGCAGGGACCTTTAAATTTATTACTGCCAATACAGAAAGAAGAGCAGAAATGGCCCTGAGATAAAGCTGTTATTTATACCCCAAGTCCTGCAGAAGATGTCTGAGTAGTTGTGCTCCAGCTTTTGGAAACCTAATGGGTGTCATAGTGGAAAGAATACCAGAGCAGTCTGTTTCAGCCTTAATCTTGATTTGCGTCCAAGTTTCCCCTTTATGTATTTATGTGTATATATACTTTAATATAAATAATATTTTAATATATAAAATATAAAAAGAATTTAAAAATATAAAATAAAATACATATAAAATTTTAAAATACATCAGGAATAACTGAGTGCCTGTAGAATAACTGTTCAGAAGGCCAGGACGAGGGTCTTTTTTTTTTTTTTTTTTTTTTTTTGCTTGGTGTTGGAGGAGAGGGGAGAGGCAACTCAACACAGATACACTTATTGGCACACCCCTGCAAAGGCTGGGCACCACTATTGCTCGCTGAGAGCAGCAAAACTGCTCTTGCCATGCTTAACATTCAAACCGACGACACTTCCAGTAAGACTCCATTTTGCACGATGCAGAGGATAAGGGAGCTGAATCACAGCACTATTCACTGTGGCAACTTACCAGCTGTGCTGTAGGGCTACTCACTTGGAATACATGAGTCCTTTGTTCCATCCCTTTGTTTTTCCAAGTGCTCTGACTGCCCTTGTGAGGGAGTGATACTTGACAACACAATTTTATCTCAGAAATGGGGTCAAAATAAGTGCAATCAGAGAAGGCTTTCCTATTCAGGTGCAGTGATGTAAAGCATACCAGGGAGCAGGGAAGGAAAGGCAAATCCAGGTACTCACACTGCCTGTAAAGTCTTCGACCCTACAAGGTGGACAGGGGAAGTACACGTATTGACCAAACTGGGATCTGTTGTGCAGCAGTGTGGACATAAATGCAGAGCAGAAGAACTGTACTGTGACATATTCAAGGGGAAAGTCCCTGTCAGAAATGCCATCAAATAAAATTACAAAATAAAAAATTAAATTATTTAATTATTTAAAAAATAAACCCCTCATCCAGTGTAGGGCATTACTTATGTTTGTATTGTTCCCATGCATTTTCAGAACTAAATGATGCCGGTGTTAATGGAGAAATGGTTTAAATTTCTCACAAAGATGGTCTGTTTTCATTCCTGACACACATTCTAATCCATGTCAGCAAGGATTTTGTGCTGAATTTGAATTTTTGGTTTGTCGAGGAAGTTCAGAAGGGGAGTGTTTAGGAAAAGCTTGCTGATCTTGATAATGCAACTGGCAAGTGGAGAACTCCTCTAAATCACCCAGGCAACTAGGTTTGGTTCATTTACATTTCACTGATTTTGCCAAGAGAACCTGCAACATACTTCGCATATCTCTCTTAGTAAACCACAATTAATTTAAAACACAGGGGGTCGCTGAATAAGAAAATACAAGAATATTTGACAGCAAAAGATAATGAATGCTGTGTGTGGTGGCAAACACTAACAATAAAATGCAAAGTTTTCAGAGTGTGAGGAGTTATCTCTGGATTCCCATTTGGTGAAACACAACTGCAATGAATACTTATTGCCACCTTATTTAGCAGCATGAACAAAAGGAACTGTTATAAATAAACAACGCTATGACAGTTTTGCTGCTGTTAGCTTGATGTTCTCATCTGCAGTCAGTCAAACCGAAAGACAAAGTAATCAGGGAAAAGACTAAGTCAAACATCCAAATTACGGAGTTTCTATTTTTGTTTTAACTACTGTCATCGCTGATTTGTCCATGACTTCTCTGAGGAAGCTGCTGGTGAAATTTGACAGGTGCCAGCATGGCATTTACATGTTTCCAGATTGAAATGAAGGCTTTAAATGTAAATTTTCATGACTTGCTTAATGTTCATAGCATGTCAGCAAAACTTTGAAGCAATATAAAAGGAAGGGGTAACATTTACAAAGCAGAGCAATGTACATTTAAGAGGAAGCAATTAAATAATATGCAACACACACAAACACACACACAACAGAGGTAGGTTGTCTTTATAACTTCATGCAATGTCCTGGTGGCTCTCACTGCAGTACCTCACCTCTATCCTCTGACGTAAGGGTGAAACCACTTCTCCAGTCCAACTGTTCTGATAATAGCATGTGACTCACTTCTAACCTACTTGTCCTCAGACCTAGTTTGAGAGCCACTTTATTCTTCAGAGCCAGCAAAGCAAAACTTTGTGTCACTAACTTACACGAAAATGCACAGTGCGTATTTAGTAACCCATCTGCTCTGCAACCAACAACGCAGGTCAGAGGTGTACTGAACCCTTTGATTTAATCCAAGCAATATGCATGATTGTAAAGTATTTGCAAGGTCAGTATTTGATGAAAACAAGACAGGATGCACAATGCCTAGGTAAGCTCAGAGGCTTTTGCCCCCATCCTCCCAGGGCTGGCACTTTGCAGGGCAGTGCATGCTCTCAGTACATGTGCACAGTCCTCTCCGTCTGTCTCATTCACTTAGATCAGGGCTAAATCTTGCCCTCAGGAATGCATCGGGAAGGCTAGAGGAGATACATATCCAGGAGTTTTACTTCAGCATCATTACTGATCATCTTCTGAAATCTAATGTCTGTAGCAGACATGGGTTGGTGTTTGTCAGGGAGGGAAAAACATATTTGGTAAATTACATTGTACCAGCAGGTTGGCCTGCTTAATTCTACTGTATAGATCATAGTAGAGTTTGAGAGAAATCTTCCTCACTAGAAATTACCTACTGCATGGAAGAGACAAACTTTTCGCACTGACTCCATGCAAATGCTTCCCCATGTAATTTCAGCTAAGCTTTGGGATGCCTATGCATGCGTCACATCTGCCCACGTAACACTACCAAGTAAACCCTCAGTGCATCTGCCAAGCTCCACACCCAGGCATTCAGCTGGAAGACGGTTATCCTCTAAAAACTTCAGCAAGAAGTGTGTTCATAATAGACCACCTCACTGGAGTCATGTAAGCAGCCATGCTGATCATACTCCCAGTGTAAAATGAAGACACTGTGGCTCCATGTGGGTGTCTGAAAATCTTGAAAAAAAAATTAAAATGTGGTGAAGAAAGCCGTGAGATTTATATTTCAGAGCTATTCAGTTCTATGATATTTTTCTCTGTTGAGTCAGCCTATCAAAAATAGATTTCTCTCTATTGCAAGTTCCTGTGGAATGGAAAGTGCATGCACATCAGAGCACTGGCCATCACAGCTGACACTGGCTGCCAGTTGAGATTCTGAATGTCTTTCTAAATGAGTTTTCTAAAAGTATATATATATATATTACATTGTCATATCACATGTTATACTAGGAAGGCTTTTCCCAACTCTGCTATTTAGGCAAAAAGTTTCATTTTAGGATTTTATGTACTGCTTTAGACAAGGATAATGAAGTGAGTCTGTTAAAAAATATAATAGTGTCATAGCACCAAATAAACAGACCATGCCAATGATTTTTCTCTGGGCTCAGGACTGAAGTTTAGGCTGGAACGAAGGAGACATGCTGTGTTTGGGAAAGAAAACAATGCAAGTTCAAGAGCTCTTTTTGACTGCTATGTTTTTAACTGTTGAACTTTTAGGACCAATTTCTAATGACACTGAAATATACCCCTGTATAAATCATCAGTTCTGTTCTTTGTGGAAATCTTTCAGCATTTAGGTATTTAGAGAGAGTTTTCTTCCTTTATCATTTCTTTGTTCAATGCCTGCATTCAGTCAAGTAGCTTTTTCAGACTCAAAGAAGGTACTCCAAAAGGATATATTCTAAAGAAGCCTGAAAGTAAGTTCCCAATACAGCTTCACACCTCCCCAGATGCTAGTTTCAAATTAATCATCTGTTCTGGGGACAGCAGATGGAAAATAACATTCCTGATAAAATGGGTCTAATGAGAGCTGGAGGAACCATACTGACTGCTAATTTTACAAGAAGTCCTAAAGAGATTTTTGATTGGATAAATGGGGAATATTGAGGTTTACTGTCTGCAAAAAAAATCCTCCCACTTCTCTGATATGGAGGAACTTTGACCGAGCAGATGACTGTCCAATCTGTTTTAATTTTGGCCTCCTCGAATTTAGGATCTGGAAGTGACACTTGGTTTTTACTTCTCAGTCAGAGAAGCGAGGTGATGGCCTGATTTGAGTTCCACACCACAGCTCCAAATCCTAGCATCCTTCTTCTCAGCTGCCAGAAAGAGGACAGAAAAAGGAGAAAGTACTTCTCACTTTCTGTGATACAAACAAAAAGGACATTATAGATCTCTTTTACCATATCTCCCTCAAGAGAAAGGCACCTGGAGCGGCTCTGCAATCAGTTCCTTCAATAGGCCCTACCTACACTGCTTTTTCTGGTGCTGTGCTCTTCTCCTCTGATCCCTCATTTTATACCCTTCCATCATCAGGCTTTTTTTATCCTGTGTTTTAACTGCCCAGTTATACCCTCTTTAGCCCATACTTCTCTCTCTCTCTCTCTCTCTCTCAGGTCTTCCTCTCTTCCTTCCTCTCATACCCCTTTCCCAATCTTCTTATTTTAGGCTTGTCTGTTGCAAAGAAAGTAGAACCTCTCTAGCATCAGCATCATGGCTAGGCATACAGTTATGACAAAAACCATGAACTAATTTTCCCTAAAATAGATCAACCCTCTTTATAGATCTCTTAATTAACCACATTCCTAGCCACCTCCCTCCCTCCCTTCTCAGAAGCACAATGCTTCGGTACTCCCTGCTGTCCCCTTTTTCCTGCACCCTCCCCCAAGCACAGGCTGCTCCTGCCATAAGCCATCGTCTTTTCAATAGGAGCAGTTATTATTTTTGGTGCAGCAGGAACTTCATCCTGCCCTAGTTCATGCAGTGTACTTTGCCTTCTTTCTTCCTCGCACGATTTGTTGCCTCAGCTTATCATCACACGCACTCTGCTCCCCTTCTGCTACTGCTTCAAAGCACTCCAGATTTTTTGATTTGCCTCTCCTACTGCTCCAAGACGCTGAGTGATGCAGAGAACCTCCTACAGCCAGAAAGTAACTGTGATTTTTAGCGATGATGTTTGCTCTACCTATTTAAAGCACACTTAAGAAGACACATAATAAGTAGGTTTGAGGGAAGTGGTAGCAATCCACCCACTACGTTCCTTTTAGCTAACCCTTTAATTAAATATTAAAGATATGGTTCTCAGGAAGATTTAAAATAACCCACTGACAGAAAAAAAGAGACAGGTTAAAAAACAGCAGAAAAAGAAATAATTCCCCTTAAAGACTTACCACACCTTCATGCTGGTTTTAACATAATTTCACTGTGCTGATGAGAGAAGAGCTCTTCCAAAGGGAAATAACAAACCTTATGCTTTCCAGTGCTAGATCACTCCCTTTGTTCTCCAGGGAGTCACACCAGGGATTCCAAATTATTTGATGCTTAACTAAACATACTAGTTTCCTCTTTCATAAAGGATAGGAAAAAAAAAGTTTATAAAAACTGAGGAAGTAAATTACTTGAAATGCTATTCCTCACTCAAAAGACACGCTCTGCTGCTGCATTTACAGAACTGATATGCTGTTTGAGGGGAACATTATATACATACACTGATTATAGCACTCTCTCCCTGTATAAAAGGGTGAGATAAACAGCAAGATCTGGGTATATTTGTGGTACAAAGCACTTCCCTTTATAACTGAGTGAAAGCACAGCAGGTGGGCACCACAAACGATCAAAGAAGAATGAGAAGAGAGTAGTGACAGGAGATTAGAAGTGCAAGAAACCAGGTATGTCCACAAACCTGAGTGGCTCTGACCTCCATATTCGTTTTGCTGGAGGCTTTGATTATTTTTCTCTGTATCTAGCTGACAAAGCATTGGTAGGTTAACTGAGCAGTGTTTTTGTACTAGTACTGCGTGAATATCTGCTCTGCTGCTTCTTCACTTGTGTTTGAACTCCACTTTTCTTTTGTGATTCTTGTTCTTCTATGCCGTGTGTAGTTTTAAATCAAACTCCAGACCCCCAAACTCTCTAGAGGGTAGTCTCCACTGCTGCTGTAATACAAACAGAAACTGGTCAACCATTTTGATTTGTTCTTGTGGTAGCTATACAATGGAAAGTGTTTCCAAACACACCCTGCTCTTCTCCAAATCAGTCTTGCAATCAATACTGTCCTACTTTCAATTAAAGTATCACAACAGATGCATCTATATGCTGCTTAGAATCTCACAACAGAAAACCTATTACCTTGAAGACAAGAGCTGACCAAAATGATTGAATTCCTGAGGCAACAGAAACGATACTGATGATTTTATTCAGCACGTGTCCAATACGATTTTCCATTCGGAATCCACATTTTTTAATACTTTTCTATACCATTCTTAACATTACCTTCAGCTTTTATGGAGTCCCTTAGAAAGTTTGTGGTTTTTTCAATTTGTTTAACAGAAAACTTAAATTTTAATGATTAAATAATAGGACATTTATATACATCAGTGGGTTTTCTCAGATACTGGGCTCTAAGTACATACAATGTCTATTGAGTGAAAATAAAAAAGAAAAATTCCAGTCATGCAAATCATCTTACAAACCATGTTCCATTTGACATGAAAATTTTTACTCTGTTACTGGCATATCATTTCAAAATTAAACAGATAAAATTTTAAGGTTGCTTTGTCCATTTTCGTTCGTTTGTTTTGCTGTTTTGAAGAACTGACAGGCCACATGCTACTGCAGAAGGTACTGGCAGGGTAATAATTGTTCTGCTACCACCAACCAACCCCTTCGAGCCCTGGTGTGGATGTGTTTTAAAAAACCACCTAACCTTCAGCTAACTGCACTGGTTTATTTCTGAACAGCACATCACAATATCAGCACAGAGAGCACATTGTAACCGGTTGGGTGATTCCACTTAATAATTTTTCAACACTAGGACCTTTCAGCATTTTAACTCTGGTTTCATTTATGAATTAAAGGTCATATATAGAGCACAAATGAGGTCTAAATTTAGTCACAGCAGACCACAGTTCCACATAAAGACAAATCTTCAAGTTATGTTGACCTGCTAGGAGACAAAGATAAACAGCACAGCAAACATGTACCTGCAATGCACTGCTTCCCTATTAAATATTAACTGTTTCATTTACATTTAAATGAACTGAGCAGTAATGGATAGACTTTCCAGTACTGCTGTTTGGTGCTGCTGCCATGGAAAGAAGCTGAAGACAATGTGGGCTGTATGGGGGCAAATGACGCAATCTCAGCATCCGCTCAAGTGACTTCAATGATGACCATTCTCCAGTCTTGAAACATAATCCTACACAGCTTTTTTTTTTTTTTTTCTCTCCCTCTGTAAACACATCTGTTCATAAATAACTTAGATGTCTCCTTGACATTCATGGTATGTAACTGAAGCTGAAGTAGAAAAGGATGGGCGGTGTACAGCACTGAGGAGATGTCACAGTACTTTTTTTCAGCATTTTTGTCAAGTGCAGGTTGCTAACATCAGCCATCAGAGACGGGCGGGGTGACCCACCCATATTTTTCATGGGTCTTCACCAAACTCTTAAATGTTGCTTCAGCTTCCTTTCGACTGAATGACTTTTTTGATTTGCCAGCTTTTCTGCAGATACGGCCCTGCACCAAACAAAAAAGAAAACCTTCATTAAAGACGTGAACATGCATCTGGAAACCACAGCTCAACTTTTCAATGCATCAGGCCAAGAGGCATTCATTTACGGGTACCAGAAAGCAGAGTTCCCAAACTCAAGCAGACAAATGCATTATTAGAAATGATTAAAAATTGTACTCACTGAAGGAGGGAGAAAAAAAAAAAAAAAAAGACCAAAAAAACCCACACCATCCAACCAAACAAAAAAACAAACAAACAAAAAAACCAAAAACCAAACCAAAACAAACAAAAAAAGAAAAAAAAAAAAGAAAAAAAAGAAAACCAAAACAGCTGCTGGGCTACTTCTTCCCAGCGAGCCCCTGTGCTGGCAGGCTGCCCCGCATGCAGCAACCAGCAGCGGCTGCAGCGGCCGTGCCACAGGGCTCGCCTCCCTCTCTGCTGCACTGGGACCTCTGCCATTAAGTATTTGGCACAAGGACCCCCATGCCCACCCTGCACGGCCAGGGGGGAGCTTCTGTGCAGGCAGGGACTGCGAGGCACGCACCGCTTCACTACGGAACTGGTGCCTTGGCAGAGCTGCGTCTCAGGGCTGCCCGTATTCACCCCTCGCTGCCAACGCACAGTTGTCACTAAAAATTACATTCATCCCACGAAACACACTCCATTCTTTTCCCTCCAATCTGACCCGTGAGAAATGAACAGCAGAACTGCCTTAAACCAACTTGCTTCCAACTTACATCAAAAATTCTAATATGTTTATTACCCCTTCATGACAAGTTTGATAATAAATGAAAATATACCCATTTACATATACTGCATTTTTATTAGTCTGCAATTAGATATTACTTCTAAATGCACAGCAGTATAAAATTTCAAATCCCTGTTTGGCAAGAGAGACTTTTACTGAGTTATTAACTGGTTACCTTATTTTTCATATTGGTCTATAACAATTACCAACTGAGACACAAGAATGAATTAGAGTTGCAGATTAATACCGCTCTACAAAAATAAATATCTTAAAATAAATAAAATTAAATAAATACCTTTAAAGTATTTATGCCTACTGGATTTATCGCAAAATAGAAGTTTATTGAACTCACTGGTCTAATAATTTTAGTAATTGTTTGACAGACTGCACCGAAAGCTTTTTTAATAATGAATGCTATTTGATGAGCAGGTATCACGTTGCAGTGTTACAACTATTAAGAACCAAGTTAGCATGTTCTCATTTTTTTCTATTCTTTAGCTCAAAATGATGCATTAGGGGGGCATCTTTTGCCTCCCTGACTTTACTGTCAAATTGGAATTTAAACCAAAAAGTCTTCATTTGCAATTCTGTGCAATAAATACTGAGAAAATAATCAGATATATGGAGGGGAAAAAAGGGGGAAAATAGGAAAAAAGAAAAACAAAATTCTGCCCTTGGAACATCAAAGCTATTTTTACAGACTAAAACGAGTAAGATAAGTCTGCATTGTGGACAAACTCTTTCTTTCTAGAAAGCTGTCACAATATTACAGAGGCTCTTTTGTGTTCGGTGCCGCTTCCATTATAACAAAACTATGGACACATGATAGAAAAAAGGCTGTTTCCTACTCCTGTTTTAAAAAGTCATTTTTGCAGTGCAGTTTGAGTTCTCTTTTAGAGCCTACCTTAACCAAAGGTTAGGAACAGCCTCTAATTCCCACCTCAGTTGATTCACAGTCAACTTACTCAGTTTTCACAAAAATAGCTGTTTTACCTGTCGATGCTTTTTCTCACCTTTTTCCCTATTTCCCATTTACAGACTAGAAATGTATTTCTCTTTAAATACCCCTTGATAGACTAAACAGCGAGACACCTTCTCCATCCCCATACTAATTTGGCAATTAATATGTCCCAAATAAGGATGATCTGAATGGTTCTCAATTTAACCCCAACCATAAATTTTCTTAGAAAATGCTCATTTTAGTTGTGACAAGTGGAATAATTCAATAAAACTGAGTAATATATGTTTAAAATTTTGTTGGATAATTATCATATATAATTGCATAATGTATAATTATCAATCATAATTATCCTGCAGGAGTATTTTTGTTGTTACAAAACATATTTTGTATTTTCCTCCTAATCTGAAGTTTTGTTGGAAGCACACTTAGAGAAACATATGAAAAGACAGACCAAAGTGCAACAGAAGATTAAATCAGCACAGGAAATGCTGTCCTCAAAATCTCAAAAAATAAATACTTTTGAAAGTAAATATAAACTTCCTCTACTAAATTTCTGGATCAGATCCATTTGCTGTCTCCTGTATTTTACACATTATTAATCATTTAAGGCTTTGATACCTTTCTGAATGATGTGCACAGCACCTAGGACAGTATGATCCGCATATTCCCCACCTTTAACAAAGTATTAATATGAAGCTGTACCTGCAAAAGGGATCTTTGCATTGTGAACAGCTATTGCTCATGCTTGGCGCCAGCTACATACGGCTTTCAAAGCAGGAAAGTAAGAATTCTCTGGTCTTACAATAATGTGGAGAATATCATCACATCACCTAAAATGTGACTGGAGCCATGGCAGATGAAATGAGCATTGTTTCATGAGTTTATTCTGATACTTTTGTGTTGTTAATGCAATGGATCATTAAACCCGCTTCCATTCTGGTACCATATGCAGGTTGTATGTAAACCGCACCATCTAAGACCAGCTAATTCTACCCTGCTGTAGTCCATGTATTTCTGTTTATACAGAAGCTATGGGTGGCATGGTTAGCACTGTCTCTTATTAACCAATATCCTACCAGCTGTTTATAATTTGGATAAAATTTAACCTCCTGGACTGCAAGTTTCCCTACTTGGTGCCTCAAGTAAACTTGGGATAAAAAGAAAGAAGTGTGGAATTTCAGCTGACAGAATTCAGATGCTTTTGAGTCTATACTCGGGTGGTATCTAGTCTCTTACTGAATTTTCGCTTTTTGCCATTCCCACAAAACTCTTTAAGTAAAAAATGTCATTTTGGATGCAATTATAAAAGAAAGTGCCAAACATTTTAACAGGCACTGTTACCAGCTCTGACTACAGTTTATTTTCAGACTGCTACTTAAACGTGCAGTCATTTTAACTCGGGTCAGGAGCCTGCGAGCTGCTGCATTCTGCAAACACGATAACGATGGTAAATACAGTATGTAAATATAATGCTGGCCCCACAGCTCTGTTGCACACAACTGCGTTTTGACCAATCCCCAAACCTCATGCGTCACTACTGCCGGGGTAAGGAATACAAATCATTTTCACGGCCAGTGTTTTGATGTGTCCAGGACCACATCAAGCAAAGATATCAAACCGATATCTGAATAAGATCAAAGCATTCCCCAAGAGGTTAAAAACAACGGAGAAAGCCCAAGAAAGCCTTTCATAAAGATATCAATGTCGACTTCAGCTCTGAGAAGTCACAACAGGAGCTTATTTAAATACTTGCAATACTTTAGGCACTCACAGAGTGCCTTTCATAAAGGAATAACTGAAAACCTAATTAAAGAGTTGGAGAGAACATTTCAGATTTTGCCATCTGCTGTGACTTCGTGTACTTATCAAGATATAATTTTAACAAGCTAGAAACATATGAAAGGTGAAAGCAATGCCACAGCATCCAACTGGTTTATGCAGCCATGCTGAAATGCAGGGGGATGTGTGTTGCGCTCAGCCTCCTCCCTCGCTCATGCTCCTACTGCGCCCAGTCTGCGTGGCACGGTGAGCAATCGCATGCCACTCATCCAGGCTTTGCCCAAACTAATGAGCTTGAACAAACAGCTGATAAGGATCTAGTCTATAACCCTGATAATATCGGGCAGAAAGACCTCCTGGAACACAATCTGCTGCGGGCAGCCTTCTCAGGATCCTGGTCATACCGAGGGACCAACTGCTCCCTCCTGCCATGTTCAGCTAAAGACCCAAGGTGAATTTCATGTACGATTTGTCCCTCTGTCCTGGTTTCAGATGCAATATAGTTCATCTTCTTTCTAGCAGAAAGTAGTGGTCTGGATTTAGTACAAGAATAATTTTGATAATATACTGATGTTTAGTTGATGTTTTAGTTGATGCTGAATCAAGTGCTTTTCAGTGCCTTGTGCTCAACCAGTGAGCAGGCGCACAAGAAGCTGGGAGGGAGCATGGCCAAGTAGGGGATGGGGTGAGCAAGTGGCTATGTGGTACTTGGTTGCCTGCTGAGGTTAAACCACAACACATCAACATATATGGACCACTGTGGGCAAATCTGGGAGCTTTTCTACTTCCAAGTGATGCTGCAGTAGTCTTTATATTTTTCCACATTCATGAGCACGTCTCCCCTTCAGAATGCCATGTGGCACTGAAGCCCATCCTCAAAAATATTCAGCTCAACATCCACTAGCCCTTTAAAGTCTGTCAGTACCATTATCAGCAACATGCCATGTTGAAGATTCTTCCCTAACACCACCAGGTCACAAAGTGGTCCGAAGACAGAGTTAAGTCCTGTACAGATATACCAAATATGAAACCTAAAACTCTCAACTGTAATCCCACTACGACCATGTATTTGCCCACATCTGGCCTGTGTGTCATGAAAAACAGTCCTGAAATTTCTACTGGTCTTTCCAGAGTACGGACGGCCTCAGCAGTATTTCTTTGGCAGCAGCAAAGGCATTTCACTCTGTTGTCAAATTGATGATAGTAGCTCCCAGACCAAAACCCAACAATTTTAGCACAGCACACAGCACCAGGTGTGCTTTCATGCATGTCCTGTTGGCTCTACCTGGAAGGACAGGACTATGTAGTGGAAGTCAGCCTTTCACAGGATAATACGATCACAGAAGTGCAGGCTGGAAGGAACCTATGGTGGTCTCTAAGTCCACCTCAGATACTTGGAGCTGAACTGCCAACACAGGTCAGCTGTGGCACTGCACAGCCAGGTCCTGAACCCTTCAAGGTTGTGCTCAGTCCTCTCCTGATGCCACTCCCTGTTATAGTAGGTCTCAAATTTTCAGAGATTTATTGTACATAGCCATCAGCCCTTACAGGACTGATCTTATTGCGGAAACCACGTAAGCCCCTGTGCTACATGTCTCTCAGATGTCACAGCAACCCTTCAGGCAGTTCCAGACCTTTTTTCCTGGATCGGCTAACAAAAAGCTGCATACATTTCGAATGCATTGCTAAGAGACTCAGAAGTAGGCAAGCTGTCACATTATTAGCACAGCTCTTAACACAAACTCCTCAGCCCTGCGTACCTTCCAATAATCCTGGCAATGCAGATAACTCAAGGCTGGTCTCCCAAGGGCAAATCATGCCTGCCTTCTGAACATGGGGCTAACCTTGGCCCATCATGTAAACCAGCTTAAGGATGCACGGATACAGTCTCCATTTTCTGCCTCCATCTCTTAGCAGATCTCTATAGCAGGCTCTACTGACCCACCTCTAGGTAAAAGTTAAGAGACAGAAAACAAGCAAAGGGTGAGGGAATTACACAAAAGACTGCAGGAAGTCACTGTGCCACACACGGCATCTGTGGTGATCCCTCCAAGGACAGGATCCACATGGACATGCCCATTTTCCAAGTCTGTTGCCCCAGACTTCTCAATGGATGATGCAAAAACTGTGGGTTTCCCATGTACTGAAGCATGCTATGAGTTCTGGGTACATAACATGTTCCGTAATGTGCCAGTGACTAATGGCTTTGGGCTCCAACTGTTCAAAGCCACATACTATGCAAACATACTCAAGTCTTTTCTGATAAGGAACAGAGGAACCCAGAGCTTAAGCCTGAACCACTCTTATCCTAGAATATTTAAACAAGTTTACAGAAAAAAATATTTCCACCGGCTTGAGAGAAGCATTCAAAAGTATAGCAATGCTGAAGTGAGCTACTGTCATGCTCTCAGTGCAATGATTGCAATGTGTCACAACATCACTGTTAGAGCGCAATATACACAGTCTCTCCCCCCAATTACATGGTTTATAATTTTTTTCCTTCATGTACTGATGTAGCAGTTAATCATGTCTCAAAAACTGCACACAATTTATATTGCACTATATATAATTATTAGCTATAGCTAAAACAAAGCAGTATACTGATATAGGCAAATACTATTACTGTCACAGCATAAGTGAATCAAAAATGGGATGTTTTCCTGCAAATGTGTAATTTCTGAAGCAGTATTTCCATGCTTTTTTGTTCTCCTTTTTAAGAATAATCCATACAAAGAAGTGAAAACTTAGCAAGTTCTGGCTTTAAAGCATCCTATAAATTGCGCCTTCTGGGAGTGTAACTGTTCTTTGTCCAGGAAAAAGAAATCCAAGTTCCAGCTGAGTAATTGTTAATGCTCATTTGTCTGTGTGCAGCCTGGTGCCAACAGCTCTTAATCGATACAAACTCTTACAGCCCCAATCTCTGTTTGACAGCTACAGAGCACTGTGCTGCTCTTCCTCCTTTCCCTAAGTCAGCACTGAGCTGGCAGCATGATTTCAGCACAGATAAGGGTTAAGAAAACTCCCTTCCGGCATTTTATGGGTGGAACAAACTCTGTGCTGGCAAAAGAACAAGAAAATATGGGTGGCTGGCTACATTCTTAGAAGGTTCCTCAAGCTGAAGGTGCCAGGGCTGAGGTCTCACAAAGTGGGGGCTTCTGTCAAAAGAGATAGTCCCTGTCCCCTGCCACCATGTGGGCACCTACTGGTCTAGGTGACAGAGGCACGTTTTCTCTTTGAGTTTTTTGCTGAGCTCCCTGGACTACCATCCTGTGGAATCATGTACCATAAGAGCTCCTGAGAGCCAGTCCAGGTGAGAAGTCTGGGAACACGACAGCAACTCTTTATATAAAAGTCCACAAGTCCTCCATGTCACGAACCTGAAGTTACCCAAATCAAACATAGTCACGGTTATAAACCCAGCCAAAGCAAAGCAAACCATCCTTTCTGACAGGCTGTAAAGACAAAGGCACCACAGTCCAGACAACAATGTCTATCACCACATTTCCCAAAGTTTTACAATGCTAGAACAAATAAAGAACAAAACAGTAGTAAAACGCAGGCTGCCTCTGGGAACATTTAATCAAGTTAAACTCAAATTTAGTAAGATCAGAGTCACAAGCTGACGTGCTTTTCCCTTGCTATTTATACAAATGTGTCAATCTCTTGACTGCAGTATGTCTCATACTGATGCACGTGGACATCTATTCAAAGAGCCCCCACTTCTGAGTGCTTTAAGTACGTATCCTCAAATGACCTTTGGGAAGAGGGTTATCTGTACTTTACAGGTGGGAAAGAGGGATACAGTGAAATTATATGACTCACCCATGGCTGCACCTGAAGCTAGTGGCAAAACCTGGAAGCCTAACTCAGATCACCTCTTCTCAGATCAAGTGCTCTAACTGTGAAATAACCTCCTCCCCCCAATACTTTTAGAATCCTAGATATATTTTAATTGAAATAATCTTATCAAATTTACAGAAAAAAATATATTTATAGAAATTCATAGAAAATTTGTAAAACTAGTAGCATCAATTTCCTCTGTTTTGCGATGCTTTAGGGTTTTTATATGGACATGTATTATGGAAACAAGCCCTACACTTCTTACTGCAGCTGAGGGTTTGTTACCATTTGTAACACAAACCTAGAAACAGGAGAAATATGTAGTCATTCCACAGCTCATAAAGTCTGACTGTGACAAGCATCTGAGCTCCAGGCCATTTCATAATGCAGGTTTATGTCTTCCTTCCTCAGGTTTATTTTCACTCATCTTTGAATGCAGGTTTGAGGTTGTAACTGACTTGTAACTCTACCAAGGGAGTCACTGCAGAAGTTCCATGGGCTTTGGAGAGCCTGTGCAGGAAAGGATTAAATCACTGAGGATCAACGATTTTAACAACACACACAAAGTCATGAAGTAGATTAAGAAAGGCATGTTCCAAGGGCAGACTCCACACATGCATGACGCAGGCACGTATCTGCCACACGAGGCATGCCTCATGTACCCTTCCTCAGTGCGACCTTTAACTGGAACGGGGCAAATCAGACTGGCACCTCGATCCTATTTCAGAAGAGGAATCACCTGAACATCTGAAGTGTGGTGCCCACTTACCCGTTTTGTGCAGACTGATAGGGACTGCAAATTCATCTTCATCAAAGCACACCCACGCTTCTCCCTAGCTTATGCTCTTTCAATTCCTAGTGCAGTGCTGGTTTCACCAGCCAGCCAGGTTAGGTAACAGTGCCACTTCCTTCCTCTGTAGATTGTCCTGTGACTTCCAGGATCTACTCAGTTACTGCTGTTTGCAGACTGAGTTAAAGACCAACACCATGGAGTGCTCAGCACCCTCCAGAAATGACCAATGGAATACAACTCAGACCAGGCCCCATGCTTTCAAAAAATACAGTGAAACCTGCTATTCTATTTACAAGTGCAACAAATGGATCCTAAGCACCTTGAATTTAAGACACATTTTGAGCCATTTAGTCAGCAGAACTACTTCAGCCTCTGAGGTTCTCCCTGTTTAACCACGGAGGAATTGCACCCAGCAATCCTTCCGCCTCCCATCTCCCTTTGCACCGAACATCAGTGCTACCTTTTTTGACATTTACAGGAGGAAACTGGAAACTGCATGTGAAGGACTGAATGTGTCAAGGAAAAGAAGAGCTCTTCACTGACTGTCACCAGCCCAGAGGAGCTTAGATGGGAAAAAGAACACAGCCAATATTGTGTTACTTAACCAACATCCCACTTTGTGAGAGCAGATGCCCACACGGGGACGTGCCTCAGATCATGCCTAGCAATAAGACACTCCCAGGATATGAGGAGCTAAATTACTGTGGAGTTACAAATCTTCAATCTGGAAGTCTCCAGTCACGCATGGAAATCCCTGGGCATTGTGTAGATGCTAGGAAAGCTGCATATTTTCAAGGCTAGCCCGTATAATGAAGAGTAAATCTTCCTCACAATAGAAAGTGGGTTACTTAGGCTACTCCTCCAGGATATCACCCTTCAGGACTGGGCTTTCTGCACTTGAAAAAATACAATTTTCAACACAGTATCTGACAAAACTCCCCAATGCTATACAGTTCTCTCAGCCTGAACACTACCACAGAAGAAAATGAGCACTTCTTATATAACTCAGGGAAGAAGAACCTTGCTCTTTTGAGCAATTTTCTTACAATCCAAAGCCGCAATTCTTTCAAATTCTTATTTAGGAGATCAGCCAAGTATTGCCAGGAAGAAGTATTTCTCCCTCCATAAAAGCATGGTTTAAAATAAGTGGGTTTTTTTCAATTTAGGGATTTAATTTATTTGACAACTATTTTAACATTAAGGATGATAGTTGAAAGTATTTTAAATTTTTCATTTTTATGCTTGGAAGGAAGAAAATGGAGATTACGTCCCCCCTGCTTTTTAAAAGAATTAAAATAGCCTCTTATTTCAATGAGTTGGAATCTCTGTGTCTTCATTCCTCTCAGTAGAATATATTTGCATAATAATAGTGGACGGTCAGAACAGCAATATATCAGAGTACACATGAAGAATATTTTTTCCAGCCTGTTCATCAGGCCCAGCATTTAACGCAGCAAATATATATGCTCCCAGTTAAATTTCAGCTTGACAACCCCAGGTTTCTCAACTGAAATAAAAGAGACATCTAGAAGGCCAGTAGATCTGTTTTTCCTCTGTAGCGAAACAATATTCTGTTACCTCTTTGGCCCAGCATTTGTATCTTTTAATGGGGAACAAGCCCCCTAACACAGTCTTTGTCTCCTCTGTCATCTTTGTATACGAGTCAATGTGTTTTTCACCTATGGACCTACAGCAACATTTCTTCCCTTGATGATAACCATCATTTGCTCGGGCAATTAATTGGAAGCAAAAAGCAAACCAGTTTTATTTTCTAAGGCCCTAATAGGATATAATGGCTCCAAATAATTCAGAAGCCACTGTGTTCTCTGTACATTTCTGCAGCTTTTGAGATTAGCTGATTTATTCATGGCTACAGTCCTCAAACCCAGCATCTGGAGTATGAAAACCCATGGATTTGCAATTAATTTCTGCTATACATATTTGAAAGACCTGGAGTCTGCTGACCTCCTGGACACTGTGCAAGTCCCATCTGCTATCTGCTCACACACACTTTTGTTTGAAAGGATGAAGAGGGAGTAATTTAGACTATGATTAACAGCTACCTTCTGTAGCTGTTTTTCATAAAATAAGCCCATTTCTCCTGTTTCAATCTGGTAGAAGTCAGCTGGGATATTCGTATCTTTAAAATGAAAAGAAAAATCCATTCAATAGTAATAAAAGGCATATACCATTTGAAGCAAAAGAACATGATTCCACTGTGGTAGTTCTAATGCTACAATGTGAGGGATCAAAGTACTAGATACCAGCAACTTTTATTTGAATTCAGAAACTTTTCTGATATAGAATTAAAGCTTAACTACAAACTATCTTTTGATTTTTATTTAAATCATTATACAGAAGCCCACAATAGCAAGAATACTCAGAACTAAGGGTTCCTCGTTACTATTTTAGTATGACCTAGCAAAATTTTTATTCTCCTTCTATTCCCTGGAAGAATCCTGGCAAAATATCTATGCTCCTTCTGTTCATGAGAAGAATAAGAGAGTACTTCCCTCAAAACTAAGACTTTTTTCCATGACATAAACTGCAGAGTCACTAGTTACCTGACAGCTGCTTTTGGATGGCAGTTATGTCTCCAGCCTCCACAGAGAGAACAAGGGACTCGCAAAAAGAGGACAAGGCACTCGTCAGCACTACTGCAAGCTTAAGTCAAAAGTCCCCAAAGCATCAGGTACAGCTCTGTTTGTTGCTCTCAAAAAAAGAAAAAAAAAATTCCTGATGCATTATTTGGACACTAGCATACATAGCTTTGTCCTCTTTTAAACTTCCACCAAACCAGCATCAAATCATTCCTCTCCAGTGAGAAATAATACGTCTATTAATAGACATAAAACCCTCTCCCACTTTCAAACACTCTGCTCCTTTTCCTTTGGGACCACATCATCCACCATGTTTTCAAAGGAGACAGACAGCTCCTCCCTGAAACATGGGCACTGGTCTCAGCTGTCCCTCAAGGAGAGCCTCAATGAACCTCCTGCTGTTCCAGTTCTCTCCTGTAGCACTGTTCCCGCTTCCTTCCTTCAATTATCGATATTGTTGTAACAATGACTCCATTATGAGGAAGTGGAAAGCAACGGGCTAATTTTAAAACCTCTGTCTTAAATTATCAATAAACCGTTTTAAAGGGCTAAGAAGGAATAACACTCAATGGGTCACTTCCATGGCCCAGATGGACACACAAACAAGACATGGAAAGCTCTGCCTAGACAGGCATGTCGAACAGTTGCCCTCAGGACAACAAACAACTGGCATTTAAATTACTTCATTAGCATCGCTCCACCTCCTTGGCTGGCACCCTGGCTCCGCAGCGGCTCGAAGCGCCTACTGCATCGCTGGTTCAGCAGGGCCAAGCTCTTGCCTGTGATGACAGGAGCCATCGAGCAGCTGACTGTTCAGGAAGCAAGTACAAAGTCACCCCTTTGAAAGCAAGGCTACAGTTGAGTTAAGGACAACACCAAGTTTTTTAAAATAAGATTCTGGATCCCAGACAGATAAACAGTCTTCGGCCTTTGATGTACTGAGAATTCCCCTCAAGATACTGACTAGAGCTGTGTGAATAATTGATTTTCTCAGCTGAATAGCTGAAGCAACCAACCAAACAAACCCCAACTTGTTTGTTAATTAACATTTTTTTCCTTGAAAACTGGGAAAAAGAAAAGTAAAGTTTTGGATGGTTGAATTGTTATATTCAAAGAAAAATAATCTCTCATTTTAAACATTTCTCTTGATGGACAAAAAAAATCTAAAAATGCAATACTAGATTCATGATAGGAACCAAGGGTGTACACCCCATAAGGTAGGACATCTCTCAAGCAAGGTCACCTGAGGCATATGGTTCCTTCTTGGTGAAATCTAGATAAACAGATACTCTGCTTTAAATCCAGTCCCTGGGAGACATGCTCAGGTTTGGGAACCTGGACTCATGTCTCCCCACATACAAGGGCAATGCTGTAAAGTATTGGAAAATGCTAACTTAATTTCTCTATTGCATGCTTAGGTCTCCTTACAGACATAACACCTGAATGACATCCCATGAGATGTCAGAACAACTTATGTCAATTTCTCTTTGCTCAAAGTTCTGTGAAACCAATTAAAAACATGTGCATTTTTCAAGAATTTTAACTGTCTGAAAATGTATTTTCAATGCTAGTTTTATCTGCTTTTTGATCATTTTGTCAAGAAGCAGAAGGTCATACATCCTCACAGTTACAAGTAGCTCTAATAACAGACCAAGAAGTGCTGTGTTTCTCTCTGAAGAACCAGCAGAGAACGGCAGTGTCGCAGTTAGCTCAGCAAAACGAGACTGATAAGAAACACTGCATGAAATCAAGCACCTTGGTTTTATCACTTGAATCACCAGAAGGAGGAAGGTGTGCCGGCGAGACATTCGGCCCTGCTCACTTGCGCTGGCGCCTATGCCAGCGAGGCGCACTTCTGGATGCGTCACGGGCTGGAGTGTTCACAGTGATTTCATGCTAAATCATGGTGCTGCGAACCGGTGGCATTTCTCTGGAAGGTCCCATTGACCCACCGGCAGTGGCACTGCCCCATCTCCCACTCAGCCCCATGGCCACTGCTATTTGCTGAGGCAGGGCTGTTCTCACGTGGTGGAGAGTGGCCCTCAGCTTTCCAGCCTTGCTGCTTAACAGCAAGCATCTTGAATATTTCATGCTATTGCAGGGTGCAGGCTGCTTACAGAAATTACACAATTTGGCTGGTGACAGCCACCCCTATTTGTACGGGACAGCTCCTTGCAGGCACCAGGACTGCCCACGGCATGGCAGGAGTCACCCAAACCTGGCCCTGCAGTGCTGGGGAATGAATGCTCACTTTGGCCCTTGACACTCTGTCAGCTCCATTCTCCTTTTTCAAAACTAAATGGTCAAAAGTAGATCACCTGTAAAATGAAACGGGGATAGGGGAGCGCCAGTCGTATTTTGAGCCCTATTATGCAATGGAGTGGGGATTACATAACGAGGGGAGTGCAGTTACAGAAACGTGGCTCCCATGACATGGAGCCCAGCTACAGTGACCAGCTACGGTGACAGGCCAGCAACCCAATCAAAGGCGACGCCTCTCTAACCTAGAAAATAAATTTATTGACAGTGTTGCCTAATAACCTTTGCACTTGGAATGAATAATCTGAAAGGCTGAAACATGCACGTTATATCTGGTTAACTACTAATTTATTGTGAGGAATTTATTTCTGACTTTTTTTTTTATCCCACACCCATTTTCTTGTTATAATTGACTTTGTAAACTTCTGGCAAAACGTTATTGAAACCCTTGCTTTTTAAATGTGTTTATTAATGATGCAGACATAAACATCCTCTGTTATCAAAAACTGCTACTACTTTGTGAAAATCTCTTAAGTGGTTTAGGGAAGAAAATTGTCAGATTATATAGCTGAGAATTTATTACTAATAAAACGATTCAGTGCTTCTCTTCACTGAGTCATTTTATGATCCCAGTGAATCCTAATTTAACCCCTTTAGCATTCAACACTGCAGAAAGAGGCTGAATTGTTCAAAAAACTGAGAGAATTTAGTACTGTCCTTCTAGTCTTAAAAATAACAAGAACTACGGTCTCTCTAAAAAGAGATGAGTTAACAGTAAGATGCAGTAAGAGTAGCTATGGAACTTCAACATATACCAAACTCAGTGTTAATTAAAATTCTTTTTTTTTTTTTTTTCTGGTAAATGTTTTTATATCCCAAGGTGACCTAGGAAACTTGACTTCTTCAAATGAACTGCAGAGAAAAATACTATCTGATTAAAAAAAAGAGCAGTAGGCCCAAATTAAATACGGGAAAAGGAGGAAAAGCCACTTACAAAAGAGCCTGTTGAAAAATCAAAATTAATTTTCAGTCTTGAGAAAAACCAAGCCTTTAATTCTGCTCATGTAAGCAGTTCCATAGAAGGAAACAGCAGTAATCTCACTTTTAAGCAAATGAAAAATACGTTGTTATTATCTACTCTTTTTCCACCTACTTGTAAAGATAAAAATTTAATAAGGTACTTAATATCATTTACTGAAAGACCGTGTACGTCTCCTGAGTTCAAGGAAAACCACGCTGTCACAGCCATGTGTACATTGCCCAGTACAATAACCGTAAAGAAGGACTGCCTGCGAGCTTCACCAACAATGTTTACCCATTTACTTAAAAAGGCTTATGAAATACTTCTCTTCTAAAGGTATTCTGCAGGAGAGAAAGAAAAAAAAACACGTAAAACGCATCGATTCAGCTCAGACGAGATCCTCTGCCGGAGAGAACCGATCACCTCCTTTGAAGAGGAGAGCTGGCAGGAATCGTCAAGCTGCTGCAGCTGCAGTACATATCCTAAATTACTTGTTCCTTTCGGGCCGGACGATTTGAAACCGGCACAACTTTTGCCAGCAGCTCAGGCAGAGATTCCCGGTGTGACCCCGCCACACGGCTCAGCCCAGTGTGCCAAGCCCCAAACCCAGGTCGCCCCTTCTTTCCCTAGGGATGCTATGCGGGACAGCACAGACAAAGACCTGGGGGCAGCAGCTCCAGCTCCGCCAGCGGCAGCACTGCACGCAAGAGACCAGCGAGTATGGCCGACTAGTTGGTGAAGGGCAGGAGACGAGAGGCTCCAATCCCGAACCCCACTGAGAGAGAGAGAGAGAGCCCCTTTTGCTTTGGGGCCAAGGAGGTGCCCCCCTCGAGGGTATGATATCCTGGTGTGCCCCAGGCGGCAGAGCCAAGCAGAGGGACAAAAGCCGGGCGGGAGGACACGATGGATGCATGCTCTCCTCGCCCCTCCAAGCCGCCCGGCACCTCTGCTGCACCTGCCCGAGAAGGGACCCCGGAGCCGAGCACGTGTGTCCCTGCCTCGGCCCCACCGGTGACACCAGGCCCTCAGGGAGACCTGTCACCCGGGCCTGCCCAAGGTCAGCCGCGGGCTGGCCGCCTTTGGGTTTCCCACTCGCACGGATCCGCTTCCCGAGCGGGGGATGCATGTGCTCCTCCCCGAGCAGGGAGCCCTACCTGCCCCTTGACCAGGCTGGCGGCGAACTGCCTCATGACGGCCTCCACGGTGTAGGCGCTGGACCAGCCGCGGGGGGTGAGCAGCTCCATGCAGATGGCCCCGCCGTCCAGGACGTAGCCGTTCTCCAGGCGGGGGCTGAGCACCCTCATGAAGGGCGGCGAGAAGGGGAAGTTGTCGGGGAAGGTGAGGTTGAGCAGGATGTACTCCGTGTTGGTCTCCTTCATGTCCTGCCACAGCACCGAGTCCTTGTCCACCTGGTGCAGCTTCACGTTCCAGTCGAAGAGGCTCTCGTCCACCAGCTCCACCGAGATGAAGCGGTCGCTGAGCCGCGCGATGTCCTGCAGCTCCTTCATCAGCCGCCGGGTCCGCACCTGCGTGCAGTGCTGCTGCCGGCCCGCGGGCACCAGCGCCGCCGGCCCCGACCCGCACCCGGGGCCGGGGCCGGAGCCGGGGCCGGGCCGCTGCGCCGCCTCCTTGCCGGCGCCGGGCTCCCTGCCCACCTCCCGCGGCTTCTCCCGGCCGACTCCCGAGCGCGCCGGCTGCGAGGGCTGCTTGGCCGGCTCCGGCGCCTTCTTGTTCTTGTGGCCCCCGGGGCTGCCCTCGCTGCTGCTGCTGCTGCAGCCGCCCCCGGGGGGGCCCTGCGGCTGCGGCTTGTTGCTGCTGTTCTTCTGGTTGCCCCTGCCGCGGAGCGAGGAGCCCTGCTGGCTGCTGCTGCTGCGGTGGTGGTGGTGGTGCTTGGGGTCCTCCGTGTCCCGGCTGTGCAGCCGGATCAGACCGATTTTCCGCAGCAGAGTGGCCATGTTGTGCGCGGCTCTGTGCTCCCTCCCGCCTCTGTGCACCGGTGGGGCTCTACTGTGGTTATGATCAATTTAAAGCCCGGCTCGGCGGGTTTGCTGCTGGCGGGCGGCGAAACCCCTCTCCGCCGGTCCGGGTGGCGGAGAGGCGGCGGTGCCGCCGCGGTGCCGGAGGATGTGCGGCCGCCCCTCAAACGCCTCCCCTGGCTAGGGCTGCGGTGGGCAGCATTGCCGCAACGGGGCTGCTCCCGCGGACATCACGGCCGCGCCGCCGTGGCCATGATCCTGTGAAAAGGAAGGAGGATCGGGGGTGGGGGGAGTTAAAAAAAAAAGGTAGGAAGAAAAAAAAAAAAAAATCCCCCAGCCGCCCGCACGGGAGAGCCTGCTCCCTCCCCCCGCACAGCGGCGGCGAAGCCGCCTGCGCTGCAGATGGCTTCCCCGGCACCTTCGGATCGCGCCCGGCCGAGCCAATCCCCAGCGGCTCCCGGCGGGCCGGGCCCCGCGCCTCGCCGGGCGCCTCCCCCGGGGGCGGGCGGAGCGGGGGTTGGGAGCCCGCCCGCGCAGCCCCTGCCGTGCCCGCGCCGGCCCGCAGCGCGCCCGGCCCTTTGTTCGGGGAGCGGGGCCGCTCGCCCGGGCAGCGCCGCCGCAGCCCCGCCGCGCCGCCTGCGCGCCTGGCGGCACCGCCGCTGCGGGGCTCGGCGGGGCGGCGGCCGGCGGGCAGCGTCCCGCTCCGCCCCGCGCTGCGGCAGCGGCCCCGCCGGCCGGGCGGGCCGAGGGCGGCGACGGCGGAGAGGGGCGGCCGGAGGGACCCGCGGGTGCGTGGGCAGGTGTTACACACGTATGTTTTGTATTGTGTGCGTGTGTGTGTGCGTGGTGTCGCCCGCACGCCCGGGAAATGATACCTTGGCAGCTCAGTGCACGTGTGTGCACACGGACAGAGCCCGCACGTAATGCGGAGACGTAACAGCTCTATGGTCATGAGTAAGGACGTGATGGCATTTAAGTGCATCGCTCTGTTCATTCTGTAGGTGTATTCACACCTACAGACCTAAACAGATCTAATCACATGTAAAGCATCTGCCTATAAAAATGGGAACTTATCTATGAAGGGGATCTTGCAGGAAAGATGGGGCAGGACTATTTACCAGAGCATGTAGTGACAGGACAAGGGGTTCATATGGAAAGAGGGTTCTATATGGGTTCATATAGAGAGTAGGTTTAGATTAGATATAGGGAGAAACCCTTTACTATGAAGGTGGTGAGGCACTGGAACAGGTTACCCAGGGAAGCTGTGGATGCCCCATCCCTGGATATGTTCAAGGCCAGGTTGATTGGGGCTCTGAGCAACCTGTTCTAGTTGCAGATGAACCTGCCCATACCAAGGGGGTTGGAACTGCATGATCTTCACAGTTCACTTCCAACCCAAACCATTTTGTAATTCAATGATGATTCTATGAAAAATCGATATATAAACACAGTTGAAAAATAGTTGTAAGTACATAGTGTGCATGTATATATGTGTGTGCATGCATATTTCGGTATTTGTTGTGTTTGGAATCGTGACAATCTGAGTTTCTTCAGCAGAGCAGGTATATATATACCATCCCTCTTACACCTGCTCACCTCCAGGCCACGTAGGTCTGCTGTTCTGGGACTCTGTGTGGCACATGAAGGAACAGCTGATTCCCAAAATCTCTGTCCCCACCATGTTCTTTACCTTCAGAGACTTAAAGAGGAAAAAAAAGTACAATAAATCCTTTGAACTGCGGAATAGTGAAGGCAGGGCCCAAAACGTGACTATGTCTGTTGTGTGGAGAATGTAAAGCAATAGGCAATGTGTGCATATAGCAGTATTATATTACATAACACCTTTCCCTTTGGGGGATCAGGAGGTAGAGACCCTCTTGCTCCCACAAGACTCCATAGAGCAAGGTCAGGAGACACTGGCAGAGTTGACCTATGTGCTTTTCCATTAGCCTGCTGTGTTCAAAGAGCTGCGACCTGTCAGTAGTGGCTCTGGGAGGCCCAGGTGCCACAATGATGTCCTTATTTCCTCTTGCTCTCCATGCTCTTGACCTGTCTGGTCCAACTGCCTGTCACCGAGATAACCCTTGGGGTTGCTTTGATCCTTCCCTGAGTGCAGATACTTGGGTCTGTTGCAGGAGGTGTTTGCTAAATTCCCTATCCTGAGAAGATTTGCATGTGAAATACTGTTGACAGAGTGTTTTCCGGGAGGTCAGATGTCCTGCGGAATGTGAAGCATGTGTGGGCTGAAGTGTCAGGGAGTGTTCTGTCCATTCCACGTTCGCCTCCTACCTCCTACTTTTGTCTGAGGAGTTGAGTAACCTCCAGGTTATAGGATATTGGAAAGTGTGTCCAAGCCTTCCCCTGGCAGCCTTCTGGGGTGCCAGACACACTGAACTATTCCCCTGAACTACTGATGGCCCATCCCTGGAGCTCGGAAGTTTCTGGAGTGCAGACAAACTGCACCCAGACATTTTGTGGTGCATGACACTTCCTGGAGACAAGTAATCTGGGCTTCACTGGGCAAATGACTCCAGCAGGCATTGCAGGGAAGGAGGCTAAGGCACACAAGGAAATATCTTATTAGCAGATGGAGCAGGGCACAGAGAAATGTGATGACTGGGAGGCTGCTCCTGCCCTGGTGCAAAAGCTGGAAGTTCAGAAAAAACAGAAACTTCACCTGCAGCTTCAGTCCCCATGGACTGTCAAAGGGAACAAGGCACTCAGTGGTCATCCCTGGATGAATATGAAGCATAAGGCAGGGTGGTGGGGCACATATGCTGAACTGAACCAGAATGCCAGCTAGCAACTTGAGCCTTTGTGTTGCCTACATTAATGTTTTAAACTGAAAGGTCTCTGCATGGAGCTCCTGTGGCAGGTGGTAGCAGGAGCCGTGATCATTAATTTAACATTATGGAAGTACCTGTCTCATATAACTGAGGTATCTACTCAGTAGTGAAGCCATAAAAAAAGAGCAAGGTCTCTGCCAAGGGAGACCAGAGCCAAGCAGCCCCTCTGTGGCCTTGTGCCATTGCTCCATGAAATGGTACAAGATGAAGGAACTGATGAGAAAGCTGTTACAGTGACGTGGAAGGTGTGATAGGTGTGCCTGACCAAACAGTGTTCTGCTGTGACAGGGGACTGCTCTGGCGGCGGTAGAAGCCGTGAAATCTGGCGCAATCTGTGTCCATACTGTGCGCAGGGTTAAAAAGCTGAAGTGATGGAGTCAACTCTTCTTTTTCATACCTGGGATTCCTCAGCAAGGAATTTAGTTGGTCAGTCCAGGGTGGACTCTGGAGGACTTAAAGTCAAGCCTTGAAGTAAAGCAGCTTGCAAGGGAGACTTCTATATCTAGACTATCCTTATCCATGTATTATTCCCTGACTGACAAAATCCTCTGAACAGGTTTGGTTCCTGATCTCTCTTTACACAATCCTAATCAATTATTTTCCTTACTATCTTACATAGTAGAAACATACCTATTACCTTTGTTCATTATTACACATTTTCACCAGTTTGCCAGGCACAGGAGTCAAACAGAACTCATCTGCCATCTCCCAGGCAGTGCTCTCCTGTCCTTGCCTCGGATCAGGACTGGTTGAGCCACTTACAGTGCATAAAGACATCCTAGAGTGATGCAATGACTTTCAAATCAGGAAGGCATCTGGGTATGAAAAACAGACTGACCTCTTGCCAATATTTTTCCTACATTTTCAGCTGGAGAGCTGCTTTCAGGCTCAGCCACTTATTAGTAACATAGAGTAGCATTCAAAGCTCAAGTCCAGCAGCAGCCCTCAGCTCCACATGGAGCAGGATGCAGCTGATGAAGACTATCTCATACTCTTTTTGTGGTAGAGAAGGATCTGCCACTAGCTGGAGATTCAGAACTCTGAACTCCCATTGCAGTACCAATTTGGTATTATTTGGGCCTACCAGGAAGGTGTGTGTTTATTGGGGTTGTTTGTTTGTTTGTTTGTTTGTTTTTCTAGAAGGATAATATTGACCAGTGATTTTCTTATTTTTACTGAGTTTGCAAACAAAAAGGAGTTACCTGGGGCTCAGCAAAAAGTTCATATGTGTATTGTTTATTTTCTCTTTAATGCAGCAGAATTTTAAGGCCTGAATGGGTAGAAAATGTAACTTAAATTGAACAAGTGCAAAGAAGCACTTCTAGGATGATTAGGGGAACAAAAGTCATTTCTTCATAGGAGAATCAGAAGATCTTGTCTTGTTTAGTATAGCCCAGCAAAGACTGAACAGGGCTGTGATAACACTTTATAAATATATTTGAGAAGTAAATGTCAGAGAGGAATATTGACTTCATCACATGATCAAATGGCAGTACAGTGAGTAATTCTGAATACATCTGCACTGGAAATCTAAAGGTTTCCAGTTATATGATGAATGAAGGCCTCAAATACTCTCCCAAGCACTGGAAGGAATAGCTTGCAGTCTTGTAGGATGGAGCCTGAGAACTTTATTGACATAATTGTACAACACAAAAGAAGAGGAAAATGCCTGAAGATAGAAAATTAAGCTTATAGTATGAATCCTTGGGCATCTGATGTGTCAGTATCCCCAAATGTGTGAGAAAATAGATTAGATCACTGTCAATTTGCATTATAATAATTCCATGCCTCAGGGCTTTCACTGGAGTTGGGAAAGATTTTATTTTATTCTTCCTGATGCATGACTTGTCCTCTACTGCTCTTTTTTTGCTTTCTTCTGCAGGTCTGAAGAGAGATTGTTATAGGTGGCATTAAAATCTTGGGGTTTATGTGTCCTGCTGATATACTCAGGGATTGGCCAGCCTCTAAGCCTGGAACTCTTTTAAAAAAGTTAAATTTACCTAGGTCAGGCTCCATTGATTTCATTTATAGCATGGGACACAGGCTCCTTCCTAGAATCAAATGGAGTTTTATTTAGCTAATTCTTTGCAAAATCTGCAAACACACGCCTTTTCAGCAAGCAAGTTATTTATTAATCTCTCCCTTCTTTGCCTGTCTGAGTGTCCGAATGCTTGCTAGTATCTCACTGGGCACCTTTGATTATTAATTTTTTGTCTGCCTCCTTTCATACTCCAAAGTGACAACATCACTTATTTTTAAAAGAATATTTTGAGGAAAGGCATTCTCAGCAACAAACAGCAAGAATGAAGAAAGACATAAAAATGTCCACTCCTGGAATGTTCAAGCCTATAGAGGTGTACATGTGGTTCCTAGGTTCCTGCTGACACATCCTCCACAGTTGCCTTCTTCCCTGCACTGGAATTCTGCATGGCAATTCTAATCTCTTTCACTGACTTAGATAAACAAAATTCTTGCGGTGACCTCCACTCAACAGACATACTAAGCCCATGTAAATGCAAAGGATACCTGGGTAAATGAATAAATAAGGTAAATGAATAGCCATTATATCACAGTCATAGCTTTTGGGAATGAGCGAGGTAAACAATATCCTTGGAGAATATGGTTGTCTGTCTGACTGGCACTACCAGTAGGTTCTGAACTTTCAGGTGGCACTCCATCCAGTGAGCTGCTGCCACCTTTTCCAGGACCTTCACTAATTCAGGTGCTACACAATTTGGCAGATTTTATCTGCTGCTTTTCCTTTCAAAGAGCATGTTTCAATTAACTCTCCATTGAATGTTGTTAATGTCCTTGTTTTTCTTTTCTTTTTACAGAGTCCAAAGTAATGTGCTGAGGGGCCAATAGTAACGAGTTTTTACATAAATCCGGAGAAGCACACAAAGAAAGAGAGAAAGAAAGAAAAACACGGGTAAAAACCATGTGCTGTCAGAGTGATGCAGCTTTAAAAGAACAGGCTGATGCGACTGAATATGGTAGTAAGTGAGATACTTTTAGTGAAGATGGGAAAGTATTAGAACCTTTCTATAAGATGATAATAAGATCACATTTGGATCCCAGAAAAACACACACTCATTTTTGATGCCTGCTTAACACTTTTTCTTTGGCTCTGGTCAATCCTTTACCTTCCTGATCCCTTAAATCTCACCGTATTCTCTCATCTTTACAGCACACAGCCATAAGAAAGGTCAATTGCAACACATTTACAGGTAATGAACTCTTGCTCCTTTATCCTAAGATCTTAATGGTCAGCCTTGCCATCACAACAGTAAGAGAAATGTTTTAGCTTTCTGTTTTGCAATGCCAAGTATAAATCCCAAACTACTATGCAAAAAATTCAAAAGGGGTGACAAAGGATTAGAGAAGCTAAATTCTTTTAAAAATAGATTAGTTGCAAGATTGCTGACAATGGCTCAGTTTTTTAAAAGTGAGGAGGCTGTGTTTGCATACTGTGTCATGCAGTGTCGCCAGGAACTGAGATCAAGTTCTCACAACCTGATCTTGGAGAAGGTGCTGCTGCCACCAGCTGGTAGTTCCCTGGTCCTTGGCTGGAGAGATGAATACATAGCTTACTCAAAGAAGTCGGAGACACGTGGGCCTGAAGGAGGCCATATCTACAGAAAGTTACGGACACATTGCTTGAGTCCGAAGTACATTTTGGACTATGACAAAAAACCTGTATTATGTGTAGATGTGGCATTTAGAGACATGGTTTAGTGGTTAGTTGGCTCAGTAGGAGATCTGGGAGGGACATGGCTGGTCCAGCACCCTTCTGAATGCATGGGTGAGTGGGATGCTAAAACGTCATTCTCACTGCAACCACAGGAGATCAGGGGAAGGAGAAAAGGGGCTGCACCCTGAAGATCCCCTCTGTCCTTCTCCAAGGCTGAACCTCTCTACCAGCTCCCCAGCTCGGTCTCCTCTCACCTGCTGCCAAACATAGACAGATGTTTTGCAATGGGAAGGAGGGTTGCCAAGTGCAGGGTGTTTATTTCACCTTCATGGCATATAGTCAGTCACAGGTAGACAATGGTTTAACTGGGTCTTCATTTACCTGCACCTAACCTTAAAAATCTTGCCACAATGTTCATATATATTCTTGGACTCTGAGCCAGTGGTGGCATTTGTATATGAAATGCAAAAGCAGAAAAATAGGTGAAGACTGGAAGCAGAGGGCTTCTAGGTAGGGTGTGTTTATTTTCAGAAGTGTCTCATGAGGCTTGGCCAAGGACTCATCCCTTTACCTGTGGTACTCATCCAAGGAGGCTGTAAGCAGGTCTGACACCGTGGTTCTGGTGGCAAAGGGAAGACAGAGAGTGGAAGGGCTGCTGTCAACCCAGTCGCACCAGGGCCTTGAGCAGGCAGGAGACCAAACATTTCCTGAATCAGTTTATCTTATTTGAGTTCCTCGTGTTCTGAGAACAGATGGTCCCTTCCTATTCCATCAGCCTTTTTCTGGCACCAGGGCAGGCTGTTCCCTACCTGTGTGTGATCAGTCTTCTCTGTCATGGTCCCCAGAAGACACTGTTTCTCCACCCTCTGGCAAACAGTATATGTCTACCAAGGTGAGAGTCAGGAAGATACACAAGTCCCCAGCCATGACACACCACGGTGAACTGTTGCTCAGGGATTCTCTTGCTGACACCTCCATCTCACATTTTGTTCCAGAAGTGCTTATCCTGAACTTCAGGAAACCACACCCCAGAAGAACTGCTGGGTCAGGAGGGCCAGCTGGCATTCCCCAGAGTGGTGCTCTCTGAGGTTCTGTCTTAAGACCTGTGCTGGGGAGCAAAAGGGAGGCAGCAGGCACAGAGAAGAACCAAGCTCTGATATCTGTGAGGTGATAGTTGCGAGAGAGGGCTTTTCCTGTTCTAGCTTTTCAAAGGAGGAGCCTGTGCTACTAATTCTTTTGGAAAGTCAGGGACACTGAAGGACCTGAAATAGTGTTTTAATGATATGATGACAAGGATGTACATGGTATAGCCTGAGCCAGGGCTTGTGAAGACATGTAGGGACATGATGCTGGTTGGTATAGCATTGTACTAGTGGCCTGAGCAAGGCAAATCTGACACAAACTCATCCATATAGTTTGTAAAAAGAGGACCCTGGAGCAATCCTTTATACCAGACTTCATCTGGAATTTGCCTCACATTAGGCTGGTCCAATTACTCCAAAATCAGTTTTGGGAGCAATGTGACAGAAACGGTGATCCGCTCCCAAGTAGGACTTTATTTGGCAATACTGCCAGTAGAGTGCCCAGGGGACTGCTACTGCCATAATTTAATAGTTGTATTGATGATCTGGAGGTAAATTAAAAAATTGCAAATAAAAAAAGAGCATACAGAAAGGCCAGCAAAGTGATGAACAGTGTGGAGGCAAACTAAATTGAATAGTTGTGTTTGTGAAATAAATCCATTTTAATAAAAACAAATTGCAAAGTCATCTTACGAGGAGCAAATCACACAAGGTCATATAACTGCAGACTATATTCTCTGTAGAGGGAAACTCTAAAGGAAATTAGTGGTCACAACGAAACAGATCATCACAAGTTTCCCATGGAATCTTCTCATGTAGAGGAATTTTGCAGTCCTGCAGTGCATAAATGGGAAGGAGCAGCACAAGGCATGGGAGAACAGGGACCAGTACCTCTGCAGAGACCAATATCAGATTGTGATGTGCAGGTCACCTTCCCTTTCCTGCTGATATTGAAAAGACAGAAACACTGAAAAAGCTGAAATTCATTAAAGAAAATGATGTAAAGAATTCAGTGTGTTTAATTTATCATAGAGAAGCCTGGAAGATGATTCAATTATTTGATTAAAGCACAGAGTAGATATCTGAGAACAAAACTAACTGGACAATAAAGCATTTCTTCATCAGGTAGACAGAGGTGTGGAAAGAATCGATAGCTATAAATTAGAGTGTTCCTCAGGCGACTTCTGTAAATAAAACCTGTTTAAAGACTGGATGCTGGACATGAACAGTAAAGTATCTTTCCCAGTGATGCAAGCAGAATGTAAAGAGAGTGGGATATCAACACACAAGAGTGTGAAGAGTAAGTTTAAAATCGAAGAATTACTTGAACTCCTCCTGCCTATAACAGTAGGAAGAGTCTTTAGCTCACTGCCTGTCTGTCTCATAGTGCCTTTCAGGAAGGAATGCCTGCTGATATGATAAGGTATGCCAGAGAGTCAGCTGGCTAGGATTGTGTCCAAAGAGTCCACGTGACAGGATGGACTGAAGTAGCCATATACTCAAGCCTTTTGTCCCACCATGTTTTGAAGTCACCCAGGGCCTACAGTTGCCCACTCATTCATACACCATTATTGGTTTGAACCTGCGCAGTTCAGAAATAGCTTGGCAGACCTGGTAGTCCCAGTCTGAACTGGAGGTAGCCTATGGGCAGTTCTGGTGAACATGAGATACTTTGTGTTGATCAGGCTGAAAATCCTGTTGTGCTTGTTGATTCCAGCCTCTCCTACAGGACATCCACATAAGGCCCAGGACTATAAAAAAGAGGGAGAGCAACATTTTTACACAGACAGTGATAGGACAAGGAGGGATGGTTTTAAACTAAAAGAGGAGAGATTTAGATTACACGTTAGGAAGAAATTCTTCACTGTGAGTGTGATAAGACACCAGAAGAGGTTGCCCAGAGAAGCTGTAGATGCCCCATCCCTGGGATGGGGCTTTGAGCAGCCTGCTTTAGTGAAAGTTGTCTCTACCCCTGTCAGGGGAGTTGGAACTAGTTGGCTTTAAGGTTCCTTGCAACCCAAACCATTCTATCCTTCTATATTCTATCCTTCTATGATACTTTAGCCCCAAGTCAGCAGTGGCAGTAACTCCATTCCGACTGTGACCAGGGCTCTGCACAACTTGCTTATTTAAATGCTTTTCAGGGGCATAACCCTGAATGCTAAGTAATCCTTCTTATTTTCTGATTTGTCCTGTTTTGAGCCCATGTGGCAATTATTTTTCTTGTGCACCATGAGTAATAGATCTATCTTACAAAAATGAGAAGTGACAGGGAAAGACACAAACAAAGGAGCACAGGTATCCACACTATTTAACAGTGACAAAGGTGCCCAGCCTGCTTTTTTATCCGGGCCACCCATATTCTTCCAGAATTGCTTTAAGGTACCTTTCAGGAGCTGGAATACAAATAAGGGCAGCTCCATGCCAGCTGGACTCAGTGCTGGAAAATGGTCCCAGGTCTTTTCATTTGCTACCACACGTGTGGTCTGGGAGTCTTAGTAAATGTTACTGCCTGGGATATTTCTATACCTTCTTTCCTGCATTTTTGGTAATGAAAAAAAGTGTTAGTTTTAAATACAGGGCCCTAGTTATTCTGAGATACAGGGGGAAAAATTGATAAAAACTAACAAAACCCACAGCAATAGGCAAATCAGCCTTACTTGTTAGTATTGTATAGCCAGAAGAGTATTTTTCTAAAAGTTTTATATATAAATATATATTTATATATATATATTTATATATATGTATTTCTCACACTTGTGGAAAAAAAAATCACATGAAGATCCTTGATGAATATTAAAAGCAACTCTGTGTTTCAGAAGAATAGATCTTAATTTTACTTTAAATGACATACAGCAGCAATATGGATGCAACATAAACTGAGTCTGAAAAACTGCAACATAGAGCAGAAAAAACCACAGATAATTCTAATGATTTCTCAGCATATTTTTGAAAAACAAAATTAAGGATTAATTCTTTATGGGATATTAAAAGTACTATGAAATAAAAATTTTCAATATTGCAGATCTCAATGAATTATCATTACACTGTGGAAATAATGTTCCTGTCCTGAAACATATGTAAGTCCTTCACTGTGTCTTGCTGACCTCCTTGGAGCCAGCGTTGTGAGAACAGACTGTCATCCAATGTCCTTTATCATCAATAGAAAGAGTCTCATGGGTCTCAGTTATCTTTGGATCAGGTCCCAGAACATCCCCACATCTGCAGGACTTAGAAGACCAAAAGCGTCTTATGAAAAAAATTCTCATCCTGCTACTTCTTAGATAAATAAATTTAGATTATTTCAGTAAGATCAAGATCCAGCCGTGATGCATAAATGCATCATCCTGCTAACTTGTGGTAAGACGTATTATTTCAAGTCATTAATGAGCATATTACTAAACACCAAATCTGTATGGAAACTGTAATTACAGCTCTTATTCAGCTGCATAATTGACTTTAAAAAATTGTTTATTTTATTGTATCACATTATTTTTGTGCAGTAAAATGTGAAAATACCACATGCTTCTGAGTCAGTTGAAAAACATTCTAAACAAAAATACCATCAGGCTGATGTATCAAGAGCAAGTAAATTGTATTGTCTGTGCTCTTCACATCTATCTCCCCTGCTTCTCTTCTGCTTATTACGTGTTGCAATTAAAACAGTGAAGGGTAGATGGCTCCCAAAATAGAATTCTTAGGTAGGTGATGCTCTCAGTTAATGAGCTAAAATTTAAACCTATATTTCTTGGTCTGCAGAATGAGGAAGAAGTGATTGGTGCATTAGATACAATCATGCAGAAGAAAAGTAAGAAACAGAGAAGGAGGGAAAACAAGAGTGACTGTAACTTGATGTGTTTTGCTTTCTTTACTCATTTTCCTCCACTTTACTGGCTAGCAGTAGAATACAGGAGCTCAGAGGAGAATCACAATTCTAGAGATGGACAAACAGATTAATTATTTGTCACTTTTTGTATTTCTGAGAAGTTAATTGTATCAGCGCTTTCAACAATGAATCTTAAATGCCACATTGTGCCATATTATATGGGACAAGTCATTTATCTGGAGTATATATACCACTAAATAAGAAAACAGTGAGTTGATCTTTTTCCAGACCTGAAGGCTGTTTAAACAGTCTCAAATCAACCTTTTGATGCTCTGCTTAGTAGGAAACCACTATGCAATCTGTCTGTATCCTACACAGCACAGGCCATTCTTTTATGTTCCAGGTGGGCGGGATCTCATAGCAGTAACCCCCCAGATTCAGATGAAGGAAGGCTCCATCTGGGCCAGTGTCATGTGCTCAGAAGTAACCAGAGTCACATGCTGAAGAGTGAGGACAAGAAAAAAAATCTATGAGATCTCTCCTGACTACCCTCCTGGTCTTTGGCTACCTTCGGTTCATAGAATTTCCTCAGCCAGGTGTGGTTTACCTTCCACTCTCTGACTCTGTCTACCAAGCATTTGTCCCATTTTTCCTTCATCCCAGCTAAGCTTTTGCTATATCCATTGGCAAATACTCCTAAAAGGCTGATGAACTTTGCATGACAAAAATCACTGCTTTTTGCATGTTTTGAAGCTGTCTCTTCTTGTCTTTAATTTGATGGCCCCTAGTTTTTGTGCTGAAAGACTCTAGAACCACTCATGGCTTTGTAGATCCAGTAAATTATTGGCCGTAGATCTCATCAGTGGGCTCTCTCTCAAGCTGAAGAGTCCCTGTCCATGCTTTCCTATTACAGAAGCCATTTCATATCTACAGCCATCTTGGCAGCCCTGCTCTGACTCCTTTCCAGGTCCACTCCGGGGAACCAGAACTGCATGCAGAATTCAAGGTTGGGGCAAACTGTGGATTTATGCGGTAGCACAGTGACATTTTCTGCTTTGTTCTCACATTCTTTTCCTAACAATTCCTAACTCTCCACATGACTTCTGATCACTGCTGAGCTCTGAGCTGATGCTTTCAAAGAACTTTCTATTGCAATCCTCAAGTCGTGCTCCTGTATGGTAACGGTCAAGAGGTCACGAATCTTCATGTGAAACTAGGGGATTTTTGCTTGCTATGTGCATTGCTTTACACGATCTGTCTTAAAAGTCTTTTTAGGTCCTTCTGAGATTTCCTACAACCTATATTCATCTTTAGTCTGCCAAGTAACTTTCTCAGAAGCCAATTTCCTCATTGTACCATCTGATCTTTTTTCTGGGTCATCTGTGAACACATTAAATGGCACAATTTTCAGCCTAGTTCCCTGTTGAACTCCTCTGGGATCAATTCTTCCCTGAAAGAATTAAATGTTTACTTCCATCCTGCATTTCCTATCTGGCCTTCAGTTCTTTATTTAGTCAAAGATTTCTCCCCTTATTCATTTCCTTTAGTTCCTGTTGTGGTTTAAGCATAGATGGAAATTAGGCACCACACAGCCACTCACTCAACTCTTCCTCTCCTCCCTTCCCTGGGGAGGAGAATCAAGGTAAAACTTGTATGTTGAGATAAGAACAGTTTAATAATTGAAAATAAAGTAAAATACAATAATAATGGTAAATAAAAATAATGATAATAAAAAGGAAACAAACAAGTGATGCACAATGCAATTCCTCACCCCCTGCTGAACAATGCCAGGCCCCCCTTCCCAAATCCAGACTGGCTGTGCTTCCGGGTAACTGCCCCCAGTTTATATACCAGGCATGACATTCTATAGTGTGGAATATCCCTTTGGTCAGTTGGGGTCACCTGTCCCAGCTATGATCTCTCCCCCTAGCAGAGCATGAGACAAGAAATAAAAGTCCTTGACTTAGGATAAACCCAATTTAGCAAAAAATCCAACACATCAGTGTCTTATCAGCACCATTCTCATTCCAAATCCAAAACACAGCACTGTAACAGCTACTGAGAAGAAATTAACTCCTCCCTAGCTAAAATCAGGAAAATTCCTTAAAAGATTTTGGTCAAGGATTTCACTAAAAGCTGATGGGAAATCAAGTAGATTGTATCTTTTAGATGGCTCTTATCTACATGCTTGCTGACCCCTTGAAAAACTCATTAGAGGTTTGCAAAACGGGATTTTCTTTTATGTAATCTGTGCTACTCTTCTCAAATGGGTCATATTGATCCATATGGCCTCTCATTCTATCCTTTATTACAAACCCTACTTAACTGCCAGTGCAGATGTCCAGTTTACAAGCCAGTAATTGCCCACTCTCTATGGAAATCAGGGTGCGAGTGCAATATGGTTACTTACATCATAAGCTAGGACATTTTCTCTCTGAATCTTTCAGTCTCTATGTACCTATTGATCAATTCATTTATTGGTCAGATCTTTCTTTTTTTCTTTCTTTTTTTCTTTCTTTCCTTCTTCGTTGTTTCGTTCTCTCTTTTTTTTTGTCTTTCTTTCTCTCTCATATTGGAAACAAGTTTCACTTTTTTACTTTTTTTCCCTTGAACATGAAAACACTGTGCAAGTTAGTGATCGCGAGAAAAATTTAACAACTGATAATATATTTATAGCAATTTTTAACCTTAAAAGCACTGTATACATTTATCTAACAAAATTCATTAGTAGGATGACAATATGGTCAAGGCCTAGATCTGATAAATTGCTTTCTGCATCCTAGGATTGTTTTTTTATTTCACATTTGCAGAGTACTATATCTTCTTTAACATTCAGTGTTCTTTACAGTCACTTGCTTTTTAATTTTAGGCTTCGTTTTTGTGTACTTAATCTTATGAACTCCTAAATAGTGCTTTATATTTTTCAAAGACCCAACTTTCTGCTAGTGATCTAGCATGGTAACCCAGAACAGAAATTGACCATTTGAGGGTAGTGTTATTGATACCATAAATGGAAAAAAAAAGATATATCCAAGAAATTAAGAATTGCTGATTTTGATGGTTCTCATTGTGGAACAGAAATGGCTGCAAGTTATAGCTACAAAATGCATAAAATACATTAAATCTGTTGATTGATTAGAATATTCTAGTTGGTTCATATTCCATTCAAACATTTATTTAAACCCTTGTGATCAAACCATCAGATCACAGAATCATAGAATCATAGATTCATAGAATGATTTAGGTTGGAAAGGACCTTAAAGATCATCTAGTTCCAACTGCCCTGCCATGGGCAGGGACACCTTCCACTAGACCAGGTCGCTCAAAGCCCCATCCAACTTTTCCAGGGCTGGGACATCCACAACTTCTCTGGGCAACCTCCAGTGCCACTCTCCCAGTAAAGAATTTTTCCTTATATCTGATCTAAATCACTCATCTTTCAGTTGGAAGCCATTACCTTTTAAAAAGTCCCTCTCCCTCTCCCTTGTAGGCCTCTTCAGGTACTAGAAGGGTGCAGTTAGGTTACCCCAAAGCCTTCCCTTTTCCAGGCTAAACAATCCCAATTCTCTCAGCCTTTCCTGATAGGAGAAGTGCTCCATTAGTCTTATGAAGTCGGTGGCCCTCCTCTGGACTCACTCCAACAGGTCCATGAGATTCCTGTGCTGGGAATTTCAGAGCTGGATCAGTTATCTCCTGATGTTACTGGACTGATCTGCTCAGATCCAACCCAAAACAGACATGCTGGAAACACGCTATTTATAAAACATACAGTCAATTGTGAAGTGCCATGGGATCTTAAGCATACGAAATAACCTTCCCACAGGGATAAGTGCAGCTGGATTACTTACTGATACATGATAGGACAAGTAGTAATGTGTTCAAACTGGAAGACGGTGGTTTGAGATTGGATATTACAAAGAAATTTTTCACTGTGAGGTTGTTGAGGCACGGGAACAGGTTGCCCAGAGAAGCTGTGGATGCCCCACCTCTGGAAAGTGTTCAAGGCCAGGCTGGATGGAGCTTTGAGCAACCTGGTCTGCTGGAAGGCGTCCCTGCCCGTAGCAGAGGGGTTGGTGCTACATAATCTTCAATGCCCCCTTCCAACCCAAACCGCTCTGTGATGCCGTGTCATTACTCGGACGATTCCATCGCAGGCTTTTATTATGAAGCAGAACGTGCTTCTGTTTCCTACGCAGACCAGAGAAGTGCTCGGAGCCGGCAGACCCCGCACACGTTAGAGCGGAGCAGACATACACCCACCCATCAGGCACCACTCCTCCCGCCCTGAGGGGGCGGGGGCGTGGCCTGTGCCAGAGGGGGCGTGGTTTGCGCCGGAGTGGGCGCGGTCACAGCCACCTACTCGCCTCCCTTCCGCGCATGCGCCCGTGGCCGGAAGCGGGGCGGGGTGGGGGCAGCGGCGGCCATGGCGATGGCCGAGAAGTTCGACTCCCTGGAGGAGCACCTGGAGAAGTTCGTGGAGAACATCCGGCAGCTCGGCATCATCGTCAGCGACTTCCAGCCCAGCAGCCAGACGGGGCTCAATCAGAAATTGTGAGTGGCCGTTGCCGGGCCGAGCCGGGCCGCGGGGCTCTTCCCCCCAGCCCCAGGCTCTCCCTGGCCGAGGTGTCGTGTCCCTGGCCTCGCACCCGCGCCGCGTCCCCTCAGTCGGCTAACAACGACCCGTTTTTCTTCCCAACAGGAATTTCATGGTGACGGGCTTGCAGGATATCGACAAGTGCCGGCAGCAGCTTCACGATATCAGCGTGCCTTTGGAAGTCTTTGAGTAAGTAAGTGGCGCTGGGAGGGTTGCTGCTGCGGCCGGGGTGACCAGAGGTAGCGTGTCTTTGCAGCCTGGCTGCTTTCCCTGAGGGCTGCTTGTTTCTTAAGCCCAGTCCTTCTGAATGCCTCACGAGAACGTAAGCAGGCAGAAGAGGGTAAGAGAAGTGATAAATGAGACAAATGTTTTCACAGAATCGCAGGACGGTTTGGATTGGAAGGGATCTTAAAGCTCATCGAGTTCCAACACCTCCCCGGCCAACCTGGCCTTTCAGATCTTTTTGGTTTTTTTTTTTTCTTTCTCATGTTGACTTTTACATATGTGGGCAGTAACACAGATTTTGCGTAGTCTAGTGATTTCATAGCATCACAGAATGGATTGGGTTGGAAGGGACCTTAAAGAACGTCTAGTTCCAACCCCCCTATCATAGGCAGGGACACCAATTTAGTAAGCAAGCTTTTATTTTGGAAACGTACTTTTACAGTGGAATAGAGTCAAGATTTAAAGTTGGGGGTGAAAATAAAGTAAGCTAGTATTCAGGTGTTTAGTTTCAGGAGTGGCAAGGAGTTAAAACATTAAGGGAAAAATCTTAAGTGTAGAGGAAGAGCTACAGAAGAGAAGTTTAGTGATGTTGCTGACAAGTTAATTTACTGGTGTATGTTGTAAGTCTGCTGTATTCTAGTGTGTTACTGGCTATAAAGGACTTGTTTGAGTTGGGCTTTCACTCCAGCTGTAAATTTGTGGTGACAGTCTTAAATGTTGTTTTCTTTACTCAGTGATGGAATTGCCCTTATATTTGCAAAGGGCAAATTGCCAGGCCCTTATATTGCAAAGCAAAAATACACATAGGTTTGCTGATAGTTACGTTTTTTTTTTTACTCTTTACTGTAGTATGTGCCTCCTCATCCTTGAATTGCCAGGTGTCATATTTCTGTGTGCTTGTTGCTCACCATGTCCTAACTAAACTGCCTCATGGTTGCTTGGAAAAGGACCATCTTTCTTCATTCATCTGTACTTACTGCCTGTGAGGAGCTGGTAGATACATATTTTTGGTTGCTTTTAATACTTTCTTCAAAGCTCTCCAGGTTTTTTGGAAACAGAGGAGCTGTTTGCTGGCCATAGCCTCGTCTTCCATGAGCTGTCTTTTGGAAATGGCTGATTTAAGCTATGTTTTTTTAAATACACATTTCAGATAAAAGTAGAAAAAGTAAGATAAATAATACTGTACATTGGAGAGCCTCCTAGTAGGAATTTGATCATTTAGGCAGTATCTTTTCTATTTGCAGATACATCGATCAAGGCCGCAACCCTCAGCTCTACACTAAAGAGTGTCTGGAGCGAGCTTTGGCTAAAAATGAACAAGTAAAAGGAAAAATTGACACGATGAAGGTAAACTAGAATTAATAAAATTATTGGTGCAATAGTGTATTTGATAAGTTTTTGCTTTTCTGTAATTTTATAGGTGTTTTTCACTTGTGCCTTTATTAAATTCTGTTATTATGTGATTTGTATTAGAAATTGCTCTGCATCCCTGAATCTTTGTGGATGCTAATACAGCCTGTTCAGGAGGGGAAACTTGTAGTTCATCCCACAGTTGGGGATATAGATGTCACTGTGATTTTATTTTGGTTGAAGTTGCATTAACAGTACATATTTTTTATTTGGGTTTTTTTGCAGGTCTGTAATTCTGATGTGTGTAAATTTAGAAATAAGCAAAAGAAGAGGGGTATTTTTCTGGTCTTGAATGGATCTTAAAGGGTTAAAATGTCAAACGCACTATAAGCATGAGTTAATCTTTGTAAAAATAATGAAAATGCATGCCAATGTTCAGGGTTTTCTGAGCTTGTACTTTCATCTAGTATGAACTTAAGCATTCTTTGATACTGTTTAACTGCTGGAACTACTGTGGAAAAGCACGGAGAAGGGAGCTTAGTGAGTTTTGAGAAAATGCTCTTTGTGTTTCAGGATGTTCTTGGGCTGAACTTAATTAGTGTGGAGTAGGACAAATTATACTGCACAATGGAGACATATCTCCATATTCCCTAAGCTTCTCTTTCTTTTGATATGTTCTGCGCTTGTAAATGTTGTGGGAAGAATTATGTATTTCTAAGCCAGCTGTGAGTTTATTTTTGAAGGTGGAGTGGGTTCCATATCAGATCAAGAGGACATATCCTTTATCAGCTTTTCTTAATAAGGTTAGGCAGATATTGCTGCACCAGAGTTTACTAGAGAAGTCCAGCTGCTTAGTATTTCTTAGGAGAAAATGCTATTAATTTTGGGGAATTTAAGAGCATTTTAGTCTGCCTAGTGTATTGCTAGTGGATTTCACGTGAGCATTTTCTATGGATTTTATAAGCATAACTTTCTGCATTTGTATGGTTGAGGTTTTTTTGGGTACCATAATCCTAGTTCACTGAAATGTCAGGCTGTGTTGTATACAAACATTTCTGTTCATCAGATAGCATTGCTTGATGAAGTCTAAATAAATTGTTCAGATGATGTATATACATTTTCTTCTCTTTCCAGAAATTTAAAAGCCTGCTAATTCAAGAACTGACGAAGGTGTTCCCAGAAGATATGGCAAAGTACAAAGCTATTCGAGGAGAAGATCCTCCTCCCTAAGTTGGCCTTTAATAGCTTTAAAAATATCCCATAAATTGACAAAGATATCCCAAAAACATTGATTGGAGAGAGGGGGAATCCAGGCCTTTATAACAACTGTACTAAAAATGGCAGTGATGGACTGTAAAGGAGCTTGATGATTGTTGATGGTTCTGGTTTGAAGCTACTTTATCTTTCTGAAGACTTCTACTCAGAGACTGTAGTTGAAACTCCCTTTGGTAATCTGCTTTTCTTTCCTGAAAGGTTTTGGAGATCTGTAAATGCCTAAAGGTCATCAATACAGAGCATTTCCCCCAGAGTGCATTTCCAGAGCAGAAAAACACGGTTTTTTTTTGCTTCTGAAAACTGTGCCTCAGGATTGTGCACTTGTCTGTTTTTAAGAGAAATGCATTTTATTACACTTGATTATTTTTCATTTGTAAACTTCAGGGGTTTTTTAATGGCAGTGCAAACAGTTGACTGCTTTCATCTTGCCAAATTGTGTCGAGCAGGAGCCTGTCAAGGGCTGCAGTTTTCATGTGTCATAATTAGTTGCAGCCAGGAAAACCTTCAGATGTTTTGTTATGTTCGATGAACTACAGTGCAGGTGGCTGAGGATAGAGTAAATGAGCATACCTGGGGACTAGCTCCTCAACAACTTTAATATTTTGTACAGTATTTAATGTAAGTTTTTGTTTATTCATATTCTGCAAGCAGGCTGTTGAATAAAAATTTGAAAAATATCCAAATCCTGATGTTTTTCTGTTCTATGCTGCTCTTTGGAGTGTGAACTGAAAACTGTGAAAAAATAGCATATTCCTCAGTTCCACAGTTTTGGAAATAAAATGTATATAAAAACTAGGGTGTTAAAATTTTACATCTGAAGGTAACGTCAGTTTGGTATTTTGGTTTCGTGGTGAAAACTTCTTAGTACCTGCAGCAGGAGATTTTTGGGATCAGCAATTGTCACATGAAGTCCTGGTTAGCTGCAAGGTCATCTGTATGTAAGGTGGTCCCAACAGCATGCCTGGCACCTCACCCAGGGGTCTGGTGTGTGTCCACAACACTGGGTTTGCAGTGGGAGCAGAAGGAGCTCTTTTAGTCTTGGGGATTTGAGAAGTTGGAAACATTTGTGCTTACGTTTGTTCTTCCAGATTTATTTTTTATTTTGCAATATAAAATTATTACTTTAACTTTCTTCTAGTTGCTAAACAGAGCAACTAGAAGGAGCAGGAGCTCCAAAAAAAATACTATATGCATGTGCTCCATAGCAGACCTATCTCGCTTGCTAAAGATCTTAACAGGGATTTAGGTATGTTTTGAGTTTTGGTACCAAATTTTGCACAGCTGAAGCACGGTCTGTGCTGTTACCTGCCTGAAGCAGAGCCCATCCATGATGCCAAGCACCACTGTGCCTGACCAAACTTTGACATAGCAAAAGAAAAACAGAAAACTAGGTGTTAATTTTAAAACTTATTACCTGGCAGTCTAATTCAATTGCTGCCTGATATTATCCTGCACATTTGCTTTTTTGTTTGGTCTTTGTTCCACCACTAATCACTTTTTCCTTCACAGTTTTACTGTATGAACTTGAAGCGTGTTTTGCTCAGCCTGGATTGCCCTAGGTCCCTATGAGCTGTTGAGGTCAGGCCTCTGACTGGCAGGTGGGATGGATATGGGATACAAGAGGGTAAAGTATTTTTGCAATGTGTATAATGTGGGAAAAAGCTTGAGAGCAAAACAGTCAACAGCAGGTAGGTGAAACTGTTTACATGGTAGTTCAGAGAGAACATGTAGGGGGCAAGAGGCTTGTAGATGCTAGTCTGGATACTGGAGTATTCTGGCTCCTAGCGCTGAGACCAGTTTGTGTCAGATTTTGTGGAGTAGGACACTTAAAAACTAGAGCTTCCAAGAAGTCTTGTTTTTATCTCTTAGATTCATAGAATCACAAAATAGTTTGCATGGAATCTAAAAGATCACCTAGTTCCAATCGCCCTCTCAGGGGGGAGTTATTCAAAGCTCTCTCCAACCTGGCCTTGTACACTTCCAGGGATGGGGCGTCCACAGCTTCTCAGGAAAACCTGTTCCAGTGCCTCACCATGCTCACAGTGAAGAATTCCTTCCTAATATCTAAACTCACCCTCTTTCAGTTTGAAGCCATCACCCGTTGTCCTGCCATCAACCTGGAGTCAAGAGAGCCATGGGAGGGCAAACATTTTCTCAGCCCTGATGCCCTGAAAATGTATGAAATGTCTGCTCTATAATTGTATAATGTGTTATTGTTGCCATTAGTTTATAAAGTAAGTACCCAATACTGGCCACAGTGAAGATGGTTATCCTTGTATCAGTGGTATCCATGCTTGCTGATGGGAGGAAGGTCCAAAGCTTCCCCAGCTCAGAGAGATGATTTACAGCCAGTGCATGGAACAAACACTTTTCCTGGATATCTAAGTAGTAGTGGTAAACATGGCAATTGGGATAGTTAGTGGAGGGGGAGGATTAGGGAATAACATTCCTTACAGGTCACCTAATCGTGAGGTCCCAGTAGCCTGTGTAAAAAAACATTTTTTTTTTTTGCTTGAGGATCAAGAATATAAATAAATAAATAAATAAAACCGAGAAATAAACCCTCTGATAAATCATCAGGTTTCATGTTCTGCTCAGCTTCAGTTCCAGCTTTTTGACACTTTCTTATCATTTTGTGCTTGCTTCACTTACTGTTTCTGGGCTAGCCATGCAAAATATTGCTATTGCTGCAACTGTCCATATTTAGCATAATGTAGAAGAGAGGTAACTGTTGTAATTCATGTGTATTTTAGAGAAGAAAAGGTGGCCAGAATAAGTACCTTTGAGTTTATAGTGTAGAATGAAAATTGCTAGAAACAATGGTGTTTTCTGTTTCCAGTTGCATGTGGAACAGAAAAATCCAACCTAATTTTTCTCTAGTTTGTTAATTGGTTCTCTGAAAAGGAGCATATATATGAATCACCCTGATGTATGCTCTGGTTAGATTACAACCTTCAAGACATTTGTTAAAGGAGACTTATATCTTTCCTCTTTTCCACTCTGCTACCTGGATTGTATGGTTGAAGGTGGGCTGGAATTTTCTTTAAAGGTAACATCAAAATAGCATCGACCAGGCAACAAATAATCTAAAATAATTAAAGGGCAACACAAATCTATGTCAAAGGAAAGTATGAAACCAGTCAGGTTTCAAATGTATCCTTGAATTTTTAGTAAGATTTTGGAAACAATTGGGAATATGTAACAACAGGTAATTGCTTATATCCTTAGGACGTACAGTGTCAAATTAGGAGATACTAGATAATGCTGCTGGGTACACAGATCTTTAGGGTGGAGCGTGTGCCCCTATGCTCCATTTAGAACAAACAGAGTCAATATAAAATTCGTTTGCTTGTGCCTGGAAAGAGATACATCAAGAAAGTGCAAAGGTTTTAACTGCAACCTGTTAAGCCTCAGCATCCTCTCTGTCCCTTTTCCTACTGGAAGGAGAAGCATTTGGGTGCCCAGCCTTCCCCTATCCTTGAAACTTCTTTTTGCTCTTTTATGCTTAAACCTCCTTATGAAGAACACCTAATGCAGAACTGTGAAGTCTGGCAAGAATAGACATACTTGTTACAGGAGCTGGATGCTGCAGCTGCTCAGCTGTTGGTATATCTAACCTCTTTGGGTTTTCTTCATGCAGATCGAGGCACTGTCGTTAGCCAGTTGTCAGCATAAGATGAAGCACTAGTGTGCCTGAGGCAATCTGTTACTCTTACACCATTCAGAGGAGAGTTTCTTGACCCAAAAAGTCATTCTAGGCAGAGCAGTTTGGGTTTCACTGTTTGACCTTTCTAATTTAGTTAGATGAACAGCTAAGTGCTGGGAATGGTTTGACGATTTCACAAATATTTGGTATTGTGATGTTTTTATAAATTGCTTTTTTCAATGAGTGGAGTTCCCAAGGGGTTGAAAGTGCTTATGATTCCAGTAGTTACTCCAGGTACTCTGTAATCTCATCTCTGACTCTCCTCTGATCATAGAAATAGACCAGATAAAGCCTGCAATCCAATTCTTTTTGCCCTAAATGATCTTTGAGATTTTAACTAGATCAGTTAGAAACTGCTGACTGAACTTGCTGATTTACTGAAACCTCTCTAAATCAATGTATTCAAAAGGTGAATTATATAAACAAAGCCTTAAAAAATGCATAAGAAGTGTTCCAAATACTCAGCCTAACAGCACGTTCATAATAGAGAAATATCCCTGCCAAGAATATTTCTGGATACTCATGTTTCAACACAAAGTAATTTCTTACTCTACTATGATTAATAGCAGCAGTGTTTCTGGGCAGGTGCCAGATGTCCTCCAGCTCTGCAAAGAAGAGAGCCAAGGTGACATGAATGTCTGCCCTGCTCTGTGCTTGCTGCATGTATTTCAATTACTTCCATATGCTGAAGATCCTCCTGTATATTTTCCTAATTGAAATAATGGAGGAGCACACATTACAGGATACTTCTGTAACAGCAGTGTTGTAATGCTGTTAATTCAAACCAGGAATCTGTATTTTCTGTACTGTGATCTATTTCATACTGAGTACTAGGTTGTATTTAGTTTCAACCAGGTGTAATGCAGAGAGTAAAAAAGAAACATCTTTCTGCACAGTATGATAATTTTTAAAACAATTCCTTCTCTTCTCCTGAAAGAAAAGTCCCCTTAATGTGCTAAGAAATGGCACTTAAAATTTTAATTCCTAAAGAGCTGGACTGAATCTACTTCACTTGCTGTTAGCAATTTGGTCATTACATTAAACAAATTTATCCAAATATTCCTTGAAGGAAGACAGTGCTACTTTTATATATATTCTGAGTATTCAAAATTAATGTTAAGCTTTGTTATTTAATAAGTTCCTTGGGTCATATTTATATAACTTCTGCTGCAAAAAAATAGCATTTACTTTTCATGTTAATTGTTGACATTCATAAACTTTTATTTGGAGTGCCACTAAGGATTCAAAATTCCTGGGATGACATAAATGTACTGTAATTTGAATATATGAGAAATTCCATCCTCAAGCTTATTATCCTTTTCAAAGTATTACTTCCTTTTCCATAATAGACTGTTACCTATTATTTTATTACATTTGACCTATACTGTTTTGAAAGATTCTCTTATATGGTCAAAACCTAAGCCCCAAGAAGTTTCAGCAGATAAAAATGGTGATTAATAGATCTCTAATCAAACATTAGATGTCACTTGGTCTAAGACTATTTAATATAATTTCCGGTCATCACATATTAGGTTACAATACTTACATGAATAATTGAATAGGCATCTGGTACTCAATAAAACAAAAGATGGATTCAGTGACACAGCAAATCTTATTTAAGAGAAATATGCTAAAAAAAATCACCAACACTTCTTCTTTCAACAATCTTAAGCATAAATTATATGACAGCTGCTTTATTGCTTTTTACTTAGCCTGGGAGTTTTTCCTCTTACACAATACACTGCAGAAGATGCATGGCTTCACAGATGCACTTTTTCTTTGGGCAAACTTTCTGCTTTTATATAAGTGGACTTCCTGAGGATGTCCCATGCAACCTCTGTGATTTCTAGAAGTTGCGGAGCATTAAGATTGCAAGAAAAATCTGACTTGCTGCTCAGTAGTGATGCTCTGTTTACTTCATGTGGAGGGGAAAGAACCATTAGGAGTCCATGTTGGAACTCACTGAGATTATGGTGAAAGCAGAAGAAAGGAAGCCATTGGTAAAACTCCTTCTTTCTCTCTTTTTTTTTTTGCTCCAAAATTCATCACTTGCCATGGAAACATTGCTGTTGCCTTTATCATTATTGAGGAATGCAAACAACCTGAGGAAACGTGATAGATGTGTGAAAAGAAGATTTACAGGCAGAGAAAATTGTGCCTCAACAGTGTAGCAGTATACAGGTGACTGACTGGGTACACTTCCCTAGCCTCTGATTTAGGATACGTAAATGTGGCACTTAGGTACGTGATCTAGTGGTGGACTTGGCAGTGCTGGGTTAATGGTTGGACGCGATGATCTTGCAACCTCGGATCTTTTGCAGCCTTAACAGTTTTATGATTCAATGACATCCTCATCCTGTCATCCTCATGTATATTACCTTTGAGCTTTATAAGTCTCCATGGAATTTTTTTCTCCTCCATGAATTTGTTTAGGCTACCTTCTGAACCCCTTTAAACTGTAACATCTATATTTTCATAGCGAGGAGCTCCACAGTCCATATTTGCATTATGCGAAGAAGTCTCTTCTTTCATTTGTTTTGAATCAGCCATCCACTAATTTAATTGTTAGTACTTATGTTAGAAGATATATGGAGGAGGCATCTCTTCCCTTGTTCACTTCACTTGTGGTTGTATAGAGTACTGCAATATTCCCTTCCCAAAAATTTTTTTCCAGGTTGCAGGCTAGTCTGTTTCACTATTCCTCATATGGAAGCCTTTTAGTAGTTTAGGTCATACTTGCCACTCTTCTCTGAAACTGTTGCCAATCTTCATTTCTGTCTTTAGATACTCTAAGATTCTTTATGAGGAGTGTTGTTGAAGGCCATCAGGGAATCCAAACAGAGTTCATCTATGCATCGTTGATTTCCAAAACTCACACATACTTATAGGGAGCTCAAACAGCCCTCCCTGTATCTATGTAAAGCCTTCCCTCCACCAAAAGCTGTGTTAGCTTTTCCCTAATACATACTTTTCCTGATATATAATCTTGCTTTTGCTGTTCCTGGATGATTGAAGTGTTCTTCTTTATAATTTCAGGATTACTAAAGTAGTTGGGCAAGTCAGATTCCTGGCCTACAAAGATATCTGCACAGACTGTATTTATCCAGAACCATGCCATCTAAGGAAAAGACAGTGTACACAGCTTTTAAGCAAACAATTGCATAAAGTATATGTCAGTTTATGTTCATATATAAAATCCTCCAGTATTTTTTCAGAGGATTTGTCAATTTTGATGGAATGTTTTGAAATCCTCTTTTCTAAATGGTGGCAAAGGACAAGGACCTTACCAACATATGCATTTGCTGCATCAGGTACGTGTGCTTTTAAAAAGTAAATATTCAACTGAAACTTATAGAGATATCCTCCTTTGCACAGGGATCGTCCAGATTAAAATCACATTGCTTTAAGTCCTCTTGCCCCTAAGATAAAATTAAATTTACTTTCAAAACAGCTTAGTAGACTGAGTTTTAATTTTGTAGTATGTTAACTCACCCCTGTAAACCATCTGGGAACTAGATCAAATGCATTTTGAAAATATAGAAAAAGGAATTTCTATCTCACAGCTTTGGCATTTCCCTTTCTTATCTTCTAATCTGTACTCTTCAGCTGGTTGAGTAAACACAGATGCATTTAAATGAACATGTGAAAGTTCAAATTGTCATAGCCTGTGGTTGTACGATCATTTAAATAACCACAGGTACATGTTAGCGATAATAAATAAATGCATATAAAAATGGTATGTAAATGTACAGGTGTGGAGTCATCCAGCTCTACACAAGCAGGAATTGTGCATTTTTCAGGTTCTGATGAATTGACCACCATACCACACTGTACTGACATTTTCTTATGTAAGAATCTAGGAATCTTTTTTTGAACTATGGTTCTGTATTCTCTAGTAAGTTATATTTTTATAAGTGAATATATGTACTTTGTGCAGTAGTACTGAACATCCTTCAGAAAGCTGTGGCCATATTGTAGCTCCATGAACTGTAACAGCTGCTTCAGTTACTCAATGCTTTAACAATTTCATACAGATTAAAGCCACAGCACAAGAGAGCTATTAAAAATTGAAAGGAATTATAACAATTTTGCTGGCCTATTTTCTGCAAGTGATTTTATAAACTGCAGAGCTAGAAAACTGCAAAACACCTTCCACACAATCTTGTCCCGTTGTCAGTAGAATAAGAGGGGGTTGAAGGGGGTCCCAGTAATCAATACGTGGTAAATGTGATATGTACTCCCTTCGAAGAGGGCATCCTCAGGACTCATCAATAATTATACACTGCTGCAAATTACTGAGGCTGGTTTATCTCCTGGGCATAGCAACAGAAAAAAGCATTTCAGAGGCAGCAGTATTTTGGGAGATGTGATGATGAGACATAAAGACTACTCTGATCCATTTTTATAGTAGTTGTCTTTGCAACAGTTCTGAGGTAGCCCCAGTAAGGGTGGGATGGAAGATTTAGATTTGCCTGAGGAATTGACAATATTCTCCCATTCTTCCGTTGGTTTGAATTGACTCTGTTCACCAGAATAAAAATCTTTTTTAATTTTGCAGCTTTTGCAATAATGGTGGAACTCAGGGACCTGAGGGCAGGCATTGATTTACTGCCTCTTTCACATTTAGGTGCACTGAACAACAAACTGTTGCTAATTTCAAAGGACTGATGTGTCTTGAAGATGCTGCTCCATTGCTGCAGAGAGAATATGCAAAATTGACTGGATTTTTTTAATACAGTTGAAGCTCTTATACAACAGCAACCTTTAGTATTATTGCCACTAAGATAAAACTCCAAAACCAATGATTCTAAATGTTACATACAAAGAATTTGAAAAAAAAGATAAAGAAGCCTAAAAAAATGCTTATGTATAAAAGTAGAAGAGACAAGATCAAATTACCAGCCCTCCTACATTCCTGAGAAATTCTTAATACTGGAGACCATAAAGGCTCGCTCAGGCATTCTTTGACTAAGTTAAAAAAGTTGAGCTAGATTAAAATATTTCACTAAGGCAGGCAAAATCCAAATGTAGGTCTTAGACATGATGGTTCTAATGTAAAATAAACCTTGCGACCTCCAAATTTATGAGCAAACTGTAGCAGTTATGTGCCTGATTGGTGCTATCAAAGTGTTCACTGTATCCTTTGTTTTCCTCTCTGCAAGTGACTGATCCATGTTGCTCAAGGCAGACAGGAAGCAAGCCAAAACTATAAGAGAATAGGTCTTGTAATGGCATACTGTGAATAGCCTGTGAGGGACAGAGATCCATCCTGATGTCCTTGACAGCATCCTGGGTAAACAGGATCGTAGAATTGTTTCGGTTGGAAAACATCTAAGACCATAACCCAGCACTGAAAAGTCCACTACTAAACCATGTCCATAAGTGCCACATCTATGCATCTTTTAAATACCCCTCGGGCTGCAAATATTCAGCAGCAAAGTCCTCTCCTTGTAGAGGGGCACAGGTAAAGCTGAGGTGCAGTGTGCAGGCACATTGGCCGATACATTACCTGGGGGGCCCTGTAGTGCTCTTACAGACCAGTCTGCAGGTCCATGTCCCCACAACATCCATACCCTCTATCAGGAATCGGCCCTGGTGTGGTCTGAGTCCACCATATATACACCCTGTATGCTTTTTTTAAGACTGAAATTCTCCTTGATGTTCATTTATGTGAAGCAGCATTTCAAAACTGAATCCTGCTGTGTAAATAAACTACTGGCAGACTGTCATCTAGAAAATAACAGGAGTGAGGCCGAGGCATCTCCAAAGAGCAGTGCAAATACTAATTTTCACAATATTCCTGTGGCAAGTGTGGTTGGAGTTGCAGAATTATGAAGTGAATGAGAACCACAAACACAGGCTACAGGCAGAGAAGATGTAGGAACCAGACTCTAGCTGCCTCTAGACCTGTTCCTCAGGTAGACTAGAAGCGCTTTACATATGCAGTACAGATAATCAGAAACCGTGCCAACCTTAAACTGAAAGGGTGCTGAACCAATCAATATGACAAAATATTTTGAAGCAGCATTATCTTGCAAAGCTGCTCAAGTCCGTTTTTTTCAGGCTGTGTTAAAATTAATTTAAATGCATTTTAGCAAGTGTGTCAAAAGAATTCTGAGGGGAGAAGTCCGTTAATACAGATCACTTGCCAGACCCAAACTGAATGGTTTTACAGCCTGGATCACAAAAACAACTTTTGTCTATTTAGCAAGATGCCCCAGGAATCAATTTTCTGGAGTCATTGCAATTGCTCACCATGAAAATTGCAGGTTGTGTTCAAGAAAGGGCACACACCAGCAGAACCTTTGTGCATTTTCTCCACTTTTTGCCGAGCAGTTTTGGCTGCAGCTTTCTGAGCATCGTATCTCATTTACAAGGTGACCCAGAACACAAAACCTTGTAATTAGCCTGAAAATCCAACCTGTTTTCTATCCCTGCCTGCCAGCCCCCTCGCCTTCTGCTGCCCTTGGTTGCGATGGCAGCGCTCTCCCAACAAAGGACGGGGGGGGGGGGGGGGGGGGTGTCTCGTGCAGAAGGAGAACAACAGAGCCAAGATGCTTAGAGCTTTTACACGCAGCCAGATAAATATTCATGATGCAACTGTGTGCTTAAGAGCTGCTTTTTGAATTAAGTTCTAAGGCTATTGTTCACCCTCAAATAACACCCAGAAGAAACCTTTCCTTATTAAAAAATAAACAAATTCCCAGGTAGACTGAAAATGTGAAATCAGCTTCCTTCCCCAAATAGCAGTTGGGATGTGCCAATTGAGGAGGTGGTTGTAGGAAGAAGGATGAATCAGGTGCTTGACCAGTGTAAATCGGTCTTTTAAGATCTGTAGAACCTCTCAGTTTTCACTAGGTGACAATTATCATTTGGCACATTGCATTCATGGTACAATCGAAAGCAGAATCATTCTAACTGATGAGTAGTTGTGTCTATGTAGTCCTTTTAAGTATGTGGTACAGATTTCTTAAATGATGCAAATCACAAAGGTCATAAATAAATACTTACATCTGCAAGTGTTTTAAGTGGCTGATCTTTTAAATAATTTCTCTTCTTATGCTTTGTGGCTTTCTCTATGGCATCCCTTGTCACTGAATTTTTTTTGTTTCTCCTGAGGTGGTAAACAACCAAAATGTCTGAACACACTTTGCCACGTATTCCAGCGCTACAAAATGGAAATCATAAATTATTTTAACGTGTCATTAAAAAAAAAAATATTCTGGGATGATTTCAACAGCATTTTTTAAAACAGTTAACATCTGTGCTGACCAGGACTTATTTTAGCTCATAAATCTCATAAGCGTCAAACAAGATACTGTACCTTCAGCAGAACGCTGATTACTGTAATACATCTTTATGTCAGGTACTGACAGAGATGCAGATTCAAGAAAATAGAAGGACTTGAGTGGTAGAGATCATCTTTAGGTTCAATGATATTAAAACAAGTCGAGAGGGGGAAAGACTGAGGAAAGAAGGCTGCTTCTATCTGGGTATCCCAGTTTAGATTAAGGGGTTTATATTTTTTAACCAGTATACGAACATGTTAGTGGCAGGCTGCTGTAAAGTGAAAGACTGAGAAGTACTGTATCACTAGAGAGTAAATTTTGGGTTCCCCTAAGTAGTATAGAGCAGACTGTAATTCATTCTTGAAATAACAGAATTTACTTCATCTTGAAGTTAATAACTACTATATAGTTGCTTAGCAACTCAGACAATACTAACATCCTTAGCCAGGTAGGATTGAGTTCCTTTTCTGAATTTCTGACAGAATCTTTCCATTCATTTAAAGCTTTGGAATAGCTTCCCTACCTCTAATGCTCTAAACCCAAGGCCATTCCCTTCCTTTTCTATTCACAAGAGGTGGCCTTGATTAAGGGGAAGTGATTCAACAGAATTGAAAGCTGTGATGTATTTGATAAATCTCAATGACTCTATAGTCTCTTAGAACCATTTATGAGGAAATGCAGATGAATTTTGTTTTCATTAAGTAATTTGGTTAATTTTAATTGATTTTTTTTTACCTGGTCTTTGCCCTGAAACATACACATTGCTGATGTGACTGGGATAAATGGAAAAGCAGACTTCATAAGGTACAGGAGCAAACTTCCCTTTCATGCAGGGTTCCAAGAAGATCTGATGCCACTCAGAGTGAGCCTGCTGGAAGGCCACCAGGATGGCCATGAGGCTGGGGCTGGCCAGAGGGAAGGACCTGGCTTATCCTGGTTAAGAAAAGGCTAAGGAGGAGTCTAACTGCTGTCTTAGAGTAACTACATCTGATTTATAGAGAACTTTTTACCAGATTCTGGTTGGATGTGCACAGTGAAATGAAAGGAGGAAACTTTTCCAGCAACATGGCACAACGAGAGTAATACCAGAGACATGTAAGGAAGGATTTCTTCTGTGGTGAGAGTAGTTAAGCACTGAAACAGGTTGCCCAAAGAGATAGTGAATTTCCTTCCTTAGCAATTCTTAAGACTCACCTGGATGGCTTCTAGAAGTCCTTTCCAATTGTGTTTACTGTGATTCCTTCTAAGGGACATGTTATTTATATTTTTCTGTGATTTCTGCACCGCGGCACATTATGGATTCCATTCCTCACTGAAATACATAGGAAGATGAGTAGGCCCCATCGTGAGGCTTAGATAATGTAACAGACCATGAGAAAGTACTGAACATAGCAAGAGAAACTGCCAAACATAACAAAGAACAGAGTGAGCAGCTGGCAAACATTACAGCATAACACAGTGAGAAATAGCTGGATTTCACAGCTGACTATGGGGAACTATGTGAGAGAAGGACAAGCTCCAGAGGTAACTGTAAGAGAAAAACTTCTTCAGAGAAAAACTTCAGAGAAAAAGTCCCTGGAGGTATGTAAAAAATGTGTGTGGTACTTGGGGACATGGTGTAGTGGTGGACTTGGCAGTGCAGGGTTAACAGTTGGACTTGATGATCTCAGAGGTCTTTTCTAACCTAAATGATTTGGTATCATGTAAGGCTGAGATATTATAGGCAACCTATAATACCTATATATAGGTAACCTATAATACCTGTATATAGGTATATTCTATTTATAATCAGAAATGTCAAATGTGGTTATGGATATACAAAACTAGAACCAATGGGGAAAAAGTAGCTGATGTAATTTGTTCATCTGGTAGGATACAAGGGTAGAAAAAGAGAGAGATCAAGGTGGGGATAGGCATTATAAGCTTGGGAAAATGGAGAGAAGTGGGGATAAAAGAAGACAGTCAAGTAAGTGGTTGATACGGCTGTCTGATGAAGTCCTGCCTCAACTGCAGTCTCTCTTATCTTCATACTAAATCTTGTTCTTTATTTTTTCCTGTGCAATCTCACTCTTGAACCTGTGCTTGTGTGGAGAGGTCTAAGTGTCAGCAGCCGGAGAAGGGGCCATGGGTCAGAAGGGTCCACAGTGCTAACAAGGCAGCACAGGATGCAGACATCCCTCTGTGATGAGGGAAAGGAGATTAGGGCTGGGGCCTACATGCTGCCAGTATGAAGTGGAAGACTTGGCAGAGCTGTTAGCTGATACCTGCTCATTACAGTCACTCCTCATTTCAGGTGGGACAGGATTGGTCTGAAAAGCTTCATCAGGAACAGAACTTTGAAGGACTGGAGATAAAGTGTTTTGCCCTGTTCAGTAACATGACTCTTTTAACCTAGACATTTCTGATCCAGACATCACAGTATATACTGCTAGCAAAAAACAGAAAACTGGGAAGAGGGCTGAGGGAGATGAGTATGCTGCAGTAGATGTTTGCTTATTCTTTTCCAAATTGCTTGGCTGCCATGGAGATAAGCACAGCACAGATACCAAGAGGAACTACTGTTATTCCTGCACATGCCATTCTATAGCACTGTGTATATTTATTAAACCATAAAAATAAAGTATTTCAGGAGAGATCAAATTTAGGAATTCTGAATTCTCACATCTACAAACTGTATTGTCCTCCAAGACAAAAAGAACACTTCAGAAAGCACAAGACTTGAGACCAAGGGTTGGCTCTATATATCCGAGGTTTTGAAATGAGGCTTGGAGAACAGGAATTTTGCATGTGTTGTAATAATAATTTATTTAATTCTATGGACTTAATTCTGTATTTTTTTCTTCTATTTCAGTATGGCTTAAGCATCTCAGCAAAAAAAGGGAGATGGTGGCATTTTAATGATATTTTATTTGATATCTGATTCTTCTTTCCATAGAGAACTCTTCCAGAAGAAGGGTATCTACACTTGACATCTCTGGTTTGGTTCCAGAGCTGGGAGGAGTGTATCTGCATGTATAGATATATATCTGCATCTGTTCTTGTTTGAATTAGTGCTTCTGGAACTCTTACTAGGAATATACTTCTTTTGGAGACTGGCCCTAGTATGGCTTCATAAAAACAGAGACCCCTCTGTTCCTTCCATGCATTCTGTTCCATACAGATAAGCAAGAGGGAAGCCCAGCACCTTGAGAGTGTCTCCAGCTCATAGGAAATGTTGGGGAAAGGCACATGCTTTAAGCCTTTCTCTCAAAGTCTGTCATGACTTCACCTGGGTTGAGGGAGAACATCTAACGCTCAGTCAAGACTCATAACTTTGCATCACCTCTGGCTGAGTTTTGCTTAGGAAATACAAAACTACCTTTGGGGTGTATAGGACCTCTTCTGGCTTTCCTTGTCTTCTTGAGGAAACCTGAACACCATGACAAACCTATACTCTACCATCAGGATACCAGCTGATACCATCAGGATACTCTGAGTGCTGGGAAAAGTTTACAGCCCTTTCTGATAGCAGTGCTCCCCTTCCCACTGGAAGCTGATGGAAGCTGATGAGTTGCTGAACTCAACCTTCATTTGTTGAGAAAGATACCAAGTTTGGACATTGTTGCAGTTAAAGCACTCTGCTGTGATATGGGACGTGCAAGGATTTGTAACAGAAACACACAGACTGAGATGATGGCATGAACAGAAACAAATTTACATGAAAGCACTACAAGAAGCACAGAGCATAAGCTGGAAGATTGGCTGACATCAATAGCCAGTGTGACAGAAATAAAATCAGCAGCAACTAAGGAAGGTACTGCTGCACCAAGACAGCATTACAACTAACTCGACAGCAGAAGACCTGCACTCTGACAGCAGGAGGATGGTTGCATAACTCTGGCACATGAGTTGTGCCCCTCTCACCCTGATATTGGAACAGAAAGACAGACTGCAGCCACAAGACAGAGAAAATGAGGAAATGAAAGAAAATGGGCAGCCACCTTGCCTAATGTTTTTGGAGGCTATTGTAAGGGAACTTCTGAGGCAAAAGATTATGCTTCCATAACTGGTGACTCCTGAGGGGTGCAAAATAACTGCCCCAAAGCAATTGTCACAAGCAATGAGATTTCAGAATATATAACAAGGATTCAACAACTGGCACCTCTCATTCTCCGTGTTATGCATAAGTGATCCATCCCAAACTACTAATGCACGTTTGTTTGAGTAAAACTCAAATAAACTACGCACGTGCAAAGTGTTGGTTTGAGGGAGCAAGGAATGAGTAGTGGTGCTTCAGTTTTACTTTCTCTACTCTCACTGCAAAAGTCTAAAATAATCTCTGGCCCTTTCCTCATTCACACACATTTATCACATCCTGTGAAGTGTTTGGTGCAGAGAAAGCCTCTTGCTATCAGCAGGATACTTGTTGGTTGCTTGCATTTAGGCTGTGACTTGCCACTTGAGAAACTGCAATAGAGTTTCATGGTGAGAGTGTTCAAAAAGAGCTTTAGATCCTGATTTCCACAGGCAGAGAAACACCATCTCTGCAGCATTGCCTCTCATGTCAACCCCAGGGCTCTTTTATAAAAGACATGACAGCACTGCTTTCTCTACTCACTGTGTTCTCCTTTGTCTTCAGCTCTTGTCTGTGTACTTGGTGAGACCATCCTCTACAGGATATCTTCCCTATGTCTGCAGCGTGGTAAAGCCATAAGGTGACACCTATAACTGTGTATTCTTATTCTACTTCAAGTCACTGGGGACAGAAGCTGCTGAGAATCCAGGTGTTAACTGGTAGATATATTAAAGAACTTTATTGGATGTAATTCTTTTTTTTAAATCAAGAGAAGGAAGAATGTTTTAGAAGTGGCTGAAAAGTGCTAAAAGCAAGGTCAAAGTTATCCCCTGCTCTCCCTTTGTCCACAAATCCAGTCATTTTATCATAGACAGCAATCAGATTGTTCAGGTATGACTGACCCCTGGTAAACGCATGCTGATTCTTTCTAGTTGCTGTCCCCTGCATGGGCCCAGAAATGTGCTCCAAGGTGCTTTGGTCCAAAGTTTTTGCAGGCTGGCCAGCCTTTAACTCCTGATCCTCTCTCTCAGATCCTTGAAGTCACTCTTAACCCCAATGGTCTCCCCTAGCAGTGTCATTGGCGCCCATGTGGATAAGCAGCAGGGAGTGATAGCCCGAGAACCTTGGCGGTTCCTCTACAGCATCTTGGATCTGAGCCCCTGGCAAGCCATGCATTGATCTACATAGCAAGCCAAGGAGACAGATGGGGGCTTCTGTCCACCACAAATGGAAACCTACCACTACCACTGCCCCCTGTCAATAGTATGCGGTTCACGCTTGAACAACTCTGATGCTTCCACAGGTACGACATTCTGCTTCTAACGTGCTATCAGGGCACCAAACCTGTTCTACAACTGGGGACCTGCAAGTGGAGAGGGAGCCACATTCTCCGTGCCAGGAGTTAGATTAGGTGAATCAATGATATTTAATTCAGTAAAGATTATTTCTGAATTATATTTCCCTTTGATGTTTCATATTGCAAAGACTAAACTCATGCATTTCTGCGTCACTGCTTCCAAAAATGCATGCGAGTCCTTGAATAGCTGAATGTTTTGCTGTCTCCAGCACTAGAATGATGGTGGAGGAGGAGGAAGATTATTCAGTCTAAAGCTGATGGTTTGTTCTCTCCTGCAGTAAGGAGGCTCTGAATACTTTACAGAATGGGAGGAGTCACCTTAAGGACTAGGGATACTGCGTAGCATACTTCAAATCTGGTTGCTCTTGCAACTGTACTGTTCCATTAAAATCAGTTTGTGAAGTTTGGTGATTATTTCTCTTGTTTACCTATTTCTAAGTTAGTTGCTATAAAATAACTGCATAATATTCTCCACATTGAAATATCTGTGGATTACTGCATTCATTTTCTGTGCTATACCTGCTTTTAGGGGCTTTTCACACATTTATGTTCCTTGCTAAATGAATAAGATGGAAGATTTTAATTTGGATCCCAGGATGAGGGCTGGCCATGAATAAGTCTTGCAAGAAAATCTTTTGAAATAACACGGGAGAAACTTAGAGCAAGTAGATTTGTGCTTGAAACTTCCTGGCTTGTTATGCAGGTCTTACCTTATGCATTAGGTTTTGTGATAAAGCCATGCCCAGTGCATCACCAACACAGTCCATCCTGTTTTCCCATGAAACTCCATTTCTAACTCTCTTCCTGGGTGTAAGCCTTCCTGCTCTGTGTGTATGTGCATGGGTGTCTGTGTGCAGCAGCTGGGGTACAGCTGTGGGTCACAGGGGCCGCCTGTGCATGTGGGGCAGCAACTCAGCAAGCAACAGCAGGTGTCCTTCCAGACAATCTGCAATTCTACCTCAAACAGTGCATGTTTCCAAAAGGTGAAGAGGTGATGTCCAAACCTTTCCTCCTTTTCCCTGTCCCCCAGCGGTTACGTCCCAAACAGCCTGTGGCCTAATGATTAGGAAATTTTCTGAGGAGATAAGAAGCTATGATCCCCATTCTTGCACTCTCAAGCAGAAGAAGGAATGAGCTTGAGTGCTAAATTATGAGGCAAATTTTCTACACGTTACAGGAGAATGATGGAATACTTTTCAGTGGCTGGAGATCTCTCCTGGAACCCTCCAGAGAAGTATCTGAAAAGACTCAGACTTAAGAGTCATATGTGTACTGAATATTCTCCTGCTTACTTTAGGCAAACTTCGAGCTATTCCAGGTAGGATTCGTTTGACTAAAAGAAGAGGTTTACAGTTTACCTATTTACATCTAAGTTAACCATGTCACACTCCCTGTCTAACCAGCAGAGAGATGGATCCACATTAGTTTGAAGCTAATATTTACAACACGTTATCTGTCTTAGCTGACTGTTTACAGAATCACATTTGGATGCACCTTAACTCTCCTCATTTTCTCCATAGGGAGCCTGGACAGCTCAAACCATGGTCTTTGGCTCCACATTGGAAATTAGATACTTTTATTAGACTTGCACAACCACTTTGGGGAATTTACCCTTGCCTTTATGTTATGAAAGCAGTCTGGTGTCACTCGTGTTCTGTTTGGGAAGGTGGAATGTGTGAAAATATTCAAGGCTGTGAGAAACTCAAATGTTACAGTTACGCTTTGGATAGCAGACCAGAGAATCACTCTTTGGCTTGTAATGTTCAAGTAATTCTTGTCTAACAATTAGAAAAATATCGTATCATGCTGCTGAAGTGATTTCTTTTGAATCTCCTCTTTCCCTATTCCCTCTCCCCCCTGTCCACCTCCAAAATAATTCAGTTTCTAACTGTGTTTGCTCTCCCGTGTTGAAGGAAGTGAATGGAGCAAATCTATATATGTCTATGCTGTTTTCTGGTATATATGTATCTGCGGAGGAAGCTGTTCTGCTGCTTCTTCAGAAAAGTCCTTGTCTTTACAATTTATGCGTTTCTATGTGGGAAGGCTAGAAAACATCTTTTGATTTTTTAAACTAAGTTCTCAAAATATTATGCCATAAGATTGTTTGCAACAGAGCACGTTATTTGGCTTTGAGACCTTGTATCTTTAACCTTGTGTTTCAAGAGACTGTAATGATTCAAAAGTATGGAGGAAATGTAAATCCAAGGAAATGCAAAGAATAAGAACTTCAAATTTTTAATAACAGAAGTGGAACAGAGGCAGTGACTGAGAAGGTTATACCTAAAATCATAATCAAATATAAAATTGGCTTCTTCCCATAGAGTTCAGGTTCCTGTCATCTTGCATCTATCTCTGTCTCTGTACTATGGTTGCACATTGCTGTAACTTTTATACTCTACAAATTCTGTAACCTTTTCCAAGAAGGTGCCATCCCCAATTGCTTGAGCAATAAAACTGCTTAAATAATGCTGCTCTGCTAAAGCAGATTTGCATTTCTGGAGAAAGCTAATTCTGCAGTGGATTAATTCTTTTCTGAATTGCTGTTGAGAGGAAAAGAACCTGCAGAGAGACAGCTGAGTTATGAATTTCTCATCTAAGGTTACTTGAGGTCTCAGTGTTCATTCCATGCAACTCGCCTGTATTGAACAGAACAATATTTATTTCACTGAGCATATGCTAAGCTGAGTTAGTATGATTTTACTAAAATGGCAGTGCATTAATAAGCAAAATAACCAAATTCAGGTTAAAATTTAAATATAATCCATAAATCAGCAGTTTCAGTTAATCAAACACCATACAAATGCAGCAAACAATTGACTCAACCTCTGAACCACAGATATTGCAGTGTGCAGATCTTGTGTTGGGTAATTGCAGATAGATTTCTTTCAGTATCTAGAAACGGTGTCTTGGTTGGTTGATGTCAATAAATAGCTGTGCTACTTTCAAAAGTGTTTGGCTCACTTTCCTCCACTTCTGAAATCATGGTGGGTATAGGGTATAGTCAAAGAACAAAATCATAGAATGGTTTAGGTTGGAAGGGACTTTTAAAGCTCAACCAGTTCATCACTCCTGCAGTGAGCAGGGATACCTTCTACTACAGCAGGTTGCTCAGAGCTCCATCCAATCTGACCTTGGCTGTTTCCAGGGATGGGGCATCCATCTCTTGGGCAACCTGTTCCAGTGCCTCATTACCCTTATCATAAAAAATTTCTAAATCTACCCTCTTTTATAGAATCATAGAATATGCTGAGTTGGATCCAACTCCTTGAATCCTTCAAATTTAAGCCATTCAGGTTTAAATCTGAGTACTGAGACAGAAACACTTAATTTTGAAAAATGTTCAGATTTGCAATTGATCCAGATCCAAAATTTAGTTTTAAAAGCATTATCCTTTGTCCTATTGTTACATGCCCTTATAAAGAGCCTGTCCTCATCTTTCTTATAGGCCCCTTTTAAGTACTGAAATGCTGCTCTAAGGTCTCCCAGGAGCCTTCTTTCTCCAGGCTGAAAAACTCCAACTCTCTCAGCCTGTCTTCATAGGAGAGGTGCTCCAGTCCTCTGCTCATCTTCATGTTCTTATTATCATGACCCTGCACTTTCAGCATTAGCCTTCAAGAAATTTATGTTTCTGCACATATAACCCAGGCATAATCTACTGAAACAGCTTTCAAACAAAACTGCTTTTGAATCAATGGCTGCATTGACTTTTCAAACACCAAATTTACCTTTAGAAAATTGCTAAATTCCATGACATTCCTCTACTTTTGATTTAGTGCCTTCAACGAGTGGAAAGTACTTCATCACCAACTGTAAGGGAGTCAGGGTGTTCTGCCTTGTTGAGCTTGTGGTTGTTGAAGTGGGTCTCTTCAAAAACTCAAGTCTTTTATCTCATCTTTCTTTGCCAGACTTCCACAGTCAGGGAAATATTGGGGCTTCATAAGTCTGTGAGGAAGAGGGAGAAAGCTGCTTTTCTTCTGCAGGATGCTTGTTTCTTCTTTGAGGGCCAATGTCTATTTTTGTAAAGTAGTGATACTCTTGTGTATCACAGGAAATGTAACTTTTCACTTCAGTGCTGCAGTATACCAGCTCACCTTCTTAACCTTCAAAAATGGGCTTAGAGTGCTCTTGCCTCCCAAGATTTCTTTTCAGCATGAGCTCTATTTGTGGCAGGTTTCCTTATCTCAGAGTTGTAAATTATGTTCTATGCTCTCTCTTGATGCCTTTGCAAGCAACCTCTCGGAATCTGTGACTTCAGTTTCAAGACAGCTTTTTAACTTGTGGGCAGCTGATACAGTCAGCTTCACTCTTCCCACCTGCTTTCAGACTGCTTACAACTGGACCACCCGGGGAAGCTTGGACAGGAAAACTACCTGTGCTGATTTGGGCTGGGGTAGAGTTAATTTTCTTCACAGTGGCTGGTATGGGGCTGTGCTTTGGTATTGTGCTGAACACAGGGTTGATAAGGTAGAGATGTTTTTGTTACTGCTGAGCAGTGCTTACACAGAGCCAAGGCCTTTTCTCCTTCTTGTATTGCTACACTGGTGAGGAGAGTTGGGATGCATGGGAGACTGGGAGAAGACACAGCCAGAACAGCTGACCCCAACTGACCAAAGGGATATTCCTTTCCATATGCCATCATGCTCAGTATATAAAGCCAGGAGCAATGGAGAGATGTTTGGAGTGATGGCATTTGTCTTCCAAAGTCACCATTTATGCATTTACACCCTGCTTTCCTGGGGATGGTTGAACACCAACCAGTCCATGGGAAGGGGCGAATGAATTCCTTGTTTTGCTTTACTTACGTGTGTGGCTTTTGCTTTATCTGTAAAACTGTCTTTATCTCAACCCATGAGTTTTCTTACTTTTGCCCTTTCAGTTCTCTCCTTGATCTTGCTGGTGGGGAAGTGAGCAAGTGAATGCATGGTACTTCACCAAGTGGAAGTATGGTAACTGATTGCTGAAGGGAGTTAAAACCAGGGTACTATCCTAAAACTGTAAAAAATACTGTTTGTAACAGAATTCTCTACTCCAGTGTTCTGGTTGAAACAGGGCTGTGGCTTCAACATATTAGATCAGTCATGTTTATGTTTAAGAAGTTTGAAAACCTCTGAAGTCATAGATTCCAGCTGTCCCATGAATAACCTGTTTCTGTGCTGCACTACCTTCTTGGTGAATATATCTTTTTCCAATATCCACCTTAAGCCTCCCAACCTGCAACTCAAGTCCATCACCAGCTTCTGCGAAGATGAGTGAGGCCCATCAGCTTTTAACTGCAGTTTACAGAGCTGTATGCTGATGCTAGATCACCTCTTTGCAAGACCAACTCCTCTGATCACCTCTTCACAACACCAAAGTCCAGCTCCTCACATACATGCTGAATCCCAAACCATTTTATCTGTTCTCTGCTGGACCCTTTCCAGTTTCTCCATGGTCCTGTTTAATTCAAGGACCCATATCTGCCCATAGATGGGGATTCATCAGTAATGCTGAGTGAAGGAAGCTAAGAACTCGCTCAGACTGCTTGACATTATCTTAATGTGGCACAGCCCATAATCTGCTTTATTTACAACAGCACCACAATGTCAGCTTGTATTCAGCCTGCCATTTCCTATTGTCTCCCCGCTCTCTTCAGCAGGACTGCTGTTCATGCAGTCTGTTTCAATGCTGATTCAGTATTTTGCACTTCTTATTGAACTTCATGTCTCTGTTCTCCCTAATGATTAGTTCAGTGTTGAGTTGCAAGATATTTGTTACAGTCAGCAAAAAGCTGCTTTTATAAAAATATCTAATGACTTGCTGAACACATTGACTTTATTATGCCCTCTTTTGTGACATGCATACAAGCATCTTCAGCTTTCTGGACTTCTAGCAATAAAGCTTCTGGGGTGCTAATAGAAGTTCATGACTTGTCCTATTGGCTTGCACCAAAAACACCCTGGACAACCCTACTTATATATTCTGTCAGAATAAATCCTATGTACAATCACATCACTATTTGTCTTGAGCCAGCTCAAATCTGTGTTCCTGATTGGGGAGTCTCTTCCCTAGTTTATTTTATTCACTTGAAACACAATGTTCCTGTTCGTCTCAAACACCAATAGCCTAAGCAGAAAAAACTGTGATGTACTGCATCTGTACGCTTCCCAAGAACCAACTAAACAGCTCCCTACTGTCCCTTGAAGACAGCAGCAGTATTCTAATGGTTACCAAAGACTTTCTGTCCTTGGTTCAAAGTGTGTCTTCATGGCACAACTGCATTTTAAACACATCAAGTTTATTTTGAGCCCCATCTGCTACTTGGTTAGTTGTGTCTGTAGGGGCCACAGAAGTGGCTCCCTGTGACAATTTAGGAATATCTTCTCTGTTCTGTTTAGCAGATGGTCGTGTAAGTGTCAAAAGTTTTCCTAAAGTAATGTCACATAAACCACTCAGTTCATATAGTGAACTGTTATGAAAGTTTTCATTTAGCAGAGATGCACAAACTCTGCTCTTTAGAAGTCCAGCAATGATGCAAGGATTCTGATTTGTAAAAAAAATTGTGAGTGTAAATACATTATCAAACTCTGATTGTGACTATTTAATGAATTGCAAATATTTAGCACAAGCATAAACAGAAAACAGGTGTTCTCTGCTGCTCAGACTTCATTTCCCACTTTCCCGATTTCTGTTTTATTTGCTTAATGGTTATTATAAAGGCTGCCACCAACCGCTGCCACTTCAGTGTGCTAACCGTGACTCACAGAAGTGCCTCATAAATTACATCAATGGGAAAGCAGATGAGCACATGAAGAGGAGGTGCAAAACTCATTAGTCATGCAGTCTCCTTTTCTCGGGACTGAACTGCCTGACAGAAAAGCATTGTGAGTGCCTCGTGCATCTGTCAAGTCCACCAGATGCCAATCTTACTCTTGCAGTTTTAGTGAAAGCTATGAATCAATATGCATTATTCAGTATTGTAAAACAGGACCTTAATTAAGCAGCCAACTAAAGCAGAAGGAAAAAGGTAATCACCCAATACACAGAGAGTTTATTCAAAGGGAATAACATAGATTTTGTGACTTGAAGCAATATCTAGATCACAGTCTCTTTTTTTCTTTCTCATACATTATCTTGCATAGTCATTCAGCTGAGGACAGGTATTTGGAAAAACAGAGAGAAGTGAAGAGTCTGTGAGCTAGACACTGATTTTGATCAATCTGCATGAAATAAAGTGCATCAGTGTACTAGATCAAAATCGGAAAAGTACACAGCATTGCACCCTGTCCGTATTGTTGGGGATGAGCCAGCATCTTCATTATAAACCATGTGATTTCAGGGATCTGTAGCATACCTAAGGCTGAAACTGTGGAAGACTTTCATAGAGCTTTCCAGGATTTTTTGTTTTGTTTATTTTCACAGAAGGGACCCTAGTACATTTACACAGGAGCACAGCACATGAAAAACAGAAGTACCAATTTTTTATCTTAGCAGCTGCAAAGATGTTTTCTGTGTGAAAGAGTCTTACTAAGCCTGACAGCATAAAGGACTGCAATTTACTACAACCATTCTCATAAAGTGATTTGTTGGTCAGATCAGGCTACCGTTTAGTAAACAAGTAAAAATGAAACTTGAATGCTTTACCAACGCTATCAACACTAGCAGCTATCAAAGTGAATCTACACTATCCCTTAGCCAGGAAAAAGAACTTAGGAGACCACTTATAACCACCTGAAGAAGTAAAATAATGACCATGAAGGCTTTAAAGTAACAGTAGATAGAGGACAGAAAAAAAGTCTTGTTGTTATTCCTGAAGCAGGAGCAGTGAGTACTGCACTAACCTTTGCACAGATTTGCAGCACACTGTTTCAGTCTCTGAACTGGCTACTTCCATCATCCAGAGGTTTCAAATTTGTCTCTGTATAAACTGTGTCCTGGTTTCATGGTGAAATCCTGGAAGACACCACAAAAGAAGCATCCCAGATTCACATCCCAGGAGCACTCCAGTCAGGTGCCAGTCATGGTGAGGAGTGGATAAGACCCTGCCTGTGTTGCAGGGTACTATTGCAAGTACTATTGCAGCCCCACTCTTGTGCTTTAGTGAGCACTGTCCCTCTGAGGCTGGAGCCCGGAAGCAGCTGGCCAGCCCTTTCCCTTGAGGCATTTGTTAGGTGTAAAATCATCTCCTCTGAGTAATTTTATCAAGGCACTATGTCCAGTTTTGCCACTCCACTACTATTTATGTTGCCTTTAAGAGGTAAGAATAAGAGAAGGATCTTGTTGCTTTCTTCAATTACTTAAAGTGAAAGTTTAGAAAAAATGGAGACAGATGTTTCTTAGGGATAAAAATTATAGGGTGAGAGGAAATGGACAGACATTGCAAAGTGTGAAATTCTAATTGATTATTAGGGGAAAAATTACAATTAATGAGACTGCTGAGAGAATTTATTACATTTCAGTCTTCAGAATTATTTAAAACTTAACTGGTCAATATCCTGAATAATGGGATTTAAGTTGATTCTACTCTGAGGCAGAGTTTGGGCCAGATCATCCTTCTGGGTCCTTTCAACCTATAAAATTCTATAATCCTATGATCCTGCTGATGCCTGCAGAAAAAAAATAAAATCTTTTCCCACCTCAATGAGGCCAGACTATTTAGAATCAATTTTTCAAAAGTAGTAGGTTAAATTCTCCAGTAATTTGGCTGCATCAGCGAATGGAATTGGATTGAATGTTCCTGAATTCTCAATAAATCATGTATCAGTTTTAAAAGCAGATAAATACTATGTTGGAAGAATATCTGTCTAGGACAGTATGACATGCCACAGTTCCTTGTTTAAGCCCTAGATGTATTTACTGGTTTTTTTTGGCCAACAAAGGTTTTAATATATTTATTTAAAGTAGTGTTTAACCTCCTTTTGAATATAATTTCTTATGTTGTTTCAGTAAGTCTGTATTGCAATATCTCAGAAAATGCCTTCAGAATTCAGGATGCATGAAAATCTAATCTTCAACTTAGCCTCAAGCTCTGAAACAATAATATGCACATTTTTATCTCCATTGTTCTTCCAGTAATTTATGGTGAATGTAATTGGACTGAGACTCTCATAATAATGTGAACAGATGTCTTGACTTGTAATATGTTGTTCCATATTAGATGCTATTTTTATTACCATTGAAATGTGCCTTTATTGCACATCTCCTTCCCATGAACTATGAAACAATTTAGAAGTCTAGTAACAGATAAAACAGATACAGACTGGAAACAGAAAAATTTTGTATCACCAGTCAGAGAGAAAAGCCATAACTTTATGAATGAAATGTTTTACACTGCGAAGTGAAGATATTAATTCAACATTTCTTGGACTTTCCTATTGCAAAATTAACATCATTAATAATTATGAGATAAAACAGCCAAACCAACAAGGGTTATTATTGTCCACTGGATATTTCCCATGAATGATTTTTGTCTTGACAAAAAATCCATTCTCTGTCATAGAACCTTTAGTGAAAAGGACCAGACAAACAGTCATTTAAAATTCAGTATTTCTTGTATCAAGGAGAGGAGTATCTTAGCCTATTTTAGAAGGTCTTGGCAAAAGAGATGGGAAAAGAAGTAACTTCAGATTCTGCCTTCCACAGTTATGCATAGATTTACCTAAACCAGAAAGGATTTGGTACCTGCTCCCCACTAGATAATGTCATAATTGCTGTTCATTCCAGTGTAATTAATGTTTCCACTTGACAGGTCCACAGAGGGATTCTACAGGCATTCTGTATCATGTAAAATGAGAACTCTGATGAAGACGTATCACAGAATCACTCAATAGAATGTGCTGAGTTGCAAGGGATCCATTAGGATCGCTGAGTCCCACTCCTGGCCCTGCACAGGGCACCCAAGAATCTTGTGCTTGAGAGCATTGTCCAAATGTAGATTTTCCCCAAAGCAACACTGTCTCAGTGCTCAGCTGAACACACTCCTTAGCTGTCCATAGCACTGTTGAGAACCAATGCACTCTTCATGTATGGGAAGAGCACCACTGTCCATCATTCCAGGGCATTGGGCAAATTCTGCCTTGAAATGCATTGCAAGAAAAGGGATTTACTGGCACATGGTGAGCTGTTGCCAGAGGGAAATCATAAACCTATTGTTAGATTTTTCATAGGGAAACTCTTTAGGTATTGTTTTCAGGGAGATAAGAAGTTCTATTTAATGACTGAGCTTACTTGTCCAATACCTGTAGCACAGCAGAACTAGGTAAAGGTTTACCTCCTGCTGCGGCAGCTCAGTGAATTGGAACAATGAATCTCCTTGCTCTCCATTGCTGTACCTACTATCCATCCCCAAAGGGGTCACAACAAATTGACGTGGAAGAGATTGGGGCAATTTGGAAAGAGATGGAGAGGGCTAGAAGAACAGCTGTTTGGGCAAGGTACCAGAATCAGTGTGAGCAAGGCAATGAATGGTGTTGATCCTGAAAAAGCACCATGAGTTGCATGTAGAGAGCCACCACCAGAGCTCAGGACAGGTAAAACGCCTACCAAGAATGACGGACCCTCTGCTTCATCTCATTTTAACTGCAATCTGGAAAACTATTAGTACTTCTTGTTTCACAAGCAGGTTAATCACAAATACATCACAAGTATGTGATTCATATGGTTGTTTGAAAATGTATTAACTAGAGTTTGGTCAGTGCTTTGAATCTGTGCAGTCAACAATTTCTCTTTGATCCATTAATACTGCAATTTAGTGGGAACAAAAAAGAAACATCTTGAGTAGCATTGCCTGAGAGCTGGCAGAAGCACTCATTGGTATCTATGAACAGATGGCAAGCTCAATAAATAATATTAAAGCCAATTCAAGAATGCAAGAATTTTAGGACAAGGGCGTTACCCTCTCCCGCCCTTTTTCCAGCTTTACTTTTTTGACTCTCTCTTCCTTCCTTTGCTTTCATTTTCTTTCCCTCATGCTAATTTTATTTGTTTATTTGTTATATTTTTCTCTCCTCAGGCTCTTTTTTCTTTGCATATTTTTCCTCTTGGAGACAGGGGGAGGATGTTACTTGTTATAAATAAGGGAAAGTCACAATAAGGATGGTGGCAGATAGCATGTGCTTAGAGAATACTCTTTTCTGCCCTCAAATGAGAGTTGCCTATTTAAAAAAAAAGCTTTTAGAATATTACCTGACTGAGTGATGAATAAAAAATATAGTGAGGCACTGTGGCTGTTCACAAACAACTACTATTGACATTTTGGAACACTAGGAGTCTTTCTGAGTTGCCCCTGCAGATGCTTATTTTCCCCTGACCTGCATCAAAAGTGATGCTAAGGAAGTGAACTCCTGTCTGCTCCAAAGAGTAATGCATACACTAAAGAAAATTGAGTGGTTTTAGATGTTCTGCCTCTCTTCTGTTACAGTGCCAGTTGCAATGCACCCTCATGAACTGAACCTATAAATTCCTCTTAACGATTTCATCACCACGTGCCATTTTTGGGTCTGTTGTGCTTCATATACTTACAGATGCAGTTTTATCAGCACAAAATGCTCAGAGGAACAGAATGTAGTCACCTAAGCTGTAATTTCTAAGCTGGTCTATAGTAATGTAAACATTTGGTATAGACTGCCAAGACTGCAATTGATACCTTGGCACATGTAAGATCTTTGGAAGGACTTTTTCTCAGTTATACTGGGAAGTTATGAGCAAAGTCTGGTTGGAGTGGACTCAGTAAACTGTGATGCAAAGTACAAAAGGAGAAATAGAAATACTGACAGATTCTGTAAGTTCTGTAGGGGTCACAGGCATTTTGGATGGAGCTGATACGAGTTCTTTGTGGAAAAAAATCAATCTTTCGTAGAGGTCAGCCCTGATTTGCACTTTTCTCTTAGCAGAGCTTTCCCTCTCCCATGAGTGGGGAACACTCACACTTTTGCTTGTGAAAAGGAAGGAATTTTCAAAGCTGTTTAACAACAGTGGTTTGCAAAACATACTAATACTACAAGAAGTAAAGCTGGTAAAGTGGTAGTCTCTTGACTCCTATTTACTCACATTGATTCTAATAGTGAATATATTTTAAAGAAATACAAATTACAAATATTTATATACTTTCCCAAGTTAAAAAAAAAAAACATTTGAATTGCATCTTATGTTCCTACATTTTGTTTCTCAGTGCGAGTCTGTGTTTTCAGCTACCAAAATGTCCTTCTAATAGCCTGAAAAGGAAAAACTGTTTTATCATTTACATGATTGGAAAGTTATTCTGAACTGGAGGCCTGAAGGAGGAAGCCACTGTGCAGTCTTCCCCTACCTAAGGTGATGCAGTCTTCCCCCACCTAAGTCATGGAGAATGGAACTAGGCTCTTCCTAGAGTGCCCGCAGACAGATTATTAGTCACAAATTGCAACAAGGGAGCATTTGGGTTGGAGGTAGGGAAGAAAATCTTCAAAGGGAGTCCAGGTTAGCCTGCAATGAGATTGTCCAGGAAATTAGCACTGTCTTCATCCTTAGATGTATTCTAAACTCATTAGCAGAAACTGATCAACCCAATTTAGCTTTGAAGTTACCTCTACTCGGAGGTGCCTCACCACCCAAACTTTTGCAACTCTATTTAATACATCAAGAAGAAGAGAGGGTTAAATTGAGTTTGCCCAGTTATCCTTGTCTTTTAGCAATACAAAGTCTGCAAGAAGCTGGAGAATGACAATAGATTGGAAAGCATGCAGCATGACTTGACAAGTTTTGTTTGGCACATGAAGAGGAACAACATCTCACACCATGAAAAGAATAGGCACTTCAAATGATTGTTAAGCAACACAATACTCTATGTGCTATCTTGTTTGCCTGTTCCTGTTATCAAGTATTGACATCCTGGAGAGATTTGAAAGCAAAAAAGTCAAAATGTTCTCAATTCTGAGAAGATACACAACAAAATAAAGCAGTAACAGCCTATATCTTTTATTTAAAAGACATGACTTTATTCTGTGAGTATTAACACAAACAAAAGAGAAAAATTAACAAGGATAAAGAACATGAAATCACAACAAAAGAAGATAAATTTAGATTTCAGTGCAGAAAACCTTTCTAGCAGTGACATATAGTATTGGCTGCCATATTTTAACTCTGTCAGAATTTGAATAAGTATATAACCAGAGCTGCTTTATTCATTGGAAGGGGCCTAGAGCCATTTAACTACTTTCTAAAACTAAATTCAATTAGCCAAATTGATTTTTAGTGCACTCTCTTCAAGCAATGAACTGCAAAATACTCAATATTCCATCTCCTTTAATAGGGGTCTATTTGCACTCTTCTGCTTCTTCAAAAATAACAGAATTACTTTAAGAAAAGAGAATGCCTGAGCTTAGTCATAGTAATATTTTTTTTTCTCAGAAAGCAAAATAAAAACATCTAGAATAATAAATAGAAAAAAAAAGGAAACATAATCTGGAATTTCTGTGTTCATCTTTGAATGTTAAAAATCATAAATAAATGATGGGTAACTGATGATGAAATCTTCAGCCAAATATAGGGAAGTTACTAGGTACTATTTCAAGCTGAACAACCATAAATTTGTCAGAAATATTTAGGCATATCATTAAAAAACTCACCAAAAGCCTAATCTGATTTTATTTAATTTGACAATGATATTATCTGGCTTATCTATTCCCAATAATTTTTGAAGACATGGGTAAGAATTCATAAAGTTTTAAAGGTGTGGGGGGGGTTGCATTGCTGGGTGAAGCTGTACTATTTTTTTTTCCTGAATCAACTTTAACAACTTTAATGTTGTTATCTCATTGTCCATACTAAAAAGTTTTTAACCTCTGATCAACCATCCTAAACTTAAATGGGAGCTGGATTCAGCTCCCAGCATCAAATTCATTTCCCAGCATCAAATCATATGGTGAACTCCTTATTCTTTTCTAATTCTCTGTCTCATTACATGAACAGGTGGTAAATATTGCATGCTTTTAGGAATTATCAATAAATCTAGTCTATATTATATCCTACTAACATTTGAATGTACATGATCCCATTAGAATAAAGAAAAAAGTGCTTTTACCATGCATACAGAATTTGCTTCCTATTTATTGCTACTGTTTTGGTCTTTCTGACTCCCCAGGAGTCTTTGCTACCTTACCAAAGAGACTGCATTATTCTGTCCTTCTTTTGATCTTTGAAAATGGGAAGTAAATACTCTATTAAGCTTACAAGAAAAAAAGGCTGAGTTATTCCCTTTTTAACATTCAGGCTACAAGATAAACAAGCAAGGGCACAATTACTGTAGAAATATGTCTATACAAGAACTTTAAGCAATGCAATCTTGGAGTATTAATGATGTTCCATGTGCATGTGCACATATTCCTGTGTGATACGAAAAGCCATAGGTGTATTTTTGAAGTCTGCATTCTTGTTTCACAGAATGGAAATTCAAATGCTCACACAGGTGGAAATTCCTATTATGGGTACAATCTAATTCATCTGATTAGGGTATTGCTTTAGCTGTAATAGCGGTAATATCTCGAGCCACTATTCAATTAACAGGAAAAGCAAGTTATATGAAAATCTAATGTAATTAATATCAACACAGTTGAGACCCAACCCCCATTGCTGAATTATCTAGATCAGCTCTACTCGATCGATTATACCATTAATCACAGTCTGGCACATTTTTGTTTTGTTATCTCAGGACTAGGTCCTTCTTATGATCTCATGAATTTTTATTCTGGGAATTTTTCTGCTGGTCCAGTTGCAGCATTTCTATCTTGAATTTTAGAACAATTTTATATCCCTGAATTGAATTAATGTTACAGTGTATTGATACTCCATGTACCAAGCTGGAAATGATAGAGAAATAAATAATATATTGGTGGTATTTTTTCCTACAGTTATATTATTTTTTCTTTGTCTCTTCTGTATCCTCATCCCTTATTATTTCTGTTGATTCTCTCTCTGCCTGCTGTCTCCTGAAACATTCAAAGAGGATTTATAGTTAGTTTTCGTGCCTTTTAAAAGGTAACACTCATACACTGCACAGACAGGATACTCTTATATTTAATCCAGCAGTATTGATCATCCTTCCTCTTTTTCTCATCCCTGAAGGATCATAGTGGTCCTTGCTCTTACTTGTTTCTTTTACACCACTGTTCAGCCATGCTAGTTCCCTTCTGGCCTTTCTGAAGTTACCTCCAGTAAGTGGAATGCATTCCGGATTTCCAGTACAATGAATGCTCAGAAAGCTCTCCTTGCTGCCTGGGAGGGTCGTTTATTTCATTGATAGCTTCTTTTTTAAAAATCATAGACTCAGAGAAGGGTTTAGGCTGGAAGCTTATCTTGTAGTCACCTGCTAACTACAAAGCTGGATCAGCCAAGGCCTTGTTCTGGGCAGTTTTAAAAACTTCCAAGGACAGTGATTCTGCCACTTTTCCAGTCAGTGTTTAGACCTGTTTCTTTCCACCAATAGAATCATAAAATCATAGAATCATAGAATCAGATGGGTTGGAAAGGACCTCTGAGATCATCAAGTCCAACCCTTGATCCACTATCACCACAGTTACTAAACTATGGCACTAAGTGCCACATCCAGTCTCTTCTTAAAAACCTCCAGGGATGGAGAATCCACCACCTCTCTGGGCAGGCCATTCCAATGCCTGATTACCCTCTCTGTAAAGAATTTCTTCCTAACATCTAACCTAAACCTCCCCTGGCAGAGCTTGAGATCATGCCTCCTTGTCTTACTGAGAGCTGCCTGGGAGAAGAGACTGACCCCCACCTGGCTACAACCTCCTTTCAGGTAGTTGTAGAGAGTGATGAGGTCTCCCTTGAGCCTTCTCTTCTCCAGGCTAGACATAGAAATGTCCCATGACAACAGCTGTGGCTGTTTGTCTCCCATCCTTTTGATGCCTTCTGAGAAGTTCTCTTCTGTTAATGGTATCCCTCTTGCAACTGAATGAATGCAGGGGCCGTCTGTTGCTCCCACACTCTGCATATGTTATGATCACTCTCACAGAATGACTCTTCAACATTCAACAGTAATATTCGCAGTCAGGTCTTCATGTGCTGCTCAGAACCAGGCCAACAGATGTTGATGGCATCTAAATATTAGTTATAATACATGTCATTTAAGTGGACTGTATGCTCTGTTTTGTTTCTGGAGGGGGCTAATGACCCTTAGTTTGCCTATGTAAATACATAATTTGACACTTTAATCCTCCCTTTAAGTAATACAAGCCTACATCTCTTATTTAAAATAGTTTCATTTCACAGAAAAAGCAGTAATTCCTTACAAGTGACCTTTGCCCCCCCTATTTTTGCAAATGCAAGTATATTTATTAATGTACTGCAGGTGGTAAGAGTGTCTGAAGAGAAGGACAACAGACCATATTTTAAATATCCAGAAATAAATAAGCTGGATCAATATAGTGTAACAGATTGTTTTACTCATTAGAAGGTAAAAATAAAAAGGAAACTTGTCAATCTACCAAAAACCTAGCCTTTCAATAAGGATATAATTGGAACAAGCTGTCAAAAACAACTTTGAAATTAAATTCACAGCAGCTGGTACTCAATACATTTCATGACAGGTCATCAAAGATAAAAATTTACCTCTACATGTTACTTCTTTCATCTCTGTCAGATATTTCAAAATGTCCAGGATTTCTAAAAGAATATTAACTATTTCAAGTTAGAATAACACACAACTTGTGCCTTTATCTTAAATGGAGGCTTTTTCTTCACTGGAAAAAGCTTTCATTAAGAGAAATACTTCACTCTAACATTTTTTACTGTTAGTCATAATCCCAGTTTCCTAACCCACCACTTAGAGCCTTGACTAGTCCTTAGTTTTGTTGGAGCTTTCTCTCTCTAGCAATAGATGATTTGCTTCCTTCATTATAAATATTAGGCAATATTTAGCAATATTTTCTGTCAAGAGACTGTGAATACTAGTTTACGCGTGAATGTTTCTTAGGAACCCAAAAATACAAATCCAGAGGGACTTAGAAATACTGAGGATAGTATTAACACTTAAATCTGATAAAGATCACTGCAATTCTGCTCTGTATCCGACTATTAAAAAAAAAAAATCATCATTTTCCATAATACCCTCATTTTTAAGGAACAACAAATGATTGTTTCTTTTCCACTTGGAAAAGTCTCTTTTGACACTTCCCACCCCTCCAGAAGTCCCCCAAAATAGTGTAAAGTGTCTCAGGTGACTGGTTTCCTCATTTGAGATAACGACACACTTTCAGACAAAATCATATCTCAAGCATGAGTACATCTGCACTGCAAGGAACTATCAGTGATGATTGTAAAGCAGAGTGTGACCTCTGACAGTGACTTCACATCCCTAGATCTCTGCTTGACATTGGAAAGCTGGAGTTAGAAAGGAAAGAAACCTTGCTCCCCATGGCTAGCTGCCATGCACCTGTTTGAAGGCTGCTAAAAAGTCAGCTGATTAGGAGGTTTTCACACACTCCACTCTTCTGTCATCGAAGCTGGTGAATGATTAAAACTTGCCAGCTACCTACTTTCTTATTCACACTCTTGTGTTTTGTACCCGTCTCCACTTTGTGCTGCATCACCTTTATTGATTCCTTTTGTCATTTCCAAAAAACCATAGTGGTGGGGAGGGTGTGTTACAAAAGTGGTTAAGGATGGGAGCTAGCAACAGGGTATGCTTAGGTCAGGGGACTGTGCTAGACCTCCAGAGGTCCCTTCTAGCAAAATTTTTCCTAGTGAAAAAGTATTTCAAAGAGCAAGCTCAAGGCAGGGCTCCAGACTAAACTTGCTGCAGCCTGTCACTCATAATAGTCTGGGTGGTATTGCCATTAGGGCTGGCTTGATGCTCCTTTTTTTTTTTTTTTTTTTTTTTTTTTTTTTTTTTTTTTTTTTTTTTTTTTTTTCTTTTTTTCTTTTTTTCTTTTTTCTTTTTTTCTTTTTTTTCAATAAATCGTGTAAAATTCAAGTAGTTGTTCCGGTCACTGCTGCCCTGGTGTTTGAAAGAGGGAGAAGTAAGGGGTAGGGTTGAAAAAAGGCCATTGCAACTGCACCCCTGGCACCCTTTTTCTGCAGCCATGCTAAGGCATCAAGATTCAAAAGGGAAGGGGTAATCTCATAGAATTCCTGCAGACTTGTAAGCTTTCAGTAGAATGGAAGTCTTTACTAGGGAACTGAGGTCCCACCATTCAGGCTGTTTTTATAAGCATATTAGCAAAACCATAGTGTTTTTGGAAGTTTGAGGTCAATACAGCAAATGCTGTAAAGTCATGTTGTAAAGTCACCCCTTGAGCTGTCTTAGCAGTATTAGTTTCACAAATAATTGATTTAATTAGATTTTTTTTTTTCAAAATACAGAATACTCAACTAAGCAAGCCTTTTGTCTTTATCTTATGTTATCAGAATAAAACTGCATTTTATGGAATCATAGATGCATTTAGGTTGGAAAGGACCTCTAAGCATGAAGTCCACAATTATCACAATTTTCACATGGTTCACCCAGCAGATAGATAACATTTTATGGAAAGGTCTGTTTCTTTTGTATTGAAAGTAAAATATACTTTTCAGAGAACAAGTGCAATATTTAGTTTTGGCCAGTTTCAGTTTATTATATCTGCGTGAAATAGAATAAGATTTTCTCTGAGTTTTCCCCGTAGGTCTCTTTGCTGTGTCTTGGGGACTGACTTAGAATTACAAAATTAAACACAGAGCTATGTTCTTTTGACCTGAAATCTCTGACCTGTAGGATAAAGTGACATTGTTTCTGCTTGAGGACCAGTTCAGATAATTGTTGAATGATGTCTGTGCCACAGCTGGTATGCGATTTTGTTCCCAAGGTAACTCTGCCATACAAAGTGATTCAGAATCAATCATTTGTTTTATAGGGATACAGCAGGTGTTATGTGCTGCACATGGGGAAAATAGATGTTTTTACTGAGAGGGTCATCCTTTTATTAAAATATCCTCTCATTCCCCTTTGTGATATAGAAGGCACATTTTCAGTATTATAACTGAAAAGAACATAATGTTTTCAGTAGGAAGAATACTCGGGAATTTCTCCTTTGCTTAACATGAGTTCCCTGGGAATAACATGAACCTAAAAAGCTGTAATAAAACTGCAAAGAAATACCTTTTTATTTTCTCTTACCTTCAACAAAACCATACAGCCTTTCCCTGTGCCCCCCACCCAAGAGCACTGGTTCACAATAACAGTCAATAAGCTACTTTATATTTACAACACACAACAGAGAACAGCTCATTAAATACGAATGTTAGGCAGTTAGGACTGAGTTCATCTCCCACAAAATTCTGATGGATTTCTGTATTTACAGTCAGTGGAGCTGGACTGCATTTATAGTGCTGAGACTGTTGCTTGGGAAAGCAAAAACTCCTACACAAACAATTATACATGCTTTCTTGTTCTTGAGATAACGTCAGAAAAACAAAAGTTAGAATTTGTTCCCCTCACATAGGTGAAGAAAGTCCAGTTTTTCCTGTGCTTGGACAATAAACAATTTCAAACACAGACCCTAACCCCAGATTATAATTTATTAGAATAAAAAAAGAAATACAAGGGCATTGAGCTACATGTAAATCTGAAACAAGAACACGGGCTTTAAATTGTTTCCCACTTTTTGTACCTGCACAAAACAATACTTTATTTCCATGAGGTTTTACATGCAGGCAACCACCCCAGAACTTGGCTTATTATTTCTAAAGAAAAATAAAATTTCAAAAGTGGCACAAAAGAAGCATTTCTAAGTTTGGTGAAAAATACATTTTTAAGAGCTGCACAAATAAGTACTCTCAATTATTTTCTATATATTTTCTGGGTTTTGTTTGGTTAAGAACATCACAGAAGATTTCTTCATCTATACTAAATCAGGATTTCATAGCTAAGGGCTGTGAAGAAAATCTGTGATTGAATTTCAACAAATTGACTTTTCTCTTAAAGCTGGCTCCTGTTGAATCCAACCACAAACCAGCATTAGCATAAATTCCTGTTAAACAAGACCAGATCCTGTCAGATTAATTTAATGCTATAGGAAATCCCTTTCAGATTTATTACCATTTTACAAGTTTAAAAATTAGTGGGATTTTTTTTGGCTGCTGTATTACATGGTAATATTTCTTACCATTTTAATAACTTCCTTTATGTTATTTTTTTTGTTGAAGGAACGCCTTTATTGCCTGAAGGTTTTGTGAAAGCAGAGTGTGGTGGGCTAGCCTTGGCCTCCAGCCAAACTCCCACCCAGCCACTCGCTCCCCCCACAGTGAAGGAGGGGCAGGGGAGAAATGGAAAGAACACAAATAAAAAAGCGTGTGGGTGGAGAAGTAGACAGGGAGATCACTTACTACCTTCCTTCATGGGCAGACTAGACTCGATTTCAGGAAAATTAATTTCATTTCTGGCCAGTTAAAATACACATATAATTACTGGGTTTGTAAAGGGTAACAATAGGGCAACCATTAAAACAGCACCTTTCCTCTCCCCTTTCCCAGGCTCAGCTTCACTCCTCTAATCCTGGCTCCTCTCACCAGAGCAGGACAAGGAGACGGGGAATGAGGTCTTGTCATCAGTCCAAAACAGCTCTTCTCTGTTTGTCCTTTCTCACTATCCTGTCCTCCTGTTCTCACCCAGGTCTTTCCCAGGCTGCAGGTCTTCACAAACTGGTCAAGCATGAGTCGTTCCTACAGGCTCCAGTCCTCCAGGATAAGCCTGCTCCCATGTTGGTCCTTCATGGTCCCCATCTCCTTCAGGGTCTGTCCACTTGTGTTATGGGGTCCTCCATGGGCTACAGAGGGGATATCTGCTCCACCGTGGTTTAGCTGTTTCCTATGTATCAACTCTAAGCAATGATATGGCAGAATGTAGTGTATGCATTTATCTATGATTGGGTATATGGAGCATTACTAATCAGTAAAATTAATTATCAATACTAAAAATTAGGTTATTGTTAAAGTGAATTGGTGCATATGTAGAAAATTACACTGGGCTTGTAGTAAAAATCTCTCTGTAGTTACTTACATACAACTCTCATGCATTTCTGTTATTCTGTTGACAAAGGGACTATAATTTTTTGGGAAAGTCCTAGCCTTTTGAAAAAAAAAAAAACTACCTTGAACCAAAAGATTAAAGCAGCTAACTTCTCTTTCAGTCCAGATACATTTGTGTATTCAATTATTTTTTTCAATTTCAATCTTGCTTCAGTCAGTTAGACCCTGTTTTGTGCTAAAATGAAATAATTGTTTTCTAGGCTTTTTCAGTAATGGTATATGTATGATCCTGACTACATTTTGGTTATGCTGCAGAGATCTAAAGATGGATAAGATGGATTGTATTTGTTTTTTGAACTACTACAACGAAGTATAGGCAAATCCAAGAGACAGGTGAAGTAAAATTCAGTAAAGAAATGTATTTCTATGATATGTCAACAGCCTCAATAGAAAAACTAAACACTTTTTGAAATGATAAAAGTAAATGTTGACTGGCTTTTGCACTGTTGCCCTTAGAGGGCTCATAATGGCAAGAGTAAACCTCTGATTCTGCAAAAACACTGTGTGAGTTAAGTGCATCAGTAATCAGATCAGAACTTAAAAATCTGTTCTTTCAAAACAACCCCTTCAGTACAGACTGGATGAAACCCATCGGGCTGCACACATTACGGATGGCTTATGCACAACACCTTATGTAGAGGTGTTATTATGTAAGTGAGGCCTGGCTGCAGTGGAACTCCAATTGACTGAGGTTTACAGCAGTGGAAGTTAAAGATTATTACCAATGCATTTCTCCCCATAAAGCAGGCTAAATTTTAAAAATAACAAGTAGGCAATTTTTAGTATATTTTTATAGATCTATATAAAGTATATGTACAATGTATATATATTTTTTTATATATATATATTATATATATTTTTATAGATTATATTTTCTATTACTTTAATAGGAGAATATTTGGCTATAACTTACAAGTTCTAGAGCGTATCAATTGCTGAATGTTGAATTTTTATAGAAGAAACAATTCTAGCTTTACAGAAACATTGATACCAGCATTATAATCTCCTCAGAATCCCTGGTATAAGGAACAAATTTTCTCAATATGTCACTCACAAGAGATGTCAATCCTTTCATTCTCTTGATGGTTTCAAATGTCTTACTTTTATTTTGTGCTGCCTTTTGCATCATCGAATATGTGTCATTACCTGTAGATCCTATTATTAATTTGCACTGGTTTTCTGCATTCAATTTTTTCATCTCATACTTATTTGCTGTCTTTTTTATTTCTAGTAAATCTCACCTGTCCTGACTTTGCATGGCAAGTGCCAGCAGTTCCAGTGATTTCTTAATTATTTCTTCCCTCTGCCCTCTTTACTGATATTCTTTACAGGATGAATGCATGTATTTTAAAAATATATTTTAAAAATATTTTTTCACATTGTCAGAGAAAATATTATATTCTCAAATATTTATTAATAAAGAAATCTATTTTCATTCCTTCATAGAATACAACCACAAAGTTATAGTCTTCTATTAGGCACAGTGATAAATTAACAGTAACACTACATGTTTCAGGACATCATATGTTACCTAATAGTTATTATTCCTGTAATGTAATATTATGTAATATATAATATGTAATATGTAATAGTATTATTCCTCTAAAAAAGACAACAGCCTTGAACAATTGCTACTCATGGGCAAGTAATTTGAGCCTAAGTGTTTTCTTGTTTTTTTTTTTTTTCTTTCATTAATAAAAAAGTATTTCTTTCTATAAAGGTAATGAAAACTGAAATGTGGGCAATTTTCTGTGGTACGTTAAATCTTTTTAAAGGTTATGGACCAGATATGCAAATGGTCATGGATGGCTAAAAAAAGTAGGAATAAACAAAAAAAATAAGTGTCTGTCTAATGAGCTATGTGGAAATTAAAATGCCCTCCCCCTATGCACTGTCAATTGCATTACTTTGATCAAGCCATCACTACACCAGTAGATTGAAAAAGAAATTACAGTATCTTCAATTAAACTGAATCTTCATATATGCCTACTGAAAAGATTGCTCCGTCTTTTCTTCTTAAGGTGCTTCTGACCTCCTGGCTCCAAAACAAATGTCTGATTTCTTGCTTGGGCCTTCATTTTACCTTTATCTCTTTCTCTGCTCTCTCCTTGTCTTTGTTTAACAGAAAGAAGCCAAGCAAATCAATGCATTGATTTTCTGCAAAAGACTGAGTTTCTACCTGATGTTTTAGATGCCTTTGATCTGAGAACTGTAGCGCTTAATATTTTTTCTTTACTCTTTCATGTAAATAATTCATAGCAGTCTCTGGTGGTCTTAACTGTATGCCAAAGTAAGCACATCCTCATCTGACCAGAGGACAAGGTTATATAAGGTCACAAGGATATCCCCTGAGCTATCAACCTCAGCACTTGTGGGTGCATCCCAACAGGTGACATGGACTTGTGTCTGTCCAGTTTCTTTAAACATTTCCTGACTTAATACCTCAAATGATGGTGAAGTCTTTCTTGCTCTGGACTGCCCCACTGCTCTCAGGGGCCTGGTGCTCTCCTGAAGGCTGGCCTTGAATTTCCCCATGCAGTACTGGGTCCTGTCTTCCTATGTCACCTGTTTGTTGATGGCATGTTCGTAGAAGCCCTTCCTGTTGCACTACATATCCCTTGCCAGATTCAACATTAGATGGGCTTTGGCTTTCCCACCTCACCCTTGTGGGCTCAGACTGTGATTTTGTGTTCTTCCTGCACGACCTCTTCATGCTTCCACTTCTTGCACACTATTTTTTCAGATTTGACTTCACTTAGGAACTCCTGGTGCTATGTTCCTATTCTAGCCAGAAGCTCCATAAAAGCTGCTGGCAACTTTTGCTCGAATTTCTGCATTTTAGAATAAATTACTCTTGAGATTGAAGCTGAGGGTCATTATCTGGCAATTTGTCTTGTTTCTTCCTCTCTTGATCCTGAACTCCACCATCTCATGGTCATGGCAAATCCACAAGAAAACTTTCAAAAACCTGGTAGCCTAGGCTACTCCTCCTGTGGAAGAGAAAGACTTTAATGCTGGTAGAAATGGCCCATATGCAAGAAAGGGCCTCCCATGTTTTGCAATTATTGTAAAATCATGGTTTTACTTCTTTGTCAGTCTCGAGATGCTATTGCTCTTGGGGCACACTAAATAGATATAATCTACAAGAAGATTACAACAAGTTATCTTTATTGCAGACAAGTGTTCTGGCTGCGTAATTGGAACCAGCAGCTAATTTTCATTTATGTGCTTGCTATAAGATGTGCTTATATTTTGATTTTTATTATGCTGCTATTGCTAATAAGAACTACAGTTTTCATTCTCCCTTATTTGTGTTTATTTGACTGGAGTTCAAAGTTCAGCTTTAAGACTTATTATCATTGCATTAAGAATGTCATGCCTCACAAGATACAATGCCCGGTTCTATTACAAAATCATTGTGCCAAATCCAATTAGCAAAGATTTTTTGATGAATTAACCTTGTCAGGGCAGAATATACACTGCACCTGCTGTTCTGCTTTAGAGCCAGACTTCAGCCCTCCTACAGTTAAGTCCTTGGTTGTTTTGCTGATCCCTTTCAGCTCACTTTTTCTTCCTTGTCTTCAGACGTCACTACCTCCAGATGTCCAAGATTTTTCTGCCTCATTTATATGTATGATTTCCCTCTTCAGTTTATTCTTTCATCATTCTCAGTACTCTCTTGTTGCAGAACTCTGTAGCAGATGTTTCATTTTTTTGCTTGTACCTTGCCTTATCTCCAAGGAGCCTTGCAAATGCTGCGGCTCCAGACAGGAAAGAAAGGCTGATCGCTGGAGCCCATGAATGGCCAAATGAGAAGGTTATTTAACAATCTGGCTGGGGAGAGAGCATGAACAATTTTCATTTATGTGCTTAGGGGAATCTGACCCTCAGGGTAGCAGGAACCTCCCTTCTGGTGAGCTAAAAAGTGGTATTCTGGTATGGTGGGAATTTGTGTTCCCTCCACTTCCGGCAGTTCCCTGTAAAGAAAAAACTCAGGAGAGGGAAAAAGTTTGCCTTTGCTGCATGTCCCTCCCTGCCTGGAGGCACACAGTGTGACAAAAGTGAGGAGCATAGACCATGAGGCAGTGCCAGGGTAAATGTAAGAAGTCCACAAGAGGCTTCAGGCAGACTAGAGACCTGAATGGCTGATCTGGTGTAACTGGTCAAGGCTGACCCCACTCTGCTAATCTCACCAGATATTTGGTTGTGACACTGCCTCTGGGTATTAAGGGCCTACAACACTTCTTATCCTCCTCAGATGCCATGGTCCTTGGTAAGAATCCTGGTCTGCAGCACCACAGGCTGCCTCTTTTGAGGCCATTCCTGGGTGGTCTGCTTTTAATGTCAGATTAGTCAGAGATCTCCTGCTCCACCATCATCATCAGTCTTGAGAACATCATCTGCCTTGAGAACACAGGTAAATATGAGAAGTATCAGGGAGGGAAGAGGAGAAAACCTGGACTTGGTGCTGGGATCAGATCCTTCATGATACTGGGCAGCAAACCCAGAAGTTTGCAGTGTGAGCCATCTGCCATCATTTCAGCTGACAGCCTGCCATAAAAACAAACCAAAGAGTCAGTCACTGCAGAGCAGACTTGCATGGCCAGCATCCCTGTCAGATGGACTCCTGTCTTTCAAGTACAAGGAAGATGGATGCAGCTAGCACAGCAGGGCACACACATCTCCTGACAAGGATCAGCTCTGGAGCAACATTCATTGATGTCCACAATGCTCAGCTCTTCCTCCTGCTCCCAATGATCCCTCCATCTCCAGCCACCCACAGTGGTTGCCCCAGACTAACCTGAGCAGAGCCCAGTGGGCCCCTGACATGCCAGGTCAGGTGTACAGACAGGGATGTACACTGTTTCCTTTCCTACCGGCCTAGGAAAGGAAAAACGAAATATGGACTTAGATGGCAGCAGGAGGAGGAATCTCTTTCAACAGTAAATAGGACCAAAAAAATAATTCTTCAGGATTTTGGGCATCTCTTGGAGCACAGCATAGTGTTCAGACTCTCCACCAGGATGAGATGTACTTCTCCTTGCAGGAGGAACTCTGGTGCCCTAAGGAGGGCAGCAAGTGGCCACCACTGCCCCCTTTGCTGGCTCACTCCTAGTTCTGCCCAGACATGGGCATTGTATGACTGTGCTAACAGCAAATGAGTAAAACCTTCCCCCATTTCCAAGGGTGTGGGCAAGGAACTGTTGCCATAATGACTGTTTCACCGGAGTGGCACTGTGCAAATTCAGCAGCATTTGTTGCTTTCCAGAGAACCTTTCTGAGATCAGCATGCGTGATACTCCATCCTCTTCCAGAGCAGGGAAGTAGAATCCCTTGGGTCTTGTGTCTAGCAAGCTTGATCTTGTCTGGGAGATGCACGTACCTAATAAAATTGTTCTATAATAGTACCATGCACGAATGGGGAGGGGGTGTGGGACCCTTTGGTATGACATAGCTGGTTGCTATGCAGCTGTCTGCCTCTGCAGCTACTGCTTTTACTGCTGCAGTTGCTATAGGAGACTATCAAGTGAACTGATGAAAGATTTCTTCCCTCACTCTCAATGGCATATTGCCTAGCTTTGTGTATGCTGCATACCAAGCATCTGATCCCAGCAAAAATCTATCCCTGCTTTCTTCCTTCTCCCCCGCTGGAAACCATGGAAACCAAGCTGACTTGATTCTGCCATGGACAAAGAAGAGAGCGGTGGCCCAGAGACATGGCCCTTGTCAGCTCCACTGAGCTATCTCCATCCTTCACCTATAGGAAAGAGTTAAGACTTTATTTGCTCAAAGCTGAAACTGGATGATATCAGTATTCTAATTTAAGATACTGTTTACAAATATTCTTTGACATATTACTTGCTTCTATATATTCACTTGCCATCATGTCAGGCATCCCTAGCCACCAGAGAATAATATGTGGACTAAGAGCACTCAGATCCATTGCATCCCTTGAGCTTTTCAAGGTGTTGTTTGTTTGTTAAATAGCCAGATGTTGGGCAGAGTCACACATATCTCCCCTGCTTGACCTATCATTTGGTGAGGAGTTGCAAGACTGGTACTTTTTGACTCATGGACTGATTTCTTGAGCTGAAAAATTTTCAGGGTTGCAGATGGACACACACAGTTAGTCTTCTTGGCTGAAGTGAGGGCCCTTCATCTGCCTCAAGAATAAAATAGTGTCCTGCATACAATCACCGGCACTGAAGTGACCAGTACAAGCCCTCTGGGAGAGGTCAATTGAGTGGTCACAGCCCTTTATGGCATCCTCAGGCTCTTTTTTCCCCTTCCAGAACAGTGGGCCAAGAGGCTCAGCTGAGAAATGGGACCTTGAAAAGGAGCCACTGGATTCCAGCCTGGATTACCAATGACCAAAGGCCCCACATTATCAAAGAACTGGGACTCATGCTGAACTATGCCAGAATCTGGGCTGAAATCTTGATCCTGTGTACGCCTTGTCTCAAACATTTTGGGTTTTGTCATGGCTTCCCATCTGTGTGTAGCTTATCTACCCCAGTTGCTGTTCTCTCTGTCTGGAAAGAGACACAACAGCTAGTATCCAAATCTTTCTTCAGACCCTCAATCCTATGGAAGATCATAACAAAGAGAGGCAATGGCTGCCATCTCCTTGGTGTACATAGCCCTTTGCTGTCCTTTGAGTATGATGAGAAGTAAGAAGCTCTCCTCTCTTGAGCGAACATTCCAAGAAGGAAGAAAAAGTGTTTCTCTTTAGAGAAAGGGCTATGGCTGTGTTTGTTGTGGCCTTAGGGGATAACCCCTCGTATCAGCACTGGCTGAGAGATGAACAAATTGAGAGCAGCCCTGCTGAGAAGGACTTGGGGTTGCTGGTGGATGAGAGGCTGGACATGAGCCAGGAATGTGCACTCACAGCCCTGAAAGCCAATTGTATCCTGGGCTGCACCAAAACCAGTGTGGCCAGCAGGTCAAGGGAGGGGATTCTGCCCCTTTACTCTGCCCTAGTGAGACCCCACTTGGAGCATTGCATCCAGCTCTGGGATCCTCAGCACAGGAAGGACATTACATTGATCTGTTGGAGCAAGTACAGACGAGGGCCACAAAGGTGATCAGAGGGATGGAGCACCTCTGTGATGAAGACAGGCTGAGAGAACTGGGATTGTTCAGCCTGGAGAAGAGATGGTTTAGGGGTGACCTAATTGCACTCTTAAAGTGCCTGGAGGGAGCCAACAAGAAGATTGAGAGGGACTTTTACAAAAGCATGTAGTCACATTCTCAAACTGAGAGTAGGTTTAGATTAGATATTAGGAAAAAAGTTCTTTAAACATATTGCCCATAGTAGTTTTGGGTGCCCCATTCCTAGAGATGTTCTAGGCCAGGCTGGATGGAGATCTGAGGATCATGGTCTAGGTGAAGGTGTCCCTTCCCAGGGCAGGGGGTTTGGAACTTTAAAGTCTATTCAAAACCAAATAATTCTGTGATTCCATTATTCTATGAAGTATAAATATGGAAGAGAGATGCAGTGTCCAGGTCAGCTGGGGTAGGGCTGTAAGACTGCCAGAGTGAAGATGACAGAGGGGCATACATTGTCCATACTGCCTGCTAGGATTGTTCCCACATCCAGACCATGGCCAGGCATAGCTGATGGGTGTGGAGAGGCTAAACACCTGCCACAGGGGCTTATCAAATGTTACCCAGCCTGAAGAATCCTGCATCACTATTAGATTATGTGCTTGGCACTGTTTGATTCATGTTATGTCAATACATGCAGCCCCAGACTGCACGGACTATGTTAACACTGGCCAGAAGATTACAGTAGAGGGGATCTACTAAGCTAACAGATTTTCATGCAGAGACAGAGTGAAAATGCCGTGCAATTATCCTGCATAACACAAATAGACTGACTTCACAAGTGGTATAAAAACATTTTCGCTGTTGAAGCAAAACCATATAGCAGCAGGGTCCTGTTCTTGGTCACAGTAATCCTAGTTGCAAGAAACAATTATTGTTTGGAAAAGGAGGCAGTTAGGGCATGTCAAAGAGCAGCAATGGGTAGCTGCTTCCTGAGGGACATAGAGACAAGAATCAAGAGCAAGAGCTCAGCTGACAGGGCAGAGGTCTCACCAGCCAGAGCCCAGCCCCATAGCTCCTCTGCAAGGGAAGCAGGGCAAGATCAGGGATAGTGGGTTCAACCAAGTGTCCAGACCCCCAGGTACGTTCATGTTGATGAAGCAGATCCCAGGTCAAGCCAGAGGGTTGATCTGCAGGACAGAGGCTGGGTTGATGTGGACCAGTGCTGAACTGGACACCACCACTCCAGTGACTTGGCTAGGGAAGGGACTGAACATCCAGAGCTGAGCTTGAACAGAGCTCTTGGTCCTCAGGGCAGGGTGTTAGGTTAGGAGGTGCCAGGCAGCACCAAGTCAGGGCCGTAGAGACTTGTACCCTCAGAATTTAGTCAGGACAGATTGTGCCTAGACAGCAAGTACACAGGCAGAGAGAAGGCTGTCTGCACAAAGGCAGAGTCACTCGTGGTCAGAAGTACTTTACATAGAGAACAAAGATTACAGAAGAAACAGCAGCAAGAGTTCTCTGTGGAAATTAGTCAAAAGATGGCATGGGAAAGGAATATTACATGGAATTCTAAATTTTTCACATTTTTGAGACCATGGGATTTTTTCCTTTCTGATTCTCTCATTTTCTGATTTTCTGATCACTGTTGTTTATTCCTCTGAACCTTTAAGCTACGACTCATCTTTTTACAACTGCACAACCAAAACTGCAGACAGTACTTTGGGTTGAACTGCAGATGTATAAAGAATGTTTTTCTTCTCTAATTCATAATTTACATTTTTTATTTTCCTTAGGCACTAAGAATGATTGTCAACAGCTCCAAGATTCCTTTCAGGAGCACCAGTAGCTCATTGCTATACCTGGGCAGTCAGGGCTGTTTCCTATTGCCTTTCCTACAGTTCTGTGGTTAGCAACACTGAACTCTCTCTGACATTTTCAAATTCTAAGATCCTTTTCAAATCCTTGTAATCAGAGAGATCAGGCTAATTTTAACGAAACCAGGCCACAGTTTGATCAAAATAAAATTCCTAGAAATATATCTAGCCTGGACATTGCTTCCTCCACAGTAGGTGTTTCACTCTCTCTATGTGTATTATTTCTTAATACAGACATAGTCAAGAGATGTTAACTCTGTTTCTTGATACCTACTTAAGTGAGCCTTTGATTTTCTGCAAGAATTTTAATGTTGAATCAGAAACTGAACCTAATAAGAGTCAGGAGTGTGAGTCTATCCTACCCCTTTATAATAAAGTCTAATGGTTGACAACCACCAGGGTTTTTTAATTCTGGTTTTAATTCTCTAGTCTCTGAGATTTCTTTTCTTTACATCTTTGACATCTGTTGTTGGTGACTTATACCTCTCAGCCTTGCACAGATTTTTCTGTGTGGATTGTATGGTGGAAAAGTTATTCATGACCTGCAGAATAGAGTACAAACAAGAACTGCAGTACTGTAGTTTACTATTTTGGCACTGCTTATACAGAGGGTAAGAAAGGGAAAAAAAAGCCTTGTTAGGCCTTCTCTGCATGTTTTTAGAGCAGAAACAAAATTCAGGAAGTGCCTGCTCCAGTGTAGTTTGAGCACGGACACCTCATAGTCATGAGCTAAAACGATTCCATAGTTTGTGAGAATGGGATCATTAGGGTATCTACAGCCTTGTTGTATCAATACTGCATCAAATCAATATGGGTTTATTGAAGTTATGCTTCCTGCAAAAGCTCAAAAAAAGAAAAAGGTGTCAAACTGCTGAAGGAAAAGACAATAGCAGAAATAGTGCATTCATCTGCAGCATGTCTGAGTTTGTAAAGCATTGGGCTGAGTGTTCATCATTTGATTTGAAATTACAGAATTTGGATAGCACCTACAGCTGCTGTGATGGTATGTAATCATTTCTGCATTTGAGCATCGAGTCCTTTCTGACTGAGAGTGATTGCAGAATTTTGAATTCACAGTTAAATTATAATTTAAAATCATTATATCAGATAATGCAAATGAAAGGTTTTGCTCTTTTTAATCTTCAGCTATTAAATTTTATGTGACCATTCACTTGGAATATAGTGTAATGACTTAAGGACTGGTACAAACCAATCATTTTTTCCTGATCTTAGAAGTAGTTTAAGCCATAGCATTTCCTCCCTTATGAATGCAAATGGTCTTTATTGATCCTATAATCATAAAACATTTACCTCTTTATGCTGTGGTGTGAGATTTTTTCAGATGACAAGCACAAATCGTTAAGTAATTCATAGTATCAACTTCCTCATATTCTCAAGAGAAACGCAGACGAAGAGGTAGGACAAATAATATTGATTGATATTAAAGCTAATAACGTAATTTTTTACATCTGTATTTTATGCCCATCTATCATCTCTATTTAAAATGGTATCTCATTTTTAATTTACCAATTTCTCTATCCACACTGCATTTCTCATCTCTTTTTCTCCTTACTATTTTGCTCCAGAGTTCCGAACACATTACTCACGTGGAACAATCAGGTAGGATGGGGGCTCTCACTGGCTTGTTGTGTCACGTTTTGCCCTTCCAGGTCACTTAATTCTTGTATCTGCTTTGAACCAGTACGAGAACAAAGACTGTAATCACATCCTTAAAGAAACATTAGTGTTACTAACTTAGCAGTAGCACAGTTTGTGGACACACAAACATCAGAGAGCTCTCCTCATTCCATTGTATGTCAGAAGCCTAATACAACAGGAGAGAAGAAGTAAAAAAAAAAAAAAGTCCCATGAGGAACTGCAGAAATCACTGATATTTCAGGATCTGAAAACTAAAGAATTAGGTAAAGGGTAAAGTGGATGATAACTAGTGGGATACTGCACTGATAAATGTGGGTAACCACAAAGCATTAAAAAAAGCACATATTTAAAACAGAAGGACATAAACTCAAGGCTAAAAGAAGAACAAATCTCTTTTCAAAAGTTAAAACCATCTTCTGTCTCCTTTCATTTGGACAGTAAAGCACTAATAGTAGAGTGAAGTAGACTCAGCCTTCCAGTACCAGGCATTTCATCATTATGACAGAAGAAAAAAATTGAGAAAACTGAAGATATGGGCAAGAAAAAGCTTTGAAAATCTAAAGGGACCTCAGGAAGGTTTAAAGTTAAATACATTTTAGCTCAGTGATGCCTGAGCACAATAGATCTCTACAAACTTACTAACTGATGGGCTGGGGAACTGAAATGGGGATCACAGGAGATATTCGGAAATAACTCCCCACAACATCTTTTATATGAGAAAGTTTATAGAAAAAGTGAAGAGCAAAATGTGATCCAAAATGGCTTTAAAGTCTTACAAGGGCACAAGACAGAAAGTTAAGAGTACTGTCCTGGAGGACAAACAGAGCCAAAACTGTACTGGTCTGAACAATGAGTCACGATCCAGAGTCATGCTTCATGAGTCATGATTCAAGATTGGCCCCTGAAGAAAAAGAAATGATGCTGCAATTTCTGTCCAGAAATTCCCATCCAGGGAAACCCACAAGGCTTTGTACCCTTTCCAGCTCTGTTCTAACTTCATACACCATAGGCCATAAAGACCATTTGTAGATGTTATGAATTATCAGACTAAACTAAATGGTATATTGTCCACCTTATAAAGTTGTTCTGGCCTTCTTTGTCCACAGAAGCAGAAACTGAGACATGAAGATTATTAGAGTTCAGGATGATGTGGAAATGTATATGATGCTGATATGACAAAGATTCCTCAAGGGTCTCAGGAAATATATTTACAAAAATAAGTATTTCTGTTAGGCTATCTGACAGAAGGCTAAACGATTTGAGCACAAAGACCCAGATTTCAGAGGAAAAATGTACTAAGACTACAGCGCAGCACAGACTACAGCAGAACACCTGCACTCTGACAGCAGAAGGATGACTGCAGAGTTACAGCACACAGGTTGTGCCTTTCATCACCCTAATATTCCAACAGGAAGACAGACTCCAGCTATAAGACACCCAAAATGAGGAAATAAAAGAGAATAGGCAGCCTAACATTTACAGACGATGAAACAGGCTTTATTAGGGGGTGAAAGATGATGCCCAGGAGTCAAATAAGTATTGATTCCTTCAAAGTGTGAAAGACATTTTGACATGGGCCTAAAAAAGGACTAGAAAGAATGTCATCTGTCCTGATTATGCCTGCTTTGTGAAAGCTGTAGCTGACAGCTCCTCCATGGTGGGGATGAAGAGCACTGGTTAACATACACTTAGTGTTCAGACTGATTGTGTTTTTCTTTGATGGAAGAAAACTTGTGTTGTGTGCATGACAGCAAGATTTCTGTGATCCTCAGATTCCATTCTTTCCACACTTACTCATGGCTTTTCATCTTCTTCACATTTGCTAGAAGAGCTTATCAAATTATCTAAAACCAATCATATTTTTGGTATCTATAAATTATCCAAAGGAAATCCTTCCATAGAAAAAAAAAAATGAACAAGAAGCTGCTAAGAAGTACAGAAGTTGCAAGCAACTACAATACTGCACAGTATTTTTCAGCATGGCAGCACAGCAGACAACATCCACACCATGTTCTTCTTTTCTTTTTGGTTTCTTTTTGAAGCCTACTGTTATCACACTTTTTAAGTTTTAAAAGTGAAACAGAGAACAGGTGTTTCTAATGTATATCTGTTTTCTAAAACAGCCAGGGAGAAATCCTTTTCTGTGGTAATCAGCCCTTCTGGTTAGGGTATTTAAGGGTTCTTTTCCTCATTTTCCCCTCCTTTTTTTCTTCTACTTCATTGATACACTTGGTGCCTCTCTAAGATAATTTTTTACAGCCACAGAATAGCCAGGGAGAACCAGTTCTTTTTACACAGTCAAAAAATATGTATTTACCCCTTCAGTTTGTAGCATTCAGAACAATCCCTTTGACTCTCATGCAGGCCTCCCACCCTCCACCAAGATGAAATTTTTTGTGTGTGTGAACAAAAACATGATGTGCTGGTGATGGTAGGTGCTACCATAGGGGGGTGTCTCAAAACATCTTCTGAGGAAGGTTCCAGCACCCCCTGCATCAGAAATGCCATGGAAGCTAATCCATGTTTGTATAAATCTAAACAAATGCAAGCAGTATAAAATAGCCTCCTAAAACATTTGTATTCCTGACAAATGCATAACAGTCTTTGGTGTACTTCCAAGGTGCCATTTCACTATTGATTAAGTCAAAAGGTGAAATCAGTTGTTCTGTGAGAAAACGTGACCTTAAAAAAAAAAAATTAAAAAATTCTCATGGCACTGGGATGGCAAAGATTTTTTCTTTCAATAAATTTGCCTAACAGATTTAACATTTTTTCAATTGGCTCCTCAGGCAAAGTTCATCCAGTACTATGTGCTGCAATGAGGTTGAGCACAGGATTGTTCCTGTACTATGTGCTACTATTCTGTATATATCCTGTGCCATGTAAATGCACACCTCACTTTTGGTGGAGTTACTCTTTCTCTATCATCACAAGCACTGTATCATACAGGAAATTCCAAACTCCCTTTTTCCTGCCCTAGATGTAATTTTATCTAGTCAGAAAAATGAAGGACAACTTTTTCTCCAAGTGGTGCTAACTGTGCTCACACTTCTCCCTTTTATACCCAGCATGATCTGTGCCACAAGACAACAAGCCTCTCTGTGCAGTGGGACTGTACATTCCCTCCTAATGGCTTTTCCCATCTGAGTGACACAGAGCATCATGCCTGGGAGAGATGAGGTATGTTAAGCAAAGCTCTCCACTCAGCTCCAGCACAGCCTTTCTGCTGTATTCCCAATGCGTCCTTCAGTAAACTGCTATCTAATTAAGGTATTCATATCCGGTAATAAAGAAAAAAGTATCTTTTTTTCTTACTAGGCACTTCCCTGTGTTTCATAATAGCAAAAATCTTGGAAAAACAGTCCTGAAATTCAGAGGTGTCCAGTCAACAACTGAGTAACTTCAAAAGAGTAGAAGCCTCTTTTAATTTCCTTCCCATGATCTACGACAAATCTCAAGGTTTGTCTTGCAAAATATCTGTCCACCACTGTATCAGTGGGACGGGATGTTTCCTTGACTGTTATCCCTGCCTGGAGGGAGAAACCCTGTGCCTTGTGCCTTAATAACACAAACCTCTATACAGCCATGCAGCTGGCAAGGTTATTGACTAGGAAAGACTTGTACACCCTTTCCCTCTCCATTTCTACTCCCTTTGTTTGACAGTGGGTTGCTTTGCCATCTTTTTCCCATGGAGAGTTCAGGTTGACCTTGAAATTTTAGTATTTCACCAGCAATAAGCATAAACATTTCTTCTGAAGAGTAAAAATCTTTGTCATGTTCTGATGTCTTTTATTTAAAACTCCAGCTTGTCCTTGGACTTCATTCCATCAATGTCTTCTGGAGAGGTCAATAAAATGCATATTTTAAAGCACAGTATAAAAAAGGAAAAAAGAAAAGAAAAAACTCTTTCGAGCATTTAAATCCCATAGCCTGGTAGAGTTTCTTAAATCTTATAGTAAACAAAAATGCAAAGAAATTGTTAATCCAGAAGCTTCACTTTTACGCATCAGATCCTGAGTGATCAGATTAACTTTTTCCTTCAGCAGTTACTTGTTATAAAATAGCCTTTTCAACCCATGAAAATGTTTCCTTCATTCCCACATTTTGTGCCCATAGGTCTCTTAACAGGCTTTTCTTTACTGTTAGGTTCTTAAGATTTCTCCACTCCCAGCTCATCCCAGAACTGCATTTGGTTATATGCCTTCCTGTCTCAAACATGCATTTAGAATCATTTCAAAAGTTATTTTCTCTAGTCCTCCAGGTCTGTAATTTACAGACTGGCACACGAAAGATCTTTCATGCCAAAGAGTAGAAAATAACACTCACTGCAATGCTTTATTTTGCCTTAGTTGTTCCTGCCCATATCAGAGTGGCACTAGCACACAACACCGCATTTTAAATTGGCACTCAGCACAGTTCTTACTGATCCACAGCTGCCTGTGTGTTTAAGTGCTTTTCTGAACAAATATACTACAATTAGGCCAATTCAAAGACCACTCACCTGAAGTCATCTGCACATATTGCACTCAAATAAGCAACACAGAGACCAGCAAGGGGGCTATGACCACCTGATGTCTAGCCAGAAATTTCTCTCTCTGGCAAGTTATTCACATCCAGAGCACCATGGCAACGCCAACCTGTAGCACAGCAAAATATAGCGGAATACATTGAGGTGTCATCCATCTCAAACACATCCCAGACTTTTTTTTCACTGCATGGAAGCCCCTGAGTAATAACCAGCAAAAGCTTTTTGAAAACCATTTGGTCAGACCTTGGATTTTGGCCCTGCTAATAGTTTTGCATCTGTGCAGCCCCCAGTGGGCATGAAGTCAATTGCAGAACACGCTATTGCCTACATCATCCTCACCTAAAATTATAAATACGCACACCTCTAGCCTGTGTACCCTAACGGCATGCCCACTGCATCTGCATGTGTTTGCTATAGGAACCAGAAAGGGAAAAAAATGGATTCTGGACAAGAAAGCTGGAAAGGGACTTTTTACAAGGGTGTGTAGTGATAGAACAAAGGATAATGACTTTAAATGGAAAGAGAGTGGGTTTAGCTTAGATATTAGGAAGAAATTCTTCACTGTGAGTGTGGTGAGGCACTGGAGCAGATTGCCCAGAGAAGCTGTGGATGCTCCATCCCTGGAAGTGTTCAAGGCCAAATTGGATGCTCTTTGAGTGACCTGGTCTAGTGGAAGGTGCCCCTGACCTTGACAAGGGGGTTGGAACTGGATGATCTTTAAGATCCTTTCCTACCTACCTACCTTTCCTATCTACATTCTGTGATTCTGTGATATGGCATTCAGGATAATCCTCCTTCCTGACTTGTGAGGGCAGGGACCCTGGGTATTCCTCTTGCCCCAGGTGGTGGTGCCAGACAGGGGTGGTTCACTCTTTATAAGTGGACCTCATTGCAAGGTTGGGTGCAAGTTCTCAATACACACCCAGACAGCCCTTTTGTCTACTTCTCACTCTGATACTTATTAAGCCCATGTCACTTTCAGCAGTTTACCATGTTCATTTCAGCTACCTTCAGCTCAAGCCAGAGCTCTGGCATTTGCAGGCATACTTCAGGAGGACAGGTCCAGATTACTGAATTGATTTAAAATGTAGTCATGAGCAGACAGATTACCTCAATGCATCTGTTTGAAGTGCAAAGTATCCATCACATCAAAGTCCTGCAAACTTTCACATACATCCTTCCACATACCACTGCACCCTGCCAAAGGCCTAGCAAGGACTCCTGAAGAAGCTGACATATCCTAATGCATATTCTCCCTTCTTAAGATCCAGGATGTCTTGAATCCATCACATTTATGTCACACACATTCCAGGCAGAGCCCTTTTTGACCTTAGGTTTACTAATCAAACAGAAACTCTTGTTTCCCCTTTTTTAGCCCTGTCCCTATCCATGATTCTGCAGACTTAGTCTAGGGTATAAATACTAATGAGTGGCATTGGAAAGCACAACAAAGTATCAAAAAAGGCTAAAAAAACCACAAAGGCTAAAAATCCAGAGTTAATACCAAGATGACTTGATTCTGCAAACAGTTATCTAATAGAAATAATCACAGGTTGAAAAAAAAATGTTTTGACCCAGAGAAGTTCCAGACAAATTCCTGGTCTGCTTGAGAGAAAGCCCCCAGTAAGGATAGCAATTTCCACACCTTCTCCACAGGCCTGTTGATCTCTGGGGAAAAAAAAAAAAAAAAAAAAAAAAAAAAAAAAAAAAAAAAAAAAAGAATTATCAATATCCATAATAGTTTGAATATAAACTTCAGATTCACAATTCCACCAGAAGCTAGAGGGATATCTCAATCTGAGTTCAGTTAGCTGTCTAAAAGCTCTCTAGACTACTGCTTTGGTGAAGGACTTCCCCATTCAAATATTAGAGATTAAGAAGTTCTAAACATGTCCTGGAGAATATAGATATCAGATATATTATGAACAACTAGAGAGATGAGGAATTCTTCACGGCATAAGTCAGTATGTTTTAGTGTACATGCTACAGTCAATATACTCTGTTGAAGTGCTTCACTGAAACACATTGACAGGAACATGGTGAGAAAACTTAGAACCCCAAATGCTCGCTCATAAAAACTACTTATGTTCACATTCAAGGTATTGGCAGGCATTAAAGTATTTCAGTAAGCAAGCATTTTGTGGCTTACTGAAAATAATTAACATATGGAATGCAAAAGTTTTCTAATGACTGAAGATATGAATTTCAAATCATAAATTTTCTGGATGGTATTAAATTAGTGCTGTAGATAGAATAAAGAAGTGCTAGTTATATGGACAATTGCCACTTTTGACAAGGATTTTCTGAGATCAGAGAAAGCAAAATATTCATTCTTTAGGATCCCTTGAGAAGTGTGATCATATAAGTCCTCAAAATGTTCTCTCATGCAATTATCACTGAAAGAAAAGGAAACCTATCAAACTGTGAAACACCTTATGTTGGTCTGGCAAAATTACTCTAATAAATGTTAATCAGAAAGTGTAATGAAATTCTGCACGGCACTGCCTAATTTTATTGCAAGGCATTGATGTAGGCATCAGTTCCCCTACTGGCCAGTCAAAGACCATGAAGTGATGACAATCCACACTAATAATAACACAGAGATCATTAAGAGGCAGCATGGTTTTAATACAAATGGGGAAGAATATAACACTTGCCTATAGCATATCTTCCTACTCATCATCATGCAAGGTACCTCTTGCTTTATAATGTTAGCACTAGCAACCTCATTCTAGAAACACCAATTTGGTAAGTTCATATTCCTTATTTCCTCTACGACTAAAAGCAGGATTCTCTCATGGTATATATGTTATCCTTTCCTTCTTCTTAACATGGGTATTTCCCTACACCTGACCTTAAAGAATGTGCCCACCAGATAGTCTCTTTAAGCTACAAAAAACCTAAACTTAGTTCATATTAATTTATTATTTTGGCTATATTATAAGTTTCTCTTTTCCCCCCCCCCCCCCTTTTCTTTTTCCTCCTATGCAGTAGCCTGCTCTTATGATGTATTTTGAAAGAACCTCTGTACCTGATTATCTGTCTAAACAAACCAACCCCTGCTCCTCTGACTGGTTTACTATTTGTCGTCTGTTTTGTGGGACATGATGTGTGGTAATACCACTTTGCTATTTTATCATAAAATTTGAACAATTTTCTCAATTCCACTTGGAATTCAGAAACTGGAGTGGCTGAATCCAGCATGTATTCCCAGCAAGTGCGTGCACACACACACACACACACACACACTCTCTCAGTATGTACTTCTGTACACACATACATGGCTGCCAAACAAATCAGCACAGACACTCAGCACACACACAGACACAAAGGGCACCAACAGCCTCATGCTCCTCCCCTCTCTGGCTGAGCAGGAGGAAGGTCTTTTAGTGGGAGAGACAGACTATGTGTGATTTAAGCCAAACTCTACAGTTGGATTTTAATTTTTTCTTTCATTCATAACAAGATGACTTGATTCTGATGCCTGTTTTAGACAGAGTGAGGAGACAAGGGCTAAGGAGGGGACTGTTGTTTCTTTATGTAATCCTAGACTTGACATTGCAGAGATCAGATGGAGAAGTCAGAGTATTGTGCAGGTTCAGGTTCTCACTAAACAGAGGAGGATGAAGAACCCTTTCCATGTTAAGCCTGTATTAACCATGCTATGACTGGGTGCTAACTACTGGCATGGAGTGACAACTGAATAAACTCTGCAATGAGCTGTAATTTATGAAACAATTCTAAATACTGTATACTTCTCATTATAAAGTGAAGCAGAAATGTCGTGAAAATTAGGAAGAATCTGCTTAACAGCTGGTTCACTCTTTATAAAACACTATCAAAATCTGAAATCTTGACTACTTTCTGAGAATAGTTACAGCATCTAAAAGGCATTTTTAGAGTTCAGACAAAATCCAGCATAAGCTATTCCTAACTGTAACTTGTTACAGGAGGGTGAACACTGTAAGAAAAACAACATCAAAGCACTTGGACAGAGCATGTGGGGCAAAAGAAAAGAACCTGGAGGGAAGATGCAGCTCTCCATCTTCCATACACTCTGAATAGTATTTTTTCACAAGAAAATTCAGGTAGACTGTTTTCAAATAATAAAATTGCTTTGCAGTGCTTAATCAGGAAAAAATGCTTTGTCTCTTGTGCTTCCCCCACTTGTCTTCCACCATGAGCCACAGCCACCTCTTCTATATCACCTTCCAGCTTCCATGAGGCCAAGATGCATTTGGGATCTACCATAATGCCACAAGTCATTGAAGATTCTATCCTGTAATTTGTTGACTCCTTGGTTGTCTTGTGCTCAGGGACCAAATGGAAGCATTAAGCATAGTTCAACTTTCAACCATCCTGAATTTTTCAGCACTTCAGGACAAACAAGCATTCAACGTAATCAAGTAAAAAGGGCAGATGACAGGAGAACCCTGCCCAGAAAGGAGTAATCTCTTTGGTATATGAATCTCTACTGGACATCTAATAATAGTAATAGCAATCTTTTGTGCAAACAATGAGAAAAGGACAGGGAAGAAACATTCAAAGAAATTAGTATTTCACATATGGATCAGTAAACCCTTATATTTATGAAGCTATTTAAGTGGTTACATTTCCAGACTGTACCTGACTGTATTTTTAAGCAAGCCAAGGGTATAAGAACAATTTTGCAACTGGAAGGACAAACCACAAGCTATTTCTGTAACCTTTCAGAAAAGGGTATGGGAACTTGAGACCTTAAGGAAAGGCAGTCAAAGCATTTGACATCTTGTTTTCATACCATATGATCTTTAACATTTTCTGTCTTACTGCCAAGGCCTATGATATATAAGTGATGTAAAAAAATGACAGAGATACTGTTCTTCCCCACCTTTTATAACTTAAAAAGCAGAAATCTATACATAGGTTTACAGTATCTGGTTGTGTAAGAATTTTCCCTTTGAGATGCCACACTAAAGATGGCACACATCAATGTTACAGTACATTTTCCATACTCTTAACCCACAGTTCAAAACTGTTTACAGTAGTACAAAAATGAACTGAAGAGGGCAGTGCAGTCACAATATTAATCGTTTCCAATGTGACCAGTTTAGCAGTTCAGAATGCCAGTGGAGGAAGGAAAAGCAGAAATGTTATTCCTCTCTTTGCCTGATTTTTTTACACCTCAAATAAAACGCAGAAAAAAATGAGAAAAAAGTTTTTATGTATGACTAATCCAGTGATCAGTTCAAAGGATAAATAGACAACTGGCTGCTGGTCCTTGCTCCAGTGAACAACTTCATATTTCATTACAATTTCATCCAAAATATCTTTATGGGTATGATGTGCTGCTGGTGAGGACTTATGGACCTCTGTCCAAAATCAAGAAAAAAAAAAAAAAGGCATCTAAAACTGTGTGTTCTGTAACCAAGATGAGTTCTTCCAACAGCAGAGTATTGCAGACTGACAGCAACCCCCCTTGGACTGGTTTTTACAAAGGTGGGATGCTTAGGCACTGTCTCTGAACCAATTGTCTTGTGTTGAGTCACCTGGATGAATTAACAAGACGAAAGGTGTACTGGCATTCCTCCAGTTTTGCACAGCCCACACAGAAGTGATCCTGTACGTGCCTGCCAACAAATGTATAGATCCATTGTTTTTATTTGAATACTTAATAATGCAGTCAGATATATAAATCCACCTATGAATCTAGACTTCCTTTTACTTCCAGAAACATACACTTAGAACATGTTATCTAGTACTTGTCTCATGAACTTGACAGGAAGAGATTTCACCGACATGATGTTAAGTATCTCTGATGTATTTGCTCCAAGATAGCTTTATTTAAGAATAATTCACTAGAAGAGGGTGCTCACTCATGTATTACATCTTCCTGATGTACTTTATTCAAGCAGAGGCTTGGCTGTGTAAGCTATTTTAATTAACACTTTAAGCTAAGCCTTCACCATCTGCTCTCCTTTATAATTGCAAATGTAAAGGGATCTCATTCTCAGTAGTATCATTAAAATTCAAGATAATAAAGAAAATACATAAATGCATGGCATTTTATTCACTCCAAGGGCACTCATTTGCTTTGTTCCTTTTTACTGGTTTTGTCTCATCTAGGACTCAAAGGATGGAGCAGCACTAAATGGTGCCCAAATATTTCCTTGACTGAGCCCTTGGGACTGCCTTTGAAATAATGGATGACTCACATGAGCTTCTGAATCACAGAAGAGAAGCTTGTACTGTACCAATATTGTACCACACCAATGAAAATTTGCTTTAAAGAAATTTCATGGAATTTTGCTATATTAAATTCCCTAAATTTGCCTGTTATGGAGCAAAACAGTATTCATCGAGAACATAAAAATAAAAACAGGAGTCAAACTAGCAAAAGATGTAAAAAATTAATGACAGGAGTTTCCCTGAAGTATAGTAGTACATAAAGTACTTATAATTTCCATTCTCCAGGTGCTTGGAAACCTGCTTAGTTGTGGTTTCCTGTGTCCTGCACTGACCCAGCAATGTGCAGAGCAATTTAACCATCCTTTCCATCAGTATGGTCAGCAGGGAGAATGCTCTCAACCAGCTGCCTCAAAAGTGTCCCCATGCAGTACCAAACAGCCATAAGCACTTGTCATCAGCAAGGAAAAAGCTAAGGCAACAGCCAACAAACTGCTAGAACTGTGGGGAAAGAGCTCTTTTAGTAGCACTGATCAAGAATATTCTGTATAGTAAACAAGGAAACTCTTAGTTGTTAGTTCCCAGGAAAAGTTTAGCTTTTGGAGTGTCTTTACTGAAAAAGAGGAGCATATGAAAGAAGTGATTCTACGATCACTTTCTTTGCTGATGGAAGGAAACTCAGCACAGGACTGTGTGTACCTGTTAAGCTCTTGGCTCTCCAAAGTTCATCTGAAAGACCCTCTCCCTGACTTCTACACCCAAAGAGACGGTCTAGATACTTTTTCTATTGTTCAACTATAAAGACAGATGAGGTTCCTTTGCAGAAAGGGAATAATTGATATTTTGAATGAAAATAGCTATATATGCTATTGAATTACAAATACTATTTTTAGATGTAAACAAAGAAGATGTCATTCTATAAATTATTCAACAGCTGTTAAATAGTAACTTTAGAACTCACAGAGGTTTTAACTTGCCCAGAACTAGAGTCTGATTTGTTCCCAAACGCAGATTTTGTTCCAAAAGGAGAAACAATATTTTTGAAATTAATTTAGGTACAAAATTATTAAAATAATATATAATCTTAGATTTATAGCTCATAATCCCAGAATTTTCTTTATTATTTCAACATTTCATTTTTAGCTAGACTTTTATCTGTAGTTCTTGATAGTTAATATTAAATATTCTTAATTTATAATGTCTTTAATACTTAGACTCATGGAAATATTTCAGCTTCTTTGTTGGCCCATATTTCCATTAGAATTGATAATTTCCTGATATAAACACATTCCTTTAATCAAACTAAAAAGGAGACCTATCAAATGTCAGTAGTAACTTAGATATGATCTATCATCTCATTAGTCACAGTGAGTGATCATAGAATCATAGAATCATAGAATTAACTGGGTTGGAAGAGACCTCCAAGATCATCAAGTCCAACCCTTGATCCAACCCCACTGTGATTACCAGATCATGGCACTCAGTGCCACATCCAGCCTCATCCTAAAAACCTCCAGGGACGGTGAATCCACCACCTCTCTGGACAGGCCATTCCAGTGCCTGATCACTCTCTCTATAAAGAACTTCTTTCTAATATCCAACCTAAACCTCCCCTGGCAGAGCTTAAGCCCATGCCCTCTTGTCCTATTGCTAATTGCCTGGGAGAAGAGATCGACCCCCACCTGGCTACAACCTCCTCTCAGGGATGTGTAGAAAGTGATGAGGTCACCCCTGAACCTTCTCTTCTCCAGGCTAAACAACCCCAGCTCCCTCAGCCTCTCCTCACAGGACTTGTGCTCAAGTCTCTTCATAAGCCTCATTGCTCTTCTCTGGACCCACTCCAGCACCTCAATATCTTTCCTGAACTGAGGGGCCCAGAGCTGAACACAATACTCCAGGTGTGGCCTCACCAGCGCTGAGTATAGGGGAAGGATCACTTCCCTGCTCCTGCTGGCCACATGGCTCCTGATGCAGGCCAGGATGCCATTGGCCTTCTTGTCCACCTGGGCACACTGTTGGCTCATGTTCAACCTCCTGTCAATCAGCAACCCCAGGTCCCTTTCCACCTGGCTGCTCTCCAGCCACTCTGTGCCCAGCCTGTAGCGCTGCAGGAGTTGTTGTGGCCAAAGTGCAGGACCCGGCACTTGGCCTTTTGTTGAACCTCATCCCATTGGAATCAGCCCAACTGTCCAGCCTATCCAGGTCCCTCTGCAGAGCCCTCCTGCCTTCCAGCAGGTCAACACTCCCTCCCAACTTGGTGTCGTCTGCAAATTTGCTAATGATGGACTCAATCCCCTCATCTTGATAAAGATGTTAAACAGGACTGAGCCCAGCTCTGATCCCTGGGGGACATCACTGGTGACCGGCTGCCAGCTGGATGCAGCCCTGTTCACCAGAACTCTCTGGGCCCGGCCCTCCAGCCAGTTCTTAACCCAGCAGAGACTGCCCCTGTCCAAGCCATGGGCTACCAGCTTTTTCAGGAGTATATCATGGGAGACAGTGTCAAAGGCAGAATCACAGAATATGCTGAGATGGAAGGGACTCTCAAGAATCATCAAGTCCAACTCCTGGCCCTGCACAGGACAATCCACAAGAGTCACACCGTGTGCCTGAGAGTATCGCCCAAATGCTTCTTGAACTCTGGCAGGCTCGGTGCTGTGACAATTTCAGTGTGCTAGGGTAAGTAGCAAAATATGTGGAGCCATTCTAAATTTCATTGCAACATTTAAAGATAAGAGATGAATACCACAATATTTTTCTGCCTTTTAACTTTAGGATCTTCTTCATATAAAACATATTGAAGTTACATGAAACCTAACTTTGAAATTCTGCTCACAGCAGGGCTTGGGGCAAGATGAATTTCAGATGTACCATCCAAATGTCTGGTTTCACCACTTATACCAGTGGAATCATTCTGATGTGATGCTCAAAGTTTTGCAGATATAATGCATCAATACCAGCAGGAGCAGACAGATCTCAGATCTTGCTCCTGCCCACCCAGCTGCCTTGATAGAAACTAGTTGCCATCCAGGAGTGTTATTTTAAGATAGCTTAAGACAATCTAGAAAGAGCTCAGGACCATCAGTTTGTTCTCACTGGTACAAAATCTCTTGCCTATTGCTCTCCTGTTTCACCAGATTGTTACACTGGTTGAGAAGTTCATAAAACAATAATTCTTGGAAGGGATGCCTGGAGGTCATCTATTCCTCCACTGCCAGCCTCCCCGAGTTGGGTCAGCTTAGCTCAAGTTGCTCCAGTTATGTTTTTAATATTTTCAAAAATGGAAATTCCACATCCCCTTTGAAAACCTGTTCCAATTGTGTATCTGTTTTTTGACATATGCAGCTGATGTAACCCAATCAGTACTTTGCACAGGAGGTGGTCCTTTGATACAATTCTAGTTTGTTGTAAAACACTTGTACAGTATTACAGATGAATGACAATTTCACAATTTCATAAGCCCGAAGTTCAATCTTTCAGACTTTGCCATGTATATCATGCTTATTCCTTCAAGCCATGGCAGGAACAATATGTCTAAATATGAGTAACAGAATGTGCATGTTTTCTCAACATCTCAACACAGCCATTTCCTTAGCTCCTGTCCATGGATCTAAACTATGCTGATGTATCAGAGACTATTCTCAATCAAAGCTCTAGGGCTGCATGGAAAAGGTAAAGTACAGATTTTAATTCTTGGTTGCAGTGCAACCATTTCATTGAAAATATTTTACTTGAACATGGTAAAAGGAAAACAGGATCTGAAGAATTTCTAAAAACCTTCCCAATTGTGAGTCACCATAGAGAATTTACTTGCATCTTTTTGTTCTCCATTTTTTTTTACCAGCTCTTACAGGATGCTATTTTAGAATTGGACATTTTACAGTGTGTTTTATTTCCCCTTCTTGTTTGCCTGAGAGTACACAAACATTTTGAAGATAATACAGGGATGCTGTATACTCAGATCTTTAATGCTACTAAATGATGCATTCCATACTCTGAAGCTTACAAAAAGGCAACAAAATGAAACTATGGCTCTAGAAGTTTGGATTTAGATGCAATAAACCTCCTGAGGAATATAAACTGCCAGACTTACCTACTTGTAATTCCTGTGCATTGCATAAGCACAATTAGACACTTCACAAAATAGCCCCAAATCAAGAACATTGACCAGGAAACTGAAGTTAATAATAGAATGAACAACCTATCTTTGTCCATGAATAGCACAAGGCACCTGAGTGGTTGCAGAAGAGCAATGTATTTTTTCCCCATTTTTTTTCCAGAGGGTTTAATGAAAATACCAGCACTGCTCCTGAACACCTCTTCCATAGCTACAGTTAGAGTATTGATTCAGTGGTTCTGAAACAAGCAAGGCCAAAGGCCTGCAACTTCCTCCCAAGGTCATTTGCCCATTAGTGGGACTTCTCAATTCTGATCTCTGCTAAAGGAAAAATACTTCCCTGGGAGTCTGTTCCAATGTCTGACCACCCTCTGGGTGAAAAACCTTTTCCTATTATTTAACCTAACCTTCCCTGATTCAGTTTCATGCCATTCCCTCGAGTCCTGTCACTGGTCATGAGAGTGAATAGATTGGTACCTGATCCTCTGTTTCCCCTTGTGAAGATGTAGAGGACTGCAAGGTCTCCACTCAGTTTCCTCTTCTCCAGGCTGAATAGACAAAGTGATCTCAGCCACTCCTCATACGGCTTCTCCTCAAGGCCCTTCACCATCTTCATTGACCTCCTTCAGATGGTCTCTAATAGCTTAATATCTTTCTTATATTGTGGTGCCCAAAACTGCACAAAATATTCAAGATGAGGCCGCCCCAGTGCAGAGCAGAGCGGGACAATCCCCTCCCTCGACCAGCTGTCGATGCTTTGCCTGATGCCCCCTAGGACATGGTTGGCCCTCCTGGCTGCTTTAAAGATTACACAGGGTAATCTGTATGTAGCTACTTTTATGGACAAAGTGAACTCTCAACAGACCAAATGAGTGTGCAAGCCACAGGTTCATAACAGAAAGATGGACACTGACATCACTGTCTAAGGGAAAACTGGGCATAGCTTGGGACTTCACTGCTGTGATGTCCAGTTTTAGCATCCCAACTCAGCAAGGATATATTTTAGCAGATGCAGAACTTCAGTTTTAGCATATATAGAACTTACAAGCTTCTCTGGGAGATGAATAGTGAATTTCAAATGTTTTCAAGTTCAGTTAGCAACTCAGCAGATGTTTTCGCATCTGTAGTTTTGAACCTTGACACCTGAGATTTATCCTTATATTGTATCTGGCACTGAGGGCCTTTCCTCTATGTTCTCATTATTGCAATTACCACTGGAGTTGATGATAGCTGCCCTTTTCTTATCACCAAATTCAATTCCTGTTAGCAGCCCTTTAATTAGTTCTCATGTTCAGTAGACCAGTCGTCAGAGAAAGGAGAAAGAAGCTCATAAAATTTCATTTTGCCCATGCCTACTCCTACTGAAAATTATGACTCAGTGAAAGAAGAGGAGGCCAATACGTAGCACTGAATGATTCATTACAAATATTTCAGAACTCTGACAGCAGTTATCATTAAAGCTTTTATAAATGTGTTTCCTGGAGAGAATCCCATGATCCAGAGCTTCTGGTGTGGGCAGGCTCAGTTTCACCCAAAAAAACGAGTGGGCAACAGCAACTTCAAGAAAGCCTTATAGTCTTCCAAATACCTACCTTACTTTGAGATAATTTTGAGAAATTTGGGGTTTATGTCCATTTCCCCCAAGCTTTTAGAGCTGGCAACTAAAGACTGTATGTGATTTGTAAATGCAACCCAAACACAATTCCTGGGGAATTCGTTAGTTAGGTGTTAGTAAAAAAACTGAGCAGTTCTTGACAACTGAGAAAAGGTAGTTTATTTTTTATTAGACTAACCTGCATAGACAGAAAAAATAAGAAAATGTTAATATACAGAAACTTTGTGTATTGAACAGAAGGCACAGGTTTTAAAGCTAAACAGAAAGTTGAGTCCTTGCTCTTGTGCAAACCTAAAATATATCCTTATATCTGATCATTTTGGTATGTCAGCTGAAGCTTTTGTGCTCTCATCTTTTAACCAAAGAGCACTAGACCTCTTCCAGATGATTTCATATTGTACAAATTAAAATCTGCAGCAGCTGAAACAAAGGAGTGATGGAGCACCTTCATTTAAAGAAAAAAATGAAGCAGAATGCAATTAATCTTGGGACACAAAAAGTGCAGTTGAGGTACAATCTGAATACTGACAAGCATTATAGTGTTTCAGATACCATCTGCAATTTCTTTACAGATAACAAGCTGCTTACAAGCAGCTGCTGCCAGGGAGCTCACCCAGCAAAAGTTGCCTCTGCTCTGTGTTAGCTTTAATTTCAACATCCACACTACTCTACAAAGTTGTCTTGAAAAACATGGTCACTGCGGAAGGGTCCCAACTGTTCAGTTCTCCCACTCTGGGCCATCACAGCTGAGAATTGCCTAATCCCTGATCACCAGTACTGTTCAGTGTGAGCATCCTGATGTCCAGGTGTGCCTTGGGAGAAAAAAAAACCTGTGACACAGCCTGTAGGTGCTTCACCAGAGGCTGCCAACACCTGAGCAAGTTCTATTGCTATGACTTCTATCTGCAGATTGGTGGCCTTTTGACACTCAGAGCTTTGCAGCCCTTTGCTCCCTTGCATTCCTCATGCTGCCACTGTCATGCTGTCATCCTCGTGCTGTCATCCTCATGCTGTTGCTCTAATGCTGCTGTGGCCATGGCCTTGTGTCTGTAAAACCTAAAATACCATTGTTATGTTGGGTTCTCATGGAAAATGGTTACCCTTGTGAGGATCACAAGATCAAAAGTGTGAGAATCATCCCTTCTTCCCTACTCTGCCTACTCCTTGACTATAGTTTCAGTTTACAGTATGGGGAAAATACTACCTGGGGTGATGAATGGAACAGGTCACTTTTTTTCTGTGTTTTCCATTTCCTTTGCACTTCTTAACACAGATTGTTGTTGTTCATCCTGTCCTGACCCTGCTGCTGTCCCGTGCCATCCTTCATTTGTCTTTCAAAGGGCTGGGGAGGGGGAGTGTGAAGGCAATGTGTTTATAGTCTATTAAAGACTTTTCTTTGAATAAAGACCAGATGCAGTCCTCCCTCCCTGTCAGCACTTCTGGCTTGTCCAGGATGATCTGAAAAAAGCACCTGACCACGATGTGATCAGATATGTGGTCACATTTTGCAATGTCAGAGGTGCTTATGATGAGGGGCCTAATTATTTCCGAACCTCTTTTCGAAAGTGGCATAGACTTTTGTTACCACCACCCTCTGTAGTATGGTTGGCATAACTAACACCCTTTTATAAAGCCAAGAGCCATTCTCTGTGATCCAGATGGTCAAGTATCAGTCACCTTCTCCTTCTTTGTCAGGCCCTGAAGGTCCTGTGCACCAGCCAGATTTCTTCTTTCCCTCCCTATTGACCTCAGGGTTCCTGGAACAGCAACACCTTATGGTTGGACCACACTTGGCATGTACACAAGGTTCACATGGGGAGGGGTATATCTGAAATGGAAGTGGCTGTACCTGAACAAGGAAGGAGAGTTGGTGTGGAGTGCTGTGCTGCTGTGTCTTACTTCGGAGTCTTCTGCCCCCTGATGTGTCCTGGTCATAAAATCTATGATAGGCAAAGCTGTGGTGGAGGTTGCTCCCCCAGAGAAGTCACCCCTGACTGGGGCACTTTGCCAAGTGAAATTTCACCAATTTTTTACATGCTTGATAGACTAACACTTATTGTGTAACTATGAGGCTCCCTGTAAGAACAGAACTGAACTCACACACAATCACACAGCCCTAGGCACCTCACCATCAATGACAATGAGGGCAGCCATTTCCTCAAGTCTTTAGGTGGCTCCTTTTGAGCTGTCAACCATTTCTTGCATGAGAAGACACTGGAAAATATTACATTCCTGCTTCACTTGCCCCAGGTGTGTAATTTTTTTCACCATAATGCAGGTGGGGAGATTGGCATGACCATAAGGGATGGTCTGAGGGCATGGCAAGCCTCTTGGCATCATTCTGAAGGGCTGCATCAGAGGCAGCAGGCTGAAATGCTGTGGCCTCCCTTTTGGGGGAATGGGAAATTGCCAATGATAATTTCCAAGCGGTAGGAAGGGAAATGCTGTAACATTAGTAAAGAGCTAATATCAGTTACAGTTAACCCAGAATGTGGACCAAAGTCAAATCACAGAATCACAGAACCATAGAATGGCTTGGGTTGAAGGGACCTCTAGTTCTGACCCCAATACTGAGGCAGGGTACCTTCCACTAGATCAGATTGCTCAAAGCCCCATCCAACCTGGCCTTGAACACTTCAAGTAATGCCAGTTAATAAGTTCCAAGGTCACTCTTTCATATGGTTTAGATTATTCACATCAGAACAGCCATAATGGCTGTTGCAGAGGTACCAATCCAGGCTCCCTCCCAGCTGTGTCTAGTATGGCTGTACTGTTTACTCTGGCAATGAACAATATGAAGAAAAACTGACTCAGGAGCATTCACGTCCTGGCACAAACCCCAATGATACTGCAGAATTAACTCTAAGAAAAAAAACAAACTTGTTGCAAATAATATGGTACGGTATATAATTTATCTCAAGAAAATTATTCTTCACAGAAAACTGACATGCTTTCATTTACCTAACTGTAAAAAAAACCACAAAAAACAACAATTTTTTAAAAAAGAGGAGCATTAATTATGAATGGCTTAGGCTATTGCAGAAAAAAAATATATACACTTACAGGAAATGAAGAGTTTGACTTTGCTTTTCTGCAGTGTTTTCTATTGAGATGAAGTATGCTGGTTAGCATATTACTAACTCATTCTTTCGGTAGGGAAAAAAAATTGTAGAAATGATATACCTTATTACCATACAATATGTGTGTGATCACGACTTTTAAAGCTGGCATAAAATAGAAAAGAGGCCTTTCTTAATCATCACTTGGTGTTAATACAAAGGCACCATAAGGAGAAGATGAAACAAACCATTTAAGTTAATATACTCTTGTCAAGCAAGAAGCAGTATGATGGCATGACTCCAGTCTCTCAGAGGAAGGAATTTTTTTGTTCGGTGAAAGCTGATACCTCAGTGAGCCACCCAGCACAAAAATAGGAAATGAAGTTGAGAAATGCAAAGCTCTTCCATTCCTCTCATCTTTTCTCCCTGCACCAATAAATTATTATCTTTAATTTTATGGGAGTATAGAGAGGAGAAAACAAGCCATAGCTTGTCATCAGAGCTTGACAAAACTAGAAATAAGCTTTCTTTTGCTGTCAATGTACAATGACAATTTTCACAGTACTATTTCAGGTATCGGCTCCCTGTAAATACTTCTGCCCTATTATAGCTATGCAATACTTAGGGGACAGAAAGCAATTGAATGAAAACCTATCCCTTGCTAAAGGAACAAACGGTCAGTGGAGCGCCAGCAATGTCACGTAGCAGATTCTGGATGACATGCATGCCACAGTTCATTTGGATCTCTCAAATTTAAAGGACAATGCACTCTGTGTACCAGTCTGTATTTCATTACCTCATTAGGTAAAAATCAAACAAGGGCTCGATCAGACTGGTCTAGTTGACAACTCCCTAATTCGTATTTTCATTAATTCACAAATTCATTAGCTGACAAAGGCAGTAACTCACAAATTCACTCTCTCAACCAGTGTACATGTTGCTCTCACTTTAGCTTAATTGTACTGCTACTACAGACCAGGCTTTAGCGTGAGATGTTTCATAGGCCAAAACCTGGGCAGGAGTCAAGTGGTCACCCACACTCCACCACTTAGTACAGACTACAAGTCTAGTAAGTCCCACAGTGCAGGGAGGTACTTTTACTCTTCCTGCCTCACTTTCCAAGGGAAAGTTTAGCATCAAAGTTTATTATTAGGCAACATGCTTTCAGTGTGGGGACACTAGATCTGGATGTATAAACATATTAATAGAAAAAAATAAAATATAGAAAAACAACACAATGATCCTGAGTTGCAACCTAAGATGCAAGATGCAAGTTGCAGATGATGCATAATCCATAAAAATGTCTAGCAGTTTGTTCAATTCCTGTTACAATCTTGACAGTCTGGTAAGCATCATGCCTGATAGTAAAAGTCATCTGCTTTTGATAAGCAACTGCTTTCTTATACTTGTTGATTAAAATTTCTGCTTCTTCAGTTTGAGAATGTACTGTATCCCATTATGGTTCAAGGGTCCAGTCCAAGTGGTAAGCCAATATTCCACCAGTAAAAACATGAATTAGATTTTTGATTCTATGAAGTTATTCTCTCATTACAGAGAACATCATAGATCAAACCAAATACATATACAACCTGATTTTCACTGAAGTACAACCATGCAGTTACCACACAGTTAGCCTAAATACTAGGCATCTGAAATCATATTACTCATACAGGGGCCTTGAATTACTTATTATGCTCAGGGTAGTACTGTTTGTGGTTTTCTCTATTGTACAGACATGAGTATTGATTAGGTTACCTTTGTTATCCGTGCACTTGGTCCCTTGAACCAGCAGCCATATTAGCTACAATAATGGGGATTGGGGTGTATTGCTAAATGAGCTCCTGGCACTTTCCCTATTTATAGTGCAGTGATAAACAGATCCACCCAACAGACTACTTTTACTTGCTATCCTTTTCATAAATGGAGTTTATGACACCTGAACATCACAGGATTCCCACTGTGGATCCAACAGGCTTGCAGTTCATATTTATTTATAATAAAGGTTTGCATGGCAACACCAGCAATGGCACTGCTGGTATTTAAAACCAATCTTTGAACACCAGCATACATTTCCTTGAAAATCTTCTGGAGTTTTGTCCAGGAGTTTAGGCTAATTATCAAGGTATCAATAGTTGCATCCTTTCCATTTATTATATCCACAGTCTGACCAATTATAGCTTGTCTGCTTAACGGTTCTAATCACTCTAATCACACTAGTGATTTGATAGAGTTCAATGCTCCTGTGCCCAATCCAACTGTTCCTGATCCCCAAGAAAGATCCCTCACTTTTCAGATATTCTAATGTGACTTGCACCATTGTTAATTTATAGGTACTATCCACTGTGAGAAATTTTATTATACTTGAGCTAATGTTGCCCCATCAAACCCAAATAGAATATTACCTTGACAGGTAAAAACTACAAATCTTTTGGGAAATTATTGAGTAACTATTACTAGTGTAGTAGTGGCAGCGGGAATCAGGGAAATTTCAAATTACGAAATGTCCACCATGGCACATAAGCCATAGTCTTGATGGTTAGTTGGCTCATAGACCTCTACTATGAATTCTAATGGTTCCATTTCCCAGCAGGCATCACCATCCCTTGTTGTTGTATTATCTGGTATTTTCACATGTACAAATGTAGAACAGCAGGACATTCAGTGGTGGTGTGATAATTTTGGGGGCTTATGTCTCCTTTAAAAAGTATTTGTTTCTCCATCCAAGTCCAGGTTCCTAGATAGAGATCTTTAAGCAAATTTAAGGCTTGTATGGGCAGTCAGGTGGATACCCTGATTCTTGCTACCCCCCTAGTGGGTTTTGAATATATTGGGCCTCACCCACAGAGTCGTGTAAGAGGTTACCATCATCCAGAGGTGTGCTTAATTTTTGCATAGTGCATCAACATTTATCAAATAGTATCCCAGAATTCTCAGTGCAAGGGTCAGGGTTGTTTGATGTATAAAGGATCCTGAATTTATACATTTCAACATTCTCTCTGGTGATAAAACCTTACCACAGGGAATCTTAATGAAGGTCAAGGGAATATTTGGTGTACCTGCTAGATGGACACTTTCTAAAGCATGCATGTCAAATGGCATCTTTTACTCATTTGTCCAGAATGTCAGTGGTTCCTATGGAGTGAGTAAGAAAACTTATTACTTGGACTGTATCCAAGCCTCCACAATGATGAATTTCACTCCCATACTATCTGCTGTTTCCTATGTTCCATTCTCTCAAAAGCACTGCAAAGTAACCCAGGGTTTCCCAGCTGATGGGTGTTGAATTCTCACCTGATCCCTGGATGCCACAATGAGGTGTTCAAAGCATCCTGCTGGTGTTAGTTCAGTAAAGAAGATTGTTCAAAACTTTTAAACAGTGGGCTGCCAGTTGCTGCCTGTCAGGATTTTAAGAATTGCATGGCCTCTTCCACAATAGTGCCACCATTGTGACATTTGATTTTTTTAAGCAACGTGCTTCATCTTTCTTCTAAACCATAACTCAGAGTCACTGCAAAGTCCACTTAAGTCCATGGACAAGACACCATTCCTGTAACTAATTTTAAAAATGTGCCCTGTTACCTGACTGTATCTGATGTGACACTGGCTGTGGAAGCAGCCCATGCGAGGTAAACATGATCCAAACCACTCACTACTTCAGTTGTGGTCATAATAACTTTCCACCCCGAGGAGGTACCTGTCATGAGTATGACACAGTCTACTTGTCCAATATTCCAAAGGAATTTTCCTTCCTCAAGGTTTGCTTGTTGTTGACCTTGGACAAGAGACACCTTATTTTTAATATCAATTTACTAGTTGCCACCATATGAGCTGCTTGTTTCTTAGTAATCAGCCACCCTCACCTTCTGGCATGCTGGTGCAGAAGAAATACCTTGAATGCCGAATGGTTAGGTAAACACCATCATTTTCTGGCGTGCTGCTATATGACCTATAGTAATAGGATCACAGTTGGCAATATCTTATATTTGCTGCCAATATGTTTCCCTGTATATTGAGATATGAGGGTAGTTTGCCCAGTTTCCTAACCATTGTGTAGTACTAGTCCATAGAGCATAGGAATCCGTGTATATGGCCTGTTCACCACTTCTGAGACTTAATACTAGGGCATGAGCTCTGCTAATTGAAAAATAAAGTATTTTACTTGCTCAGTTACTACAGGTTCTTCAGCTCTAAATACAGCATCAGCCATTCCTTGCCATTTATACTTTGTTTTATTCCTGTCAGTAAACCAGACATCATCTGGGTGACAGGAGTTGAATACAGGGACATCTACGACAGAAGTGTGAGGAGGCTCCACGTAGATGAATATATGAACCACATTTTCAGTAACTTCACTCTCCTTACCTAAGCCAGCTACAGTTTCACAGTGATAGACATACAGTCCTCACCTCTCTACAGGGGTCTTGCATTCTACATCCAAAGGTACTGGTTTACCAGCAAGCATAGTTTTAAGAACACGTATGGGCAGTGCAATTTTATGTTCCTTCCCTGGGTCAAAGGTTCAGTCGCTGCCAGTCCTCCGTAAGCTAAGCTGGTAACAGCTTTTCAAAAGTGGAATGATACTGCTTATCACTGCCACATGCACACATCTACTGCCCAACAGTGACCTCGTGTGGCAATGGAAATGTTTCCAGTTCTTTAGACAATACAGCGATAGTCAGGTTGATTAAAATGTGCACTAAAGGAGTAAATGTATATAGTGGAGTCCCTGCCTGGTGGAAGCAAATAGGTCCCTATCTGCTTCTGGTACATATCACAGAATCATAAAACCGGCTGGAAGGGACCTCAAGGATCATCTGGTCCAACGTTTCTCGGCAAAAGCACAGTATAGACAAGAGGGCCCAGGCACCGTGTCCCTCTTAAAAGTGTCCAGTGTTGCAGAATCCACCACTTCCCTAGAGAGATGATTCCAGTTGTTCTCACTGGGAAAAACGTTCCTCTTGTGGTGAACCAGAACCTCCCCAGGAGTAACTTGCACCTATTATCCCTCATCTTCTCCATGTGATTCCTTGCAAAAACAGAATCTTCATCTTCTTTGTGGCCATCCTTTAGATACTAGAACACGGTGATAAAATGTCCTCTAAGTCTTTTTTTCCTCAAGGCTTCTCTCACACACTTCTCTCAGCCTTTCCTCATATGTCAGGCTTCCCAGTCCTTGGCTCATCTTTGTGGCCCTTCTCCAGACTCTCTCCAACGCATTTGTGCATACTAGGGACCAAAACTGAACACAGTATTCCAAGTGTGGCCTGATGAGTGCTGAATAGAATAGGATAATGACTGTCTTGGCTGGTGACGCTCTTCTTGATGTAATCCAGCATTCTGTTATGTTTCTCAGTTGCAGCACCACACTATTCACTCCAATTTAACTGCTTGTTCACCAGGAATCCCAGATCCCTTTCCACAGAGATGCTCCCCATTCAGGTAGATCCTAGCCTGTGCTGCACTCCTAGATTATGTTTTCTCAGGTGCAAGACCTTAGTCTTGTCCTTGTTAAACTTCATAAGGTTCTTGGTAGCCCATTTTTCCAGCTTACTCAGGTGTTCTTCCAGGGCATCTCCTTTCCAAAGGGTCCACTTCCCCACTCAATTTGGTGTCATTGGCAAAATTCAGTGGGGTAAAGAAATGTTGCTGGAGGAGAGATACACAATCCCTGGCACTTGCTGGCTGTTGAACTGTAAGGGCACAGGCTGAGCCTTCTCCGGAGAGGGAGTAAAGAACAACGTTAGCACAAGTACCAATGAGATGGTGGACAGGAGGAATGGCATTCATTATGTCCCTTCCACTTCCAAAGAATTCCTCTCCACCCCTACAGATGTGAGGTCGGGGCATAGCTTTTGTTGCAGCTCCTTATCCAGCTCTGGAGCCAGAGTCCTTTGACCCTAACAAAATGGTGCCAAATGCCCTTCCAGGTGACCCCTGGTGCACTTGGTGAAAACTCCACAATCAACTCAAGCTTGTGCAGGACCAAGATGATCCTCTAGCCAGGAATGCCAGGTTTAAGGCTACTGCTCTTGAATATGCTGCTGAACTGCACAGGTACAGACAGCTTCAATTTTTCCTTCTTGCTGTGCTGCAGGAAAACAAAGGCTCTGAAGACAGAGCCCCTGGTGCTGTTTGTCTATCTGTTATCTTTTGATGACTCCCTCTACAGCTTACAGCTCGGAGTGTGCTTCAGGAGATCCACAGGGCATCGTTCTGCCTTGGCCCACCTCCCCTCCTGTGGCCAGAGGAGCCCAGCCAAGAGCAGAAAGCTGCTGACAGGGATATTCCAGTGTGCCCTGCCTCAGAGGAAGTGGGTGGGGGGCAACAAAGGCAGGACTTATCTTCCCCAGGAGAGCTAAGCCAGTTCTCTGAAGCTAAAGGAAAGGCAGTGGTCAACCTCGCCTGCCCCAGGGGATTGAGGAGCTTCTGCAGGACCAGGAGCATTTTGCAGGGTAAAGAATGTCCATCTGCTGCAGCCTCTGTAGCACCACTGTGACTACAGAAAGGGCAGCAAGCACCCTGAGGCCTTGACCCTGTCTTAGACTGACTTCCAAGCATAAGGAGAGCTTTGGCATGTTTACCATGTGGGACAACTCGGTGAAGAAAACCTCCACAGGACACCAGCAGTGTGCTGGGCCTGTGTCTCCTCCTGCGTTTGACCCTTCCAACAGCAGGTGATGTTGGGGTTTCTTCAGGTCAAGGCTGGTTCTGCCAGTGTAACTCCAGAGCAAACAGTGCTGCTCATTCACAGCCTGTGGCCAGGGCTGGGTACAGTGGCCACCCTAGACATTCAGGCGAAGGTCAGCTGGACCCAGTACCAGTGTCTCCACGACCCGTGGTGTTGCACAGCTGGCAGAGAGCAGTGATGAGGCAGAACTGGGCTAACGAAGGTTTGGGCAAAGCACTGGCTTGGTGTGAAGACTTGAGTCCTTTTGCTTTGATCAGCAGTAGAGACCTGCTGCCCCAGCCTTCAGCATGCTCCCATTTCAGAAATTTTTCTGTGAGCAGAACTGCTTCAGGCCCAAGTGGACAGGGAGGAGGTTTTTGGAGAGTGCCCAGAAGGACTAAGGAGCTCAGGGCTGGTGCAATAGGTGAGAGTGGGCCAGGACACTCATTAGGACCTGTTCAGGACAGGTAACAAGCAGCAAAGCAGAGGACGGCACTGTTGTTGAGAGGAAACACTTGGCAACAGCAGCCCTTTCCCTTGCTCTTTGTAGCATGCAGCCTTCCCTGTCTCCGCCAAGCTACACACACAGCAGGAACTGTGAGATTAGACTGGGTAGACGTGCACACTATCAGCATGCTGTGCACCTGTTGGCTGCCTCGAGATTGGTTTTAAAAAGAAAAAGCTATGCACCTGTGGTTTCCATTGCTGTTTTCTATAGGAACTGCCTCCTGCTGCTTGCTTCATGCCCATTCCCACATCTCTGAGCTGCCAGCCACAGCTGTGCCTGTCTCTCTGTTGTTCTTTTTTTTCTTGGTCTGCAGAAAACGAGTTAGGAGAAGCACTGAGTGAAGCTCTGACCCTGCGTCAGCTCCAGGAAGAGGCTTGTCACCTGTGATGGAGCTGTGAGGCGTGCTCCCCCTGCCACAACCTGACCTTTATTTCCCAGTGAGAAGGGGGAGTAAACCGAGTGACACAAGTGACAATTGGTTGTCATGGACATGTCTGGTGGTGATGGCTGTGTCCACCCAAAGTGGATTCAAGGGAGACAGAGAACAACAGCATGGCCAGCGGCCAATCTGAATAACACACTGCCCTACCCGCAGTGCCGTTCCAGGTCTGACTGCACCAAGGCTGGAAGAAACAAACATCTGTAGTTGGTGTGCAGATATGACCATGAGTCATCCTATTCCATAAATAGTGGGCAGTCCTGGGCCTGTTGAGCTCTCCTGCACAGCGGTGGGCTGCACGCCAGGATCTTCCCTTGAGTAGGGAAGGCTCTACAGGGGACTCCTCAAGGTCAAGAGAAATTTGTGTCACCCTGTCCTCTCTGCAGTAAACACTCAAGTGTACTGAGTGTTTTTTTGTTAAATCACTGTCACGCTTGCCACTGAACTTTGTTAACTCATTCTTGTATCAATATCATCCACTGTCCCTTCTTTGGAGAGTGAAGTATAGGACTCCATCCACAACGGCAGTATAAAGGCCATTGCCAAGTGTGCCCTCCAGGAAGCTGAGGTCCCAGGCTTTACTGGAGGTGTAAGGAAGGGCTCACTGCCGAGGGCTTGACACAGAGATTTCTCTCCTCTCTCCATTGTGTATCCTCCTCTACTTCCCTGTCATAGCCAGCCAAAAGGCTGGTGCTGCTAGAATAGGCTCTGTGTATGGCCACACTTCCTTTTCCTCTTGTCTCACACTTCCTGGTAGGGGAAGAGAGTGCTGTGGCGGGAAGAAGAGTTGCCTTAGTCATACCTTTCTCTCCATCCCGGTCTTGGGCCTTCCTCAAGGGGGTACTGTAAAGAAAGAACCATCTCAGCAGACTGCATTTGTATATCTGGTCTCTGCATCACTGCTCTGTCAGCAGCCTCATGGCAGAGAGGAAAAAGTCATTCATTTCATCTTGTTTCATAAGGAGCCCTCTGGGTTCCAGAACTACCTCAGGCTGCAGGGCCATTGTGGAACCCCAGCCATGGTTACTGCCTGTATCGAGTCAGGTCCCATAGGGATCCCACCAAAGAAGGGGGAAAGGGGTCAGGTCAGTTTTACCTGGCAATAAATCCTATTTCTTTTCCCCAGATTGAGTGTGAGCCCATTGTGCCTGGGATGCAAACCGGCAGGGGAGCACGGCTGGGGTGGGTGGGAGGTGGCCCTGATGGCAGCTGGCAGCACTTGGAGGGAAGCACGTATGGAAGGCAGGATGGCAGATGGGGCAGCACAGAAACAGCTTGGTATGATGGTCAGGAACACAAATAGTCAAAGAGAAGAGATGAGAGTGCTCTTGGCACTGAAGAGAAGCGCCAGGAAAGGAAGCTCGGTCACTACAGAGTGGGTGGGGGTGGGAGGGGGTTGGAAGCCCAGAGAGGTTTTGTCTGGAGAGACACAAAAAGCACAATTGTCAAAAGTAAACACAATAAAAGTTCTAGCTCTGTCAAGACAAAACCAAGTTCAACTCAAGTGCTCTTCAGCCAAGGGAGTAGCAGTGGCTGACCTTGCCTGTTCCAGGAGGTTGAGGAGCTTCTTGAAGGACCAGGAGCACATTCCAGGGAAGGAATTATTTGGGAGCAAAGTGCCTGGGCGGCACAGCCCTAGGGTATGGGGACTTTGTTCTGCTCTCCATCCCTGTCTTCCAGCTGATGGTCCTGGGTACCCCGGGAACAACTGGTCTTACTATTAAAGACTGAGGCCAAGGAGGCATGAAGTAACTCAGCGTTTTCCTCATCCTTGTTGCTATGTTTTCCCCCATATCCAGTAAAGAATTGGAGTGAATGATGAAAAATTTGGAGAAAATAAAAAATTTGTGGAAATACTGGGGAAAATCAGGTGGAATTAGGGTGAAATAGAGGCAATAAAGGGGAAAATCAGGGAAATTGGGGAAAATAAAGGGACATTGGGGCAAATTATTGGTGGAATAAGGGGAGGTTTGGGTAGAGCAGTAAAAATCATGGGAAAAAGATGAAAAATTGGGGAAATTGGGGAAATAAATTTTAATTGGGGAATTAAAACATATTCAGGGAAAATTAGGAGAAATTGGGGATTTGGGGGGAAATTGGAGTGAACTGGAGCAAACTTGGGGAAATTGGGGAAAATAAGATACTTTAGGGGAAATACTATAATACTTTTCAGGGAAAATCTATAAAAATTTAGGGAAGTGTAGGGGAAATAATGGAAAAATTAGGGAAACTGGGGCAAACTGAGGGAGAATAAGGGGAAATTTAGGTGAAAAAAGGACAGTAAGAAAAATTTGGGGAAATCTGGGGAGAATTAGGAGAAATTAGGGGAAATGTAGGGAAAATTAACAAAATGGGGAAAATTAGGGGGAAACTGGGATAAGCAAAATTTGGTGGAAATTTGGGGAAATCAGGGGGAAGACAAGGGAATTTGGGGCAAATTGCAGGAAAACTGAGGAAATCTGGGGAAACATCAGGGGACATCAAGGAAACTCAGGGCAAATTGATCAAAATTTGGGGAAAACAGGGGAAAACCAAGGAAATTTGTGGCAGATTGGGGGACATTTAGGAAAATCAAAGGAAAACAAGGAAATCTGGGGGGAAATCAGGAAACTTTGGGGGAAACTGGGAAAATTAGGGGAAATTCAGACACCTCAGCCCCTATAGGGAATTTAATGGTATCTCTGGGGCCTGGATGCCTGGGTTTACCTAGCTATTCTTAGGTGAGATATGGGGGTTGAGAGGGGGGGAAGGGGGACCTATAGGGCCAGCCCCATATATGGTTACAAGGTGAAGGTGCCCCCCAGCCCCATTGGCGTCACAAACTGATCGGATGTCAGGGGCTGGGGAGGGCATGTCCCAAAAATATCCCATTGTGGGGGGAGGGGGAGGGAACAAAGGGATGGGAGGAAGGGCCCAGATGCCTGAGTTCCCTCGAGGGGGAAGGGGGGTCACACCTGTCCTTTGTCTGTCTGTCCCCTCCTCCACCCAGAGGGGAAACTCGGGCATCTGGGCAAGCCTTTTGGCTTGCCTCATTCATCCCATAATAAACCGTGAAGGGGGGAGGAGGGGGGCTACAGGAGGCCCCTACAGGGCTGAGAGGGGGGTGTCATATGGGTTAGGGGAAGCCCTGTGGGGATTCTACAGGGCTAGGAGTGGGTGTTATGGGGGAAGCTATAAGGATTCTATAGGGTAACATATAGAGGTCCTGTGGGGCTGGGAGTGGGTCCTATAGGATCACGGGACTGGTGGGGGGGGGGACATCCAATAGGACTAAGAGAATAGAGCCCTATGAGGCTGGGGGGGAATTACAGGGGTGAAAAGGAGGGAAATATGTATGGGAACCCTGAGAAGAGTCCTATGGATTTCTCATAGTGCAAGAGGGGTGTCCTATGTGACTGGGGGAGACTTATGGAGCTGAAAGTGTGTCCTGTGAGGTAAGGGGGAACTACAGAGGCCCTGTGGGGGCGAGATATGGGGCTTCTATGGGGCTGGGGGAGCTCTTTAGGTCCAAAGGGGTCACTGGACCCCTTGGGGCAGTGAGGGTCCTATAGGATGACGAAGCGGAAGGGGCCCCTATGGAAGTGGGGAGTGCCCTGTAGATCCATAGGGGTCACCGTGTCCCCATAGGGCAGTAGGGTGGCCTTGAGGTCACCTGTCTGTCCATGCCCGCCCTCCCCCCTTCCCAGTGACGCAGCTGGGGGGGGAGGGGGGGATATAAGGGGGATCCCCCAGCCAGTGCCTGCAGATCCAGGGGCAGGTGGGGCAGGGGGCACCGGGAGCACTGGGAGGGTCTGGGAGGGGGCTAATGGGGGACTGGGGACAATTGGAAGGGACTGGGAAAGAACTGGGTGTATGGGGGAACTGGGAGGGACTGGGAGGAAACTGGGAGGGTCTATGGGGGAACTGGGAGGGACTGGGAGGGCCTATAGGAGAACTGGGAGGGTCTATGGGGAAACTGGGAGGGACTGGGATGATACTGGGAGGGTCTATAGGGAAACTGGGAGGGACTGGGAGGATCTATGGGGAAACTGGGAGGGTCTATGGGGGAACTGGGAGGGACAGGGATGATACTGGGACAGTCTGGGGGGGAACGGGGAGAGACTGGGATGATGCTGGGAGGGTCTATGGGATAACTAGGAGGGACTGGAATGATACTGGGGGAGGGTACTGGATAAATCCTATGGGAACTCACTGAGCAGTACTTGGTGGGGGGGCAGGGGACAGTGAGTGAGGTAGTATGTGCTGGTGTACTGGAGAATTGCTGGTGGGGCTGAGGGGGATGCTGGGATATACTGGGACATACTAGGACATAGTGGGGGGCTTGTTGTGTTCCGGATCAGGACCAGAGCCCCCCTGAGTCTGCACTATCATCCCCTGACTTGGAGATCACTGAGAGAGGTGGGGCTGGGCACTGGGAGCACGGGAAGGAACTGAGGGGTGTCTGGGGGAACTGGGAGGGGCTGGGAGGGATGGAGAAGTACTGGGTTGTACTGGGAGGTGCTGGGGTGGGGTAAAGGGCAGGTACTGGGGAAACTCAGCTTAACTGAAAGGAACTGGGAGCACTAGGGAGGGTACTTGAACTGCCAAGGAAGAACCTGGGATGGAGATAGGGACAACTGGGAGGAACTGGGAGCACTAGAAAGTGACTGGGAGCAGTGGAGAAGAGTGGGGAGGATGAGACCACCACCAAGGCTGGACTTCGGATGGGGCTGAATGGGAGGACTGGGAGCTCTGTAGAGGAACAGAGGTTGGGGGGGACAACCAGGAGGAACTGGGAGATCTGGAGAAGAACAGGGGATGATGAACCAAGGAAGGAGTTGTGATGGGGTCAACTGGGAGGAACTGGCAGCACTGGGAGGGTCTGATCCCTTCTGCCCCACACAGCCTCACCCAGCGCTACCATGCCTGACGTGGAGATGGCTGAATTTGGGGAGGCCGCCCCCTATCTCCGCAAGTCAGAGAAGGAGAGAGTGGCCGCCCAGACCCGCCCCTTCGACCTGAAGAAGGACATCTTTGTTCCTGATGAGAAGGAGGAATATGTTAAGGCCACCATTGTCAGCCGTGAGGGCTCCAAGATCACTGCTGAGACCGAGCATGGCAAGGTGGGGGCACCCCAGCCACACCTGGGACACCAGGACCTCAAAATAGTAACTCCATCCCACATGGGACACAAAGAACCCAACCCACTTTCTCTAGAACCCAAGAAACATCTAGACCTCAACATACCTTCAACAGCACCCACTGGATTCTCAGACCCCACAGCATCTCCTCTAGAACCCAGGAAACATCTAGACCCTTACTCCCCTACCCCAGCACCCACTAGACACCTAGACTCCCTCCTACCCTCTCCATCAACCAAGGGACACCCATACCCCAAACCATCTTCTCTATCACTTGAGGGACACCTAGAACTTCTCCAGCTCCCAAGGGAATACCTAGATGCCCAGGTCCCAGCCCTACAGGAGGAAAAACCTGGGGCAATTCCTTGCCCTGTCCTCCCAACCCCTGATGTCCTCTTTACCTTGAGCAGACAGTGACGGTCAAGGAGGACCAGATCATGCAGCAGAACCCACCCAAGTTTGACAAGATCGAGGACATGGCCATGCTGACCTTCCTCCATGAGCCCGCCGTCCTCTACAACCTCAAGGAGCGCTACGCCTCTTGGATGATCTATGTGAGTTGGGAGCCCATGAGGTTCTCCAGACCCCACCTGAAACTTGGATAACCCTTCTCTAGACCCCTTGGGCAAAATAGACCCAGGATACCCTTTCTCCAGATCTCATGGGCCACCGAAAAATGGGATGTCCCTTCTTCACACCTCTTGAGCCACCCAGACCAAGATGTCCCAGACCCTTTGGGACACTCGAAACCAGGATGTCCCTTCTCCAGATTCTAGGAGCCATGCAGAACTGGGATATCCTCTCTCCAGATTTCTTGGGTCGCTCAGACCCACAATGTCCCATCTCCAAGTCACATGGGCCACCTAAACCCAAGACATCCCTTCTCCAGACCCCTTGGGCCACTTAGATACAAGATGTCACTTCTGCAGACCCCTTGGACCCCTGGTGGGGTGGCATCTCATGACTCTGACCCACCTACCTCTTTCTCCAGACCTACTCAGGGCTCTTCTGTGTGACTGTCAACCCCTACAAGTGGTTGCCTGTCTACAACGCTGAGGTGGTGGCTGCCTACCGGGGAAAGAAGCGGAGTGAAGCTCCACCCCACATCTTCTCCATCTCTGACAATGCCTACCAGAACATGCTGACAGGTAAGGGCCTCCTGCAGGGACCTCAACCATATCCCCTGATCCTTTTTGGGGAGCAGAAGATGTGGGGCAGATGTGGGGCAGAGCCAAGGTAGACTTCAGAACCTTATGCTTCTTCTCCTTGTCCCACCAGATCGGGAGAACCAGTCCATCCTCATCACGTGAGTGACCTCATATCTAAACAATGTCCTTAGCCCTGCTCACCTGGCACATAGCCCCTTCTCTTCTCCCTCTGAAGCCATGCCCACTGGCACAGCCAACCCTTTCTCACCACCTGGACTTGTCTGTGGATATCCATCGTCCACCTACTGCAAGTCCCACTCCCTCCCCAGTGAGTTCCCACCCCTAGCATCATAGCCCTGCCCACAGCACTCAGCCCTTGCTTTCCTTGGCTGCCCTCAGTGGAGAATCCGGGGCGGGGAAGACAGTGAACACCAAGAGGGTCATCCAGTACTTTGCTGTCATCGCTGCCATTGGTGACCGTGGCAAGAAGGAGACGGGGGCCCCAGGCAAGGTAAGGGCACTGGGTGGGGGATGACAATATCTGATGCCTGTCTTTCCAACCAACCACACAATGTATCACCCAAACAATTACCCAACCAACCACCTAAACAACCCAACCAACCATCCATCCAAGCAACCATCTATCCACCCTTCCATTCATCTGTCCCAGCTCCATCCCTCCAATCAACCATCCCTCCAATCAACCATCCCTCCATCCACCCAAGGCATCAACCCAGCTCCCTGCCCATGCAAACCTACATGGACCTCTGTGTCCTCCCACCCATCCATCTCAACCTCACAGCCCCAGCTCCTGCCCGTCCCTGTGACAGTCCCACCACATTGTCCTATCCCACCAGGGCACTCTGGAAGACCAGATCATCCAGGCCAACCCTGCCTTGGAGGCCTTCGGCAACGCCAAGACCGTTCGCAATGACAACTCATCGCGATTCGTGAGTGTTGGGGGCGAAACCTACGGGGGTAGTGTCTGTGGATTCGGGGAAAAGGTGGCCACCTCCACCTCCTGCCACTGCTTTCTCAGGGGAAGTTCATCCGGATCCATTTTGGGGCCACTGGGAAATTAGCATCAGCTGACATTGAGACCTGTGAGTAGGCTGAGGGCTCCATGAGAGGACATCTGGTTGTCCACCACCCCTCTATCCACCCATCCCTCCATCCACATGCCCATCCTTCTCCTCATCCTACCATCCATCTACCCTTCCATCTCCTCAAACCTCCATCCATCCATCCATCTGACCCTCTATCTCCTCATCCCAACTTCCACTCATCTTTTCTCCATTTCCACCCTAGACCTTCTGGAGAAATCCCGTGTCATCTTCCAGCTGAAGGCTGAAAGAAACTACCACATCTACTACCAGATCCTCTCCAATAAGAAGCCAGAGCTGCTGGGTGAGCCATGCTCCCACCCTACCCACAAACACCTGACCCTACATCCTTTCTGGAAGACTCCTGCCTCTCCCAACCCCATCTTCTCCTTGCAGACATGATGCTGGTGACCAACAACCCCTACGACTATGCCTTCATCTCCCAAGGAGAGACCACAGTGCCATCCATTGATGATGGAGAAGAGCTCCTGGCCACGGATGTGAGATGAGGGGCTACTAGCCAGTGTGTGTGTGTGTGTCTGTGTGGGCTGGAGAAGACCTTCATCCACATTTTTGCCCCATAGAGTGCTTTCGATGTTCTGGGCTTCACCCAAGAGGAGAAGAACTCCATCTACAAGCTGACGGGTGCCATTATGCACTTTGGCAACATGAAGTTCAAGCAGAAGCAACGGGAAGAGCAAGCAGAACCAGATGGCACCGAAGGTTGGGTCTAATCAAGGTCAAGGTGGGAACTAGGGTGAACCCCATGGTCCTTCCAGGTTCATGTTTTCTCCTCTGCATCCTCAGAGGCGGACAAGTCAGCTTACCTAATGGGGCTGAACTCAGCTGATCTTCTCAAGGGGTTGTGCCACCCTCGGGTCAAGGTGGGCAATGAGTACGTCACCAAGGGGCAGAATGTCCAGCAGGTGAGTAGGACATCCCCAAAACCTCCTCCCTTTGGAGTCGCATGGTGCCATCTCCATCGAGGAGGACACTGAGAACCCCCTCTGACCGGTAGAATGTCCCTCTTCCAGGTGATTTACGCTGTTGGGGCCTTGGCCAAGGCTGTGTACGAGAAGATGTTCAACTGGATGGTGACCAGGATCAACAACTCCCTGGAGACCAAGCAGCCACGGCAGTACTTCATTGGTGTGCTGGACATCGCTGGCTTCGAGATCTTTGATGTGAGCCTTGGTTGACCCTGTTGTGTTGACCCCATTGGGTGTTGAGTTAACCCTACTAGACAGTCAGGTGATCCCGTTTTCACTGGTTGTTCTGTTAAGTTCATTGGGTCTCAGGTTGACTGCACAGATCTTGTTAGGTGTTCTATCGACCCCATTGGCCATCTCCTCTCTCCTTCCCCAGTTCAACAGCTTTGAGCAGCTCTGCATTAACTTCACCAACGAGAAGTTGCAGCAGTTCTTCAACCACCACATGTTCGTGCTGGAGCAGGAGGAGTACAAGAAGGAGGGCATTGAGTGGGAGTTCATCGACTTTGGCATGGACCTCCAGGCCTGTATTGACCTCATTGAGAAGGTGCCACCTCCCCCCAGGGCCTCTGGGGGCTGAAGGGGCTGCTGGGGAAGGGCCCTTCCAGTTGGAGCTTGCTGGAGATCTCAAAGTTGGGCAGTTGGGTTGTTCTTGGTGTTCACTATGACCAACAAGGTCTTCTCTTCCCAGCCCATGGGGATCATGTCCATTCTGGAGGAGGAATGCATGTTCCCCAAGGCCACAGACATGACCTTCAAGGCCAAGCTCTTTGATAATCACTTGGGCAAGTCAGCCAACTTTGGGAAGCCACGAAACATCAAGGGGAAGCAAGAGGCCCACTTTGCCATCGTACACTATGCTGGCACAGTAGATTACAATATCATTGGGTGGCTGCAGAAGAACAAAGACCCCCTCAATGAGACAGTGGTGGGGCTCTACCAGAAATCAGCCCTGAAGCTCTTGGCCAACCTCTTCGCCAACTATGCTGGGGCAGATGCACGTAAGGGGCACCCCCTTCCTGAACATCTGGGGCTCTCCCCACCCTATCCCTCACCTGTCTCATCACTTCTTCTCCAACAGCCGTGGAGAAGGGGAAAGGAGCCAAGAAGAAAGGTTCCTCCTTCCAGACTGTCTCTGCCCTGCATCGGGTGAGAGTCCAGGGGTTAATGGTGGATCCTAGGGTGTTTCGGCATGGAAATCATGTCCTAGGGCAGATAGCGGTCCTTGCTGGGACAGGCTGGGAGGCATCTTCATTTTCTTCATCATCTCTTCCTCCATCCTCCAGGAGAACCTCAACAAACTGATGACCAACCTGCGGTCTACCCACCCTCATTTTGTCCGCTGCATCATCCCCAATGAGACCAAGTCTCCTGGTGAGCCAATTCATGAGGGTTTATTCAGGGAACAGTGGTGGTCCCTGGCGAAAGGTGTTGGGAAGCCACGCTGTGGGGCAGGCCTTGACTCACCAGTCATGATGACCCACAGGTGTGATGAACAACCCCCTGGTAATGCACCAGCTCCGCTGCAACGGGGTGCTGGAGGGCATCCGCATCTGCCGCAAGGGCTTCCCAAACCGCATCCTCTACGGGGACTTCCGACAGCGGTAGGCACTGAGGAGATGTGCGGAGAGGGTTGACAACTCCACTGGGGCTGATCTCAGGATTTTTCTGTCCTCTCTGACTACCAGGTACCGCATCTTGAACCCTGCTGCCATCCCTGAGGGGCAGTTCATCGACAGCCGCAAGGGCGCCGAGAAGCTCCTGGGATCCCTTGATATTGACCACAACCAGTATAAGTTTGGGCACACCAAGGTGAGATCACGTGGTCTCCATTCCCTGTGGTCCTACCATCCACAAGGTCTCCATGGTGGGACCAGGTTGACTCCATGGTCCCACCATCCACTTGTTCACCTGCACACCTGAGCTCACCTCATCTACCCTACCCACCCCCTCCTCCACCAAGCCTCCAGGTCTCAGCAGCACTTAGCTTCATTTCTCCTTGTAGGTCTTCTTCAAGGCTGGGCTGCTGGGGCTACTTGAGGAGATGCGGGATGAGCGCCTGGCCAGGATCATGACCCGCTTGCAGGCCCAAGTTCGTGGTTTCCTCTCCCGTCAGGAGTTCAAGAAGATCCTGGAGCGGAGGTGGGTAGAGATCGAAATGGTGTTGGGTCTAGCTTGAGTTGAAATTGCTGGTGACCTGCATCCTGCTGTGCCTTCTCCAGGGACTCGCTGCTGGTGATCCAGTGGAACATCAGGGCTTTCATGGGGGTGAAAAACTGGCCTTGGATGAAGCTCTACTTTAAGATCAAGCCCTTGTTGAAGAGTGCTGAGACTGAGAAGGAGATGCAGGTAGGATAGAGCCATAGGTGGGGCAGGTGGGTGGGCAGATGGGGAGAGGGGAGCGTATGTGGGGACACAGAGGAAGCAATGAGACTTACAGGGGACCTTTGTGCCTCCTGCAGAACATGAAGGAAGAGTTTGGGCGGCTTAAGGAGGCCCTGGAGAAGTCAGAGGCCCGGCGGAAGGAGCTGGAGGAGAAAATGGTCTCCATGCTGCAGGAGAAGAATGACCTTCAGCTCCAAGTGCAGGCTGTAAGTGACCTAGATGACCCAGCCCCTCCCTCCTTTTTCCTTCACCCTCCCACCAATCTTCCCCCTTCCAGGAGCAAGATAACCTCGCTGACGCTGAGGAGCGTTGTGACCAGCTGATTAAGAACAAGATCCAGCTGGAGGCCAAAGTGAAGGAGATGACAGAGCGGATGGAGGATGAGGAAGAGATGAATGCAGAGCTGACGGCTAAGAAGAGGAAGCTGGAGGATGAGTGCTCAGAGCTGAAGAAGGACATTGATGACCTGGAGTTGTCTTTGGCCAAGGTGGAGAAGGAGAAACACGCCACGGAGAACAAGGTAAGGGTGGGGAGAGATCCTGATTTCAAACCATGGGGACTTGAGATGTCTCGAGCCAAAGTGAATACGTTTTGAGAAGACCCATGGGTGGATGGGTTGGGTTGCCAGGACCCAAGGCTGTTTGGGCTACCAAAATTCAAGGGTGGTTGAGTTGAGTCATGAAGACTCAAAACTGCTTTGGTTAGGTTGTGATAACCCAAGGATGGTTTTGTTCTCCTGTGTCCCCAGATTTAGGCCCAGCTCAACCAAGAGCAAGAACAACTTCTGTCTCTTGTCCTACCTCTGGTACCAAGCTGAAGACTTGATATTTCTCTTCCTGCAGGTCAAGAACCTCACAGAGGAGATGGCTGGGTTGGATGAGATTATTGTCAAGCTAACAAAGGAGAAGAAGGCTCTGCAAGAATCTCACCAGCAGGCACTGGATGACCTTCAGGCAGAGGAAGACAAGGTCAACACCCTGACAAAGGCCAAAGTCAAGCTGGAACAGCAAGTGGATGATGTGAGTGTGGGTCAGTCCTGCCACAGGCACATAGCTGGTGCCTAGGAGTCTGAAGGTCCTTCTGTGGTTGGTGTTTGTGGGGGGCTGATGGGTGTGTCTCTGCCTCACTAATAGCTGGAGAGCTCACTGGAGCAGGAGAAGAAGATCCGGATGGACCTGGAACGGGCCAAAAGGAAGCTGGAAGGTGACTTGAAGCTGGCTCAGGAGAATATTATGGACCTGGAGAATGACAAGCAGCAATTGGATGAGAGGCTGAAAAAGTAGGGGCCCACCCACCTGCTTGTCCTTTACCTATAAAGACCCTCTCTGCTGAGCAGGTAGGAATATGACTGCCTGGCGTTTCTCCCCACAACTAGGAAGGACTTTGAGCTCAACGCCCTCAATGCCAGAATTGAGGATGAGCAAGCAATTGCAGCCCAGCTCCAGAAGAAGCTCAAAGAGCTTCAGGTGAGGTGGGCTTCAGCTTGGGGTTCAACCAGGAGGAGGAACTTGTCCTCCCCATTTTCTTCACACCCTTTTGAGAAAGACCTAGACCAGCATGCCACAAACCTGAGGTCTGAAGCCCATGGCCTGTCCCTTGGCCTAGAACCTCCTGTCACTTATCACCTTGAAATGACTCATGGGCTCCTGGGCAGGTTGGCTTTGGGGTAGGTTGAACTAAAGCAGGGGGTCTAGAGTATTCAAGGTAGTGGGGGCACCTTGGGTAGGATCATCTGAGCTGAGCAGATCATCTGATATGGATCACTTTAACTCTGATGTCCATAGAGAAGGCTGTGTGGAGCTGTCTGATCCAGGCAGCTCTAGGGTTGGTTGAGCTGAATGTCTTCAAGACCAGTTGAGCTAAAGAATCTCAAGGTAGTTTGAGAAGGTGAGGTGTCTTCAGATAAGGTTGGGTTGATCTGGAGAGCTTGAATCTTGACTGGGTTGAAGAGCACTGAATAGGATCAAGTCTGGTTGAAGTGAAGGATCTCCAGTTGTCTGGGTTGAGCTGAAGAATCCACATGCAGTTGGGTTGACTTGATCTGACATAAAGACTCTCCAGCTTGATTGGCTGAATTGAGTGGAGGAGCTGGGTGAAACCAAGTCTGCTGACAACATCTCCATCCCCTGAGCACAGGCGCGGATTGAGGAGCTGGAGGAAGAGCTGGAGGCAGAGCGAACGGGCAGGGCCAAGGTGGAGAAGCTCCGCTCAGACCTGTCACGGGAGCTGGAGGAGATCAGTGAGCGTCTGGAGGAGGCGGGTGGTGCCACATCTGTGCAGATTGAGCTCAACAAGAAGCGGGAGGCAGAATTCCAGAAGATGCGGAGGGACCTGGAGGAGGCCACCCTGCAGCACGAGGCCACAGCTGCTGCGCTGCGCAAGAAGCACGCCGATAGTGTGGCCGAGCTCAGCGAGCAGATCGACAACCTACAGCGTGTCAAGCAGAAGCTGGAGAAGGAGAAGAGCGAGCTCAAGCTGGAGCTAGATGATGTCGGCTCCAACATGGAACAGCTGATCAAGGCCAAGGTAGGAAATAGATCTCCAGCCATGAAGGAACAACTCTTCCATTGCCCTCTCAAGGTTTTCTTTCAACTTTCTGCCCTTCTTGTCTCACAGGCCAATCTGGAGAAGATGTGCCGTACCATGGAAGATCAGATGAATGAGCACCGGACCAAGTCCGAGGAGGCTCAACGCATGGTCAATGACCTTACCACTCAACGAGCTAAGCTCCAGACAGAAAATGGTGAGAGGCTTGTTCTTCCCTAACCCAACTGACTATTCTTTGCCCAGTGAGGTGGCTTTGTGGTGTGTCCAGTGAGTCACTGTCCACCATTCCACCCCACAGGTGAGCTCTCCAGGCAGCTGGAGGAAAAGGAAGCCTTTATCAACCAGATGACACGAGGGAAACTCACCTACACCCAGCAGTTGGAGGACCTCAAGAGGCAGCTAGAGGAAGAGGCCAAGGTAGGGCTTTGTTGGCGAGGTCAGTGGGGCTAAATGTCAATGGTGAAGTTGGTTTGGTACTCAGAGGGGAGTGGGAGAAAATGAGTTGAGGGTCCTCAGGATGTTCAGTAAGTTGGTGCGTCTCAAGGAGGTTGGGTTGGGTTGGGTTGGGTTGTGCTGGGTTGGTAGTAAGGATGTTGGTTGAGTTGGTCCAGAGGAGGTTGGGACAGGATGCATTGGTCTACAGGAGTTCTGATAAGCTTGCAGTGATGAAAACAAAATCTTGCTGAGTTGAAGAACTCTAAGATAGCTCAAGTAGATATGGACCCAATGGTTCACCTTTTCTTCACTTACTCTCTCTTAACCCTCTCACAGGCCAAGAATGCACTGGCCCATGCCCTCCAGTCGGCCCGGCATGACTGTGACCTGCTGCGGGAGCAGTACGAGGAGGAGACAGAAGCCAAGGCTGAGCTCCAGCGCTCACTCTCCAAGGCCAACTCTGAGGTGGCACAGTGGAGGACCAAGTATGAGACGGATGCCATCCAGCGCACTGAGGAACTCGAGGAGGCCAAGTAAGTCATTCCCCCAGGAAGGGAGCTGCTAGGGGCAGGGGAGAGCAGAGACTCTTCCACTGTAGAAGGATCTGGAGAAGGTAGAGAGACCTGGAGATAGCAGAGAAGAACCAAGAGCGGAGCCTTGGCCAACTGATGGGCAGAAGAAGGTTTGAGTTGGTCCACTTGGTCCATGGGTCACCACAGCCAGGTTGTCCCCTGGGACAGGAAGAAGCTGGCCCAGAGGCTGCAGGAGGCTGAAGAGGCAGTGGAGGCGGTCAATGCCAAGTGTTCCTCTCTAGAGAAGACCAAGCACCGGCTGCAGAATGAGATTGAAGATCTCATGGCTGACCTGGAGCGGTCAAATGCAGCAGCTGCTGCCTTGGACAAAAAGCAGAGGAACTTTGACAAGGTAGGAGAAACAAGAAATGGTGGAAGGAGAATAGTGGGAAGAGGGTGGAAAGATGTGGGTCCAACCAATCATAGAAAGGCAAGAGAAGAAGTCCAGAAGAAAGGTGAACAACTGTCAAGGTCCAGGTTTCAGCAGAGCTTCAAGTCCCTACCAAAAGAGTATTGGGGAGAGGAGGAGGACAATGAAAAGAGGGTTCTTTGTGGGCAAAGAAGCTTCTGAGCAGGTTATGTGCCCATAGATCTTGTCCGAGTGGAAGCAGAAGTTTGAAGAGTCACAGATGGAGCTGGAGGCATCACAGAAAGAGGCCAGATCCCTCAGCACTGAGCTCTTCAAGCTGAAGAATGCCTACGAGGAGTCACTTGATCACCTGGAGACCTTAAAGAGGGAAAACAAGAACCTCCAAGGTGAGACCATGGTCCTTCATGTACCCACCATGATGTTTCCCACTACCTTCCACATAGTCTGATATGTTCTCATCTGGGCAGAGGAGATTTCGGACCTTACGGAGCAGCTGGGTGGCAGCCACAAGACCATCCATGAGCTGGAGAAGGTCCGGAAACAGCTGGATGCCGAGAAGCTGGAGCTTCAAGCAGCGCTGGAGGAGGCTGAGGTGAGCCAAATCCCATCCCCGTGAATCTCAGTGTTGTTCTGGTCTTTCTCTGTGGTCCTCAATTTTCCCTCTGTCCCTTTCCAGGCCTCTCTGGAGCATGAAGAGGGAAAGATCCTGAGGGCCCAATTGGAGTTCAACCAAGTCAAGGCAGACTACGAGCGCAAGCTGGCCGAGAAGGACGAGGAGATGGAGCAGGCCAAGCGCAACCACCTGCGGGTGGTGGACTCGCTGCAGACCTCACTGGATGCTGAGACCCGGAGCCGCAACGAGGCCCTGCGTCTGAAGAAGAAGATGGAGGGTGATCTCAATGAGATGGAGATCCAGCTCAGCCATGCCAACCGCATAGCTGCTGAGGCCCAGAAGCAAGTCAAGACATTGCAGGGCTACCTCAAGGTACAAATAAGAGTTCTGTTTCATAAGAATGTTGAGATGTAGTAGGTCACACCACCCCACAATGGAAGAAGAGTGGACCTCCAGCCTCTTCCCCACTATCCACATTCACCCTCTTCCCCCATGCCACCTTGTAGGACACTCAGCTGCAGTTGGATGACATGGTCAGGGCCAATGAGGATCTGAAGGAGAACATCGCCATTGTGGAGAGGAGGAACAATCTCCTCCAGTCTGAGCTGGAGGAGCTGCGGGCAGTGGTGGAGCAGACTGAGAGAGCCCGCAAGTTGGCCGAGCAGGAGCTGATCGAGGCCAGTGAGAGAGTCCAGCTTCTCCACTCCCAGGTGAGACCTCATGTACTTTCAAGGAAAGAGGTCACCTCCATCCATGGGGGTGGGATTCTAATGGGTTGAGTTACCAAGATGTCCAGATCCTTGAAGCCTGCAGAGTTGGCAGGGCTGGGGGCATTAAGTACTGAAGAAGGACAGATTAGCAGTTCCACAGACACCTCATGAGACCCTCTTCTCCATCTCCAGAACACCAGCCTCATCAATCAGAAGAAGAAGATGGAGGCTGACATCTCCCAGCTGCAGACAGAGGTGGAAGAGGCCATCCAGGAGTGCAGGAATGCTGAGGAGAAGGCCAAGAAGGCTATCACTGACGTGAGTGCCGTGGTGGGAACAACAGCTAGAATACCTTCAGCGGAGGTTAATGAACCTCCTTTTCTGCTTGCTTCTCTCCTCGGGCAGGCGGCCATGATGGCAGAGGAGCTGAAGAAGGAGCAGGATACCAGTGCCCATCTGGAGCGGATGAAGAAGAACATGGAGCAGACCATCAAGGACCTGCAGATGAGGCTGGACGAGGCCGAGCAGCTGGCCCTCAAGGGGGGTAAAAAGCAGCTGCAGAAGCTGGAGGCCCGTGTGAGGGAGTTGGAGAACGAGCTGGAGGGTGAGCAGAAGCGCCATGCTGAGAGTGTCAAGGGCCTGCGCAAGTCCGAGCGTCGCGTCAAGGAGCTCAGCTACCAGGTGGGTTGCCCAAGGTGGCCCTAGATGTTATCCCCCAGCCCTTTGTCCACAGGGCCTTATGTCTGATGCTGTATGTGACTTGCAACATGGCTGACCTACCTGCCAGAGAAAACCAGGTGAACTAGACCACCCACTGCTTCTATGTCCAATACTGCTGTGGGACGCAGAAGATGGTAGACTGGGTGGTCAGGAGCCACCCATTCCACCTCCCAGCATCCACTGGGTCTTTGCATGACCCAAAATCTCAAATGAGACCTCATCAGCGACAAAAAGATTACACCTTCACCCAAGGGGACATCCCACCTTCTGCCCCACAGCAGAGGCCACCAGAGGGCCTCCACTCCCCAAGATCATCTCTAACTCTCTCCTGACCCTCATTGCTCTGGTGGTGATCCAAAGCATGGATGGGGTCAGGTCCCAATCCACATGTGTCTTACCCCACAGACGGAGGAGGACCGCAAGAACCTGGTCCGGCTCCAGGACCTGGTGGACAAGCTCCAGCTGAAGGTCAAGGCCTACAAGCGACAGGCAGAGGAGGCGGTGAGCAGTGGAGGGCAGCTCTGGGACCACTCCCCAGGAGGGAGTGTGAGGTTGGGGTGTGAGACAGGACATGGGGAGTAGCAGGGAACCTTAGTGTTCTTAAGGAGTGGGGTGTCAGGGACTGAGGAAGGTGGGCCAAGGGAGAGGTGAGGGGTGGTGGGATGGCTGGTGGGTCAGGTGACTAGAAAGTTGAGTGGATGTTTGGGTGAATGGAAGGTTGGATAGATGATGGTGGGGTGAATGGCTGGCTGGCTGGAATGTGGAATGAATGGATGATTGCATAGATAAAATGTTGGACAGGTGGGTGGAAGGCTGAGTGGTGGAAGGAATGATGAAATTTTGGCTGACTGACTCAATGGATGTACAGAAGGAAGGTTGAATGAGTGGAATGTTGGATGGATGGATGGATGGATGGATGGATGGATGGATGGATGGATGGATGGATGGATGGATGGATGGATGAATGGATGGATGAAAGGAAGGAAGGTAGGTTTAGTGGGTGGAAGGTTGGATATATGGAATATTAGAGTGTTGGTTGGTTGAGTATATGTTGGGTGGCTGGAAGATGGAATTGTTGAAGGGACAGGTGGGTCTATAGTGGGCCAAATGGAGCAATAAGAAAGCCAGATGGAGGGACAGCTGGCAGGGTGGCAGGAGGCCAGATAGAACTGAGGTTGAGCACCACTGATGCCCCTGTTCCCCAGGAGGAACAAGCCAACTCCAACCTGGCCAAGTTCCGCAAGGCACAGCATGAGCTGGATGAGGCAGAGGAGCGTGCTGACATCGCTGAGTCCCAGGTCAACAAGTTGCGGGCCAAGAGCCGTGACATTGGAGCCAAGGTGGGACCTCTCCCTGCCCCACAGCTGCCCCATGGCTGCCACATGGCTGCCCCACAACTCCCTCATGCTTACACTCCAATTTTTTTCATTCTGCATCAGAAGGGACTCAACGAGGAGTGAAGCTCTGGACTCCCAGCTGTATTCCCTGGACCTCTAAGTGCTCCACTCCTGCTCCCAGTCCCCCAGCCTTGGTCAGCCAATAAAAAGCATTGAGCAGCAGCACTTTGTGTGGGGCTGGGTTTGTGTGGGAAGGGTGGGGTTGCCTCATGACATGGCACCCACAAGGTGGATGCAGCCTCCACAACAACACCTACCAGTGTGCAACCCAGCACACCCTACAGCATGATACACCCAATTGCACAGTGCAACACAATGTGACTGATGGGGTGCACCTTAACCTCAACCTGCCCCACAGTGTATCTCAACCTGCCCCATGGTGCTCCGCAACCTCAACCTGCCCCACACCAACCCATGTCCATGTGGAGAGAGATAAGTCCAGGGGAAGATGTGGGGTTGGGGAGGGAGGGGTCCAGGAGGTGGGGGGAAGCATCTGGGACTCCTGCATATGGAGCAGAGCCTGAGTGAACCCCTCGAGGATGTCTTGTCTTCTGAGGTTGCAGCTTCTCTTGCTGCAGGTGCTGACATTCCTCCAACCTAGCCTCAGTGTTCCCCTGGACACCAGCTGCTCCATCCCACTGCACACCATGTCCCACCCCCCATGCCCTACTGACACTGTGTCCCACGTTCCTCCATCTCTCTGTCCTTTCCATCCATCATCCCACAACCTCCTGGCCCACCAGTCCTGCCTCCTCTATCTCCCACGGTCCCTCCACTTCCTCCATGGCCTCCTAGTCCTTCCAGGTTCTCCATGTCCCACCAGGTCCCACTGTCCCTCTTTCTCCTGCCTGTTCTTCCCCCTCTCAAAACCTCTGTCCCACTGCCCTCCCCCTCTCCTCCCCCCGCCCCGCCTCCCCCATCCATCTGTCGCCCCATCCCTCCTCCAGTCCTGGCGGCGCCGCATGATAGACCCCAGGGGACTCCGGCGTCCGGGCGGCTCCCCTCCCCCGCCAAACTCGGGCCAAGGAGGAGGAGGCGTGGCTCTATGGGGCTTTATGTGGATTCTGTGGGGCTCTATAGGGACTCTGTGGGGCTTTGTGGAGACTCTTTGCAGCTCTGTGGGGCTCCTGCGGGGCTCTGTAAGAGCTCTGTGGGGCAGAGGAAAGGATCTATGGGGCAGGGAAGGGGATCTATGGGGCACAATGGGGAGGTGGGGACCTCCCCACCCGTAGGAATGTGTCACCTCGCGGGGATACTTGTCACCTCCTTGATGACAAAGTAGACACGGTGTTCGGGGACTGCTGCCAGACCCCCCCACACCCCAAACCCTGCCGGCCCAACGGCGCCTCACTGGGGGGGACAAGATAACAATCTGTCCCCCCTCCCTGCTGTGTTCAGATATAGACCTGGCAGGCTTGAGCTGTCACCACCCCATGGGTGACAGGACATTGGCCAGGGACCCAGGCGTCCAGGCCCCACAGACACCCCCTACACAAAGGACTCAGACATCCTAGCCCCATAGATCTCCTTCATGCACAAGGGACCCAGGGGTCTGGGCTCCATAGTTCCCACCTCCCCCAACAAGTGATCGGGAGTCTGGCCCCCACAGAATCATCACATCCCCCACCAAGGGACCCAGGCGTCCAGTCCCCATAGATCGCCCACACACACAAGGGACCCAGGTGCCTGGGCTCCATAGTTTCCCCCCACACAGAAGGGACCCATGTGTTTGGGCTCCATAGACACCTCCTACACAAGGGACCCAGGCATTCATGCCCCATAGATCACCCCACATTCCCCCACCCAAGGGATCTGGGCAGCTCTTGCTCTTCCTTATAGCTCTGACCCACAAATCATCCTGTGGGGTGAATAGGGGGTCCTGGTTGTCTGGGTCACTGGAGAGATGCCACTGTGGGGCTGGGGAAGGGGGGGGGAGCTGCCCCCTCCCTCTCCCTTATCAGCCACCCCCTCCTCAGGAATGCTCCTCCCCTCCCCACCCCAGGATGGCCTATAAAGGCTGTGGGGCTGCAGGGCTGGCATAGGTGTTGGTGTGGGATAGAGCGCAAGCTGGTGTGGGGCACAGAAGGGATGTGGGATGTGGATATGAGGGGCTGAAAGGGGGTACGGGGGGCTATGGGGTGCACAGGATGTCTATGGGGCACATGGGGATTTATGGCGCATAGAAATCTGTGAGGGCTATAGGGCACAGGGGGACTATGTGGTTTCTCTGGGGTGTGGGGATCTGTGGGGTACAAGTGGAGTTAAGGGCACAGATGACCTAAGAAGCACCAAGAGGAACTGTGAGGCACAGAGATCTATGGGGGGACAGGGATCTATAGGATACTGGTGGTCTATGGGGCACCCAGGGGCCCTATGTGGCACACAGCAGAGCTATGAGATACTTGGGATCCTCTGTGTGGCAAACGGATATGTGGGGCATAAAGGGGTCTGTGGGGCAAAGAGTGTCTATAGGGGTTATGGGGTTCAGGGATCTATGGAGTGCAGCCCCTCATCCTCTGCATGTCCCTCCAGCTCCTTTCATCGTACCTGCTAGATCCGCAGACTCCAGGTGAGGGTGGTGTCGTGGCGCAGTATGGGGATTGGCGCTTTGGGGGGGTGTTGCTATAGGGTGCATGTGTCCCTATAAGGTCTATGCATCACTACAGGGGGTCCATACATTGCTATGGGGTTCTGCCTGTGAGGCTGTGCATGACTGTAGGGCTCCCTGCGTTGTTATAGGGGTCCCTGCACTGCTCTGTGTCTCCGTGCATGAGTATAAGGACCCCTGAATCACTACAGGGCTCTGTGCATGGCTATAGGAGACTGTGCCTTGCTACGGGTGTCCGTGCATTACTATAGGGGTCAGTGGGTGGCTATGGAGATCCCTGCATCACTACAGGAGTCTGTACATGCGGAGTGCATGGGTATTGGGGTCCTTACATGACTGCAGGGGTCTGCCCATAGCTACAGGGGGTGTGTGCACTGCCATAGGGCTCAATACGTGGGGCGATGTGTGGCTACAGGGTTCTGTGCATGGAGCCATATACTGCTAAGAGCATCTGTACTTTGCTATCAGGGTCCCTGCATGGCTACAGTGAATTACTACAGTGGTCTGTGCATGGGGCAGTGTGTGACTATGTGGGTCTGCAGTGGTCTATATGGCGCACTGCACATCTATAGGGTCCAACATGGGGGACTCTGCACAGCCATAGGGCTTTGTGTCTGGCTATAGTGTCTGCAGTAGCTATAGAGGTCTGGGCACAGCTATGGGAGTCCATGCATGGCAATGGGGCTCTGGTCATTGGGTTGTGTGAGGCCATGGGGTGAGGGGCGAGACCCCATGGCCAGAGTCCCACAGCCCCCCAGGTGATGTGAGGACCCTGTCTGTGTGGAGCAGGATGGGAGATGCAGTGCTGGCAGCACTGGGGGCGGCAGCTCCCTTCCTGCGGCCAGGGGAGCGAGAGCGGCTGGCATCGCAGACCAGGCCCTTCGACCCCCGCAGCGAGTGCTTTGTCCCCCACCCTCGTGAGGAGTATGTGCGGGGGCGGGTGATGGGGCGCCAAGGCGGGGAGGTCACCGTCCAGACTGAGCTGGGAGAGGTGGGCAATTGAGAGGGTAGAGGAGGGTGAGGGCAAGGGTGCAAGGGGTCACAGGGGACAAAGGGTTAATCGGAGTGAGGGGATAATGAGGATAGAGGTTAAGGATGGGAGGGTTTGATGAGGGTGGAGGCATGAGAGGTGGGGGCATGGTGGGAGACGAAAGGGGGTTGGGGGTCATGGGGGGTGAGGGGTTGGTGGGAAGCTGCAGGGGATGAAGGGTTAGGGAGGGAGGGGTTAATAGGGTGGAGTTAATGGGGGAGGGGTTAAAGGAGGGAGGGGAGTTGAAGGTTTTTGAGGGTGTAAAGTGGGAAGGGGAGACTAGGCCCATTGAAGACCTTTCAACTCAGGGGCAGTGCCCCAAAACCTATAGGAGATTCCCCCACAACCCATGGAGGAGCCCCCACCCACAGAGCACTCCCAACCTACAGGGTGCCCCCAAACCATGGGACACTCTACAACTCTGACCCCCATGTCCCTCCATCCCCCCTAGACGATGACAGTCAAGGAGGCTGACATCCACCAGCAGAACCCCCCAAAGTTTGACAAGATTGAGGACATGGCCATGCTGACCTTCCTTCATGAGCCTGCCGTCCTCTACAACCTCAAGGAGCGCTACGCCTCTTGGTTGATCTATGTGAGTCCTCCCACAAGCATCTGGGGCACCTGGGAACTGGGCAGGGTCTTCCCCACAGCCTAAGGTGTATATGGAACCTAGTGACCCTTCCCCAAAACTCTTGGGGAACCTAGAACCAGATGGGCCTTCCAGAGAGTCTATGGGTCACCTAGAACCTGGTGGTGTGGCTTCTCCATGGACTCCGGGACACCTAGAACCTTGTGACCCTTCTCCAGCCCCCTTGGGTCACCCAGACCCAAGATGTTGCACTCCTGAACCATTTTGGCCACCTAGACCTGAGATGTCCCATCACCCAATCTAGAACCAAGATATCCCTTCAATAGCCCCCTTGATAGGACACAAGATGTCCCATCCTTGGATCCCTTGGGCCACACAAGATGTCCCATCTCTGGATGTTGTGGGACACCCAGACCCAAGATGTCCCTTCTCCACCCCCTTTCAGCCCCCCAAACTCAAGATGCCCCTTTACCACATCCCTTGGGCCACCTAGACCTAGGATGTCCCCATCTAGGGGGATGGCACCTCCAGGTTCTGACCCACCTGACCCTTTCTCCAGACCTACTCTGGGCTCTTCTGTGTGACTGTCAACCCCTACAAGTGGTTGCCTGTTTACAACGCTGAGGTGGTGGCTGCCTACCGGGGAAAGAAGCGGAGTGAAGCTCCACCCCACATCTTCTCCATCTCTGACAATGCCTACCAGAACATGCTGACAGGTAGGGACTTCCTCTGAGGACCTCAAACTAGAAGGCCCCACCCCAAAAAATGGGCCCTGACCTAGACCTCATCCTCACCTGGGAGGATGGAGAACCTCAATCCCAACCCCAAAATGCCAGAGATACCTCCCAACATTGTCCCACATGACTCTTTTCATCTCTTGGCAGACCGAGAAAACCAGTCCATCCTCATCACGTAAGTTCGTCCCCACCTGATGCTGCCCCACAGTGCTGGAGTGTGATAAAGGAGCCACCATGATGTTCTCCAACATCTCACTGTTGCTACTCCAGCGGAGAATCTGGGGCGGGGAAAACAGTCAACACCAAGAGGGTCATCCAGTACTTTGCCAGCATTGCTGCCATTGGCGACCGCAAGAAAGAGGCGACCAACAGCAGCAAGGTGGGGCCTCAGGTCCCGCATCCCCAGCAGTGAGTATTCCCAATGGTATCCACACTCAGGATTGTTCCATCCCACCAGGGCACCCTGGAGGACCAGATCATCCAGGCCAACCCTGCCTTGGAGGCCTTTGGAAATGCCAAGACTCTCCGCAATGACAACTCATCTCGATTCGTGAGTGCTGGGGGAGGGATCTATGGGGCAGAGTTTGTGGGATGGGGTCTTTGGTGTGGGGTCTTCTGGGAGACCTCTACCTCCTGCCACTGCTTTTCCAGGGGAAGTTCATCCGAATCCATTTTGGGGCCACTGGGAAGTTGGCATCAGCTGACATTGAGACCTGTGAGTGGGTTGAGAGGCTCCATGAGAGGACATCTGGCAGTCCTTCATCCATCCCTCTATGGACTCACCTATTCATGGATTTATTCATCCATGCTAGGACTTATACATCTATGGACTCATCCATCCATCCATCCACCCATCCATCCATTCATCCATCCCTCCCTCACTCCATCCAGTCACCTCTCCATCTCCTACTCTTCAACCCACCATCCATCTGATCCTCTGTCTCCAATATTTTTGTCTTTCCATCTTGTGTCTGCCTCCCTCCCTCCTTCCCTTCCTTCTTCCCTCCCTCTCCACATGTCCATCCCTCCATCTATGTTCATGGTTGATGGATTCATGAGACATTGTCCTGTTGTCCATCCATCCATCTATCTTCTCATCCCACTATCTGACCTTCCACTTCCATCTCCTCATCCCTCTGTCTCCTCATCCCACTATCCAGCCATCCCTCCTTCTCCATATCCTCATCCTGCCATCCATCTTTCTATGTCTCCATCCATCTCTACATGTCTCAATCCATCTCCTAACCCCAACCTCCACCCTCTTTCTCTCCATCCCCACCCCAGACCTCCTGGAAAAGTCCCGTGTAATTTTCCAGCTGAAGGCTGAGAGGAACTACCACATCTTCTACCAGATCCTCTCCAATAAGAAGCCAGAGCTGCTGGGTGAGTTGAGTGCTTGGCCTTGAGTCTTCTCCTTCCTCCCCTCCTAAACTTCTCTGCCCCTTCTTGGGGCAGTTGAGGGTGATTTGGGGCTGTTTGGCCGCTGGAAGAGCTCAGTTTTTGTCTCCATCCTGGGCCACCACGGAGCAGAGATGCTTCTCATCACCAACAACCCCTACGACTACAGTTACGTCTCCCAAGGAGAGGTGACTGTGGCCTCCATTGATGACTCTGAAGAGCTGTTGGCAACCGATGTAAGCGGTGGGGCGGGCAGGTGGACATCCCCTGGCTGAGGAGAAGGCCAAGTGCCAGGTGGATGGTTGAGATGGCAGAAGATGGATGGATGGAGGAGAGGAGGAATGTAGGGATGAAAGATGGAGGATGGGAAGGATGGAGGGCAAGGGAGATGGTGGGTTGGTCACATGGGACGCTGTGCGGTGAGGGACAGAAGGTAGGAGAGGAGGGTGATGTGGGTGGAGGAGGTTGTGGGTGGAGATAAAAACAGGTGGGGGAGTCCTTGGGTGGACAGATGAGCCCACAAGTGGAAAAGTCCTCAAATGTATGGATGAGTCCATAAATGGATGAATGGAGTTCATGGTGGATGAATCCACCATGTGTCCATGGATGGATGAGTCCATAGCGAGATGAGTCTTTGGATGGATGGGTGAATGCATGCATAGATGAGTTCATGGATGGGTGGGTGGATGGATAGATGCAGACCTCAGATGGATGAATGGATGAGTCCTTGGATGGACAGGCTGACAAGTTGGAAGAGCAGAGGGAGGGCACATAACCCTGCCCAGCAGACAGCCATGACCTCAGCTGGACAGAGTGGGTGGCAAGGCCCTCTCCTACCTGACTCCACCCACCAGAGCGCTTTTGATGTCTTGGGCTTCACTGCTGAGGAGAAGGCTGGTGTCTACAAGCTGACAGGTGCCATTATGCACTTTGGCAACATGAAGTTCAAGCAGAAGCAAAGGGAAGAGCAGGCAGAACCAGATGGCACTGAAGGTGAGGCGGGCGGTGGGGATGACATAGGTTTTGGGGTCACTAGGTGAGGTGGGACCTGACAGCATGTCTCCTTCACACTCTGCAGATGCCGACAAGTCAGCCTACCTGATGGGGCTGAACTCAGCTGATCTTCTCAAGGGGTTGTGTCACCCCCGGGTGAAGGTGGGCAATGAGTATGTCACCAAGGGGCAGAATGTCCAGCAGGTGTACTACTCCATTGGGGCTTTGGCCAAGGCTGTGTACGAGAAGATGTTCAACTGGATGGTGGTGAGGATCAACAATTCTCTCGACACCAAGCAGCCGCGGCAGTACTTCATCGGTGTGCTGGACATTGCTGGCTTCGAGATTTTTGATGTGAGGACTGAGGGGATGGTGGGGCAGTGGCATTGGTCCTCTTAGGGGTTGGGTTGATCCAGCCGGGTGTTGAGCTGATCTTCTGAAGCTTTAGAGGGAACTCTGGTGGAGACTTACCCTCTTTGGGCCTTGTTTTGACCCTGCTGGGTGTTGAGTTGACTTCATTGACACTACTGGGCATGGTGTTGTTCAGCTGACGCAGTTGACCCCATTGGCCATCTCCCTTCCCAGTTCAACAGCTTTGAGCAGCTCTGCATTAACTTCACCAACGAGAAGTTGCAGCAGTTCTTCAACCACCACATGTTCGTGCTGGAGCAGGAGGAGTACAAGAAGGAGGGCATTGAGTGGGAGTTCATCGACTTTGGCATGGACCTCCAGGCCTGCATTGACCTCATTGAGAAGGTGCCACCTCCCCCCAGGGCCTCTGGGGGCTGAAGGGGCTGCTGGGGAAGGGCCCTTCCAGTTGGAGCTTGCTGGAGATCTCAAAGTTGGGCAGTTGGGTTGTTCTTGGTGTTCACTATGACCAACAAGGTCTTCTCTTCCCAGCCCATGGGGATCATGTCCATTCTGGAGGAGGAATGCATGTTCCCCAAGGCCTCAGATATGACCTTCAAGGCCAAGCTCTTTGATAATCACTTGGGCAAGTCAGCCAACTTTGGGAAGCCACGCAATGTCAAGGGGAAGCCGGAGGCCCACTTCTCCCTCATCCACTATGCTGGCACAGTAGACTACAATATCATTGGGTGGCTAGAGAAGAACAAGGACCCTCTCAATGAGACAGTGGTGGGGCTCTACCAGAAATCAGCCCTGAAGCTCTTGGCCAACCTCTTCTCCAACTATGCTGGGGCAGATGCCGGTGGGTGAACAGATGGTTGGGTGATAGAGGGATAGGTGGACAGAGAAAACCATTGTCCACCAGAGTTGCCCTGTTTCCTGTCTCACCCCAGCCTTCTTTTCCCCAGGTGGTGATGGAGGGAAGGGGAAAGGAGCCAAGAAGAAAGGTTCCTCCTTTCAAACCGTATCAGCCCTGCACCGGGTGAGGGACCTATATAGTGGACCCAGAGTGGGGCAGTGCCAGGAAAAGCTCCCATGTGGTGGATCACCCCTCCAGCATTCCAGCTTCTCTCCTGCTCTCCCCTTGGTCAGCCTCTTCTCTCCTCCCTTCTCACCAGGAGAACCTTAACAAATTGATGGCCAACCTCAAGACCACACACCCTCATTTTGTTCGCTGCATCATCCCCAATGAGCGGAAGGAACCAGGTGAACAAATAGTGGGGCCGAGCGCAGGGAAAGGGGTGGTATGTGTGGCTTGTGGCTGACCCCACCTCTCTAACCCACCACCAGGTGTAATGGACAACCCCCTGGTAATGCACCAGCTCCGCTGTAACGGGGTGCTGGAGGGCATCCGCATCTGCCGCAAGGGCTTCCCAAACCGCATCCTCTACGGGGACTTCCGACAGCGGTAGGCACAGAGGAGAAGATGTGGGAAGGGGATGGACAACCCTACTGGGGCTGATCTCAGGGTTTTTCTCTCCTCTCTGACCACCAGGTACCGCATCCTGAACCCTGCTGCCATCCCCGAGGGGCAGTTCATCGACAGCCGCAAGGGCGCCGAGAAGCTCCTGGGATCCATTGACATTGACCACAACCAGTATAAGTTTGGGCACACCAAGGTGAGATCTCATGGTCTTTCCATGGTTCCACGATGCATGAGCTCACATGTGCCCCATGGTCCCACCATCGATGTGTCTACTTGCCCATCCACCCCACCATCCATCCCTCTGTCCACCCAGCAACCCATCAACCCATCCCTCTGTCCACCAACTCTTCCACCAACCCTTCCCAGCCAACCCACTCTCTCACTTGCCTCATTCCTCCACCAGGTCTTCTTCAAGGCTGGGCTGCTGGGGCTCCTGGAGGAGATGCGGGATGAGCGCCTCTCTCGCATCATCACCCGCATCCAGGCTCAGGCCCGAGGTCAGCTCATGCGGATTGAGTTCAAGAAGATCCTGGAGCGCCGGTGAGAGGGGAAGGGTCTCTCTCCTTGAGGAGGAAACTGGTGGGTCACCAGACTTGTGGTGTGGCTGCATCTGTCTCCCCATTCTAGGGACTCACTGCTGGTGATCCAGTGGAACATCAGGGCCTTCATGGGGGTGAAGAACTGGCCTTGGATGAAGCTCTACTTCAAGATAAAGCCCTTGTTGAAGAGTGCTGAAACAGAGAAGGAGATGCAGGTGAGAGGAAGTGGTGAGGCAGGCCAGTTGGGACCCAATATGCGTTGGGTGGGGTTGATGGATGGAGGGGATTGAACATGCTATTGCTCTCCTGGGCTATGTTGCAGAACATGAAGGAGGAGTTTGGACGGCTGAAGGAGGCCCTGGAGAAGTCAGAGACTCGGCGGAAGGAGTTGGAGGAGAAGATGGTCTCCATGCTGCAGGAGAAGAATGACCTCCAGCTCCAAGTACAGGCTGTGAGTAAGACTGCCCCTAAAAACATGTCAGGGGGGTGACCACTATCCTTCCATGGCCATCCTACTTCACCTGCCACCCCAATACAGGAGCAGGACAACCTCAATGATGCTGAGGAGCGTTGTGACCAGCTGATCAAGAACAAGATCCAGCTGGAGGCCAAGGTGAAGGAGCTGACAGAGCGACTGGAGGATGAGGAAGAGATGAATGCAGAGCTGACAGCTAAAAAGAGGAAGCTGGAGGATGAGTGCTCAGAGCTGAAAAAGGACATTGATGATCTAGAGCTGACTCTGGCCAAGGTGGAGAAGGAGAAACACGCCACGGAGAACAAGGTAAGATGGGGAGGGGCCTTGACTTCAAGCTGTGAGGATTTAAGTCAACTCAACCTGGTTGTGTTGAGTTGAGGAGACCCAAGGCTAGTTGATCTAGGCTACATCAAGACTCAATGTCCTTTGGGTTCTCCACCACTGAAGTGGAGCCAAGGACAACAGCAATGTGCCTCAGCTCTTACTTTATTCTTGGTACCAAGCTGGAGGCCTGACATTTCTCCCCCTGCAGGTCAAGAACCTCACAGAGGAGATGGCCGGGCTGGATGAGACCATTGCCAAGTTAACAAAAGAGAAGAAGGCACTGCAAGAATCTCACCAGCAAACACTGGATGACCTGCAGGCGGAGGAAGACAAGGTCAACACCTTGACAAAGGCCAAACTCAAGATGGAACAGCAAGTGGATGATGTGAGTGTGCGCTGCTCCCAACATGGGTAATGCTGAAGAGGTTACTGGGGCAGAGATTATGAAAAACTGAGGTCTTGTGTCATTTCCATGTTTCCACGCAGCTTGAAGGCTCCCTGGAACAGGAGAAAAAGATCCGGATGGACCTGGAACGGGCCAAAAGGAAGCTGGAAGGCGACTTGAAGTTGACTCAGGAGAACATCATGGACCTGGAGAATGACAAGCAGCAGCTAGAGGAGAAGCTCAAGAAGTAAGGCTAGACCTCCTTCCCCAGTTTAAAGTAGTCAGGGGGAGAAGACAAGGACCTCACTGCTAACTGCCTTCATCTGCAGGAAAGAGTTTGAGATCAACCAGCAGAACAGCAAGGTTGAGGATGAGCAGGCACTGGCCCTGCAGCTTCAGAAGAAGCTGAAAGAACTGCAGGTGAGGGATCTATTTTCTGCTGAGTTGGGTTGGGCTGGAGAGCCTCCAGCTGGTTGGGCTGAGTTGAAGAGTTTTCAGCTTGTTGGGTTAAGTTGGGTTAAAAGCACTTCAGCTCAACTGGTTGAGTGGAGAAGCCAGATGGAGCCAAGTCTGCTGACAGCATTTCCGTCTCTTGAACACAGGCACGGATTGAGGAGCTGGAGGAAGAGCTGGAGGCAGAGCGAACAGGCAGGGCCAAGGTGGAGAAGCTCCGCTCAGACCTGTCACGGGAGCTGGAGGAGATCAGTGAGCGTCTGGAGGAGGCGGGTGGTGTCACCTCAGTGCAAATTGAGCTCAACAAGAAGCGGGAGGCGGAATTCCAGAAGATGCGGAGGGACCTGGAGGAGGCCACCCTGCAGCACGAGGCCACAGCTGCTGCGCTGCGCAAGAAGCACGCCGACAGTGTGGCTGAGCTCAGCGAGCAGATCGACAACCTACAGCGTGTCAAGCAGAAGCTGGAGAAGGAGAAGAGTGAGCTTAAGCTGGAGCTGGATGACCTCAGCTCCAACATGGAACAGCTGATCAAGGCCAAGGTAAAAGAAGGCCAAGGTGGACACCTCATCTCCACCCTAGGCATCATCCTTCTGCTTCATCACTCCCCTCCATCCTTTCCTCCTCCAAGGTGGGTATGGAGAAGGTCTCTCGCACCATGGAGGACCAGGCAGCTGAACACCGGGCCAAGCTGGAGGAGACCCAACGAGTCCTTAATGACACCAGCACCCAAAGGGCTAAGCTCCAGACTGAGAACGGTGGGAACCCTGACCCATCACACCCCCCACCCCACATCTTCAGCCCCTGACCCACATCTTCACTCCCTTCCACACACCTGAAAACCTCCCTTCCCACCTGAAAACCTCTCTCTTGCAGGAGAGCTGTCCCGACAACTCGAGGAGAAGGAGGCTCTTGTCTCTCAACTAACGAGGGGCAAGCAGTCATACACTCAGCAAATGGAGGACCTGAAGAGGCAGCTGGAAGAAGAGATGAAGGTGAGGTTTGTGGGGTGGCTGAGAGGGTCTCCAGGAGGGCGACAAGACAAGGTGTCCTTTACCCTCATGGTGGTAGCACCAAAAAGTTCAAGTTCAGGCTGGTTCAGTTGGGTGGTTCCACCTATGGTTTCATGGTTGAGTTTGGTTGAATTTGCTTTAACAGCTGATAGGGTGGGCTGAACAGGCCAATTGTGAGGCATCTGGGTTGGTCTATGGGTGGTTGGGTGTCACTGGAGCAGGGGAAGTTGAACTGGACCAGACTAGACACACCCATCTCTAGATCTCTATGGGTCTAGAGGTGCTGAATTTGGTTGGGATGTTCTAGAGAACATTGGGCTTAGAAAAAACACAGCTTACACAGTTTGAGGACCAAGATGTAGCTTAGGGTCACTTTCTCCACACTTCCCTCTCGCAGGCCAAGAATGCACTGGCCCATGCCCTCCAGTCGGCCCGGCATGACTGTGACCTGCTGCGGGAGCAGTATGAGGAGGAGACAGAAGCCAAGGCTGAGCTCCAGCGCTCACTCTCCAAGGCCAACTCTGAGGTGGCACAATGGAGGACCAAGTATGAAACGGATGCCATCCAGCGCACTGAGGAACTCGAGGAGGCCAAGTAAGTCATTCCCCCAGGAAGGGAGCTGCTAGGGGCAGGGGAGAGCAGAGACTCTTCCACTGTAGAAGGATCTGGAGAAGGTAGAGAGACCTGGAGATAGCAGAGAAGAACCAAGAGCAGAGCCTTGGCCAACTGATGGGCGGAAGAAGGTTTGAGTTGGTCCACTTGGTCCATGGGTCACCACAGCCAGGTTGTCCCCTGGGACAGGAAGAAGCTGGCCCAGAGGCTGCAGGAGGCCGAAGAGGCAGTGGAGGCGGTCAATGCCAAGTGTTCCTCTCTAGAGAAGACCAAGCACCGACTGCAGAATGAGATTGAGGACCTGATGGCAGATGTGGAGCGTTCAAATGCAGCAGCTGCTGCCTTGGACAAAAAGCAGAGGAACTTTGACAAGGTGAGATGACATTGTGGTGAGACAGCAGCAGATGGGGGACATGTGGACAGAGGCTGACCACTTGCTTGGGCCCAGATCTTGGCTGAGTGGAAGCAGAAGTTTGAAGAGTCACAGATGGAGCTGGAGGCATCACAGAAAGAGGCCAGGTCCCTCAGCACTGAGCTCTTCAAGCTGAAGAATGCCTACGAGGAGTCACTTGAGCACCTGGAGACCTTCAAAAGGGAGAACAAGAACCTCCAAGGTAAGAGTATGGCCCTCCCCCTGCCCAACTTGTTCTCCACCACCTCTACCAAATCTGACAAGATCTCACCTGAGCAGAGGAGATTTCGGACCTTACGGAGCAGCTGGGTGGCAGCCACAAGACCATCCATGAGCTGGAGAAGGTCCGGAAACAGCTGGATGCTGAGAAGCTGGAGCTTCAAGCAGCTCTGGAAGAGGCTGAGGTGAGCCAAATCCCATCCCCGTGAATCTCAGTGTTGTTCTGGTCTTTCTCTGTGGTCCTCAATTTTCCCTCTGTCCCTTTCCAGGCCTCTCTGGAGCATGAAGAGGGAAAGATCCTGAGGGCCCAATTGGAGTTCAACCAGGTCAAGGCAGACTACGAGCGCAAGCTGGCCGAGAAGGACGAGGAGATGGAGCAGGCCAAGCGCAACCACCTGCGGGTGGTGGACTCGCTGCAGACCTCACTGGATGCTGAGACCCGGAGCCGCAACGAGGCCCTGCGTCTGAAGAAGAAGATGGAGGGTGATCTCAATGAGATGGAGATCCAGCTCAGCCATGCCAACCGTGTGGCGGCTGAAGCTCAGTCCCACCTGAAGGGAGCCCAGGCTCATCTCAAGGTGGGATCACTGACCTCTAAGGATATCCTCCTTGCCCCTTGAAACTGCTGGCTGAGGTCCATCCCATTTGTCCCAACAGGATACCCAACTGCAGCTGGATGATGTGGTCAGGGCCAATGAGGACCTGAAGGAGAACATCGCCATTGTGGAGAGGAGGAACAACCTCCTCCAGTCTGAGCTGGAGGAGCTGCAGGCAGTGGTGGAGCAGACTGAGAGAGCCCGCAAGTTGGCCGAGCAGGAGCTGATCGAGGCCAGTGAGAGAGTCCAGCTTCTCCACTCCCAGGTGAGACCTCATGCACTTTCAAGGAAAGAGGTCACCTCCATCCATGGGGGTGGGATTCTAATGGGTTGAGTTACCAAGATGTCCAGATCCTTGAAGCCTGCAGAGTTGGCAGGGCTGGGGGCATTAAGTACTGAAGAAGGACGGATTAGCAGTTCCACAGACACCTCATGAGACCCTCTTCTCCATCTCCAGAACACCAGCCTCATCAATCAGAAGAAGAAGATGGAGGCTGACATCTCCCAGCTGCAGACGGAGGTGGAAGAGGCCATCCAGGAGTGCAGGAATGCTGAGGAGAAGGCCAAGAAGGCTATCACTGACGTGAGTGCCGTGGTGGGAACAACAGCTAGAATATCTTCCAGCGGAGGTTAATGAACCTCCTTTTCTGCTTGCTTCTCTCCTCGGGCAGGCGGCCATGATGGCAGAGGAGCTGAAGAAGGAGCAGGATACCAGTGCCCATCTGGAGCGGATGAAGAAGAACATGGAGCAGACCATCAAGGACCTGCAGATGAGGCTGGACGAGGCCGAGCAGCTGGCCCTCAAGGGGGGCAAGAAGCAGCTGCAGAAGCTGGAGGCCCGTGTGAGGGAGTTGGAGAATGAGCTGGAGGGTGAGCAGAAGCGCAACGCTGAGAGCATTAAGGGTCTCCGCAAGTCCGAGCGTCGCGTCAAGGAGCTCAGCTACCAGGTAGGGCATCTGAGCTGGCCCAAAAGGTCATCCCCTGGCCCTTTGTCCACAGGGCCTTATGTCTGATGCTGCACATGACTTATAACATGGTTGATCTAGTTGCCAGGGAGACACGGGTGAACTAGACCACCCAATGCCTCTATGTCCAATACTGTACTGGGACCTAGAACATGGTGGGCCCAGTGGTCATAAGCCACCCAAGCCACTTCCTGCTGTTCCAGTATAACTGGGGTCTTTGCATGATCCAGAACCTCAGGTGGGACCTCCTCAGGGCAAAAAAGACACTTTCCCCCAGGGAGACATCACACCTTCTGCCCCACAGCTGAGGCCACCCACAGATCTAGAGGGCCTCTACTCCCAGGATCATCTCTAACTTTCTCCTGACCCTCACTGCTTTGGTGGTGACCCACATGTGTCTCACCCCGCAGACGGAGGAGGACCGCAAGAACATGGTCCGGCTCCAGGACCTGGTGGACAAGCTCCAGCTGAAGGTCAAGGCCTACAAGCGACAGGCAGAGGAGGCGGTGAGCAGTGGGGGGCAGCTCTGGGACCACCCCCAGGAGGGAATGGCGTCGGGTTGGGGTATGGGACAGGATGTGGGGAGTAGCAGGTGACCTTAGAATGACATGGTCAAGGGGTGGGGTGTCAGGGGCTGAGGAATGTGGGTGGTAGTGGGATGGAGAGACAATGTGGGATGTGTGAAGGTTGGAATAATGGATGGAGGAATGCATGGTTGTTGGTTGGAAAGAAGCTGAGACAGATGGGTGACTGACTAGATAGTTGGAGAAGTGGCTGGAAGTTTAAGTAGGTGGAAGGTTGGATGGATGGATGGATGGATGGATGGATGGATGGATGGATGGATGGATGGATGGATGGATGGATGGATGGATGGATGGATGGATGGATGGATGGAAGGATGAAGGGATTGCTGAGTAGATGGTTGGGTGGCTGGAAGATGGGATTACTGGAGGGACAGGTGGGTCCAGGTGGGCCAGATGGAGCAATTAGAGTTTTGAATGGACAGAGAGTGGGGGGGTTGGCAGGAGAACAGATGAAGCTGTGAGGCAGCCCTGCTTATGCCCCTGTCCCCCAGGAGGAACAGGCCAACACCAATCTGGCCAAGTTCCGCAAGGCACAGCATGAGCTGGATGAGGCAGAGGAGCGTGCCGACATCGCTGAGTCCCAGGTCAACAAGTTGCGGGCCAAGAGCCGTGACATTGGAGCCAAGGTGGGACTTCCCCTTGCCCCACAGCTGCCCCATGGCCATCTGACAACTGCCTCATGCTTACATTCCAATTTTTTTTTCTCATTCTGCATCAGAAGGGACTCAACGAGGAGTGAAGCTCTGGACCTCCCACCATCCCACCTGAACTCCTAGCTCTCCCCTGCAGACTCCCAAGAGCCCCACCCCTGCTTCTAGCCCCCCAGGCTTGGTCAACCAATAAAACGCATTAAGCAGCAGCAATTTGTGTGGGGATGGGTTTGTTTGGGAAGGGAGGAATTGCCCCATGGCACAGAAGATGGATAGAACATACACAAGTTCACCAACCAGTGTGCAACCTGGCACACCCCACAGCATGATGCAACCAGCCCTGAGCAACAATAAGCCTTTGAACAAATCAGGCAGGAGACAGTTCATGTAGTCACCCTTGGGCCAGTCCAGGCAGGGCAAGACTTAAAAAATATGCTCTCTACTATAAAAAGACTATAAAAAGTATGCAGCCGGGGAGAATGCTCATAGCTGGAGCTTCTGGCAGGAAGAACCTGCAGAGACTTGGGGTTTCCCTCTAGGTTTCTGGAGTTAGGGACATAGAGGATCTGAACTCCACTATACTCCAACTTAAAAAGAGATGCTGGCAGTTTATGAAGGGGTTTGAGCTGCTTTGGAAGTGTACTGAAGCATAGGTTCTGGCATCCCGGTTACTCATGTTGGGTTGGCCGTGCTAAGGGAGGGTCTCCTCTACACGGCTGCAACCGACGCTACACGAAGTGGGTCGGACTTATAAGAAACAGAGCTCCAACAGGAAACCCTCAGTCGTCCAGGAATCCTGGAAGCGACCACAGACCCTCCAGAAGGCAAAGACTAAATAGTACAGAACGGTAAATGGCATAGGAAAAGGGGTGGATTTCGTACGGGTTTCAGCTGGAATGGAGTTCATTTCTCTTTCTTCCGAGTAGCGGCGCGGTCCCGGTGGGCGGGCGTCCCTTCCTCCCTCCCTCTCCGGGCTGCTACTGCCGCGGGTAGCGAGCATCGCACCGCCCTCGGCCGCCCGCGGAGGGAGGGAGGGAGGGAGGGAGGAAGGCACCCCCTTGGCGGGCTCCGTCCCGCCCGTTCCCTGCAGGCTGTCGGTCCCCGGTCGGGTCACCGCGGTTCGGTCTTTGAGCTGCGGCGGCCGGGGGACCCCGGGCAGTGCCAGCGGGACAGCGCCGGGGGGACGGGGCCGCGCAGCCTTGGACAGACCTGCCGGGGAGCTGTGAGGGGGCGGCAGCGGGCGCCGGCTGGTGTCTCCTCGCCCCTGACGCCGGGGGGAAGCACCGCTTTAGGTTGTTGTTGTTCCTTGGGGCTGAGTTTGAGCTCAGCCGACGCGTGTGTGTGCCCAGGGGCTGCAGCCTGGAGGTGGTCCCCGTACACCGACGGAACGGCATCAGCTGCACCTGGAGTAGCTTCGGTAAGAGCCTGTTCACCTTCCATGGCACAGCGCCTTCGATTGGCTTTTTCTTCTTTGCTTGCAGTCCATTTTACCATTATGAAGGATTTATTTATATTTTCTTTTGCTCACTAGAAGTTGAGGAAGTAATGTATGGAGATGTAGGGTGTTGAGTGTTGGTTTTTAAAATTATTTTTATTTGAGGATCAGGTTTGGTTGTTTTACAAATAAACAAACGGACAGGTGCTGTTTTTGTTAATGCACGAGAAGGAAAGGAAACCGAAGGCTCAAGTGTTTTCTTGCTGTCTCCAGTGCCTCTTGCTGCTTTTGGTGCCCTTGGGAATAGTTTTCTGATTGAAGTGGATTAGAACATTTTATAGGAAAACCTGAATGGTGTTTCAAAACTGAAACAAAAGTACTATATCCCCTGGAATAAGCAAGCCTGGTCTTTTGTCTCCAAGCTGAAATGTAGCGCCTCATTCATGTTCCAGGTGTGCTCAATTTGTCAGTTGCCTGAAAAAGGGATGCTAGTAGTTAACTTTTAGTATAAATATCTTCTTTTCCATTATCACAGGATGGTAATACCCCATGCCACCGAAACAACCAGAGAAGAGCCCACTTCCCCAACATCCCAGTCTCAGTGACCTTTTAAAAGCTCCCCATGAAGTCCCACCTTCTGGGTGTCACAAGAAGTGGATCAAAGAGACTGATTCAGCTTATGTGAGGCTGGCAAAGCAAGGAGGCCGACCTGGTGAGCATCTATCTTGCTTCTTTGGTCTTCTTTCATTTTCTTTGGCTTGGCTTGAGTGTAGTATAAAGTGCTTGTAGATGCTTCAGAAGGATCCTCTGGACTTTTGAAATTAACCTGTGGGAAAAGTTAGCAAATGAAAATGTGACATAAAGGTCACCTTGTCAAGACATCCTTGCAGTCTGTTGTGTATAGGTGCTCTTTAGCAAAACATGAAGTCTTGCCCCGTGTTTGGTGTAAATAGATGATGATGGTCTGGCTGCATTTGAGTGAAGTTTCTGCAATTTATGCTTGGGCTATTTTAATTAGTGGCCTGATGAAAATAATTTCACAAAAAAACATCATTAGAAAACTTGGTAAAGGTTTATAAAGCATTTTTTTGTAATTACTTCATTTTGTTACAGTGCAGTACATATTCTGTTCTTGTACCAGGGTGATGTGTGGGTTTGTTATTTCCTTTTTTATTGAAGAAGGAAGCTTGAGGAGCTTGAGCAGATGCACACTCAGAGCAGAGCAACAAGTCCAGAAATATGAATTAACTGAGCAGCGGAAACATGTCAAAGCATTTAGAGCAAGGCAAACAAGGTACAGCTGGAACTCAACGCTGCAAGGTTCTGACTGTATTATCAAGAGAGACAAATCCTCCTTACTGAAGAATGCAAGCATTTCTTCCTGACAAAACACCAACCTGAAAACAAAAGTAATGCTTTTGCAACCAAAGAAGAAGTCAGAAAAGTGGTTACTTTTGTCTTTTTCTCTCCAGACCTACTGAAGCACGACACTCCTGTGGTAACGAAGTCCCCTTCAGCAGCATATGCTGTACCTGACTGGTACTTACACCACACCAGTCCCCCAGAGATGGATGAGGCAAGGTAAGCCTGCTATGTTATGTCCACATAACATCTTGAGTTCTGTCTTCACTTATTAACATTTCAGAATACTTCTATACTTAAGTGCAAGATTGGTATCCCTGGTGAAAACAGGTGTTAAATCTTTGCCTGCAGGAGCTCTGCTTCCTCTCTACCAGAATATATGATTCACAGAGAGATAAAGGCTGATGACCATCGTGGTAACAGTTATGAGGCAAGAAGAGGGCCTTTTGATTTTGATACGAAAAGTGTTTGGCAGCGGGATGCTGAGGACAAAGAAAATACAGAGAAAAAGAAGGTAGGATGGAGAGGCACTCTGTGATGATGCTTTGTAAGAGCTTGTGGACACAGGTCTGTCTGGGCCTGTTGCTGCTTCTAGAAGGGAAGCTCTAATCCACACAAGTTTCTGTATTCCAGAAGCAATTTTTGTATTGCAGTTAGAGAATGAGAAGAAAGCCATGTTTAAGTGCTGCGGGTGTAGCATAAGAATGAGAAACACAGATTCTAATCATATTATATGGTGCATATACTTCAGTGTGAATGAAAACCAGTAGTTAGTTTCTTTCTTCTTGTTCTTTATTTCCCCTGCAATTCATTCTTGGTGAAGAGACTTCTTATTAAGTAATCTTGGGTGAAGAAGAAAGAAGAAGGAGATAAGAACAGAAGATTGTTCTTAAGGAGTTTGGTTTAGTTTGAAATTCAAGAAAGTGCCCAAAGACACTACACTATCTGTCTTTGAATGAAAGATATATCCAAGACAAAGTAGGCATAGCTATGTCCAGAACAAACCTTTCTGTGCTGATATTGGTGTTTTGTCCTGGAAACCTCTCTGCTATCTTCCCTCTTTCATACTCCCCGCCCCTGCCCATTTTAGATGCTGAAGCTTATGTTTTTAAAATATCCTCCATAATTTTGGTTGCCACATACACCATAGGTCTTTGAGGTATACATGGACAGGCTTTTGATGTACTTGGACACCAGTACCTCCTTTCTTGAACAGAAGGGCAGATGTTGCACATTTTAGGAAAAAAAAGTCCTTAGCCTTTGCTGAGATGAGTAACTAGTGCAAGTTCAGAATGATGGCTTGTATAAATTCCTGAATAGGCTCAGGAATGTTTACTTAATCTGTGGCAATAGGCAAACAAGCAATGCATAAACCATAATTTGTCTGATGCTTGTTGGTGAAGCTTTTTTTTCAGTCATAGATTTAAGGCACTGAAAATAAAAACTTGGCCTGCTGCAGAGCCTCTTAAAGGATTGAATTAGGACAGAGAGGAAGTGCTGTCCCTCACTCCCTTACTTAAGAACGCATTATCTTAAGTGTTTTAAGAGTCAAACTTAACATTAATAACAGTAAGAGTAATTCAAATCCGTGTGGTGACTTGTGAGACTGAGGTCCATTTCAGTTTGGATGGAGCTTGACTGAGATCCAGTTTCATTCACTCATGTGATTGAAAGTTCCCATGTGTTTTATTTATCATTAAATACAAAGTGAGTATATGTTGTATATTCAGCTCAGATTCTGAATCTGCCGAGGCCCTGATATATAATTTACACTGTTCTTCTGAAAGCTGAAGTTGAGTTTTGTCTAAAGTTCTAAATCTACCAAATGTTTCTGTTTAAGGTTAGGTGCCTAAGAGTGCAGATTCTGTGTCGCTAGGTTTACTCTGCCTTCAAACCACCATCTCTGATATGGCTGCCCTTCACAGTATCTTTGTTGTACCCTGAAAAGCGTATCATGTATCTTGAAGCATCACATGGTGCTTCTTTTACATCTATTTCTTGTATCCTCTTTTGGGAGGCTTCTATCCTGTGCTCTAAGAGTGCCTTCCCAAAGAGTCTTCCAAGTCAGGCAATGAAACAAGCCCTCCCAAACAATCTCAGGTTTAGTTTTTTTCACCATGCATCTTGTAAGAGATGTATTCCAAAACACCACAGGAAAGTTTTTAAGGAATATTCAATTTATTTGTTTAACTACATGATGATAGTGCAGCAGCAAACTAAGTCAAGTATTGAGATTGAATGTACTGAAATTATTTTTCCGTCCAGTCTGACGAAGCAGTTATTCAAAAGAGAGATATGTGATGCAATCATGGAGTTAAATCCCGAAGGGTGCCCTTAGGGACAAGTGCAAAACCATTTTAACCTCTAAAGGTACCTCTTCGGCTGGAGGAAGAAAACAATGGAAACATTTTTCCCAAGTGGGTCCCTGCTCTGGAGGTTTAAGCCTATATGCTGCTTTTTAATGAAGTATGAAAATCTCCAGTGTTCCTCATGGTTGTTGCTGTGTAGAGGACTGGAGATCAGGGGGATTATTACATGGTTTCTCCATACCTCGAGATGGATCCTTTAGTTCCTCCTTAACACCTTAATCATGGCAGTAATTTTCATTCTGCTGGGAATTTTGCAAAGCAGCAAAGATGTGCTAGTGTATGAAGGATTTAGCCTTTGTGCTCATGGCAAAGTGATGGACTTCTGGCCCAGGAAGAAGCAGCCCATGGGAATCTAAGGAGGTTTAATAAGACCAAGTGCAAGGTCCTGCACCTGAGTTGGGGCAACCCTGGTATCAACACGGGCTGGGGTATGAAAAGATTGAGAGCAGCCCTGCTGAGAAGGACTTAGGGTTGCTGGTGGATGAGAGGCTGGATGTGAGCTGGCAATATGGGCTCACAGCTGAGAAGGTCAGTTGTATCCTGGGCTGCACAAAAGCAGTGTGGCCAGCAGGTCAAGGGAGAGGATTCTGCCCCTCTACTCTGCTCTAGTGAGATCCCACCTGGAGCACTGCATCCAGCTCTGGCAGGACAGGAAGGATATCAACCTGTTAGAGTGAGTCCAGAGGAGGCCATCAAGATAATTAGAGGGATGGAACACCTCTCCTATGAGAACAGGCTGAGAGAGTTGGGATTGTTCAGCCTGGAAAAGAGAAGGGTTCAGGGTGACCTAATTGCATCCTTCTAGTACCTGAAGGGAGCCAACAAGAAAGAGAGGGGGAGCATGCAGTGACAGGGCAAGGGGGAATGGCTTCAAACTGAAAGAAAGTAGGTTTAGATTAGATTTAAGGAAGAAATTATTTACTATGAGGGTGGTGAGGCACTGGAACACATTGCCCAGAGAAGCTATGTATGTCCAATCCTTGAAAGTGTTCAAGGCCAGGCTGGATGGAGCTCTTAGCAACCTGGTCTAGTGAAAATTGTCCCTGCCTATGGCAGAGGGGGTTTGGAATTAGATGATTTTTAAGGTCCCTTCCAACCCAAACCATTCTATGATTCTGTGGTCTTTGTGCCTGTGCATTATCTGTCCCAGCTGGATTTGGTTGAAAAATCTATGACCTTAAGAAGGAGGGAGGCCTCTGCATGGGTGGGAGATCAGTTGGAGGTGGTATCAGGGTTTGCATCAGCATTAGCCAATCTCCCTGCAGCCCCGGTAAGATTACTGCTTCATCTTTGAAGTTCTCTGTTTCAGGCACTTGCCTGAAATGTCTTTGTATATATGCATACATACATAGGTACGTGTGTGCTGTAGCAAAAGAATTGCTTATCTGAGGTCAGGATTTTACCTCAGAGAGAGATTTGAAATGTAATCTAGAATTTTGTCCTTGATCACAGGGAAGCCAGGATTTCATCTGGGAGCTTTTAGCTTTCCATGCTGGCTGCAGGTATCCATTGTTCTTCATATACCAGCCGGGCACAATACATACCGTATTTCATGTGTCTTGAATCTGAGACTAATAAATGTGTATATATAGTAAACACACTTAGTAATTTTTAGAGTATGTCATTGCTATCTCTTCACAAAGGAAGAAAACCCTTTAAACCAAGAACCATGTAAAAAAAAAGTCCTACATAGTTTGTTTTATCTGGGAAAATTGATGGCTGCTAACTGAAGGCTTGTCAAAGGGAAAATGCCCCTCAGCTGTAACCATTGGGGTGTAGTGGCACAAGGGTCTGCTTTAAATGCTGAATTTTGCCCATCAAAAACAGCACCTGACAGGATTTCAGGTGCCCTCCAAACCCAAATTCTGATCTTGCTTTTTTTTTGTCAGTAATTGTCATTTTGTCACTTGTTACTTTGGTCTCCTGTTTTTTCAGAAGCTTCTTAATTAGTTCATTGATTAGATGTATTCAAATGCAATTATACTTTTCTTTGCATTTTCCATACTCAGTGTGCACAGTAATTTGACCCTTAAGAAGCTGTTGATTTTGATTGAAGTTAAAATAAACAGCTCTGATATGTGTTGCTAATGTTTCTCCATTTCTTTTCAGTTTTCCCACTTTCAGTTCTAGAATATGTAGTCTTTTCACTGGCTTTCTAGGTGTCTTCTTTCTGTCTTTAAATCAAGACTGAGTTTCTTTAACTGTCATTGTCAAGATGTCAAGCAAAAGATGATAAAAGTAAAATACACTTTTCTGTTGTAGGCTTTCCCTCCTATATGTGCATTTCTTTGAATTTCAAACCTCTAATAATTTACCACAACTGTTTTCTTATATGGGATGTTTTATGCTTTTTATTAATTAAAAAAAAAAGTAATTAAGCTGAAAGTTATATTCTGGTACCCCAGTCTTTAGTAAGACTGGGCTGTTTTCATAGACTACATACAGAGAAATGGACCAAGATGAGAGGCTGCCATGGGTAAGTTTGAATTTGAAGCTTAATTTTGTGTGAAAACGTACTGTGAGGGAAAGGCTTGTGTAGAGCCCATTATGGAGAGAACAAACAGGTAATCTTGTAGAATAACTAACTAAGGGGTTGCTTTTTCTTCTGCTATTCCTCTATACTCCATTACTGTTACTTGTGAAATAAGTAAGACATTTAAATCTGAAGACATTTAGGGCTGTTAATATCACCCTCACTTTTAAATGCTATGCTATCACACAATCTTCTTGGTTATTTTTTTCATAAGTCCTTTTAAGCTAAGATTTCTCTAATACAGATGAAGCTCCCAGCTATAAACCCTGAATATCCAAGCAGAATGCCGAACGTTTCTACAACCAAGGAGTTTAGTGGGGCAAATAAACTTTCCTTCCCACCTGTGTAAGTAGTGCACTTATGAAATTCATTAAACACCTAAGCCTGCAACTATTTATGTATGCAGGTAATATTACTCCTTGTGAAATTGCAGAGATTAGTGGATATGTGTATGGACTTTGTGGATCCTTGCTGCTACTAAACTTGCTATCACGTGTGATGCTAAAATAGTTTAAAAGCAACTAAAATAATAGTACTTTAACTTTATATAGGAAAGTTATTCAGTGTAACTTTGCATTAGGAAAACTAAGCATACGTTTGCATGTCTTTATGTAGCACAATTTTATGATATTCTAAATTGTATTTTTCACACTACCAGTGAACAGATGAAAACAACAATGCACATTGTTAGTTTTGTAATCATAGGTTACAGACACAAGTAGGACTGACATATTAAGGAAAGACATAAACTGTAGTCTATGCAAGGTCAGACACAGCAAAAATACTGTCATGAACACCTGGAAGAGGTTTTTTAAGCAAATTATTGTATCATATGTGATATGATGTAATCAGATCAGCTGTGTGCACAGCTGAATTTTTCTGCATACTTTGTCTTAGAAATTTATTACCTGTTCATCAGTAATCCCAGTATGGTTTAGAACTATGTTATTGATGCAAAATAAGTGATTAAACCATCAAATGAATTTAAGAGCAAATCTGTGACAAAATTCCACCTCTGTGCAGCACAGAAGGAGTATTGTCAGCCTTTTTACTTACACATTCTTTGTGGGATTTCCCTTTTTCATGTGTTTGTCTCTACAACCAGTATTACACATGTAAAATTCCAATAAAATAGATGGGTCTTCTACTGTAAAGTTACACAGCACTTAATCAGGCATCGTTCTATGCTTTTTTTGGTTGGTTGGTTGGTTTTGTTTTTTTTCCTATGTGATTACACATAGGCTATATGTTTTGGTATTTATGTAAAATCAATAAGGCTATAAATGGTTATATTTTTGAAATATTGTTATAATTAGAAATAAATTATGTTATAAGGCCTTTTCTGTGCAAAATAAATTTTTCCCACCTAATTGTCACTTTTGTTTACTTATGCTTTTGTTTTCTGCTAATATATTTGTATTTACAGGCCTGCTCAGAGAAAAATTGAAGCAGTAAACTTTAGCAAATTAATTAGCAATGGTTATGGGACTGACTGGTTTCAGCAGTGTACTAGATGGGAAAAAAAGATTCAAGAACCATCAGAAAATAGTGAGCAGTCCAAAGGTAATACTATCGAAAGCCATTTCTTTTAAAATGAGTTGGGCTCTCAAGGTAACAGCAGAGGGCAGCCTGAATAATTTGTGAGGCTCTCTGAATGTGGTGAGACGCACTGAATTACTGTGCTTAGTTTACAATACTCTATGACCAGCTAAAGAAAGAGTGCTCCTGTTTGCAGTCAGTGAAGGCAGGTGCTTTCATGGAGTTTTTTCATCTCTACAATTGCAGTTTGCTCTGTTCCAATCCAGGGGCTTCTGCATTCTGATACAGGGGATTCTGTGTGATGTGTTTCTGTAAAATGTTGTGGGGACAAAGCCATCCTGCCTAAATTTAAGCAGACTGTAAAATATTTGTTGCCTATTTGTTATGAATATTCTTTTGTCCCTAATATTTTTCTGGAAACTTCTGTCACAAGTATCATTAATACTCGTGTTTAAGAAATAAATCACTGTTATAAAAATTTGTCAAAATAAATATATGCGCATTGTTGAAGAGAGTGGAACTGCAACAGTTTAAGAGAAAAAAGTTATCCAATGCTTACCTATGATTTCAAACCTTACTTTTTCAAGCACAGTGATAATAGCTATGAAAGACATCATTTGAAGACACTTATGTATAAATGCTATATATATAAAGGTTAAAGGGGAAGAACATTCCCATTAGTTCTGTCAAAGACCTTTTACTTATGCTTTTTTACACTGAGTTGGTAACCATGGTTGCTATATCACTTTTCTGTAGAAATCTTTTAAAATGCTATTGAATATAGACATTGCATGCACCAGAATTTTTTTTTTTTATTAGTATCAGGAAATCCTTTTATAAACAGTGGGAATTATCATGAATCCCTTGATTCCCTTGACCTTGATATATTAATGTATGAAAGTCTTAGAGACCAAGGATTTTAATTTCTTTGCCATTTTAGCTCTTTCAGAATTTATCTTTGTGTCTTCCATTAATATACCTACAGTATTTTTGGTTGGTTGGTTGGTTGGTTGTTTTGGTGAGCAGAACCTCTCCCTTCAGGTGAGTATCAGAATAAAACAGGCAAACAGAGAACTAGAAGTTGCGTGGTTTTGTTCAGAATAAAAACTGCTATAAAACTAAGGGATCAAGCCAGATCTTGGTCTGGACCTGAAGGAGGGTGCATAACCTGAGAAGCCGCTTTTCAAAGTCATCTTACATATCTAAACTGATCATGCAGAGGATGCTGCTTTGTGAGGCATAGTGACCAAACAACTCAGCCATGGAGTCTAAAAGTGCTCTTCCTCAGCCTGAAAGAGAACCTTGAATACTACTCTTTTTTTTTTTTTTTCATATTCTATTTAACTTTCTTGTGTACTGACATTTTTCTTTTCCATTACTGTGAGTGAAATGAAAGGATTTGGGATTTCAAAATCTCAGATTCATCTATTTGGTGATAGTTGATTTCTTTAATGTGTGCCTCTCGAGACATTTGAGATATAAAGAAAGCTGAAGATTTTTCAGAGTAATCACGACATTGGTTTGGTTATATCACTTACGCATAGAGAAAAAAAATCATGGGTACACCATAAAGGCTGCTGAAAAGTCAGTGTTCTGCACAGATTGTTATATAGATACATATTATTTTTTAGTTCCTTTTTCCAATTTTTATATAACATTACACCTGCTTTGCTTATATGGCCCTCCTTTGCAATCATAGCTATTCCAGCTGATTCTTTATCTCAGTGTAAAAGGAGATATTTTTTAATGCTTTTAACACTGTGGTTTCATGCAGACATGTACCTTGATTCAGTTTTGACCTTGTCCTTTTCATTATTTTAGGTGATAGCTGAGGGTAGTGCTTGTATTTTTTAACTTCTTGTATTGTTTTCCCTCTTGCTCATCCAAAGCAGTTGTCAGCATGAGCACCTTGCCAACTCCCTTTTGAGACAGAGCTTTCTCTGTTTTCACTTGCACAGAATAAGTCCTAAACACATCAGGCAGGAGATACAACCCATTGTATATGTAAATCTATAACCTCTTTGTGTTAGGTTATAGATTTGCATCATACTTCAAATTTCATAGATAGCTTGTCTATCTTGTTAATTCAAAATTAAAACTACTGTAATTTTCATGCATTCTTATGTGAGGGGGGGAAAAATTAGTTGACTTTTTAATTCTTATGGTTGAAGTTATTCTGTGAACATTAACCTTTCTTCCTATTTCAGATTCAGAGCCACCTCAGTCTGAACCACCACCAGCAAGCAAGAGTTAAAGTCACCATTTCAGGGATGTAATAAGTACCTTAAAAGACTGTTAGAGAAAGTAAACCCTTGTATGGCCTATGTAGTGCACTATTTATGTGTCTGTTAGATTACTTTTGTGGTTGAGAAGTTAATTTGGTTTATGAGATGGATGAACTTCATTGTGCTTGATTACAGCAAATTTTAAAGAACAAGCAACAGCTGTTAGCGCTTATTTCTAGACTTTTTGTTAAATTTAGTTTTGCTTTGTTTATTATATTTTCTCCTACACAACTCATGTTGCTTTGCTGTTGTCAAATAAGATTACCATATTGCTACCGACTTGAATATACACAGGTGTGCTATCAGTGTTTCCAAATCAGCAAGTTCCTTTAGTATACTCGTGACTTACACCACAAAGAAAGGTGAAGGGCAACTGTGTGGTATGGGATGAAATGTAAATACAAAGAATTGAACTGGTATGGATACTTGCAGTAAAAAAAGTCAAGCCTTCTTTGGAAGGTTTCTTCCAATGCTTCTTAATCACAAAAATGCATTCGATTTATCCAGATATTCAGCTTTCTAGGACAAGTCTATTGCCATGCCTGCTGCAGAAGAACTAGTTGATCATAGTTTTCAAACACATAATTAAGACTTGGTGGCATTTCCTGTTATAGTCTTTTTATATAGAAGCTGAATCATTGGTTAACAGTGGTGTGGATTCAGCTATATATGGTGTCTGCACTTTCAGCTGTTAAATAAAAAAAATATCCTGAAGTCTTGACTGCAACAAAAATATTATATGCTAGATCTCCATGTTTATTCACACTAGTAAAAGTTTGTACTTCGAAATAGCAATGTATAGAAGTTGTACTTGAATATTTTGAAAAAGTTAAGACACACCGGTATTTTAATACTTGCTTTTTTATCTACTTGGATTAGGATATATCCCTGAAATCTTGTTAATAATTATATATTTATTATAAAGTCCCTTAGAAAGGATGCAATTTTATTTTCATATTTTTTGCTAGTACTGTGAAAAGTGAAATTTTTAATAAATAAACTGATAATGTTTAGAATTTCCTCTTTAGAGTACATTCAGTACATTTTACACCTTTGAATACAAGGGCTGAAGATTCCAAAATGTATTAGTAAATATACATTTCTTTGAACAGAATGTTACAGAGGATTTGGCTCAAAGTTGCTTTTCTTTAGAACTTTGATGTGAAAGTTGATTGGAAATATGTAAAACTATTGCTAATCTGAACCCTCAAAATGTTGTCATGTTCCCACCCAGCCTCTCTATCACTCTGCTTTGCCAGATGGACAGGGGAGGGAAAATAAGATGGAAAAAAATTCTAGGTTGAGATAAGGCATTTTACTACAGCAAACGCCAAAGTTTGTGCGCACAAGCAAAAGGGGAAAAAAATAATTTTCTGCTTCACATCACAATGTGATGTCCGGCCACTTTCCAGGAAGCAGAGCTCCAGCATGTGTAGCCACTGCTGCAGAAGGCAAGTGTTGTGAATAAAGAATGCCCCCACTTCCTCCTCCTTTTCTTAGGTTTTATATCTAAGCTCACATCATATGATCAGTGTGGGTCAGCTGACCTGATTGTGTCCTCTCCTCAGATCTTGTCTTTGTGATTCCATAATTCTTAGAAGTTTGCGAATGTACCATTAACGTATACTCAGCTTTCCTTAATCGAGTTAAAGAGATTTCGACCTGAATTGCTGATCAACTGAGTCTGGACGGATCACAGTTTGAATACCATGAGTTTCATAAGAGCAGGGGGAAATCCTGGAATACGTGTTTGTGCATTTAGAATAATGGAGAGCTGCAGCAAAAGCACAACCTTCCTGTTCTCCAAGGGATATGAAATCAAAGTGGTGTAACAAATTAAGCTCCAGCTGAACACAAGGATGGAAGTGAGTTCACCTTATTGCAGTAATCATGTTCTATTTACTTCTGAGTCAATGCAGTCATGCAGCTGGCAGTTTTCAAAGTCATCAGCAGTTCCATATAGAAGCAGTGGAAGGTTCTGGTTTTCCGTGTTTGTTTTTCAGAGAAATGTTCAAGTCAAAAGCTGGGTGCTTATTACAAAATCTAGCCTTTTTGTTTTAAATGTTGAAACGTTTGTTTCATTGTGTTGTGCTCCATCTCTGCCCTGAATGTCTTCAAGTAGTAAAAGAGATCATTTTTTTGAATACTGATTGCAAGCCCAAAGATAAAAGTGCAGTTACATTGTATTAATTGCATCCAAGTATAATGAGTATGTGAATGTTTTTAAAAGAGAATTGCAGATAAAGATGTAACAATAACTTGGCAGTTTAGCAACCGAAGAGTAATTTTCATTTTATATACAACCATTTCACTGTAATGAAGTCTAATGGCTGTTTTCATTTTAATGAGTTCTGATATATACCTGATAGATAAATCTTGCTGCTTATGTGTTTTTAAACTAGAGTAAAATTTAAACATGTTTTAGAGATTAAGGGTATGTATGCATTAACTTTTCAATACAAACACAAATTCAATTGACTTGAGCTTCTCAAGCATGTAAAATTCCATTGACTTCGGCATATCTATTTTTTAAATACTTGTATCTGTGCTGAAAACACAGACTTAGTTGTAAAAGATGTAGGATGAAGCCCAATTTCTTTCTGCAGACAAATAGCTTAATATTCTGCTTTTGCTGTTCTCTGCAGATAATTTTTTAGAATGCAATTACATATTATTCTGTAGCCTGGGAAAAAAAAAAGCTAGAAATAGAAATACAAAAGTTCAGTATTGGCACATTTTTTCTCCTATTAATAGTTTTAATGGTACAAAACATCCAGAGTGATTGAGGACTCAAAATGCAGTGAATAAAACAGCTGCACTGAATTATTTAACCAATTGACTATAAAAATGGTATATGGCAGGCAGAAAGGAGACTATGTTTGATAATTAAAGAACAGAAAGCCTCCATCTTTCAAAAAATGCAAATTTTCATCATGCAATATAAAAATCTGAAAAGTGAGGCAAATTACATATTGTTGTTATAACCTCAGCACGTAGCTGTGTATTTTTCACCCTTCTAAAACAACATTAATATGTTGTGTTTGTACTTAGGAGGTATCTTTCCCACTAAATCTAAATAGAATGAAAACCGAAACACTACAAAAAACAGGAGACCAAAGGGACATTTAAAGTTTTCTAGAGCTGACTGAGAGCAAAGGTTGCTACCAATTATTAGACTCACGGAAGTGCATAATTTATTGTATGTTTCAGACAAGGTAACTATAGTAACCTGATTATTTACAAAAGAAGCCATTTACATTGTTTATTCTCTTGATATATAGCTGAATGGAAAACGTCCTGAAAGCTAAAGCAGATTTTTCAGTGGACCCTGAGATGAAAGGGTAGGTAATATTCCTGTTTAAAAGAAAGATTTCTTCCATAAAATTAAGACACTCTTCTAAGGTGCTTGTCCATTACCATAGCTTGGAAGTCTTGACAGATAGTCAAGGAATGAGAAAATGAAAGATGGATTAGAAGGCTGTGCTTCTGTTTTACCCACTGAAAATATAAACAAGTTGAGCAGGTGATTTTTTTTCTGACTTTGTTGAGCAATTCCTCTTGCATGTTGTTAATGCCTAGAAATGCATCTGTGTGCAGGGGGGTTCTCTCTTTTGTATACCCATTCCAAGTCCTTAGGTGTGAGACAGAGTATTACGAGATTTTATTTTAAATGCCCCGTATGTCATTTTGCAATAAATACATCTCAGCAATGCCTTGTGCCCAATGTTTTTACCATCCTGAGGCACAGAAGATCCTGTACCAAACAGGTTTTAGTTGCTCTGTCTCCCAAGAATTATCTACTGTGACAGAGTGGTTCTGGTAGAAAAAAGTATTTTTAAAATTGCGTTGTAGAATTGTGGGGTTTGTGTCTTCAGTTACTGTATGAATAACATTAAATTTACGCATTCAGTGTGATTTATGTGTTTTGTTTTTTTTTTTGTGTGGGTTTTTTTTTTTTTTTTTTTTTTTTTTTGTTTGGTTTGGTTTTGTTTTGTTTTTGTTTTTTGCTATGTTAACCTTTGGTTAACCCTGAAGCGGTCGGGCAGCTGGACTAAATGGTCATTGTGTTACCTAAAATAAAGAAACCTCTGAGATTCACTGTGAGTTTTAGCAGGCAGGCATTCTTTATTATGATGTGCTGCGTGATCACAGCACTCAGGGTGCCCTGGGAATCAGCCCAGCGCAGTGCTCACAGAGGTAACTCCACTGCAGCTTATATGTCAGCATTACTTGATTATTCATTTTTCGTTTCCCATATTCCTGTTATATATTCATCACATTTCTAACACTTATTAGCATAAATATACATATCCTTATAATATGTCTCTGAGAGGCTTCATTGGGGGTCTCTGGTGGTCATCTATTTCTGGAGGCCCCAAAGTTCAAAGTGAACACCTCATGAACTTTTAAGACAATACTCTTGGTTATAGAGTAACTTGCTGCTGCTTGGCTGGCCGCCTCAGTTCCCTTCTTCCCTGTTTCCTTACTTTGCTCGGTTAGTCCTTTTAAATGATTCGGCTCGGATACATGCAGTTCCTAGGGTACATTCTGCTGCAAAAACTGTTAGTTCTTGTGACATCTCAAAACTCAGCTATCAGTTGTAGGTCCCTTCCAACTAAATAGTCAGTTCCAGTAGCCGAAGCCATCCCTGCTGTGAGAGCGGCCAGCGCGGTTACAGCCGGTACGTACCGACACTCGGGCAGACACAGACACAGGCACGGACGCCCGCACAGCCCGACCCGACTCCACCATCCTCGGCGCGCCCGCACCTGCGTGCGTATCTGTATCTCTAAGACAAGGTCCTTCCGAACCCCCGTGCCCTGGCGGCAGCTCTCCTGCGGAGCCCCGCTCTTCCCGGCTTCTTTACACACCTCTTCTCCCACCGGCCGCCTTGCTCCCGCTCCCTGTGCCCGCCCGGGAACACGGCGGTTCCCGCACGGCCGGGCCGCCCTCCCGCAGCCTGCACGGCGCGCAGGGGGTTAACCGGGCCCTGGGCGGGGCGGTGCCGCCGCCAGCGGGAGGTGGCTCGGCCCGGGGCCCCGCAGCCCTCCCGGGAGCAGTGAGCCGCTCTCCTCGTTTCCCAGAGGCGGATCCCGCCGCCCTCCCGGTGAGAGCCGCGTCCCACCGGGCGCCGCGCCGTAGGAGCGGCGGCAGGAGGGCGGATTCCCGGCGGTCCGCCACCGGGAGGGTGGCAGGGTGCTCGGGGCATCTCCCAACCTTCAGGGGGGCGGTGGCGGGGAGCGGGTGGGGAAGGGCGGGGCGGCGGGCGCAGGGTTCGGTCCGGGCGAGCGCTGTTTTCGGCGGTGCCCGGGAGGTTGCTCCGTCTGCGGGGCCAGGGGAGCGCTTCGGCAGCAGCGAGAAGCGGCGGGGCGGCCTCCGGAGGGGACCCGCGGGGTAAAATCAGTTTTGCAGCGACTTCAGCTTTTCCTGATGATGGATCAACACCGAACCAGAGCTCTTCCGTACAGAAACTATTGGCTGTTGGCTTTCTTCAAAAATGACGGTTGTGGGGAGGATGTGAGAGATGGCTATTGTAATGAATCCTTCATGGTTTTAAAATACCAGTCTGAGGATTTAGAGGTTTAGATGAGATACTAGTAATTCTTCACTCTTGAGGATATTAGGAATTTTCACTAGAGGGTGGTGAGACACTGGAGCAGGTTGCTCAAGAGAAGTTGTGGTTGCCCGGTCCCTGGAGGTTTTCAAGGTGGATGGAGCTCTGAGCACTCTGTTTTAGTGAAAAGTGTCCCTGCCCGTGGTGGAGGGGTTGGAACTAGATGATCTTTAGGGCCTCTTCTGACCCAAACCATCCTATGAGGCACATACATTAAAGCAGGCCATGCCCTTTCTTGAGCTGAATCAGGAGCTTATTATTGTTGATTGTCAGTTTTAACTTAGTCTGAGGCACTCTCCAGAAACTTTTGAAATGGCTGTAAAAAATTCCATTTATTTAGACAGGGTGAGAGTTTTGTGGATTTACATTAACTGGCTGCTTGTCAGCTACTACCTGATTGATGGCAAGGTCAGCCATGGGAAAGCTGCTTTTTGTTTGCTCCTTATTTCCATTCCTACCAAGGCACCTGCAGCCGTTGGAAAGGGTATGCTGGACCTTTGGACCATCAGAACTTTGTTCTCAGTTTTTTTAAGTGTATCATTACTTAAGGGATCACAGAACGGAGAACAACGTTAAAAATCACGTGGATGCTTAAAACTGTGAACAACAGCTGAATGAATGTCTTTGGTTTGTTTGCAACCCTATGTCATCCCAGTACATAAGTCACTTTGCTGTTTCTTCTTCTTACTTTCCAACTCCTCTTCACAACTTCCAGCTCCTCTTTACTAGGGCTCACAGTGCTGTAGTTTTCTTGGAAGAAATGGTTCATTTTCCCAGTAATGCCCGTGGAATGATGGTGATACTCTGGAGTAGCTGACTCTAATCATACCACCAAAAGGATGTGTAACTGATTCTGAATGCGACTTTTATACGCTACCTCCTTGAGCATAGGTGGTTGTATACATTTAGTATATCTAGTACATGTAAAGTTTAGGTCTATTTAATAAAGGTTAATATTTTAAATGAAGAAAACTAATTGTCTGTGTAGTTTTTAATACATTTCCATTATTCAGTGACTTTTAACAGGCAGGCCTCTGGTTTATTTTGTTTGGTTGTTCACTTCTCTCAAAAGAAGAATTACATCCCATATGATGTAATTCTATTGCAAGACCAATTTCTTTCTGTTCCCTTGTAGTGTAATCCTGGTGTTTTTAAGGATTACAAGTCCTGTCTCTATTATAACCTCTGTACTGTCAGGCCCTTCTTAGGGAAGGGTAGAGCAAAACTTTGTGATTCAGTTCTTCCCAGAAGGGCATTCCCAGGAAGTACCAACTTCGGCATGTAGCCTTAGTCACTTCTGAAAATAATAACAAATGAATCATTCTATAATTATAATTGTCTTTGTATCAGCACCAAAGCCTTAGTGATGTATTTGCTTCTTAAAATGTAAAGAAGAATGCAGAAAGGAGAAGGTTTTGGGTATAGGTTAGGGCAATGGATCAGCAAAAAATTTTCAGGATGGATGATAAACTGGAGGGCTGTGCCTTTTTAGAGTCACGTTTTACTTTCGTGTTCCTTGCCTTTACGCTGTGGCAGACAAAGGGCTCTTAAGGTCAGTAGGAGGAGCTTAATGAAGAGGATATTATGAGTTAGATGCTTCCTGGACTTGGGCTTTTCAGACGTCTGACAGTTAGAGCTGAGCTTTGGAGACTTTCTGGAGCCAGAGGTGGAAGGGGGCTGAAGCTGATTCGGAAGTCCCTGTTGCTTTGGGAGGTATGGAAAAAACAGGGTTAGTTAGCAATGAGACTTGCCTCTCTCTGTCCCACAGGCCTGCTGCTGCTCGTAGCACAGAACAGAGGCAGTCGTGAGGTGGAGGTTATGTTAGCAAGGGATTGGTTTAGGCTTGAGCGGTTTGAAAGTGGTGATCAGTTATGGTGTTACTCAGCGATAAAAATTGTTGATGCTCATTTTACTACAGTTATAAAAGCTGCATTGTGGCTGGATTATTTGGGGGGATTTAATATTCTTGAGAGTTATAGATACAGAAGGTTTCTCTGTTAATGCTTCTAGCTTTACAGATGGGACTATTCTGATGCACTTATATCTATTTTTTTAAATATAATTCTAGGTATAAACACACATGGCTCCTGGTGCCTCAAATGAGAAGAAAACTGATGATGAACAGGCTTCAAAGTAAGACTTAGAAATTAATTACTTTATCTACTTAACCTTCCTTCCCAAACTCATTACACACTCATTTAGCTAAGATATTATACAAATATTTGATTATAACATCAGGTATCCAATAGGAGCTGTTTTGACAAATGGGTGCTTTATTGCTTTACCATACCACAGAGCTAGCCATTTTCCTTTATCTCAACAGTGATTTATTCCAAGCCTGGGTGATGTTTTTATTTATTAACTTATTTTAATCCAGTGAGCTACTGAAATGTCGACTACGGTTGCTGCATATGATCAGACCTACCTGCTTTGAGAGTTGAAACAAATATTTCAGTGTGTTTCTCTAATATTTACTTTAAGCTTATTTTACTAATACCATACATGCGTGTTTAGCCTTCAGATACTTGTATTTTATTTAAACTCTCAGCAATTGTAGGTGCTTTACAACAGCTGGAGGGAAATAAATTTTATTCACCTGAAATTTTCATGCCAAAGATTTTTATCGAGCAAACTTTGCCTCTACTGTAAATCTATGGCATTGGTCCTATGTACACATAGAAATATGCTTGGTTTTATTGCCCATTTTACCCTAGGGCCCAAGTCTACAATTAGATGTGCAGATAAGCTGAGCAAGTTGGTAACGGCCCAGCGCTGCAGTGAGGTGGTGGGTCAGAGAGCGTTGTTGGTGGGGTGTGAGAGGAAAGGGTGGAATATAGCCACTGCTGAGGAAGGAGGCTGTGTGTTGCCACGCATGAGGACAGTGGTGTTGGCACACACCACATGAATTTCCCCGTAGTTTTAATAGAGGCCTCGCCTTTTCCCAGTTTATTTCCTGGAGAGAGGCTTTTATTGCCAGTGTTCTCATTAAGAAGGAAATTTTTTTTGTTTTGCTTGCCTGAGAACAGGTTGTAAAGTGATTTCAAATCATATCCTATTTGTATGTAAAAGCCATTCCAATGAACATCAGCACAGCCGGATATAGGATCTGCATTAATGAGTGATCTAGTAAATAAGGGTAGGGACTCCCACAAAAATGAACAGTAATAATTCAGGGAAGGCAGCCTGGGAATTCTGCTCACATGAGCTGGCAGACTCCTAGGCTGTCTTTGCCTTCCTGACGAGCCATAAACCTGCTCTTTAGTTCTTCCAGAGTCAAACAGGTCTCTTGGGAGGAAGAACAAAGGCAGCCAGTCTTTGGTTCCACCTCAAGCGGGATTTGTATGAAGAGAGGCAAATGGGGCCTGTCATAGATGGAAGGAAATTCCTACTGAAGGGGCGAATAGGTGCCTGAGTGGGCAACTCCTTCAGTTTCTGAAGGTAGTTGTCTGTGGTCGGCAAGGACAGATAGGGTGGGTTGGGAAGACACCTTTTTCCTTGGTTGTGCAGTTGTTACTGGATAGTTAGTGATATTGGAAAGAGAATGCCAGGAGCAGAAGTGATTGCTGTACTTGGCAATGTTTGGGTTGTAACTATTTGCTTTTTGAGGAACAGTTCAGTGACCCCAACATGGGCATTTTGGCCATTGTAGGCTTCCTAAGGTAACCCATATGTCCTGCGCAGGACCTACAGGAAAGCACTGCTTTTCTGGAGAGGCATTAGAAGGCAGACAAGATAACCTAAACCATCTAAAATAGCGCTAAATGCCTCTGTTTAGGATTCAGAGTTGTTTCTGCAAAGTCTTAATGATTTTTTGCATAAAATTCAGGTGAACTTTTTTTGTTTGTCTCCTCTGACAAAGCAGTTTGAGTTTGCTGAGCTGCACTGTGCCTGAACTGAGGCTCCATTAAGCTATTAATTAAGCTAACCCATCTTCTTGTGTCTGAAAGCTATTTACTGCTTGATTCCATCCCTCAGAAATTACTTTGAAGTACTGGCCAGGGTTCTGCTTAAGCTTGTGATTATTGACTGGTCTTTTCTACCTGTTTCACTTGAACTTAAAACATCAAGCACAAAAGGCAGACAGTTTATGAATCAGACAGCTTGTTTAGTTAGTCCACTGTTGAATTTTCCATGAAGGTGATCCCATATGCCAAATAGTTCAGGTTTCCCTCTTTGCCCTGTCATTTCCTGGCTCTTTAGACAGATTAATTTTTACTTTTATTTTAAGTTGTATCATTTCCTTACAAGAAGCAACTTAAGAAGAAATTAATTCTTTTTACCTCTTCCTGTCTTTTCCCTTTTGCTTTTTTTTTTTTTTTCTCTCCTGTGGTTTTCTCTTTGTTTCAGATTTTCATTTCCCTCTTTCCTCTCCTATTTCAGATTCTCTGTACCCTTGTTATTATTCTCATGTTGTAGGATATTTTTCCTCCTGTGTATATGACACAGCCAAATTGACAGAAATCCACTTTGTGCCTGTCTAAAAAGCCCAAATCATCCCCTCCTTTTCAAGTAGCTGTTGGTGGTGGTCGGGAGTTTCAGTCAAAACAGAGGCTGTTTGCTTTTCAGCTTTGCTATAGATTGTCTTTGTAGTAAGGTAGTCTATTAAATATTCCCTGGTCCTGCTCCTATTGTTCTGTTCACCATAAAGACCCACTGTGGTTCACATCTTTAATATTGTTTAAGGTGAATGCTGCACAGTTGCAAATGCATCCTAGCAGCTGGACTTTTCTTCAGCAATTTCACCTGTGCAATGAATAGAATATTAAATGTCATATGTGATTTATTACAAGATGTAAGGCAATTAAAAAATTTAGGATTTCCTCAACGCAATGCATGAGGAATCCAAATAAGGTAATGCAGGCATACCTATGTTTGGTATTTCCCAAGTTCATCTGCTTGACTTTGAAGAATTGGCGTCTGTTCAACATGTGGGTTTGCATACACTCTATATGTTTCACAATGCTGCTTTCTTGGCAGAGAGAATTTTATCCATCTGTGCAACCCTCACCTGGAGAAAATGAAAGAAGACATCCTGTACCATTTTGCTCTTGGGACTGGCACCCATGATTTTCCGGCACTGTTTGGAGATGTAAAGGTAAGATGCTTTGTTGTGTTCAGTAAGCCTGATCTTTTCTGCAGAAAATACAAGTGTAACTGTCTTCAAAATAAGACTAAATGTGTCAAAAGACCACTGACTGAGGAATGAATGCAAAGAGGAAAAGTTTTTGTGGGTTCTTGTCACCTTCTGTATCTAAAAAAAGTTGGGGATAATTCGTTTTGGCTGTCTCTTTCCATTCAGTAAAAAGGCAAATGCTGTAGGCTCTGTTCAGTTAGAACTCCTGTTTATTGGGTCTTCATGCCAGTATTTGTCTTTTACTAGTTTAAACAGGATGAAGGCATTTGAGTGCTATATAGACAGTTGGGGGTTTTTTCCATATTTTTTCTTCGTGATGTTTCAGAATGATTTTGAGAAGAACTATATCTGGGGATAACTTAGTGTTTACTCAAAGCGTTTGCATATACTCATGTTGTTCTTTGCACATTCCTTGACCTACTGAATCATGCAACTGGTTTTGCTTTGTTGAATACTGTCCACCACAGTTTGTGTGTGTTGGAGGAAGCCCTTCACGGATGAAAGCTTTTATCGCCTACATAGCGGAGGAGCTGGGGCTTGGGAGCCCCGGTTGTGACTACCCCAACATCTGCGCGGGCACTGACCGCTACGCCATGTACAAAGTGGGACCTGTTCTGTCTGTCAGCGTGAGTGCCTCATGCCGTCTGATACGGGACACAGTTCAGCGATGCTGTTCAAAGTAGAAATTATGAATGCGTGTTTCTTTTAAACCTTTGATAGGCTGAGTCAGGCTGTTAAGTTTGTATCAGCTGTGCTCAAAATAGTGCAGCCAGCTAATTAAGACTTCCTTTTCAACCCTTTCTCATAAGAGGGAAAACCTGCAGCACCTTCTTTCCTTCTTGCATCCTTTTTCCTCAGTTTACCACTGAGGTGTTGCAGAAATGGTGTTATCAATTTTTTAAGCAGACTTACTCTTGCCTTATCCCTGTTCTGTAGCCTAAGTAATGGGGACAAAATGTCACTTGAGGTATGTGGAGTACTGGAGAAAATGGCTATATCACATCCAGAGCTACCTCTCTGCAGTGGCACTGTCAAAGATGCTACTGTAGCTTAAACTATAGTCTTAACATATGCCATATGGCTTAGACATATGCCATGGGACTGGTGCTGCCAACTCATATGTGCATTTTAAAACTTCATACCTTTAATTTGTAAATACAATTACATACTTCAATTGCAATTGCAAAACTGTAATATTACTCTGCACCCTTTCTTTCGATCTGTAATTATCATAGTGCTGCGCAAGTTAAGGTGGACTTCTATTTGCTGAACACTGAGAGTAAACCACGATGTCAGTGTTTTGAAAAAGATTTAGCTTAACTATTCACTATCACTTCAGGTTGGTGAAAAAGTCAGAGTGGGGTTTTTCTTGTGTTTAGGAAATGTTCCCTGATGAAGTGCAGTAGTCAGCTATTGGGAAAGGACACTGTTTATACTCTTCAGAATGTAAATGTTTTATAAGTCATGATTTTTAGAAATACTGTATTTCATCCGCAATCTACCAAAGTCAGTGGGAGTCTCTGTGTTTATGTATAATAGCCTTTCAATAGGCCCAGAGATTGAGGATTTTGTGGGAGTGAGTTAGGTGGTATTTGGAAAAAAATCCCAGGAAGGAGAAAATGTTCAACTCCTTTTTCCATATATATTTTGCATTACCTATGTGAATGTGGAGTATGAATTTCTGCTTTCTTTTCAGCATGGTATGGGCATTCCTTCTATTTCAATCATGTTGCATGAGCTGATCAAACTGTTGTATCATGCCAAGTGTTCCAACATAACCATCATTCGCATTGGCACCTCTGGTGGAATAGGTATTTTCCCTATTGATTTCTGTTTTATTTCTGTAAACATAAGTATCATTGTAGGAAAGTTGGGCATCTCTCTGTGTGTAAGTGATTGATGGTCAGAACAGTTTTCCACAGGAGCTGAATAATTTTTCTTCTGTGATTTTGAAAGTAAAGGCAAAACCTGCCTTTTGATAGAGAAAATGCACTTAAGAGATCTGACTGTGAGAAGGACCTTCCTGTCCTCTATAAAATGTGATATAAGAAAGAACATGTAGTGGAAAAAAAAATTATTTCGGAAATTATTTGTAATAATAAATGGAAGCAGCTAGGCATAGGCAGGATGAATTCAGGGGCAAAATTACCACCTATAAAAGAAGCAGGATTGGGTCAAGATGTATGTTTTATGTCTGTGGAAACAAAGTGTTAACTGCACTGTGAAGTTATATCTATTTCTTTTTACTGCAGGTCTGGAGCCAGGCTCAGTGGTCATAACTAGGCAGTCTGTAGATGCCACCTTCAGACCTCAGCTGGAACAGGTTGTTCTGGGAAAGACAGTAATTCGCAGTACTAACCTAGATGAACAGCTGGCTCAGGAGCTGATGCAGTGCAGTAAAGAAATTGGTCAGTTCAACACAGTCATTGGGAACACCATGTGCACTTTGGATTTCTATGAAGGTAAGACTGGTGACAGACTAGCAGAAAATTATTGGTAAGAAGCAATAGATAAATATTGGATAATACAGTAACATTAAGCTTCCAGTTCACTGAACAGAACACATTCCCTACTGTGGGTTATCTCACCAACCGTAATTAAGCAGTTTTTCATCTACATAAAATTAGCATTGTAGTTACCAGTTTGCTGTATTAAACTTTTAATTTTGTGGAGATGCCCCTCCAGCTTTAATAGATCCTCTGAAGTACATATAATCTACATTTGGTGTATTTGTCACAAATAGAGGAATGAAAATTATCTGTAACTGTTTTGGGGTTGGTTTTCTTTGCACTACTTAAATACCTAAGGTAAATATTTCCTAAAAGAGTTGTTGGAACTTGTTTCATTTTGAGCAAACCAGTGATCAGACAACTAAAGACAATATTTTGCTGAGTTGTGTCAGTGCTGCTTTGTAGGAGGCACAAATCTCCAAGGCTTACTTTGGATAAACATCCAGACATTCAGGTGCTTTTCTGATCTCTCCAATCTAGATATTTATTCAGAAACATCTTTCAAACCTTTCAAGAATAGAGTGTAAATGGCACCTGATCCCATTTTCTCTGGGTGTTGATGAGTAGGTGACAAAGGGTGCAGTGCAAGGAGAAATGCATGGTCATCGTCACAGTGCTCCAGCTTGGGCAGAAGCACAGACTGTCAGTTCGTGTATCTCCTCAGGCACCAACCACAGGTGCAAGCAACACTAAAAAAAAGTGTCAGAGACATTTTCAACTCATACAGCAAAAGCTGAGAATAGGCTCAAGGGCATTTATTCAGGAGTGCATTTTCCAAAACCAAGAAGATATTGAGTAAAATACAATGTAATTTAACTTTACTATACACAACCTGCTACTGTTTTATCTGAAGGTGCTATTCTTGAATAATTTGAATAAAACTTTTCTCAAAAAATTATACTGGCTAGTTAGCTTAAGAGACTCTTCATTGCTTACCTTAAAAAGTCTGTAAGTAATAAAATGTTCATCGTTTCAAAGTAGAAACACAAAGTCATTTTCAAACCTGGCAGTTTTTCTAGATAATGGTTAAACATATTTAAAAATGCAGCACTTCCATGCAACTTAGAATTTGTTGCTGAATTTTGATGCTTGCTGCACATGTGTGAATCGACTATGTACAGTTTCCTGTCTATGAATCTGAGATGTAGCTGAAGAAGACCAGTTAAATTACCATGATTCACATTATAAAAAATACTACTACTATTATGTAGAACCTCTAGCAATAGCTAAGAATCACTTTTTCCTATTTGTCTTGTGCACAAAAATAAAGAGTAGTAATAAAAGCTGAACACTGTATAGGGGAAACTGTAATAACTGGGTGTTTTCAAAACTGAATTTGCTCTGTGACTTCATCACTCTGCAATTTTCCACAAAATTACTTTCTAGGACAGGGCAGGTTGGATGGTGCAATCTGCTTATATGATGAAGAAGAAAAACTGCAATATTTGAAGAAAGCTTATGATTCTGGTGTCAGAAACATTGAGATGGAGTCTTCTGTATTTGCTGCAATGTGTAATCTCAGCGGTGTCAAAGGTAAACCAACTCAGTCACTTCATCCAACCTGCAGGAAGTTTTCTGAGTTGCAGGGGGTTTGTGGTTGAAAAACTGCAAATGAAGTGTTAACATACCTTCTGTGTATAAAAAAATAACACTTCTGCTTATAATTCTGTTGATACGATTGCTTGATTTGTATCAGATGTGTCACAACTTATCAAAAACTATCATATAGTTTTTACAGAGTTTGCTACTGTCCTCTGCTATTCCAGCTCCTGGCAACCATGTAAATCATTTAAATACCTAATTAGCCCTATCATTCATTTGTTCAGTTAGCTTTTGAAGTTTGCAGAGAGCAACTGGTTAGTTTAAGCAATAAGTTGATTCTCATATGTATAGAACTATACTAACTTTCTATACTTTCATATCAAGTTGAAAATATAAGTATTTAGTAAATGTAAAGCTTTGATTCTTAAAACAGTTGAGGAGTTTTAGTAGCATCATGAATAAACCATTCCCAATCATAAAATGAATTTTCAAATATTTTACGCAAACTAATTTTCAGTAAAGATCAGGGGGAGAAAAAGCAACTACAAATAATGTAATACAGTGTTTTTCTTCTTACTGTCTAAACTGTCTTCTGTCACTTTCCTTAGCAAGGGATTTGCCAATTTAAAACACTGATGTTTCTCAAACTTCTTAAACTTAAGGAGGATGAAATGAAGAAATATAAGCAAAAAGGCCTACAGTTCTATCAAACATCCTTAGTTCTTACTAAGGTTTGAGTAATTACTAACTTACTAACTTTCTTCAAACTAAGGTTTGAGTGATTAAAAACCCCATAAGTTGTATCCCTGAGCCATTAGGGAGCCTAGTCCTTTTTGCTGTCTCTGCCTTGTAGGTCTGTAATGTGTATTTACTGCTTGTGCTCTGCAAATTCCCTCTGGCAGAAACACAAAACAGAGCACAGTGACAGGGTTGAGGGAGAGAGCACGGCTGGAGTGAAAGGAGGCCTTTGGTGCTGAAAGGCAGCAGATAAGCCTGAGATGGTCCATGGGGTTGTTATGTGGTTGCAGTGCTCCCTGTCTGTGAATGTGGAGGGGGCTTATCTGCTGCTTCCTGAGGGATGGCACTTACAGCACAGGCACTTGGGCTGGGGTTAAGGGACACGGCTGTAACTACATCTGCTAGAACAGTGTGTTTAGTCACTTCCTACCAGTCAAGTCCTGGCTACTTGTGAAATACACTTCCTATCCAGAAAAACATAAGAATCATGATATAACAATAAGTGTCTGCAGCTGCCTGAGGACTCTGGCTTCATTAACGTAGCAATCTCCTATATCCTCCACAGCATGCTAGTACCCTTGCATCTTGTGTTACTGCACACCCTTTTTTGGGTTTTGTTTTCTCTTGTAATTCTTATCTTCTAGATGTTCATTCAAATACTTATGCTTTTGGACTGTACAAGTGCAGGAATGTTATTCCTAACTAATTCTGTCTTTTAACTTCTAGCTGCTGTAGTGTGTGTCACTCTTCTGAATCGGCTCGAAGGAGATCAAATCAGCAGCTCACATGATGTCCTTGTGGAGTATCAGCAGAGGCCACAGAAGTTAGTGGGATATTTCATTAAGAAATGTCTTGAGAAAGCATGAAATATCCATCTTTATTTTAGAGAAGAAGGCCTTTGTACAGATGAAGTCACGGTTACAACTTCTGTGCATTACAAGTCTTTTGCCTCAGGATAACTTACAGCATTCCGTGTGTCTGTGGAAGTTAATCATTCACTGTTCTTTGGGAACTGAATGTGCTGAATGGACTTCAGTTAAGTTTTGCTTAGTTATGTGTTGGTGGATATAAAACTCACTTTTCCATGAATTGGAAAGTGGTTTTGTTGTGAAGGACAGGCCTGCTATAATATGTGAAAAAGCTTTATTTATCCCTGCTGTAAAAGAAAAAAAATAGTAAAGAAATCAAATTTTATTGCCAAATACTTGCAAACCATTAAATTAACTTAATAATGCTAATCCCTTCCTCATTGTTAAAAAATTATGTAAGTTATAATTGTCTTTGTTGCTTCACTTGTAAAGGAAACCTAAAGTGAATGCAGTTCATTTTTTTGCAAACTCTGACAAATGAACAATACTATTTTCCTATATTAAAATTTAATGAAATTGCAGAGTGTTGGGACTGAATTTTCTAAGCCTGAAGGACTTGAAACTGAGCTGTTGAATATCTGTACTTCTTAGATATTTGTCCAACCATACTTTAACTATACAATTAAATCAATATCCAGGAAACATTTATGCATTGAAGAACTTGCAATCTTTTGCTGAAGCAAGGCTCCTTCTGCTTGTGAAGAGGAACTGGCATTCAAATGTACAGCATGTTCACAGGCCTGTATTATGGTAGTTGTTTTTTTTTTCTCTTTTTTTTTAATTGGTTTTCATCTCTATATTTTCAGGACAAAACATTTACTGTTGCAATGGTCTCCAGTTTTTCTAAAGAACTGGAGAATATCTTTTGACTGTACATGCCATCAAAAGCCCTTTTCCCACTATCATTGGCCCAAGTGTTTGGGGTTTTTCTAGAAATCTTAGTCATTGCTACTTTGCTGCTCTGATTAGAATATAAATATGTGATCAGCTAAAGAAAATGTGTCACAGTTTTTTCTTCATTCTACTGAAATGGGGTGTTCAGTCCTAGAAAGGTCACAGGTCAAAAGGGTCTGAATAAGCTCTCAGAACAGCTGTTGCTGATCCAGCAAAGTGAGATTTTCTTTTTGAGGATTGTAGTCTGCAACACTGTTAACAAGTACAAGAGTTAGAAATATGAGGATGTGATGTTGTAGTGGGTACGTTCAGCAAGTGACAGAGACTGCAAGCAACGTGATGGAAACATTCAAAAATGGAGGGTAAGTCTAGTGAACAGAAAATTGCAAATGAGAACCAGTCTCCTTAAATTTGGTGAATTTTTAGCTGGAGGACAGATTAGTAACTTTTTAAATGTTAATAATTTAATCTTCTTTTAATTTTAAAACCACACTTTCTCATTTAGGATGAGTATATACAGTGCATTTAAATTTTCACAGAAAACCTTTTTTCCCTAAGCTTAAAGGAAGGAGGTAGGTGGAAATTGCGCCACATTTTGTTTGAACTGTTTATCCCTTGTTTTTTAAAAAAATGTAATAATTAACAAAAAAAAATCTTGACCATCTTAACCGTGCTTAACCATGCCTAGTGCTTGTCTAGTCATTGACAAAGCTTGTGAGGTCCTTTGGGAAACATGCAATGAAGCACATGCTTTCTCTGCAACGTCCTGTTTCTCAAAACAGTAATGAGATAAAAAGGAGATCACTTTAGAAACAGCATGCTGCACTCTAGCGTGAAGAAGACCTTATACCAAATTGACCAGTATGGGTTTGGGGGAGACAATTTGCTGTTGTACAAGAAATACTAAGAAGTACCCAAAGAGAAGAAAAAATGCTTTACGTAGGAAACAAACAAATGCCTAATGTGGCTTTGTGAAACTCTAGGGAAGCATATTATTGCAATTGTCCTGGGAGTATGAATTTGAAATTGTCATTTTAAAGAAGGAGAGCAGGAATCTGGAAACAGATTAAAAAGTTCTTGAATAATTTTAACAGCCTGTGCTGTCAATTGAAACTACAAAGCTTTTGTATTTACGGTCATATAAAGTAAGCACTTCTATTTTGAAAACTCTTATGTGCTGAGTGGTGAAATATAAATGGCCTTGTGGCCTGGCTGAGCTGGAGCTAAGGGTCAGGCATTCATGGAGTGATGCAACTCCTATATTAAATCAATACTCAAGAACCTGGCAGAAGCCCCTTGAAGATGATCCATTCACCTTTTGCCAAGATGTCCTTCCTCCTTCTCACTGTTCCTTAGGACACTGTACATTTCTTTCTGCTAAAATATTTTTCTTCTGTGCTTCCTACCAAATGGAGTAAAGGGGTGTATGACAGCTTAAAATTAGAATTCAAAAGAGACCAAGTATCCTTCTGCTTCTGGTGATCACCATCCTCTGATGCTGTTATCCTAATGCAAGAAGGGGCTCTACAGACACATCCGACGTGCAATAAAATACCTTTCCCAGCTTCAGAGGAAACTTGCCAGAATGTTACCCTGATAAGAACAATTGTATTTCCCCTTGTGACTGCAACTGGACAGGGAGATAAAGAAATGAATCAGCTGTGAGCATCCGGCTGTGAAGTTACATTCCTGCAGGTTTTACAGAGACATGCAGAGGGAGTTAAATAATATTTACAGGTTTTATAAGCAATTCAGTTATTTAATAGTAGCCATTCACATTATATCTGCAGAGCATGAATCAGTATTTAAAGTGGTGATATTTTTAAAAATATATGTGATATTACATATATGTTCAATATTACATAGTGCAGTGTCTTGTGGTAGGTTTAAAAATCCTTCAAACACCAGAAACCTCTGTTTCAAATCAAGGGCCTGCTGTGGTTCTTTGTGCTACCCTGTCCCTGGCAATACGCTACAGAATCAATTTAATCCAGGGACCAGAAGGAATAAAAGCAAAGAAGGAAGGTAGAAGGTACGAATAGGGTGGAAGAGTGAAGGGAGAAAACAGTAGTTTCTACCAGTGATTTGTTCTGTGATTCACGGTGTTCTGGCTCATTCCTACCATTTTGTTAAAGAAATGCCTGAGGCCATAATGAAGACATGCTATAATGCAGTAGTTTCACATTTGCAAGAGACTGAGAAAGTGCAGTAATTCAATTAGTGAATTGAAGGAGTGGATTTTTACTTTTGGCATTTCACTTTTGGATTTTTCTTAAATGGAAGGTATGAGAAATCCTGAAAAGGAACATTTTGGGATGACCTATGTCCAAACTATAAATTTTCTTATCTGTCCTTTAAAAGCCCAAGCAAAATAATTCAGTAATTTCAGTATTTCTTGAAAATATATACGTGCAATATTTTTTTTTTTTTAACATCCTTCCTTGAAAAGAAATTTCAGTGCATTGTGTTACAGAACTGGGTTTTCATCTCAAGTCTGGATCTCAATATATATTTCTAAATAAAATGCTTATATGGTTGAATCAGGGATGTTTTTCATTTCCATTGACAAGTGACAGGTGAATGCTTTCAGACCTGCCCATCAGCAGCCAGTTATATTCTGACTGCAGTGCGCAGTAGTGCAAGCAGCAAACTGGGCTTTGGGGACTGGATCTGCATGCAACAACTGATTAGAAAAAAGCACAGCAGTGTGATTGGATGACACAGTTACAGTTTGATACAAGGTGCTGATGTTTGGTTTCCCCGAAAGTTTATCAGTCTTTGAGTAACTAAAATGCATGTTTTATATATCTAAATAATTACCATTAAATATTATGCTCCAGAGTATGGATTAAATTACAGTTCAAAAAATCTTCTTCTTGCAGAGAAAGGAAGTCACTGAACAGAGCAACATTAAATCTGAAACTCTATGGTACAATAATAGAAGAAAGAGTAATGCTGACAGGGTCAGTGCTTTTGGTCAGGCTACAAACAAAGCGAAGCAGCAGCAAAAGACAGAGCCTGTTTTACATGACACAAAAACCTGATTCTAGATGCTTCTTGTGGGTGCTGAGCTTGTAACTATGAGAAAAATTTTTAATTTAATGGCATAGTATTGGTATGTCATTTTAGAAGAGTAAAATTCCTAGTGCTTCTCAGAAGCTGAAACAAACCATCATCCTTGAGAGATTGGGTCTGTTTTGTTGGTTAACGTGTAGCTCCATTTTAATCAGCCCTATTATTTAACCTTCCCCACAATTCACATTTTTCATCATGCCCTAAACTTGCACACAGGAAGTGTTTCCATGGAAAGATGCTACTATTGATGTGATCCTGCAGTCACTTTGTCTGGGACACAGGTCTGGGCCATGTAAATATTTACAAGTAGTACTCCTATTAATATTAAAATAAGAGCCTTGTGTTCACCCAATAAACCTTGCAAAATAAATGGTGGGTGGTGAAAAGAAAATAGGCCAGTTTGCCAGATTCCCATCCATATTCTCACATAATCTGACTGCATTCCTGTTTACCAAACAGTATTTTTGGCTCCTGGGCCTTAACCTATTTAACACATGAAATTATGTTTCTTTGAATGTGCTTGCCAGCCTACTCTAATTACATTGTATTAAAACTGTAGGCTAGACGTGGTGTGTTGATGGTAAGATATTATAAAGCAGTCAAGTTTTAAAACCAGAGCTGAATGCTTGCAGGAGGTTTGCTGCCTTCTCTGCAGCAGTGGTTTTGAATAACTTGCATATTATAAGAGTAAAGTTTTAAGTTAAGGCTGAGAAAAAGCCTGCCAAAGCTAAGCAAAAGCAGAAAACAGCAGGTCACACTGTCTGTTCCTTACTCTAAGATCCAATTCTGAGCCTGTTTGTTTTGTTTTCATTCCAGAAGGAGTGGAGCACATGATGAAATCCCTTTCTAATTTGTCCTGCAATATTCAAGATGCTGCTGTTGATTACAGACACTCTGTCAATAAGCTCTGAAAGCATACAGTTAATATAGCTATTAGCAATTCCTTGCAGTGAAATAATTATATAGTTAATATAGCTATTTAAGGCTGGTACTTGCACAGGATACTGCTTGATGCTGTGTTGATGAAACCTAAGGCATTCTAAAGAGCTTCCAGGATGGCAGCAATAAAGCTGACACGTCTTTCCAAAAACATTCAGAACTGATTTAATTTTCCTGCTTGTGTGCATTATTTTTAATATTATCATGTTCTTTTGTGCCAAGGGTTTTGTTTTGGGGGGGAGGGGGTGAGGAAGGTGGTGATAATTTGATTTAATAATTACCATATTTCTATAACATTGAAAATAACACAAACAAGCTCATACAACTTTTAGAAGTTATTTCTCAGAATGTCACTGCAGGGATTGTTCTTGGTGGAATGTTCATGGGGTACCTTTAACTTTCCTAAATTTTGTTCTAGAAAAAATGAGTCTGCTACTGGAGGACACCATACTAGGCAAGAATTAATTTCTATAGGAAAGGACTATGAGGTAGGAGGACAAATGAAGTCAAAAGAACTGAATGGTGAAAGGTGTTTGTCTGTTGAGTGCCCTATACAGTAAAATGAGGAGTCAGGAGTTCATTAGTACTGGACACTAATTCCATACAAAATAGTTGTTTCCTGTATCCATGAAAAGATGTTTAGCATTAAAAATTAGAATGCCACACTTATATGTAATTATATAGAGCATAATAAATTATAGAGATCACACACTCAGATGAGCAGAGATTTTGCAGAATAACTTGTTCAAAACCATTTGGCAAACGGTTCATGTGAGCTGTTTTGGCTCACACAGTCAGGAACTGTCTTCCATATTAGTTGCTATTATAACTTTTTGTAATTCATTATGCTGAGTAGTTTATAATTTCCTATAAATCACATGCTATAGATTCTTCTCCCTGGCTTTCCAGAACGGCTGTGTGAAACCACACAAATTAAAACACACATTTCAATTTCAGTTATTGAAAAATATTTTTTAAAATGCATACTTCAACTGTGCACAGAATTTTCCTCTCAGCTATCTCAGAATTTTGCCTTTGATCCTAGTGAGAAAAATTACTGTCCATACTCTGAAGTAGCAGAGATTTTAGTATTACTTGACTAAAAGCAGAAGTGCCATCTGGTTGTGAAGTGGAACTCCTTGGTGAGGTATTAATTAATCCTGCCTCAGAGGTACAGATGAGCTTAACAACAGTCAGGTAAACACTAAACTACTTAGTTTTTTAGTATGTCTTGAGGACTTTCACATTTCTAATTGAAGCTAAATGATTACTTCAGTATTTTTTTAGTCTTGGTTCAAAGAGAATAAAAGCAAATCCCACCATCTTTGAGGAATAGTCTTTAACTAGTTGTATTCTGCCATGACTGTGTCTGTGATTTCTGATTTGCTAGGAGATGATTTTGACCAATATGTAAAAATTTATGAATTCATGACACCTACCTAGTCTCTTTTTTCTCTACTCCTTGAACCCATGGAAAAGGTAAAAATTAAAACAGAAACTTGCAGCATTTCAAATACAAAGATTTTAACAGACTAATCAGTCAGTTGGAGTGGAGTAACAAAACTTCACAAGGTGCTCCAGAGGGCCAAAAACTGCTTCTGGGTGACACAAATCCAGAGCTTGGAAAAGGAGGCTAAGGCACTGGACACTAACTGATCCTCATCCCCTGTGGAAACTGGTATAACTCAATAGACTTGCAGATGTGCAGTTGTTAATTGCAGAAATATCAGCCTTATTAACTTTTTAAATTGCTGCCTTGGCTTACGGAAGTTGAATTCCTGTGTGGTGACTTCTGTATCCAAAAATGTTTTAGATTTTGGGGGATTTTACTCTTAATGTGGAAAAATAGCTGTGCATGTTAAGATGTGTCTTTCATTCAGTAGTAATACATTTTGCAAAAAGTGTAATGATCTAATTTACTTGTCAATAATGACAAATAAAAAATATTTGTTCGAGCATCATGCTGTTCTATGTGTGTGTGTTTTGTGATTTCAGATCCTAGGCAGTTTGAATTACCTTCTATGATGGCTGTGTTAGGTTTCTCCATTGAGTATAGAGCAAACTTTTGGGTATCAGATTCTACCTAAGGCAATTCGTTTGGGTAGAGCAGAACATACAGAAAGTTTACTGCTCTGTTCATGGTGGCAGTTCTGATGGGTAAGGTAGCCACCCTCTGTGCCGCCAGACACGTGCTGTGTCTCCCAGTGGCCCTGTTACCACAGGTCTGCACAGGCTCCTCTCCTGAAGATCCCCTCACACAGCTCCAGGAATTGTCCACCATCCTCTTTGCTAGAGGAACTGCTGCTGTAAGACTGATTTTCATCCTGGGTAGCATGTGGCAGTTCATTAACACAGTTTTCTGACTTGTCAGAATATTCTGCCTCTATGTAGGTTTTTTATACAGAAGAAAGAGAATGTCAAACATACATCCTTTATAAGTAAAAATTTCAACAGTCATATGATGATGCAATGGGTCCACTACAGTGCTGGATGTGTACTTATAAGGATGTTCAAGAAGCATACTGACATTTTTAGGGTTATGAGATTAAACAGTGTACTTATTTTCCTACTGTTCTTTTTATTTTTTTTTTTTAATATAAGCGTATGCAAACAAAGTGACATAAACACTGAAGTGACAGAAAGTCACCCATTTTTAGAGAGAGACAAATGTATGTTACATATCCTTTTTCCCCCTCCCCCTGTCATTTGCATTTATTTTTATTCCAGAAAAGTAGAAACAAGTGCAGAATGGATGCTGTGGAGTAAAGCACCCTGAGGGTATTTATACAAACCCATCCCCTTACTGTTCATTGCACTGCGAAGCAGACGGAAAGATGAGATTTCTCAACGAATGAAAAGCAAGAGGCAGAAACATAATCTCATCTTTTCTCAGGAAGCAGGCAAATCTCTTGCACTATTCTCTAGTGCTGGAATTAATCAGCTTCAGAATAATACGTTTGGACTGCTTTGAGATGATTCTGAGTTAGAAAGTCCCCGAGAAGCCACTCAGCAAGTGGATGAAGGAGAGAAAAGAGGATATGGGGCACACTGTGCACCAATTCAAGGCTCTGTTTTGGAAAAATTGGCTCTGCCGTGTGAGGCAACCGGTGAGTGCTTGAAAACTATTAAAAAGGGAATATTTTAAATCTTTTAGTATCTGTTGGAAAGAGCATATCTATCAATTTTTCTCTTTTTTTCTGCAGATTGCTAAGGACAGGGTGGCTGCAAGTGGTTCTTGTTTTGCCTTTGGTTATCTAATTGTTGAAAATACAAGTAGAGAACAACAATGGGTTGTTTTAATTCTAAAATGGCTGAATACAACAATGCCCCCAAAATTGCAAAAGAGATAGAAAATCTCATAAAAGTTTTGAAGAGCCACAGCTTATCTTTTAATTAACCTTAGATACTAGCAGTGCTGGTAGCAGTGACAAGGGTGAAAATCAGTTTTCTTCACGTTACAGGTACTCATTGGTAATATAAGAAAACTTGCAAGACTGTGATGAAAATCTACATACAGGGAATGCAAGGAATGTGTATTAAAATGATATATACTTCTAAATTTCCTTTTTTGTCCACTCTACAAAGCTTAATTGAACCTTTCAAATTCCAATATGCTGAAGAATGTGGCAGCTACTTTGACAGCAATCAAAATTAAAACGATACCTAAATATGAGCTGTAATTCACTTTTACTGTGATTGTAATGATTTTTAAAATTTAAGATAGAAGGAATTTAGTTTTCTCAAGTGAAACAAAATTTTTTGGGGAAAAAAAAGAGTCACTTCAATGAATAGCTTGACATTGATTTTACATCTGTGATGATCTAGGGCTTTACAAGGAAGCATGTTGGCTGTTTGGATAGGATTAATTAAATAAACACACAGTTTTTTATTTTAGAAATATTTATCCAAAATAAAATTGTGATTTAGAGAGAATTTCTTCTCCAAATTATTGGAAGTGATGTCTTTTAATACAAGAAATTTGCTGTGGGAAAGATGCTGTTCTCTATTTCTAAACACTTCTATATATTTAATCATTGTGTATCAAGTGGCTCCTCAGTATCTCCTGCTCTCCTTCATGTGGATCTATTTGTATTCTTCTGTGTAGAACCTGCAATTGTGCTGTAGACCCGTTCTCATTTCCGTTTCAGAAACTTTTGCTTCAGAACTACAGATTCCAGATGCTCAGGAGATACACACTACTGGGCAATTGTACTACTTTAGTTTTCTATCACCTCATTTCTTAACTATTGTTTAAATAGATATAATGAATAATAAATAATTTATTACCATCCAAATTTGTATCTAGGTAAAAAATGAGAGATGGTTCCCAGATTCTCTTGTTCTGATACCCTAATTTAGAGGACCATCGGAATTTAAAATCATGCTGTGAAATCCTTGAAGTGTGTAGTCACTGATATGGTTATTAGAACAAAACACAAATACAGCTTACTCTAAAACTATGCCTTTTAAAAAAATTGTTATTATTAGAAGTTTTCATTTGGGTTAATGTTAAGCATGGCAGAAAATGTGGGTATAATTCTTGCTCTTTATCTGCCCCTACACCGTGAGTCATCTTTGCCCTCCTTCTGTCTTTTAAAGTTCACACTCCTTTCTTTCTTCCACACTTCAGGAGATATAAAAATCCCCTGAGAGTTGCTTACTGATGAGTGTCCTCTGTTTTGTACACGTATGTTTTTGCACCCCTGCAGAAAAACCTAGAACAAAGCAAAAAACTACATACACACACAGAACTGCAAACCCCTGAGTGAACAGCTACAAAGTTGTCTGCTTTTATCAGCTGAGCTCTAAGGCTCCATTACCAAAACTCACTGTTCCTCCCAGGTACAGCTCCTCAGAATGCCATCAGCTCTCAGGCTCCAGTTCCCCCCAGTGCCTGGGCAAAGCAGCTGTGCAAGGACTGCAATCCTGCAATCTTGCAAATGCACGTTCTTTGGACCTTCTGTAGGTGCTTTTCTTATTTGAGCACAAATATGCCTTATACTGTGGCATTGCTTTCCCACGTTTGCCACAAATAACTTACTCATTAAGATCAATTTTACATGCCTAATGTCTGCAGCGTGCCGATGATTCATTGAGTCTTCCATCCTGTTGTTGTTGCCTCTGCAGCTGCCTTCTCGGTTCTTATACTTATCCCAAATTCCTGTCAGCAGGTGCAGCAGTCTCTGTCCAAGCTGCCCCGTCCTCCAACTGACTTTGCCAGAGATGGCAGGGCTGTCTTTGACCCTGAAAGCTGTCACTGCAGGCTGGCTTCATGGCTCAGCCTTAGCCCTGGCTCACCTGGAGATCCAGGCTCCCAGCAGAGCCTGTTGTCTTGCCCGGGCATGGCGGGGCAGGCCCTGCTTGACAAGGGTCCTGCTCTCCCAACATCCCTTCTGGCTCCCTGCCCTTCAGGGAGCAGCTGCCTGGTGCTCTGCCCTGGCTGCCATCTGGGATTTCCCTGAGCCCTGAGGGGAGCCTGTGGCTGTCTAGGGCCTCCCCCTATAAGCTCCCCAAAGCCCTGGTCTCCCACTGCCCTGATCCCCCACCTGAACTTCTCATGGAACCTTTTCCCAGCACTGGCTATGGGGCTAATGGTGGTGGTGTGTGCCCTGAGGGGCAGCCTGGACCCTTTCCAGCCCCTCCTGGGCATCCTGGTGACATTCCCTCCCAGTCTCTTCTGCAGTGCCCCTTTCCCCAGCTGCTGCACCTGGCTCCATTCCCCACAGACAGCGCATGGATATCCTGCAGCCATGGCTCTGCTCCACAGCACAGGATGAACATGCCAAAGAGGGGAGGATGCCACGAGGGCCCTACAGCTCTGCTGAGCTTTATTGGCCCTGAGCAACCTCACCGGGGCCCAGGGCCCAGACAAAGTGGGGTTTCTGTGCCCTCTGCTCCCGCCTGGGTGAAGCCGGAGGAACAGTGCTTTCCATCTCAGCCCTTGTGCTTGGCCACTGTCTTTCTGGCTTGACCATGACCATGGACACTGACTGAAGATCTGGACTCTAGTTTTGACTGGCTGCAATGGCGGGGCCTGCCCCGCTCCCCTTAGGAGTTCCTGGGATGGGTCCCCTGCCCTACTGGCTGGTGTTGCCATGCATGGATCCCTGCCCCTTAGGGAGCAGCCAGCCCTTACTGATCCCTAAAAATTTTAAAGCACCAGGCTTGCTTTTCTTTTGTTGTCTTCTGTATTGTGTGTGATCAGTTTAGATAAATGGCCATTGCCCTAAATTTCAGGAAACCTTTAGTTTCTTGCCCTGTGTTCAGCAGAGAAGTCCTTCTCCACAGGGCAGGCTCTGACATGGGATTTTGTTCTTAAGCATTAGTTTTACTGTTCTCAGGCATTTTTCCCACATACTCAAGTTTAGCAATCACTTCCTCAGTGGGATTTGGTTCGACTCTGGCAGTTTAGAAATAAAATCCCCAGTATGCTTCAGGGAAGTTAACAGCCTCTAATGGTAGATCTTCAGCGTGGCTGTCATTTCGGCTGTGCTTCTGTTACCAAGTTCGCTGTTCACACTTTCCTAGCGCTGTTATCAGTGAATCTAGAAGTCTTTTAAAACTTGGCTGAATGGCAGTTCCTTCCTTTCTGTTGCTGAAAATCTAGACAATTGGTCTTTGTGCTTTTTTTTTCCTGTGCAATCTGTTTGGGCGTTTGTGTCCAACTAACAACTATAAATAGAAGTGGAAACTACTTTTTTGTTCTGAGATGAGTGTATTTCACAAAGTCGTAAGGATTTTGAATAGAAATATCTATTGCTAATTTACTTTGATGATCTTACTTTCCCTTAAGTAGTTGTAAAAGGGATATTTATATTTTTTATTTTTAAAAGACATATAAATTTTACTGTTTTGTTCCCAAATCCTGTTTTCTGTACACTGATGATGTTTTGATTTCCCTTTTCAGGTCCTATCTCTCGCTGAAATACTGTGGCCATGTGTGCTTTTCTTGATTCTAGCTGCAATCCGCTTCCAGGAGCCCCCAAAATACAAGGAAAACTGTATGTTTTGTTTCACTTGTGTTCTATTTTGGTTGCCACTGCTTGTAGAATGATTTAACAAATACTAATGATATCCTAAAATGGGGGACTTAAATGTAATGGAGTCAATGGAAAGAGTCCTAAAGTGGGGTTCAGCTGTGTCTAGTTGTGGGTCTGAGCAAGCTGTGGGAGAGATACAAAGTTTAAGCTCTGATTTTTCAGACTAGTTTTAGACATCAATTTTGGATATAAGGTGGATTACTTGGGTTTTAGTTATATTTATTTCTTCCAGTTGAGTAATGGGTTTTAGAGGACTGGTTCAGAGATAGATAATTCTCCAGTAGATATTAACACTTAGACAAGATGAACCTTACTCTTCCATACTTCCTGGGATTTAGAATTATTATTTTGTAAATAATAAATTCTTCCATTTAGGTTAGCACTTCAGAACTTCTTATGACTAACTTCACTTTATAAAGTTCTTTTTACGTTTATCTTGTAAAACATTAATTTCATTTAGAAAAGTTACTTATGATATTATAATCTATTCAGTTTATTATTCTATTATTCACCAATGTCAGTAAAATGGAAATGAACTGTCTTTAGCTATATTAAAAATCCATTTGGTAAAACAATTTTAGATGTATAGAGTGAAACAACTGGAGAGAACCTAGCCTGCACTATATACATTTACTTTATGGAGAGATATGGAAAAGCTGCTGTTTAGATAGTCTTGATGGATGTGTGTTCAGACATTGCTGAATACCAATTCCTTCATCTTATGAAAGCCTGTGAGAAAATATCGTTTTGTGAAATCTATATTCTAATCCAAGTCACACATGATTTTAGGCTAGCAAGCATATGATATTGCAATAGTGCTACTACTAGGAAATTCAGCTTTTCAAAGACTGCTCCTATATGTCATATATACCCTGTTATCACAGTCTAACATGAAGGTCACTCTGTGGTTTCTGTGGTGACTGAGTTTTTCTTAAATGGGACACCTGCCATTGATACAACTTCATCACTTTCAGGTAACAAAGGTGCTGTTTAGGAGAAGTGAACACAGTGTGGTGGTAGTTTGCAACCGCCATGTCAATGGCCTTGATTCTGCCGCTGCTTGGTTTTAGGTTACTTAGAAGCTCGTGATTTACCAAGTCGGGGCCTTTATCCTTTCATGAGAACCCTTTTCTGTAATGTTGGTTCGAGATGCAAGAACACTAGCTACACAGCACAGGAAAACAACCGCTTTCGGTAAGTCATATGAATTCGACAGAGCTGTCAGTATCACAGTGCATCTTTTTCTGCAGCAAAGGTTGTTCCCGCCTTGTAGACAGGGAAATAGGAACATTGTTACTCTGTGCTAAAAGTTTCCTTGAGTGTCTTTATGAATGCAAAAGATATGAGGCCTTAGTCATGCCTCTTCCTAATTTTGTTTGCCTTTCTTGGGCATTTGATGTTCTAACTGAATAATGAACACTGTTTTGGGATAAAATTGTAGCAGTACCTTGTCATATTCTTGCTCTTCACTGCTGCCATGTGAGAGCATAATTTTATCCTTCCTTAGAAAGTCCTTTATTACATGAGCACCAAAAGCATATCATATGTAGATTTAAACTTTGAATAGTTTGGGAGCATACCCGGTGTGAGAAGTCAACACAGAAAAGCAAAACAAGGACAATTTTTAAGTAATACTCACAAAGAACCAAAAAGAACAGCAGAAGCCCTTTAATAAAAAAAAAAAACTTGAAAGAAGTTATCCATAACAAGGCCTTAAATCAGGATCCCAGAAGGCGGAAAGAAAAAAAATTAATTTGAATTTGGAATTTTTCTTTAAGAAATGTAGTGATTTTATCTACTTCAAAAGTGTAAAAAAATCTTGAGAAACAAAGGCATTTAGGCAAATTTTCTGAAGGATGTAGTCACAAACAACCTTTCAAAATGTATAATAAAGTTAAATTAGGGTGAGCTAATCAGAATATGTGCATTTTTATATGTATGTTATTCTTAGAAAATTGAGAATATCTACCGAAAGATCTTAAAGGTCTGAGCCAGGCAAGCATGTCAGACCATCAAATATTTATTGTTTATTATTGTAGAGGTTTATAGGTAGCAATAAATTCAACGTGCAGTGAGTATGGAAAGCTTCAGTATTACAGTAATAGGCCATAAGGTTGATTTCGATGACATTTTCTAGTTATTTGTTTATGTAGAGAACTGTTGATTTAGCATAGGACTGGGCAAAATAAATCTTGTTTATAGAAAAACACCTTTTACACAGAGCAATAATTTGTTAGTAGAATTGAAATCTTAACAGTTTAAGCTGCCAATCACCATTAGTCATGATGAGTTATTACACAAAATACTTATAGACAGAAATACCAGTAGCATGGTAATACCCCTTGCCAAAAATTTTCTTAATAATAATAGTAATACAGTTAAAATTGTTACATGACCACTTAGTTTCTAGTCCTGTCCTGGCATTGTGCTCACCTTTCCACTGCAGCTCTGGCTCATAATGTCAGTGGCTGCAGCTAGGTGGTGATGAGGTTGTTACTGCAAGTCTATAGTCCTCTGCCTGGATATGTGGTGGAATGTGGTGTTGATGGCTCCTTTTTCCCTCTAGAGTGTACTTGGGGTCACTTATGTTTACTGATGTGCTTTTATACCTTGGTTTTTTTTATTTGTTTTCCTCTCTATGATACTTCTAAATTTATGTGGTACACCTAAATGTGTATGGTATCTTTTACATTTGTTAGCTATCTAGTTTTTTGTTTTGTTTTGTTTTGTTTTGTTTTTTTTTTTTTTAACTTGATAAGTATAAATTGGCTTTGTCCAGTGATAGTTTTGCATTTTAAATTAGCACTGTTTATAGGCATGGTGTACTTAGAATCACCTGTGCCCCTTTTCTTATCATCCCAGACTCGTATTCCAGTATAGTGCATCCTATGTCCCCACTTCTCAAGGCTTTTACTATTATACTGGGCCTGTGTTCTTCTGCACTGTTTTGTTAATCATAAATATCTTGTTCTGCACTGAACAGTCACTTGTTACTTCTATCTGTATAAAACTATGGTGGCACTATACAATCACAAATGAAAGTAAAGCAAACAGCTGTAGTCATATGCCCAGGGGAAAAAAAAAAAAAAAAAAAAAGTAAAACTAATCCAAGGCAAAAACAAAACTGCAGGCTTATTAAGACAAGTTTAAAAACAAAACTGCAGGCTTATTAAGACAAGTTTAGACAAAGCAAAGGTAGCAAAGCTCTGTGCCATGGTCTTGCAAACTCAGTACTGAGCCTGGAGCCTATTACTTGTAGTGGCAGCACTATATTCCTGGGTTACAGAGTTACAATAATCATTGGCCTTTTAAAAAAATAGTTTCTTGAAAGGATTTTTTTATTGTATCACTAGTCCAGGTGCCATATAAGTATGTTAAACCTCTAGAAAATATGAACTATATTGACTTCTCTGCATGATTATTTACACTGCTTTGACTGAACTGCCCAAATTATATTTCAGCTCAAAAGAAAAGCAGGAAAGAATCTCCCCGAGGCAGTCTTAGACCTACTTAAGAATTGGGGAAATTATTCAGTGTCTTTCAATTTTTCAACTGAAAAATAAAATGCATGCGTGTATCATATTTATACACTCAATAGGCTACACTGAGTAACTATAGCCTAGGTAAGGAAAAAGGCTAAAAAGGTAGGATGAAGTTCATTCTGAGGTCAGTCTGTTCCACCAGGTCCATCAGTATAAATTAAATCAACCACAGGGCTGCTCTGACTTATGCTGGCTGCCGACAGCCTTAGGAAAACAGACTGTCAGCTTGAGCAGCCAAACATAACTGAATTATAACTGAATCCTACAATGTCCCTGTTGACTGGAAAGATGGGGTGGCATAGGAACAGTAATACCAATTGTCTTACCTTTGAGGATTTATTTTAAACAATAAATTTGATATGGAGACCTTTTTTTAGTGTCAAATGTTGTGTTTATTAAGGGTAAGTCAAAGACTGTGCATAGTTTGCATGAACACTTAACCCATTTGTTTTCACAGTGTGTACCACATTGGTGCTATCAGTTTGAAACTCAGTAGTTGTCTTTGGGAGAAAGTAGTTCTATGACTACTGTTGGAACCTTCATGGAAGCCGTAAACCACAAAAATAACTATTTGTCAGTAAGAAACCTGAGCAGGGCTGCTCCAAGAGGGGAGCAGAGCCAGGGGTAAAGCCATCCAGGTGCAGGCCATGCCCTCATTGTCGCTTCAAGAAACAGCCTGTGATGTGGTGAGAAGATGAGCCAGGTGAAGACTACAATTACCATTTTGATTCTGATTTGCAGCAAGTTCTGCCTCCTCCTCTGCACCCATTTTTCAACAGCTCCATGGCTTTGCTCTTTGCTCCTCTCTTAAGCCACTGAAAAAGCTGTTGACTGCCAGCTCACTGGTGTGATTCCCTAGCCTGATACACCAGTGGTACCTCAGAAGAGAGGAGTAAGGAACTATTAAGAGCTGTCATGGCAAAGGACTTTTTTCCCCTGCTCTTTCCAGAATGTTCAACTCCCCACCTCATCTTAGTGGAGCACAGCATAAAATTGAGAAAATGCAAATAAGATAAAAGCCATGCAGCACAGAATCCTATGGCCGTACACCCACATGTTTCTGTGCATGTGCATGGAACCATATTGTCTTCCCAGTACTCTGAATTCCACTGCAAATCTTGAAGAACGTGGTGGGGCTTTGTCTCTGCACGTAGAACTCCTAGTTCTGTGTGTGTTAGACTTCTCAATACCCAAAAGAAGATTAAGCCTATGCTTTCTCAGACTTAGAACTACAAAGGTCATGAAAACAAGACACTAAAATGTTATTTCTAAGGACATTAGTTTATTTCTCTTTATTTAGCTACAAGTAGCAGCAGCCCGAGCAGCCTCACCCAGTAGGTGTGGTGGAGCCCTGGTTCTGTCTCTGGCACTTCTGCTGGGTGGGCCACTCATAACCAGGTGGCAGCTCTATCTCTTTTTGCATCAGACTGGGCTCCTGGGGTCATTCTGCTGTGTTGGGGCTGTTTCTGGAGTCTGTAACACACCCTCAGATCTGCCTGCTGGCTGGGGTCCTGGGGAAGGGTGCCCTACTCGTGAGGGCATGGACTCCTCCAGGGTTGCCTCAGCTTGGCCCCCCTTCTGAAGCAGCCCTGCTCACACCAGTCCCTTTCTTCTTACTGGTCTAAAACTTTTGTTTCATCAATACCCAGACTTCTGTGGTTCTTCGATGGAATAGCATCAGAAGACCTTATGTACAAGAACAGGTGTGGAAAAACAAAATCAAGGAAAGTCTAAGCATCAGTGACAATATTTACATAAGACTTGCTTAAAGGGTCAGATTTTTCCTTAGTGATGTGTATCTTCCAACAAGAAAAGAAATAATTCTGCAAGATAGGTTTATGTCTGCAGCAACTTACTAAATAGTAGCTCTATGTGGTCTGGGCCAGCTTTTGTAGTCTTGGGGTGTGGAACTGCAAAACAGAAACAGAAGCAAATTTTGTGATCTTTCTTATAGATTGTCAGAGAGTTGGGGAGAAAAAGAAACTTAAACATGAGTTTTCTCCATTTTATAGCCAATTAAGAAGAACGCTTTTTTTGTTTCTTTATAGATTTTGGTCCATTGCATTTTACAAAGGCTGTAAGTGTATGCATCATGGAGGGGAAAGATCTTTCTGTGACAGACGTGCAGTTTGTCATTTTCCAGCATGTGTATTGGTGTTGATGGAGATGTCATGCCTCCAAGCTGTTCTCAGATGGTGCAGAATGGAAGCCAGCACAGCTGGGGCTTTGTAATTTCAGAGAGGAATTTTTAATGTGGTGACAGGGGTGAGGTTGAGACAAGAGTTTGCTGAGAGGCTTATGAAAATCACCAGTTTAAATGGCATTTCATATCGTAGCTGAGATTTCAGATGAGCTCTGTAAAGTTCTTATTGTCATCCTGAGCAACTTAGTAATTTGGACAGAATTAGCATTTCTGAGTCATGGCTTTTGGAAATGACAATTGCTCTTACATGATCAAACATGCAGAGTCTTTTTGTTCTTTTGCAGCATTTTGTCATGTTCAAAACTTGTACCAATGTATGTCTTTAGTTTGATTTCTGTACTCATGAAATTTGTGGAAAGGCACAATTAAGGGAAGAGTTAACAAGGACGATAATGAAATTATATATATATACACACACATACACCTTCTCCTAACATCCCACTTCTAATTATGTATGTCCTCTTATACAAATTATGGGCTTCCTCCTTTTGTTCTTTTTGTCATCCCTTGCTTCTCCTCTTTATTGTTCCTAGCAACTACCACTAGGAACTTCTTGGGAACTGCTGCTTGACTTCCTTTACACATGCACACAAAAGGGAGTTAATATTGCCTTCTGCTCCAGAAAGCACACATTGTAGACTCTTTGGGAAAGCAGCAGTACAACAATTAAGTATTTTTGTTGGCACAGTGCCTGAAAAATGTTTGCCTTGACCACCTCTGCATCTGGTTTTGATTGGTTATCTTTCTGGAATGATGGTGGAATAAAAACCTCTGTAATGTTTTAATCTGTTTCATAAAACTGAGCGTGACAACCAATATCATGCCTTTTGCCAATTCACCTTGCAAAAGAGGTTGTGCTCAGCTCCAAGGGTAACCAGAGGAAGACCTGTGGCAATTACCATAAAAGAGGGGCAGGGCAGCCACTGCTGTCCTGTAAATCCCCGTAAAGCTAATAGCTCACAAGCAGCTGGTCTTGTCCTGCTGAGAGGCTTGTGCTTGGGAATGTGGTGTTTCTATGGATCTTTCAGACTGGACATCCTGCCTTCCTTTCTGTAATAGCTGGTTCTTATGCCTGGGGTTTAGTCCTTCTGCCATACCCTAGATATCTACAGCCCCCTACTGTTTCCCAGCTCCCTCTCCAGTTTCACCATCAACTTGCTTTTCCCTGCATTTCAGCCTGTAACTCTTAAGAGCCACCAAGTGCTACCACCTGTTTTCTTTGATACTCCTGGTCTGTGTATCTTCCCCAGTTCTATTTCCCCTGCCCCATGTACTCCATGGGACCTCTCACAGGGCAGGAGCTTGTTTTCCTAGTCCTCAAGCCTGGGAATACTGAAAGCCCAGCTGAGTGTCAGTTCAGCCTATTGTGTCCATTGTGTTCTGCTATGTCTCAAACAGGTGGCTAAAGCACTTAAAATTAGACGCCAAGAGGGTGGGTTTTTTGTTTCCCTGATCCTTATCAACCCAAGCACTGAAGATCCAGTGTGCAGCAGAGTCAGTGATTTGGGATGGGGGGGGAAGAAGTGAGTTTTTAACTCCCCTGTCACTGCTACCTGTGCCCTCTGCTGCTGACAGGGAGGCCGGGCAGCACCAGCAACCCTGGAGACAGCACTGAGTTCAGCTGTGTGTTCCTGTGTAAGGTGGCCTCGAGTATTGTTGTTTGCAATGCTTCTAAAACAAGGAGAGCTGTAGATGGGGATACAAGGCTTGTGTCTATTTTGGAGTGAGAACTGTGTGCTTTGAAATACTGCTTCACTTCTCTGAATACTCATTATTATTTTAAGTGACCTTGTTAAAAGAGTTTAGTCATCAATTTTAAGTTCAGCAAGTATTAAAAAAACCCCAACCAAACCCAAAAAACCTCCCCCTGCCCCAAACCACACAAAGTCCTCAATCAAAACCTGTGGAAAATACTGTGGAAACTGAGCTAGAGTTCTGGTTTTTTAAAGTTCTGACTGGTTATTGTTATTCTGGCCACCTGTTCATTCTCAAAAAGTAGAGTGCTAGGAAATTTTCAGTATATAGTTAGTATTCCAGCTCTTTGCCAAACATCAATGTTCTTAACTGTCTAAAATTTCAGGCAGTGGGATTGTTAGTAATATTGGAATTTATATGGTAGTTTTCGAAAGCAATATCTAATGTGAAGCTTTTAATTACCATAAAAGCCACCTTCTGGACTGAAGAAACCTGCTTTTTAAAACTCCATTTAAAAAGGGAAAAAAATGTGATAAAGAATTGTTCTGCCTTTAATCCACTGAAATTTAAGGATGCTGAAAGTATTTTGCAAAACTCTACTGGCTGTCAGCCAAGTTGAGATAAAAATAAGCTGTACTGAAACAATCAAGAACTTGATTGTTTTAAGATTAAATTTTCTTTGTATCCCTTTTTCTAAAGTTGCAGACACTTCTGTGGGTGTCTGATCAAATGAAGATCAAGAAAAGAGAGAAAGAGAAATGGGAGAATCAGAAAGTTGTTGCTGATAGTTTGCTTTGGTTTGTGAATCTATCTCATTAGGCTTTTCTTTCAGTAAGTAAAAGTTGTGCTGAAAGCAAGTATTGACATACAAGCTTTACAAGAAAGGAATGTAACTCTTTATTATATTTTTGTAAGTGGGGTAGGACAGGAGGCAACAGGTGGAAACTGATGCGTGGGAAGTTCCACCTGAATATTAGGAAGAAATTCTTTACTGTGTGGGTGATCAAGTGCTGGAGCAGATTGCCCAGAGAGGCTGTGGTCTCCCCCATTGCAGATATTCAGGAACTGACTGGACACAATCCTGTGCCATGTGCTTAAGCATGGATGACCCTACATAAGCAGGGAGGTTGGACCAGATGACCCACTGTGATCCTTTCCAACCTTACCCATTCTATGATTCTGTGACAGTTAATTGTACTTCTATTGAAAAATAGCAATATTTTCGCTAGACAGGATATAACTTAAAATCATTTGAATTTCCTATAAGAGAATATAGAATTCAACTCCCTAGTAGCTGGCTAAATATAATTATTCCATTGTTTATGGTGTCTTAGGAGAGTCTAAGTAATTTTGTCCTCTAAAGAGGTGAGTAAATGTCTCTGACTTCTGATTGCGTTTGAAAGTATTGTTAGAAAGTAGTGTGGCAGACATAATATTTACCAGGACTATGGCTATAAGCTAAAATCAGGGAAAAAGCCAGTAGTGACAATAAGATACTGTTTTTATAGGTTGCTGTATATATATGAAAAAAACAAACTGTTGCCTTAGATGCAATAGGAAAGCTTGAACTTTCTCATCAGAGAACCATCACCTGAATGCATGATCACCTAGAGAAGAAAAGTTGAGTATGTTCAGAAATATCAAAGACTTCTTTGTATAGATCTGTCCTCGGCTGCTGCCAGAATTGGGTTCCTGGCATAGATGAGCTCAGCAATTTTTCATTGCCCTCTTTCCTGAGGCTTTGAGACTCACTACAGCAACTTGCATGCTGATGAATCAAACTAAATAGAAGATGTATAAATGCATAAGAGTAAAAAAAAAATCAGAATACTGCTGTGATTGGACACACATTTTTCATCTATTTGCTTCCAGTTTGTAATTACCTCACCTATCCCTTTTCTTTTTGCCAAAAACTACTGCAAGCTCCCAAAGTGGTCCAGAGAAAGTGACTGGACCTGATCTAGACTTCATGAGAGAGATAGATGAACTTGCAAAGGAATTTATGGATACTACAGAGAAAGCCATGGCTTTAGAAAAGCTGTGGGGAGAAAATGCAAGATTTTCAGGTAAGGTGCAATCTTTCTAAAATCATTTTCTTTTCCTATCAGATAGTGAAAATCATTAAACAAAAGAATATTCTTATATTAAAAATAAAATTAGCAAACTAATATTTAAGCTGGTCTGAAAAAAACCCCTACTTTTATGATTAATATCATTGTGGCAATCAAAGTTATCAAAAAAAAAAGTTAACTTTCTAAAACTCTGCCCCTGTACTACTTGAAAGTTAAGACAACACTGTGAGGGGAAAGGCTAAAAGATAAGGATTAATAATCTGAGTATGAGGTTACTTGGTCTAACTGTATTGAAAAGTAGTTTATGAGGCTATGTTTCTGTTATACTAAATAGGATAGAGATGGAGAACCTCAGTAGCTCATACCTGGTGACCCTATGTGACCTTCAGTCTTGTATCGAAACAGCGAGACTGGAAATACTGGGGTATTCCTCTTCTATTCCCACCCATACTGCCAGCACTGCTGCTGTAGCAGGTGGGCATTTAAGACCTAACCCTATCCTGCCTTTCTGGCTGGTTTTCAAGCAGGTGGATTTAAGTGAAATGGTAATTTTCATGCCAGGCTCTCTGACAGCTAGTACTTGCATCTAATGCTGATGTGATGATTTCACCTCACTGAAAAGTGAATGATAAGCCATGTCTTTTAAATTGTTTTTGTGATAATAGTATAAGTATTAGGAAGCACAGAAAATCCAATGGATCACTACCTTTCTGGGATATTAGTTGCTTCACATGCCTTTATTTCTGTAGAAATACCCTTTGTGCACTGCTTGCTGTTGCTTATAATATTGATTCTTCTGAAGTTAATAATGCCTCTCTGTAAAGGAAAATATTTGATTTTACAGGGCTCCATAACATCACCACTTTTCTTTCTGTAAGTATTTTTACAGTCTTTCTAAATTACAGTTCTGGGTTTTGAGGCATCCTTATTATAATGGTTAGAAATTTGTATCCTGTCAGATTTAAGTAAACTATCCTTAAAAAAAATTGGTATGTAGTTGAAGGAAAAAATAATGTCTTGAAATTTGATAGAGGTTTGGTGGATACTAGATTACTGGCTTAAACCAGTCTAGGTTGTTAGTAGCTAAAATCCACAACTATTTGAAGGCTAACCATTCATTAGGAACAATTTAAAAGTGCATCTGCCAGACCATGTGCAGCTGTATAAAATAATTTTACAAAATGTCTTGCAAGGAACTCTTATCCTAAATAATAAACATTATTACTTAAGAAACAAACAAGCAAAAACAACCAAAAAACCTGCAACAATACAAACCCAACCCAAAACCTAAAAAAGGACTGAGTGAGATTGAAGAGATGAGGCTCTTGTTTATATGGGATGACTTTGAATTCAGGTTTGTGATCCGATAAAATGACAAACAGACTCAAGCTGGGGATGAAGGAGGGGAGATGTGCTGTCCCTAATGCATTAGGCCTTCAGCCTTACATTGTCAGCAACTAAAGAAAGGCTGAATGGATGCAGTAATGGATCTCCATTACTGTCAATTTTCTACCTTTTTGTAGATCACTGGTTTCCTTTAAAAATATTTAAAAAAATTTTTTTCCCATGTTTGATTGATTGCAACAGCTACTTCATGAAACCTAGATTTCCAGTTTATAACTTGAAATTAAATGGCATTTTTATAGCAACATTTTTTAATTGCTCATAAGATACTTGATTGAAAGGAGACATATCACTATCAAATTTAATTTTGAGAATGGAATATAAAACAGAGAGAATGTATTTATCAACATTAAGAAAATATTTAGTTTACAGCAGCCAATTACTACTAGTAACAGAGTTTGTATGCACAAGCTGCTTTTTTGTATAAACTATGCTCATGCCACCATTATCCAAAAAAGCCCTATTGAAACATTAATTTAGAGAAGCAAAGGCTGCATAGTAAATGAGTGTGAAAAAACCCTGTTTTGCACAGGCATCTTATTGTGTAGTCCCATAAAAGAAGGATTTTTATCTCAGTTAATCTTTAATTTTTATAAATCATTATTTGAGACCCCTGCAAACCTTGCAGGGATGGTTTGTCCTGGGCAAACACCGATTTTTATACCCTAGACTTCACTGCAGGGCTAAAGAGTTCCTTGTACTTGAGATCTAAAAGACGATCCTTCTTGTCAGGAAAACGTTACACTTCTGAGCAGAAAGAGATTCCTTAGCTGTTCTTTCAGCTCCATTTTTCCATCAGAGCAAAGAAAGACATCTGAAACAAAGCTATCATAAGTTCAAAGTACCACCAAAATAATGTGGTATATTACCAAAGGTAGTGGTATGTTTCCACTCTGGAAAAATCATTTCAGATTCAAGATATTCAGGGAAACAACAGGCACTTGCTTTATTAATTTTCTTTTCTGTTAATGGAAGTGTTGCATGCAATTTTTTTTTTCCCACATTAAGATGGATTTGAATGAAGCAGAGAAAATGATTTCTAGAGCAGAAAATCTGTACAGGCAACCATATTTCTGGAACTTTCTGCATTCACTCCCTCGTCTTGAACTGAACAGCTTTTTTACAGAAGATGAGTTAGCTACCACAGCACAGTTTCTAAAGGTTATTCAAAAGTAAGTATTTTTGCATTCTTGAAAGCTCTCTGTTTTAAAATTTTATTGGCAATTCTTGTGCTTCTCACTGGCTACTTAATAAAATAAACAACTTTCAGCATCTGAGTGTTCATGAGATAAAACAGGAACTTGATTGTAAGTTTATGGTTACTTATTTTCTTCTTCAACAGCAGTACCCAGTAACCACTGGCTGCTGTGCTGGGTGAAGTTATGAATCTGTAAACACAATCTCAGTAGCAAATTCTCTACCCTGAACCTTTAGCATGGAGAGAGTGACAAGAGGATAAAAGTGAAGAAAGTTTATGGTGTTTGTCTTCCCATGTAACTGCTAGGCATGTGGAGACCCTGGTTCCCAGAAAGCATCTGGCTGTTGATGAAAAGCGGAGAATGAATTTTTGGGTTTGTGTCACTTGCATGCACAGCTTCTGCATCACTTATTAAACTATTTCTAGGTTGATCCATGTGTCTTTACGCCTTCCTTTTATTTTCTTCCTGTCCTGTGGGAGAAGGGAGTAAATGAACAGCTGTGTAGGTGCTTGGCTGCCCAAGTGATTAATACAAGGCAACTCAGATGTTTACATATGAGTCTTGGTGACCTGTTATTTGTTGGGTTTTTTTAAGACTCTGGTGCCCTTCAATGACCAAATTTTCCATCATTAATGCAATTTGGAAAGCAAGCCACAAATGCCAATGCTCAATGCTTATTTCGTGACTAGCTTTGTATTACTATCTTACATTCTTATCTAAGGCAGCATTTAGCCAGCAGGAAGGTTCCTAAAATTACATCTCCCACTTTCTGAGCTGTACCATGCTTGCTATATCTCTCAGAGGTACATAATAGAGACTTTTCACACCTATGTGACTAGGTTATTTTTTCCTTTTTTTTTTTTTTTTCCTCTCTTGAATATGTTGGAAACTGCTGATCCACTCTGGAAAACTGGATTCTTATTTGCATAATGAGAGAGGATTAGTCTGTAGGAAATAACTGGTAAATTTGACATAAACTTTAAGCAGTAAATTACAGCTACAACTACATAAACAAAGAAATGTGTTTCATAAGTAAGTTGACTGAGACTGGAACTTGTAAGAAATTCAGTAGATGTACTTTTATTAATGCATTCTGTTACTGTGCTTTATTTAACTTCTTGTGAGTATAAGTGTTCTTCTGCTTTAAAATACTTTTTGTTTCCTTGCAGATTGAATGGAAGTAAAATCTAAGTATTCTGTGCTGATTCTGCCTTTTTGTGGGGATAATTGGGTGGTTTTGATCATATTTTTTCTCACATGCTCACATGTTTTCTCTCTCTCTCTCTCTTTTTTAGAGGACATTGGTCTCTTAGGAGACATTTCCTTAATGAAAGTTGAGTGAAACTCTAACTGTAAAATCTCAACTTGTGTTTTGTTCATGAAAAGTCTAATTTGATAAAACAAGAAGTATTTTTTCAACAGTAAAAGAAGTGTTTTATTTTTCACGTGCTTTAAGGTCATCTCTTTCTAGCAAGTCCTTTCAGGTTATTTGGGTGTATAGAGAGATTGATTTTTGTTTTATTTTTCTATTTCAGTACCGTAGCATCATTGAAGGATTTAGCTATGATGACAGTAGGCCAAAGTTTCTATGAAGTGGTGAAAACGGCACTGAATTTAACTATGGCATCAGTACAAGATAGGAGCTTAGAAGGTAAGAAATTTGCTGCAGATTTTCTTTGAAGCATCTGGTTAGCATGCTGGGAATATGAAAAAGTAGTAACTGTCAGATCTTCTGCTAAATTTCTGATGTCTAAAAACTGAACTATATTGCTGTAGTCCTAGCTCATTTATTTATTGATCAGCTTTTAAAACACTAACAGCTAAATTTTATCAGACTCTGGCAACTATTTGATAAACAAAGCACATTAGTCTAATACATTATGTTTAGAATGGTCTTTCAGTGTGAATTTCAGAGAAAATATAAATCAATACAAGGGACAATATCTTCCATCTGATAGAAGGATAGCGTCTTGTTTTGGACATGCATGTTAAGGATTATGACTGGCTTACTTCATTCTTCTGTTCTCATAACTTCTGCTCTCAGCTGAAGGGCTACATATCTCCATCTGCTGCTTCACTATGGGAGATGAGTTTATTTGGAGAAGGTAGGCTAGCCCCAGGACAACTCCTCAAGAAAAGGTCAGGAAAAAGTTTCACTGGCAAACTGGGGCACACAATTAGATTCTCGGTGCAGCTGTGTGCTCAGCATTGAAGGTCAGGCTGAGAGTAATATGCTGTCTAAATCCCTCTTCACCTGCCAAAACAAAGGCTGAAGTGATACAAGGGTGACGTGCTGGAGCCCTTGCACAGAGGGTGAACTTGAATTCTCTGGAACTTCTGATATTCCCCTGGTCCTCTCCTTCTTGGCAATGATTCATATCCAGTCCATATGCATTTGCATGACTGTGTGCAGTTTAGAATGGCACCCTGCTGGGTCTGCTGGCAATCACTGTGAAAAGGCATCTCACTATCATCATATCAACTGTTGGAATACCATCAGATTGACTGACCTTATCACTAGTGCAATCACAGACTTTATCCTAGTGAAATTGGTGTTCAGATACATGCTTTCTGCCCCCACGCCACCGAAAAGCTGGGAACGTGGTACTTGGATCTCATCAAGTATGAACCATCAAGAAACAACATGAACAAAAAGAAGGAATTATGTAAATAGAAGGTTTCCTTTCTTTCAGGTTTTCAATACAATCTTTCTTTTGGAGATGTTTTGTGGAATCCACTTGCAGTGAAAGCGGAACTTGAATCCAGATTTGGTTTTGATGGTCCTCATGTTGAGAAGCTGCTAAATTATACAGCACAGTTAACAAAGGTAAATCAGTTGAAAATTCTGGTGTCCTTCTCTTTAATATTTTGTTTTATTTGTGCCCTGAAGGGACTTTCCCTGCCTTTCAGAATCTGTAGTCATATCTTAGATTTGTGAAGCAGCTACAAGACTGTTAAGTATCTTGGCTTCATTCCCATCAAAAGATATGTATTTAGGTTCAGCTGAAATTTCTGCACATGAAAATGCTGATAGGTCTAGTTGTTTACATTAATGAATTTACACTTCTCTGAAGTCACAGTGGAGTATGGCAGAGTCCCAGATTTATTATCCAGTCCTGTAGAGAATTCTGAGGGTTGTTCCACTAAGCTGTTAAACCAAATTCCAGATCTGTATGTACTAGGATTAGCTTGGCTGGTGGCATTTTTCATCTGGTTTGCTGAATAAAGAATGCCTGTCTGGTCTGTGCATAAATTAAAGCATATAAAAAAATCTTTTCTTCTCAGTTGTACAGTCTTGATATGAATATACTTGACTGAGTTGTCTCAGTGAGGCTTAATCAAATATACTGGTGATGTATCAAATTTAGAAGAAAATCTCATTCCTCAGAGTGGAGTTTCTAACCTATCTTCTAGACCAAAGTGGTCTGTTGTGGTGGTCTGGTTTTTGAACTGCAGAAATCTTGAAACGTCTCTTGCATTTCTACTTAAGTCTGCAGTTTTTTCTAGTAGAACCTGTTGATATTTATGGGAAATCTGTTTGTTCTTTGTCAGATGCAGCTTAGAGTTATATTCCAAAAGAGCTTATTGTAAAAATAGTAGATTTAAACAAAGGGATACATTCTAAAAATCCTTTGTCTTTTGATCGGCTGGTTTGATCAACTGAACTGAATTCAACTGCAACCTGGTAGCCATGATTGACTGTGAAATCCCAGACTACTCACTTACTAGTTATTTCTGCTAATATCTTATTATTTTGTGCTTGTGCTAGAGCACTGAAGATTATCAAAATGTATGAAAGGAAAGGTGGAAGCCTGGATAATGTTTGTTTCGAGCACTTCAATTCTTCATCTCATGCCTGATTTTATTTGGTGTCAAAACATCTATGAAAATGTTTATAAATTCTCTGGTCAAAACTGGAAGGAGTTAGGATATGAAGTATCTCAGAAAGACAATAATAATAATAATTAAAATGAATGGAACTATTTTTAATGCTCTAATAATATTTCTATGATTGGCAATAATAAATATTTCATCACTGATTTAAAAATCAGTCCATGAGGAAAAAATTCTGATCTCCTGGCCACTCTATTGAAACCCATCAACTTCAATTTAAAACTAGTCTGCTGCACGTGGTCTTTGGTTGAGTTGTACCACTGTAGTAAATGCTTTTTTTATCCATAATTTTTATATTTCTTAAGTTGTTCCAATATAGTTATTCTACTGTAGGTTTACTGTATCATAGTCAAATTAGTTCAGCACCAGTCTGCAAATTACTGTACAAGTAGCAAAGCTGGTGGAGCTACATGGTGAAAATTCCTTGCATATACAAGTCTCCTCATTCTGCCTATTTTGTGAGGACCCTAATGGGGCCACTGATATTTTGTACAACAGTCTGCATGTGGAGTACTTTGAAGTATATGCCCCCAGAATATGAGGATGGATTAAATGGGCTTTGTTCTCACTGAAGAAGGGTATGTGATATTCTTTTTTTTTTTTTTGCTATTGATAGCAGAGATAACACTCAGCAGCTCTCTTGAGATACTCATTAATTTCATATGTCCCTGCCAGTTTCCCACAGGAGAGACACTGGAGCAGTTTGTATGCTCTGCTCTGTCCAGTGTGCCAGAAGATGAAGCAAACAAAGAGAATAATGGACAGGGCTGCATTTCTGCACGGCATGAGGCCAAACTGTATCTTGTTCATGCTGTCAGCAAGCTCAGACTTTATACACAGGTACATTTTAATAAGATAATAGATTGGATCCATAATTTTTGCATGCAGGCTGTCAGCAGTAACTCAGCTAAAAGATCTGAATTATCTCTTGAATGTTATTTTCATGAACTTCTATCATCTTGTTAATAAGATGAAGTAATCCTTATATGGAATAATTTCAGTGGAAGTATAATCTATCACCCTGTGTCCATTTAATCAGATTTTCTCATTAACTGAAATTCAGCTTTGCAATGTTATACGGAATATAGTGACATATACTGCCCTGAAGAGACCTGGCAGAGGGAAGATCCATTTACTGTCCCTCCTGAGACTGAATGTTGAGCAAAACTAAAAGATGGCTGGAGGCCTCCACTGATAATTAATGAATAATTAATTTATTTTTAATTCCCCTTCACTGTCTCTGGCAATAGTGGCTGAAGAAGGTTGAAAGGGATAAAAGTAAACCTCCATTATAGCATTCTGATCTGGCAGAACAGGTTGGCCTATAGTCTCTATAATGACATACGTGTAGTTGCATGAAGAAAATGATAAAACATTCAGATGTTTTCTAAGGAAAACACCTAGTTGACTTAACACTGATATTTGTTTTTATACAACATAAGGGGCTTTTTTCCATTAAAAAATATTAACCTGTATCAAGCTGTTCTGGAGATTTTTGCAATATTATCTAAATATAGCATGTAGAGTTTCCTGTGTATTTCCTCAAAAATGTAGCCTTTGATAAAGGTTTCCCTGCTGTATGATGACTTGAAATAATAGTTTAATGTGATTGCCAAAACCAATGCACTAATTCCTATGTAGGAAAATCCAGTAATAATTTCAGCCATGATTTCAAAACTCTTAGCAAGAGTTGACATTCTGATGATGGCAACTTGAAGTACTGTAAGCTGCTAGTCACTGTGAATTTTCTAGGGGAACTGGACTTCACTTAAGAGTAAATCTGTTTTATCCACTTGGCATTAAAAAAAAAAATAAAGAAAGGTAATGATAGGTAGGAGAGCAGTCAGGAGGCTTGGCCAGGCCTTGGTATGCCTTATTCTGAGCTACACAATGGGAACATGCAGGTCCCTTCACCATCTCTTTGTGAGGTGGACCCCCAGAAATGTTAAGGTTGCTGGCTTCCATTGTGTTGGCAGTGTAGGCAGAATTCTGGTAAAGGAAGTTTGAGACTGGAGGTTGGCTTTTGGTTGGTCTCAGTCTCAGGCCATCTTTTTACGATTCTTGGGTCTTTGGACAGAGACAGCAATATGTAGGAGGTTAGCTCTCTGTATGATCAAGCGTTGCCAATTTGCAAGTCAGTCAAAACTGTACTGAAAATCAACTTTTGTAAGGTCAGTCATTTCAGAGCCTAGATGGGTTGTTTGGGAGAAATTTTACTGTAATTGTTAATTGTGTGATTTTTTTTAAAGACATGCAAATTCTGTGTACTGTCTGTATAGGAAAGCTTTGATTCTCTAACTGGGTGTTCTATTTTGCATTCAATCTGCCAGATACTTGAGCAATGGTTTAGCAGCAACAGTCTCCCTCAGAATCTCCTTTTGGAACTTAGAAGGATCATGGCTGACATAGTATCTCAGTTTCTAGATGAAAGGGAAGCCAGCAAACTTTTTTCAGGCATAAATACCCTCATCCAGCAATGGAATGAGAAATCAGATGCCTACTTTTCAGAAGGATATACTGCATCTCATGATTGGTAAGTTATACTTATCTTTCTGCAACTCGTCTTATGAAGTTCAGATCAACCTGAATATTCATTTTTCACATTGCATTTAATTGATTTCTGTTTTGTGGTGTTATTTTTTGTTCTGTAATTCAAAACCTCATATGCAGTCAAATAATTGTGCTGATGCTTACACATTCCGAAAAACAAATTAAGTCTGTACTTCAGATTAAACAAAGTTTAATTCCCACAAAGAATTGCTGTGACTCAGTAATGCTTCTCATGTACTGCAAGTCCAGTGGATCTGAAATATTTTGGATCTTTATTGTTGACGTCAAACTTATGTTAATTGTGCAGAAGATCTTGTAGCAGAAGCCTATTATGGAGAAAAAAAATTTAAACACTTAATATTAATTGTATGTATGTAGTTTCCAATCTCATCTAGGGCATCCTGAGGCTATGGTCTCTTTTGATGTTTTTAAACTTTTCCTACTATTTCAGGTTCTCTACTTGGTTTATCACTTAAAGTAAATGTAAGCAGTTTATATGAAAATATGGCTGTAAGTTCTATACTCATTCAGAATGATATGTTTTGTCAACCTATTCAAATATTCCTGATGTGGAAGGTTCTACAGAGGACTTGATTTGTAGATAAAAGGAGTTAAGGTTTGTCAGAATTGGCAAGCCTCAGGAAAGGTCTACAGCACAGTACAGGAACTGATGCTTCCCTCTTTCTAAATGCACACTGGATGACCTGCATTGCTTCTGGGAGATAAAATACTGGCCTCAATTTGCTATTGCTTGTAATAACTCTACTTGTTCATATAAAGCACTACCACTGGAGGACATATGATTCATGCTATACAAATCAACATCTGAGGATAAATCTGAAAGATACATTCCATTATATACTGAGAAGAGAGAGACTGTAGTCAAGTTATTAAATAATTTAGTAGTGCATTTTGGAATTCGGTTTTTATTTATAAAAGGAAACTGCTATACTGCTGCTGTTGTAAAGAAACTACAAAGTAGATGATATAGTGACTGCACAACAAGAAAAACCCCATATTTTTTCTGCAGTTTTACCTTTTTGCTCACACTGCAAAATGTTTTTGTGGTTTACCTCTTTGACTGCAGAGTCCTGAATCTAGAGAGACAGAAAATATATTTAAGGATAAGGTATTTTTAACTTTGAGACCCTTGCATTGGAAGGCTATTTTTATCCATGCACCTCTTCTTGACCAATCTTACAGAGCGAGTAAATGGTTTTTCTTTTGATAAATATACTGACATAATGGAAATGTCTGTTGGAGCATTCCAATTTTCACTATGATTTCGTGTTTTGGGGTTTTTTTTTTTGGTAAGTATTAAAATAGCGGTGTTCAGCTATCAACTAGTCAGTAGGAATATTTTAACACTCAGTAATTGTGGGAAAACAAAAAATTCTTTGTAATTCATAGAAATCAAAGGTTTTGATCAGTTGCACTGATATATTCCTTTCTGTAAAATAATTAGTCTGTGGATCATAAAAGCACTGCTATTTTCAGCAGCTGAAAATGTGACATACTTAAAGGTGTTTGACTCTTTGTGACTTACAAGCTTGATTATAATTTCTGGTAAATGCACATTTCCTTAACCTAGCTGCCTACATTCAGGTTTTGATTTTGAATGGGGTTGTGACTTTTCAGTGAATTTTTTTCACGTTTTTGAAAACCCACGCAATTGTCAATTTGTGCTATTTCAGATTTTGTGGTGCGTAATTTGTGAGTGCTATTTAAATGATATTTGGAATTTCTTTGAATTAAATAAACAGAACTACATTCAAAAATTATAAATTATATATTTAACAAATTCCTGTCTGCCTGTTAGATAACTAACAAGAAAAAACCCTTATGATTAATTTTTCAGGGCTTTGACATCTTTCAAAGAGTTTTTGAAGAGAGACCAAAACTTAAGGACTTCTGGTGAAAAGGAAATGGATCATCTTTTTCATCTTGTAGAAATCATAGAAGAAATTATAATGTTTGATTTCTCAGCTTCTTCAAACCAGTCTCTAATTGAAAATTCCTTGAATGATATAATAATATGGATGAAAAATTTTGTTCATGGGGAAAAATCTGTCAGCAATTTCTCACTTGCAGCTTCCGAACTTCATAATGAGCTACAAAAAGAATTCCAGCCTTTTCAGAGGTTCTGGCCAAAAAAGAAGACAGAAGTTTTCTGGCATATAGTCGAGATTTTATTCTATGAACTTGGTTCTAGGCTTTCTCATTTGAGTCAAGTAGAGGAGGAGGAGCTAATTGAGAATTTATCTAGAATTATATCTTCCATTACAGAAAATAAAATCCATAGTAGAAGTATGATGTCGCTGCAAAATATCCTGACTGAGTGGTCAGAAATAAATATTACTGCTTTGAACCATTTAAAACATTTAAGTGAAAACTTCCTAAGAAATCTTGGATCATTGTCTAGTGATCATGTCAATGGAGTGAGTAATAACTCCTCTTTATTTCTCTCAAATACAACTTTTATATCTAAGGTGCAAGAATTAGGAGAAATTGTGCATGATTTCCTCAAAAACATCCAGAAGTTAAACAATACTAGTGTGGCCTCACTTGTTCCAATAATTTTCTCTCTGTATCAGAATGATGATCTGATCTTAAATATTAAGAACAATAGCACTCTGTTAACATTTCTTTATGAAACTTCAAAACATATGTCATCTTCTCAAGTATGGTATGATTTCCAAAATAGGGATCAAGTTTTTGATTTTCTGTCTGAAACTTTTGACCTTCTCTGGAACCTCACCAGTAAGTCTCTCTGTGAAAAGTTACAATTATTTTACAACTACACAGAGTTTCAGGCCCTGTTTGTTGCACAGAAAGGAAAAAAAGAGATGCAAGTGGTCTATGGCACTCTGAGCAGCCTTAAAAATTTCTTTATAGATGAAGAGCTCCAAACAGCTGCCTTTTGTTATTTGGCTGAGTTTCTTGATATCTCTCAAGAATGCCTGGTCAATAATGGATGTACTGATTTTTATCTAGCAAATATTACTTCTGAAGATCATTCAGCAGAGGTTTATGACTTACTTCTGCTTCCATTGGACAGTGTCCTGTCTAATCTAACAAACTTGGGAGATAACATAAGTGTGCCTTCTGCTTTGCACTGCACTTTTACATGGCTTCAAATGTGGACAGAGATTTTTGAAGAAGCATCTATAATCTTAAATTTGAATTCAACATTTTTTGTCTGTCTAAGAAATGATTTGACAAATCTCTCCGAAAGTCTTCTAAATGCAACTCATGACCAGCTGTGCAATAATACAGCTATTACTATTCTTGAGTCTACGAAAGAAGCAATGAAAATATTAAAAGTTGTATTTCAAGAAGGTGGCAATTTAAATGACTGGAAAGATTTTGCAGCGTTCCTTGCTAGTCTTCAAAATGTATTTAACAATGCATCTGATGTCACAAGCTTGCTTAAAGGCAACAGTTTAGAACATGTTTTAGAAATTATGAGAGTTGTGATAACTGAATTGCAGAAATGTATACTGAAAGTTGTTAATGGAGAGTTTTTGAATTCTTGGCTTGATATTTTCATCTCAGGAGGATCTGAGGGTGAAAATAGGGGTGCTGGTGTATTTTCTATTGGAAATTCCCTTTCTGCTGTTCTCAAGCTCTCCCAAAAGGAACTTGAAATTATTCTCACTGAGATAAATGACACAACTGCTTTTTTTAAAAGTGTACCTCGAGACAAGTATATAGTTTGTATCAGCATTTTCCAGAATATTACCAAAGTAATTTTGGACAGTAGTCTGAAAAACATAAACTACTTGCAAACAAATTTGTCATCTCATCTTAATTCCTTTCTGAACTTCTATAGTACAGTGGATGAAGCAGAGGATTGTAAAAGATGGATACATGGATTAAGTAATCTCAGTGAAAAATACAAGTCATCTTCCCACCTTGAAAGTGCGAAACATATTTTATTTCTTCTGCAATCTCTGGGAAATACTGAGGCAGATGCTAAGCTAATGAATGTGATGGAATTTGTTAATTTCATTTTTAATTTGATACTCCCTGAATGTTCCCTATCTGGTTCTGATGTTATTTGTGTAAATGTTTATTTCAATGTCATAGCACAACCTTTAAAATTTATTCTCCCTGATTTTAATGTAAAAGATGATATTAGTGGGCTTGAATTTATTTTTAGACTTCTAAATAATTCTGGGGGGCAAATACAAATGGTTATCAGTGATTTAGTAAGGTACTCATTGTATATGTCAAATAAGACTCATTTTAGTCAGTCAGTCCATGGATTTAACAGTACTTCAAAAATGCTCTTTAATCCTTTTCATCGCATTCAGCTTTTATCAGTGGAACTTTTGTCAGAAATTCAAACTCTTCTGAAAAACAGAACTTCTGAAGTTCAAGAAAACAGCTCTTCTCATTCAGACATTGAGATTGAACCTTTCTTACATGAGAAAAATATCAGTTTGCTGATAGACTTCTTTCAATATGTTATTAGAAAACTTGACTTAAACTTGCAGAATGAACACAAAACATTTCCACAGAAACTGATAGAAACAGCAGCTCTGAATATTGAGCTGGTAAGGAATGCACTTAAAATTTTCAAGTCTCCCACTTTTACTGACTTTCCATTAAGAGATGAAAAGGAGTTTCTAAAGCATATTGTAGCCTTGGTGCAAACCATGAGAAACATGGATGTTGAGTTCTTGACGAGTAGATTCAAAGAAGTCCAGAGGAATATGGATAGTTTCTTTAAAAATATCAAACCTTTTTATATTGAGAACTCTGAGTTAGGAACTTTAACAGATTGGTGGGATGCATTTGAGAACATTTCCTGTTATTTGAACCTGACTGGCTTATGGCAAATAACACAAATTTTTGAACATGATGAGCTCTATGATATAGAAGATGTGTTCAACCTCTTCTTTGATGTCATCCGCCTTATGGAAAGATTAGCCCATGGAAACATTACAGAAGCACTAACTGACATATATGCTTTCATATTGACTCAGGAAGAAAAAATGCCAATGTTTACCGATGAGGAATTCTCTAATCAAGTAGAAGGTCTTCTAATGTTACTGGAGACACTGACAGATGTATCTGATAAACCTGAACAGGTCTCTGATTGTTTTTCTGCAGCATTCTGCTGGACTCTGACAACAGCAGCACCTCAGAGTGATCCCACTGTCAAACCTTGTGACTCTGTGCATAGCAATTCTACTCTTAGTTACAATGCAGTCATTGAAGTCATTAAGGAGCTTAAACTAATCACTGTGGAGGACAGTTTCTCTTGCTCTAGGGAAGACTTTCTGATGGATGTTGCTCACAATCTGACTTGCTTTTTTCATCAGATCAAAGACTGGAACTCTATTCTTTTGAAGTTTTCTGAGCTCCATCATGTAAATGGCTCAGTTCTCAAGGAGCTGCTAGATTTTTGGAATGAGCTATCCCTTTATGCTGTGCCACTGCAGGTGAATAATACATATACAGTCAATTGTTCTTCCACACCAAAGAGCCAAGTGGCTTTACAAATCATTGAAATACTGGGCAGTGTTTCAGTGGCAGAAATGGAGATGGCCAAAGATCTTTTGGAACATTTTTATGGTGGCCTAAGTTGGAACAGACATTCAAGAACATCACTTAAGGGTGTTCTTACCAATATTAAGAATGTGACCAGTGAAGTTTCTCAACTCCTGAATACAGATACTGTCATTTCTTTTCTTTCTGTAATTCAGCCTCTAATGACACTGTCATCTGTTGGAAACCAGACATACTCAATGCTCATGGTAATTTCTGCTTTAAATGGAAATAACAATATATCTGATAACTTTGAGAACTTCTGGTTTCCTATAGTTACAAGCATAGAAAATTTATTGGTGAATTTTAGTGTTAAACAGTTACTTGTGATGGTAGACCAAGGGTTTCAATTACTAAAGTTAGCAACTGGACAGTCCTCTTCAATGGCTCCTGATGTTTTAATGCAGTGGTTTAAGACATCATCTGTAGATGCTATATTAAGAAATTTCGAAGATATGCAAGGCATTGTGAAGAGCGTTCTATGTGAATGTAACAATAAAAATTATCCTAAAATAATAGATACTCTAATTCTCCTTATGACTAATGAAAGTTCTTCAAATTACCTACTGCTGGCTGTCAAAGACATTATTCACTTTCTGGAACTTTTCCAAAATAAGTCTAAGGAAGACTACACTGATATGTTGTTTGGTGACAGTCATCTCAGCGGAGAAAAACTGAAACACAATCACTCTGCTAGTTCAGTTTTGCTAAACAGTCTCCTTCATATAATTGCTGATCTTGCTGTTATAGAAGAAGAAGCCTTGCATACAAATACTGAGCTTCAGATAGTTGACTTCATTGATTCATTTTTTTATAAAGCACAATATAAAGAAACTTCTACTCAGTCCCAAAACAGAACTCTGGAGATCATGCAGAAGATTTTGCAAATGATATTTCAGTCTACTGCAGAGCATGACAGGAACAAAATAAGACTATTACTAAAGGATTTGCATAAGGATGTAATGGCAGAAATGAGGTAAGAGTTTTCTATGTACTCATTTTCATGAGTGTGCTGACAATGACAGAAGGGCTCTCTGTTTATGAACAGCTCAGTCAAAACTTTTATTAAGTTAATCACTGTTTCATTTCAGATTTTTGCCAACTTATGTTGTTCAGACCAGCAGTATGGGGTATCAGATTATATTGTGTGGAACAGATTATTGATGTGGTTAGTCATCTATATTGTTACTTAAATTGGTTTCTTTAGAATTATTATAAAAACAAATATTTGAAGATACTTGTATTTTAAAATCCTTACAGGTCTGAACATTGAACCCACAGTTATTGGTGCGCAACAGCCATTTTTGGCTATGGTGCTAAATAGTAAAGAATGCTTGGAACTAATGCTTTGTGGTGTGTGGGTTTTGTTTGTTTGTTTTTGTCCTGTTTTGTTTTGTTTTGTTGTTTGTTTTTGTTTGCTTTGGTTTGTTTTTGTGTGGGTTTTTTTTCCCCAGATCCAAATATATATATGTGAAATTTCTTCAGTTTAAATTTGTTGTTATCTTATGCTATGGTTATAGTGTTAAGTTACTCCATTTAACAAATGCAGTTTCTGAAAAAAGTCTTCAGCCCAAGATAATTTTTATCTGATTACTCAGGTCAATTGAAATCCAGCAGCAGAGAAAACTCTGCTTGAGGAAAATGTTTATTGACACGTATATGAAAGTGCTCTTTGATTGGAGTTGCTGCATTTAAACAATACTGAATAAACCCACAAGATGACTGCTCCACACAGCTCTAGGCTGTCTTGCTGGTGGAGCTGCTGGTCTACTGACACAGACCAGCTGAGATATGGCATATTAAAGTTGATGCATGGCTCTAATGTGTTATTGAGACCTTTATGATTAATTTCATGCAGATATGTGAAACCAGTGGTCAGCAGAGCCAGGTATTAAACAAATCTCTTGAAAAATCAAAAGCAAATACTGGAAAAGTGGTTTATTTTTCCCACATGCTGATTATCAGGGGTTTTGTGTATTCTGTTCTTTGCCATTAAGTCAGTGTATTCTGTGAGTTCTCAGTATTTCTGAAGCTATTAGAATTTTGCTTACTTTGCAAAGGTACTTTCTAGCACTCTTAAGGTATTTTTTAAAGTGGAAATATTATGTTCTCTTTTTGAAATAGTTCAGACAAATGTAATAGTATTGAAACCCTTAAGTGGTTCATTGAAGACTGCAACTGTGCATAGTCACCTGTTGAAAAGTTTCTGTGGTACTCTTGGTATGAAAATAATATTTTCTTATTAATGTTTCTACAGAGCATCTAAAATCTGCAAGATTCTTCAGGAACATTTATACCCTGATAGTGTTCTCCTATTACAGAAGTTGCAGTTTACCATTTTGACTGTTCTCAAAATCTTTTCAGGTTGGTTACCCAGTAGTGATGCTGTAGGTCACCATAAGTGTTAATGCTCTAAAGTTAAGGTTTTACTTTAAGCAAACTTGTGTACCAATAAGTTAATTTGGGTGATGCCAAGAAAGGGAAGCATACTGATGCCTGGAAATTAAACCAACAAAGGCACATGAAAAAGAAATTATGCAGATCAAACAAAGGAATGATTTCTTTCTGGAATGTTCATATTGATTCATAGTTTCAGTGGAAGCAGGAGGTCTTGCTGCTCCTCTTCAGCTAGTGAGCAGAGTCAAGTCACAGGGTTTTTTTTTTATTAAGCCAGAGTTCCCACAAGGCAGCAGGTAGCTGACAGTAAGGAAAAATGGGACAAGTATTTAAAGGAAGTAGCACCTCCCACTTCTGGCCATGTTGTGCCAGTGAATTGGCTACCTGTAGCTAAATAACTGAGACTAAGCAACTAAATTCTTGTGGTTTTTATTACAATACTTTGCTCACAGGGGTGTTTAATTTGTTACATAAAACACTGAAACCTAATGAGAAAAGATGAAAACTGCTTGACTTGGTTTGATTTGCTGAGTTATACCATATTACTTCCATGAGCAAGATCAAGATTTGCTTGTTTTAGAAGCAGTGGTGAATGTTTATTATTCTTCCTACTTGACTCATGAACAAAAATAAGGGAAAAAACCCAACCCACATAGGCGAAAAAGCAAAGTCGATCCCGGCCATAAATCAGAATTCAGCAGTCAAGCCAAATTCTTTCACTGCTATCCCATCTACAAACCCAGTAGGAGGGGAATGGACCTTTTTCCCAGGACATGGGGCCTGCAGTGTTGCATAGAAACTGTCTCCATGGATGTTCAGGTGATAAATTTCTCCTATATGGGTTCATTATCCCTAGATATGGAGTTAGGGTTTGAAAGTTACTGTGCACTGAAGGGTTAGTAACATCCTGATGTCTCTATGGGGAAATAGGATCAGGGGAGCCTGCCTGAGGAGAAGGTAGATGCGTTTCATATACTCAGTTTCTCACAGTTATCCTCACAAAGACCAAATATGAAATTTTTCTTCTCTAGTTCTGTAGCAGGTATTGATGTTCTTATTATTGACCAGGAAAGTTTAATGGAGAAGAGCAACTGAAACAGAATCAAACCAGCCTTTCTTGCCCTCTGCAATGATACATAAATTTAGCTGGAAATATTTCTTTATACCTTTAACTCATCAGATTTTCTTTGCTTTTAAAAACTTTTCTGTCCTTTATTAGTTGGCTAACTTTTGATTCCAGCACATTTAATGAGATTTTTAACAGATTAAACCTGCACATTTTCTCTTACAGAAGAACCAGTTGTCCTTGGCAACATTTTCTGTGCCATTACGAAGTGTAAGGATGGATTAACAAGTCAGTTGCTCCCTGCTATCATTAAAGGGATCATTGTGGTTCAAGATCATTATCAGGTTTGAGTGGTTCCCCACAGCTACCAGTGTGTTTTACAATATGCATTAAACTCTGGAAACTAATGGGAGTTTCCTTTTTTCCCATTCTCTGAATGATGAGTACCCTTGGTGACTATAGAAAACTGAGGTTTGTATGGGTATAGCTCTGATGATTTTGATAGTGATACTCAGGAGAAATTCCTTAAGTTAACAATGGTGAACTTTCCAAGCTGTATGACTAAAATTATTAGAATTCCTACAACTAGAATAACTGGATTGTCTATCAATATCAAACAGCAGCTCATTTTTAATTTCTTTAAATTTTGTCATACTGATGATTTAATGAATTAGAGTACATTTATACTTTTAAATCTTCACAGGAACGGTTATGAAGTCAGACTAGATACAAATACACTTCTTAGCCAGACTAATTCCAGATAAAATAGCAGTTGTGATTACCAGTTGGAGTCAGTCTGTTTTTCTTAAACAGTACATGAAATCACCAGCCAGCAAAAATAATATTTGGCATACAGAGACTCATCCAGAGTTGGAAGCAGGCCTTTGGATAGCACACACATGCCAAATACTAATGTTATGCTTTTTAGTATAGAATTTGCCTCCTCTTTATGAAATAGCTCTGCTACTTTGTTCACCTGGTCATTTTGCTGATATGAACAGCAATGTCTGAAAATAAAGAGATGACAAGAGGCATCACTCATATCTCAAAGTAGAATTTTGGGGACCAAAGGCATTTCTGTAGTCACTATCATTCTATGACCTACTCCTGCAAATATTAAAAAAGCCTTGCAAAATCAAAACCATGAATATTTTGGTGAAAAAATAAAACTGCATATTGGACAGAGGATAATGCATGAAAAATTTTGGATATGAGTATCCAGATATTTTAGTTTGTTGGATGGAAACTGTAGTTCAAAACAATTTTTTGGGAAAAACATAAAAATTGTCAACCTAAAATAAATAAATTTTAAAAAAGAAAAGAAAAAAAAGAAAAGCTCCTTTCATTTTGAAATAAATTTGAAATTAAAATGTTGGCATTTATGGTAGATGATGAATCTCCTTGACGGGCTAGTTCCAATTCCCAATTTGGTTGTTACCAAAACTCAGATATTTGAAAATTCCTTGGTTCCTGAAAACTTCTCACCCACTTTCAATCACTTCTACAATCAGTAAGAGAATATTACCCTACCCCTTTAGTCTCATTTGAAAATCTGCATCATCTAGTTGCCAAGAGCTGCTACTTCAAGTGATAACACAATCTCATGAATTTACTAACTGTATGACCATTGTGTTTTGCAGGATGTTGAAAGACTGTGGCCTACTTTCAACAAGGGGGATTGTAAGAGTATGGCATATTTAAACCAAAAACTTTCCTATGCTTTGGAGAGCTTTCTGGGAGCCTTGCAGAATACCACAAATGACAGCTGTGAATGTCAGCTAATGTTGGGGAGCATACAGAAACAACTGCAAATGTAAAGCTTTTTAAGTATTTGAGTAAATTAGAAAAATTCTGAATATTTCTCAGAGCCCTTAAATTTTTGCTGAGCACTTGCTGCTCCATCAGTTAAATGCTTTGGTTCACAACAGTTTCCTGTGACTTCAGTTAGGTCAAAATTTTGGTATCTAAATTTTTTATTTAAAGCTGTTTTGATATGGCTTATCCTCTGAGTAGCTGGATATCTTTTGCAAAATATAAAGTATTCATGTCAGTTCAGCAGTTCAAACAGTCAGAAACATGAGATAAGGTTTTTTTACTGATGGGCTTGAACTCCAAATAATTTCTGATATTTTCTATTGACTTATAGTAGATTTTAAGTAAGTGAATAAAACTGCCACTACAAAGTATTTCAAAGTTGCCATCACCTAGAACTGGTCATTGTTATAATTGTTCCTATACTGGTTTGACTGTTGGATTGTTTTCACAACGGGCTTGAATTGTGTCTGTGAATTACAGCAATAATACAGAAGAACCTAAGCTTAGATGCTGCTCTAAACCATAGACTGATGTCCAGTTTTGGAAGAATAAATAATATCTGATATGTGCATGCTCTTTCTTACTTAAATTATAATTAGATAGACTTTATTTGTCCTGAATTGTAGTGATTTATATCTCTAGATTTTAAAAATGTGTGTTCAGTAAGAAACCTCAAGGTGAAACATTGCTAGATCTGTCCTTCTACATAAACTACTGTTTGCTGAAGCCCTTAACCATTATGGGAAGATCCCTGCATCTCATCGAGGCACAGAATATAAATAATCCCTGCACCATTTAAATACAGCATGAGAAGGTCTGTAGAGGTGCTAGTCTGTGCACATAGAGAATAATGTGACCTTTTTTCCTCATTTAGTGGCCATTTCACTATTCATGTTAGTCTTTATGCATAGAAATGCCAATGACATAGTTCTGATGACTTATGAAATTAGGGCTATCATTTCAGGTTGGCTGAAAATTTGGAGCTACAGTTGCCGGAAAACCCAGCAGCTGCTTTTCTCAGCAATTTAAATCTCTTGAATGGTGGGTTCCAGTTTTATAATTTTTTTAATATAAACTACTGCTATGTAATTTTGTGGGACAATAACTGTTTCTTTCTTCTTCAAAATTCAAAGGTACATTGCTTATGTAGACTGCTGACTTAAAGCGTTATATTTACATTGTACCCATGTGCCCGTACATGCCCTTGAGTTGGCACAGGACAGCATAGTACATTCAGCCAGAACCTTTCCAGTAAGATGTAGGGATTAATTAGAGAAGAGAGGACTTAAATTAGTGGAAGGAGAAAATCAGGGAGAACTAAAAGCTGTTTTACTAATTTCAGATGTTTTCATAGTACAGGGATGTGGGATAGTATGTGCTTTTGTGGAATAACATAAACAGATGCACAAGCCCTTTAAGTCTGCCAGGATAGTGACCTTTAAATTTGAAGTAGGAGTGAATTACATTAAATGAAGTTTTTGTCCTTTATCACTGTTCACAGTAAATTGAATGAAAAGGATACAATCTGTGAGAAATTTAATTAAGCCAATTTGTACTTTTGACACTATTTTCCTTTTCTTCCAGACCTGAAAGTCAAAGAATGTGTGCAGAATCTTACTCAGCTGAGACTAGACATTGGTTCGTCTGTCAATATTTCTGAAGAAACTATCAATACAATCTTGGAAGCCAGTGTCTCTCATTCAAAGGTAAAAGATCAAAAAGAGGTGTCAAATTAATAGGTCAGCCTCTAGCCTGATGTGCCAGCTGAAATAAAACAAGCCATATTGTTTGTGTGAAATCTTATATTTTCACTTATCATTTCCATGTGGAATATCTATGTGAATTTTAGAACTTTAAAATAATAATGTGATGCATTAAGAGATCGATTTATAGTACCACTACTTTCAGCAGTGTGTACTGACACAGAATTTGAGCTTTGCTGTCTTGGTATTGTAGAAAAGATGGGTGTTTCTGAAATATTTTGTATCTTACCATCTCTAGTCCTTGCAGTGGGGGGTTGTCTTCTTAATTTTTTATTTATTTATTTATTTATTTATTTATTTATTTGTGTGTTCCTCACTCTTCTTACACTATCTTAGCAGTATCTTGCTTTACTTTCACTTTATCTGTTGCCTCTTCAGTATTGTAAGTTCTCTGAGTGAAAGACTGTGTGTTATCATTGCTGTTTCCTATGATCCCTGTAATCAGCAGAAATAATGAAAAATGCGACCTACTTGACAGGTTCTCTCTCTGGTTAGTGTTTGCATGACTGGCTAGAGTTGTGGGTACATTTGGTGTAAACTCATCAGGTCACTCAAGCAGCCACTGGGTGTCAGTGATGCTCCACTTGCAGAAACAGTCGCAAGTCTTTTCGTGAAATGTGCAGCTATTAAAAAAAGCAGTCCAGACCATCATAACTACTTATATATGATTTGTTCTCTTGCATCTTTGGCATTGTGACTGCCTTTATTGTTAGCTTGTTGTTGTAATACCAGTTAATGGTGATGAGAGAAGTCATCTGAAAGCAATTCAGTTAAATGGGATTTAGTGCACCTTTAAACCTTTGAAATAATAATGCTAATTGACTGAATTGTCAAATTACTTTCCATCCTTACTTTTTGCCAGTCATAAAGAGCTTAGATATATACACACGTGTCTCAGATTTGCATATTTATACAGAATTTTTTTGCTTAAGTTCTTAAATCCTCCTCCAGTCCAACTGGAGCTTTAAAATGTCTGTGTTTCCTACTGATTATGCAAGCTGCACAAGTACTTTTTACAGCCATAATTTAGGCATATTTATTATGTTTATAGTCTATATAGCCACTGTCTGATAACTCTATTGGTCACTACAGGCCCACTATAGTCCTGTATTTTTGTGATTGTAAACTATTATGTGCTTGCCTCTGTAATGGTAAGAGTAAGCCTGAGAATTGTTTGTGCTTATTGCATTTACCTGAAATGAGTGCCACGATATTATATGCTGGCCATGCTCATTGACATGTGGTTAAGCGATTTGAAATAGCTCAATAACTGTAAGCTGAAGACTGGAAGCATTCATTTACTGAGTATAAGAGTTTGGATTAGGTCTGGTACTCACAAAGCTGCAAGGAAAGTTCAGAGAAACTTAACCTAGTGGATAAAAGACAGAATGGGTTATAGCTACACCAAAATGGTGATATTCATGTGGGGCACGAGGAAATAAATTTCAAATTGTATTGTGCTTGAATTTCCTCCACAGAAAGAAGTCCAGATTGGTATATTCATATACCATTCCTTGTATGCACACAAAAAAGTGAATATTTAAATATGTAGGAAATCCTTTAGAATCACAAAGGCAAAATTCTGTTCCAGAACAAAAATTGAAAAGTCAAATTATGAGATGGAAAACAAAATATTCATAGGAATTGAAGAGTTAATTCACATATCCTGATCAACTTTGGCTCCTAATTGGATTTTCTCACAAATCCTCTCCTTTACTGGGTACTGTTACTACCAAGAGATGCATTCAGTGGAGGCAGTAGAGGTAGGTTCTGTTCTAAGCAGGACAATGGAGCCCTGTACGTTGGCTTTTGTAGGCTCCTACAAAAACCTCTAAGTTTTCTGAACTTGTTGAGAATGAGTAGCTAAGAACTCCTGACATATCTGGACTTCAAGCACTTGTCTTTTGATGTGACCTTTTTGTAAGAAGAAAGAAATCATTATTATCCAAGGTTTTACTGTAGTCTCACCCAATGTCTGCTTACTCATTTGTCTCTTCACCCACTATTAAATAACATTTCAAAGGACTGTTTAACTGAGAAATGTGAGCTAGCTCAGAGTGAACACTGTGCCGTATAGGCATTGCCAAGTGTTGATTTTGTGTGTCCTTAGAGAAGGAGGGACCACACTGTTTGATTTTTGTTATTCATACACTTAGATCTTGGTCTTTAGATGTTACTGTAACAAAGATGTATATCTGCTAGAAATAGTATATTCAGCATTGTAAATATGCCGGCTTATGGAATGAATGCTTATAGAATGAATGATCTATCTGTGAACAAATGAAAGTAAATCTTTCTAAGAAACATACTGCAACTTTTTTTATGTGCATAGAGTATAAAGTAAGAACACACCAATCTGATATAAAGCTGTATAGTTTATTATTTTGGGTCTGTTGGTGACTGCAAATTGTCATGTTACTGTAACACAAATTTTCACTTTATTGACTATAAAAAAAGATGATACAGTTCAGGGAGAAAAAATTTTAATACACATACATTCTGATAGGTTTTTTACAGTGCCTTTGTGGTAGCTTTAACTGGAAGGTGTGATGAAGAAGTACTTACCCTGCTGCTAAAACTACCTGAAAACAGTAAAACTTCCCTGGTAGTGGAAGAATTATGTTCCTTACCGGCCCTGGACTTGTACACCACGTTTGTACTGATTATACAGAATTTGAACTTACGTCACATCATTTACAAGGTAAGATAGAAAAAAAAGCATTTGGTTCCTATGTTTTTCTTCTGAAGGTGGTGTGAAGAACATAGGTAGATAGAAAAATAATTCTATTATTTCTCCAAAGGTTCTTTCTCCACAGAAATAAACAGTGGACGTATGGCATTTTTTGTCTTCATTTAGATCCACAAAAAACCCAGAGTTGAAGAATCGGGGCAGATAGATGCTACGGCATGCCCTTTCATGCTTCCTCAGTAAGATTATCACTTAGGATTTAGTTATGAAAGCTTTACAGAAAATACAGGAAGTCAAAGACATTGTTTTATTACTCTTTGGCAGTGTTTGCACTTCATGCAATTAGTCACTTCTTTACTTGTAAGTGTGGAAGACTGAAATGGCATCATTGGAACTGTAACAACCATAGAAGCTCAAATCACAAGAATGACAAAATTGTTTTCTAGGAAGAATACACAACACTAACTATGCAAAACTGCATAACATGACTGTATCATTTGTAAAGCTGTAGATAATCTGGAATCTAGTGGGGGTTTTCAGTGAGATAATGTTTTTACTTATAAGAGCAAAATTATTGAGTGTGATTTCCGGTAGTTAAAAAATATTAATTTGTTTTGGGGTAATTGATTGACAGAACATAAAGTGTTGTAAGTATGAATAGCTGAAATAAAGTTACAACATTGAGAGAAAGAATATTTTATTCTAAAGCCAGGTTATATTGTGGATGCTGCATGCTCAGTAAAACAGGTCAACTACAGACTTTTAAAATCAAGACCATTTCCCAGAATAGGTAAAGATACCAGAGATAAAAGAAGATTTCTACTTCCTGAATTATCTGCAAACCTAGAGGGGAAAAGAAGAAAGAAGAAAAGAAACCAGTGCTTATTCTGATGGGTGTTCCTACTGAGCCCTATTGAAACATAAGGAATTCCTAGCAAAGAATAAACAATGTTGTCAAGCTCATCCAAATTTTTTTTTTTTTTTTTTAACTGTGTAAAAGCAGGCGAAGGCTGAGGAAATTAAGCACAGACATTATAGTAACAAGTCCAATAAAGGTGCATAAAGTAAAGATAATCATAAGACACAACTGAAAGCATATGATAAGATGATAGTAATTTTATTATTTTGCATAAACATGAAACAATGAATCATTTTGTGTTATTGTATCAGCTAAATAAGCCACAAAAGCAAAGGGAATAGAGAGAAAATTCATAATACCAAAATTTGCATGGTGGAAATAGCAAACAGCCAATTGAACTTAGGTCAAGTAGGGAATGAAGTGCATGCAATCATTTTTGGTATGAAAAATGCAAAGGTTGCTAGATTTAATTTAACTTACAAATTATTTTTGAAATATTAAATTCTTGCATTGAACACCTTTAACCTGGTGAAAGAAAAGTTTTCATTTACACTGAATTCCAAGGGCACAGAATGTTGCAGATCCCATTAGCATCTTGGGTTGGAGAGTGCTCTTCAGCTTGGCAGGTGTAAATGTGTTCTCTGAATTTTAATTCATGATTTGTCATAGGCCATTTCTAACATTACCAGAGAACTTTTCTTCAGCTTAATTTGAGAGTGGCTGGGGAGTTACAATAAAAGGAGTTTTGTTAAACATAGTTTGTAGGAACATTATATAACCAGTTTTAGAAAAAGGGTAAATAATTTTGATTGTTTCATTGAAAGGTTAAAATTTGTTTCTAACAGGAATTTATGGCTGTGATTTTTGTTCTTCTTTTCCCAGATCCAGATACCACCTGAGATAGGCAATGTACTAAATATGCTACTGGATGTGGTTGCTAGTATCAGCTCACTTCTCAGTAAAGTCCACCATGTCATGGAAAAGCTTCCAGTGTTCCTCCAAGGAATTCAAAATACTGGTGTGCTTGATATCTCTGCATTGCAGCAGGTATGTGAGTGATTTCAATATGAGAAATTAATTCCCATTATGAGGTGCTTAGTTATGGATATGTGCTTAGTAAGGAGGCACACTAATAGAAATGGTATCCTAGAAAGTTAGGAACTTAGAGAAGAGAGTCCACAGGCCCTAGGAAGATTCACTTGGTCTCTTTCAAGCACTGGTCATTCTGAGACTGCTGATAGATTGTTTCTGTCATCTCTTTTTCTGCTAACTTATGAGATCATAGGCTAGGTTACTACAGTGTTAGTCTACTGATTACCAATAGCATGTATTATCTGTGATTTGGAGATAGCCACATCTGTTCTGCTAATACTACATTTTTTTTTTAATGAGAAGGCCATTACTTTGTTTATAAGAAATAACTTTGCTTTTTTAAAGGATAAGATTTCAAGATGGCACGTGCAGTTCTTTTATCTGCCATGTGTTTCTGTTCGAGTCATATAAGAGATTTGTGTGATAGTTCTGCTCAACATTCAAAAAAAAAAGGGTCATGAGGTGTGTGAGGATATTTTCTTTGTCCCGGCCTTAAAGGGCAGTTGCTGTGTGCACATCTACACAGCTAGCAAAGTGGCAAGCCTTGTATTAAATAAATCAGGAAAAGGATTTCTATTTCTAAGCAGGTTCCAATTCCATAGGAAGACCAGCTAACCCCTATGACATTACCTTATGGGCTTACTCTCCTGTGTGGAAACTTGAGGATTGAATCCAGTTCTAAAATTGCAAACCTCTAAAAGATCCCTCAGTGGTAAATGGAGCAATCTTGTTTATTACTGCAGTACAAAGTAAACACTGCCTTAAGGACTATTTTCCTTAGCGATATGAATCTTTTTCAAGATCTTCTAATCTGTGTGATAGAGACATGTTGAAAAGTGTTTTGCTGGTGCACATTAATTTTAGTTTTGAGCCTCTCTTTCTGGGGTAGCTCTTTGGCTGCAGCACTGAATGGTGGCTTTCATCAGATGCATCTTTTATACTTTCCTGAAACTAGTTCTGTTTGTGTCAGAATTTCTTTCCAACAAATGAAATATTCTTTTCAGAACTGAAATCCCAAAGATGCTTATTTGATAGAAGAATGTTCTCAAAAGGTGTTTAAATGTGCAAAGAAGCAAACGGAACAGCAGAGGGCCATCTAATCACAGTTTTAAACTTTGCTTCATGGCCACCCCCACTATCCTGTAATATACCATAGATTTAACCTTGGAATTTTTGTCCCTTTTTAGATCTTACCTTTTTTTGATTACTCTTTTTGACAAAAATTTTTATTTTGCAACATTTTGTAACTCCCTTTTTCGTGAGAAGTTGCTGGTTTTTTGGTCACCTAATAATTTGTTGAGGATTAAAAAAATCAGTGCCTATTTCTTTTATTAATAAATTAGATGTTCGATTTCAAGGGCTCTTATGTCTTTGTAATGTTTCCCCCTTTTTTAGACTAGTAAAAGTTGTTTGAGTATCCTTTCTTTTTCAGATTTCACTGTTTTTTTTTCTACTTTCCAGTAATTCTTTTATTTTTTTGCCTCTTTTCTATGGTGGCCAAACTTGTGCTACTGCATCAGAGTTCTACTACAGTGCACATATTACTTATACACCTCCCTCCTTAAATGTTTTCTTCTATTTCCAAAGAGTCCATCTCTCCAGATTTTTGTGTTTTTTTTTTTTTTTTTTGATAACACAGAGCAAAGTAGCTCAGTGACCTAGAAAGATTACCAAATAAAGAATGTGTTTTTAAAATAAAAATATGTCAACCTGCAGCACAGAGTAAGACAGATGGACAATTTTGAAGTTAATTAAAAAAAATTAGTTACTTCTGTAATGAAAGAGATAATAAAGTGATTGTCAGTTATGCATGTGGATTTCTGTCTGAAAGAAAAAATGAAAATGAAGAAATAACTTTAATATATATGTAAAATATGAAGTTGAATTGATATGCTACACATTGTGTAATAAAAAAGGATGTAAAAACGTTTTGTTTGCCAGTCAGTAGTAATTGGAATATGGAGCCAAATTTTACTGTTAACAACACTGAGTGAATGTATAACTCCCTGAGGAAAAACTGCTGATTTCTAGCATGATTTTTGCTTGTTTATTTGCTGTTTGAAGTTATTCACTTATATTTCCTCACCTAATTTTTGTAATGCTTGTCACTCATGCCAAGAAGCTGGAGGGGACTTCTTGATTTGCTGAATGCTGTCAATTGTGAGAGGTGGCCTCGCTCTGTAATCCTGCCATTAACATGACGAAATTCTCTGTTTAACCTATCATTGCTGAGAATTCTGTTGGGGTTATAAATGTATAAGATTCTGACTTCAGTTTATTCGTGGCTAGTATGTTTATTCTTGTGTCAAAAATGTTTTGTAGTATTTTTAACTTCTCTGACTTGCCCATATGTTTGTGGAAAGCTGGTCACAGTACTTTTCTGTTTTGATGGTTAAATAGACTTACTTTAGTATTTCTTTTGTTTGCTTTAGTTTTTTTCTTTTATTACAGGCTCTCAGACAATTTCTTCATGCTGGGTTAAGGCTAATCTTGAATGTTTGGAAGAAGAAATGTAGACAGTCTTTGAGGGGAATTATGACTGATGACTTTTGTAGTTCTGCTTGTTCATGTCTATACCTACTAAAATGACTTTCCTAATCTTGCATTCCGCTTTTTCATGCTTTAAGTTGATAAATAATATTTTGCATTGGTAATCTTTGTATGCAGTTCACTTTATATTAAATAATTGGTTTCTTGCTGAATTGCAATCCGATCTTCTTTTCTCTTGCAATGCCTTCTGGTATTAAATGATAGGCAGTAATTTGTTTCTTTCAGGGCTAAATAACTTATCACAGTGGACCCTTTTTACGGTCTCACAGGAATAAGACTAATAATTTCTCTGTGATCCAGTGTTTTATTTCCTAGGAACAGGCTCCCTGCAATATCTTTTTAACATCACTTTTTACCCACCACATAGCTCCTGCATTAATTCTGATTAATATTTTCTAGAACAAAAATATCAATTGATTGTTGGAATTTGTCTATATTAGAGATAGCATATGTCTTCTTTGGGGAAAATAGACTTGGCCTCGCATATAAATATGTTATGTTGGTCAGAAGTAATAATTTGAGAATGTGTTAAATTCTCCTCCTCAAACACCTTTTGTCTTTAATGGTCTTCACTTTAAAACTTACTGCATATCTTGGCCTGTTGAACAACAGAACCAGATATCCATTATTTCCTGGAGCATTATACTCATTCTTGAGTATAAACGATTTTTCCATTTTTCAAATAGTGCTGTATAAATTTAATAGGCTTCTGAAAAACTGTTTAATCAAATCAGCAATTTTGCTGTTTTCCTTGTGATTCTGTCAATTTCAGGACAGTAAAGACTTTGTTCTCTTTATGATTTTTCCCAGAACTAAGAATACCTATTTCTCTGCATTTCATTCCTTTAGCCCTTCTGATTCATTAAATTTTGAAATATCTTCAACCTCCTTGTAGTTTTCCTGGAAAATTGCATTAGTTTTTCTCTTTTTAATGTAATGATTCTGAATATATTTTAGTTTTATGTGCAAACTGTAGCTCATAGTTTGACTTTCAGATTTTTTTGTTGAACAGCTGATATTTGTATTCCACATGAATTTGTTTTTATTCATAGTATTTTTTTAAGTATACAGCTGTTCAGTTAGTTCAGAAGCCTCTGTTCTATGAGGTTTCTGCCTCCATTTGATAATCCAGTACCAGATAGTCTTTTAATCTTCAACACTAGCTTGCTTTCCTCTTCCATGAATTTGTTAAAGTGACTTGCTTGAGTGATTACTTTGTAGGAGGCTGGTTGTTTGGATTCATCAGTCTTGATTGCAGTCCTACTTTATGTAGTTTAAAGTAGAACAACTGGATCAAAGATAACTTTTTTTGGTGAACATTCATCCTATATAGTTCTCATATTTCTTCAAAGCCAAATTTTGGGAAACATATCTTTTTGAGTCAGTGGATATTTAGTTGAAAGACAGTAAGTAGATTCAGCCTGTTAATGGCAGCTTACCACATAAATATTCATTATTTGAATTCCAAGTTATTTTGATTGGAACTGGAATTAATTAGCAAGTTTGTGCTCTTTGACTGAAATAAGCCTCATTTATCCCTCTAGCTCAAATAATCACTAATAAAGATTCAAACCCACTTTTATACAGCATTGTACATAAAGTTTATTTCTCCAGTGAAATCAGTGCCAACAGATTCATTCAAGGGATGTAGATGATGGTTTTACGAAATCTAGGTACCATTTATTTACTATGCTCTGTGCTGAAACATGCTAAAAGTTAAATTTTTGGGAGCAACTAACACTGAGTTTCAAACAACACTAATATTCCTCCAGGATTACTAAAGAAGCACCTGGCACTTCAGTGAAAGCATTGATCAGGATAAACTGTTTCTAATAGCTCAATCTCTAAACTGTCTGTGATTAAATCTTTATGTAAAGTGCTGTACTACTTTGAAAATTGACTCTTCTGTTTAAAAAAATCCAATGAAAAAATGCTAATTTATTTCAGCATTGAATGCGTGTATTTGAGATATCACAGTTTTTTTTCTCTTTGCCAGTTGTGGAGTCTTCAAATGATGTCTGATAGTCTAGTTATGTCTTTCTTGACATGCATCTGCAACAATAATGAGTATGAGGCGAGCCAGTGCACCCCTCAGTTTTACTCTAGCAGCACGTTGCCTTGCAATTGTATCCTCTTAGAACTGTGCACCTGTACAGCCTTCCATAAGATACTAGTTAAAACTGAGCACATTGCTTGAAAAGTGAAGCTGCACAGAGGATGAGGCTGTTATTTTTTTTTTTTTTTTAAATGTGGCAAATGATGGTACTTAAGCCATAAGAGCAGTCAGATTGCTTTCTTTCCTTATTAGATGTATGCTAGTATGAGCAAATGGCAACAATAAATGCTGGTATGACTCAAGATGTGCAAAAAGTAGAAGCACATCTAACAAGTTAAAAGATGTAATTGAAAAATAGGCTTTTAGGGCATGTGCACTTCAATACTTTTTTTCTTCTTAGCAACTGTCTTCACTGCAAACATTCATTGCAAAATGGATTTGGTTGTTTCTGCTGCCTTAGTGACACAGGAATAATCTACCAGAAGAGCATACTCTGTGAAAACTGACAATGAATCAGGGTATCGGAAGTCCAGTTGTCTTGATATTTTCATTCCTTTTCTGCCTAACTGCTATATAGTATTTATCAAAGTTTAATGTAGTACTGTCTTTCATTGAGTATTCTGATAATTAAAACTACATTACCTTTTGCCAATGACAAAGATGATCAGAAGAACAGAAAAGAGCACAGCAGGCCCTCATTCTTAAAAGCAGTTTTAACAGCCTAATTTTGTCAATCTCCTTGGTTGCCAATGTTGACAGAACACCAGAGCTACTCCTTGAAGCTTCTAAAAGCTCGTTTGATTAATCTGTATTTCTGTTCATTTGTTCTAGTTTCTGCGAGGTGGGCAGTTCAGAAGTTCAGCTGTTGGATCCCTGGAGTCTGTAATCAAGGCAATGTGTAAAGAAGAATCTTCATTTTTCAGCAATGCCAACCTGTTCATTGACATGCCCAGAATCATGGGACTCTCGGAGGACAATATGACAAAATATGGCATTCCTGAAGACTCAAGTAAGAAAAAATATCAATCATAAGTTCCACTATGCACTCAGAGTTTAGAGAAGTTTTTCCCTCTTAAATAGAAATATTTATATACCAGCTGACATCCACTGACACTGTCATCTTGAACACGAGCCATTGATCAATAAAAGTTTTATGGCTATAAGATAATTGTGGATAAGGCAGAAGTGATTCTGGTTGTTTTCTTTCTTTGCAAATAATAAATTGGAATATTCCTGTCTTTGAGACATATTTATTATAATTTTTAAAGCACTTGTTATTAGAAACATATCTTTGAGATACTAGACTGAGAATGTATTGCTCCTTGCTTTTCTTCTGTGAACAAAAACTCTCTGCGCAGTAAAATATGCAAACCTTCTGGATAAAATTAGTTTTTTAGTGGCTGATATTCCCATTCTCTTTGTCAAGTGCTCAGAAAACTCTCTTAGCTTTCATATAATTTCACCTTTGCTCCCTTTCCTCAATACATATTTGACTTACCCTGATTAATTTTAATATTTTAATAACCTTGTTAGTGCCTTAGTGGCTCTGTGCAAGAGAAGAATACAGTGATAGAGTGTCACTAGGGAAGGTTCTGTGGTCTGTTGTTTTCTACAGCCAGAAATTGCCCCTGGCTGGGCTGGCACCCTTGGGAGGCAGTCAGAGCTCTGCCCTGGCCTTCTCACTTCTGTGTGTGGGATATAGTGGTAAGCAAGCAGCTCAGCTTTTCTTTCCGGTCTGAGGTTAGCAGGATGGGTGATTAGACAGATTGTTTGGAACTTAGGTTCTTTCAAAGCTCCCTAGGCCAGAAGCACTGTTTCTTGATGGTAATTTTTTTTGCAAGTTGTCACAACTCTGCAGTGTTGTGAGACCTTTTATCATAGGACCCTGAAATATCTTTAAAACATCAGTGTCAGCTTCCTATGAGTGAATTAATAGTGTTGCCTATCCTCCACAGTGATTAACTTGTATATATTTTGTGTATACCAAACACTTCCTAATGACTTTCTGAAAATGACAGCAAACTCTTATTGGCATATCTTCTGTGCTTTTAGGATTATGATGTTTCTGACTGGCCAACTTGCAGCCTCTTAATTCTTTGATGTTATTTAGCAATGATTTTGGTTAGTAATGATTGTTTCATTTAAGAAAGTAAAAATCTGGGCAAAGAACTGGCTGTTCCTAACAGAGATATTTCTGACACTTCTTTAACTTTTGTTAGGCATTTAAAAAGTTTTTGGCCTAGTTTTCCATTATGTAGAAAGATTTGTCTTCCTTGAGGAATTCATGATATTATTTAATATTTCTTCAAAGTACTAGAAAAGACACATTTCTAAATCCACTTAAAATAAATAATAAAAACCCCAAAACACATGAGCTGGGCATAAAAATCTAAATGTTTCTCATAGGAAACTCCTTGCCTTTATGTGAGTACAAATGCAGTGGGAGATCTTGGAAACTATTCTTTACATCCTAGTTTTGAAGGACATACGCACTGATGTATTCATTGCCCTGTGTGATGTAGGAATATGTCTTTTTAATTAAGGAATGGAAAAGTGAATTGATAGATTTTTCAAATGAAGAAGTTAAGTGTCATGACCGTTTTTCCCCAGTCTTTTTGGTAGGTGCTTCTGATATTATACAAATAGAAAACTCTGTATTTGTAAAGGAATTTGTATATCCTACTTCTTTCTTATGTAGGAATACAGAGCTGCAGAACAACAAAGAGTGTGGAGGGAGGGGTTCCCTCTGCAGTCATTTGCTGTGAAGACGTTTTGCATATGTTCTTCTGCTGTAAAATGCACTTATGTAACTTTTAGGATAGATAGGATTCACAGGCTGCTTTTCACAAATGTGAGGAGCTCTCTGGATTCTGATTATTTTTTTCATATTTAGCATTTAGAGTTCTGCATCCTTAACACTGTCATAGACTGTGGTTAAACAAGTTCTATTCAGGGACCTATACTGATTGGTTAGTGGCAGGTGGATAGTGTTTGCCATGGTGCTGTGACAGACTCTAAAATAAGACTCCAGGTTTTCTTAGAATTAAGAAAAAACAAACACTGACACCTGTGTTGTCTGTCTTAAATGCAAGTTTGTCTTTCTTTTTGCAGCTCCTTTTTGCTTGAAACTCTATCAGGAGATTTTGCAGTCTCCTAATGGGGCTTTGCTATGGACTTTCCTGAAACCTTTATTACATGGGAAGGTATTGTACAATTCAAATATCAACATGATTGACCTGGTGATAGAGAAGGTGAGTATCAAAAAACCCTACTATTTCTGTTTATTGATTTTGTCTTTATACTTAATATTAAATGTCTGGTTCTTTCAGGGTAGGTAGAAGCAATTGGATAATTGCCTTTCAGAAAATTAGATCCACCTTGCCCCCTGAGGTCTCACCTGTTTCCCACTTTAAGCTTAATGCTTCCCTTAAATTTTATTCTACTTGTTATGGTGGTTTCACCTCAGTGTGAAAAGCAGAATTTTGCTCGCAGTCCTTTAAACCTTCTATAGAAAGGTTAAAAAGAACACATTAGGAGAAGTGAATCATGATGAATCAAGGTGTAGGTTTCATGTATTCTAGTGCAGATTTTGCCTTCAACATTTTCTTGTGATGGGAACTCCAATGGGGCAGCACAGAGAGCTGAGGGAAGGGATGCCCCAGGAACAAAAGCCTGTTCTGAGGGAGTCACTGAGCTGCATTTCTAAACAAAACCCCAAGGCACCTACAGTGCATTCTTCCCGATTGTGTTTCTAACACCAGTAGTATGAAGGGCCAGTCATAGCTGAGGTGCTTTATGTGTGGATGCTGATGAGTTGGTGTCATTCAATAGTTTTATTGTGTCTGCTATGGTCGGTGCACTGTCTGGAGAGGGACTATTGACAATAACATGTTTCTTCATGACTAGCTTCGAGGCAGTTCTGTAAAAGAAAGGCTGATGACTTATTTTAAGTATGTATTAGATTTCTGTGCAAATCTTGCATTGACCATCCAAATATATGATTTTTATTCTGCAATATTAGTTTTTCAAAAACAGCAGTTTGTCTTAATTTAAAATCTGGAAAGAAATAACTGCTGCTTGTAAGCAATGACTTTAAATGTAATGGTACCTATATTGTCTGTAAATGGAGAACTTTGTGGAATTCTGAATTGTACTCTAAAAAGATAGCAAAAAAACTAAGCCAAAAAGCCCTTTCTACGTAGCAGATACTTGGTAACTTTACGGTTTCTGTTCTGAATCAGAAAAAAAGATTCAGCCATTTCATATTTTATAGTTAAATAACTTAATTTGGGGAACAGGCTATTGGTTTGGACCTCAGCATAATTAATTTAAAATTTTTAATCAGTTAAAAATGAAGCTGCTCTTGATGTTCACAGATGGAAATTGTATTAAGAATGAATTATAAGAAGTGATGAAATTACAAATCTTTTTGAATACTTAATTACGTTCTGTGTTACAAAGACATTTAGAATAATGCCCTTAATATATTTCCACATTATTTTATAATTATGCCAAACCTCCATTCTTAAAAGCATCTGTGAGAAGATATATATCTTGACATACAGTATGTTTCCCTATAGATCTTTGAGTGAAATCTGGAATGAGTAATACAGTTCAGAAAGAAGTTTGCTTGTGGGTTTGTTTTTTGGGTTGTTTGGTTGTTTGGTTGGGTTTTTTTTCGTGGGGGGTTAGTGCTCTGAAACAATACAAAGATTCTGGTAGACATCTCTAGCACAAGCTCTCCTTCTTATTATATATTCTTACTCTCACAAAAGTTCCATTGGCTTATTCAGAAATCTGTGTAAATACACACCTGTCCCTTTCCCCAATCCTTTAAATCAAGCAAGCAGGTATGAACATGTATCTGTTTATCTGTAAATATGAATATAGTGGGAAAGTTTCTTCAACAACTTTTTATTTGGTTTTATAACATAGGTCTATCAGCTACTGCTTGAACAGAAAGAAAATTTAAATGCAAAATATTGTCTTAGGTGTTCCAAATACAGCTACTAAAAACCAACCCTGTAGCTCTTACACAGCCTAATCTCCTACTGAAATTGAAATAGAAGTTCTAATTTCCTTTAGAGTGCATGACCACATGAAAGCTATTTACTAGAATAAAAAAGTAGAGGATTAAAGCTTCGAAGAACATTGGTGTTTGTATACTAGGTTGTATTCTGTAATTTTTCCACATGAACTATTTAGTTCCAAGACCATGTAATTGATCAGCCTTGCATAAATTGTGGGGTTACTGCTTTTTATCTTCAGAGAAATCAACAGTTCTACTGTGTAGAATAATAGTGACTGTCACAGACACAGGATGTGGTGCTGACTGAGGGCAAAACAGTTCTGTGCCAACTGGCATCCAGGAGTACAAAGGCTACATATGTTGTTTTTGATCTTTACTTTCACAACTAAACTTTTTGCCACTGATGAACTGATCTTATGGAAGTATTTCTTATTTCAGAATATTCTTAAAGGTGATCTTATATTCAGGCAATCACATTAGAAGAACTCTCTGCTATTTCCCAAAACTTTGGGGTCAGTCTTGCCAGGACTTTACTGCCGTAGTTGTACAAATGTACACTTGCTTTTTGAGTTATATAAACTCTTAGTATTCATTGTGCCTGTATTCAGTTGTTCTGCATCAGCCATCTCTTCCTCACTTTCTTGTCCTTCCACTTCAAACTCAGGCAACTTCTATTTCAAAATTCTGTGTTTTTATCTCCCAGCTGTATTTATTTATATTCTCTATTTACTGCTACTCTTTATTGTAATTTATTAATAGCATAAAAAAAATTAAACTTACTTAGATTTCAGTATTATTAGTGTGCAGTCCTTTGGTTCTTTTAGCAAATTTATGGATTTGCATTGTTATTTTCCACTTCCTTGATAACAAGGGAATTTTAATCAGGAGGTTACACTACAGTGGGTGCTTCAACTATTTAATCCTTGAGTGCTTTTGGAATTCTTGGCTGGACATTATCTTGTTCTGGAAACTACTTATTGTTCATTTCGTTAAATTGTATGATTTTTTTTTTATTCTGCTGCTTTAATTTGAAGCAGATTCTCCAAAGTGTTCCACATGTAGAAGGCTTTTTACACAAGGCACTTCCCAAAGGCCTACCGTGGTGAATGAATAAGCAAAACCACTGTTAAACTAACCTCTCCTTTTTTTTTTTTTCTCTCCTAGTCTTTTTTTTTGTTTGTTTATTATTTGGATGTAACCTTCTTTTTAAAGGAAGTTTTCTAATAGCTTCCTGCTTTGTAGTGTATGTATGTATGCAAATGGTCTTTCTCAAATCTTTTTTTGATACGCAGTAGGTTTTTTTTCAGTTTCCTGTATACTGCCTCAGTCTCTGTAGCTCCTGCACACAACTTACCATTTTGCTCTTTTGATTTCTTTCAAATGAGTGCCTGCATTATATAAAGGTCATCTTTTCCAAAAATCCATGCTGCTACAGTAATTTGGGACTTTTTATTGTTTGTATAAGGAGGTTGAATACAAGCACATTATAGTTACTCTAGCCTTTTGAAAGCAATTTCAGCACAAAAATTAATCCTTTGTGCTGTTCAAAATCAAGTCAAGAAGCACTGAGCCCAAATCTTACAAGCTGCTTGATACAACAATCTCTAGCCATGTCTGAAAATTTGATCTCCTTCTGTTATGGTGTGACCTGTGCTTGTTCTGTTCTATGGAGATAGCAGACACCCAGATTGGCTGTTTGTCACCCTTGTAGCCTTGCTGGTCTTCATCTTGTCACCATTGAGCCTGGTCTCAGATTTCAGTCCATGAGGTTTATGTGTTGCTTCTGGTCAGAAGAACTTGTTTAGTTAATTTGACACCAGATTTAGTTTAACATTCAGGATCACTTTTGCTTTAATTCTAATGAATGATGGCTCTTTGAAGTGGAATAGGGATTCTCATAAGAGTTTGATGCATAATCTTTTTCGGGAAAACAAAGTTACATATAAGGGTCTCTTTGTTGCCTTCTGTGTTACAAAGAAGAAGAAAGAGCCACTGCAAATTGTTTTCTCGTGTTGTGCTAAGGGTGTGATTTTGAAAAAGGCACTTAAAATACTATGACAGAAATTGTATACTTTCAGTAGGAATTGTTGCAAAAAGTGCAGTCCCAAATTGAAGTTTACAACTCACTGCAGACACTCTTTGCTGGGTAATGTCACAATTTCTACTGTAACAGCAATGCTGGATTGTTCTTAAATGCACTTCTGTGACTGATAACACCAATTTAAACAAACAGATACTGCAATATTTTCTAATCTTGAGTACACTTGTGATCTGTTTAAAACAGGGTAGAAAAAAATGGCTGGTTGTTTACTAAGAGAGAAATTGTAGCCTATGTTTGACTGGGACAGAAAATATTTGGCTTTACTCAAGACTTTCCCTGTGGAAGTATGTTGAAATAGACTGATTGATCAGTTGAATTTATGGTCCAGACCATGCTTCCAACTTTCATTTTTATTGTATGTTCTGGTGAATAGTTTGAATAAAAGACCCACCACTGCAAAGGCTTTCTTTCGAATATGCCCTGACTGTTTCTTTCTCTGTCTTTCTGAAGCACCTCCATGATGCTCTGTATGAAAGAGACATTATAAAGTAAAGAGATCTTTGTGATACTTCAGGTAGGAGACAAGAAAACACAGTGCAGGAAAACCTTTCTTTGATTTTCTTGGTATTGCGAAAAAATACTTTCAATTTCTTAAGTAGAAAAAAAGAAAACATGGATGGATATTCTTACTGCTAACTATCAAAGTGAAATGAAAAGGAGTTGCAGAGGCTCTGAAGCATGGCAGATTTTCCTGTTTCCTAAGATTTACTACGCACAGTTTTAGCTTCATTTTTTTCCATCTATTCTTTTTCCCAGGCTAATTTTACTTTTGGTTTTGTGGAAAACTTGAAGACTTATTCTGAGACCTGGCTTAGGATGTCTGAGGTTTTTAAAGCCAGTGGAAATGTCCTCACAGTCTCACGACTGCAGGTTGGTGAACTGTGAAAAAGGTTTCTATTTTTGAACTTTTTGTTGTGTGATCTATACAGTATTTATAAACATGTAAAACTGCCCATATATCTGACTTCAGGTTTAAAAAGAGCTGAAAAAGATGCAGACTAACTTTAGGTTATGAGCCTACAGTCTGATGCTGAGAAAATTCTGAGGTGAAAACACTTAAGAGTAATCTTAACTCACTATTTCCAATATCACTATGGTATCACTGAACAATAAGAGAAATAAAATACTTTTGGAACTTGCTTGTTTATTGTTTGCATTTCCCAGCAAAATGTGCAACTGATGAAAAAACTGATGGGGGAAGTATTGACTGAAAAAAAAAAAGCATTCTTGTTTCTGTGATTTTTTCATTCTGCATATTTGTCTTCCCCTGTCACCTCCCCTTCTCCCTTTTCTCCCCTCCCCTACTCCCCCAATTCTTTGAAATGTGTGGATTTAACCTGTTAAGAGGGCAAGATTAAAGACATAGAGAGGCTAAATGATATCTCCAATGTTATGCAGGAAATCTTGGTAATGGAATCGAACATAAATACATATGTATATATTTTGTATTTCTTTAGAGCACATAAACCTGACACAACTATCACTTTTTATTTTAGGAAGCACTGCAAAGCAATTTCATAAAGCACTTCATAGAAAGTAATTTGGATATTGACATGGAAAAACTCCTTAAAAAAATGCAAACATATGGTACGTACATAAAAGTGCATGTACTGATTAGCCTTATTAGACTTGAACTTCAACTTAGAACTACATTTAGATGAAATTGAATGTTCTACCTACTTCAATGATACTGAAGTAATGTAATAAGAGATTTTACTCTCTTGAGTTAGTCTCAAATGTCTCTAATTGTGTTTTATCTTTTGAGTGGATAATTTGAATTTCAAAATATGGAAACAATATTGGTAACAAAACAGAAGTGGCAAACTGTCATGGGAGAGTTACAGATGTAAGACCTGTACTTAAAAGGAGTGAAGGGAGACATAAGCCAAATAAACTCAGTTCCATTAGGTAGAAGTAGATTTTTATAGTAAATTTTGAAGGAAATAAATAGAAAATTAAATTGGATACAGTATGTTTGATCAAGAATTGCCTGTATTTTTTTTTTTTCTATGTTTATGGTCAGCCCCAGCCCTGGGATGGCCCAGTGGAGCCATGGGGATGATGCTGGGGCCCTCCTTGCTTCAAAAAAATGGACTTTAAAGCAATACTGGCTATTAAGTCTGCTTTACGGTCAAAGAATTAAGAATAGACCTAAAATAAATAAATGTACCTGAAGTGCAACTTTTATTGGAATTCACTACCTGCCTCTAGGCAGGAGATGGACAAAATCCACAGAGGCTCCTGAGAGCTCACAAATTAGGAGTGTTCTCAGTCTTAAATTGTACTACTGCCCTGATCTGGTGCAGTCATGGTTTGTGTGAGCTGGTGTGGCTTTTCTTTTGCACACAGGAAGTGAGGTTTAATTGAAATTTGCCTTGTTTTGAAGGCTGTATTTGAGGACTAGAACTGGCTGCACACACTTTTTCTAAGAAAAATGGCAAACAGTGTCCAGAATTCAATCCAGAAAGAACATGGGCTCTGTGTTCTCCTTAAGTGAGGGAGTCAAATTTGAATCTGTTCTCTCTCAGAATGATTTTCTTAACCAGTGAACTGCTGCCTAGTCTGGGCACACCTCACCCCTCATGGTGAAGATGGATCATAATACAAGCCCACAGAATCATTTCCACTACTGGAAAGATAGGAAGGAGGGAGGGAAGAACAAGTCTCTTAAGCTTAGGGCCTGCTGGAAATTTAGCTGTCTCACTATATTTGTTGAGTAATAGATGGATTTTGTTTGTTTGGATCCAACTCTGGGAACTACATGATAGGTTATGGACAAATAATATTTCATTAAATAGATATTATGATCTCTGTAGTTGTCAGATCCACCTTCACCACCATAGACAACATCATGGAAATCTATGCCTGTGTTTTTCAAGAGATAGCTTTTTAACAGAACTAAGGACATTTGATAATATGTGATAAATGGTTACTAGTCTTGGATGCTCAATGCAGAACATGATTTAAGTAGAGTAGTTTATTAAACTAGAATTTCTTTATTTTAAGGGAACACTGTTGATAAAATTGACATCATATAAAAAAGTGAAAATCAATATGGGCTATAGATCACAAAAGCATTTATGCCTTTGTAAAACTGATCTCTCCAAAGTGCCAGAGAACTCTTCTGCATTTACAGTTTGATTACACTTCTTTTTACAGATTCACTTTGCCATTTTACTTCTTGAAAAATGACTATGCACTCTGATTTTTATGTTAGCTTGTGTATTTTTTTGTTCGTTTTATTAATTCATAATCGTGTAGCTGTTACTGTAAATCTCTATTCTTATGTTTGTTTTTTTTTTAAATTTCATTAATCTTATATTGTATCAAGTGTTTAGACCTTTATTTACCTTGCTTGATCCAAATAAAGCCTTAAATGTATACATATATGTTATTGGTTGTACCACTCTCAATCTGTTCTTTTTTCTGTCCAAAGCTCAAGTTTTCTAAAATTTCCTGATTGTGTGATTATGTATTTTGTCTTCTAACTAATGCAAATATTCCCTTGTTTTATTACACCTACACTCACATTCAGATGACTTCTAGTTATTCCTAAATCCAAGGTGCTTGTTCTTGTATCTTTTCTTACTTCTCTACAATGCTATAAAAATTGTTAACCGACTTAGTGACATGTTATTCACCTTGCTATTCCTGCTGAAAAGTGTTGTGTACTGAGTGAATAGACATAGAACTCTTCCAACCTCTCTATAAAATCATCATGCTGCAAGACCCTGCAAATTTATCAATTTCTAAAGCTATCTTAGACAGCTGCTGTGTCAGATTTACTCACCTGGAGCAAAGAAAATATTTAGCTGAGGGCTGAAAAGATTGTGGTTTTCTTTATAAACCCTTCATTACTTTCTAAGCTAGGTGCATGTGGGTAAGGCGACTATTTTCCTCTATACTTGCTTTCCAGCCCAACAATTTGCAATAATTTCCTACCAGTTATATATGAACCCTGTCCCACTAAAGTTTGTAAGTTCCTTGCTGGGTGCAGTCCTTACAAACCTCTCAGGAGGCACTGGAAGGCAGTTGTGCTGCAGGCTCCTCTTTTAAATTCTTGCTTGCTGAGTTTATCTCTTGTCCTTCTTCTGTTATTTCTCCTAGATGTGTTTCTTCGCTATCAAGGAATCTCCCTTACACAGGGCTAGTTGTGATCCAGAATGTAACAGTCAGGTTGATAAAAAACCAAAACCAAAGAGCCAGCTTTCCTTCATGCTACCCCTCTGCTGCCTTCATTGTAATTAAATAGTTTTATGTGTATTTAGAAAGCTGGAAACAAACAGCTCTAATGTCATCACTGAAAACTGCCAACACCCAAATCTCCTGACAACTAGAAACTTTCTTCCAATTTCTGACCTAAATTTATTTATGCCTGGTTTATTCCTATTTATTCTTCTAGTATTTTTTAATCTTAAACAGCATTTGTACTAGTGGATTTAAAAAAAACAGTTAATGAGAGGTTAAACAAGCTGAGTGGAAGATGAAGGCTGACATGGTTTGAAACAAAGGATGAAGATAATAGTGAACACAGAGTCACTAAGTTTTTTATTCCCAATTGCTACATTTATAAATGGAAAAAATACAAGATAGGCAACTCTGTAGATCTTAATTCTAAACCTTTCCTGTGGATTGTATCTGTTCATATGTATGTCTTATTTCTATGATGGAATACAGAAGTTCATGCACCTTGTGAAAGACAATATTTTATTCCAGAAAACTTTAAGTATACTCCAAGCAAACAGCAAACTAGAAGATATTTCTTATGATAAAATATTCAATAGCTTAATTCACAAGAGAAGCTTTTTTTAGTTAATTTTTGATTTCAAATTAAGGTCTTGTGTGTGTATATATCACAGAATGACAGAACGGTTTGGGTAGGAAGGGGTTTTAAAGATCATCTAGTTCCACCTCCTCTGCCATGGGGCCACCTTCCACTAAGCCAGGAGCCTCATCCAGCCTGGCCTGGAACACTTTTAGGGATGAAGCTGTGAATACAGCTTCTCTGGGCAACCTGTTCCAGTGTCTCAGTACCCTCACAGTAAAGAATTTCCTCCTAATATCCCATCAAAACCTATTCTCTTTCACTTTAAAGCCATTCCTTCTTGTCCTGTGCCCTTTTAAAAACTCTCATTTTTTCTGTAGACCCCTTTCAGGTACTGGAAGGCCACTATAAGGTCTCCCTGGAGCCTTCTCTTCTCCAGGCTCAACAATCCCAATACTCTGAGCTTGTCTTTATAGGGGAGAATATATATAGGGCTAAATTTAACAACATACACCTATATAAAGATATATATGAAAGCTTAACCATACCACTTGGGCTTAATGTTAGGAATATTCTGTTCTTTCTAATGCCATTGAAAAGTAGTATCATAGTTGTTTCCTTTATTGTCCTCCTCAAGGAAAGTCATAAATAAGACCTATAGGATCTATATTTTATACTGGTTTCTCTCAGCCCATGAATTCACCCTGTCATTGTTTACCTATATTATGAATTCTAGACTGTCAGTTCCTCTGCTTTTTCTCCTTATGCTACTTTATCCTTTCTCACTGTTAATCATATCTCTTCTTCAGGCTGCTTCATGCATTTTTTTACTTATCTTATTGTAATATTTCCTGTGCTGATGCTAAAAAATATCTATGCTCCAGAATTTGTCTGTCACTAGTTATCAAATGAGGTCATCACCTATCTTTTTTTAAAGCCTATATCTTCAAGTGAATCTTGGAAATTTTAAGATGGAAAACTGTGTTGGATGTTTTATAACATTGTTTATTCCCTGAGAAATTCAGATGTTTTCTTTAAATCCAGATGAGTTAAGGTTTTTTCTAGATCCTTCTATTCTTCTATTTATTTTCTCAAACATAAGGATATAACACTACCTCTGCATTCTATACCAATGGATGAAGATTTGAATTCCTCCAAAGGTTCAGTTTGTTTGGAAATGAGGCTTTGGTTGAGGTATACATTCATCCTGGATCCATAGAAAAAATCAAAGTAAAAATGTAGGGCTTGTAGGCTTTTTTTTCCGATGTTTTTAAATGTGGGGCTCCAGTCAAAATGCTTATGCTCTATATTTCAAGTCCTTGAAATATTCACAGTGTTGGGGAGAAACGATTCGCCAATACCTTTTTAACTGAGAGATTAGTCTCTACTGTGATGTTTGAAGTACAGCAATTCCCTTTGTATTTGTGGGAGGAGTTATGGAAACACGGAAATGTTAGAAGTCCTACAGCTTCAAGGACATGGTTTCTTTCCAAAACTTTACTCTAGTTTGTTACATTTTTGTTCCTTTGAAATTGAAGGAAAACGTAGCTGAGGCTTGTAAAAGTGACTGAAACATGAATGGCACTTCCACAAGCTCACACTAAAATTCCTATGTTTTTAAAACAAAAGGTATTTACTTTCACACGATGTGCAAGTGACGACACACCTCCTGTTCCAGTCATTAAAACTAAGAAGTCCAATTTGTTTCCTCATTTTAGAAACCATGATGAACAAGATGCTTAACAGCTCAGCAAGTAAACAGATTGACCTGTTGTCACAGCTTGTAGTAAATATCTCTTCCTGTGTGTTACTGGATCGTTTCCAGCCTTTTGACTCTGTGGAAAAATTGGAGGAGAAGGCTCATGAACTCATGCAGCAAAATAATCTTTTGGCTAGTAAGTACCTTATGTAAAATGTATTTTGGCAGAATAGTTCAGAGTTTGTAGTTGTTGTCTGTGTTTATTGATAAGTTAGGTTAACCTTATGCAGTTTCAAAGTGTGTATTAAAACACATATAATACAAGAAAAATAAAGCACATTTGAATCCTGTAATATATGCTGTAAAGAAAAATTATATTGTTGTAGCTGTAGAATGGCCAAATGGATACTTGGAGCCTGTTATTTCTAACAAAATATTTAAAAGAATGTTCATAAATGTTTAAAGTAGAAAAAGCTGAAAAAATGTAGAACCAAGGAAACTTGACTACTTATTATGACACGATCATCTAGTTAATCTAGTTTACATACTTTCAAAATTTAATTTTTATATTCTTGATTTCACAAAAAGGAGAAAAATGGGTTTTGGTAAGGTTTATTCTTAAACCTACACCTCAGAGAAATTGGCTTGTTTATTCAGAGTAAATAAATTCTTAAGAAACAGATATATTTCTTGTTTTCCTTGGGCTTACACTCTCTATCCTTTTCTTGTGTTATATGCTTATTGCTGAGAATCAATTAATTGTACAAAAGAGTTTAAAAGGCAAGTGTGTTTTTCTTAATACACACACTTTCTCGTCTCGCAGAAAATGCTGTAAGTTGCATGTAGCCTTTCCAAAAAAGAGACCCATTTAAGTCTATATGAAGTGTGCCACAACATTTTCCCACTGTTGCTTTGGTTTTTATTGTCTCCCTGGACTCCTGTAAGTATACAATGGAAGACATAAGAAAGAAGTTGTAGGGAATGAAACTACTCGATCTGGAATCCTATGCTTGTTCTGTAACCTGCACAGTACTCTCATTTATGGAATGTCACAGTGGCCACATTCCATCAATATGAAACTAACAGGCCATACCATGAGATAAGGAGAATTGCTCAAGAGTGCTTTATATGAGGAAAATTGTTTGTCCCTTCAAGGGGTGAAATGGACAGATAAATCTTGGCCCTCAGAAAATTGAATTGTCAAGTTCTAGATCAATTTTTTTCTTCCACTTACCTGGGGAAAGGTCATATCATAACATAAGCCAAGACATTTCTTGAGAGGTTTTTTTTTTGGTACTCTGGATTTATAATCTCTTCAAATTATTAGAGAGAGAAAATGGCGTTTTAAGGGACCTAATATGTCCAACGTGTCAATGTTACATGTTCAGACTTAGGCATACATTCCTTTCCATAGTAAGATATTAAACTAGAGTAGAATTTCCCTTCTTTTGTTTTGTAGTCTTCAGAGCTTTCATAGCCTCATGGAATGTCTTAGGAAATCAACTGTTTGCATAAATGGGAAAATGAGACTGACTAGGTGAAAGAAATTAGCTTTGCAGCAGAGTATTCTATATCTTAGTCTCTTTCAGAGAACCAGACTGTAGTAAGACACCTTTCCCCTTTCCTAAGGAGAAAAAAAAGGGCAACATCTCACATTCATCAAAAAGTCCTAAAATATCTGGGTCATCCAGAAAGAAAATACAACCAGTTTCATGTATTTGGCTTCATCTTTACATCTCATATTAAGCTTTCATCTGCTTTTTTTTTTTTTCCTTCAGACAGAGCTAGAGAAAATAGACATAAAAATTCTGCTGTGCTAAAGTAGAAGTTTTGTAATTGAATTGAAAATTAATATCAGAGTAAATTTTAGTGAGTTTATACTGTTTACTTTGTCACCAACTTCCAGAGGTTGCCATCCTTTGACAGACAAATTTTATGGCTGTTACTTTCACTGTGGAATTGAGAACAGTCCCCCAAAAGAGTTAAGTCTGAATGCAAAGAGAAACTGCAGTTTAAAAAGGAAAACCACAGAATACATTTTTTCAGATAAAAGTATATCATGTGAATAATTTTTTACATTTCAAATTCATGAATGCAAAAAATGTGTCTCTGAAAACTACTGCTATTGTGTTGGGTGTCAAGAAAGTTTAGAGGCCTGCTCTGACAGGTGAATGTATCCCATATCGTATGGTAATTAGCCGTGAGTTAGCTATGGAAATAGCATAGATCATATAAGCTTGGTTATGAATCTTCCTTTCTTCCTGTGCCAGGTATCATCTTTGATACACCGAAGAACAAGAGGCAAGATTCTAGCAATGTCCTTCCAAGACACATTTCGTATACAATTAGAACTAGTGTTCTCTATAGCATGAGAACAGATTTGATTAAAAACCCAACATGGAAATCCCATCCCCAGAAGTTGCCAGCTGATGGGTTTAAATACAACCATGTCTTTATTCCTCTTCAAGATATGATTGAAAGGGCAATTATTTCAGCACAGACTGGGACAGATACCTCAGAGACAGCCATTCAGGTGCAAGCCATGCCTTACCCTTGTCATACCAGTGATCTGTAAGTAAACTTTTATCTTTTTAATTCAATGTTTTATCCTTATTAGACTAGTGCTAGAGAACTTGGGAACCTACTAGGCTTCCACTTTTTAGTGGGTGAATGTATATCTCGGCACAGGATTGAGCCAGTATATCCAATACTACTCTAATATTACAGCATAGCAAATACTGTCCAACAGCTGAGTTTGACATAACATATTATAGAAAATCTGCCTGGCAAACGACCCCATACAAGCTGTTTCCAGCTATACTGTGGAGTAGTCTGCTAAACAGAGGCTGTGTCAATATACTGTGCAGCTAACTCAGAGTATTCTAAGAGGTCTCTTTTCTATCCTTAGTTGTCCTGTACACAAACTGTAAGTTGGTCCCTGGTGTATGTTGAAATACAGTGTGAAGCTGATGAAGGAAAAGAAAAAGTGTAGGGTTGTTCTTTGTAATACCATCAAAACATCCTATTAGATTTCAAAACTAGTCAGTGGTAATAAATCTATTATAGTGGAGTAAAAGTTGACTGAGTCATGTTATTGCTTACTGTCCAAATATGTTATTTTGCCACAGACACAAATCTGAATTCTGTTGGACTTCAAATGGAACCCTAAAGAGTAATTATTTCAGTTGTATTGTTGAAAATGCTAATAAAATAATGTAGTACCAATACATGTGTTTAGCCTGTTACATAAAAATAAGTAGTTCTAACCAGAACAGGAATAAGTCTTAATTGTTCACATCAGATCTTATTTTGTGCCTACATTGAGAATAGTCGCAATATTAACCTAGTAACGTTCTGCCAGAAAAAATTTTACCTTTGGGGGCTGAGAACTCTGCATCTATGTTTTCTCATAGATTCTTGAACAATATAGGGTTCTTTTTCCCACTTATGATGATGTTAACATGGATGGTTTCAGTTGCTGGCATGGTTCGCAAGTTGGTTTATGAAAGAGAAATTCATCTTGAAGAGGTAAGAGGCAGAAAAGAAAGTTTATTCATTATGGTGCACTGAAATGCAAAACTTGTGAGGAACTTTTAAGTACTCATAATTCAGATGGTTTGTTTTCATTTGTTTCCTCTGGGCAGTAGGTTCTAGTTGTAGCTTCTAACTCAGATTCATAAAGTTGTTTGAGCATCAGTATGCAAATTTTATCCCTGACAAAAAGCAACAAGCAAAAGAATCATAAAAGTTGAAGCTGGAAATTGTTGTTTGGAAAACATCCTTGTGAATAGAATATTTTTTGTTTTGGATTCTTTTTCATGTTTTGCTCTGTGTGATCTGTAATGATAAAACTAGCTAAACCAATTAAAAAATTTGCCGTGCACTGTTTAATTATCAGAAATATAAGGAAATATAACACATAAAAAATGAGACAATTATTTGCTTATATCAATAGCTAGTCTTTACAGATGCTAAACATATGGAAGGACAGGAGGTTTTGTGGTACATTTTCTATGTAAAATATACTTTTACACAGAATGTAAGAATTATGCTGGTCTCAGTGATCAGCAGAATCACTGCTTGAGTAAGCTTTTTAATTTGGGGAATTATTGGGGGAGTTATCTAACTTCTCTAATATTTTTATTTTAAGATAGACTTTCTTAATGCTTCAAAATACTAAATTAACTTCATACAGTTAATTTTGATCATCTTAGGAAAAATGTTTCAGTATCCAAAAGCATTTAAAAAAAACCAAACAAAACCGGGTAATACTAAATTATTTGCCAGGTATCATTATTATGGTAATATATAAAGGTTTACAGACATATCTGCATGATACTTTTAGTAAATTAAGAAGCTGAAAAAATGCCATATGTTTATAGAGTTTTATACTGTTTATACAGTATATCCTCAGAATTTTTAGCTTATAAAAAGGCAAACTCACTGCAGGAGCCAGTAATCTGACATCTGGTCCTGCAACCCTTTGCAAAAGGGAGTTGTGCTGAGCATTGTGATTCCTTGTGTTTGTATGTGATAATCCCAGAGACTGCCCTGCTCAATACTGTGTTTGATCCAGGAGATAACACAGGAAAAGGGAAAAGAAATAAGTAATTTAAGGGAAGATGACATCTTTTGGGGAGGTGCTAGTATCTTGGTGGCAATGTTTTGGTCTTTAAAAAAAAAAAAAAAAAAAAGAAGAAAATTTGTTTCCTAACTTTAACTCTCTTTGCTATCTTGTCTTGCAGTATATGAAGACAATCGGTGTACATCCAGCCATTCTTTTCTTTGCTTGGTTTCTCGAGAATGTCATTGTACTCACAATAAGTAGCTGTGCTCTGGCCATCATTTTAAAAGCAAGTGGTATCTTTGCTTATAGCAATGGCTTCCTCATCTTCCTTTTCCTCCTGGAATTTGGAGTCACAGTTATTATGCTAAGCTATTTTTTGGGAGTATTTTTTAGCAGTGCCGATACAGCAGCTCTGTGTGCCAGCCTTGCCTATATGATCAGTTTTTTACCCTACGTAGTTTTGTTGGTCTTGCAGAACCAGCTGAGTTTCACCAGCAAGATTATAATGGTAAATATTTGTTTTCCTTTTCTAATTTTTCTCCTTCAACCTTGCTGTGAATTTTCACAGTTTAGACACTTTAAATTATAATTCACTTATTTTTTTCCTAGGTTTCTGTTTGCTTTTGTGTTCACTAGACATAAATCACATTAATAAATATCCAATTGAGAAAATATTTAGGATGTACAAAGGAATGAAAAATAAAGTCTCAGGGAAATTTCGTAAACCTACAGAAAATATCAGGAAGTGGCATTCCTGATGCCCATGAGTTCTCTTAATATTTTGACCGCAAAATATTTGTCATGTTAGTGTATATTCAAGATCGGCTGATGACATGCCACTTATGAAATTGTTTGTTTGGAGGAAAACTAGTAGTTGATTCTTTGTTGAGTATAATTGAAGACTAGATCAGAAATGTCTGGCTATGTAGTCTGAGGTATATGTTTCTTTGGCATGGATTCTTCCAGGTCCTTTCCTGTTTCATGTAGGCCATAGGCTGTTTCATGTCTTTATACTGTCTTAACATACTCTATCCCTGAAAGTGACATTGAATATCATCATCATACATTGTAAAACATATTTCACACATTATGGCTTGAGTCTTTCAGGATAACTCATGTACCAAATTAAGCTGGTAGAATAATTCATACACTATTAAAAAAAAAAGCTCACTTTTCCAGTGTCAGTCGGTCTGATAAAATATACAAGTTCTTTGCGTACAAGTAAACATGGATGTAAGACTGCAGAATTCAGGCATAAATAGGCAAAATGGATTTTTTTGTTTTCTGTTGCTTTCTTTTTGTGCATCAGAGAACTTGCACACCTTAAAATCAGTTATTTCAAAATAATGTTTAAGATATCCTGCTGTTATGAACCTCCCCAGAAGGAGAGGGTAACCCTTGTTCTTGTTAATAAATCCCTTGGGGTGGATCAGAGTGAAATGACACTGAATAATCAGTGCTTATAAATATATATACTTAGGGTTTATTTTAGAACAATTTTGTTTCAAAGGTAAACAGGTATGTTGCCATTTTCGGTGCTATCATCTATAGCAATACAGCAATATTAAAGCATAGCAATTTTAAAGCCTAAAAATAACACTGAAGAAGCATAGCAATATTAAAACATAAAAATCATCATGGCTAGGCTTTGTGAACAAAGTACACTTAAGGAAAAATATAAGGGAGAGAAAGGAAAAGAAAGGTTAAGGGTCCTAAGATATATATAGTCATCACCCGCTGGTAGTTGCAGCTTCCATGTCTGCTGGTAGAAGTGGTGGTTACAGTTCCGTGGAAGTGATGATTGTGATCTGTTGGGACTGGAGGAGCTTCCCCATCCACCCCCCCAACTTAAAAGATTATACACTTAAAACTCTGGAACCACGACAAGTACCCAGTGTGCATGTTCCTTCTACTTCAGTCTTTTCTTGAGTTCTGGTCTTGCAAAATTGAGTAGGACCACTGCCCTTATCACAGAAAGTAAATTCCTTTGCATACTTTCACAGTGGCATACAGTATATGTTTTCAGTATGTGGTAGGTTTATGATAGTCTATAAGTCCTGTTATAAAATGAAATAACACTTTTCAATATTAATAACTAGGTCAGTCCAGCCCCTTAAGGTGGAGTAAACACTACTTAAGTTTGTGGGGAAGTATTGTTAAAACATAAAAGGAAGTAACAATCTTTAGCCTGAGTGAAAAGAAAAAAAAAAAGTCTGTTTATTTTATGCTTGCTTTTATTATCACAATTTATTTTATTTCATGGAACTTGTTAACAACATGTTTTTATTTGATGTTGACATCCTCCTTCTCCTTTGGTATTGTAGTGTCTTCTTTCTACAACTGCCTTTGGGCAAGGAATATTTTTCATTACACACTTTGAGGGCCAAGAAATAGGTAAGCTCTCCAGAAGAAGAAGCTTTGTAATTATTTCAAAAACTGAAGTTGGAAAAGTCTTTCACTTTGTTTTGAAAAAGATCTCTAATGAGTTATTAGGATAAATCAAGTCCAGGTATGTAAAGGGATGCAGTCCTTTTTTTTTTTACTAATATGGCAAGATCAATATTGATGACAGTGGATATTTCAAACTACTAGGTATTGAAAAAGTATCATAGTGGTACAAAAACTGGTAAGGGTGGAAGAGACAGTTGCAGAAAATATAACTTAAATTTCTAACCAGACACTTAATTCAAAATGACTCATCTTTACTGAAGGAATGGAAAAATGTGTTTCGGGAAAAACTACTTTTCATAGAAAAATAAGTGTAGAAGCAATATCATGAGCCATGTTACTGCAAATAAAATAGCATTTCCAGTAAAAAAAATGCAATGCTTTTAATAAATCTACACCTTCGTTACTTTTGTTTTTCATGTAGCAATATGGTAGCTTTCTGTAGTACTAGTGTTTTGCACCTTCTTTCTTCTTTTCATGTCTTCTGCAATATAATAAATTTATTATGCAGTTATTCAGTGAGTTTGTGTTTTCCTCTCAATGCAGTCTATGCACACAAATGCTTCTGAGTTAGAATTCACAGATTTAAATGTTCAGATTTAGCATTATAGAAATAACATTAAACTTTGTGTGATCCTTTTATTTATATTAGCAGCATGGCTTAAAGCCTGATTCATTGTTCAGTGCCTCATTTTGTCAGTGTTGTAGTTCTTTTTCTTTTGCCAAATTAAGGGCCAGCTAAAACTTCATAAACAGCCCTTTCTACAGCAACTTCCCTGCATTTTCCCAGCAGCAGTGTCACCTGCTGCTCTAAAGAGAGGCTTGTAGAGGCATAGTAATTCATTTCTATTCATTAGGATTACTGTTATTAACTATGATTTGTTTTGTATTAGTGCTTAAATACCCAGGAGTGTGTGGTGTTGATGTGTTTGTGATCTTTAATGCTGTACTGATTTAGCTTTGACCTTTAAAAAATTGTTATTATTACTCCCAGGAATTCAGTGGAATAATGTGCACCAGTCAATGGCACAAGGAGGATACATGACCTTTGGATGGATGTGCTGGATGATGTTCTTTGACTCCATTTTGTATTCTATAGGTGGCTGGTATTTCAGCAATATTATTCCTGGTAAGATCTTGGACTTGTTATTATTTTGTGTTTTTGAAGAAGTTATTGAATAAAATGGATAGAATAGGCTTTCCTCATTTTATGAAACTAAAACAAAAATACATCTTTTTCTGAGTTAAGGTTTTGATGTGAAAAACTGTCTGACTGCCTTTAGGGACTGGGAAATAAAGTTTTCCAACATACACAAATATTGAGTAGTGCTAACACATAGGATAAAATTTGTAGCCAGGCATGAAATATCACTTATTTGCTTATGGGGATGGCTAATATTTGATAGAATTAGGGATTTACTGGAAATTCACAGTAGCAGAGCTCAGACTAGTAGCAAAACTTCCTGTGAAAATGGTAAGTCAGTACTTGGGATGAAACCCATGGACAACAGGATGTTTTCAGATCATAAAGGCTTCAGACAGCCTGGTAACTGTATCTTGGTCCCAGTCAGTCCACAGTCCAATGCATAAAGAAAACTAACTAACTTTCAGGTATATTTTCAGAAGGCAGTGGTTTGGTTTTTTAATTTTTTTTTCCTTAACCAAGTTTTATGAATGTTATTGAGTTGGTTGATGTATTTTCAATCATAGCCTCATGCCTCACTATCTGTTCAAATTTACCTTTCCTCTGAACTGGACTTGTCACCTTTTCTTCCAGTCACTTTGTATTTGTTAAAAAAAAAAAAAATTTGCCTTGAAAGATAGGGCTGGATGGAATATACAACTGAATTTAAAAAACTTCATCTTGAATTGACACCTGCCCTTCAGTGTCAATGAAATGTAACTCCAAACACACAGAATGTAGATTGCATGATGGGTAAGCGATGCCTGGAAAGACTGGACAATGCCAAAGTTTATGTTGCGTATAGAAACATGCTTTTGCCCTTTCTTTTTGTGTGCCACAATAAATGTTTCTTATGGTAGCTGATTTGTTTACATTGCGCGGATAGTAATTTCAGAATACTATTTATTGACTAGTGCTATGGATTAATTTTATAATAAAAAAATAAAGTTCTTTGCCTTGGCTGGCCATTTGGTACATTTTTTTCCCTGTAGGCTAGAAGATTATATTAGGCTGTGCCTACATACTGTTAAGTCTATGATTCTATTACACATTTGAAGCTGATTTGGAGACAAGCACAGTATCACTGAAGTTTGATTACTCTATGGCAGGACCTGATGTTATGAACAAATTACTTTTTTTGCACTTCATTATAAAGTTTGTTGAGTGCAGCCAAGGATTTGAGCTAGTTAAATGGTCTAACCAGGTCTTTGTAAGTAGTGATAGGATGTTAGTAGTCTATAAACAGATATGGAATGACTATAAATTTTTCAACGGTTTATATCATAATTCTGATCTAGGAAAATTTGGATTAAAGCACCGCTGGTACTTTCCCTTTACTGTTTCCTACTGGAAGAACCTGTGGGGTGCAGAGAGGAGGAAGAGACATTATCTGAATTCTAATATGTTTTTCTTCAATGAAAACTTCCAAGAAAAAGGTCTGTAGTAATAGATTTTTCATATTGGCTTTTTTTTTTTTTTCTGAAAGATGTACTGATCATGATCAATCTGCTTGTATCATTGCTTGGCCCTATATTATGTGTTTAGATCTTGTCCCTTTTTCTCTTACAGTATATACTATGAACATTATATAATAACTTATGCTGTGCTGTCACCTGTAATGCATGATTCATTCAGTGAAAACTATTGTACACAAATATTTAAGAAAACTCTTTAAAGATATAAATTAAGTATCCCTCTGGTTCATCCTGTCCCACTGTATTGCCTCTTTGCTTGGTTAGGATCTTTTGGAGTTCATTGAACCCTTTCGTACTCTTACTGAATCTGAAGAGTGTTTGGCTTTATTAACTTACTTTAAAATTTTCTTGTTATTTCAGTGAAAAAATAAGTTGTTCATTTTCCCCCTTCTTATTTCTCTCTTCTGTAATCACTGTTCTTTCTGTCTCTGCTTCTTAAGCCTTTTATTTGAAAAGCAGCTATTATTGTAACTAATTTTCATCTGCCTCCAGATACTTTCACTTCCCTTCTGTGTGCATTGTGGGTTGTGCTTTTTCAGAAGTTAAAATAGCTCAGAAATGATCCATTTGTCTGTAGCACAGGTGAAGAAGCTGAACAACTCAGCAGTTTCACATACTGGTATCTCCTAGAGTAGGGCAGACTTTAGAATGTCTTGCGGTTCATTGAAACACTTGTGGAAAAACTGTTTGTATGAATTTTTTCTGAATTTCTACAAGTTGGAACAACTCCATTTTGTTGAGATATTTGCCTTTGGTCCTAACCTGGAACAAAGATTTCCGGTATTTCCCTCTGATTTCACCACATTGCCTACACTTGGTGGATCCCTTCTCCTCTGTTTAACTGATGCAAGTCGTGGCTGATAGCAAATCCTCTTTGTGTGAATGCTAAAGCTGCCATGAAGCAAAGGAGCTTGCTGTCTTCCATAAGAATTGGGTGTCACTGTACCAATAAGGGGGTGAACGCACTCATGGAGAATTTTCTTGGAACTTGCTTGGAACTCTTCTTTGGAGAAGTCCTAGGGTGACCAGTTTAGTGGTTACAAGTAACTTGGAGCTCTTCCTCTGAGTCTTACCCAAGACACATTGTCTGAGGCTCACTCTGCCCCTAATTTTTTTTTTTTTGTTAAGATCCAAGATGTAAATTTAGGAAATAGTGGAAGGGGCATGAAGAATCTTTGTTGGTGGTTTTAGTCTGTAGACTGAAAGATAGAAAAGGTAATTGGGAGAGGTTCATGAGCAGGAAGACCTCAGAAACTGCTGGTAGTGCCTTTCTTGGAGGTGACCTCAAGTTTAAAAAGAACTTTTGCCAGAAGCTTAAAATTGATTGTGAAAAGAGCAGAACAACTTTTTCATTCACAACATAAACAAACTTATAATTGAAAAAATCAAATGATTTTTTATTTATAATTTGATTTATGTAATTTGGTTCTTACTTAAAGCATAATTCTCTCTTATTGCAATATTTACATTTTATTTATTTAAAAGTATTACATACAATGTAAATATAAACAATAAATATTTTATGTAAATGTATATTTCATATATATTCAAAAGGATAATTCTCTCTTCTAATAATTCTTATCCATAACAGTTTCTATCTTTGAACATTCTAATTTGGCTTGCCTTTTTTAAAAAGAAAAAAATTCATTCCACTGCCGGATTCCTCAGTTGTAATGAGTCAATATTGCATGCTAATTGTGTATTTCTGGGGCTGCTGATTGACTGTGCCCCTGTTTGGAAACCCTTCCTCCTGACACAGAAGGAAGGTAACTTTATTGATGTCATATGGTCATCTCACTTTCCCGCATTTGTTAACACAGAAAACTGCTGGATATCTACTTCCTTTGAGCACCTTGAATTATGTTTAGACTGGGCTGCTGCTCTGAATCACTTTCCGGAGATCTGCTTTGCTTTGTCGACGGAGGAGAACTGAGAAGATTAAGTGGCTATGCCTGTGAATGTTATGTCAATGTTGTGTGCCTGAAACCGGGCAGCATATATGAAGTAGCTCACACAGAATTTTCTCATGCTTAGGGTCATAAAACAATCATTCAAATAATGTTATTATAAGTAGTTTTTTCTCCTAGAAATAAAATATAGCAACTGTTTTATGACCTTACGGAGATATAAGTGAACACGTGCACAACTTGGCATAACTGCAAATAGGCCAGATTCTTAGCAAATATTAACTGGCCTTGTATCTTTGATTTCAGTGGAGCTTGTGTCAGTTCAGACCATCTGAACATCTTTGTTGAATGGCACCAGGAATTAATTTTTTATTCCCTTAGTACACACACACATATGTTTAGATTCAGCAACACTGCTTATTTCACTGCCCTTCCCCACACAGACCCAGCACCTCAAAGTTGGAAAAGCCCTTGCACTGAAGGAGCCACCATTGGTGTTGTGCTGCTGTCTCTCACCAAAGAGCACATGGGTGGCCAGAAGGCGGCTGTTAAAGACCTCAGCCTCACTTTCCATAGAGGGCAGATAACAGCACTCTTGGGACCTAATGGAGCTGGCAAGACAACAGTTATGTAAGTCTGACATTTAATGGTATTACTCTTCCCTCTGATCTCTGCGATACTTTTTGACTTCAAAATTTTGTGAACTCTTTGCTATGCCTTTCCCCCCCCCGCCCCAGTAAATATTTGATGAACTCCCCAAAGCACATGGAAAGTGAAGACTGTATATCTATGACACAGGCAATGTAATGAGTAGAGAACTGGGTCTTCTGTGTCACTTAAACCATGATGCAATAGTTCAGGAGCAGCTTAAGTAGGAGCTGGGAATGTCTAGCTGTGGAGTTGAGCACACCTCGGGGGAGTATTCTTTTCTGGCATTCTTTATGTACTCATCACATGGAGAGTGTGGAGTTTTATGGGGTTTTGTGCTTTGCCCCTAGAGGCTGCAAGGGACCTCTTTCTTTCTTGGCAGTTGACCAGAAATTAAAATAACGAAATGAAAATGACATTTAAAAATTTCTCAAGTAAGAAGTCTATATTTCTACCTTTATGTTAGCTATGATCAGCTTTCATCAAACCAGTGATGCAGCGTGGGACCTAACTGGGAAATACTCCTCACAGAATACCCTTGTGAAAAGAAAGACAGTCATCTTTTTATTTGGGAAAAAAATGGATTTTTTTCCAGAAGAAGGGAAATAAAGGACCGTTGGGATCATAAAAAACAAAATAAAGAAACAACAAACAAACAAAAAACCCACACAAAGACAAACAAACAAACAAAACCCCAAACAAAAAACAAACCCAAAACAACAAACCTCCATCTCAAAAACCCTCAAAACCAAAACAATAAATTTGTAACCCAAAACATTAGTGATGTGTCTGTAACTTTACTCAACATGCCTCAGGAAATCCAAGTAATGAGCTATGTAATACAGTCATTGTACATAATCTTGTGGAATAATTTTATTTTTTTTTCTTAGATCACTGTTAACTGGTCTGTATCCACCGAGCTCTGGTACCATTATTATTGATGGAAAGGACATACGTACTGATCTGGCTGCCATCAGGACAGAGCTGGGTGTTTGCCCACAGTATGACGTGCTGTTTAACACACTTACGGTGCGAGAGCATCTACTGCTTTATGGGTCGGTGAAGGCACCCGAATGGACGAAAGAACAGTTGAATAAGCAAGTCAGTGGGTAAGTTTTCCTTTCTTTTGTTGAAATCTGCCAAGTAAAACAGTAATGGCTATTGCAAACCACTCAAATAAAAAAGTGCAAATGCAAAAATTGTGAGCAAAAACTGCAGAGATTTGTGAATTTTTAATCACATTTCATGTTGTGAAATCCTGCCTTGAAAATATATTTCCTAGTGTCTAATCCTTACTTGAATATATTTGTAGTGGAACTGTCAATGTTTAAAAACCTGGTATACAGGACCATCAAATGATGATGTTTTGACTGAAGTGAACAGTTAGAATTGTCGTAGCTGCAGTAGTTCCTGCCTCATACTGTCTGCCTTGCCTCCCCTCTTGCTGGAGAGGAAGATAGAAAGTAAACTGCTGTGCTTGCCCTAAATATTTACATAAATCAACACTGGCTTTATATATTTATTATCCTGTATTCCCTCACCTGCAGTAGAAGGAAGGTTAGAAAACAAGAAAAGGCAGATAAAGGCAGTCTTTGTTACAATCTTTTAAAATAGGACATCATGTTTTCCATTGCGAAATCCAGCCTTGAAGTGTTTTTAATAAACGAAGAGATTTAAAACAAAACAATGCAATAGGAAAACCAAATCAGACCTCTGACATTACCTCAGAGGATTTGCCACTTGTCAGGTTGAAAATGTTTGCTAGTGTTTTTGTGCTGATACTTCTTTGACATAGGACTAGATCTTATTTTCCCATCATGTATATTAAACTACTAGTAAACTGTAGAAGCCGAGATCTTGTTCACTAATAGCAATTTTCTCTACTTAGCTTTTCTAACAGTCTGGTAGTGTAGATACTTTCTTTTTACCTTCTAATTCATGTTAGACTCTGCAAAGTGCTGGGCACTTCCATGCGTCAACGGAAATAAATGTCAAGTTGATGGGACTCCTTAAGTGTACAGTTAGGCGTGTGCAGAGGCATTTGTGGAAAAGTGGCTTTCCTTTTTGATAGCTGTCATAAAAAACCATTACTTTTAAATTTTGAACTGGACAAACTCTGATGTGGGACACTACATTCTCTTTAGAAAAAATAGAAAAAATTCTCTAGAATAACAGAGACAAACTAAGCCTACTACTTCGTTTAAAATTTATGCAAAATAATATTGTCTATTTTATGGTACTTAGACTGCTGAATTGTAATTTCAGCAGCAGTCTATCATACTAATGGCACAAAAGAACACTCAGGACACTGCAGGCCTTGCTACTAAGAAAAATTAAATTATTTTTAAAGGCAACAAATGCTTTAAAAGACATCAGAGAAACAAGAAAAGCAACAAAAGAATGAAGCAAAAATCTCCTTTTATTAGCAAACAAAGCAGGCTTCTAAAGAGATTAATTTTCCTCAGTATATATCTATAGAACAATTATAGAAACCTGTTGTCTTAAAAATGAGAAAATCTCTCAGGGTAAATGGCATGGCTTACAGACTGCATATTCACTCAAATGATTCAGATTAGCTTAGGACTGTTTAGCCTTTTATGTCTTGTTTACCAGGCTGATAGCAGCTGAAAGCTCTTACGTCAGTGACTGGATGTTCAAAGTGATGAACAATAAATCAATGGTCTTACAGTGCTGCCTTTATTTAGAATATTTCCACACAGATGCCGGATCATCATCAGAGGGCAAGGGCTGAACTGGCAATGTCTTGTAAGGCACCTCTCAGTCCTTAACAGAGGAATTAGGTTAGGTTAGATTAGATATTTTATTCTACCCAGGGATCACTAATCTGTTTATTTCACAAAAAAAAAAAAAAAAAAAAAAAAAAAAAAAAAAAAAAAAAGAGAAAAGAAAAAAATCTGCAGTGTTACCTTATTTACTTCAAATGACTACACATTTCCTAAAAACTCAGGTGTTCTCTAAGGTTCGTCACGTAGTTGCAAAACTACTACTTATTGAAGCACTGCTTGAGTTATGAAACTAACAGTCTTTACCATCATTTAAAGTGGCTATAATCTGAAGTTTGCTAAAGTTGTTGGACAAATTGATATTTATTTTATTTGCCTTAATTTAGAAATTTTTGGTTCTTATCTTTCAAAATACATATCCAGAATTTTTGCAGCAGATGATAATTAGAATTTATGCTTTGTAGGTAAAGGGATATTTGTTTTCCTATTTGTTTTGACACCAAAGTGTATAATCAGGCAGATGTAGTGATTTTATCACTTTCTATTTACAGTGACTTTTCAGTAATTCTTCACTAAGTGGACATTATGTGATCAGAAAAAAATTTCTCAATATTAGTTGCATTTCTGTACTCCTATTTCAGAGCTCTGGATGATGTGAATTTATCCCAACATCAGTACAAACCTGTTGGAGCTCTTTCTGGGGGAATGAAAAGGAGACTGTCAATTGCCATCTCCTTTATTGGAAACTCAAAGACAGTTGTTCTAGATGAGCCCACCAGTGGAGTAGATCCCTGTTCTCGCCGTGATATCTGGGATGTTCTTCTGAAGTACAAAACTGGTACATACTTTATGCACATAATTTGCTTCTTATTTTCCTTGCTGGAATTTTTTTCTCAATTTAAACTGGATAGTCAAAATATAGCCAAAATATTATCAGAAATTAAATACATTCATTTTTGAGCAAACAATTGAACTTGAAAACTTTGAGGCATTCAAATGAGATTACGAGAGTTATCTGCTATCACACAGAAAGATTTCCAGTCTAAAAGAAGATTGAACTTAGTTCTGAGACCTGTCCTGAAGTTTCTCCCAACTTCTCAAAATGACTTTCTGGTTTTCATTTCCCATTTTGCACATATGGGAATAGATGTATATAGATGTATATAGATTCATTTCCATTTTGCATATGTCTGTGCATAGATGTGTAGATACTTCTAATGAAAATAGACTCATCAGTAAGTCTGCCACATGAATTATTTGGTGCCATAAGATCAAAAATTGATTGTGGGAAACAAACTCTTCAGCTAATGAGCACTCAATTGGCTGTAATAATTAACAGTGAATGATCCATTGAAACAGACACTGACTTTATGTCATTTTAAGGAATTTCTTATGGTCTTAAAAACAGCTGGAGCTTCTAATGACTTAATACTGCTTGCTATGTATTATACAGGGTAAAGAAAGCTTAGATCCGAATCTAACTCAAACTGTAAATCTGATTGCAGGTTTTGTTTATGTTTGTTATGCCCTGATTGGAAGAGTCCTAAAACATGTTCTCTTAAGGTTAAAGGATCCTTGTGAAAGCAAGAGGGGTTTCTCTAGAAACCAGGTTTTGTAGACATGCACCAATCTTTCTGATACAGGTTGCACACTGATCTTTACCACTCACCACCTTGATGAAGCAGAGGTGCTCAGTGATCGCATTGCCATTCTGCAGCGTGGCCAGCTGAGGTGCTGTGGTTCTCCCTCTTATCTGAGAGAAACATATGGCCAGGGACACAGTCTAACGCTCATAAAAAAGGTATATTAAAAATGTACTGTACAGAACTTAACTGTGCCTGCCAAGTAATAGCTGTGCATATCCTAAGGGAGGTCTATGTCCCTGCCAGGAAGTAATACTTGATACAGATTATTAGAGAGCCAGGAAAACATGTTTTTATTGTCTTTCTTAGTGGTTTTGGGTGGGTGTTATTATTATTATTATTATTATTATTATTATTATTTAGATGAACATACTGATATCTTTGAAAATGATGAGTGTTAGTATTTGGCTGAAAAGGGCTTTGTCTCACTGTTCTTCATTCCTGGGAATTAGTCTCTGCATCCCAGGTGTGACAGTTTCCTCAGTGGAAATTTTCCTCTATGAATTCTACTATCAAGTCCAATAATTCTGGTAATATTTAATTTTTTTATGCATGGTTATCTTTCTTTCCTCATAGCCCTCTATGTTTGAAATCCAGGATCCTAAGCATATTGTTCGTGTCACATCTCTGGTACAGACGCACATTCCAGAAGCCTTCTTGAAAGAGAACAGTGGGACTGAGCTGACCTATGTGATTCCAGAAAGGGCGGATAAGGCCTCTTTTAAAGGTCTTTTTCAAGCTTTAGATCAAAGCCTTCAGCATCTACACGTGACTGGCTATGGCATTTCTGACACAACTTTGGAAGAGGTACTTGTAGTTTTTCTATGTAATTGCATTTACTTGGTTAGAAAATCTTTCGATAGCTTGCAGATACTCTTGATTGTATCTTTCACATTCCACAACAATTTCTTGTGAGAAGCATGTTTTCTTAAAAAAAAAAAAAAAGCCATCAAGCAAACACACAAACAAAAAACCCAAATCAAGCAAAATCTATACATTATAGTTTTTCTTTTCTATTAATTTCAGCATGCTCTCTACTATGACATATTTCTTATTTCAAGAATCTGATGTGAGGACTGATGTAACCTGTGTAATTCTTAAATGTTCGTTCCCACATTAACTTAAGGGAAATTTCATGTGTCACTGATTTAGTGAGAAAAACTGTTGTCCTAAACCTGTAGCATCAGTTCAGTTCAGGGGGCTCTTTGGATGGAAAAAAACATTGCTGAGAATACTTTCTGATTTACAAGTTTTAAAGCTTAGGACTTGGCCCAATTGTGAGGTGAAATATCTAAAGAACATTTTCTGTGTATATGGAGAGAGAGAGACTTTCATATATGTGTACATGAACAGGTATACATTCTTAAATATTATACACATGTATGTGTGTGTATGTGTACCAAATGCACAGAGGAAGAGACTCTGTTATGCATCTTCGTCACTTCTGAATTTACCCCTGTGTAAATTACCACATCAGTGAGAGGTTATTTCCCTTGGACTGTATTTATCCAATCTATAACTTCTAAATATCAAATTTACCTGAACAACCACTGTTCAGGTACTCTATTATAGATCTTTAGAAAAAAAAAAAAAATCACTTCTTCGAGTGATGATAGGAGACTAACGTCAGTTTTCATAGTTTACAAGTTTAATCAACATTTTACATATTGCTATGAAGTAAAATACATTCATGCTATACAATTCTATGGGGAAAGTCAAAAGTTTATTTAAAAGTTGTTTCTTATATAGAGTGATTAACATGCAGTAAGAAAGAATACTGTTCACTGCCAAAATTTATAGATTTGGAGACAATCTAGATACTGAGAACGATTTTGGATTACATCCTCATGGAATAACATAGGACTTTCCAGAACTGACAAGTATAAAGTAAATGTAAAGTTGTCATTGATATTAGGAAGCTTCCAAGTGTGCTCAATCTACTGCTCAGTTGAGAGCTTGCTTTTAGCTGTTTTGTGAAGGGGAATTTTAAAAGCAGCTTTAAATGTGGTATTAGATATTAATGTATCACCCTTCAGCTTGAAGATTTAATGAATTAGTTTGGGTTGATTTCTGTCACTTTGCATATCATCATTAGTTGTTGTTACAGCCTCAGTTCTCCATTCCCTTATTGAAAGCTCTTTGCATTGGGAATTAAATGGATGACACATAATAGCACTGTTTATTCTATTCAAGGAATTCAATCTGGAAAAAAAGGACCTTGACTTCAAAGGAAGAAATATGTTATAAATTTTATTTTATCTTTTCTTTTTATTCTTTTATGCACTCAAAATTATTCTTTTTCAGTCTAAGGGACACTTGCACTCTCTAAAAATCATACTCTCCAAGGGAACCTGGACTTCCATTCATATTTCAAAGGAATCAGTTCTGACACTTTCAATTCTCACTAGTATTATATTTGCTTCATTTTAGGCTTTAGATATCTTTTCCAACCATTGTATCTGTGTATTTTGTAATGTTTGTAATCCAAAATGTTAATAGAACCAAAAGGAGGATAGAAGGGTGGTTAATTAAATTAAGTATACACTGAGAACTCTCTGGAGGATGCTGTATCACTTTCTGGCAGCTCTGGAGATTTTGAAGGTTATTGCTTTCTTGCTTTGCTTTGAGGAGAGAATGAAATGATTGAATATCTTCACAAAATAAGATATGTTAAAATTTGTTAATTGAGTACTACTTTAATTTCTCTTCCTTGAAATTACCTTAGAGTTTGCCTCAAAACTTTCCAGGGAAAGCCATGTACCTCCTTGAAATATTTATGCCCTGCCGAGAAAGACTTCAGGGTGCTGATGGATGAGAGGCTGGACATGATCTGTCAACATGTACTTGCAGCCCAGAAAGCCAATTGTATCCTGGACTGCATCAAAAGCAGCATGGGCAGCAGGTCGAGGGAGGGGATTCTGCCCCTCTACTCTTTGGTGAGACTCCACTTGGAGCACTGCATCCAGCTCTGGGGTCCCAACACAGGAAACAACCTGTTGGAGTGAGTCCAGAGGAGGCACACCAAGATGATTAGGGGGATGGAGCACTTCTCCTGTGAGGAAAGGCTGAGAGAGTTTGGATTCATTCAGCCTGCAGAGAAGAGTTTGGGGTGACCTAATAGTGACCTTCCAGTGCCCTGAAGGGAGCCTACAAGAAAGAGAGAGAGGGACTTTTTACAAAAGTATGTAGTGACAGGACAAGGGGGAATGGCTTCTAACTGAAAGAGAGTAGGTTTAGACTGGATATTAGGAAGAAATTCTATTCCGGGAGGGTGGTGAAGCACTGGAATGGGTTGCCTGAAAAAGTTGTGGGTGCCCCATCCTTGGAAATGTTCAAGGCTAGGCTGGATGGAGTTCTGAGCAGCCTGGTCTTATGAAAGCTATCCTTGTCCATGACAGTGCTGTGGAAACTGTATGGTCTTTAAGGTCCCTTCCAACTCAGACGATTCAGTGATTCATATTCTGTGATTCAGTTGGTTCAGTTTAGTTTGGTTTGCTTGATAGAATTGGTGTGCAGAGCTATCAGCAAACAGCTCCAAGGCAACAAATTAGAATGTGTCTTTAGGTTGTCAGGATCGGCCTCCAGGGTCCAATACAGAAATGTTAGTCCAGAAATTTCTGGCCTTGTAGTTGTTAATGGCCAAAAGTGTGCCCTGAAAGTTGGCAGGTAACAAATGCAATCAATAACCACTGTTAAATAGCAATTATATTGACTAAGCAAAATATGGTTTATGTAACAGTCAGACCTTAGCAAGTCAAGAAATATCTTTCAGCAGCTATAAAGTACTTCACATTGACTGGTTTTTATTGTCTATTGTATGAGCTCCTTGGAAACAAGGAATATTTTGTTATAGCTGATATCAGGTTCTTTTGTGGGAAGAAATAAATGGTTTCTTAATGATTTCTGAAAGTTGCACTGTGGGTATAATCTAAGTCTTGCAGCTGAACTCAAATAGAGAGAAAAAGCAAGACTTTGATCAAGACAAAGAAAAACTTGGTTGTACTTTTGCTGTTAATTGGAGATGCTCACAGTACCTGTACTTTCTGTTAATGTTTCTTTTCTTTCTTTTTATGTCAAGTTTTTAAATCATTATTTAAATTGCAGTTCAGATTAAGATGAGAAAATTTTAATTTTGTTTTTCATTTGAGCTTACAAGAAGTGGGGTGTGTGTGAGTAAGACTCACACCTGTGAGTGTGAAACCTGTTCTAAGCTTCTGCAAGGCTAAGGGACTGAAAATGAAATGTTTGTCTATGAAATTCAAAGGGCTTTAAGTGGACAGAACCATGAAACAGGATGAGGCAAGAAATAGTAGCTAGAACACAAATCTGTGTATATACCATTGAAATAGATCTCATGATCATAGAGCTGGGGAATTCTGCTGGGTTTTTTTAGTGTCAACTATGACTCCCTTCTAATGTGTGTTCCTCTGCTTAGAAAGGTTCAATCCATTCAATTTTAATATAGTACAGATTTTTAGATTGTTACTTTCATAAAAAATAATTTCAGTGGTGATTTTTTCCATGGTGATTTTAGGTAACAGGATCTTATCATCTTTACCCAGTTTGGGGTATGCATGCTTATTGTTTTGCTACAAAACACACATTGTTGACCAATCCTCTCTGTAGTATTAGTTTTACAGGACTTTGTTCATGTTAGCTGTGCCCAGTGATTGTATATTCCTTTAAAGGTCTTTCAATAACATATTACTTTCAATGTCTCTCAATAATATATTTCAATAATATAACATATTAGTGCCCATGTGCTTGCCCAAAATCTAGGCATACTTTCCGAGTGTCCCTAGACACTGTGTTTTCCCTAGATTCTGTAGATTCTCACTTCTGTAGAACTTTGTACATTAGATTTAGTTGTATTCTCATAATTAGAACTCTTTGGTAGGAGTTCTGGCTGTGCCCACAGATTTCTAGCTGGAGCGTCAGAAAAGAGTTGAAGCTGTCAATATGTCCTTGGTAAAAACTGCAGTGAGTTCTAACAAATACCACAGCTTAGGATCATAAAAAGTCAATCAAGGACAGACAGTCTATTGAAAAATCTTTGCAGATAATAGTGTGTATAGGTCAGCAATTCTTTGCATAGGTGCTTTTGTATCATTTATTTCATTCCCCTTATCCTCAGGATCTTCAGCTTGACTAATTTTATAGTTGTATTCCATCAGGGTGGCTAGAACAGTCACTACTAATTTCTGACAGTCTGGATGTTTTGGGGTATATATATATATAGGGAAAATAGTTTTTAGGAAATGGATTCTAAATTATTTTTTTCTTATTTCATGAAAGGTGTTTCTGAAGCTGCTGCAGGACTCAGAGAAGATGCCCTGCATTCCACAGGCAGCACACCTGGATCATAAAAATGGTACTGAATCAGTCTGTAAGTAAAAAAATTATGTACCTTCTGAAGCAACTGCGTTTAAAAGATCACAAATGCAAATATAAACATGCATGATGTTCCTAAAGTTGAGGAATGCACAAGCAAATGGAGAATACTGCCTGCTACCATGTGGTAGTTCCTTTTTTCTGTGTGTGATATGACCTGCCTTGGGTAGTAGGTTTTTACTGTGATTTACCTCTATCACTTCACGGTCATCTTCCCACCCTTCTAGTACACATGCACAGCAGCATTTCTTCTCTACAGCAGCATTAACTTACTGCTTCATACCAGTTCCTGTCAACTAATTTCTCTCTTTGTTTCATACTGACAGTGGAAAATATTGCTGAGAATACTACAGATATAAAATCTATAAGCTACTAGAAAGGTGCATTTGTGTTCACTGATGTGCAAATGAAAAAAAAAAAAAAGGATGGTTCCCCTTATAGCAGAAGATCATTTGTCCTCTCCAGTGGCATGCTTTTTAGGTTCCCATACATGTTTGTTTTAAAACAAATTCCTTCATTTTATTTTCCTGCCCTGCAAGCCTGGGAGGAGGTCCTTGCTAATATTTCTGAAAACTCAGGAAGCTTATTTTCCTTTAAAAATTCTTCTGTAAGTCACTAATGTGATGCCATTGCTCAGCACAAGGCTCATGTTCTCTTATGTCAGTGCCCATCAAGCTGATTAATATTTTCTCATTGTTCCTGGAGTTTTTGTGCTTCTGCACTCATATTTCTTTCTACTTGAAGATCAATATCTACATTATAGTTTTCTTTCATTATGTGTCAAACATTCTGTTCTATATTGCAGTCCTTTTTGTTTTGATTCTGGAGAATACAGGCACAGGCATAGAGAAGTCCTGTTCTGTGGACCCTGAATGTTACAGTAACAGAAACAACAATTTTGAGCCAAGCTTGCATTATTTGTTCAGATAAATTCAACTGGATCTGCCAGTAATAAGTAATCATTGCCAAGAATCGTAGCCTAAGGTGCCACCTTTTCTCACAAAGTACTAATTTGACTGAATGACTTTTTCTGGAGAGTCTTTTCGCTGGGCTACTTCAGTACCTGTTGAAGCAGTGAAGATGTAACTGCATCACACTAAAACAAAACCTCACTAAGCAAATAAAATTGCCACTCCTGTCAGTGGTGAGAATGAGACTTATATTCAAAATAATTTTGAATATTCCTTTATTTTATAACAGTCACTTGTTTATTTCTTCTAGACACAACTAGGACATCTGAACTAATTTCAAATCAAAACAGTCTGTCTTCTCCTCATGGAATTTTCATTAGAGTAAGATTTATAGTTCCTAAAGTATTGAAGACAGAGTATGTACTACCTAAGAATGTGATATACTTTCCCATCTGTATTTCAAACACATAAAATGATATTTGTTTAAGTTATTACATTAATAAAGAATCTAGCAATCAGAGACTGTATTTTTTCAGTCTGATAAATTATAGCAAGAAAATGTGATGATAATGCCACTTCTTTGTGGATGAGAGTACTGGAAAATTGTCATTCATTGCAGATCAGTGTCATTCATCATTAAGGACAGTTGTGAAGTGTAGGCATAAGGGATCTGGGAAATGGTCATGAAAGGTATCTGTCATTGTCAAAGCTAACCAGAATACTCCATGGGCAATATCTTGACCTGTATAACTTTCTCTTTGAAAGCGGATTCAAAGGCAGTCAAACTTTCTGTTGTCAAAGTAGTCAAATGAATTTTCAAAACCCCCTAGAGCAAACAGCTGGGATTATTGAGGAGATCACAAGATGCTGCTGTTTGATTTGTAAAGGAATTTGGACTAGAGAGATGCTTTGACAAAGCACAGATCTGAGCACAAGTGGGGGTGTTAGCTATCCTTTACTGCTGCTGAGCCCTTGAGGTGTCAGCATTGTGTAAAAACCAAAACGTTGTCTCTTGTCTCCCAGACTAGGAGATGTAATGGAGAGGTATGTATGTTCTTAATGAAACTGCAGAAAATTAGTATGTGATTTAGGCTGATGACCAATGCCAAAAACAGGCAAGAGAAATCATTTCAGCAAAATATGACAGTATGCCACTGAAGTCAGAACTTTGATAATTTCTAGCTATGTTTTACAATGTCTTTATGTATTCTGTCTAACTGGAATTAAATTACATTCCTTCATAGCTGCATCTGTGGTGCTGTGTTTTGGATTTTTGGCTGAAACAGTGTTGATAACACGCCACTGTTTTGGCTATTGCTTAGCAGTATTTGCAGTGTCAAGACTTTATCTTTTTCCCCTTTGGTTCCCCCTTCCCTGCTTTAAGTAAGCTGAGGGTGAGCAAGAAGCTGGGAGGGGACATTACTTGGATAGCTGAGCCAAGTTGATCAGAGAGTTGTTCAGTGTCATCTAGTGCCATTCTCAGCAATAAAAACTGAAGGGAGGGTTTTTTTGAGGAGGTAGCCATTGATACCAGACTGGTGGAGCATGTCTACTTGTGGGAGGTGGTGCCTTTGCATCACCTGGGTTGGGGTTTGTTTGTTTGTTTGCTTGTTTTGGGTTTACTTTCCTTTCTTTTTCCTTTACTACTTATGCTAACTTTATCCTGACACACAATTTTTCTCACTTTCTCTCTTCCTATTCTCTTCCCCATCCTGCTGGAGGAGGGGGAGTGGAGGCGAGCAGCTGTGTGGTGCTTGGCTGCTGCTTAAGGTCAACACACCAAAATAATGTAAAATAAACTCAGAATTATTTGAACCTTTCTAAATGCAAATGTTAGAGGTAAGTAGCCATCCATTAATTTCATTAATTTTAATAATAATTTTAATATTGGTAAATTTAAAGATACAAAGCACACCATGTAGTATCTAGTAGTTTGTTTCTTTTGTGGAAGGCTTACTTAAAATTTTTAGTTTTATTCCAATGAAAAGACCTCAAAATAAAGCACACCTTTTCTGTGAGAACAGTTAAATTTTTTTTTAAGTCAGGGAGGACTATGTGTGCAGACATAATATATGCATATATTAAAATACAGTCATGCATAATTAATTTCTACACAGCTGAAGCACATGATGGATGGTTATTGTTTTCTAATTGTACACAGAACATGCAGAAAAAAGGTTAGACTGAGCTTGCAATGACTGCTTGACAAGATCATTGGAGCCAAATAGCTTTGAGAAAATGGAGAAACCAACTCTATGGAGTCCAATAAAATTATCATAAACCACAACAGGCAGTATAAGAACACAAATAATCAGGAGAGCTAAAACAAGTCCAAATGGTGACTAGCAAACCATGGATAAACATTAAAATATTCTGAACATATGCAAAAGCAATTAATAGGCCAGTGAGTGATCTCATTGGTCTTTTGTTCATTATTGCAGAATTAAGATGCTCAGATATTTTGCTGAAGAGGCAAATTAATTACTTTTGTAGCACTTAATGTCTTAGGAATGTTTGGGAGATACCAAATCTGGATCTAGTCTCTTCTGGCAGTAAAATACAGTTGGAATTTGAGATTAGGGAAACTAAAAGTGCAGAAAACTCAAAATGGACAGAATTATATTTTTTTACACAGTGATACATAACGTTTGAAATTTCTTGCCATATAATTTTATGGAGACCAAGCATGTAGTAATATGTTAAAAAAAGTCAGGGTGGTTATTACTGGATATATAATATGAATAGCTTTAGTAACAGAAGTGCTATTAAAGCTTTTATGCCTTTGAATTTTTTGGGTAAGTTAGCCTCTGAAAGTGTTGGCATGGAAGGAGATTAGTGCATAACTAGCTTTTATAATTTCTTAAACCTTTCTCTGAAGCAGCTGGTGTTAGCTCTTTTGAACAATATTGGGCAAAGTATTGTATTCCTCCTGTTACAATTTGCAAGATGAACAATATACAGTGCTTTTAAGGCACATCTAAAAGCTAATTTAATTAGGACATTGTAGCTGACAAAAAGCAGTCATTAATAGGGAAACCTCAAACTGAAAAGCTTTTGTGAATTTCCATTGGATTTCAACTCTGCCTTTTAGTTATCTTCATCAATGATACTAAAATAAACATAACCTTGCTGATGAAGAAAAAAGGCAACTGCTGAGAGGTGATGAGTAAGACCAGTCCTAAAGACAGTAAGATAACTTGAAAAGCTGAATCCATTCTAAGTAAAGCCTGTCTTAATGAAGCCAAATCATGGGAAAATCTCTCTAATGGGGAGTAATATCCTGGAAAACACTGACTCTGAGTTATCTACTAATCCTGGTGGAGAAGCATTTTAAGACAGCTAAGATGATTTATATTTGAGTTTACTATACAAAAGGACACAAAGAGTCATTTTGTCTATCAGTTCAAAATTGATGAGAATTATGATGCAATACTTTCTACAATATTTTGGACACATTTTTAAGTTTGAATTACTTTAAGGAGAAATTCAAAATTCAGAAAGTGAGCAGAGAAGAGTTGGCAGTGAAGTCCTTATAAAAACACTATCAGGGCTCAGTTAACATAGTTTATCAAAAAGAAGGTAGAGAAGTGGTTTACTTAAATACATGTACAATACTGTCTGTTAAGGTATAGTTCTAAGTTTTATACAGACAGAGGTCATAAATGGGATAAAGGAAGAAGAAAATAGCTGGAATCTCAAGGTACTTCTCCGAGGGTTAATTAATAGTTGGAGTTAGTCTACCCAAGGAAGTGTGTTGCCCCTCCTGGTGTATTTGACAAAGCCTGGGGCCTTTGCAGAAAATATGCTGCAGTAAAGTGTGTTATTGATTTCTGCACATGGGTAGCAGAGTGGAATTTGATGTCTGTGGATAGGTAATCAAGTGGTTTCTTCTATTCTTATAGAGTATCTTTTCATCTATTATAACAAATTGAGTTCCCTGTAACTGCAAAGTAAGGGTTGTCAGAGTTTTTCTTGTAAAATGCATGAAGTTATATTTTAACATGAGTTTTTATAAAAGGAAGCATAAAGGGACCTAAAAATTATTTCCATGCTCCACCTTGCAAAGTATAATGATTTTTGAAAAGAAAACTGTGGACAAAAAGCATCAGTGTCTCTGTTTAGAAGTGATTGCTGACATGAAGACTAATAGTAAAATTTTCAAACTTTTGCTACCTACTGATAAGGAGAAGATACATCATATATTTCAGTCTTCTGGTAGTCTAATGGTATAGATAACACTAACACTTAAATTCAGCACTAAACCCTGAAAAAGAAGTGTCAAAATAGGTGGTCTAAAAATCTTGGATACATTATATTTTCCCTCAGCTTTTTTTACTAGTTAGTTTCTTGCAGAAAATCTCATGATTCTAGCATATATTGAAAACATAACTTTGCCCCTTCAAAAATTTAGCTTTATATTCCTCAACCTCAAATCTTGCTTCATTCACTCTTTCAGCTTTTATCTCAAGCATAGAATAAGAATGGAGCATCTTTATAATGTTATCTGTTAGTTGTCAAAAAAGATATCTGGTCTCAAAAATAAGGTAATTTTACTTGTTTAAGGTTTATATAAATTTGTTTTCTCAGTAAGCATGTAACTGTAACTCCTTTTATCCTTCTGAAAATAAATGGCCAGTTTCTTCCACTTTCTTCAAATGTGTTTCACTCTTTTCACCCACAACTTTACTCTCTCAGCCAAATATTTTCCCTGTCAGTTGTTTTCCTCATGATTGCTGCCTGGTCCTTTTCCACTTTTCATCCACAGTATGAACATCTTGGACTCTCTGTTAGACAGGCTCAGACATCAGAGGGCTGTTAGAAAAATGGTGGAAATACAGCTGTTTTCTAGTAAAGGATGCTACTCTTACAATGTCAAGAAGCTCATCCATGTCCCGTTCTCCACCTCCTTGTTCTCATATTTATCTCCTTCTGACAGATGAAAGAAGTGAACCCTTCCTGCTTTCCTCACAGAGGCCTCTTGTTACCTTCAGCTCTAGAGAAGAAAATGGTCAGTAAAGCACCTGAAAAAAGGGGGCTCCATTTCTGCAGTTGCTAAAGCACCAGAGAACAAGACAATAGTCTCTTCTGAGCTGGGTATTTTGAAAGCCATATTTTTTGCTCATGAAAGTGTTCTATTGTTGGAATTGAGCTGGTTTCAAAAAAGGCCACTCTGTGATTTGGTGGTTTTGCTCGTTCTTAAAACATCTCATTTTGAGTGGAAGATATGCTTGAAGCAGTACACTGTGCTGTAGATATACCTTCAGACTTCAGTTAGTTAGAGACTTGAAATAGTAAGCTTCAGACCACTGAAAACAACTGAGGAAAGGTGCATTGCCCCATTTTATGATAATGATGACTATATATTGAGTTTCTATGTATCTCAAAACCTTCTAAACAGAAAGTTTTATTTGATATTAATGTCTCTGAACTCTTGCTGCCTGATGTAGATGAATGAGATTATGAGAATATTTTGAACCTGATTTTTTCCTAACAATCTGCTTCCTTGCCTTTGTCCTAATCTAGAATGTTTTTATGTTATTTATAAGTAGTGCTTGCCTCAGAAATGAAACAGCCTGGAAGCTCATCCACTTTGCTTAGATATTTCTGAGATAAAGAATACAGATTGGGTAATGCTTTATTTATCCAAAAATAATGTCAGAATGTGAACACCCTTAACATCTTGAAAAACAAGTGATCAAATAATCTCAGTCGGGCAACTCTTATGTCTTGCCTAGAAGCCTTTCTTTGATTTGTTCTCCACAGCATATTTCTTCTTACAGGATCTGTTTTCCCTCAAACTTGCTAGTGCTCTCTTCTATATGTGTCTCTTCCTCTACAACCTTTCCTTTGCCCTCCAGGAATTCCTTTTATTTTCTTTCAGTTCTTGCATTTTGTTGAGGCAGTTACAACAGCTGCAGACTGAAAAAAGGTATTGATGAACTGTATGATCTTTCATGGCATTTTTAAAATCTTGTCTTTTAATAAAATATCCAGAAGTCTTGTTCCCCATTCCAAAGGACTGCTTGTCTTCCATTTCATGTTATACTGATTCCTAAGTAATTTAAAAGAACTCTTCCTCAGAGGATAAATGAGATCTGGCAGGCAGTATTCCTGTGTTCATTTACTGCTTTTGAGAATGATCTGAAAGCACACTTTGCAGGTATTCCATTTTTTTCCACATTTTCAACATCAAAAATCTGTATTCAGTATATGGTTTATGTGATCATGTGTTCTCCGAAAAACAACTGACATTTAAACAGCAGTGGGTTGCCAGGTATAGCACTAATGTGACTTTTGCTGAACCTGTAGTAATTCTTCCTAACTTATACAGTGAACTTTTTTTTTTGCTTATGCTCTTTCTGCTGCTCAGCTGTAGGAGTTTTCCAAAGATAGCATTTACATCTCATGTTCTAGATAAACTAATTATTTCTCTCCATCATAATATGGGGCCATCATTTTGGAGAAAATATTCACTTTTAGAAAATTAATACAAAGTCACACACAGGATGCCAGAAAAGATTTGTTGGTAATAGCTTTAGGTTTTATATGCAAAGTAAATTCTGGTGGTTTCTTGCCTTGTTTTAGCTTACAGGTTGAGTACCTATTTTATAGGCTTTTTTTCAGGTGTGTCTGGGTCTGCATAGGTTTTACATATTTTTACAGATGAAGATAGTATGCGTGTATGTACACACATGCACAAAAACCTCTTTATAACCTACTTTTGCTTTGTTAGTGCTGTAGCACCAGCAATAAAGATGCTTTAACTTCAATTATGTAAGCAATGTAAATGAAAAAATTTTTAAAGAAACACTTATCAAAGGTAAGGATACTTTTCATTTGAAAGGGAACATTGCTGAGGGAAGGGGCTTCAGGGAATCTTCTTAACATCTTGCTTTATCTAATGAGTAAATGCCATATGAATGTCGAAGGTGTGTTACACATCTTAGTTGTGCTATTAAGGCTCTCTTTGGGGCTGGTGTTTCCACTTCAATCTAGATTTTCACCTTTCTGGTGGATACTCACAAGTATCTCCTTTTGTGAAATTGTTCTCTCTGCTCCGCCGCTAAAATATTTCTTTTGTGTTACAAAATCCCACAAAGAATTTATCAATAATCACACATCTGTTTTCTCAATACTAGCAACATTCTGCAGGACTACATAGTTTTCATTTCTCAAAACTAAGAAAAAACCTAGTGTAGGAGTTACAGAGACACTAGTTTCAGTATGAAGGGCAGTATACTGAGCAATCAGCACTTAGGATTGCACTTCTTTTTGCCAACTCTTCATACGGTAAACTTATGCAGGTCACAAGGTGATACCTTGCTAAGACTTGTATATTACACTGTTGCCAGTTAATTCCTCATTTGAAATGTAAGTGGGACTTCATGATGAGTAGACCTGGTGTTGGACTTTTGTATAGGTGGGAATTTTTAGCCATATAATTTTTGTTCTCTTCCTATCTGTCTCTTGATCTATTTTGCAGTTTATGTAGGTTACCATATCCATTGGAGGCATTTGAAAAAATGAAGCAGTTGGCTCTGTTAATCAGGATTCTTGACGCTGTTTAATACCACTATTTATGAGATACCAGAATGCCTGAGGAAAGAGATTATTCATCAAACACATTTTTCAATTGTTTGCTATAGCTGCAGGTTTGAATAAAACATGCCTCCTGCAGAACTTTCAGTTTTGGATTGTTTCCCTGCACAAACTTTGATATGATTTTATTATTAATAGAATAACTCCAGTAGAGGCAGTGTCAAAATACTTTTGATTATTATTAGTCTAAAAATATTCTTTATTGCTGTTACTGCAATATTTTAGACCAAGTTCAAATACTTGCACAAGTTCTAAGTGTTAAAGTGGCTCAGAATGTCCTCATCTATCAGGGTGAAATCTGTGCCCTGCTGAAAGGGTTTGCTCCATTTGCTGAGTTTTCTCTGAGTGATTCCAGGAGGCTTGTTCCAGAGTGCTGCATACAGTGTCTCTAAAGGCCACTCACTGCAAACTGAGCATGACAGAAGTCATCTGCAGTACAAAGCTGGACAGCTGCTACTTACAAGTCCCCTTTCCAGGAAGCAAGTTACCAGTGGGAAGGACTTGAGAACACCTGGTTTGAATATATAGTTCTTTTGACCCTTGCTACATGTAATCTGTCTAGTTTGAAAATGCTTCCTTGCAGTGTCTCACATGTAGTGTTATGGGCTGTGGTAGAGAGAACATTTAGATTTTATTGCTGTCCTGCTCTTTGACTCATTTTTCACCAAACACAGCAAAAGTGGGTTTTAGCCCTATTGTCTCCATTGGATTCAATCTTTAAATGTTGTAACCTGAATCTACAGGTTGAATTCAGTGGGTTGAAATCTAACAGCTTTCTGAGTATTGATTTACACTTCTACAAAGAAAAGGTACCAGCCTCAGTAAGTGTGCTGCTTATTGTAACGAGAGGGTTTGTTTTAGTGCAGGAGACGGATCTGATGGTTGTTTGGCTGTGCATACACAAATGTATTCTTTCTCTTGGCCAAGTCTGAGATCAGCATATAGATACATATGAAATCAGTTTGGATTTTTTTTTTCCAACTCAGATAGACTGTTCTTCTCCTCTACTTTTGTACTTTTAAAGAATACAGAGAGAAGGGCAAATAGGCTTCCATTTTGTAGCCATCCTTTTATGACTGTTTTTCAATTCTTCCTTCATTTGCCCCCTCCTATATGTAGCAATTCATTGCAGGTGCATCACTGCAGGGGAGATAGTACTACAATAAAAGGATATCTATTAGTAAAATTATCTCCTGGGAAATTAAATTAGCATAGTTGTAAATGTTGCAAGTTAATAATGCAGAAACTTAGAATCAGAGACTTGGGGTTCCCAGCACTACAGTCATTTTCCTTTCCAAGGCATGATATGAATCTCTCCACCTGGCTGAACATCTGCCTTTTTTTTTTGTTTGTTTGTTTCCAAAGAATATTCCCATCTCATAATGATGAAGGTGCCCTGGCCATAGCAGAGTTCACCACACAAATCTTGGTGTTTAGTTCCAGGTTCTTTTTCACTTTAAGCTGGCAAAAATCCCAACTAAAATGTAGAGATGAGATATAAATCAAGGCAAAGTGGAAGAAAACATGGAAATGTAAGCACAGAGATTGTTTTAGGCATCACAGCTGTGGAATTATTTGAAGCCCTCTATTTATGAATTATGGGAACAATGCATTCAGCAATGTGTCCTCCTCTTCCATCAGGCCTAGACTAGGTTAGGTAGCCATTCATCTGATCAGCTTGGCTGTCAGTGTAACAACCCTATTTGGTCCTCCGTGGTGTCGGTAGGGTGATGGGTAGGAAGGCAGCACCATTTTTCCCCATTTCTTTATGGTCATGCACTGTTTGTGTGCTTATGGCTGAAGAAGGCAAGAAAGCAGACTATTTTGTACTAGAAAATTAATTCCCTTCATTGAAAGTTATTAGAGTGGTTTTATAAACTGGAAATGTTACATTCCAAAACAAATATATGCTCAGTCAAGTTTCTGTTATGGCTACATGCCTACCCATTTCCATACTAGTAAAAACAACAAGGGGTGTTTTGACATTAGCTAATACTTTAGCAGCAGTGAGGTTATTTTTTTCCTAGCTGCTGTAGTAGCTATTATTGTTTACTATGCTAGCAATGGTACCTTGGCAACCCAATCTAAAGTTGAGCCCTGTTGTTCCAGGCACCCTACAGACTAATAGTAAGGATAAAAAACCAGATCCTCACTACCTTTGACAGCTTGCAGTCTAGTTTTAAGGCTGAATGCAATGAGTAGATAAAACAGACAAATAGGTTTGGGAAGGTAAGGTTATAAAACAGGTCCATAAATTAAAAGCAGAGGTCTCGGTTCACTGTCTTTCTAACTATTTTATTTACTAGCTAAATGCCATTTGGAATTTCTAGTTTCCCCAAATTTATACGTAAAATGTGGCTATGGTCCACATCTGTTCTAAAATTCTTATCTACTACCCCGCATGAGGTGCCATTGCATGATGTGGCATTTATATTTTTAGAAGACTTTCTGTTATTTTGATATAATTGGTGACAAGCTTAATGGGTTTTTGCACTTGTATGAGACTGAGTATTCTTGCATTAAATAGACAGTTAAACAGTCAGGAAAATCTGTATACACTTCAGTACTATCTATATGTGAATTCGAGAGTCTGGTTTACCTTCTTTGTGTCTTATTTGGGCATTTCAGATACCTATATTCATACCTATAGTATGTTCTAATTTTGAGAAAATGCAAGTTCTTGAATTAAAGGATGATATTCTTCATGTGAGCAAGGCTGTGTTATGCCTGAAAAGAAAGTGAAGACCTTGGTTTAGATTCTTTCTTACACTTAAAATCTGTTCTGACTATTTTGTAGATCTCTGCAGCAGCATACTCTGATGCTGACTGGCTGTAGAAAAAGTAGATTCAGATATGGACTCTGATCAAGTTCACCTAGTAAACTGTGCAAAATACTCCTGTAAACAAAATCAATACTGTGGTAATTTTTACAAAGAGTAGACAAATGTGTAAGAAGAGGATGGACACTCTTCTGTCTTATGGAATACTGTGCACAGATTCGTGGGCTAGCACTAACTCTATGCCAGTATATCTGCTGAAATGCAGAATGATGTCAAATCATTAGCTCAATGTAGAACTACTTGTTGGCACAAAACTTCTGATAAGCTAATGAATGTGTATTGCTTCCTAATGTAACCAGCATCATGTGAGATAGCTCAACCGTTTTATCAGGGTATTTCAGTTCCAGGATTATCTTCCCAAAATCTGGACTTCCTCTAAATGACATGTCTAAAATGCCAAAATGACAGAAGTAGAATTGAAAATGTTTACTCCCAGCTGTTGACATAGCCATTGCATAGCCCATTTTAACTTATGCACCATGAAAAAAAAAGATTATAATTACTTTGCTTTCTAGAATTGCAAAAAAACAGGATAAACAGGACCATCTAATACGTAGTTAGAGACTTTTACAATAACTGGTTCTGCTCCTAATTCTAGAGCAGTCTATACATAAGGATTTTTAAAGTCTTGGTTTCTAGATTTTAGGACTTATTCTGTTTCCCTGTACCTGATATCAACCTATATGAATCAGAAAACAGCAAAAATATATTCTATAATACAAAGAATAGTCTGGATGACTTAGGAAGTACAAGTTAATTGTGAACATAATTGGACTTCTAGTGCATAATTGCAATCGTAAGTCAAGCAAGACATCTTCTAACAGTTCGGTCAGATTTTTAATTCTATGATCTGAATTATTAATGAGGATATTTTCATAAGCTTTCTGCATAAAAATTGACTTCATAACAGAGAGGTCAGCTGGTCTTGTCTTCTCACCTTTATGATTATCAGTGATAATCAGAAACTGTTTTCCAGTAAATGTATGCTGTTTTTATGCATCTTGACATACACACCAAATGTAGGTGGTGAAATACTTGCAAGCTTTATGAGGAAAAATTAATTCTGTAGGTTCTAGTTGAAAGAGTGATTTAATACCTTGGGAATGTTGAAAACCATATTGAGTCAATTATGAAAAGTCCAGTGCTACTTTTCACAGTGTGGGTGCAGTCAGGCAAAAATGGTCTAATGCATAAAGAAAACAAGTGGATCAGTACAAGAATGCATAATGCTATCATATAAATCAGAAGTGTTTATACATCTGATAGACATCAGTATTGAATGCAATATATCTTGAGACTGATACAGTGGTAATATAAGAGGACTTGAGACAAGTGGTGAGGTTGATTAGAACTGTAAAGATTTTTTATAAGAGGAGACTGGAAAGTTGAGATTATTTATGCAAAAGATGGATTGGAAACTTCTATAACCTGCCTCCTAAAGCAAGATTTAAGAGCCCATTCAGTGTCATCAAATAGAATAAATTCAAAGCAGATAAACAAGATTTTTGTTTTTTACCTGAAACAGAAACAAATGACAGAATTCAAGGTCACAAAGATGGAAATTTAAGATAATTCAGGAAGACATTTGTCACCTTTTTCAATCAGATTTTTAAACAACATGAGGTTTTAGAAAAGACAAATCACTTTTAAAAAAAGAAGGGCCTGAGAGAAACATATACTTCAACTATAATGGTTTATTGCAACATATTGGGATGTGTCTTGGCTCATTCACATTATGAATATTGAGTAAAAGTCAGGATACTGGACAAAATGGGCAATTATATATATTCATGATGACAGTTTCCCTTCGGATTGCAATCTGAATTAATTTGTTGTAATTTTTCTCTCCTCTGTTTGTCAAGAAAAAGTAATGAATGGCAGCTCTGATTTCCTTTCCCATCCCCAGAATGTAGCTGTCATAGTTGTCTTTCAGAGATTCAAGGGGACAAATATTTTGAAGCATCTTTCACTCACATTTCATGCTCATGTTCTGTGAACAGGTCTGGGACTACAGAAAGTATCTCATTCTATGCTTCTTTTCTGGCGTTTTGCTACTTTGATAAATGAGAAATGGTATACTTTGCAATTTCAGGAATGCTCAGCTGGAAACACTTACTGGACGTGTTTTATTCTAAAAACTCTCATACCTTGAAAATTGTTTTGCCTCCAAGTGTCTCAATTTCTCTGTTTTGACAACTCTGTTGAGTCTTCCCATACTAATGTGAAGAACTGAATACATTCATAAGAAGTTTCCTTCAAAAAATGTTTCTTTTAATAAGAATGTCTCCTTCTACTAGTCCAATTTACAGAAAAAACAAGTTCCAAGCCTAAACCATAACCCTTCTTGATTATGGCACTTGAATGCTGAAACAGAATTTGAATTCTGGAGCTGCTTTTTCTCTCCAGGATTCAAAATCTTAAATCCCATTTGTGTTAGCTGACAAATTAGCAAGATATGGCCATGATCAGAACTGCTTAAAGAGAGTTTCTGTTCTATGGTATTTTCTGGGGAAAAAAAGGAAATATAATTTGGTTGCAGAATTAAAAGAATAAATACTGCTCTTACTTCATTCACTCAACCAGTCCTGTATTCATGCTGAGCTCTCAGGTAACACAGTTCAAATTTACCATGCTTGTTCCTAGATTTTTTTTTTTTCATACCCTGGGTGTTATTTTCTGGAGAATTTGAACTGTAACCTTCCCAGAGACTGAGGATGATTAACCTGTATTTACCCAGAGAAATGAATACAGAATTTTAGCAGTTTTGCTCAGTGGCTATGGTCAGAAATTCAGGGTGTTTCTTCTGATTAATATTTCACCCTGTTTGCCCCTGTTTGGCTAAAACTGCTCTGTTTGAACAAGACAAAGGATCTGAGATTAAAATTCAAGTAAATCAGAAAAAACGTGCTAAGGGAAGGAGAAGTAATTTGAGGTTACTTGAGAGTAGTTGTTACAACAGGGAACATGGAAACGCTGTTTAGAGTGGTCTCAATATATACAGAAGGGAAGGTAGTAAGAGGCAAATCACAAGGGCTCATAAAATATAGCATGACTTTGAGCACTATGATAAAGAGGCTATTCAGTCTTGCTACAGTGCAAATACTTGTGCTAGTAAATCTATCAGACACTGTTATGCTGTGAGGAAGGAAAGAGGCTGAAGGACATTCAGTCAGGCAAGGCCGTAAGCAAGAGAGTTTGGTAATAGCATATTTAGAAGGCTTTAGGGACTAAAATGGAGGCAAAGTGATTGGTGTGATTCACAATTATCTAGCAAAGAATGACAAAATGAAATTAAGGGAGTGTCTATCCAGAAAATGATTGACCAGTGAGGTGTTAATAAGCTGTGGACACAGTCCCATGAGAAGGTGAAGAACAGTCCATGAGCTGGGATTGTCAAAACTGCATTGACTAACAAGAAATTTTTTTTTCATCCCATATGACCAGAGAAAGGAAAGGAATGCTTTTATGAGAATACATGATCATCTGTGGTACTGTGCAGATGACTGCTGAAATTTCTGTGGAAAAATTGCCACTGATTCTGGTCAGGGTGGATCAAGACCTTAGAGCTAATACAGGCCGTGTTTGTCAGGGTAATTTGTCTAGAAGCAAAGGTGGCAATGCACAAGAAATGGTTGTCAGTAGGTCCTAGGGAAAGTAGGTGTTCAGTCTACCTTTAGCTGTGTATGGGGAGCTATAGAGATGTGTTAACTGAATATCTATTTTCCCTTATAGGAAGAATTAATTAGTTAGTTAGTTATACTGGGGCTGAGGGGTGATGGGGATATAGTATTCATTCCAGTATAACATTACTGGTTTATGTAGTTTTGTTTTATTCTATCAAAAAGACTGGTATGTTCTAGGTTTGAAAATGTAGCACAGGAAAATTTAATTTGATTTTCCTTGTTTGTCAAAAGGTTGGTTTATTGTTTTGGGGTTTTTTTGTCTCACTTAGATATCTCACTTACAAGGGCCTCAAGCGTGCGTGGAGCCGGTCTTGTTCTCCCACAAAGTGTTGCCCTTCTGATGAAGAGGTTTCACCACACTAGGCGTGACTGGAGAGGAAGCCTGTCAAATGTGCTACTGCCTGTCCTCTTTGTTGCGCTGGCAATGGCCTTGTTTAGTGTGAAGCCGCTGGCTGTTGATTATCCTTCTCTCAAGCTGACCCCAAGCCTTTATGACAATGCAGAATCCTTCTTTAGGTAAGGGGCTTATCCATCACCTTCAGTGTCCAGGGTTCTGGGCCCTTGAGTTCTCATATTTTAAAGACTATTTGTTTTCTAGAGAAAATGATAGATTGCTTTTTACAATAGTTGTGTGGGGGTTTTTTTTGAGATGTTTACTTACACTTTTATAGTTTATTATAATAGAAAGATATAATTAGATAAGCTTTGTGCGAAGGATTTTCTGTAGGAAAAGGCAAAGACTTTGGAGAAGTTTGAACTCAAATCAATACCAGCCATGAGGGTTTATATGTAAATTCACGTGTTTTTGAACAAGTCTTTGCATGTGCCATTACAACTAATTACTTAGGTCTGAATCTGATTTCTCAAAGTAATTCTCAGGTTTGAAAATGTCACACAGTATTATCAAAGCCTGGTGCCCTTCTTACTCAACCTAGTCACTATATTTTCAGCTTTGAAACCAATTAGATTTTTTTTTTTTTAATGCACAGTGTCTCTAGCTCAGCTCTGAACTAATCTGTATCGAGTGCATATATCATGTAGATCACTTTTTCTATTGGGCAAATATACAGATAAACATAACATGACACTGTTTGAATTTAAATGAATGAATGAAACATAAAACCACTTAAACCATGCTAGCTGTTAGGAATGCATGTTTACCAAGAGAAAGATGGCTATGGTGAGACCTTATCTGGTTAGCCACAATTATATTGAATTTTCTTTACACGTTCACATACAGTGTTTTGAAATTGTATAATTCTAATATGTTTTCTATGCATGAGTTTTATAGTCCTTTAATTTTCTGGTAAACACATAGAACCTTGAGCATGAAGATTAATAGAATTGGACATATTGGCATGCCTTTATTTCTTTTTCTTTTTTTTTTCTCCCTTCCCCTCTTTTCCTTACCCCCCTGGCCCACTTTGAACAGCACCGAAGATGATAACTTAGGAAACCTTTCTCAAGTTCTACTGGGTTATTTTTATGATTGGAACCACTCATGCATGCATTCACAACAACGGTAATTGTGAATAACCTAACTACTTCCTTAATTGTAAATATTGTAAATTCAATATTTTTTTCTGTGCAATGTGGGTTATCTTAAGCTTTTTGGGCAGCATGGGGTTAATGACAACTTTGTTCTGATGAAGTAACCAGTATCCAGGTACAGAACACAAGTAGGTCTCATTGTTAAAGGTCTGATCTGAATAGCTTAAAAGTCAGTGACAGCTTTCTGATAAATTTCAGGAGGATTTTGATCAAGTCTAGTGTCCATAAGAAGGAAGATTAGACAATAAGGAGAGTATTTGTTCGGGAGTATTCTAGATTTCCAAATTTAGGAATGCAGTGATGACCATGCTTTAGTTATTGCTACAAATACAAGGCATGCAGCTCATTTCATGCTTATATAAATATTTTTAGTGAATCCACTTTGATAAAAATGAAATATTTTTAATAAATCCTCTTTGATACAAATGAGTAAAATTTACTTCATTTTAGACACAGCTGCCACTGTGATAAAATGGTAAGAAGGTGTTTAGGATGCCAGATCTGCTCATCAGTCTGTGGATTTCTTCTGTTAAGTAATCTATTCCTTTCATTTAATGATTGTTCTTTTATTATACTTATTTGCATTAGAAAAAATAATTCATGCTGGCAGATGGAAAATATGCCACCCCAGGACTCATGTGGATGTGTGGCTGGACAGAAGGTAAGTCATTTTAGATTTACTTATCTATGTAAAAAATATGTGTGTGGATATTATTTCTGATTCCTTGGCTGCTGAGAAGGACTAGAGAAAAGAATGAAGCGATGAACCCTCAGAGCCCTTCTTTGTTATGATAGGAGATTTTCCTCCATTTCATCTAATATTTGAGCTACATGTTCTGAAGCCTTCAGGGAAAGAGCTTGCACAATTTTCTTGTGTATATATATGTATCTGGAAAATAGGATCAGAGATGGTTGAACTATTTTCAGAAGATGCAACTTCACTTTAAATATAAGACACTGCTAAAAAACAAAAGCTCATGTAAAACAAGGTTAAAACATAACAGTTCCATAATATACGAAAGACTATCTACTTACCAAGGGAAATGAGAATGATCTAGCTGCTTGAACCCACCAGGCAATTTACACATGAATGAGATTTAATATTTAGAGTTTGGTTTTGTATTGGATTTTGTATTTGAAAATAAAACAGCCTTCAAGAAAAGAAAGGATTTTGAAAAATAAAATTAATATTTGACCTTCTTGACTGGTGAATTTTCCTCCTGACTTGCTCTGAGTTGAGTAATAAATAAGAATGTGAAACTCTTTCTGAGGTGACAAATGTATTTCCCTGAATGGGACCATCCTATCGAATAACTTCTTTCTCTCATAAAGATGTAACTATTGAGAATAAGAGTTGTGTATGAAATATAGCAATGCAGTTTTGAGAAAAGTGGAAGGAGGGAACTAATTTTTTACTTTTCTGGACAAGGAATAACTTTCCCTCTAATACTACTGAAATGTATAGTTAACATACAAGAAGATTGAATAAAATAAGAACAGGAACTCACACAAGGAGAGACCTATTAAACCATGAAAGCTCAAAGGAGAGAAGGCACTTGACAGTGGGGGCAGAACCTGTATCTAGGATTTATGGAAGAGCAATCTCTGAGAGGGAATTTTTTATTTTTTGTAGGGTTGAGATGTCAAATAAACATTAAAATGTTTCTGTTGATATACATCATGTACTTTATAAGGCTTCTAAGATAACTGATCAAAATATTTGTCTCCTTTTCTTTGGTTTTGAGAATATCCCACTGAATCATTAGAAGACGTCTTCCTTTATTTTTTTCTGCACTCCATCAATTAAATTTTTAGAAACATATAACACTAATTATAATTTTGCTTTCATCTCATACTTATCTGGTGCCTTTTTTGTGTTTCTTCTCAGGCACAACAAATAAATAGTAGTCTTGCCTTTTTCATTGTTGTAAACCTTTCTAAATATATACAAGTTTTGATGTTTTCAAAACAAAACTGACTGACAGGGTTGCAAGAGAAATCAAAGGTAAATCTAACATATATGTGACACAGCCATTTGAGATGCCTTATAAACATAAAACTATGCATAATTTATTGAAAAGCTGTCAAAACTGAGAAAGGCAAATCCAATTGAAAAGAAATTTTGTGAAATCTACAAAAAAATCCCAAAATATGACCAAGTGTAGTGCCACTGATTTTTAAAAATGCTTTTTTTGTTTTATGTATACTGTTTTTCAGATGTGTCCAAGTTTCAATACCTCTGCTCCCTATATAAAGAACAAGAAAGGACATATTTTATATAATCTTTCAGGGTTCCTTGTGGAGGAGTATTTAGTGAGGCCTTCCAACAAAACAAGGTAACCTTAAAATATCTAGCCTTTGCTTATCTTTTTTGTATAAAACCCACAGTCCTTCCTGATCCAAAGCATAGTCCTATGTCACTGAGAATACAAGGGGTAGTTGCCTTTATCTGTTGGTTGTTATCAAGGCGCAGAGTCAGGCTACTTTTCAAGGTAAGATGAAACCCCCTCCATGGTCAGTTCTCAGAACTTCCTGCAGCAGTTGCGTGATGATGGCCTCTAGGCATACTCTGGCTTTTCTTGCCACTTAAGAGACTTATTTCAGCATCTCAGAGATGCATATCTAAATCAGGTGAATAATATGATTTCCGTTCCTCAGAGACTCAATCAAATAGAGGTTGATATGCTCCAATTAATATTTTCTTTGAAGTAAAAATGACTGGTATGCCCCTGGCAATACTTCATACACTGTGATAGCAGCCACAGGTTATCTGCTGTATTTTAAAGTTTACTTACGTGCCGTTACAGCTCAACCACTGCCTATGACGTAAGTGCAAACACTAGACCATGTATGATTTTATCAAGGAAAAGAACGTGTTAGCCACTTTATGCATTAAAAAAAAAGTGCATCTGATTTGATATAGAGTTAAACCTCTTAGGAGGAAAGATCTGAGCTAGAATATGAATGAAATAGGAAGAAATCAAGCCGAATAAGATACTTCTGGAAGTCAGTAATACCTCTCTCACTCATGATCCCTTCTGTTGCTCAGGGATTTCAGCTTTCAGAAAGCAAAAATTCTTATCTAAGGAAATCCCTTTGCTGGAAATGAGACAGTAATTTTCACCTGATTCAAGAGTTTATTCACCCTCTCCTTTTGAATGGGGAAGGGGTTTGTGAGGAGTGAAGTTTTATTTTCAGTTGAAAAATGAAGCACTAATGTAGCTATCACCACTTTACCAATGCAGGAAAAGACTACAAAGCTTAACACAGGTAACTTTTTGTTACTTTATTTTCTACTACCAGATATGGTGGTTGGTCTTTTGAAGGGAGGAAAGCATTTGAACTTCAAGATACGAAACTGAATCAAACCAAATCTCAGCCTCTGGCTAAGGTAAGGTTTGCATGTATGTGTGCACATCTGTTTGTATGTATTGCTCACTTATTCAGGCTCCAGACTTCACAGCACTTAACAAATAATAAGTCATCACGTAAAATCCTTGCACTTAGAAACTGGGAGAAAGTCACCTGCCTATGACAGCCTACTTCTCTGTTCATAATTCTTGAAGTATTCTCCTGTGTTCTGAGAAACACTTTTAAATGAGTCAGATGCTAAAGCTTTTCTTGCTTGGGTTTTGTTTGGTTGGTTGGTTTTTTGTTTTTTGTTTATTTGTTTGTTTTTTTCAGTGAACTCATTTCGAAGTCTAACTTAGCTCACCTTTACAACTTTTTTTTTAAGGTAGTCAACCCATATTTTTCTTTCTGTTTTTTTCTATAAAAAGCTAATGTCAGAATTGACAAAAGTACATTGAACATCATGAAAGTGAGTTGCTATTGATGCTTTTTTGATGCCTGCAAGGAATACTTTGCCTTGCTACATTTCTCTCTCTTCTTAAGAGTAAAGATGTCTTCTAGGAGTAGCTACTTCTGCATAACAAATATACTACTCTTTCTCAAAAGAACCTTTCTAAAGCATTCCAAGGAAAATAAAATCTCCTGCCCTGTTAGCCTCCAGGTGTCATCCCAAGTTTTCAGAGTATGGAGATACTGTAGCTCTACACTGCATGCCAAAAGACTTCAAGGAAAAAACTTTATTTCAGTTGTCCTTAAAGTAGTCCTTCTTTTCTGACTTTTGAGATCCATTCAAATGCAAATGCATTAAGAGTAGAGGAACAGCAGTCTTGGAGGAATACTGATGCGTATCAGTGAGGAGTTTCCATTTTTGTGTTCAAGGCAAACAAGATTTGTTAAGAGGAAGCTGTAGACTTTCCAGATTCCACATTATAATATGAAAGAAAGATTCTTCTGTCCTTAATATGTTTTATGGAATATACATTTTATTTGCTTTTATGATAAAAAAATAGTAGGAACCAGGTAAATAAGCTCTATCCCAAAATCCATTTTGGGATAAAATGTTAAAACAACATACAGATATTTTCCAATCCAATATCTTTTCACATTTAATTTTGCAAAATCATTTCCTATTTCCAATGTTTTTTCCATGTTAATATGTTAAAAATCTCCCTGTTTTGCCTACATACCCTAGCATATATATATATATATTCAGTTTGATTTGTAATCTCTCTTCTACACCCATATTTCTTATGGACTTGAACTCCAGTTCCATCAATCCTTCATTAAAACTTGAAGTTCTACAGGTTGTCACTAAATTTTGTTTTTCTGATTGCTGTTTTTTCCCTATGTATCTTTAATCATTTTAGACTCTTGTTTTGACATGCTTGCCCTATGGTTTTTGTCAGGGTCCTCCGTTTTTTTTAAAAAATGTATTTGGCATAGAGCTCCACCTGCCGTCAGGACAGGGATAAATTATAGTTACACTCTTACTAAGTAAGCTTCATATTTCAACCCCAAAGAAAATACTGGAGTAAATTTATAAAGGGCAATGTGTTATCTAAAATACCTCTTGGAAGTGTCTTTCAAATGATGCAATGTCAAACTACTGCATTAACCTTTCAGTAATTAATGACCAGACTTTTACTTTGACCTTTCAGGCTGGTTCATGAGACAGTAAATGTACCATTTACATAGACTGGTATGAAAGAAAATGAGAAATTTACATTTGAAGAGGATTACTCTAAAATTCACTTCAATTTAGAAAATTTCTGAATATACATTATTCTCCTCTACTCAGAAAGCCAACAATTTTTCCTGTTCAAATTATGAATACTTGTTCAATACCTAATTTACTGTACCTAATCATACCATGCTGCATACACTACATACATGCTACATGCATGCACACAAAGAATCTGTATATGTGCACACAATAAATGTGGCTGATTAAAACCATTGATTATTGGCATTTATTGATGGTCAGTGCTTTGTAGCAAAAGCACGACCCCTCAAATTGTATTTTCATGACTGAATATTCTTTGTTTTACTTTGGTAATATGGGCAAAATTGTTCATTAATGATTTGATAGTTGCTGGGTTTTATAACATAATGAACAACGTGTTAATTTTAAATATTGCTGAAAGGCTATTTGTACTATTCATGTGGCATTCTGAAGAGTGACTTTTTCCAATCCCATATGTTAGGGCTTGAGACTTTACTGTACAGTAATTGAATAAGTGTCTAGAGGAAGTTACATATCTCCAGTCTAATACCTGTCCTGAATCTGGTCCAGCAATGCTTAGGGATTTCTCTGCTCCTTCTCAGCCTTTTTTCTTGATATGCCATTTGTTAGTTGAAATGTCAGTCTAGCTTTATTCTGGAATATTAACAGCAAGTAAAACGTTATATAATAATGTGAAGCATGACTTCACAGAACTTCTATCTGATGTGGTAAGATGTTGTGTTTTTCCTTGGAAAGGAGTTTTCTCAGCCATGGATAGAATAAGGAATAGTGAAAATAAAAATTAATTACCTTGATGTATATATTTTTTCATTCCTCATCTATTTTCTGCCCTCTGTAAATAATTGGCTGTGTGGAAATATTAAAGATATTTCAGCTGAAATGAATATATTTCCATTTTTTTATATTTTACCTTTGCAAACAATTTTGAGTAAGATGCAAATCTTTAGAAGAAAGAGCTTAAATGTATCTTCTGATGAAGTGAACAACCTCAAATGTCTCTTTTGTCACAATACAATAAATTAAATACCCAGCTTTAATTTGGTTATTTCCCGGCGATTTGATTCATTTACATAATGCAGCTTGAAGGAAGAATTCTAATTAACATATTGGGTATTGAAATGTGTTGTTGCACACAATGCTCTGTTGTGTTTTTTGTATATTCATTTGAATATTAGTTGCATTATTATATGTATAAATTATTCTTTGAGCACTCAAGACCTTTCCGCTTCTTCAATTAAATGAGGATGTGTTGTAGGAATTTTGCTTTAATGTTTTCTTAATTGCCTTTTTTTCAATACAACGAACACAATGGCAGTGGAGTTTCATTATGTGCATACATATAACTTTCTATGCGGCATAAATCTTTTTTAAACTGATAGACAGAGACAGATATGTGGGGGTGTGAAAAAGACTGCTTACCCTTGGTTACTTGTTTCTGTATCTTTGCTCTGGTTGCTATTTGCACAGGAGATCCTGCAGTGCAAAGATTTTCGGTTTTCCTCAGGACACTTAGGTTTTCTTTCACTATATATATTTTTTAAGAAGTCTTCTTTTGATTAATGAGTGGGAGATCTACTTTGTGTAATAATTTGTGGGAATTGAACTGGAGAAGAACAAAGCAATTTTGTATGACTTTGCAAAGGGGGAAAGACCTTGTTTTTTTGTTTGCTTGTTTTTTTTGTGTGTGGTTTTTGGTGTTTTTTTTTTTTTTTTTTTTTTTTTTTTTTTTTTTTTAATGTGGGGACATAAGAGTTTGAGTGCCTTTACGTGGCACATGCAGGATCAAGCCCAGCCAACATCGATTTACAAAAGACAGGTCCTGGATGACCAACCTGATCTCTTGTTATGACAAAATGACCTGCTTAGTAGGTGAGGGAAAAGCTGTGGATATAGCCTATCTAGGCTTCAGAAAAGCATTTGAATATTGTCTCCCACAGCATCCTCCTGGAAAAACTGGCTACTTGGATGGGTGGAGAGAATGGCTTGAGAGCCATTCAGCAGAAAGGGACTTGTGGGTGCAGCTGGCCTCCAGCTCAACACGAGCCACCAGTATGCCCAGGTGGCCAAGAAGTCCAAACTCACCTTGGCTTGTATCAAGAATAGCGATCATCTCCCTGTACTCGGCATTGGGGAGGCCACACCTTGAGTACTGTGTCCAGTTCTGGGCCCCTCACTTTAGAAAGGATATTGAGATGTTGGAATGTGTCCAGTGAAGGGCAGCTAGGCTCGTGAAAGTCGTAGAAGACATGTCATATGAGAAATGACTGATAGAGCTGGGTTTGTTTAGTCTTGAGGAGGCCCAGGGGAACTTCATGACTCTCTATACCACCTGAAAAGAGGTTGTAGTGAGGTGGGGGACCAGTCTCTTCTGCCATGCCTGCAGTGAGAGAAATAGAGGAAATGGCCTTAAGCTGATAGAGAGGAGATTCAGATTAAATATTAGAAACAATTTTTTCACTGTTAGGGTGGTCAGACATTGGCATAGGTTCCCCGAGATGCAGCGGAGGTATTTAAGAGGTGTCTGGATCTGGGTGATGTGATTTAGTGGTAGTGCTGGGCCTTAAAGGTCTGTTTCAACCCTAATGATACTATAATTCTATGATTTTAAGATGCTGTTCAGATTTCAAGCAGTTATGAAGACCACATGAAGAGTAGAAAATGTGAAAGCAAGAGCACTGGTAGATCAAAGCTGCTAAATTTTTTAATAGTAATTAATAGTGCTTTTGGCAAAGAAGATTCAAGGGTGAGACATAGGAAAAATGACAGTGGAGCTCAGAGTGGTGCTTGGAAGCATCATCTAGGATAGATGTCAGGAAATAGAATGGAGAATTGGAGCATTGTAAGCCCTACCTCAAAAAAAATGTGGAGATCCAAGCAAGTAGGTAGTCAAGAGAATAAATCAGAGGACAGTAATTATTAAGAAAGGCAAACACAACTGAAGATTAGACAGCCTTCACTAGGAAATATAGAGGAGAACATGTAAGAAAAAACCAAAATCTCAAACAGGTATCCAAGTAGGCTTTGTAGTTGAATAGTATAAGGAAAAAAAAAAAGCCAGAATTATTTGCAAGTAAATGAGAAGAGCATCAGAGAGATGATAAAAGAATCTTAATGGAAGTTTCTGAGATGTAACTGTGTAGATAATAATTTTAGAAAGGGTCTGAGGAAACTGAAATCCTAGAATAGGAGTTTTAAGGCGATAAAGACCTATATTAAATCCAGTTCACTTTGCAGTAAGATTCAGAGTTGAGACATGCAGTGAGAATTGCCCAACATGAACCTGGGATGTAAAAAATGCAGAGAACAAATAGCAGATCTCAGAGGGAAAGGTTAAAAGCTTTTCAACTGCATAAACAAAAAGAGGAGATGAAAAGTTGCTATGGTGTGAGGAATGGATACAAATCAGATAGTTTTAAACACCACTAAAACGGAAAATAAACATACATAGTAATTTGACTTAGTTTTCAGTATGGATAATGTAGGTTCAAAGGCATTATGATTAGCAGTAATGGGGGATATAAATAGAACTGATTTGTAGCTGCAAAGGAAACTTCAAACCTTAGTATATTTCTGTTTGAGACATATCAAGCTCTCAGCAATTATTCTAGCACATAGAAGTATGAATTTAGAGTATATTTATCAAGTCAGGATGGTTCTGCATGATTTGAGGATAAAGTATATATTACAAAAGAATTGCTTTCCTGTGTTCCTCAGAGATACTGGCTTGCCTTGTTTGCCTTAAAATTTGTCTATATGAATTTCCTCCATGCTTAACAAACCGCTGATACTTGTTTGTTGAAGGTGGAGGCAGCTTTGTCCTTTATGGAATAGTTTCATACTCACCTTGTAAACAGTGCACTCTTGATTCTTTCTTTTCTTCACTTTCTGGGATATTCTGTTCCTAGATGTTCTATGTTGTGTGTCACAGGCAGATAATATTTAGATAATTCAATTTCAATGATTTTTCCACTTTTAAGACTAGCTTTATTCATATTTTTTGTATTTACAATTAAACAGGAAAGTGTTATTTTCACATTGCTCTTCTCTGTTTTTTCACCAAATGTGTTTAAAGGAAGGGGGACACAGTGTTCCATGAAATCAAAGAATCTCATTTTGTAATAAAATAAAAAAAACCTCAATTTATAATTTAAACATTGTATGGTGTACAGCTCCCACAATAGAAAACAAACTGTGGTACCCTGTTAAAAGACCTGTACAAATTAACTGGTTCTGTTCTGCCTAGTTCACTTTCTTCTATAAATAGATGTCATAACAGGAGAATTAGGTATATTTATGCAATTCTTAAAGGTATGTGAACTTTCAGATCAGCATTCAGATTCAACTTACTTTTGATTTACCATTTCCATTCTTGCTTCCAGGTGTGGTACAACCAAAAAGGTTTCCATTTGCTGCCATCCTATTTAAATGAACTAAATAACTTCATTCTGTGGCTGAATTTACCTCCTAATGTGGATTGGAGAGAGTATGGTAATGGTTTTTATCTGTATTTTTTCATATGTTTTGAAAGGTAGTTTTTAACTAAACTAAAATAATTTTACATATGAAAATTTTTCATAGTATAAAGTGGGATTGCAGAGTCCCATTTCTTTGTAGAATTGGAAAGTGGAAATTTTAATTACACAGGAAGTTTGTTTGTGCAAAGAATGTAATACACAGTAAAGTAAAATTTGAATTTAAAGCTCATTATGCCATATGAGTTTTTTACAAAGACTTTTTCCTGTGTAAATAGTGTAAATTGTTTTGCTACTCAAGAGATGTTAGTCCCTGCCCTGTGAAACTGCTGCTAGGGCTAGTTTAAATTGGATGATTAATGCATAATAGAGTATGGATTTAAAACTTCTTTGACACTTTATCTCCCTATATAAGTATCTAGGGTAAATCTAGATTATCCTGTAAATTTATTCTGCAATGTGATATTTCATAGGCATCCTGTTACTCAGGGAACAGAAGGCTGCTATATCTTATTATTGCACATAACAAAAGAGCCATTAATATATTTGACATATGAATTCTCTGATTCAGATACCCCTGAACTTTATAAGAACTAGTTAAAATAAAAATTTTATGAACTGACTTTTAAAAAAATGGCTGCAGCCAAAGACTCAGTTTTTAAAACAAGTGAACTTTTAGGGTGTGGAAATCTAGTTCAAAATCTGGGTTGGACAGTTCAAGTTAACTTCTGTTCATTCCATTTCCCTTTATTCTTAAGATTCTGTTAAAGAGGAATTTGGTTTAAAGAAATTTAAAAATAGCTGCTGTCCAATATTTAAGAGTTTTTGAAAAGATGGGATGGTTGTCTGTAATGATAAAATGATTTTCAGTGCGTTTAAAATAAAAAAAGAAGAAAGAAAACAAAATTAGTGAAAATAGGGTAAGAATGCTGAGCATCTAAATATAAAAATTCATTAAGAAAACTTTCTGGAATGTCAATGAAAAAAAAGAGTAATTGCTTGCTTTCAAGACGGATGCGGTTTTATTTTTCTAAGTGAATTATGAGAATGGATTAAAGGTAATGTGTTTCCGCAGAAAGTTTTAGTGAAGTGAAATCAGGTATTTTAATGAGTGTTTTTAATAGAAATCAATTTTTAATCAATTTTTCCTTCACTTCATAAGTAGCACTGATGCCTAGTTTTTTTATTGTAGCAGTAGGTATCCCGTTCTGTAACTTAAATATTTAGTACCCTTACTTTTATATCTATCATAGAGAATCGCAGTTTGCCATCTCAATTACAGTCAGAAAAAATTATAGTTGTCCTAAGGATTGCAGAAGTGTTTTATTTTATGTTGTTAGACCACACAGAAGCACAGTAAGCAAAACAGTGCTTAATACTTGAAGACTTGGACTGGCATCTATACAACTATGGGCACAGTATCTAATCTTGTACGTAAAATAGAATACGTAAGCTGTCTGCAGAAGTGGAGTTGAAGAACTAAAAAGCAGTTTATTTCTGTGTACGTATATTGGAGAAGTGCAATAAAAATTGATTGATCATGCTTTTAAGGAATAATGCAGAGGGACCTGTCGCAGAAATCCTAGGAAGAGAGGTCAAGTTACCTACCTATCTGTGTATATGTTTGTGTACACATATTTATATACTTATGTATGTACACATGCGCATATATGTATTTTTTGTGTAGAGAGAAATATGTTTGCATATTTTATTTCTAACAAAACCTCGACTGATTTCCAGTGCCATATGGGGCACTTAAGCTCAGTTCACTTTGACTTTTAGCTATCACTTAGTTAAGGATACTGCTCTGATGGAGAAGAACTATTTTTATGCTTTTGCTAGTAAAATTGTTGAATGTAGTCTTGTAAATTAGGAGTCAGAAGACCACATATTTTGTTTCAACACTGAAATCTATTGTTTGTTTTTTTTTTCTTCTTCCAAAATCTGTTCATATGCAAGGTCAGAATATTGTTGGAAGTTTCTGTGAAGTAGCTTGTTAGGATGTCTCAGAAAGGTAGCTTTGTAGTTCTGAATCACATTAATACTAAGTTATTTCACAGAATGTCTTTTTCCTGTCAATAGAACCAGAGCTTCTGAATTATTTTTAAGTAAAACATAAAAATAATTTGACCACTGAAAAGGGACTGTAAGGACAATTTTTTTTTTTCCTCCACAGAAAAATAAATCTTTCTTTGCTTCAAGAAGCTTGCTACAATAGGGTAGAGCATTGCCATGGATGTAAACACAGTAGTAACAACGAAGCTATGATGTTGAAGCAACCTTGAAAGAGATCAACAATTTGTTTAAATACTCATACAAATCCTAAGGGACTCTTTCACTTAGCAGTTATATCCTGTGTGTATTTCTTGAACATGAGCCCAGAAGGCATTCTCCCAAGATCTCTGGAGAAGGGAAGAGTCATTATAGACCATGTTCTATATAGGAGTTCTATTGTTATAGCAGTTCTACTTTCTTTGCTAAGAGGGATAGATCCAGTAACTTTCACAGGAGATCAGTAGCACTGGTCCGAGTTTGTGATAGCTTTCCATAATAAGGAGCTGAGAAGAAAGCTAATTACTTTCTGCATTCAGGAGTAATATAGACTTAAGATTTTGTATGAAGATTGGAAGAAAGAGGTTTTACCCAAAAATAGAGAAGACATATGCTGTCTTGCACTGATTTATATCCCTAGGGATTTGTATCGGTTCAAAAAACTGTGAAAACATTTTGATTATTGTTTCTGGTCTGTCAGTCCAAGTTACTGACTGTTGATCATACTGAGCACGCAAAGGAGGAAATGATAGTTATTTGGTGATAAAAAATACTTACTTTTTCCTATTGTGTAATCTACTTTTCAAATCCTTTAAATGTAAGTGAAGAGATTTCACTTCTCCCCCGCCCTTATAAGGGATTATTGGGAAGCTTCTCTGTGAGGATGCTGGGAAAGCTACAATGTTTGCTTCTTGTAATATTCATGTAAAGACTGGTATGGTTGTTGAAGAAAATGTATGCATCAGCTAGAGGTGAATTTACTAGATGGAACAAGAGAAGTTAGCCAGATTGATTTATGTCAGTTTATGACAGCTAATGGATTAGATGACTCTTTTGGAATAGCAATTCAAGAATACTTCTTGTATGAAAATATCTCATTTTCTTTACTGTGTCGATAGCCACCTCTAGCTTCATCATCATGTAAGTCTGTGATTCCATTGTGGGGAAAAAAAATCAAACTCATCTGTTTTACTGGAAAAGAAACCAAATGCATTTTGTTTTGTAGTGGGTTATAAATTCAGTGGCAGATCATGAAAATAAACATGTCATAAATTTAAAAAAAATGAGAAAGACCCTTCAGCAAAGAAGCTAAGATGTACTGGTTTTTTTTGGTCAAAATTCTTCACCTGGTCTTCAACCTTAAACAAATGGCATTTTTTAATCTCTTTCTGAAATGCTTCATTCTTACAATTAGGTAAAGGAACAATGAAATAAGAGGAATAAAAAACTAAAAGGCAATATGTTTTGCTTAATCCTAAAACAGAAATTTTGATCAAGTAAAACTATGTTATTTTTCACACCTAACTGTACTCAGTTGAGTCAGAGTGTGTTTATTGTGCTGGAGCGTAGGGGAGGGACTCTTACCTACCTCTTAAAGTAAGGCAGTATAAAGAAAAAAAGGAGTGGTAGCCATCTACAATGATGTCTGTAAAGTACAGGGTCAAAAAAATGTTCTTACATCATTACTCAAAGAACAGAAATGTCTCAATATAGCTACCTCATCTCAGGATTCCTGTTGAAGGCATCAATTTTTTTAAAAAACCTTTCATGCTAGGACCCATTGTAAGAATTCATATAGCACCCTCATTTATTTCAGACTCAGTTCTTCAAAAGAACTGAAGGGATCAAGAGACCCATTTTCAGCTGAGTTTTGTTGGAAAGTGCCTATATAGTTTCTTGAATGCTTTTTAAATTATAACTTTAAACCTCTTTTCAAAGAAGACTGTGAAATGGCCTTTGGGTGGAACTTTCTTAACCATGTCTGGTTAGTGGGGGGAAAGTAAAATTAAAAACCCTTAATGGTGGTGCTGCCTGTGAAATTCTCCATAAAATATAAATTGTAATTTTCAGTAAATAGTAATGTCTCATTTTATGCAAATAGAAATACTGCCATAAATATTAAATTCCCACAAAGAATATATTGTAAAAAAGCATGTATGTATATATATATGTATATGTATATATACACATGCTAATCTCCATTTTTGTTATACATACTATTATATTTTATTCTAATCTGAAATAAAATGTCTGGAATGAAGAAATTTAGATTGGTCTTCTATTCAGTTCTGTAGCAACCGTGATGTTTAGAATTAGTAGCACAGATCTATGTTGATCTATATACTCAAGAGAATGTTTACAAAGGAGTGCCAAGAGACAGGTTCAGACACACCCAAAACACAGTGCAGAAACACAAAATATACATGATTAATTTGTGGTGATGGTATACAAGCTTGAAGACCCTCGAGATTTTTCCCTTTAGATCTCTCCAACCTATACTGAAAAATTACTTCTGGGTTCATATCACTTTTATGGAAAAATCACAGGTTTTGTAGTGTGTTTATGCAGAAAGTTTCACATAGGTGGGATGGACTAGACCACCAGTGCCTCAGATGGTTTATATGTGAAATAGAAGATCTAGAGCACTTTCTCTTGAAGGTACTGTTTGCAGACTGTTAATAAGATGTTGGTATGGGGAAAGCTGTCTTGGATTATGTAGCTCCTGAGTGGCAACAGGGCAGGATGCTGTTCATATCAAGCATGTCCAATGTGGATGCATTTTCCTTTCCCCTGTAAACCTTCCTATCCAGAATGGAAAAGTATAGTATTCTATTCTAGTAAATATTCTAAAGGCTTCTAAAATTTTATGAAGAATTTATTTCACTAGATTACGAATGCCTTTTTAACACATTACAATCTAAAATTAATTTAATCAAGAACAGTGTAAGGAAAGGAATAGGATCATTCAGCCTGGAAGGAAGAATACTAAGGGGAAATCATAGAGAAGCTGAAGAGGGTACAATTAATTGTTTATTGCCTTTTCTACTATTAGGCATGTAGCACGGGGCTCCCTGTGACATTTCCGATGTAAGTACACTCTCCCCACACCAGGTCCCAAGTGGGATATTCCTGAAATTTATAGTTAAACTGTAAAGGTCTGACTATTTCCCACTCAGTTTTTCTATAGTAATGGGGGTTGCAGGACTGGTAAAAATGCCTTTGTCCTTGGTTGTGTGAAGTTAAGTCTTTCACTGAGAAATTCAAGACATGACAACTGAGATTTTTACTTTACAAAAGAAAAAAAAAAAACAAAGAGGAAATAAAAATGAAAACATAAATCAACAAAAAAATGTAGTTAACCATAGACAAAACAACTGATAAAGGAAAAGAAATTTCATAGCTAAGGCAGCTAAGAAAATATATTGCCAAAATAATTTGCTGCTTGCACTCTCTGTTGGGATTGACATCTGAATTAATTCCTTTTCAGCACTATACATGCAACTATATATCAGTGAATATGTATACAGGCATGTTTCTTTGAGATACCCTCCTCTTCACCTGCTCTAATCAAGGAAATAGTGCCTCTCATTCTGGAAAATCTTCATTTGTATATTGGAGTAAGTTAAAAGGTCTACATCATGGTGTTCACGTACTCTCTGAATACAACATTAAAGCCCCAATGTACTATAAGATTCTCCAGGTTCACAATTTTTCTAGTTCTTGAATAGCTCATGTATGGTTTAGGAAAGGTTGGAATGGGTATCTATCACAGTTTTTTAGCTGTGCCCATAAAGAAGCCTAAATGATCACTATAAAAATAATGTGGCCAATTTCATACTGAGGGACATAGACAAAGGAAGTTCTAGGGTGATAGAGAAAACTGTGGTCATGATTAAGTCTTGAGAATATAATTGCAATCTGTATGTGTGGAAGAAATAACTCGTTTACTGGGAAATTTATGAAAGGGAGGAGACAGAGTTAGTGCTGAACCGTATCATGTTTGTTGTTATTGCCTGTCTTGCTTTTCCCCTGTGAATACTGATCTGGCAAAATTTGCCCAAAGGGCTGTTAACACGAGGCTTGCAAGTACAATCCTTAAAAAAACAACTTTGCATAAACACCAGAAGCATATGTTTAGTAGGAGCTTTATAATTTAGAACTTCCTGGTTTATATGTCATTTATGGGTTTTTTAAGTCCTCAAAGATGGTGGTTAGTTTTCAGCTTAACAAGCCTCATTATAGCAGCTTTGCACAGTAAAAAGGCATATAAAGGCAAGAAAATATCAATAGGTACATTTTACATCATAACAGCTGTATTGCAACAGAGATATATGTAAAGAAAGATGGTCTAGGTGGGTAGAAGAAATTTAGGAAAGGATAGGTTATAAAAGTATATAGAAGGGAGTTTTTATTTTTAAAAAGCACATAGTAAGAAATACCAGATATTATTAATTGTGTTTGTTTATTCTGCTCTTAGAAGTTGGTTTATAACCTACTTCTTAAGTTCAAGGGAACTTTTTTCTTCTGTGAATTACAAACCAGTCTACTGGCTTTATTTAACCATCTATTTTTTGACAAGGAGGTGTAGGGAAGAAATCATTATACTAAAAAAGTAGCAAATTCAGAAACCCTCATACTCCAGACTAATTGATACAGTTTAAAAGAATGAATTAAAGGCAAGTATTATATGTAATACATTGATAGAATTTTGAATTCCAAATAAAACTGAACTTAGTTTAGGACAATCATACTTCGGTTACTTGTAATTCAGCAACCCTGGGAAATTAAATTTCAGTTGTGTATGTAAATTTAAAAAATATACAGTCCTTTGTTTCTTCTACATGATTTGAGTGGAAATTAACTGTAGAAAATGGTTGCTACTTTTAAGAAGTATGATTAGTTTTTGTGACTCTTCCACTGAAAGAAATTAATTCAGTTCAATTTGCTTTTTAATCCACATTGTATGATACAATACTGCAGGAAACATTATGCTATTTAATGCCATGAGGGTTTATTTCCCTCTGCAGTTATCTCTTTTTGACAATCTCTGTTTATTCTGTACTAGAGAGTTATAGCAGTGTATTTCTGTGTATGGACTTTTATTTAATACCGATGCAATAATCTAAAATTTTTGTTAGTTTCCTCTTGAGATCTGTGCCCTTCATAGGAACAGGGCACAGCGACAGGAGAGAGATTACTTTCAGAGACATTAAATATTCCTGGGCAGAAATTATTCCTTGTAAACTATTTTAAGTATTTTTGTCATTGTTGTGTATTGCATGTTTCATTTATTCCCTGGGGGTCTTTCAGAAAAGTTTCAGTAGTGCAGATGATCTTCTCCTATTAAATTCATTGATTAAGTTCCCTAAACATACAAGAGGACAAGCCTAAGTTTATGAGAATGAATTCACTTGTACAGAAAATAGCACAGGCATGGATTCATAGCTCTGTTTTTGCTAGTGCATTTTCTTCTCACTAAATACAGCTGATAGTTAATAGCAATAGAGCAATTGGATATGATTCAGATGAGCCCTGAGTTAACGGAATACAGTGGAGAACCTTCCTGAATTTGTGGTAAACTCCCCCAGTTCTGGACACTTTAAGGGCAATAATTTTCTACAACAGTCCCTGTGAGAAGTTTACCTGTCTCATGATTTTGGGGAAAGTAATGTGAATCATTGGGGCCTACAGGTCTCCCAGGCTTGGCAATTCCTGATTGTGAGCAGCCTTTTAAGATTTGCAATCAGTAAAAATGCTACCCCTTAAGCGATTTTGCTGTGAGATTTTTGGCATCTAAATCTTGGAGTAAGACAGCTTGGTCAGAACATTCAAATTCTTGATCACGAAGGCAAGACCTTGACAAATGTGGGAAGATCCTCTGTAACTAAAACTTGGCTCATGGCCAAGTTTTATGCTCTAGTTTTTTGGCTCATGAAAGAGAAGGCCTGGAAGATATGATTTTGCTCTTTGCCAATTTAGCTGAGCAGTACTAAGTAAAAGAAGTATATTTCATCTTGTTAACTTCTTGTTTTACTGCTTCTGAAATAATCATTTTCCAAAAGCTTTATGACACTGTAAAGTCAAGAATGCTAAGTAAGTTTGCCGATGACACTAAATCGGGAAGAGCTGTTGACTCCCTCGAGGGCAGAGAGGCCTCAACAAATTAGAGAGCTGGGCAATCACCAACCATATGAAGTTTAACAAGGGAGAGTGCCAGATTCTGCACCTGGGACAGGGTAACCCTGGTTGTGTGTATAGACGGGGGAATGAGAGGATGGAGAGCAGTGCTGTGGAAAGGAATCTGGGGATCCTGGTCAATGGCAAGTTGAATGTGAGTCAGCAGTGCCCTGGCAGCCAGGAGGGCCAACCATGTCCAGGGGAGGCATCAGGCAAAGCATCTCCAGCTGGTTGAGGGAGGGGATTGTCCTGCTCTGCTCTGCACTAGTGTGGACTCACCTTGAATATTGTGTGCAGTTTTGGGAACAACAATACAAGAAAGATATTAAACTATTGGCAAGTGTCCAAAGGAGGGCAGTGAAGGTGGTAAAGGGCTTTGAGGGGAAACTGTGTGAGGAGCAGCTGAGGGCACTTGGTCTGTTCAGCCTGAAAAAGAGGAGACTGAGGGGAGATCTCATTGCAGTCTACAACTTCCTTGTGATGGGAAGAGGAGGGTGAGGCACTGATCCCTTCTCTGTGGTGACCAATGACAGAACTTGAGGAAATGGCCTGAAACTGAGTCAGGGGACATCTAGGCTAGGTATTAGAAAATTATTCTTCACCCAGAGGGTGGTTGGGCAGTGGAACAGGCTCCTCAGGGAAGTGGTCACAGCACCAAGCCTGACAGGGTCCAAGAAGCATTTGAACAATGCTCTCAGGAACATGATGTGATTCTTGGGGTGTCCTGCACAGGGACAAGCATTGGACTCTAAGATCCTGAAATGATTCTATGATTATTTCTTCTAATGTGCACATTTTTATTCAATCATTAGAAAAGCTTAGAAAAACTTTCTGGGAACTAAGCTTTTTTTCCATCATGCTACTTTTCCTTTACATAAATAGAATTTCAGCTAATACTTGGTTTCAATGAGAAAAAATAATTTTCTTTGATATGCTAGTTTTGCTTCAGAACAAATAGCAGCAATTGTTTAAAAAATTAATGGTGTAAAAGAAAAACAAAGGAAAATTTTGAACATCCCCTCTAGGCAAATGACACGAAAGACTTCTACAAATAGCAGATGTATCAATTAGTGATGAATCAAACCTTAATGGCTTGAATCTAGCCCAGCTACCATTGGGCTTCAGTGTACAGTGTTTACCTGTTATTTGAAAAATCTTCACCTTGTACTAGTTTTGTGTGCAAGTTAATCAACATCCTCTTCTGTTCAGCTTTTTACCATGCAGTGATTTAGTGATATTTAGATTACTTTGTCTTGAAGATGAGGAATGAAATATTAAAGGGGCAAAAATAAATGTGTACTTAGTCAAATTGCACCTGTTACTAGAATGAAGACATTTTTTGTCTTTGTACAACTGGACTCTAGCAAAATATGACAAAGTGTGTTCAATTAAGTGGTGCCCCCTAAGTAGCCATCTAAGGCTACCAACAGTTTCTTTCTTTACCAAAGATTAAAATTGCTGTTAGAATGGAGTTATATTTTTGATTTGGAACAGTATAGACTTATTTAGACACTCTAATCAAACAGTGCTGGTGTTGTGGCTTAACCTAAGCCCCACATGCTCAGCCACTCGCTCTCCCCCAGCGTGGATGGGGGATAGAATATTAGAAGTGAGAAAACTGATGGGTTGAAATAAAGACAGTTAAATAGGTAAAACAATAACCATGCGCATAAGCAAAGCAAAACACAGAACTCACTCACCTCTCCCCATGGGTCAGCAGGTGTTCAGCCATCCCCAGGAGAGCAGGGCTTCATCATGACTAACACTGACCTGGGGCTGATGCCATCACTCTGAAGATCAACCCTATTCCTCCTTCTTTCCCCATTTTACATGCTGAGCATGATGCTGTATGGAAGGTCCCTTTAACCAGCTGGGATCAGCTATCCTGGCTGTGTCTCCTCCCAACTCCCTGTACGCCCCCAGTCCCCTTGCTGGTGGGTTGGAGTGAGGAGCAGAAAAGGCCTTAGCTCTTTGTAAGTGCTGCTCAATAAAAGCCAAAACATCCCTGTGTTTCCAACAGTGTTTCCAGCAGAAATCCAAAACATAGCCCCAGTACCAGTTACTGGGAAGAAAATTAACTCCACCCCACCCAAAATTAGCACAGGTGGCACACTGGCTAGGCACACATGCAGAAATAAGTCACAAACAGGATCAAGACCAGGTGAACAGCAACCTTTGCATTGACTGTGTTTCACCTTTCGCCCCTTACCCTCTCAGCTTTTCTTCTGCTGCTTGAAAAGAAAAAAAGCAAAAATATGTAGCTCATTTTGCTAGACTGCTACATGTTGGTTGCACCAAGTACTAAAATAAGCCTAAGAATTCATTGCCTACTCAGTATTTTTCTTAGTCTCCCAAACTGGGTATGTTTTAAATTTAAAACTCTTCAGTTTTTGTCTGAGGTGCGCTTTTGTGTGTGTGTGTGTGTGCGTGTGTGTGAACTAAATAGTGTTTCTCTGCAAATCTAAAAGTTGCTAAAAAATCTGATCTATAATGTAAACCAAGCTTATAAATTGCAGTAACAACCTACTTTGCTCCAGAAGATTAGGTATATGAACAAATTCTGCTTTAGGTTTTGTCTTTGGTCTCTTCTGTGATATAGATTCTGCAGCAATATACAATATTGTGAATCAATTTCTGAAAATCAGAATGCATAAAAACATCTATTGATTCATTATGTTTGTTCATTAGTTTTTGATGGATCCAGACTCTGGAAATCACTCAAGAGGAGGCAGTGTTTGGTTTTGCAGCTTGGTGCTTGACCTCTTTCTGTTGATTACAAAGTATTTAGCTTTTTCATTCATTCATATGTATAACAGGTGTTAACAGTGTACTTCAGAATTTGAAGTCCTGACATACCATTTACTATTTATTAATGTATTTTTGTCTTCGCAGGGATAACACTCTACAGCCAGCCATATGGAGGAGCCTTGCTGGATGAGGACAAAATGTGAGCAAACTCTTAAAATGTGTAACAGCAGCAATGAGCAGACAACTGAAACTATCAATTAAGTCAGAATATATGTTGCCTGGAATAGATGCTGTGACTTTATAGACACAATTCTGTTACAGTGAGTGAAGTATTTTCTAGTGTGGACTTTCTGTCAAGTAAGTCCCCTGTTTATATAAAAAATGGTTGCATTATTTTGTAGAGAAAAATAGTGAATTTATGCTGACTGAGTCAGGGCAGTTTTAAACAGGTTAACTGCTTCAAATGATTGTCAAGTGTTTAAATTTTAATTTTTCTGTAGGCAGGAAATATTTGCAAAAGCTTTGTTTTATTCAGACTTTAAACACACACTATGCTCTCTAACTCTCCTATTGTTTTGAAACTTATCTTGTGTCCTGTTCTTTAATTAGATGTTGACTGTGTACATACATTTTGTCCCTGCTCACAGCAGGGGGGATGGAACAAATGATCTTAAAGGTCCCTTCGGAGCAAAACCATTCTGTGACTCTATTGTGTTTACAAACACAATTAAAGGTCCCAATGCCTAGTGTTGTCTTGGTAGGAAGCTAGCCTAGAAAATTTTAGCATTGGAGGATTTTTTTCCCCATTGTGTTGTGTTTTCATTATACCATTTTGCTTTTTACCCTAGAATGGAGAATGTTCGTCAGTGTGGGGTAGCCCTGTGTATCATGCTGGGTTTTTCTATCCTTACCGCATCCATTGGAAGTGCCATAGTGAAAGACAGAGTATCTGGCACAAAACGCTTGCAGCACATCACAGGCCTGGGTTACAAAACTTATTGGCTTGCTAACTTCTGCTGTGATATGGTACGTATTGTGTGGGGCAGCATGTGTTCAGGTGTAAATTTTTAACTAGTTTGTCGTAAATGAGCAAAAGGGGATATGATCACAAGATACATGAATAAGATTTGAATTGTGCTGAGCAAGAGTTCTTGGCTGTCATGCTAACAAGCATTGGGACACCATTCTGCTTTAATACAGGGCAGGAATTACATTCTTCGTTTCCCAAAGCTGAACTGTAGAGCATTTGCTAGCTTTAGGTATGTACACTATTTTACAGATAAAAGTAAGTTGACTAATCAAATCCAAAACATAGCCAGCTCATAGCAGGAGTTTTTGTGCTTTGAGTTGCCACTGGCAAAATCTTTCAGACTGGTGGAGAAAACTGAAGATAGTAATCAGCTATTTTAAGGGATGATTATATTGTCTGTTGTTGCGGATAACATGGAAGGTTCTTATAATCGGTACTTTTTATTTCTGGCAAGCATTGGGACAGGTTGCCCGAGGAAGTAGTGGCATTACCATCCTTGGAGGTATTTAAAAGACATGTAGCAGTGGCAGTCAGGGACATGGTTTAGTGATGGAACTGGAAATGCTGGATTAATGATTGGACTTGATGTCCTTAAGGTCCTTTCCAACCTAAATGATTCTATGTTATCCAGAGGTTTTTGGAACACTCTGTTTTCATTCAGACTATTCTAATTCTGAAACATTAGATGTTCACCCATCCATGCTTGAAATCAGAATTGTCACACTTGAGCAATCTTGAGGTAAGAACACATTTCTCCAAATGTTATTTACTTGGCCAGTCAATCTTGGTTTTTTCTGCTGTTTCAAATAGAAGGGCTTGGTTAAAACCTCAGTCCTTCATCATTCAGTTTCTCCTTGTGCAGCAAAGTCAACTCCTCATTATTTTCTGCCAATCTCTCAGAACATTCTCACAAATTCAACACAGTACTGCATGATCAATCATGATCTGGGAAAGAACAGACACTGCTTTAAATGCTAATTGTGCTGCAGATCATTTAGGGACACTGAACACATGAATATATGAACTGTCAAATTTTAAATCCCTCTACATATTTTAAGTGTTACAGGCTGTGTCCTGTATTATGGGTAGCACAATCTCTACTAGACCTGCAGAAGTATTTGATTTATGAAATTGCTCTCATGAGAATTAGGGTGTTCTTACTGTATTTATACAGGTGAATGGTATTCATTACTGTGTTCAACAAATGGAAAATGTGTAAGTGCTAAGAAAATTTAAAGACACATAGAGATATTTTTTTTCAGATTAAGCATGTGTCACTAGAGGGGCAAAATGAAAGTTGTTTTTTTCTTGTACATGCCCATCTTCTGTAATACACTATGCTTTTGGGGTAAGATTTCTAATAGAATTTGATTTAAAGTTATTTATTTCTAGAGAGAAACCAGGTCTGATTTCTAAAACAGTCCCAGGTCTGTTGAAACATACTGCCACTCAAATGCTTTGTGACTTTTCTACCATGTTTTTTAAACAGTTTTAGGATAACTGAAACATAAATTTGTGGAGTGATATATTATGGTATTTGTATATGGCACTGAAAAGGTACACTGTGAATTAGATGAAGACATTGCATCCATCTACATTTTACTCCATTACCCTTCTCTTAAAAAATGTCTGTCTTCCCAGTAGCAAATAGGTAATGGCCTCTGGTTTCATTTGGATCAGGTTTGCACTGTACTTCAGTATGAAAGCCCAATTTTAACAGTAAAGATGTTGTTCTTCTACATTGAATATTTAGTTAGACATTGATTTGTTTCCTCTGTTGCAGTTGCATCTCAGAATCTCAGTTATATTAATATAAAGCTGAATATTATATAAGCAGAAATGCAGGTGGACACTCCCTAAAGAACTCAAATTCAGTGCACAGAGCAAGCAGACACTGAGAACGGAACTGAGCACAGATTTTCACATCTTGACACTGCTAGTTGCAAGCAGAACCCCTCTCTCTTGAATAGTTTGGTATGAATCCCCTGTACCAATACCATCCTGCCCCCTCCCCCTTCAGTATTTGGTTACCATTATGTCAAGAGATTAAAAATATAAAATGCTTTCCCTGTTGTCTAACGGCTGCAACTCTTCTACATATTTGTCCATTCCAATAAAAGTTGTCATTTGCTTCATCAGCACACATGGTCATTCATCCTAAGTGCAGTCACACAGCGCCTGCAGGATGGACAAGGGATCAGACTCAGCCAGCACGGGTTTAGGAGGGGCAGGTCCTGTCTGACCAACCAGATCTTCTTTTATGATCAGATGATCTGCCTGGTAGATGAGGGGAAGGCTATGGATGTGTCTATCTGGACTTCAGCAAAGCCTTTGACACTGTCTCCCATAATATACTCCTGGAAAAGCTGGCAACCCACGGCTTGGACAGGGGCACTCTGTGCTGGTTTAGGAACTGGCTGGAGGGCCAGGCCCAGAGAGTGCTGGTGAATGGGGATGCATCCAGTTGGTGACCAGTCACCAGTGGTGTCCCCCAGGGATCAGTGCTGGGCCTTGTTATGTTTAACATCTTTACTGATGATCTGGATTAGGGGATTGAGTGTACCATGAGCAAATTTGTAGATGACACCAAGTTGAGGGGGAGTTTTGATATGCTGAAAGGCAGTAAGGCTCTTCAGACGGACCTAGACAAGCTGGAGAGATGGTCTGACTCCAACAGGATGAGGTTCAACAAGGCCAAGTGCCGGGTCCTACTCTTTGGCCACAACAACCCCTGCAGCTCTACAGACTGGGCACAGAGTGGCTGGAGAGCAGCCAGGCAGAACAGGACCTGGGAGTTTGGATTGACAGGAAGCTGAACATGAGCCAGCAGTGTGCCCAGGTGGCCAAGAAGGCCAATGGCGTCTTGGCCTGTGTCAGGAACGGTGTGGCCAGCAGGAGCAGGGCAGTGATCCTTCCCCTGTACTCAGTGCTGGTGAGGCCACACCTGGAGTGCTGTGTCCAGTTCTGGGCCCCTCAGTTCAGGAAGGATATTAAGATGCTGGAGCAGGTCCAGAGAAGAGCAATCAGGCTGGTGAAGAGGCTTGAGCAAAAGGAGAGGCTGAGGGAGCTGGGGTTGTTTAGCCTGGTGAAGAGAAGGCTCAGTGGAGACCTCATCACTCTCTGCAACTACCTGAGAGGAGGTTGTAACCAAGTGGGTGTCGGTCTCTTCTCCTAGACAACCAGGAGTAGGACAAGAGGGCATGGTTTTAGGCTCTGCCAGGGGGTGGTTAGGTTGGATATTAGGAAGAAATTCTTTACAGAGAGTAATCAGACATTGGAATCCACCATTGAGAGGTATTCAAGATGAGACTGGATGTGGCGCTTAGTGCTGTGGTCTGGTAACCACGACAGTGTTGGATCAAGGGTTGAACTTGATGATCTCAGAGGTCTTTTTCAACCCAGTTGATTCTATGATTCTATGATTAAAGTCCCTTTTAAAATTGTATCCTTACTATTCTCCTAAGACTAAAGCACCAATCAGTGAAACTGCTATTTCTGAAACCAAGCCTTGGTATTCAGAGTATAATTTGATGTTTTGGAGCAATAGCCCCACATGGACTCATTATCTGAAAGAGTTAGCTTGTTAAATGGATGTACTGGAAAGGTCAATAGCAGTAAAATTATGGGAAATATTCTGTAGTTGAATTTTATCTTGTCAAGCAGTTTCCTGTGTAGGGGGCAGTTTTACAGCAACTGTGGACTGTGAAATCTCCAAGCTCTTCTGTCTATTTCTTACTAATTTATAGTGTAATTATACTGCAAATATGGAAAAGTTAATTTGTATAACCTTCTAGGCAAATTAAGTAAGACCAGTAAGAGACGGTCACCTGCTCAGTGTCTTTTTTTCTTCTGTTTCTAGCTGTTTTACATGGTTCCAGTCACCCTGTGTGTTGGTGTTATTAGTGCCTTCCAACTATCAGCCTTCACTTTTAGGATGAACTTGGCGGCCACTGTTCTCCTGCTGATACTCTTTGGGTATGTGATTGGAAATGCTACTGTGGAATTATAACTTCTAAGAAACAAACAGAAATCTTTAAACATGGTTTGCACCTGCTGCTGGATGCATGGTTTTCTGTCTTTGGAAATAATTATGATTCAGCAAAATATAGTGAGAAAATAGGCTGAAACATGAGTTTGAAAGTTAAACTCAAAAAGTCGAGGGAGATTTGCTCACACATTAAAAAAAAAAAAAAAATTAAAAAATAATCAAACGGGAAATGTCTCAGAGAATACTTGGCCTTTATAACAGTCATTTGCTATTAGAAATTGATTGTATATTGTCTTCCAGAAAATGTGGAAATAATAACATAGATCAGAATTTTATTGCTTAGCTTTGCAGAATATCATCAAGAAGGCAAGAAATGGCTGTCTTTTATTACAGTTCTCACCATCTTCTGTAATTCTACATAGCTCCTGGAGTTTATATTTCCAGTGAGAAGTCTGTTCTGTGTAGAATACTGGGCTGGTTGGAGCTTTGTCTCCAAATAGTACTGTGAGACTGGAAAGTTATGCCATACTACCCTCTTGCTTAGTTTCACATGAAAAAAAAAAAAAAAAAAGGAGTTCTAAAACCTCAAAATAACTCATTAAACAGGTGATTGATATCTCTAGTAACATAAGGTTGTTGAGCCTTGGGCTCAGTCAAACTAATGGTCTATTCTGTTCCTTTAATTCTTCCTACATGCAGTCCAAGGTGATGTGAGAAATGCTGAAGGTTACTAGTTACAGGAAAAGGCTTCTGAGAAGTTCCCTCCTTATCTCAAGCAACTAATTTTGGCTATCCTTATAGGGGGAATGCTTATCTTACAAGAAAGATAATATAACAAGTTCATGACAGAATGATAGGGAAGGAAAACAGAAAGGACCTTCTGCAACATCATGACATGTTCTATTCCAGGAAGAGTCTCAAATAAACACTTCAAAAATCACCCCACTTTCCTGTATTGCATCTTAAAACTGTTTTAAAGGTTTTGTGCCTCCAGCAACTCATTTTTTGGAAAATTGTTTTGGTATCCTCAAAGTTGGATCTATTCTTTGAAATTCCAGCCTATGTTTATTCAGAGCCATACTTCATAATTCTCATTCATCAAACATATTTTGCAAGCCTAAACCAGCCAAGTTCTCTCTTATAAATGGCCTTCCAAATTCCCTGGATAGTTCTACTTATAGTTTTTCCTTATAACTCTAGTTTGAGCTCATCTTTTGTGGGCATGAATGGCCAGACTAGTATGAAATATTCTAGAGGTCATGATCTTGTAAAGAACTTGTATGACACATCTAAGTTCATACTTTTCTCCTCCCTGTATCACTCTCATCTACCACTCTCACTTCCTTTGTTCTGCACTTTGATCAAGTGATTCCTTCAAATTAAAGGTAGAAATTCTAATCAGCCTCACTGCAAAAATTTTACATTACCAAATCTCATCTTTTTCTCTTATTATCATTACAACTGTTGAATCCTTCTTGTGACCCAATTGCTGTCACCCTAGTGAAGAATAGGCATCTATAGAAATCTTAGCCAAGCAACAAATGAAACATACACTACAGACATAGAGTAATGACATGTTTTCTGTGCTGTTGTATAGGCTTTGGTTCTGCCCACAGTGTACTACCAAGTGCCAGTTATGCTGACATTGTTTTAACCAAAATGTTGAGTTAAAGTTTGGATATTTCAGGAGAAATAAGCATTGACTGAAAAGCTGGACTGTCTTTTATTGTTGACTGCTGATGCTCCTTAATCAGCTCAGTATAATCTCTCCTGTACTGATCAGCTTTGGCTGACATAACAGATACTGCAGTGATTTTTAACAAGAAAATCTATGTATTCAATGTGTATTAATATGAATTAAAAATACAATAGCTGTCAGTTGTAAGTTTAGCACATCTCAAGGACAGTGATAAACTTCAGAGTTTCCAGTCTTCCTCTTCTACCCTTTACTCAGCCTAAAGACACAGTAAATGGGATGAAGCCCATTGCGGTAATTTTATCTTTCCCCAGTACTGCTCATGTAATCCTCATTCATCTGCCTGCCATCATGCTTTTTTTTCCCTTTTAAAATGTCTCTTCAATGTTGTTTTGTAAATTGTAAAATTGGAAATGTAAAATTCAAAGAAGAATTTTTGATCTAGAATGAAGATAGCCCTGTTATATAAAAGAGTTAAGCGGTGTGCCAGAAGGGGGTGTGCTTGAAAGAGTTATCAGTAGTTTCCTAGTGTTCTACTTTAAAAGTGATTCCCTTTAAAAATATAATGGTTTCTTAAATAAAGTGCATCTTCTCTTTTAGATGATGGCAGACGTGTTTTATAGTCCAAATGCTTAAGCACTTTTGTCCAAAATGTTCTCTCTCTGATATTACAAAATAATAAATTGCAACTGAAGCTGAAGGAAGAGGATAGAAATGTAGATGTAACTGGCAGCTACTTTAAAGGCTGCATTTGAACATCATGTAACTTTTGTATCCTGAAAGTCTTACTCATTTCCTAGCAGCTATAAGCAAACAAATCAAATTTTGCTTTAATTTACAGCAGAGTAACAGCACTCTAAATCATGTCTCTTTCCTGAGCTGTTTCCAAGGATGGACTTGCATTTATGATATTTTAATACAGAGCAATACTGAGAACAGTGGTTTTGGTATGTGCATGAAGGGAAGAAAAGATTGTGTTATTAAGACTGGCAACAGGACAATGAAAAGTATAGTGGGATCTTGAATACTTACAATATTCATTTGAGGTCCAAACCTTGAGTAATTTAACCTTTATCTTCCTGTAAACTGAGGATAACATCATTATTACTTCCCAGTTTGTTTCTTAAGGGAAAGGATTTTTACATTCTCCAATGCAAAAAGTTCATCTATAAAGTACAGAACACTGAATTCTAAAGGATCTCTCATGAATTGTAATCTAAACTTATGTTTCATGCGATGAGGAAGTTCATTCACAGATTTTTTGCTAGTTGCTCTTTCATTGAGCTCACTATTAAAACAGTTATATTAATATTACATAATAATTATTTACATATACACTACATATATACTTATCATCATGCAATGTTGTGCACTGGTACCTATACTCCCGGAGTCTATATACTGCTGGTGTGATAGATATGTGTTGTGCTATATTGAATGGAAAATAAATTTCTTTGACATGACATGCATGCTCATCAGATTGCCTGGGCATTGTTTTAATCTTTATAAAGTTCTCCTGATAAAACATATAACTACTTCCTTTTGGATAGGCATCATTTGACTTGTCAGAATAGAGAAAGAGGGTGTCTTTCCTCCTCGTTTAAAGATTTGCATTGAAAGTAATGTAGTCATGGACATGCTGTCTTATCCTCATTGTGCTATATTAACTGATAACGTGGTTAAGGTAACAGCATGGTCTGTAGGATATTTCAGTTCTCAGATATCACTGACACAGTTCCAGTTCAAGGATTATGGTTTTTCTCTTCTTTTTCCCAGCCTCTTTGCTCACTCTCTTCTTACTCTTTTGTTATTGTTTTTTTCTTTTTGTGAAAGCTTCTAAGGAAACCTGACTGCTCAGGATCCATGATTTAGGTTTAAACTATTTGGTTTTAGTTCTGTCTTTGTGTAAGAGACTTTTAATATGCATCAGTTTGCAGTCATTCAGAAATCAGGATTGTGAGCTGTCTGAAACAGTGAAAGTAAATATCTGCAGTTGATATATTCAAAAATGGATCACATCTGCCCATCACATGGCAGTGTACATCTATGGAATCATAAGGTACTTTGACATAGAAAATTTGTCTTTTTTTTTTTTTTTTTTTTAACCATTGTTCAGAAGACTTGTTTGCATATCTTAAAAATAAGGAGTAAAAATTGTGGTTTTTTTCTAGTGTGATAACTGACTTTTTTATGGGAGGTGAGACAAAAATATAAATTGTTGACAGTTTTGTTTAACTTTCAGATATGCAACTTTACCATGGATGTATCTTGTATCCAGATTCTTCTCAAGTTCAGATGTAGCTTTTATTTCTTACATCTCCTTAAACTTTGTGTTTGGCCTGTGTACCATGCTGGTGACTCTCTTACCTCGTTTGTTAGCCATAATTTCCAAAGTGCAGGTCAGTATAAAATCTTTGATTTAACCTTTTTGTAACTGAGATGTATGTACACACATATATGCATGGGGTTTTTTGAGTTTGTATATATGTATGTGTATACATATATAAGATTTTTCCAGCAGAAAAACATACATATCTTAAACATTTCTGATTTTTCAGTCCTAGTATACACTGCACCACTTGTTACCATCTTGAGTTTTAACTTGTCTATGACCAAAAAAAGCATGCTGTAATAATGGAAAAGCATTGTTAATTGAAACTTTGACATTTTCTAGACCATTAAGTTGTAATTGGCACATAATGGGAGCTGTTCTGGTCCATTAAATAGATTATATGCATTGTAAAATGTGTTTGAATAATATTGACATAAGAGATAAGCTGCGTATTCCTAGGATCAGCAATGCCCTGTATAAATAGTAATATGCACTCTCAGTCCATATATGTAAATTTTCATTAATTGTAATGGTATTTAAACAACTCGATTGAGAGGAGAACCCAAATGTGTATGAATCTCCATACATGTACAGGTCAAAAACTTGATGTCTGAAGTCAGATCTGAATTAGGTGTCACTCAAGTTTGTCAGCAGATTTCGTGTTCATTTGGGTTTAAGTTGGTGACTTAGATTAGATAGTATTTAAACACTAAGATTTTAAGAAAATAGAATGATCATGGCCATGTGTTTTGATACTGTCTGTGAACTTCAACTAAGTTTAAAAGCCCATGGCCCCAGGCAGTCTAAAAAACAATAAGTTATGAACCCTGCCCAGAAAATAGTTTACAATATGCGTTTTAAAAATCAGTTCACTTTGAGTGAGAAGTGTGCTTATTATGCTGTTGGAAAAAAAATTATTTTTTTCCTCTTTTTTTTTTTTTTTTTCTCTCCCCCCATCCTTGTGCATCTTTATATAGAGTTTCCAGAACATCTACAATATCCTCAAATGGGCATTCATCATATTCCCACAATTCTGCTTAGGCCAGGGTTTAATAGAGCTTTCCTACAATCAGATCAAGTTTGACCTGACCAGTAACTTTGGAGTAGATTCGTATGTGAGCCCTTTTGAGATGGATTTCCTGGGCTGGATTTTTGTGGAAATGGCCCTTCAGGGGACACTACTGCTCCTTTTACGTCTTTTTCTTCATTGGGATCTCCTCCAGAAGCAAAGGTATGTTACCATTTGTATTCTGCCATAATGGAGGTGGAACTCTTTTTTGAAGAAAGAAAATAGTGTGTTCCTTTGAACACCTGAAGGTAAATAATTCTGATACACGGTGTACCTAAATTAATGGAAACTGCAAAACCCCACAAAAACTAATAGTTATTGTTTCCCTCGAATTCTGATGAGAGTTAATCACAAAGCTGTAAGGAATTATAACCAGGGAAATAAGAGTTATTCAGAGTGCAGCAGTGACCAGTTTGCCATGTGTGATTTATTATCATCTTCTGTTTTAGTGGTCATTGTTCAATTAACAACATGGTCAGCCCATCAGAAGATGTTGATGTAGAAATGGAGCGACAGCGACTCTTTGGTGGAAGAACTGGTAATGATGTGCTACTTCTGTACAACCTCAGGAAATGTTATGGAGGTTTCAGTAAAAAGAACACAGCTGTGGAAAACATAAGCTTGGGAATACCAAAGGGAGAGGTAAAGAAGTATTTTTGTTCTCTTTTATAAAGTAACACTTAATTCTGAGCAATTGTTCAAACATCCTCAGTGTGCCTACTGTGAAAGATCTGTAGATAGCAACAGAACAATTTCAATTGGAGTAATTTCTGAAGATCAGTTACTGGATAAAAGTAGAAACTATGGTGTTTAAGAAGCAACTATTCACTTATTTTTTAGGTTACAAATTCATCTGAGTCCTAATTTTTTCTTCTTCTTATCTTTACTAAGTTACTTTGTTATCAGCTAACACAAAAAATGAGTAGGTAGCATAGCACCCCAATGTTCAAAGAGAAAGCAAAGAATACCTAACTCAATCGTAAACTGTGGACTGAATCCTGAGTTTGTCACCAAGGAACACTCTTAGCTTCCATGCTGAAATCATCACAGTATATTTTAATATAGCATATAACACGCTAATATACTATTTTTATAAGCTCAATTTTAGCCCTGAACAGCATTTGAGTTTGTGTTTTGGGGGGCTTTCCATTATTTTTATGCTTATGGGAATTACATATAATAATTTCAAAACTACTGAGCAGGAAAAGACTTTTTTTAGTTGCTAATAGCAAATTAAAAGATATGAGAAATTAGAGCTTGGCAGCCCAGGTCCAGTAACATCTGACTAGTTATTGATCAGCTGTTGGGTAACTGAGGTAGCCAGGAGGATATTATTGCTAATTAAAGGCTATCCATCAATAAGAAAGATTATGAAACAAGTATTTCAGAAGTTATGAAGGGCTACACGTAGACTTAATATAAATCATATCACAGCTTAAGCATAAATTCTTTGCAGATAGGGGCCTGAAATAAATGTTCAGAGTGAGTGTGTGTCTTGGCTAGTTTGTATTTATTTACTTGTACTGAGTGAAGCAGTTCATGAGAAGCTGAGAATTATTAACTCTCTGGACCAGTGGTCAGGGCTCTCAAATAGGACCCGAGATCCCCAGATACAAATGTAGTATTTACAAATAATATGGATAAATAATGCATATAGTTACTGGTCAGGATTTTAGATGAAGGGTTATAATCTTAAATAAGTCACTTTTAGATACTAAGGGGTAATCAAAATATTATTTTTTTTAAAAAAAAACCCTGATTTTCTATGAGTTAGGGAGTTTACACATATACTATATCCATGTACAGTATATTACAAATATATGACAGGAACTGAGAAAAGTGGAGAATGTTGAAGACTTACTATTACTTACTTTTTTCAGCATAGCAGATTAATTGCTCTTGCTCCTTGCTTGTGTTATGGTTTTTTTTTTTCCTACTTTTTTATCTCTAATAGTGTTTTGGACTCCTGGGAACAAATGGAGCTGGAAAAAGCACAACATTTAAGATGCTGACTGGAGATATCATCCCATCTGCAGGACGTGCTGTTATCAGGACTCCAACTGGGTAAATAACAGAGAGTTTGATCAGAACAGTGCTAATTGATAATGCTAATGAATAAAGTCTTCAGTCCTTTATACTGTACTCTAAGGACCTGTTTTTCTTTCCCTTTTAAATGTCTATTGCTTTATTGTTGTGAAGTCTCTGCAGAAAAGCATTTTAGCATTATTTAATTCTGTTTGAACACCCTGTTAATTGAGAACAAACTTGTATGGCAGCAAAAGAGTAGACTCTAAGAAGCCTTAACATATATCCTTTTAAAAATGTAAAAAAAAAATCTTAACATACAATTTGTTCAGATGCATGGACATATATCCCCATAGTAGTGCTGCACTGAAAGGTTTCCAGGCTTAGGCTGAGGAGCAGAACTTCAAGCGGGTAATTTTAAAATGTTTTCTTACTCTTATGTACTTCAGAGACCTTAATTAATTACTTGATCAATATGCTATGTAATTAGGATAAGAGGAAGTGTTGGTGAGATTGAGGCTAAGTTTGATGGAGTGATAAATGAATAATGGACCTTGGGTTAGATGTAACCATTATTTATATTTTTTCCCAACAAAATTGGAGGGGAAGTAAAGTGGTTTATTTTGGTCGGTAGTAAAATGTGTCTGTATATATAAAAATGTATTGTATTTTGGGCTAGTACAGTTTTAAAACTTCTCTTTTCGTAGATGATGTTAATGTCAAAATATGTTTTTGGACAAGGTGAGGTCAAGGGTTTAATTAAGAAATTTTTAAAGGGAGAATTTTTCAATTTCTAAAATGTCAAGTTACTTTGGTTTAGAAATTCAGTGTTTTCATAGGTCAGTATTTTCTCACTTCTTTAAAAAGTTAATGATCAGCAGATTTAACTTCAAAGAGTAAATAGTTTTGGTCATCACAAAATTCCATTTTATGGAAGTTTTATACTTTTTTTGAAATGGACAGCATCACCACTACTAAATATAATTTTACTTCACTGTGTTTTTTCATGATCTTTTACAGCAAGTCATCCAAAAATTGTTAATTATAAAGCAGGAATGATAAAAAAAAAAAAAAGAAAAAAAAAAAAAAAGAAAAAAGAAGGAAAGAAAAAAGATATTTTGGGAAAATTATTTTTAGAATAAAAAATTATGTGAGTGAGCCCTTACGAGAATTAGAGAGAATTTTAGGTGGTTGTTTTCATTCATAATTTCCCAGAAAAGAAGACAAAACTTTTCAGATATTAAGCAACAACAAATATAACAAAAGTGATTTAGTATAAGGTAAAAATTAATATTTGGTGTTCTTAGGCACTGGTGGAAGGCTTTGTACTGGGATATGATCATAGAATCATAGAATCAGATGGGTTGGAAAGGACCTCTGAGATCAAGTCCAACCCTTGATCCACTACCACTACACTTACTAGACCATGGCACTAAGTGCTACATCCACTCTCTTCCTAAATAATTCCAGGGACAGAGAATCTACCACCTCCCTGGGCAGCCCATTCTAATGTCTGATTACCCTCTCTGTAAAGAATTTCTTCCTAATATCCAACCTAAACCTCCCTTGGCAGAGCTTGAGATCATGCCCTCTTTTCTTACTGAGAGCTGCCTGGGAGAAGAGACCGACCCCCACCTGGCTACAGCCTCCTTTCAGGGAGTTGTAGAGAGCAATGAGGTCTCCCCTGAGCCTTCTCTTCACCAGGCTAAACAACCCCAGCTCCCTCAGCCTCTCCTCATAGGACTTGTGCTCAAGTCCCTTCAACAGCCTCGTTACTCTTCTCTGGACCTGCTCCAGCACCTCAATGTCCTTCCTGAACTGAGGGGCCCAGAATTGGACACAGCACTCCAGCTGTGGCCTCACCAGCGCTGAGTACAGGGAAACAATCCCTGCTCTGCTCCTGCTGGCCACACTGTTCCGCATATAGGCGAAGATGGAGGTCTGAAGAGGATATGAGATTTAGAGAAATAAAATAATCTGTAATAATTTATTTTTATAAAATTTTACCCTCATGGCAGTATTTAGGCTCCCAGGTTTTGTTTAGATTTTGAGGGGTATTTTACTCTAGATTTTAATGGGACTTGCTTTTTTTTCCTAGATGTGCATTTATGAATTGCATATGTCTTTTCCTGTACAACATGGTACCAGGTCTGTATTTGGGCAAATGATTTGATCTGGCGTGATAATTCCAAAATTCTAACATCCACTGGAAAACAAGTATAAAATTATAAGAATATAATTCATCATCACATATATTGGCACTTACACTGCTGACTGTTTGCATGATTTATTTTTTCAGAACCTGTAAGATTATTTAAAAAAAACCCCAAACTTATAAAACAATTTAACAATGCTTGTGTTCCTCTTATCAGTCTTATTGTCATCTACTTGTGGCTAAACAGATAAAAATTCTTCTGAGGCCAACTTTAATGTGCTACTGGCACTTGACAATAGGTTAAACACTCTCCCTGGACATTATGTGTGCCACTTTCATTTTCCATGCTGTTTTTATAAATCCAACATGAAAGCATATATTAAGATACAATGTTATTTACCATATACTAAAATATAGGTAATGGAATTTGACACATTTAGGAGGCTTGAGAGAAAGCCTTAGACAGTTACATTTCAGTGTACAAAATACCCTTGACAACATTAATTATGACCCTGTTTTATGGTGGTGTCAATCAAGTTTATTGATTTTTTGTGTGTGTGTTTGAAGTGGCTGAAGTGAATGTAAAACCCATATTCCCAAGTTTTCAAAATTTAGCACTAACTCAAGAAGTAGCAAGAGCTGTCATTACACAGTAGCTAAACTTGGGGAAACGAACAACTTTGAGGCTGTGAGAAGAAATTTATGTCACTCCTGACTTTGTTCCTTGCTGCATATTTTGGCAAGTGCTGTTGAACAGATTGTGGTGCTGTGTTGCTGTATCACTGAAAATCACTGGGGAACAAGTTTGTTGGCTCTCCTGTAGCTAAGGTGGTAACCACAAGGTCTGGAGAACCCTTCCTTAGCAGTTGAAGAATGACTGAAGTTACTCATCCCACTGATTTTTAGGTGGACTATTTGCATTTAGGCCTCAGATAAATCATAGAATGCTTTGGGTTGGAAGGGACCTTAAAGATTATGTGGTTCCAATCCCCCTGCCATGGGCAGGGACACCTTCCACTAGACCAGCTTAATCAAAGCCCTATCCAACCTGGCCTTAAACACTTCCAGGGATGTGTTTTGGACAACTTGTTTCAGTACCTCACCACCCTCACAGTAATGAATTTCTTCCAATCTAATCTAATCTAATCTAATCTAATCTAATCTAATCTAATCTGTAGATTATCTATCTATACCTTCATGATGCATTCTTCATGATCAAATGATTAAATGAGTATTCAAAATTACTATTATAAGTATTGGAAACTTGACTGTATTAACTCTGTGAAGACAATCTTTGGTTCATAACAGTTCCCGTTTCCTTGAATAACTATGTTTGAAAGTTTCTGGTTTAAAAACCAATCAACCAACCAATAAATGAACAGAAAACCCAAACAAACCAATATGTACATTTTCCTGATTGCTGTTGTAACCACTTAACTGAATTTCAAATTAAGTCAGAAGTGTCTTTTTGAGGCAGGTGCACTGAAAACAGCCTTGAATTTTATTGAACAGCTATTGCACCTTTGAACAACATGATGACTAGAAATGGAAGATGATCTTAGTCAAAGATATATGTTGAAGACAAATTAGAATTTTTGTAAGGTCATCCTACAACCTTGGAAGTGCATGGGATTACAGAGAAAGAGCCTTGCACTCTGAAATTCAAGTTGAGTTGAGACATCTTGCTAGGTTCTCAAAGAAAAAAAAATATACTTTTTAGGAGCAACTGTCTTTTAAGAGCAGATTCACAATGTCTGCAAGTACTTTTAAAAGATTTGCTGGCCTCTGGGTTGTTTGTTTGCTAAATTTTTAATACTACCAAAATAACCCAAGGAGCTTTTACCTAGAATCTGAGAGAAAACTGTCTGCTTTCATAACAAAAGCTTAGTAAAATGCATAAAAGATATTAAGTAACAGTTTTCAGTATCCCAAGGTTCATAAGTTGGGGTGTTATTAAGTGGGTATGTTCATTAAATATGAGAGCCAACTTCGTCTTTTGTGCAAATCAGTGTTTCCTGGCATTCTTCTTAATGGGGACAGGCTTTTGGGTAAGGGAAGGCTTCCGATCTGCCTTTATCATGGTTTTCTCTTTCTGATACATTACAAATTAAGTAGACATTTAAATGCTCTGTATAAACTTTGTATTTCATGTTTTACATGACTAATGAACATTTATATTATACAAGCTGAGCAGTCTATCAAAAAACTATTGTTTTGGGGTTTTCTTTAATTTTCATATCCCCCGGGGAAAATGTTTTTAGGCAACTTAAAACATTTGCAAACCCATTCTGGCTGCAACTGTTATGTGATAAAGATAGTTTAGTAAGAGAAATAATAGCCAATCTTGTGGAGATAGTGCCAGTCACAGGGGATTTTGCCTTTTTTTTGTGTACCTCATTAACATTGCCATTTTCAGTGACATATTTGTGCAAATGAAACATAAAAATAATTAACATCTTGCGAATGTGTCTCCATATTAGGGATATTTGCAACCCCAATAATAAAGAGTTCTAAAAAGCAGCATTGAAACAGTTCCTTTGGAAGATGTGGAAATAAAGTACTGATAGCAAAGTATCAGCAGTATCTTTTGTAAAATGCAGAAATATTAAAAACAAAAGCAAAAATTACTAGAAAGGAAGCTATTTTAATAAAATTTGTTTCCTTGTATCTACAAAATATGGTGTTATAAGCCATTAGGAGTCTTACTGGCTTTTGAACAACACACAAAGGAGTTGTGAAGCTTAAATATGTGTAAAAGTTAACTGCATGGTCTGCTTGACATTTAGAAGGGTTTTTTGTGTTCTCTATAGCACAGCTGTTCCTTTTTAAGAGTACAAGTGGACTCAAATTATCTTATGCTTAACTTTTCTGTCATAACTAGCTTGCCACCAGTGTGGGAGCTGGCTAAGTGAAAGGTAGCATATAAAACTGTAAACATTTTTGTAGTTACATTTTCTGTCAAATACCTTGAAGAAGTAAGGTCTACATTAAATATGTACAAAGCGAGGCTGACACTTAACAAAGTAGTGAAACAAAGGAGAACAAAGTAAGTCTTCATAGTCTTTGAATGTCTGCTGGGATGAGGCATCAACAGATTCTGTACATCTGTTCCACTTCTGTGTGTGTGTGTGTGTGTGGACATGAGCCATTCTTTGCTTTCTTCCCCTTTCTATACTTTTGTTTAAACCTTCTTCAGTGTCATAGTACCTGCCTCAAGTGAGGAGCACTAAACACAGCTTTGAAGAGAAATTGTCCAAATCCTTTTAAGTGCCATGTCAAGGTCAATGTAAAATAATGAATAATGTGACTAGTGGTTTATCTGCCGTTTTGGTGCTCTCTATTGTGCAATCTTTGCTGTCGTATTTTCCTGCATACATTTGACTTTAAGTTCATACTTAGAGTGTAGTGGAGTGCATACATGAAAAAAATGGATAAACCAGACGTCATCTTGTTCATAAGTTGCCCCACTGAGGACAGAAACATTTGGCAGTCTTCCTCATGTAATTAATTTATCTCCCATGAATTTCCATCTTCCTGCCACATGGAGATCCTCCATGACAGCAACTCCCCATCTATTTGAACTAAATGTCAGCCATCTCAGCTGTTGGATTACAAAGGCATAGGACCAAAGAACTACTCTCCAAAGAGGAAAAAATAAAATATTTCTTTATAGCTAGAACTTGGACTCTTTTGATAGGTATGATATTCAGCTTGATAAATAATTAAAAATGTGATTCAAATAGCTTAACTTGAAAGGCAGAATAAATTTACATGGATATAATGGCTTAGATGGCTGTTTTTACACTGTATATCAGTATAATTAGTTTAATTATAATGAAGCTATACTTATATTAATTATATTTTAACCTTGATTTTTTTATAATGTTAATTGAGCATTAGTATGCACTGAATTGAATACGCAGTTAAAAGGACAATGTAATGTCTAAGTACTTTTGCAATTTGTAAATTTATATTTCATTTTGACTAATTAATGGAATTTATCTCTCTGCAGAAGCCGTTGTAAGTGCCATATATATATATCACTGCCTTTAACTGCATTCAAAAACTGCAGAAAAATCATACAAAAGTGAAGCCAAGTGCACAGTGGAGTCAACAGTGAAACAATGTTTTCCAAACACAGCCATAAGGCTGATATCAAGACTATTTAGTTGTCTCTAGAACCTCCAAACTGAAGTTTACCTTTGAACAGCAGCCCACAATCACCTATAAAAGATGTTGCCAATAACCACTGTAACAAACAAGAAGAAAATTTAGTGTCTCTAATAACCAGCCTAGCCTTTTGTAAAATAGAAATCCGGTTTATTCAGGAAAAGGCAATAGGTTTTGTCCAAAATCATTCTCCCTCATTCCAGTGTTTTGATTTCTTTTCAGTTTTTGGTTTCTTTTCAGTGCTGGCAAAGGCTTCCTGACTGGAGTGCCTCATGCCTTTAGGGTTGGAATCAGATGGCAGGAATTTCTTTAAATGCATGGAAGAAATAGACCAATGTAAAAAGATTTGAAATGATCAGTGGAGGAACAATTTTGAATCAAAATTTTTATTCACTCAGATTATAGTTTATTATCCCCAGTACCTTGAAAGTCTGTCAAGTTTCTTTCATTGATAGTACAAAACTGTAAGATGATCACTCCAAATTCAGGGAAGTCTTCTTGAGTCTTGGACTTTTTTCCAGGATGATTTGCACCAAAATATCATAATTCTCTAAGTACTTAGAAAGGTACAGAACACAAAATCTTCCATGCTTCAAGTGCTAGACTCTGTTATTTTTCCTGAGGATGCCAGGTTTTCTGTTGACCTCTTTCAAAGGGGTTCTAGAAATGCAATTCTACAACTTTAAAATTATCTTTAAAATATAAAGCTTCTGGACATATTCTGTTGGTGTCATCTGTTGCAGCTGTTTCACTTTAAAGAAAAAATTAACTAACAAGTGAAACTATTGACTGAACATAACGAGTTAGTCTAAAAATGAAGGAGAAACTTGTGTTCCACATTAGTTTTATGTTGTATCTTGATCAGGAGATATAACCAAAGGTACTAACTGAATTTAAAAAGCAATTATGTAGTGTTTTTATAATGATACAGATAATTCTGTATTAGTGTAAAAGACTGATTTCCTGCCTATAGTTTTTAGATATTACACTGAAATTCATTGTGTCTACTATGCTATGGACAAAAGCCTGAGAGGGGTTGGAATCTGTACTTATTTTTTCTTTCTTTCTATTTATAAAATGAGCTGACTTTTTCTTCCTGCATGTCTTGTTTTTTTAATGTAAATAGCCTAATGAGAAATGCTGACATGCTGATAAAAAATAAAAGGGGAAAAAAAAAGGGGGGGTTTTCTCTAGCTTGAGAGAAAAAAAAAAATCATAATTTTTCTGCATGCTAATCTATATTTCAGAAAATATTAAAAATATATTTCTAATTTGATTTTTATAACAGCATATATGAAAATCTTTGTTAAGAAATAAAAGGATTATAATTAGTTTAATTAATGGAATCAGAAATTAAAAAAAAAAGGGAAAAGCATTTACAACATATCATTTACTCAAAAGGTTTTCTGATATCATGCCATCACTAATTAAATTAAAACTTATCATGTGTTTTCCCTTCCTCTCTTGTTTCCTTATATTTATATATATATATATATATATATATATATATAATTTATGTATTCAGAACCCGTCTAAATTAAACTGAAGGATGGTATCCAGGATTTTTACTAGGAAATTCACTCAGTGATATTGCTTGGGGAAAAATAGGCATTATAGTGTACATACAAAAAAAACTCTGAATAAAAGACCAGAAGCCTTGTATGGCCCTTTTTTTTGTTTTTCCTTCTGGTTGGATTGACAGATGCAGATATGCGGGGGAGGAGGGAGTGGATGGAAAGGTTCATGAGTTCTTCAGTGAATACACTAGAATCTCAGTGTTAATGGAAACTCTTTAAGAGTTCAAGGTTAGCACTAATGGATAAAGTTGTAAGAAAAGGACCAGAGTAAAAATATTAAATTATGTATTCTCACTGTGCCCTTTCTTTATGAAAGCTAAAGTTTAACAGGTGGGATATTGTTCACCTAAGACTGACTGCTTTATGGAGGCACAACACTAAAATCATGTGTGTACAATTACCACTGGGGACACTATTTTTATTTCCTGATGCAAACTGAGTAACTATGGTCTGATACAGTTCTGGCTAACAAACATTAGATGTCTGGCTTTTTTTGCAGCTGTCCATACTTAACTTTTTGTTCTTCATGGTAGGGACCCAATTCAGACTAGATGTGTCTTTCCAGCTACAGGGTTCATGCTAAGTAAATGTCCCTGAAATTATCCCTGAGTGCAATTTGTTCTCTTGTGGCTGAACTTGGCATATTACCAAAAGCCTAGCCTCTTGTTTCTCAAAGGACAGCAGCTGTAGCAAAAGAAAACCTTATGAGTGTGCATGAATCTTCTTAGTAACACAAACCTCAGACATCTCTCTGTGTTCAACAGCATCGAGACAACATTTCACTGTGGATAGTGTTTCACTGTGTTCAAGTCCATTAAATAAGGAATCCACTGCTTCTGACTGGTTATGCAAATAGATTGGCATTAGTCAATCCATATCATATGGTAAAGATTACTTTAGAAAAATTATTTAATTTGCTTTAGGTTTGATTGGAGACTGAGATAGTAAAAATTCTATATATACTTCATTCAAAATAACATATAAGTGGATATAAATTAATAAGGAAGTGCACTTCTGGTATCCTCTTTCCCCTATCATCCTTCTATTTTTTGCTAACTTTTTGTTTAGAGAGGTCTTTACAGGCATTTACAATCCTTGGACCATCCAAACCAACAAAGATGCTAAGATTTTATCTCTTTGCCATTAAAAGCAAAGAACCATTCTAATTAGTCCACATAGCTTGTCGTAATCATGGTTATTTATCTTTTAATAGCATTAAAATATAGTTTGATGCTATGGCTCCTTATGTAAAATGCAGAATTTGTGTTTTCTTTTTCTCCCCAGACTTCTGAATCTTGTTAAGAGGAGATACATATTTATACTTTCACTAGCACTGGTGTTTGTACATCCCACAGTTAATACATTTACTTTATGTCTAAATGATTAATCATATATTTAGTTCTCTTAATCAGATTATGTAGAAAACCACTAAGGGGAAAAACATTCTGTTACTCAGAACCTTTTGAAAACTTTTTTCTTTCAAAGCTCAGATATTTTTATTGTTAAGTGTCTTCATCTTGACAGGTCTTTCTGTACATGTAAATCAACATCATTGAGTGTTAAATTAGACGTTGGAATAAATAGGATAGATTTAGTGTCATTATGGGTAATGAGACACCCTTGCAATCAAGCTTACTTCTTTGCAATGAATGTAATTTCAAGTAATGCTGTACAGCTACAAAGTGAAGTCCAAATTCTCTTAAATCGGGATTACTTTAAACTTTTTCCTGTATTATCTTTTAAGCTACTGGGCTTTAATATCCTGTGTCTTGTTTTACTCTTGTAGTATAGAGAATGCATACATGTGTACATGTGGGCACAGACACACAAACAGCAACATTTCCCTCCCCCTCAAGTCCTGCCCCTTCAGTACTGAATGTGGTCAGTATGAATATAATATTGGATATGACATGGTATCAAACGTGAACATAATGTGGTTTGAAATGTGTCTCCTGAGACAAGGTTCTACCAAAGAGATAAGGAAGGTAAACCTAGTGAGGATTAATTGTTATAGATCTGTCTTCCTCCTGTGTTGATCTGTTAACCCTGACACACACACACACTGTTACAGCAATGACTGTGAAGAGGTGGCTGTCCTATCCCAAAAGGGACAAAAATCAGGCACTGCCTGTGGGTGGTACTGCAGGAAGTAATCATGGCGAAGGGCCAAGAGACCCAAATTCATTTACCTATGGACTTGAGGCTGTGTGTTTGTCTTGTATCCCAGGGGTGAAACCCAGGCCCATGGCTTTTTTGAAGCAACATTCAATTCTATTTCTTTAAACAGGTCTGAAATGGATATACTGTCTGCTAGATCTGAGGGCATTCTTATTGGCTATTGTCCACAGCAAGATGCCCTGGATGAACTTCTAACGGGTTGGGAGCATCTTTATTATTACTGCACACTGCGTGGAATTCCAAACCAGGATATCCAAAAGGTAACTATCGATAACAGATTTGCAGATGGAGCTGAAGCCACACTGAGCTGTGGGTTTATAAAACAATTGTACTTTTTATAACAGGAGAGACTACCTAATATTTCATCTTAACAATTTTAGTAATGAGGTTTTTCATAACTACTATTTTATTTAAATAATGTGGATATTTTTTGACTGTTATGCCAATTCAAAACCCAATAACATCACTGTGGATAGTAAACATCAATGCAAGTAAAATCTTGGGCACAAAACCTTAAAGAAAATTAAATTTATGAATGGTTCAACACTTTCACTATCACACTGAAAGAACTGGCAGAGTACACCATATTTTGAGTCACGTACCTCCAAAAAACTCTTTTCTTCAGAGATGTGATAAAACTCTGAAGGAATTAAAAATTGTTGAATGATTCTGTAAAAATAAATGAAACAGCTGGATGCTGAGATGGGAGCTGTCAGCACTCTGCTATGTTAAACTTCACAAGATGGTAGCTGCATTCAGGCTACATGCTGAGAGCAGTCCCTTAAATGCTCCAGCTGCCCTACCAGGCCTGGGGCTGTCCAAGGAGAAGAGGCCAAAGGCATGTCTGAAAATGCTTTAAGAGCTTTCTAGCACAGATGTTGACAATATCTGGGAATATCACTGAGAGGTTTAGAGTTTACAGATACAGGTGTAGCTGTGCTAACAAGCAAACTGTATTCTTTTTCTGTAATGAGGCAACTAGTCAGCCAATAACAGAAATTACCAACAGATACATTGTAAAATGTGGGGGAGAGGGAGGTGTTTCTGTATCAGATGGAAGTTTAGAATCTGACCCGACTAGAGCAGTTCAGTCTTTTCTGCTTAATTGCACCTCCATTAACATGAGAAAACTGGAGTATGATATGAAATTGGTATCTCTCAATTCCTGTTCTATAGATGGGTCCCAAGTAGTAGCAATGGCTCTAGCACTGCCCTAATAACCTCCTGCATGCTGCCTGTTGTCCTCCTTTCATTTTTCCAGAAGCAAAACTGCATGTATTTAAATACCATTTTTTTTTCTACCTATCCAGTATTTTTCTGGCTTTTGTGTTAGGGTCTGATAAGTGATTTGCAATCAATTTCTTGACTGTATGTGAGTGAGGGTTTCCTTCTGATTCTCTGCAGCTTTTTTTTTTTCCTCAAGAGATCGATATCATTCCAGAAAAAGGTATGATTCCTGCATGGGACATTAAGTATTCAGAAATAGCTGTCATTGTGTCCTAATAATAGCATCAGGAAAGGCAACCCTTTGAACTTTAACTTAAAAATTCTTAAGCTGATCATTTGGGTTTTTCTGGATGAGAGCCTGGGGAAAATAAGAGATTCTTGGAAGTATTTGACCCCTGTCTTGGGCAGTATCCTGCCTGACTGGACTTTTAACTGACTGTTTTGACAGTACATTTCTTTCAGGCTGCGTAGAAATCATCATATAGTCTTTTGGTTAGTTTGCTTTTTATAACTTCTTTGCGGTAGTTTTTACTTTCTATTACTAGCAGAGTACTGAAAACTTGAATATGTTTCTCTTGATCTAAAAGAAATATATTAAGTGATAATTGTTATTTCACTAAACCCCTCAACTATAATTATCTGTTTTCCCCATGAACTGACAGCTCCTCTCTAACAGTTAGGCTAAAACCCTATCATCAGTAGCATCTATTGTCATGACACTTCAATAGACACAACAATGGCAACATCTCCTCTAGAGCATTTTTAGTCATTCAAAAGGATGCTGTAAATATCAAGACATCTTATTGATCTGTTACCGACTTCCTTTGGTCCTAGGTGTAATTTAAAACAGGAATTAAAGTTTAATCATGTACCAGTGCTTTTAAAATGTTCTAAACATGGCTTTTAAGCTTTTCTGTCTTAACATTTTCATAAGTGGCCAGGAGAGGTGTCTTTGAGTGAGGGGTAAGTAGGGCTTTAGTTCTGTGCTGCCTTCCTGGCTCCTGGAGTCACAGACTCTCACAGAGAGCTATTGTTTTATTGTAGTACTCACAGGTGTGAGGAAAGAGCTGTTCAGGTGGCACTGGCAGACACCTTCTTATTGGTAATACCTCATCTGCACACAACTGGAGACAGGCTTTGGGAAGTGTGAACTGATCCACGCATTACAATGGATTGACAGTGCTTGAATCCTACACTGTCTGCAGCCCTGCCAACATCAGGAGAATGTGTCTGTGTGTGCACCTGCACGTGGATCCTGCTGTCACTGCTTGATTTGCGACTTCTTCATGTCATCTGGCCTCCAAGCAGCAACTGTTTTGGAGGATGAAGAGCAAGATCAGGAGCTATGTGGAAGCTTGAGAATGGAGAGAAATCTGTGGTGTGCTTATGAGCCTGGATTTCATGGCAAACTGTCCCGCGCAGCCCCAAGCTTTTCTGGCATGCCTGGGAAGGTTTCCAGGTTGTGATATGAAGGACAGTACCAAGAGATTTTTGTGCTGTGCATGCAGGGCGTCCTGCTGCTTGTGTGTGTAACTGAATGCTACAGCAAATGCTGTCTCCTGCCTGCATTCTGCGAGGGGCCAGGAGGGTAACCTGGCTTTGTATGCTTTCTCTGTAGACAGTGTGAAAACAGTGCTCTCTCTGAAATATATGGCATTCATGAATTCTATTTCAAATGCATAAATATTAGGAATAACTGGAGTACTAAAAGCTTCCCCTTTATGATCAGATCCAGCTATTCTCTGGGCAATTAGTAGACAGCCACCGCAATGTCAGTTCTCAAGACCATTTGGGGAAGAGTTCTTCAAGTGGTGTACTAGGTCGTTTACATGTCACACTTCAAATGGATGAAAATGATTCATTTAGACATGAGTTATGCTACTGTGGCTCACTGAGAGAAGACAAATATTAATCGTCTGATTATCCTGGACCTTAGATGATCTGGAGGTAGGCTTAGACTATTCTTTATAGGCAACCTTCTAAGCCTTCGTATCACATTTGTGATCATCATTCCTTTCACTTGTCTAATTTTCTGTCTGCATAGATTCCAGCGCAGACTTTGTTGCTATATGCTTATGATCAAGGCATCAAAGCATTCCTGAAAACAATATTTAGCTGTTCTTGTTTACCTTCATCCAAAACTGAAATGCAGCTATCTCATATGAAAAGAAATGTTTTCGTCAGTGAGCCCTCTGGACTGTGTGGCGTTGCTGTCAAGTGTTCAGCAGCTGCTGTGCTCCAACTCAGAAATGGCTGGTGCCTAGAGAAAGTGTGCCTATTAGTTGCCTGTAAAGAAAATAAGGCCTGGTAATTCTTTGGAATAGCAGCTGTATGGGAATGAAAGCTGTTATTTTCTCATCATTCCCTCCTGCCTATGATATAGCACTCCAAGCTTGCCTCTGAGTGTTTTACAAGTGAGTGTTCATGCTAATATGCACAGATATATATTCCAGAGAGTACATTGGTTTGATATGGAAAGAAAAATACATTTACTTTGCGTTTTAATAAATTGGTGAGCAGGCAGGTGACTTACAGGATGTGTTGCTGCTGAAGTTGTCTATTGAAATCCTGGCTTCAAGGACCAAATCCTATGCTAGACAGATTTATCAGCAGCAGGAGTTAAGTGCTGATGTAAAGCTGAGAGCACTTAATGTTCCAAAACAGTAATTAAATGAATGGCAAAGAAGGCAAAAAACGGGTCATTTGCTATTAATATTCAGCTTCGCATGTAACATGAAGTTTCACTATACTTCACCAATCTGCTCTGAAAGTTTCTTTTTGCTGCAAAATTGGAAAAGTTAGAGTAAGATTTTTGACTGTTTAGACAGATAATGATTTAACATAGTACTTTTAATTCTTATTTTTATTTCTACAATATATTAACTTTCTATACCTCAAATTGCTCCAAAAGACATCACACAGCTTGTTAAAAAATTAAAATTATTAGCACAACATTACATGACATCCCCCGTTAGCATTAAAATTTGTGTTGCAAATCTCAAAAGAAGCTTCATGAGGCCTTCTGAGGCAACTTCTTGGAATATCAGAATGCTTTCTCTTTACATTAACTCTCCAGGTAGATTTTTGCACTGATTACGTGTTATATTCTGTAGGTGCTGGAAATGGGAACTTGTGAATCCATTTATTCTTCTCATGTTTGTTTTTTTTTTGGACCCAAGCAGAATTAGTATGTACAGTTTTATGAGATTCTGGGATAAAGAACTATTTTCCCTCAGAAGTTTGACCATTGATGTAAGAAACAATTCTGAGCTTACTCTGAAATCTCATGAATACTGTTTGGTGTGGAATTGATGAATGATTGCTATTTAGGATGTTCAAATTACATTCAGTACCTGACATTTTGAATTACTGTTTTGGACATTTATAGTTATTTTTCAGATGACTCTAGAATTCAACCCATGTTTATTAACATTTATACAGGGTATGATACACATTTTGAGTATTGGGTCAGGTTTGCTTTATGAGGATTTGTTAAAAAAAAATAGCAAGCAGTTATGCATTGTATTTATTGTGTCAGAAATGATGCAGAATTACTGCACTGATGGATACAGCCTTCTGAGTGAAGATAGACATGCTATAATGCTTTTAGTCTTTGAATAGATTGAATCTTCATTAACTACAAGTTTTTCTGGATAAAAAAACTTACTTACATACCCCTTAATTTTTTACTTGAATATTAGAAGTAATTTTCAAAGAGAGTGGAAAGCCATTAGCATTATTGGTTACATAATTTTCATCACTTACTGCTTTTCAGTGGAATGGATGTGCCTCTTCTTTCCTTGGAGGATAGAGGACACCATGACTGCTTTAACCTTTACTCCCACAGAGTAAATGCACATGTGCAAAAAGTCAAGTTACCTTACAGCCTATTCTGGAATAAATGTAGTCTTTAGGAACTCCACAAAGTATTGGAGGATTTTGTTTAGATATTACAGATTGACTATTCCAAAGCTAGGTGAACTAGCCCAAATTAATTTGGAAAAAAAATTTGTTAAAGATTTTATAATTGATGAGCGAAAAGTAAATAATTTAAGGAACAATGTAAAGTAGGAAAATAGTTAGCTGATATATGTAAAGTCTGTTATAATTTTCCTTGAGGGTGGAGGGAAGATGGGAGGAAAGAGTTTTAATACATTACTACAGCCATGACTAGATGTGAAACATCTTTATGGTTCAAATGCACTCACAATGCATATATTTGCATATAACTGTGTCTTTTAATTTGGCCTCAATGTTACCAACTTGCTAAATAAGTTGATGTATCTCCTCACTCTTCACTGCTGAAAGTAATTGAAACCATAAATAGAACATTATGATGAATATGACAAGGAGGGAGAGAAGGTGCTTGTGTATATATCTCACAGTCACTAAAGGAAGGAAACCATTAGAATTGTAAATCTCTGGCATAATTGTGTGTATCTGTATTGGGAGATTGGTCACATGTTCAATTCTGACTTTTATATAAAATAGTTTAGGAGGGATTTTTGTATTTATTTTACAATTACTATGATACAAACAACTGGTTATACAGAAAAATGGAGATGTGCAGGCTGCTCTACAATATGCTTAATATGTAATATTTCTAATTTCATTCAAATCACTGTTTCCTTGTTGTTTAGATTGTATTGAAGCTGAGACTTATTATTAGAAATCTTATATATTATAGAAAAGAGAAAAAGTTTTGAAGTCATCTCTTGAAAGAAGAATGAACTCTATTTTCTAATATTTGCTGAAGCATACTCTGCAACAATCCTTTGAAATGTAAGAGTTGAAGAGGGTAGCAGGAATAGGAGATTTTTTTAGATGGATGTAACAGGGAAAAAAATAGGAATAAGAAAGCTGACAATTCCTTCTGCCCTTATGTTGCTGATGTGATTCAGCCCCAAATCTGTTTTAATTTGATATATTTTGCACCAAAAGTGCATAACTAGATATCAGGCCAGATTGTGGTGTGAACTGTGATAATCTTCATGGTTTGTCTTGCAAGCTCTACACATTTAAAGCAGTAGCAAAGTGGCTACTATAAAATGATTCCCACCCCTCTCTTTTTACCTTAAGTAGACTTTGTCTTGAAAAATTCCTATAGCAGAAGACTTGCTAGTCTTTCTCTCCTTGTACTAAACAGGAGATGTTGTAGTCGTGTATATCTGCACTAAACGCTTGAGTACATACCAGAGAGGGGAGGATTCTATCTGTAGAACTGTAAGTCTTGCAAAGTCGGTTCTTTTTAATGTTGCTTTCTATAAGGAGCATTATGTTCATGCCTGACACATGACTGAGTCTCCTTGGGGGCTACAGACTACAAAAGGACCCATCTAACTTGAATGTTTTTTTCTTCTTCCTCTGGCACTATTCCTTGACCTTCTAACTTCTTCCCCATGAGGCATTCTTTGTTTGCTTAAAAAAATGGCATTTTGTTTGACTTAGAGTTTTGATAATATTTCAGAGCTGTCTTAGAAATAGTGGTTCTGGTCATAGCTGAAGGATAGTTTTTACTACTTTTCAGCAGTGATACATAGGCCTCTTTTACTTATTGTTCACTAACAATGCGCTAACTAAATGTTAATTTTGGTGTAAGCATGAGATGATTTTTTTTCACTTTTTAATCTCAGTTTTTTATAAGCTCTTCTATGTAATTCTGTGATTGTAGGTGGATGTGCAGGAGGATAATCCTGCTATCAGTAGCGTTCATGCATTCCCAGTGGTAGCAAAGTCAGTTTAGTGGAGAGAATAAGCTGTCTCCCATATGCTTTAGAGGACTTCACTTCATGGGTTGTTTTGATATATAAGGAAATGAGTATTTGGAAGTGAAAAAAAGAGCACAAAACAAAGCTCAACTATTGTATCTTAGATTATAGTTAAGGTGACTGATCATTTCTAAAGCCACAGAATGTTTGAATTTGCAGCACTTCTACTGATATACACAAATAGACCATAACTGGAAGTAAACCACTGTGAATTAACCCTAAAATAGCAGAAGACATGATGTTTTCATTATAAAATTACCTGAGGGTCATTTAACGGTTGTTAAGAGGTTTTGTGGTTTTTTTTAATTCTCTTCATTTAATGTAGTCAGAGTAATATTTATGAAATGTAGCTTTTGTATGAGAACATGCACTGCTGTCATGTTCCACACCAAGGTGCACCAAACACTATGAATACCAGTGTGAAGATTGTCACTAGAATAATGCAGATTCTCACCACTGCAGTGTTGTTTCTGCATAGAGAGAACTTTTTCTCAGAAGTATCTTATTTTTGTAAGTAGCACTTCAAAAAATCTTGCTAAAAGGGTCACAAATATCTTGATAATTTCCAAAGGAGTTTGCATAAAACTAAGAAAAATATTATTATGCTTGTGGCAATTTGCTTGTGATGAATACTGAATATTAATTCACAATATTGTTTATTGAATTGGTTTTTCTATTGGATTTTCTGAAGTAATTGGAGACTGTCCATCTGATATGACTAATCTTTCCAGTCCTTCCTTGCTTTTTGCTGAAGGCAATGCAGAGGGAGCAAAGCGAATGAACCACTGGGGTGCTCTGGCAGTTGACTTTGGGCAGAAGAGCACCATGCAACTACTTGTTTTATAAGAATCTCCTAGCTGTCCATTCATACAGGTTGAAGACATACTTGCTCTGTTACAAAGCTGATGATACAGCCCTCCAGACACATGCCACTAAGCACTTGCTGCTTTGCTGGAGGGATTTGGCAATAAGGAGTAGAAAAGTTGCTGCTATGCTCCTCATGTTTTTGCAGGTCTCCCTGGATGGTCCAGCAGTGATAGCTGATGTAGATGGAGTAAGGCTATTGCTAAATTTAGAATACTCTAGCACCAGTATTTGAGGGAGCCTTGTATGTTAGAACTGTGTCTGACAGGCAAAGAAGAAAGGCTGTAGGGGACGGCATGAACATTGTATCCAGATGTGCTCATGTGGATGCTCAGATCACACATTCTTTAAGTAATTAAAACAAAAACAGCTAGGGTCAACTTATCCCTTTTAGCTATTACAGAGGTATGTTAATTTAGCCCTGTTATCTTTTGGCTTTAAGACTCTCAAAATCCTTGACCTGTGACTTGCTTTTCTGACATTTTCATCTTTTTCTGTGGCCAATGGAGAATTTTGTCTCTTGAATTTTTGGTCTTTAAGATGTTTGATCAAATAAATACTGGAGAATGAGTGAAATGAGAGAAATTTTAGATCATTGACCTATTGACACAAATTGAATACAAATTACTGTTCCAAGCAACGACAAAGCCAGATTTTCTATATGAGAAAATCCTTATGCTTTTTGGAGAACTAAGGGGTCCCAGAGAAGCTTTTCGTATGTTTTTAAGATTCAAAAGTAATAATAATATGCAGCAAGTGGGGATAAATAATTAAACAACATGCACATTTGCTTTATATTTATGATCAGAATATTGTTTTAGTCTAAGCACAAATGCTGCCTGATCTGACTCATCTTTGTCGGCCTCTAAACCCCAGGTTGCAGAGGACCTTGTTAACCGGTTACACCTCAGTGCCCATGCTGACAAACTGGTGAGAACATACAGTGCTGGCACAAAGAGGAAGCTTTCTACTGCCGTGGCTTTAGTTGGTAAACCCCAAATACTTTTACTGGTGAGTAAAGGTAACACTGTCCCTATGATCAATGGGTTACATTGAATTTTGTTCTCTTGTATGTTGCTTTGAAGAAAATCAGGTAGTTTTCTGATCAGTCAGGGAGTAATTGATACAACTGTACTCTTTGTTCTACTCTAATTTTATTCTCTAGGGCTCACAAAAATTGAAAAAAAAATTCCTTTTTTTTAATTTTTTTTTTATTTATATTTTTTATTTTATTTTGTTTTTTTTTCCTTGGGGTAATTGGGTAAGCAGGGGGAAAAAAGCCATAAACATTAATAAATTGTAGCATCCCATGGCCCAGATACATATTCAAGTTTTTTTAAAGTTTTACCTAGGTAGAATGTGAAAAGATAATGTAATGTAAAATATATCAATGGTTTATGTATTCTCTATTTTGTACATAATGTGAGAAAAATACATATGAACAATTCTACTGGCCTCCTAAAGAAGGAAGACTCTTATATTAGTTAGTAATTTGGAGGTAATGTAATTAATTATTGACTCATCTTTTTCAGAATACTCGTATTCTTTGCTAGGTCGCCTTTCATAAGTCTGGCTAGGTCTTACATTTTTGTTGGATTCAGAAGTCACACAATCAATCTAATACTCCTGAATTATATTAATTTGAACTACCTACCACATGGTGTTTTGGTGCTTGCATAGTACAGCCCATTTAGGCATGAAACTGGCCTCTCCAGTTTAAATAATGCCTTTTGTATTGAAGATCAGGGATCTACAATAGATCTGCAGAGAACTGCATCATTATGATATCACATACTCCTTCTTATTGAATATTGAACATCCCTTTCTTAAGCCTTGGCTGAAAAAAAGCTAAACCCATTCAGTAGTGGAATAAACCTTTCAAAACAATCAGGGCAAGAAAAGCTGCTCCTCAGAGTTGAGGGAGAAACCAGTGCTTCCAGTAATAGATCATAGGCTAAGTCAAACCAGACAAAACTGATGTTCTCCTTCAGTTCATATTTCACAAGATCAGACACATTTTGCTGCTACTAACTGACTATCATTGCCTCACTTCTAAGATGAATTATTTTATTTACATTTCATGCTTAAACTGACCTTGGTTCAGCTAGTAAAAGGAGGAGATAATCTTAAATCAGTGCTTTTTCCCGATCTTAGAAAATGCTCCAACTGTTTTTGAGTGTCTTTATGACAGTATACTACTGCAAGTATGCATTTCAGCCTCCTTGCTGCAGGGCACAGACTACTGCATATAGAACAACAAGAGGAAAGAAAGTATCTAAACATGTCAAATGCTTTAAAACATTTGGATGGCTTTAGAAAGCTAGCAGATTTTTAAGGAGGCATTCAATATTTTAAAAAGCTTTTTTTTTCCAATTTTGTCTTAAAGCAAAGACACCCCTATAAACACTGAATCTGCTTCTAGATTGCTTCCAGGATCATGGCTATTAATTTGAGTAACAGTGTGGGTTCCTTTATGTTTATTACTTTTTACGTTTTCTTTGTTAGCAAGCCCCAGACAATGGGAGACTGAACTGATTTTTTTCACCTCTGCCACTATTAGCCAAGCACCAAAATCAGCATCAAACTGGATATTTGGTTTGCTTTGTTTCTTGAAAACTTTGTTTCCATGTTTCAGCTTGAAATCCTTGCTGCAGACACACTGGCCAAGGCCATACCACCCTAATAGGTGCTGACACCCCTCATGGAATTCCATAGGTTAAAAAGAAACTGTAAGAGTTTACTTCTCCCTAGTTTTGTAGTGACAGAGACTAGATTTGACAAGCAGATATCATTCCTTTTGCTTCCACGGGTGGATGAGGTAAAAATTTGGTTTATTGAGGAAAGAAGGATTAGATAGGAAGGGGAAATATAGTTTTTCTAGCAGCACTTTCTCCATGAAAGCCATCCAAGTGGGAAATGGGTTTGCTAGATGGTTTGCACTGAGTTAATGTTACTTATCCTGTGAATTCTCTCCATGGTGGATGAGAATTCCTCTCAAAAGGACTGTAGGAGTAACTGGTGGGGAATGCCAAATTCAAACATACTAGCAGCACTTGGATATGGGATGGGCAGTGCAGGCAGCTAGGAGCTACAGGACTTCTCCACTTGTTTGCAATCATGGAAGATGTGAACGTGGAGGAGAAACAGTCACCAAACTCTCCAAGTGAGGAAAAAATACCTGCGTCTCCTGTCAAAAAAAGTATATGTATATAGATTACTAAACATATATTTATAAATAATTTATAAATATATATTTATTATCTACTATATATAGACATCATTTATATATCTACTTCTTTACTTAAAAGTGCCTTACATACATTTAGAAATTAAACTGTAAATGTTAAAACAAAATGTTGATTAGGGTGTCAGTTAGGTAACTTTCTGAAAATGTAACATTTTAAGAGAAAAATATATGATTTTATTGTGAGTTCTGTTAGTTCTTCATGCTGTGCAGGAGCTGTGGTATGTTTTTCCCATGCCATTTTCATTTTTCCCATAGGATGAGCCCAGCTCTGGGATGGACCCCTGCTCTAAACGCTACCTTTGGAAAACCATCCTGAAGGAAGTTCAGGATGGCTGTGCAGCTGTGCTGACATCTCACAGGTAAAACCCTTACTCCAGCAGCCAGCATATTCTTCTGTCTCCTCACCTTCTGTCAACTGAGAGCAGAAGAGTATGTTCTGAAGATATGTTCACCCTCGTGTGAAATACAGAATATGTCTTGGAATTTTATGGCAATTCCTTCCTGCTCATGAAAGCTGAGCCTGTGTAAATATTTTCTACATTTAATTTTTATGGAATAAAATGTGGGTCAAGGGGCTGCAGGCACAGAAAAGATAATGCAATTAAGTCTTCTATTTCTATGCTTTTTCTGTTCAGTGCTATGTTGTCTTTTCTTGCTTGGAATAGCAGGTTATTTTTTTTGCAGCTGTCCACCTTAAAAATCCTTACAAAGGGAGGTGGGAGTGAAAAACCTTATGATTTTATTAAGTTTCTGTTTTGTGTCACTGTATGAAAAGAGTATGCCATGCCATCCTAAAGATGGATGCATCAGCTACTCTCTTGCACTACTCTCTCTATGCACTACTGGAAATGGCAGGAGTGACCCCATCCTCTTAGAAAGTTCATCTACATTAAATATCTTGTCACTTCTCTGATATGGTCTGGTTTAACAGAGGAAACATCAATACTGTTTTATAACATCTGTAAAATGCAATAAATTAATGTTCTCTTTGGGAATATATATGGTACGTATAATTATATATTAGATGTCTTTAAATGAGGAAGAGATTGTGAAATCGTTTGCAAACAGGACAGAGGTCATAAATCAAAACAGCAATGTAACATTTTGGTCAAATGAGATTTGAAGCATAGATGAGTTAATAAAGGAATGCAGGAAAACTTCCCTCAATATTTTATATTTTCAAAATTTTTCAGATGTTCTTAAAATGTATCTTTTGTCTCAGTACATTATTGATGCAAAAATGCTCTGAAAAGATTTTATTTATGGAAGGTGAATTCTGAAAATCACAGAGCTCTATTTGATGCCCAAGTGCTTACCATGTCACTCATTTAGGGATATGTGAAACTGTGAATTCAGTTGAGTGATTTTCAGGAAAGAATGTGTTTTGACTTTTCAGTTCAGATTAAGAATCTTTAATTGCAAACACCAGCTAAACTGAAACGAACTGTGGTCTCATTACTAATATGTTGTAAATAAACAAGCAAAATCCATCAAATTGTTGCTAACTACACATATAGCTCTACAAATTAATGACTTGAAGAGGATATAAGTACAATGATAGTGTACACACTGTTGTCCCAGGGTAGAGGAAAGAGAAATTATTCTATACTATTTAAACTATTTGCTGAAGGCTGTTGGAGATTTATTTGAGATTATGTACTTGTATAAGTACAGAAATTTTTCTTATGAAGTGAAGCTTCATGCATATCATCAAACATATCTGTAAGGTATAGACATGGTTTCCTGTGTAAAAATTAGTTTTTGAGGAGACTATTTAATTTTCATAGAGAATTTTTTACTAAAACTTCAGAGACATAACTTTTGTTTTAATGAGGGAGGAGTGAGGTTGTATCATCTGTCCCTACAGCCCTATTTGTGTGTCATTTTGCCACAGATGGGGAGTGTTACGCCAAGGGGAGCATTAGTTGTTAATCAATGAATTTCCTGATTTGGTGGAAGATGTATTAGTAAGCCCTCTCCCTGTGTCTCTCAAACATAGCAGTTTGATGGTTCTTACCACAGCCTTGTCCTATTTTAAGGAAATTGTTCCTAGGGGGTACTTAATTGAAAGTGCTTGTTCAATCAAAGCACATGGACTGGACCATGGCTGAGGCACACAGGACATCTCTTGCTTAGCAGTCTCAGAGGGATTGGGGAGGCCATATGGTTAATTTAAGTATATCAATAATCTTTGACTCCTCTTTGGAATAATGAATATGACCCAACTGATGCCCTGTGTGTGATGTGATGATTTGGAAGAACTGCTCACACAATTCTGTATAATATGTAGAGTGGCAGCCCATCTGCCCTTAGATTTAAAAGTCAAAGTTATTATCATCTGAAGCAGTCACATCTAAGGAGGATCGTGCTTTTCTATTCAGCTGCATTTCCATGTCCTAAATTCTGTTTGGATAGTGGTGCTTGATAGTAATGCTGGATCTTCTACTCTACAATCAGACTGTGGGTAACTCCTTTTCAAGGGTATATGCTATGCAAAAGGCAACCTGTGGAAGCTTATGTCTCCTTCATCTATCCTTATAGAAGAATAACCACAAGCAGGTATTACAGGGAATAACAGCCCACTCATGGCTCTTACACTCAGTGGCATTTCTGAGGCTGCTTATCAGGTATTTGTGTACAGTAGTGATATCTTTGTATTGTGGCTAGAATTGTCTAATTAGTTATGGACTAAAAACACAAATGGTGGATTAGGGATTTCTTCTAGCTGTCATGTGGCAATAACTTTTGGGATGTACTGACTAGGGCTATAGCTTTGACTGTTGCTCTTTAAAGTCAAAGGTTTTGTGTAGGTATTTTTGCAGCTGTCCAGATCCCTTCCATTTTAGCTTATATAAATAATGTTTTCTCTTTTCACTATTATTTATTTAATTTTCTTTTTCCACTTCATTTTGTAGTATGGAAGAATGTGAAGCTCTCTGCACACGGCTTGCTATTATGGTCAATGGAAGTTTCAAGTGTCTTGGTTCTCCCCAGCACATTAAAAACAGGTATTATATGTCAATATCAAACCTTCTGCATCTGCATTCAATCTAAGAACCAACTAGACACTTTAGTAGTGCTAAGGCATAAACACTTATGACTGCTAAGCACATCTTCCTTTTCCTGCTATCGCTGAAGTTAAAAAAGAGCCAATTAGGATGTCTTAGCAAGCTAAGTTGACATACGGCATTGCTAAAATGCTTTGTAGTCTGCACTGGTAATTGAAAGAGACAGATCTGAAGAGACAGGCTCTAAAATGAAGCACTTCTGCACGCAGCCTAAGGAATACATTGTGAGAATTCAACACGGTGATAAAATACAATTTGACTCCTCCTAAGGATTTCTTGTAACAGGAAGAAGCACTTTTAACAGGTCAGCAGCCCGTGAAAACATCTATTTTGAACCATCTCTGCTTCCTACCAAATTCACTGACAATTGCAGATATTTATGCTGTTTTCTGTATCCTTTTCCTGGTGTGCATAAACCTCTTTTCTGTTTGAACTCTGTTCATGAGTTAATTTAATACCTATTAATGAGGATGTTTAATTTAGAGGATGGGCTCAAACCACCATAAAGGAAAGATGATCAGAAGCTAAGGGGAAAGTTGCTTCAACTTATAGCTGGAACATTTACATTCAGTAATAAGTGTAATTGTTAGGACATCCAGCTGGTCAGCTGTGTATGATACAGCTCATTTACAAGCAGCAAAGCTACACTGCTTTGTACTAGCTCAGCACTTAGCACTCTCAAGTGCAGATGCACTTGTCAGTGGGAACAAGCTCTACAGAAATATTTTAGAATTGCTGTCTGCCTTGTTTATAGGGCAGATAACTTGTTCCTTGATGGCACTTTTGGCTTTCTGCCCTTCCCTTTGGGTAGAACCACAGGCCCTTGTTTCACAGCTGCATTGACATGATGGGCCTGATTCACATTTACTTTAATAAGCTCTCTCCTTCCAAGCTTTTTCATCAAGACAAACTTTCATCTAAAGACACTGCAAACTAGGTGGTGAAAAAACAAGGTCTGCATCTGTATTTCTGATGGTTCTGTGTGATCATAGCCTTTTTTTCATGTTTGCATACCTCTCAGGGAGTAGTTGCCACAGTTTCCGGAGGCATGAGAAGTCAATTGCTCTTCGGCAGTTTCTGCTTCTTTTGCATGTAGGTCTTTGCCTTTGCCATCCTGTCTCTTCCCAAGTTTCATAGCACTGAGCAGGAGCAGACAAGTGAGAGTGCAGGCATCCTTTATTCCTTTTGTAGTATGACAGATAGATGTCTGTAGAGGATAGTGCAGATCTTGGACAGGTGAAACTTCTTTTTGAAGATGCGTGTGCCCCCTAAAAAGAAAAAATAGTGTTTCTTAGGCACTTCAGCTGAGCTTACGAAGTTAGCTGGGAAAAATGTGAGTCTCTCCTTTTCATATTTCAGATCCTCTGTAGTGAGTACCTGTCTCTGTCTTTTCAGCTTGACCTTGAGAGGGCAAAATCAGATATTTCACAAAGGCTACCTTCTGCTTTATCTTCTCAGTGACTTTTTTCATTGTTTTGCCACTTCTGATCTTTCCTTTGGCAGCATCTTTTCATTTGCCTTCTTAAGGAAACAAGACATCATAAGCGTACTCATAAGTATGCAACATATTCATATAAATAGGACAGTTATTTCTCAATTTTCTGCATTTTCTCTGTAGATACATCTCTTTCAGATCACAGTTAGCATATCAATGCAGAAGTATCATGCTGGAGGTGTCTTTATATTAATTCTGAAGTTATTGAGGTACTCACAGATTTGCCATTCAAGAATCAAGGCAGTATGAATGTCTCTTTTAAATTCTCTAAAGCAAGATCATAATAAGAATATTTGGCAGTCATATTTGTAGCAATTATTTGTTTAGAATCATTGTAACTTTATTAAAAGCACTCCTTCTCTACGTTAAGAATTTCTCATACTATCAGCAGATGACTGTTCTTTACTGTATGTCAGTGACATTCATGTGGGGTAATATGTGCACTGGAGGCCAATCTTGCTGAGACTTTCCACAAAAACTGTGCAGCTCAAGCTGCACTAAGATTTTTCATTTAAGGCAGGACTAAAATCCTTTTAACTCCCAGCTTATTAGTTGATTTGGTCTCCAAATTTTCTACACTTATTTTTTAGGAACCTATTGATTTTTTTTTAAACTTTAGAAGACTTTATTAGTGAAAAGATAGCCACTGAGTTTATCAGAGGATTTATTAAAAATCATGCAGTTGTCTGAATTTTCTCTGACTGCTTAATTAATTTTGTTGGCTGGCAGGAACTAAGCCACTGTAGAGAGCACAGTTTTGAAACCTCATATACACATAGATGTTAAAGATTGCTTTTTATTTGTTTGGCTGGTTGGTTGGGTGTTTTGTTTTGTTTGTTTGTTTGTTTTTCCAAGTTTTATTTTTTTCTATTAAGCTCACAGTAAAGATGTTTTCATGCTTTCTTTGGAAAACTTTTGACAACTGCTGGGGAGAAGCCATAAACTGTTCCTGTACTCTTCTTATTTTGTTGCTTCCAAACTTCCCTTCAACACTGGCCAGTATGGTCCTTCATCAAAAATCTCAGGGTATCACACACTTAATACATAAAGTAATTGTTATGAGATTAAAAAACATTATACCTTCTGTGTAATTGTTCCAGACTTATTTGAAGACAATTTCCAGATATGCTACTTATACTTTGTAGCTTATGGAGGATTTCTGCATCTACATGAGATGGGAAAGGGGTAGAGAAGCAGAATTCTTTTACTTATTATTCCAAAGGCAACCCCTGAAATAATTAAGCTTTAAATTATTTTAATATTTTCATTTTCTCACTTTCCACACCACCTGTGAACATCCTGAAAAGCTCCCAGGATTTCTGAGAATATTGGGTTAGTCCTTCCTTCCCATTTTCCTTCTCTCCCTATGTTTTAATAGCACTACCACTCTCACTGCCATACAGAGCAAAACAATGTTTCTTCTAAAGTGATAGACTAGGAGACACCTACCTGCAGAAGAATGCTTTCCTTAACAGCCACCTCCACTCATATGGTCACTGATGTTTTCCTAGTGTTTCAGTGCTTGCCTGCAATTAGCATTGTCTAGTGTATTTGTCCCATGCACTATCTCACAGTAAAAACCTTTTACATACTGTTTAAAAAATAAGTGAAGGAGAGCATAAACATAACTGATTTTGTTGCATCTGATTAAATCTATATTACACATACCCTAAAAATTTGGGGTTTGGATGGTAAATGTGTGCTATGTATGTGAATGAATAAGGCTAGTAATATACACATTTATATTAAGAGGCAAGAAAGGTACTAAGGGAAATTAATGGAGACCACAGTTGTAGTTTATCATGGGTTTTCTGTTAGATTTTACAGCTTGATTTTTTTTAAATGTGTTGTATTTACCAACAGCTCTTGACATCCTTTATATCTATCTTCAATTTATTTCTCCAAATCAAATTGAACAAATATTTTAAAATCAATTACAAGTGACCTAAATCGAGCTTTGAAGACCGTAAGAAGGAAAGAAGTCTAAACACTGTATGAACACTTAAAGCAAAGAAAACTTTCATACTGCTTTTATTTATGATAGAAGGAGTCCTGCCCGTATTGTAAGAAATAACAATAGAAGCATATTTTGATATTACATCTGATTATATTAGTATGTCTCAAGAGTTTTTTTCCTCTTCTAAATGTAGGTATGTCCAGTAAATTATATTCTTTCTTCTCCTCTTGGCAAATTCTGTCTGTTTTGATGGAAATCCTCAGAGTTGTTTTGGTTTTTTATTCTTTAGTACCATTTCAGTATGTAAAGTCCATATTATGATCATCTTTTTGATGGATATGTGATGAAGGCTTAATGGGTCTTCTTTGGGGCCCTGTTAAATTTGCTTCTTTGCTCTGGTGGGAAGTTCAAGGATTCAGCTCTTTCTCTCTGGCTAGACTTTCAGCCCTCGGCAGATGGAGAAGATCATAATCTTGGGCTGAGTACAGCTTTGTCAGATGGCAGTACAAAATTCTGCTATGAAGGGTATGGGTGAACTCCAGGAAGATGGTAATGTGAAACATAAAAGCTTCTTAGGGATATAAAAAGTGACTCTGCTTCTAATGTGTGAGACTTGTCCATTTTTTCCAGCCCTTGTGCAAGTCTTTTACAAAATGCTCATCCAAAAATGTCTTCTTGCTACAAATGTAGGTGTTTGGCTTTTCTGCTCCTAACTGTTGAGCCCTGACTATATTTATATATGTTTAAATGGATTTAAGGTACCCTCAGATGTTTCCCAGTAGAATAATAAGAATTGGACTCCTTTAGAAGGGTGTTTTGTCATCAGTGGCAAATTTCTAAACAGTGTCAAGAACGGTGTTAGCTAGAAGAACAAACTGAAGGGCAGTTTCCAAAAAGTTAACATCTTAGTTCTAGACATAGTTTGTCTGAGATTGATGTGTTAACAGTTGTGCCCATTAAAGCCTAATTTCAGACAACTCCTGCCAAATGAGCCAATTACTCTAAATTGTGAATGGATTACATTTAAATGCTCTCTCCAGTATTCTCCATTATACTTAATGCTTTTTTAAAAAATTCAGAGAAGCATTTTCGTGTTAGATACAGCTGGCCAATTCTCTGGGAACAACATTTTGAATACTATTCTTCATTCTAGGGCCATCTGGACAGACTTCTCATATTTGAAAAACCCATACCAATTTGTCAGGTGCTGGACAAACATCAAATCTTTGCTCAAATTTTATCAGCAAGCCATCTGATTAAATTAGACAACAATTAATCCATTTGTTATAGCTGGGTTAGAATGGAAAATATGTTGGCAGACTATTTATATTTTATATTTTTTTTAAAAAGGTTGATTGAGAATATTTTGTTGCTTTCCTCAAACTCACACATGTAGATTTCTTAAATAGAAAAGAGAGGATTAAATTTAAAGATCTCATCAATATTTCAGCCTTCGGTGGACAAAGTATTATCATATTAATTGCTATACTAGCAACAAGTTTCTTACATGCTATAAAATATAGAAATTAATATTATTTTATTATTCTTTACTAGAAAACACATTCCTTTTGTACATGAAAAATATATTAAGGGAGTGGATCTGTAATCATGTAATATAGCTATTAGTTTATCTTTCCAGAGGAAAGTTTGAAGAAAAGAGTTCCTAAAGTTTTGAAAACACATAGATTGAGAATTCAGAAATAAGTAATATCTTTTCACTCTTATAAAACTTAGTGCAACATTAATTCAGCCCTATTGTGCATGTGCATTACAATGCATTTTTTTTACTCATTTTATACTATTTTTTCCCACAGGATGCTGTATTGTATCTCTGTACTTATTCATTTAAAGTGTTTGGGTAGTCCATCTGAGCAGTTTATGACTAAATATTTTTCATTTGTTCCACATTCCATTCAAAGTACAATGCCTGTTACATTCAGCTCGAGATGTTAGTGTTTTGGAAGGCACTATGAATTCCTCCTGCCCACTGGAGCCCTATGTCTCAAGATGGGCCTCTAACAAGGCAGGAAACAGCCATGAAAAATGTGGTCTAAGCGAGTTATCACAGACCACACGGGTGTTTGGAGATGAAAAAGTAGGATTTAGTTCCCCAGGACAGACCACAACTGTGAAGCACTTTCTTTCCTTTTTCTTTCCTTTTCTCATCAATCTGCTATCTCAGCAACATTTTCTAGGTGTTGCAGTAAATAAAGCCACTTGTCTTAGTGGCTACATCCACTGTAGCTTGTAAGGCATTCATGATAGGGAACTCATGACTAGGTGTTTATGTGATCATGTAATTAAAGTTTATTACATAAACTAAATATACCAGTGGTTTAAATTTTAATTTCATGGCTCGTCTCTGTGATAACACTTTTTAACTTGAGAATTTGACCTTGAGGTGTTGATAAGGTCCTTTTAATAGAAATTTTAGTGTGTAATATCCTGATTATGTTATGAAAAGCAGTACACCCCAAACCAGTGACAGCAACCCATGAATGATGCTAGTCCTTTTTTCACTGTTGAGCCCCAGAAGGTGCTTTGAAGAAACAATTTGGGCTTTTATAGGCCGCACCATCAGCTTTGCACGGAATTAGAGCATTGCTGCTCCTGTTTCTATGGGAATGTAATATGTAAATAATGCAAGAGTAACAAATCCTTGGTACTTGCCTGTATTTGCAGATTTACATACATATATATATATATATATATATATAAACTCATATGCAGAGAGATTTTGTGTGTGCACATGTATAAACAATGAACATGATTTTTTGAGGGTTTTGCCACATATTTGGAAATCACATCTAAGAACTTACAAACCTACATTCAGAGAACAAAGCTGTATCCTGCACTGCTCATAACCTGGGGCAGTCACTGTTATGGCCATGATATTATTGAATACAGAAATTACCTTTAGATGGTTTGATATGAAAGCCTGGAGTGTGTGTGAATAAATAGTGCATGTATAATATACCTGAACAAGTGTTACTTGTTAATTATACAAGTTAATAACTTGTTAATTATACAAGTTAATAACTTGTTAGTTAACAAGTTAATAACTGTCTTCATGTTTCTATTGTTACCCTGGAAAAATAATGCTCACTTAAAAAATGATGAAACTAAGTCTATGACTAATAGGTAGAAGAGAGATTTTATAATTATGTCTGTTTGTTTGTTGCATCTAGTTTATCTGTTCAGCAATGCTGAGATTCTGAATAATTGTAGAAGGAAATAATATTTTTCATGTGATTGTATTTGAATTTGATTCTAGTTTTTTCTTTTTTTAAAAAACCCACCTCAAGTATTTAAAAAATTAATAACTTTTTCATTCCTAGGTATTGCCTTTACCTGCTACTTAATAGATGAAATAATTAAATATATTGTGTGATATAAGATTACCTTAAACTGTGATGTTTGTTTTGATAATTCAATTTCAATTTTTGGTTATTGTTTTTCAGTGTTTTTAAAAGTGTTTTATTTTCAGTGTTGTTCAAGCTTAGTTCTATTTGTAAATTTTGCTTGTGTCTAAGACTGTAAGAGGAATAACCTGGATCTGGATCCTGTGCTTCAGCAATTATACTGGTGTAACCAAGTTATCTTGTCTAGATGGGGCCTATTCCAATCTGAACAATTCCATGATTCTATTCTCTTAGGGAAAGTAGAACCATATCTGCCTGCAAATGAATGCAAACCAAAACAGAGGGGCAAACAGCACAGTAGCAAATTATTCCCTCTTTGGGAATATATGGCATATATTCTAAAAGATGCAGTTTCTTTCAGACATTAAGTGCCAGTGTTCTCCTTACTCTTTTTTTATTTTGTTATCCAATAATGTAATTTTGAAGTTATCTTTTGATCAAACTAGTACATACACAAAGTATGCACATTATATTTCTACCAGTAAACTTTCTGAGAGCTGTTATTTTTTGATGTGTATATATAGCACAACATTCTCCGGGAAATATACTCTTTGATTAGTGGGGAAAAAAAGCATATGGATGATTAGATGCTTTTCTTATTCATCATAGTTTAGGAAGTAGGGCCATGTTCTTGATTTCCTGAGGTTACATTCAGCAATTTTGACTGAGGGAGAGAAGAGCTGGTAAATGGGATTTGGGAAGAGTGTGATTCAATGAACTGGTCATTCTGGACCTGCTGTAAGTTAAAACAGTGGTTTGTGGGTTTGGTTTTGTTCATTTGTAGAGAAGCTGACTCCTAAGGCTTTTAAATGAAAACATAATTTTTTTTTTTCATATAGAAGTCCATATAGAAGTTTCATATAGAAGAAGTAGTTCCTTTTTTATCCTTCCTTTTATCCTTCATAAAAATAAGGATTTCATGGGTCAAACTTCAAAAAAACATTGGGTTAGCCCCTCTAGGGATCCTTTTGCAACCAGCCCAGTGTAGGCTTAGCTGTGTAGCTACAGAGCGTTGTGTTTCAGCAACATCTCTTCTTGTCCCCATTCCAACATGTGAACCAGGATCTCCAAGAAATGGGCAGAACGGAACATTGCAAATTTGTTCTGCCTCAGGTGGCAACTCTTCTTGATATTTATGAGAATTTTCAGACTTTGGGCAACTAAATCTACTTCCGTTCCCATTGCAAGGCCAGAAAGAGCACTAGAGAAGTACTTGGAGTCTTCCTTATCAGTATAGATCTTGCTGCAGTTTATTCCAGCATGACTGCAGCTTGTGTAGACACATATCTGAAGTAAATTTACATAATCTATTTTTGTACTGCTGGCAGTATGGCTATGGAACTTTATCACAAGCTGCAAAACCCTTCTGAGAACTGAGGAACCTTCTGGGTAATTCGCCCAGGCTGACCTCCTCTTTGTGATATTTATATCAAATCAACCCTGAGGTCAGATCAAAGACCTGTCTAGCACTCTATCCTCTCTCTGACAGCAGCCAGGAGGAAAAAGTACAGGAACAAGATAAACACATGCAGTTCCTTTTCCACATTGCTCAATCACCTTCAGCAATTTCTTAGAGGTTTCCTAAGCCAGAGGTGCTTTTAGTGCATCACCATCATGAATTTCTTAATCTCCTATTCAACTCATGTCAAGTTCTGGCATCCAGTACATCCCATGTTGATGACTGTACAGTCACTAGGTACTGTAAGGAAAATTACTCCATCTTACTGATTTGGCATTGTGTTTCCTATAATTTAATTTGATATCCCCTGCTCTTGCATGAGAAACATAGGAGAGTGAAGAATTCTTTCTTGGTTACACTGCTTAGTCACGATTCTGGGCTTATTAAAAACACCTTTTGACCACCTTGCCATCTTTCTTTGATGCTGAAAAGGTTTAGCCTATTTATTAATTCCTGGTGGTATGATAATTGTTCTGTTCCTTGTTGCCATTTTATATTCCTTTTGTTCCCTTGTTATCTGAGTAGCTCAGGTATCTCGAGGACCTATGTAAATTAAAAGTGTGTTTTTGTAGTCCATGCTAAGCTCATGCTTCTGCAGCTGATGCTTCTGCAGCTGATGCTGTTGTTAAATACTTAAGTTAATTAGTTTACAACCAATTTGGGAATTTATATTTTAGTTTCAGTCTCATGGTGGCCTTTCAGCAGGTAAAACAGTCAATAATTAACACTCCTAGACTCAGTAGTAAGGGGAAAGTCAAGCGTGAACAACTAATTTGACTGAGGAAGAAGAGGAATCATAGAGAGAGGAAAAATATTTTATTTTGTCAGAATGTGTGTTTTTGTGTGTGTGTTTGTACACAGATAGAAATGCAGGTGTTGTTAAAGTAATGTGGCAATGGAAAATATCTTTGTCGAATAGCTTTGAAGAGGCAATGGTTCTTTTGCAGCAGATGGTTGCTGAATGAGTGTGCTGGCTCAACTCATGCCATTTTAATGATAATGTTTTCCTCCTCAGTCTTGAACTATCAGGTGCTAAAAGTTTGACCCTAACGGTGCTAATCAAACCAGATTGTGCTTTTCTCTGTAATTCCACTTCGGGTTTCTGAACTAATTATATTGCCTGAATACAGGAAAACAGAGCGAAAAAAAATGGTCAACTCTATTTCCGTTGCCTCAGTGTGCTACCAAAAGCAGCTTGCTGATTATAGCAGGGGGGAATGTTTACTGCTGATCAACTTACTTTATATGGGGAGGTCTTATATTAAAATGAATTATAAAATCTAGGTATAGAAGGATCATGATTTGACTAGCCAAAAGAGGAAAATCTTTCAAAGCTTTTTATCATTGCCGTGCAAGTGTTTATGCCATTCACAATTTAGAACTAAACCAAAGTTCCACAGACTTCTCTGTCTTTGCTAATCAGAATTTTGATTCATTTTCTTTGGAAACTTCATTGCATACAGCAATTTCATTTTATGAGACTGTTGAATGTCTCCATAAGGCAGCATTTTTCAAACTGTAATTCAATGGTGGCTGTATAGAAATGCCAGAAAACTGATCAGAATCAACGATCTCTTGTAAAATGTTGCCTCAGGTTAGCTGTCAACTAAATTGAATAGTCTTGTTAACTATATCAATCTCTGTAACAACTTTTTTTATCGTCACATGTATTTTTTCAGGGATGATGCTATGCATTTAAAATATTTAATTAAAGATCTATTTATGTCTTAGTAAATCATTGCTAAGCAAATCTGCCAGACAAGGCTTTGGATTCCACCTTATTCTGGATCTCTCTGATGCAACAGCACTGTTCATCTGTCAGGCTACACTGTCCAGTAAATATTTAGTACGCTGCAGCTTGGACCCAATACAATTTGATTCAGGTACCATCCTTCAGGAACCAACAGGCAGGACACTGCATTAGGAATGCTACCTCTTACTCATTTTCAAGCAGTTCAGTGGTTGCATTTGACTGCAATAAAAAAAAAACAAACGAAACCAAAAAAACCCAACCAAAGATTAAAAAACCCTACACTAATTTTTTGTAATGGGGCTTTTTATGCAGTGCAACTTTTTATGCAGAAATTGCCATTGTTGTACCTGAAGTGTAGCAACTACTGCTTTATTCTACACAAATAATTAGGATTCCTGTCTGAGATCTTTGGAAAAGATATCTTGAGCTCATGTGAAATTCTCAATACAATAAAATCTGCAGTCTAGTTTTTTTCATCATGGAAATTTGCAGTTCTCTGAAATCAATGAAGACTTTATTCCTTTATAAGAACAGAGGTTCTAATCCAGTGCAAGATAAAAGTTAAAGCACTTATACTGCTATATACTTATATAGCTGAGGAACATGTAGGGCTTCATGTGAAATATTTTGCTGGGAGCCACTCAGGCACTGGTTAAACTGGATGTATATTTCAGAATAGTTCTATCTTTTATTACCTTTTAATTGATAATCTGTAGTTTTTCTTTTTATATATAGGAATAGGGCAAAATCATAGAGCATGCTGTGATACATCCATCTGCTTTGATCACATGAAAATGTGCCTCAGATGGGTTAGACCCAGTTAACCCAGCTGCTGCCCTGAATCACAAGGTGTACACAGAAAAGACACAGGAGAGGAGGGTTTTGGCACAAGGGAGTATTACAGAGGGTACTCACTAGAAACCAAACAACTGAAATAAAGGATCTCTTCTCCCAGGCAACCAGCAGTAGGACAAGAGGGCACGGGCGTAAGCTCTGCCAGGGGAGGTTTAGATATTAGAAAGAAGGTCTTTGCAGAGAGAGTGGTCAGGCATTGGAATGGCCTGCCCAGAGAGGTGGTGGATTCACCATCCCTGGAGGTTTTTAAGATGAGGCTGGATGTGGCACTGAGTGCCATGATCTGGTAATCAGAGTGGGGTTGGATCAAGGGTTGGACTTGATGATCTCGGAGGTCTCTTCCAACCCAGTTAATTCTATGATTCTTTGATTCTGTGATTTGGCAATGAGTAATCGCAAAGCGGGAGAATGAAAAAAAGGAAGTCATCCTGGAGTGAAGGATGTGGGAGTGTTGAGAAAGAAAAGTCCATTTCCTAAATTATTCTGAGAGATTGCATAAAGCCAAAGAAAATTTGTTAACTTTTCCATGTCTATAAATATCCCTATACTAGCCTTTGCCTACCTGTAAAACATAGTTGTACTCACACTGATGAAATCTGCATTTGAATGTGCAGCTTTGTTAACAGATATGAAAAATACTGCTATATGCTCATTTTTCTCATTAGAAAATTTTAATTTTTTTTTCTGTGTATGTGATTGGTAATCTTCATAGCTTTTTGCTGATCACTCAAACAATATAGCAATTAAAACATAGTTTAGTTAACATAAGTTCAGCTATACTGGATAGTGAAATATCTTGTAGTAACTAAAATGTAGGTGTAACACTTTTTTTGTTTCACTTATCATTAATGTAACAATTTCCCATTGAAATTCTACTGTTCAATACTGTAATGCTAAAATTGCAATAATGCAGTAGGCATACATGATGTTATTTGACATAATCATAGGAAAATCAATTAAACTAAATGTTCTTCCTGTCCTCGTGGTATAGACAAATGCACTTTCTTTATCTCATTCTCAGGTTTGGAGATGGTTATTCAGTCAAGGTTTGGCTTAGAAAAGAAATAAGCTATCAAAGAATTATTTTGGACTGCCTACAACTACACTTTCCTGGAACACAGTTTAAGGTACAGCTAAAACTCCTTGTTGTAGTATACGGCAGGATTAAGTTTGGGCTAGTAAGAACAGTATATCCATGTTCAGATATTTACATGGTGGAATATATCGATCTTCTTGGGAAAAGTACATATGAATATTCCTTTTATTTTTCTTTTAAGCATTTCATAAAAATCTGACTTGTGATACTGATTAAATCAACTCTAAACAGGCATTTAGGCAATGTAAAAAAAAAAAAAAAGCCCTTTCTCTGAGTGAAAATTTCCTTTTGCTTTCATTATTGATGAAATTGAACTCACATTTGTGTTCCCCTGAAATAGGGGAACAGTGTAGTCACTGAGAGTATTTGCTTTGATTGCTTTCTGAAATAGTCCAGAAATTATGGCTCAGCCTTTATTGAGATTCTTTGATTTAATACAAAGCCTTACAAAAGACCTATAGCAATTACAATTTCAAGAAAAACTCTCAAAGGCCATTAATTTTTATTTTTTTTTTAATTTTAAACTTTAACTCAGTTTAGGACAAGAAACAACAACTATCTTAGATACAAACTTGTTTGTGTATACGTCTGTAAGTCTGTACTGTGTTCAGACAGCTGTTTTCTCAGCCTTTTCCCAGACTGCATTGTAATAACACCAGTCTGTCAGATTAAAAACCTCTAGCTTCAAATTGTCGTAAATTTTTATATCTTTTATGAGATTAACAAAGTGCCATCTCAGAACACACACAAAATTTTTGCTTTGAGTATGAGCAGTTCTTTGTGCTACCAATGTATATGTTCCTTTTTAAAAGATCACATTTTCCCTGTTAATCTGCAATAAGAACCTATTGTAGCTAGACCAATTATAAGCAATGATGTGCATTCACTTTTATCTGGTTTTATAATTTTTATTTATTTTCAGGGACAGCATCTCAATCTGCTTGAGTACCATGTACCACGAAGCCAGGGATGTTTAGCAGAGCTCTTCAGAGTCCTAGAGAATCACAAAGTTTTTCTCCAAATCAAACACTACTCCATTAGCCAAACCACATTAGAGCAGGTATTTTATTATTTTTCTTTCTTTTCTTCCCATGACCCCCTTCCCACCTCCCTTTTTTTTTTTTTTTTTTTTTGGTCTAAACATGCTGTATTGCAGTTATTGATGTAGTAGAATACGCTATTATTTGCTGGGATACCCAAATATATGCAATAAGCCAGCAGTTCCAAGCCATTTCAGGTCACACAGCAATTTCTGCTTTTACACTTCTGTTGCACTGGAGGTGAGCACAGTAATAGCACCACAGTAAGTCACATGTAGTGTGCAAAAACATAATCTGTGCTTAGATACATTTAGATCTGTGTGACATGAAAAAGCAGGACTGTAAACTGACACCTCCACAATCCAAAAGTTGAGATTTTACCAGTGTCCTTGAAAAGGCTGAACCAGTCTCTTTAAATCGTGGTAAACTTTAGACTTTCAGGACATGTTCCTTAGAGGCTTTTAAGTGCACAAGCAGAGAGAAGAGATTCTGCAGTAAAGACTGTGAAATCCTATTTTGACAAAGAGAAGAACACATTGATGGCAAAGATGAGTTTTCTCGGTGATTGTGATGTGTTACAGCATCTTCACATACAACTTCTTGGCATGAATTCTACATGTGTCACATATAGTCAAAATATTAGTTTTCTATGATAGATGGTGTGGACTTGTCCCTTTTTCCCATGTGCAAATCATTATTGAAGTACTTTATTGAAGAACTTATCTGTACTGATCTACTAACTGCCTGTAAATTATCTATTCACTGAATGGATATAAGGCAATTACAGCCTGTTGATTGTTCAGGCATTGTTCACTCAAGCTTACTTCCTCCATTATTCATGATGATGCATCACCTCTGTCACCCACTCTTGCTTTCTCTCTCTGAGTATCAGTTTTAAACAGGAGAATGGTCCTTCTCTATAACAAATATGCACCCTAATTTTATTTGCATATGAATAGGATCATTTAAATAAAAAATAGCCCACTTTCCCTCTACATTCCTTGCTGTCAAATAGTTGTGTGACTAAAAAGGAAACAAGCCTTTCTGTAGTAAGATCTGTTAAAAAAAACACAAAACACTCAAGGAGACACGAGAGTTGTTCAGTCATCACTATGCGATTTTCAGAAGTATGCTTTCACCTTGAAATATTTGGACCCTTATCTGTGATGGTTATTGACAGAAACAACAGATTTGGCTTCTTTAACTGTGTCATTTCAAAGATAATTAAAACCACTGTTTCACACTAACTTGTGCAGCAATATAAAATAATTTTCATATTTCAGTTGCTAGTTTTACCGATATTTTTATAATTTATCAATCCTTGTTTTAGCTGGAGAGGTGAAAAGGGATTATTTCTAGATTACAAAAGATATCTCTAGACGGGTTCCCTCAACATAAGCAATTAATTTTTGTGTCACAAAAGCTTAGGAAAGAAACTGAAAAATATCATCACCTATGTCCCCAAAGATTGAATTCAAGAACTGTTACTTTGAAAATCCTACTTTTTCTCATGTCTTACAGGTATTCATTAATTTTGCTACACAGCAGCAAGGAGTCTCACATTCTTCACAAGGATCTCCTGTTGAGCATCATGACCATCTTCCAATCTAGGCTCAGAACAGGATAAAGCTTCAGCAGCACATACGACTGTGTATGTTTGCCTGCATATGTACACACTAGTTATTACATGCATTAACTTTTCGGCTGTGAACAATTTGTGTATGAGAAACAAATAGTAGAAGCAGAGGTAAATTCACATTTGAAGGCCAGAAGGAATGGTTTAACCAGTTCTTGATTAAACAAGAAACCGATTACATGCAGACCAAAAATCTGCCAAAAAGTAAAAATTGCTGGAATTTTAAAATATAAATGGCCTAATTAATGCAGAGAAAAAAAGTGATCTGACATGTCAGTGCATAATAGATTTTTTTTTTTGTGGTGACTGCGTTCATTTGGGTACAGTAGTCTCTTGCATGCACACTTATATCTAATTTTACATGATAAGTCAAGAAAAAAACATTGAATGATAGCAGTAGCTAGGCTGTCACCCAATATTTGTATTTCATAACACAAATTGAGAGCCTTTTGGCTTCCCTATTAATTCAGCTCTGTGTTGTGACAAGCTAAATTAGCCTTTTTATTGTATAAAGGATGCACTGTATTCCATAAGGCTTTATATTAAAGAGGTTATTAGTGTACTAGTCTGCCTCCCAGTTATCTTAAGTAAATTTAACAAGTTTTTTTAAATCATACTTGACAATGAGTTTTCCCTTATGCCTGCGGGTTGCTTCTGGAAGTATTCTCAAGCACCTTTTAAATGATCTGTTTTGTTTTTCTCATATTTTTTTTCCCAAAAAGAATGTCAAAGTTCTGTTTAATGGGAATGTTAAATGAAATAAGATAAACATTCAGACATTGATTAGTAACTTCTTAAAAAATATATTATGATGCTGGATACTTCAGACAAGGGCATAGCCTTCAGCTTATACTTGTGTAAAACAAGTGAACACTCAATGCATAAAAATACCTTGCATATTGTGCTGTGAGAAAAAAAAAAGAAATTTTTTTTTTTAGTGGATGACTGCCTCATCCAAAACAAGTCTTTAAGTCTCCTGTGAAATTAGCTGATACCACTTTTATTGGACTATGCTGTCAAAGAGCTGAAGAACCAGTGACTAAGAAGTTAATTGCTGCAATATGAATTTCGGTGGGCAGGAGAGAGGGAAGTGTACTTGAAGATGGAAGAATTTGATTTTAAATGGCCAGTTTTGCAGTGCTGCTGCTGTAATTCCCTGCTGTATGATGATGAAATATTAAAAAACACATATCTGTGGTTTAGGCTCTGCAAGCTCACTGTTTATTGAGGCTTGATTTGTTGCTGTGGTTTTGGCCCATAATGCTTTTTTAGAGTCGGAAATTCATGTTGCTTATTTCCATAAAGGTGAAATTAAATCCTTGAAGAATAAAGAAAACCCTGAAGATTTACGGGGTTTATCCGCATGTACATATGGGTCAGAGTTAGTGAGCATATGAAACTGCTTTATCATTAGAATGGTTTTGTATACACAGCCTGCTGCATAATATCAGAACTCCGCCAAGCTCCTCAAGATCCAAAGCACCTAAGAACCATTAAGCCCCAACAGCCACCATCCCGGCATAAATTCCAGCACAGTGGATTGGCCATATTTGATGTGGAAACAGTTATCTTTAATTTCTGCATGAGGCTGGGAGTGGAAAGTTATTAAGGTCCCCTATTAAAACAAGAAAAGGGGCAACTTTACATAGCAGAGTGTAAGAGAAGTAGTGGAGATGAAAGAAAAGAGAAAGCACATGCAGGAAACGTGGGCAGAAACAGGAGTACATCATCACAGACGTATGCTGCCTAATGTCAGCATCTCAGGATGAAAGAAACTGTGTATACAAGGAACAGCCAAGGACCGCTGAGTCCTAGTCCGAAACCACTCCACAGGAGAATATTTCTGTAGCTCTTGCTTAGTTGGGGGAAAAAAAACCAAACCAAAACAAAAAAAACCCCCAAAAACCCCAAAAACAAACAAAAAAACCCCCAAAGAAACAAAAACAAAACAAAACAAAACCAAACCAAAAAAAAACCCGGAAAGGTAAGGCAAGAACACGCACAGGGATTTGGGCTTTTTTTCTTTATTTCTGTTGACATGTCTAAACCTGTAGATTGATGATATTATGATTGATTGTCTTTGGGTTTTGATTGTTTTTTATAAACTAATATGCCTTTCAACCATCACAAGTCCTTAAAAAAAAAATGAAATATACACAATAAGTTTGGGGTTTTGGGAAATGAGATGATGCCAGTTCTTGGGATGTAAGGCAGTTGAGCTAAAAGATGTCATTTGTGAGAAATTCTGAAGAGTGCCTATTCCTGCTGAGGAAGTGTACCAGGGAGTTGAATTAATGAAACAGTCCTGCAGTTTGCTTAGACCAAGGGAAGCATAAAAGCATACAAGACTCACTGTGGCGAGACTGAAAAATGGTAGCCTAGCTGAATGCTCAGATAGGGGAGCTTTTTCAAGACTTGGCTGTGTAACACTAATTAAATGTCATTTTTTTCTGATTAAAATATGAAAGATTATATTAATTTAATAGATTAATACAGTAAATAAGGTTTGCTTCAGAGTGATGGTTGAGTAAATTCAGTTAACAGAGTTTTTCTTTTTTCAAATAACTTCATATGCATCTCAGGAGACCCAATTTAATTCAGGCAAGTAGCAAACAATGTCTGTCTACCAATCCTTTATGGGTGAAGAAGGTCAAAATCTAATTGAGTGCCAGTGTACTAGGTTCTGTCTCAGAGGATATTTTCCTTTCCTTGACTTGTGGCATTCCTGAAGTATGCTAATTTCAACAAAATTATTTTGAAGATTTTTTATTTATTTATTTATCAAAATAAATTACTAAACTAGGAGTCTGGATAGGAATGATCATTTATACATTAATGATGCAAGAATCCTTGAATTCTTAAGTCATGCAGAAATATCTCTAAGCATCTCTGGATTTGGAATGAAAACACAACTCAGGACTCTAACCAACAACTTCTCTTGTGAGATCTTTGTTAGGAAAGTTTCATTTTGTTTCAACTGGAAATTTCTCTAGCTATGAAAGTGTGCCCTTCACTCTGACTGATAAACTAGAATTAAGCTCAAAATTACATAATCAACTGAATATCTGAAATGCTCAACACCAAAACTGGGGAGATGATATTCATATTTTTAAGGGGTTATTTCACAGTCTAAGGCAAAAGAAGAGCTTACGCCAAACTTTTAGAAGATTTTCTCAGGCTCTATTTTAAATTTCATACAGCTATAGAATGATGTAAACAAGAATAAACTGTAGGTCTGAACCTTAAATTAAAGCATCACAAATTCAGTGGAGGTGAAGGGGTAGTTGTAGTAGTGGGATGGCAAACCTCATGAATTGTCATTTTGAATCTGGATGCATATTAAATTTCTGTACAGATTTTTCTCCTGGAAAGAAAGAGCTTATTTCTCTGGTTTGGTTAAGTCATGATTCCCCCCAGGGTAGCAAAAGGTGTATAATGGGATTTCCAGCAGAGGAAGTGGGCACCTTTTGAGCTTGTTTGTCCTTGTGAAATCTGAACCACTGGGTCTGAAATCTCATAAATTAGGGAGCTGAATCTGGAACTGTTACTGGAACTGTTGAACTCCTAGATCTGTCTAAATCCAATTTAGGTAAGAATATTGCTTTCCTGGCCTTTTCCTAGTAAGGAGTAAAGCTGACGCTTTCTTTGATTCAGTTTAATATGATCTAATCTTTTTATGTCAGCACTTTCAATTTTTCTTTCTCAAGAATAGGGAGATCAAAGCTAGATCTCACTTGAAGTGATTGAGAGCTGACTAGCTCAGACAGCTTCCTGAGACCTACAACAGCAAAAGAGAAAATGCTTCCCTGAGTTGTGTATTAGATATTTACATTACTAATAAAACTGATGCTCTGGCAAGTGCAGTGGAGGTGGGCAGCAGGTACGGAGCAGAAATCACAGCTGTCTCATTCTTGCAAAGAAAGAAGCAGTCTGCTGCTATCAGCAGGCCAGGTACTGCTGAATGTTTTAACAGATGAATTCTCCATGTTGAATAATGATATGGATCACTGAAAGAAATCAAAGCATCTTTCTTCTTTATTAAACTTTTGTATCACAATCAATATTGTTCCAGCAGTGCCCTCACAATTATTGCTATACGGAAATATGTGTAGGGGTAAATTCTGACTCCTTTCACAGTGACTCTGTAAAAGCCATGATCAGAGACATCTGCACTGTAGAGGTGTATGCACATCTTTAGCTTAGGCAGATCAAAGCACCAAGATTCATATTGGCTTTCCCATGAAGTACAAATGGAGAAAAAGGAAATATAAGCTATATAAGCAAAAGTCAGTAGGTGAGATTTCCATGTGCTACTAATTTATTCCAGCTGTAGAACACCACAGATACATAATTTGGGTGCCTGTGCAAGCCATGGGCAATTGAAAGAAGTGCCTCGGGATTCAGCTGGCTGGGAGGTACCCAGCAGGAAAAGCCAGGATCTTCTAATGTGCAGTGGTATAAGGTAAGACAAAACTGGAGTCCTCCACCCTCATACTGAGGCAATAAATGCTAGTTAATAATTAAGTGTAATGCATATCTGTCAAGAAAAGTATCAAAACCAATTTTTTCTTTATCTGAAACAGAGAAATTGCAAACTTTGTTCTGTATATCATTTTGACACCATTCTTAATTCCTGATCTACATGCCTTATTATATGCAATAACCAGACTCCCTGAAAAAAACCCCAGTGTTTCCCTCAGACTGAAATGTATGGGGAATTTGATTTAACTTCTAAAAATTGTGAAAGCTCATGTTGTTGTTTTGTTTGGGTTTTTTTTTTAAATTTTATTCAGAGTTGATTCTTAAGACTAAAATTATAGCTGAGAACTTGAGTGAAGGAGCATGTGACATTTGAGCTGAATCAAATGGAATATGCACATAGTGATCCAGCTGAGGAGTTGTAGTCATCTTTGTAGCTAATGATAACTGTGTAATAATAAGAAACTGCAATTGTTTTCTTAGAATTTTGTTATTATGAATAATTCTGTTAGCAATGTGTGAATACAAAATAGGTGGAATCTAGCTAAGAGAGTATCCTCAGTATGTGAAAGATAAGAATCAAGGTCATACACAGCATGTTGGAGTGTTGTATTTTGGAAATTTTTTTTCCCTTTCAAAGTTAACTAAGTGATTAGAAGTGGCACTTCCAACTGTCAGTGGCCAACTAGTCACTGAAAATTCTTATTGATTGCCCAGAGCTGAGACTGTTTACATGCTGGTCACTTAGTAACCTCTTTTTTAAACCACTTCATATTTTAGATGAATTGGTAGAAAAGGTTAATACATAAAATTATATTTTGAAGTCTTTGAAAGCTGTGCAATTAAAAATAGATTTTCTAGATATCTAGCAACTGAGTAACATAGAAAGTATTTCCATATATAAAATTTTGCTTTAAATAAATTTTGAAAATAGTATTTGCAGAAATGTGCTAGAAATTTAACAGTTATTGTGTGCATATACTATATGGACTTATACCTTAAACCTAAGTGCAAATAAATAAGTGTGTAATTATGTGTTTCTAATTATGAAATGGATAGATTTAGCTTGAAACCATTTGGACACTTCTAATTCTACCATTTTGTCATTCATCCAAGCTAATTCACACTAACCATAAGAAAAACATAACAATTTCCATCTTTTAAATCCCACAAATTGAGAATTCTGATGGTTAAATTTAATTTATAATGTGAATTTGGAGGTATCTTTTGGCCTTTAGGAGAATGAAGAAATGTTATGTGTTTTTTATGAAAGCATTGACTACACAGCTATTATTAAAAGCTAACTAGATGTTACAGTTGTGTTAAGAAAAAGGTGTAGTGGAAATGAATAGAGGGCAAAAACATTAGCAACATCTAACTTTTCTAAACACTAACAAGATCTCAATTATTCATTTGTATTTACAGTTCACTGAATTAGCTTCATAAGAACAACAAAACGTGGGTTCTCTGAGGCACACTTTCAACAAGGGTGTCAGAAATAAAAGGTTTGAGAGGGGAAAGAATGAGAGTACCAACGCTTTTAGCTTGTTCAGTAAGCTTATTCAGCTTGGATTTTTCCTATCCTCTGTATACTTTCTCCTTTCTTTGATTTCTGGGCCTCACACCTTCAGCTGAGAGTAGCAGGAGCACTGAGCTTCTGCTATGTGTCTGAACTCAGGGATGGAGTCTGATGGCAGATATCTACTGTTACTCTGTGCCTGAAGGGTGCATGTCTCCAGACAGTGTGAAGAGCCCTCTTTTTAACCACTTCAAGGTATTGACTGTAGGAAGAATTGAACAGCTTCTTGTTGTGAGTCTTGCTCTCTTATTAATACCTTTGACTGCACATATATAGATGTAGCAAAGAAGCTGCCATAAGTTTCCAGGAATTATGAGATTTTCTCTGCACCGAGGTTGCATTTGCTAGGACTTTGCTCAAGGTTATTCTTCTTTTAGTAGGCTGTTATCAACCAGTGTTTTCAGGCTTTGTCTTTTACCCCACTGCTGTCAAGCAACAACTCACTTCATGGTTTTTTGGTATTTTGTGTTACACAGGTCTTCAAATATACTCCAGACAAAATAGCCTCAGTATCTGAGGAGAGTGTTTCCCTTGGTAGCTGCTTTGCCGTTAGTTCACTATACAGGTTGCCAGATCTTGGATGTGAAAATCTTCCCCTAAGTTGTTTTTGTAGGGAATACTGAAGAGCTGGGACTTTTTCTGTTTCACTGCTGCTAAATCATCATGGCATTTCCTCTAAATAAATCTACTGCTTTCAGACATCTTGCTTCTACTCTGCTCAGTACCAGATTTCACACTTGCTCTTAGTGGGCATCTTAGAATCATAGAACAGTTGGGATTGGAAGCAACCTTACAGATCATCTAGTTCAAGCCCTGCTACCATGGGCAGGGACACCTTCCACTAGACCAGGTTGCTCAAAGCAACTTCTGGGGATGGGGCACCACAACTTCTCTGAGCAACCTGTTCCAGTGCCTCACCACCCTCACGGTAAAATCTAATCTAAGCCTGCCTTCTTTCAGTTTGAAACCATTCCACCTTAGCCCTTTACTACAGTTGCTGATGAAGAGTCCCTCTTCCTTGTAGGGCCTTGTTAGCCTCCTTCAGATACTGGAAGGTTGCTATGAGGTCTTCACACAACCTTCACATCTCCAGACCAAAGAGCCCCAGCATTCTCAGCTTGCCTTCATAGGGAAGGTGCTCTAGTTCCCTTATCAACTTTGTGCCCCTCCTCTGGACTTGCTCCAATAGTTCCATGTCTTCCATCAGAGAGTGCATTAGTAGGTGACAGGCGAAAAACACCTTGTTCAGGAAGACCTGAAAGAAAACAAATGTTTATGTACTATTTTCAAAAATATGCATGTGGAGATCCATTTATTAGAGAATGTTCCCCAGTAGCTGTGTTCACAATAACAGCAGCTGTTTGCAAACTTTAGGTATTATTCAAAAAATAATGTTTTGAGTCCATTAGTGCTAACATTCAATGTTCAAGAGTAAGAGTGAGATTTAATCTATGTGCCTGATCAGTACTGAGGTTCAAGTATGCTTCTTCAATAACTGCAGAAAGTTGTGGAGGGCTTTTGGCAGCTAATTTTCATTGACATTTCTAGAAGTTAGAGTTTTAGTTGGTTTCATGAGCTAAGGAAAAATGTCAGTTTGACTACCAGCCTTTCTTCATGTCATTGTGAAAGTGGTTGAAAAATGTGGATAATTCACAGAGAGATCCTTGTTGACATAGTCAAGAGTCCAAACAGTAAATCTTCTCAAAGTTACAGTCAGGTTTTAGAGCTTATTTGGTGAGTCCAAGCAGAACTGGGAAATCTTCTATTATTTTTTTTCTGTTCAGTGTTTGAATCTTCTGTTTCTAAAATATGTAGTGCTGCAGTTGCCAGTTTGACTGGTGTCCTCGGGTCAGCCGTTTCCTTCGGAAACGAGTGGGACATGCAGACATGTACAAAATGCTGCAGGTGACCCCAGCTGCTGAAGTTTCTGCCTCTGTTGCCAAGCAGCATATAAAACAGTCATGACACTGATTTAGATCACAATAATATAAAGTGACATAAAAGCAAATAGTATGTTTACATATTGCCCTTTGGCATTAATGAAGCCCAGAGTGGGTTCAGCAGTCTAAGTCAATTATATTATGAAGGCAAGGTCGGGTGGCAAGAGCCATCTCAAAAGGACAATACCTGCCCACAAAAGCCGCTATGCTGGATGTAAAATAGACAGAGAAATGACTGAGAACAATGGCAGTATACAAGCAAGCATGAATAAACAAAGGACCTATTTTTATATCTAGTGTTTTCCAGCAGAAGCATTTATGTCAGCTAGTGGCACTGCAAAGGCAGTACTGTGACTGTTGAGGATACACCAGAGTTTTTTCCCTATTATTTGATTTAGGGAAAGGAAAAATCCTTATGTGGATTTTTAATATACTGTAATATGTTCTTTTTATAGGCACATCTGGTCTGCAATTCTTGAAATTTATCTACTGAAAAGCATTGACAGTTATCTTTTACAAAGTATAACAAACAGTCTTTGATAAGAAACCAGTTAAATACAAGCCATTCTTCTCAGATTTTTTTGTTATTCTCCTTCCTGCTATTTTCTTTTTTTGTCCTTTGTTGTTTTTTTTAAGGGGTGGTATATGTGTTTTGTTTTGTGCAGGATTTGTGGCTTTTTATCTTCCTTTCTCCATGTGGGAAAGTAGAAGATTGGGTGCAGAAGTGGATGAGGAAAATACCTTTGAAGTTTTTTTAACCAATTAAGCAGATCTTTTAAAAGGCTGTTAAGCCTATACTCTTTTTTTTTTTCAGTCTCCTAAATGACAATTAGAGCCTTAGATGCTTTAGAGAATGCTCTTATTTTTTCCATATAAATTTGACCAATTACATATGAATACTTATTTTGGTGACAGATGCATTAACAATTGTTCTAACTTATTTACTTACCTCTGTAGAGATTTTGTGTTTTGACCTTCTAAGTGCAGATAAAGTATTTTCTAAATTTAAATAAAACTTAATTTTCCTCAAACGTATTGTATTTCATTTTCTTACCAAAACCATATAAAACAAAATATGACATATTATGCAATAGGTAAAAGGAAATATATTTTAATCAGATATGAATAACAGATTAGAAGAATCTTTAATTCACTTTTATCTTGCTTTGATCTGAAACTGAACCATGAGCAGCCAGAAACATTAAAGACTTGAAGGAAAAAGGATGACTCATTTTCTTGATTTACACTGAATTGATTTTCTAAAGAAATGAATATGACTTTGTTTGTTGAGACAGAATTATGTGGACTGTTTAAAATGTTTGGAGATGATTTCTCAAAAAGTACACGTGTGTATCAAAAACTTCTGTCATTGTATCAGCATTAGACATGTGCCTAAAACTTTTTCCAGTATTCGTTGTTATGTTATAGCTTTTCCTCCTACACAGCAGTTGGCTAAAATCTTCCTCCCAAGACTTAGGCACATAGCATAGTGAAGGAGACAGAATTTCAATTGAAGTTTGCAAGTGAAAAATGTTGTCCTCATGATGTATCATTAAACAATATGACAGTCTATTGGACACGGGAACTTGAAATAATATTTATCTATTAAGACCAGTGTTCCCCATGGAAAGCTTAATACGCTGATTTGTAGATATTAAAAAAAAAAACTTTCTGATTCACGATGATCAGAAGTCATACTGGAAAAACTACAAGTACTAGTTTTCTAGGTTCTCCCCATGTTTGTTATCACATAATAATGTTTTCTGCTGTAGATGCCTAGACTGCAAGTACTTCTAATCCTCAGGAAGCTAATTAGCACAGTCTTGTCTTGCTAACTTGGCATTTCAGACTTTAACTTGCTCCACTGAGGTCCCTGCGAGCAGCATTGTCTTAGGTCGATTGCAGTTATGGGCAGTCATTGTGTTGTGCTGTGTTCGTGTTTCAGAGACAAGCTTTGCAGTTTTTCTTTTCTTCTTTTCTTTTCTTTTCTTTTCTTTTCTTTTCTTTTCTTTTCTTTTCTTTTCTTTTCTTTTCTTTTCTTTTCTTTTCTTTTCTTTTCTTTTCTTTTCTTTTCTTTTCTTTTCTTTTTTTTTTTTTTAAAAAAAAAAAAAGGTTAGCTTCTTAAAATGTAGAAACAGCGGTGTTTGGAGTAGAGTGTGAATTTGCTACTTGCTGTCCTGTGCAAACATAGCAGTGCTGCTTCTCATGTATAATCAAGTAGTTCAGACATGTTGCCATCTATAGCAGGCTGTAGGAATGCAAGTGTTAATGATGACAGCTAATGGAGGTTGACTTTTCCTTTAAGCTGAGAAACTTGTTTTCTCAAAGCTGATAGTGGCTAGCTTTATACACCATGATGCACATAGGTAACTAAGTACAATATGCAGACACATTTTTTCTTTGCTTGTAGGAATGTTTAATTGATTATCACAAACTTATCAATTTGATTATGACACAAATTTCAAGAAGTATTCAAAAACAGTTGTAGCAATGCATATATTTGTACTTCTTTTCTCAAATCCCAATATTGCTTCGTCTGTAAAAGATAAGACTAATCTGAGCAATGGAAAGGACCTTACAACAATTTGGATTACTTAGCAGCATGCCAGGCGAAGGTTTATATTTCAAATTATTGCCATAATAAATTCAGTCTTGGTCCTTTCATATCAAGTCACTTTGATTGCAAGTGGTGGGAAAGGAAATAATGAGAAAAACAATCTGGTTAGGGCTAGGTAAAACTGTGCAGGATTTCTCAGCACACTAGAGGGAGCAAGAAGGTAAAGTTCTTGAAAGAGCAGCTATCTCCCTGGGGGTTGAATCCTTAGAGAGGAAGGTTGCCCTAACAGGCAGGTAAATGAAGGAGGCTATTACACCATTAAAAAATCCAAAAAACCACAAATCATAACCAAAACTAAAAAGATATCTTACATGGGTTTTTTGGAGATATTTTGTTTGCTGTGTTTTTGTTGTTATTGCTGTTCCCCCCAGATACTACCAGCATTCTTCCTCCTCTCCCCCCCCCCCATTTTGTTTATTGTTTGAGGGGATGCTTTTGTTTTCATGTCTCTGATGGTTGAGTGTATGCTGATCTAGGCTAATGCCAAGAGGCTCACTCTGATGGAAACAGAAGTCCTTGTTTCTCCTCATCAGAGACTCCTTTAGGCAAATGTTAACCTGCCAAGAGCATGTGCATTCCAAGGAGGATTTGCAAATGAACTAGTTGTTTTCCATGAACAATATTTCCCAACCTAAATCTTTCTATGCTAAGGGAAAAAAAAAAAAACAAACCAAACCTAAAACCAACAAAACAACAAAGAAAAAGAAAAAAATATAGTATGCACTGAGAGCTATTGCATATGAGGAAATATTTTCTCTAATATTCCCCTTGCCCACTGATATTAACTATCTCTAGAATATGATAATAAATTCTGGTGAGCACAGCATTTCATTGTGGTTATTCACATAAATGACCCTGAGCCTGTAAATAGATGTTTTACATAAGTGGATTAGCCCACTTGCATGTTCTTCTAAATAACAATCTGCCAGTAGCCTTGGAAAGTCAAAGACATTTGGAGTAATATTCTCATCTTAGTGTGTTGGATATTATTGGCTGACTCCTCCTGGGATTTGTAAACACTGCCAGTACGATGAATTTTAAATGCAACTCTTCAATGCTGAAAAAGCCCGTTTTTAACGTGGCACCCCAACCATTATGGCAGTAAATAACTTAAATGCTCCTTTTCCTGTTTTCCTCCATATTTCTAGGAATCTTAAAGCAGTGTTTTGGATAAATGAAAAGCAGGACAAGTTTGGAGATGCTTGGTCTAGGACATCTGCCCACTCATGCACAGTGTAGGGTGACACCAGCTCCTAAGGCTTAGGGTGAGCTGGTGATAGGCAGATGGCTGCAACCCTTGCTAGAGGAATACTGTGAGAGGCAGTATCTGTAGCAGGTGGTACCCAGTACAGAGAACTGAGAGACGCTTTGTTTGCACTCTACACCACTGCCAGCAAGGGGGAGGACAGATTCCAATATGCAGTTGCTTCTTTTAAGGGTGAAGTGGGGAGAAACTTGCTGCATGCTTTCCTTTATCTGATACATTTACACAGGAGTAATCACTTCAAGACTTCCATGCTGAATGTGTTGTCCCTGCTCTTACAGTATTTCTGTCAAATATACCAAGAATGTGTCAGGCAGCAATGGCACCTCTCACCCACAGTTATAATGGTGGCATGAAAACCAGTGCGTAGTAAGATGTGGAGCTTTCTTTAATAGTTCCCAATAGCATGCAGATAGCCCATTTTACTTCAATATTTGTGCATTTGTTGTAGTGTTGTTGCAATATCATCTGCCTTGCAATTAAGTTCTCCCTTGAAAATTAAAAAAGTGCCAACCTTTTTTATAAAATTCAGTTTATTTCTTGACTATATTTACTGTCTTCTTTGTTATACCTCAGTTTGCTTTGCTGTTATTGTTACAGTAAGCAAAAGTAAGTCAATTTATACCAAATCTCTGATTTTACTGTAACCCATCCCATGATGGGGTGAAGAGATGATATGCTAAGCAGGTTGCAGGTATGTGCTCAGTGACTCCTGCTGCAGAGTGAGAGCTACTGCAGTGACAGGATCATCCCTGCAAACAAAGTTCTTCCACTGAGCTGGAAATTCACTCTACAGGTCTCTTTCTGATGCCAACAATTTTGGTGGACATTCTTAAGCACTTTCCTCTGATAGTACTTATTTATTTTTTAAGTATTCTTCTTTATCAAAACAAAGCCTTATTTCAAAATCAAGTCTGAGGTATCTGTGGGGAGTAAGGTATTAAGAAGGATTCTGAAGCTTAATTTGAGTCTTAAACTATTTAGGAAGTAGAGGTGTTTGAAAAGATAAGGCCAGAAGCACTACTGTTATTACTAATCAAAAGTTTTGTACAGAAGCATATTCCTCTCCAACATATTCTAACAATACAAGATTGCCCCTAAGGATTAACTTAGTGTTGTGGTTTTGAAATGGTATTCCCCAATTTAGTTTTCCTACTGAAACCACTCCAAGCCATGCACCACTCTCTCAGTCTCCCTGGCCCCCTTGCCTCCCCTGCAGAGGGCTGGAGAGGAGCACTGGAGGCACAAAAGATAAAGATCAGAGGTTGGGATAAGAACAATTTTCTGGAAGCAGCAATGAGATAAGAAAATGAATAGTACCAGTGCCAATACTAATGACAGGGTGTACAAGAAATCCAGTACTAAATCCAGTAGAAATCCTGAGATTTCCTGACTGCTCCTTCCCACCACCCTACCCTGACCTCAAAACGACCTCTTTCCCCTTTCCCAGAAAATGACATGAGGTTGTATAGAATAACTCTGGGTCCTAGCCATGCCCCTTCCTGACTACTGCAAAAATTAACCCTGTCTTGGCCAGAACCAGGACACTCAGTCACTACATTTCCCAATTTTGCAAAATATCCTCCTGAAGACAACACTGAAAGGGATATTTAATTGTAATACTTAAATCTCTTTGAGATGAATGAGAGTTTGATGTATGCCTGCAATCTAACGTGCTTAAAATGTCTCCCCAAATGAGGAGGACGTTAATGCACTTTTGGATGGCTATTTATCAGTATGTAAGACTCCAGAGACATCTACTGCCATCCTTTGTCTCCTTCTGAACTCAAACTCTCTTCAGTGAAAGGCCAAAGCTGCCTCAAGTTCACAGGCTGTGGGCTGTTTTACGACTGTTCTGATCATCTCATCTGGCTTCTGAAGATCAGAGCTCAACTTTCACACCAAGCCAGTGCCTAAATGTTGAATCAGAGCAGACCACAGGGAAAAGAAGCCACCTGAGTGTCCCACACTTAGGAGTGAACTATCAGCCAAGCTGCTGGGTGAGCTCTCAGTCTCTAAATACCCTTCTGTGTTCACAGGATCAGCTTAACACTGACTGTGAATGTTTAACTTTTCTGCTATTTTACTTTTTCTTTACTGTCTTCCACTCTTTCACAGTCTTGATGCAGCTAAAATGCTAGGAACTTTCCTTTTTAATATTTTTAGTTTCTCTTCTGTTTTCTGAGGGTTTCTGGAATTCCAGCTATTCTTGGAGGCAGCCTCTAGAAATACCTGTATACTGTATGCTGTTTTTCTATGAAACAGATCTTATCTTCCCTGCAGTTTTCCAAATGAAGTGTTTGAAATCATTGGACGAGGTGCCTTAGATGAAATAGGTCTCAATATTTGTATATTATCCAGGGTAATAATAAAAGACTCCCTACTTGAATATACTTACAGACTCATACTTTTTTCAAAGCCAGAGAATAAATTTTCTTTATGCATTTTCATTATAATTTTAATTACATATTTTTTCATAAGTGCACGGGCTTTTTAGTTATCTATTTCTCATATAGGAAAAAGGAATCACATTTTCCTTTCAGATGTTCTGATTATAAAAGAAAAACAGAAGAGTTTTCAATTATCCTGGTATGAACTCATAGCAGTTGCTAACTCTGGAGTAATACTACATTTACATAATGTTGAAGATTGGAAAAGTCTGAAAATAAAAGTTGTGCTAAAGAGAAATTTCTTTTTATTGAAATTCATGGAAATTAGGAAAGTTGCTCACATGCCCTTAATTTACTGCTTCCATACCTGGACTAAGGAGCCACAGAAGCAATAGATGAAGTGGATCTATTGGGTAAATTACTTATGGTTTTGTGTAATCGTTTTTTATGTACTTACACTTAAAGAGCAATGATTAAGTGAACAAGACTTCTTAAAAATGGGCAATGTTTTAGCTCATCATATTGATATTCCAGATATGCTGCTGTTTTGATAATTATGCATCTATTATCAAAGACAGTCTCCACTTATATAAAAGCTGCAGGTGTTTAGCACTTATTAAAATCAGGCAGTTCATCTAAAACCTGCTCAGCCGTTTTACTTCTACATGATATTGAATAAAGTTTTGCAACAGACTTCAATGATTCCAGCACAGTGCCCCTTCTTTTGAGTTTTTGAAAGAGAAAGGAAAGGGTCTTGATTTCTTCTGTATGTATATAGGTAGCTAGGGATAGGATTAGCTTAGTTCTGCTTTAATATTTGCTGTCAGGAATGTTTCCTTCCTCTAGCACTTGCTTATGACGAGCTGGAAAATGGATAGCTTTTTGATTAAGGAAGATCCTCACTTTAACAAGCTAAGTATTCTAGGTGCTGTCGTTTGTTGCTTGAGACAATAGTTGGGTATGTCTCCTAAAAATTTTACTTTTCTTGTTGCCCCGCTTTGATATATGAAAGGAGCAAATGGAAGTGAGTGAGAAGCTGAGATATGCAGCACACAGCACCCCAGAGAGACAGCACTGCTGCTCATTTGAAACGCAGAGCCCTTTCTAGTCAGCTCAGCTCATGGAAATTAAACACGTGGCTCATCTGTGCCAGTCCCAGGATAAAGGGGGGTTGCAGTGTTTAGGCTGTTCACAAAGTGTTGAGAGCACATTTTCTCTCTGCAATACCTACAATTTAAAGCATGAAACTGCCTTGGCTTTCAAATGCTGTGTCATCCATCACTGCAGATTTGCATTATTTGTCACAGAAAATAGTCAAGCTTTGGGTTTATTTGCCTCATACTTCAGGTATCTTATGCTCTCTTTTAAATTCTGAGCTCTGCCAGCATGCCTGAGTGGAATGAGATGTTCAAGGCCCAAGTACAAATGCATGTACCCCAGTGAAAAGCTCCTTCAAAGTGGGGGTGAAGTGCTTCAGTTGCATAAAGAATAGCTTTGCTTCCACAGCTAGATCTCTGAATGAGTCAGGTCTAGGTGCTGTGTTTTTCCTGTAGCCATGAAAACTTCTAAGCATAGGCAGGGGTTTTGATATATTACACTTACTTTTGCTGTTGTGTAATAGCCTATTATTTATCTAGTGCCAGCAAAAAATCCTCAAAATTGTTAGTAATGTGTATTATATTTTGTTTTTGCTTTCTCTCATGATGGTACACTATACAATGGTAGCATTGATAAATATTCTGTAAACAATATGTACCAATTACCTTGACAATAAAAGGCGACTTGCAATTTTTCTTGAACTCTGATTTGGACGTCAAAGACAGGTGCAGTCTGAAGAAGTGTTTTTACTAAAGAAAAAGTTTCATTTTGAGCAGGATCATTAGTGGGTTTTTTTTCCCACTTTTGCTAAAGGTGATTGCCAACACCTTTGATCTGTTAATGTTCATCACAAAGTTCCTCAGCCTCATCAGATTAGTATGACATAATACTTAAACATCAGTGAAAAGCTTCAAAATTGGAGTTCACTTCAAAAATTTTGAATGAAGATGACAACCAGAGTGTGAGTGGTTTTTTGAATACTTTCATGCATGATTTTAAAAAACAATCTTCTCAAAAAAGAAGAGGTGTCTGGAACCATAAGTTTATAGCTATTTGCAGATAAAAGTTTGCTTTTCATTTAACTGATCAGCAGTCTAGCTGTGATTGTGAAAGAGTGCCTTTTATAAATTTGCAGAAAGGAAGTTCTAGAATACTGCTGCTTGCAAATAGCTTAAAGTCATATCAGTGTTCTTAGACTGATTTTGTGTTTATTTTTACCATAGTTTGTAGTGGAGAGCCCTCCATTAGGAAGTGGTAATTACTAAAAGGGTAATGCTAACAGACTCAGCAGCCAGTGGATCAGAGCAAACCTGAAACAGGTTTTGCTTCCCTAGTTGACCAGTGGCAATGCATATGCATCTGCTACAGTTAAGTGTGGGACTTAATTAATAGCTAAACTGAGCATCTTGAATTTTGTTGATTAAGTACATGCTCATCTATCAAATTGCTGCCTACAGACCAGGCTCCGAAAAAAATGTTCAGATGGACTGGAGTGCTGAATTTGGGAATCACTCCCTGATGATGCTGACAAGGGTCATGGCAATCTAAAGGCATTCAATACATCCCAGGATTTTAATCAACCTTAAACAGGGTACTGTACCATGGAGTGCCCAGGTTAGAAAACCAGCTGCCTACTTGCCTCCTATAAGCTATCTCTGGCTCACTACTGTTACTGTTAAGGACTTGCACAATCAGTGGATTTGGTGCATTTCAGCATCAGCAGGTATGGGGTATGAAGAATTCAGGTCTACATAGGAGAGATGAAAATTAATTTGCTCTTTTGGATTAAAAAATCTAAATATACCTTTAAAAGATACATACCTTTAAAAGAGCTTCCCCCTTAAGTTTGAAAAGATACACTGAATCATCAGTTAATCAATTGCAAAAGTTAAAGATAAGATTCTTTTTTGTGGCTCCACAATTAGCTGGACAAAGGACATGAGCTGTTCGCTTACTTTTATTACCTTATTTCCTAGAATAGTCATCCTCACACCTAGATATGTCTTGAAAAAACAAACCTTTCTGGGATTAGTGATGTTTTGAAACACTTCTGTGACATTGTGGCTTCTTTGGCCTCCAACTAAAACATGCTGCATTCTGAGTACCTACATACTCTATCCAGGCACCTACCTTTTCTCTTCTAATATGCAGATCTTAGATTCTGAACTCTGCCAAAGTTGCTCACAGTGAATGGTGTGGAAATCCCCCATGATTTTTTATTATGCAACAGCTAACTGGCATCTGTGAAACTTTGCCATCTGCTTAACAATGATGCTGTGCATATGATGGAGGTATTTTTGCTGCATCTATAAAACCTTTATGAAGAACATGATACTAAAATAGTCAAGGAACAACTAAGTGAACAATATTGGAACATAAAACACAGAAAACACCCTGATCTCAAAAATTATTAAATAAACAATTCTACTTTGAAAGGAGTACTTTTCTTGTTGTCATCACAAAAAAAGAAACCTTAGAAGTGAAATTCTAACATTTTAAAAGAGAATTTTATTGATCATAATTTCAAGATGGAATAACTGAAAAAAGTCAGAGAGGAATTGAAGAAGGGTGGAGTGGGAGCCTGAAAGAGCTTTTTGGGGTAAGCCATTATGATTTCAATTAAAAAAGTTATCTGTTTATATAATAAACAGAATGCTGTGGAGATTTTTTAGCAGGAGTTTCTATGCAGAAGAGATTTGAGAAGGAAAAAAAAACATTTGAAAGACTAGAAATGAAACCATCTAAGCACATCTAAGGGAATATGCAGTATGATACCAAAACGATCCAATTACATGAAGATACTTGCAAGATACGAAGTTGCTTTTCCATGTCAAGGTGTTTTTCACATAGCTTGCCTCCATGATAGGACAGGATCATTAAGAAAAGAAAAATTGTCTGTTCTCTCTGAAAAGTAGCAATTCTGACAGGCATGGAGGCACTCTCTTGTGTCAATTTCAAGATGGTTACTGCAGTTCTGTATGAACCAAGTATTTTAAGAGAGACAGCAATCACAACAATTCCATGAAGCCTCGCTGATGCTGCATGAGTCCTTGCTGCATTGGGTCTGATAGCATTGCCTGTCTCTCTTCCAGTGTGTGAGACAGACTTGAGTAGGGAAGACCCCCCCAGGGCCATCCCTTTGCTTGGGACCTTCACTGGCTCCTGCAAAGCACATCTCTGCATGCATTGGGGTGTGTTGGAAAGAGCATTTCCTGCAGGTTGAGGGAAGTGTCCTGCCACTCTACTCAGCTCTAGTGAGGTCACATCTGGAGTGCCATGTCCAGTGCTGGGCTGTTCAGTACAAGAGAGGCATGGAGCTCCTGCAGCAGGTCCAGCCGAGGGCAATTAAGGATGATTAAGGAGCTGGGAGCACCTCTCTAATGAGGAAAGGCTGAGGGAGATGGGCCCTTTCGCCTCCAGAAGAGGCAACTGAGGGGGGATCTCATCAATGTCTTTCTGAAGGGAGAGAGTCAAGATGATGGAGCCAGGCTCTTCTTGGTGATGCCAAGCAACAGGACAAGAGAAAATGGGCAAAAACTGATATACAGGATACACCTTAACATGAGGCAGAACTTCTTTACTGTGCAGGTGACCATGCTGCCCAGAGAGGTTGTGGAGTCTCCCTCTCTGGAGATATTCAAGAACCATGCTCTGGGATAACCCTGCTTGAGCAGGGGAGTTTGGACCAGATGACCCACTGTGGTCCCTTCCAACCTGACCCATTCTGGGATTCTGTTTATCTTTCATATTTGAAACAGGTCTATGGTTGCAAAGGTGAGTGCTGGAGGGTTCCTTTGTGACAGCAATTTCACTTGCATGTGTGGATCGGGCTAACAGAGATCAAACCTCAACAAGGTAATGCTTGGAAGCACTGTTCAGGTCTAATGCCTTAAAGCTCTTTTTTCTTATAGTAGCTTTGTGTGTAATTGATTAGCTGTCTGTCCTATGCAAGGATCTTTCAAAATAGTTACTAAGGGATTGTGTCATGAAATATTTGGAAAGACAGTTCCTATTATAATGAGAAACCTATTTTGTGATAAAATTACTGATTTGTGAAAAGCAGTAAGAGGACTCAATGTGTCAGGAAGAATCATAGCTGCTAAATTCTCTGTAATCCTCTGATTGTCAAGAGTGCATCTCTGGTGATAGAAGAAGGAAGGTTTGGGAGGAGGAAGACTTTCATGTGTGCAAGAGAGAAATTTTTGAAATGTGGCCTATGAAGATGAGACTTGTATGCCTGACTTCTAAAGAATGTCTGTTAAATGCCTTTTAGGTTACATTTTCACTGCTCCAGCTTCACTTTATTTTGACATGCAGTTCCTCCCATCCTGCTTTGTCTATTCTTGTTTTTCTGCATTTATATTTCAGGATCTAATTTGTGTTGAAAAAGACCTCAGGACATCTCTAGTCCAATCTCCTGATCAAAGCAGAACCAGCTAGGTCAGGCCAGGTTACTTAAGACTATTTCAGTTAGGATTTGAAAACCTCCAAGGATGGAGTATGAATAGACTCTCTGAGCACCTTTATTTAACACTTGAGTGTCCTCACCATGAAAAAGCTTTTCCTTACATGCAGTCTCAACCTTTCTTACCTAAATTTGTGCCTAATCTGTCTCTTTGCGGTATGCACTGCCATCAAGAACCTCGGTTTGTTTGCCCTGTAAATACTAGGGGAGTGCTATCAGGTACCCTCCTCACTGAAGCCATCTCTTCCCCACAATAGATAAGTCCTGGTCAGTCATTCTCCCCTGAGAGGTAAAGTGTTCCAGCTCCCAGACATCCTGGGGGTTCTTCCCTGAATTTACCAATGCCTGCCTCTCTTGTTCTGACTGAAGGCACCAAAACTGGATGCAATATCTGGATGTGGACTAGTAAGAGGTATGATCCCTTTCTGTTATTCCCTGCCCACACTGCTGCTCATACAGCCCAGAATGCAGTTGGGCCTCTTTAGTGCCAGGGCACACTGCCAGCCCACAAAGAGCTTACCATTTGCCATGACCCCTGGGGTCTTTTAGACAGAGCTGCTCCCCAGCAAGCTCATTGCCAGGCTCTGTCACTGCAGAAGGTTGTCTCTTCCTCATGTGGGGCTGGGCACTTGTTCCACAATGTTGAATTGCAAGGTGTTTCTGTTGGCCAATTCCTCCAGCCTCTCTGGGTCCTTCAATGACATCTCTGATCTCAAACATTTCATCTGGTCCCTCTAATTTGGTGTCATCTCAAAACCTTATGAGAGTGAGCTCTGTTGCCTCCTTTAGGTCATTAAGGACACATCCCAGGATAAATTCTTGTGATACTCCACTTGTTTCTGGCCTTCAGGCAGCATATGATCCATTAACTATGGCCCTTGAAGCCTGATCACTTAAACATTTAGTCCTTTTAGCAGCTATTTCAGTGGAAACAACTCAGAGCCATAAAGGAGAAATGGGTTTGTTTGTTAATAAATACTCCTTCTGAGTTAATCATAGTTTAAGACTGAGGAAAAGATTTCTTGTTTGGCTGGGTTTTTTTTTTTAGATAGAACCTGTAGGCCAAACAATAATAAAGAATGATGTCTTGCCCAGGGAGCTGCTTCACCCAACTACTCTTTGAATTGAAGTTCATATCAAGTTGAATGTGTTAGGAACTAACCACAAAGAATACTAGGGTTATTTCTTTCATCTTTGCTGTACCTGCCTTGAGTGCACAATAGTTAAGATTATAGCTATGTCTTGAAACTCAGTCTAGGGGTTTTGAACTCACTAGATAGGAGATGGCCTTCTCTTCAAGATACCTTCAGCAGTAGTACTGAATGTACTGTATACTTTTAGTTTTTGTCTTTTTTGTTGTCTTGGTTTAATGGCATCATATTCAGGAGGTGAGACCTCTTATGACACGAACCCTCCTTTTCTACTTCCCTCCCCTCAGTATAGAGGAGGTAAAAATCATGAGGAGTCTGAATAAAGAAGGAAAATATAACAATTTTAAAAAGGTAAAGAAACAAAAAAAACCCCCAACAGATGCACAAAATATTACCTAGCTATCGCCCTCCCCCTAGGTTAAAACAAAACCTGGAAGAATATTTTGCCCAAAAGTCTTATGCTGTTGAGGTGCTGGTGGGGGTTCCGGCGTAGCAACCCCGTGGGTGTGTTGGTGGGGGGGCCGGGGCTGACTCTGCGCGGTGCTGGGTCCCGCCGGGGCTGAGCGGGCTCGGGCCCCGGGACAGCAGCGCTTTGTGCGGGCAGGAGAGAGAAACAGCAGCGGCTGAGATGGTGCTGACTCCCGAGGGGGAGCTGGTGCCGCATCGGCCGCCGGGCTATTGCGAAATAGCTCCAAAAGTGCTCCGAAAAACAGTTCCCCTGAGTCGGGGCTTGGTTGGGCAGCGAAGGAGTGGCTGAGCGCCCCGGCAAAGGCTCGGAGTATTCACGGCTCTCCAGCGGGCAGAGAAGCCAGGTGCAGATAAAGCAGTTTTGGCAGCCCCTGCTTTTTATCTCCTGAACTCCCGGGATGCTCCACTCCAGGGAACCATTTCTGGCAGGTCTTGAGACCCTCGGGAACAGTCTTCCCCCGGTCCAGCTCGGATGGGGGCCGTCCCCACATTCCGAAATTACGTGGTGATATGAAATGTTCATCACGGGAAATCCTTCCTATTTAATTAAAACTACAATAGTTGTTTTATTGAAATTTGCAGTCCTTAAAAAAATGAATTTGAGACTGCATAGCCTAATGTAAGAGAAAAAGATAGTGAGTCACACCAGCGAGGTAAATAGCTGCTTTGTCTTGTTGACTGATAAAGTAATCCTTTCTTTTTATTGTTTATGTTCTTTTTTCTCCTGCTGTTTATATTTGATTCTCACATGCTAAATCAAATTAAATTTAAACTGTGTGCTAACACATTCCTAAAAAGAGCTGTTTTCTTCACTGCATAATCAAGGAGTTTTGTGTAATCTGTAGTGCACGCAAAAGAGTACCTGCATCCTACACATGCTTACATGTTCCACAACTGGTACAGCTTTAAATCACTTGACCAAAAGGATGCTCATTACCAGGAGCAGAGCCTATGCTCCACATGACCCCTCACATCAGAGACATTTGATATGGATTTCTACCTGCCTCTTGATTATGTGCTAATCTGGAAATATTAGAAAACTTGACATCTTTCCTTACTCTGGCCCCGATTCATCTAATGTAATTTGACACACTTAGCTGCAAAACTTGAGTTAGAGGCATGGTCACCTTAAGGTGGTTTGTAATCAGTACGAAGAGATAAGCACATCTCAGGAATGATTGAGCTCATCTTTCTTTATCTGTCTGTTGCTAATATAGTGAATTTGCAATAGTTAGGCTCCTATACTGGTGTCTCACTGAAGTAAACATGTCCATGTTTTCAGTCAATTTTGGGCAAGATTCGTTGCAAACAGGGAGTTACAAATGATTTCACCCTTTGTCAGACTCTTAAAAGACTCAGGATTTGTTCCCACTTCTTCTAGTATATTCTTGAATGATGTGGGGCTGGGGGATGGGGGCAGGGAGAAAGAAAAGTTTATTTTCATAGGCAAAAACTTCATTGAGCAACTTTTAATTTTCTGTTATCGCAATGAATTTCTGAATGGAAGTCATTAAACAGTCAAAAAGCTCAAAAATGTACAAACCCAAAAGCTATTGCACAGGTATGATTGGCCAGAAGGTGATATCAGGAGCCCTCAAGGTACCACTTCAGTGTACTAAATTTAGCACATTCCATTGGCTTCCCGTTGCCACTCAGAACTGAGTGGAAACACAGATAACAACTCAGGATAAGTGCATTGATGAACTTTAAGGTACAATTTGGTTCTGCAGACAACCATACTTATCCAGAAACAGACCTTTTTTAGAGGTATATGCTTACTGGTTTTATGTCCATGGTAATGCAGGAACCAGTGACAGCTGGAAACAAATACTGATATTTATTATAAAGACTATTGAATACAACTGCAAAGAGGAAAGTTGTCTTACTTTGGGCAAGGGAAAAAGACAGGTTTTATATGTGTAAAAGTTTTACCAGAGAAGGCTTTAGGTGAGGTGCAAATCTCTCTTGAACTGACAAAGTGGTCTAAGGCAGATGCTCTAATCTTATCACGCTTGGTGCATCATAGAAGTGCAAAGCTGGTATGAAGTGCAGCCTCTGGGTGTTACTTGATATCTCCAAAGTAATTATAGCCAAGGCAGATCTATTCAGATGTAGGAATAAGGGAAGCAGATCTGATGTAAAAGAGCATCCAAGCTTCAGCACATTATCACCCAGCATCCAGTTATAATAACTTTGTGAAGTACAGAAGTGCTGTTGTTTTCAGCATACTGATGGTACCTGTGTTAAAGTCTAGCAGTATTAGGCTGTTTTTGATAAATCCTATATAAATCCCATGCAGAAAAGCATGAGAATTTATGAGGTCAGCTCTGAACCTTCATTCTAAGATGCTGCATCTCTTAACTCGACTCCTAATGGAGAATTTTTCCCAACCTAATGCAAACTATGTTTTTGCTAGTTTGATTCCACTGTTTTTTTCCTGTCCGACCATCCTAGTGCCTTGGTCAGCTGAGCTTCTGAATTCAAAAGGAAATTGATGAAATTTCAAGGTAGCAAGGTCATGTTGTATGCCATATACAGTATGTGGAACTTTTGTGCAACTGTTCCAATAAATGTAGCAAATAGTCTTGTTTCTTCTCTTGCTAGTTTAATTTGAAGCTATAATGTAAATTGCAATATGTAAGTGGAGTGTAACTTTTGTTTTCATGTAAAGACAAATTAATACTGTTTTCACAGAACAAGATTTGGCACTGCCCTCTGCTTTGGTAGAGCACAAGTGAATCCAACATCGTACATGATGTTTCTCTATTTGCTGTCACACATCTCTGAATTAATTGGGCCAAAAAAAAAAAAATAAAAAAATCAGGTCCCTGCAGAATCCCATAATCCTCATTGCATAAGCCCCAGGAATTATGAGAATTTGCAAGACTGCAAGTATACTTGATGACTAATCCTTTCAGCAGTAATATCTTCTTAAGAGAATTTTTGTGTTATTCCGTATTGGAAAAACGCAGGAGATGCTGCAAACAGCTGTCCCCTAGTGCACATAGGATACCTATTCATAAAAATATTTGCAAATGTAACATACTAGTAGCTACCACTGGGCATTATTAGTTCTTTATATCTGGTTCTTTATAACTGCTTCCCGCATTACCACGGCCATGTAACTGGTAAGCATATATATAAACTCAAAAGTAAGCCTAAAGATACCTAAATTTTAGCAAATTCTGTGGCACTATTCGAAAGCATAATATTTCTTATTAAGTGTACCAGTGGTCTCAGGCTACATGCCCACAACATGACAAAGAAAGTCTCTTGGTTTAAACTGAATGAGTTCAGTTTAACTTTAGTTGTGGTAATTTTTTTCAGTCAGCTAATCATCCTCCCTCTGGGCTAATTTTCAAACATTGCTCTTTATTTTCTCATTACAGCTGTACTTAGGAAAGGAAGTGACACTAACACATAGTTGTATTTTCCTCATTTATTCCTTTAAATGAAGTTAAAGAAACTCTCAATGTTAAGGAGCGAAAAATCTGAGGAAGTGTTTTCATTAAAACTCTGCTGGCAGCAACAATTGTGCCTCTGGCATTGAGGGTTGCCTGTGTGTTCCTCAGTTCTTGGTTGCTCTAATAGACTGTTTAATTTCTTCCTGTTGAAGTGATTCAGTGTGGAAGTAACTCTTTTTTTGCTATATTCTGATGTTAAATAAGTGATTTTTTAAGATTATTATAATATTGTCACTGTATTTAGAAACTTTGAGAATACTAAGGCAGGGAAACATGCTACAGAGATAAGATTTTACTTATAAGATCATTCTGTACTTGCCTTCTATACTTTTGCACCACCAGGAGTATTTCTAGTTCTTTGCTACCTCTGACTTGGAGGGACGCAACTATTACTGGAAATAGCCAATTCCTTTTTGTCTAAGCATCGGGTTCTGAAAATGGCACCTGAAAGTCCACTATGGGAAAGAGAAGAAGCCATTCTGAAAATCCAGTGACATCAGTCTGAGCCACAAAGTTGTAGAATATAAATGAATATCCTATTTCTCCTGCTAGCTATTCTGACCAATGCATATTCTGACAACAGCTTTCTTACTAGTTCAGATATGTTCATATGTTCTCAAGAAATCTTATAGATACTAGGAGGAGGAAAACTCTTTATTCCAGTCTAATGGCAAGTCCTTCTCCAAATAATGAGAGCCTTTCTCTTCTCTGAAAGCATTTCTTCATTTCTTTATTATATTGCATGCTATCCTATTCTGCAACTGGCAAGTTTTATTGCATTGGTTTTTTTTGTGAGATCTATGAGTAATTATTAGGCCTTGAGATGTTTTCCACTCCAGATTTTCTGTTTATCAGTGTAAAATACAACTTAAGGTTATCAATAACTGGGTTTTGTAATTCTTTGCATGTGCAAGAACCATTGGCAATTAATTCTGGGCATTTAAGAATAGTCTTTGGAGCTGCTGGCACATTCAGAATAAGCAATAATTGGCTGGATTTAATCAGATCCATAAAATACTATTGTGATAAATGACATCACAAGGGAAACTGTTTCTGTAACTGCACCACTTCTGCATGTGGTTGGTTGCTGGCTATGCTTTATATTTTGTAGTTGGCAACAGAACAGAAATTCTGTAGTGTGTGCTGGCTTTCTATAGGTTTTTCATCTTGAAAGTGTGTTTTAAGTGGCAACATCAGCATTGGGCAGAAGGGGAATTTGAAAGCTTTTATGCTGTACTCAAACGTATTGCATTGTCTTGTTTGCCATAGAAACTGTGAAGACATGAAGATTCAGGAAGGCAAAACTGATGGGAGGGGGGAGGATACCCAGGGAAACCCTGTGAAGGCACAGCAGTTTGACACCCAGTTTTGAGTGATTTATGTTGGTATCTTTAATTTGGGAAAGAAAACTGAGGATAAAATTCCAGTGCTCCATGAAAGTACAGTAGCACTCTGGCGATCCAAAAAGGACATGTAGGCTTGGGAATACAGGAACCAACTGGAGAAAAGTCTGTATAGATTTGTGCAAGTATATGCTTGTCTTTTAAATGGTCCCCTGAAGGAAAGTACACTTTTCTGCTTTTAAGTCCTAAAGCTTCCTTCAATTTCAGTCCCCATTCTGGGTTCTTTCATGTGACAGTGGTTCAAATGATGTTGAAACATTTGTCCCTGCTCCTGCAGCATTTTCTGAATGAAGTCCATTAGTTTATTTTTCAAAGAATAAAGCTATTGTTTCTTCATGTTCTCTATTTTAGCTAAATTCACAGAAGCCCTTAATTTCTGCCTCCCAGAGCTCAAATTTTTCCTTTGATTGTAAATTTTATTAAGCAAACATCCTACTAGTGTAAATTAATGAAGTCTTATTGACTTAAATGGAATAATGATAGTTTATAGCAGCTGAGGATTTTACGTTATGTCTTAAATAAATATGTAAATGAAAACTGGGATGCTGCCATTGGCTATGCCGTATCCCAAGAATGCTCTTAAAGTTATTTATTTTTCCCATGTGTGTTGCTGCATTGGGACTCTTTTTTTTGTTTGTTTATTGTTTCAGACAGTATAATCTCTGGATCTCTCTCCTTTTTTTTCCTTATTTTCTGAATATGCAAATTAGGAGTAAGATTCTTTTAGTCATGCTATTTTAATTTGTACTAAATTTCTCTCAAGATGCTTGCTTTCCATCATAAAACAGATAGGATTAATCATTTTCTGGAGTGGTGTAGAATGTCTCTGTCATCTCTAAAGGAAGCATAAATGATTAATTTAGACTGGAGAGGGCAAATTGATTTAACCAAATTCTGTCTGTAATGACTATCTACCTTCACTGACTTTGTCAAATGGTTTTTTTTGAACACTTATTGAGATTTCTGAACTCAGAAAAGGGAACTCTGTGGTTTCATAGTTCAATGATACGCAAAAGAAAAACAAAGAAGGTATGCATTCAGAAAGTGTATCTACCATTGGTTCATGAAAAGTAGCACTCAGCCTGTACCACCAGTTCCTGTTCTTTTGGCTAATCTCTCTTTATAGATGTTTCAAAACATTCTGCACCATCAGATTTCTATCTGAACAACTTGTCCACAGTATTCCATTTGGTTAATCTGTAGTCTCCTCCCTAATTTTTAAAAGAGAATGTCAAGGGGAATGATTTCAGTCATGACTTGATATCTAAATCTTGATTTGGCATCTAAATCTAAGACTTGGCATTTGCACATGTTCCTTTTCTGTTTGATAGTCTGTTACAAGGCTATCCCGTTCTGTGTTGGCTATTAGTCACTAACCTAAATAGCGTGATTATTTGTAATAACATGTGGGGAAATCTCAAAGTAAGGGAATGGAAAAGTCAGTAGCAGAAAAACGTTCCCATATATGAGACATTTTCAAACAAGAAATTAAAGGCATCAAGTAGTAGCCCTGTAAATAGGGAACATAATCTAAAGTGCAGATGGAAAAAAATAAGGAAAAGTAGGTCAGGGATGATTTTACCGATGCAGCCAGAGAATAACTGATGCGTGTACTAGAGGCTCTGTCATTTCCATGAAGAGCTTTATCCTACAAAGCCAGTAAAAAATAGATCTGAAAATGGAAGAAACATTGAGTGGTTCGAAGCCTGTTTGCATTTCAGAGAGATAAACAAGGGCAATGTGTGTCTGCAGTCAAGAGTTTGAAATGGCAACAAGAAGAAATCTACAGTGTATAGCTTGTCGGACACTATTTGTTCCCTTCTTCTTAATCAGTCACTTTCCAATATATATGATGACAAAAGAGTAGTTGAATTGGTGTGTACCCACAAATAGCTGGTCTGGTCCTGTGTAAAATGAGTCTTTTTAGGATAGTGTCATTCATATGGTGTGGCAATGCTGCTGGAGATTTTGAAAATCATTTCCTCAAAGCTGCTGATGATTTCTGTTTTTAGCTAGGACAGACAGGGATGACTCATGGATGTAATTTGGGTTTAAGGCTGTATTTTTAAACCTCACTCTCCAGTTTGTAAGCCCTCAAAGTCTCTGAAGGAGTCCAGACCTACTGCTATTTAGGGTTTATTTGTATTTCCAGCATATTGTTTCAAAGGACAGCACCAGTTAGGGCATCGTGTTGAGTGGACATACATCAGTTTGATGGAAAGTGTCCTAATTTGCACATTCACCACTTGAACTGTTTCAGTGGTTCGAAATTAAGTTTCTCTCTTTGAGCATTCAGATGCCATTGTCTTGTCTCTGATGTGAAGGTGTTTGCTTCACATTCATATGCTTTTTTTGGGTAGTGGAAATCAAGACACTTCCCTCTTCTTATGCTTGCAGTTGCTTTGAGCTACTTCAGTGATGCAAAATGGCAATAAATTTTTCTGGGGCAGATCTCGGGCCCCTTGAGTTCCCTTTGCACAAGTAAATATGTTGAAAACACAGTGTTTGCCCAATATGAGCAGTGAACGGGAGGTGGTCAACGACATCAGAAAACTCACAGAAAATATCACTGTGGTGCTCCAAAGACTACACTGCTTCTAGTAATGTCTAGATAATATCTGTGCATATGCATGCTGTTTGGATAATTTATGTTCAGCCAGAAATATTTATTACTTCTGAATATGTTATTCACCATGAATAACTCCCGTTGCCATTATTCTGTTGCAGCATTCATCTAAACTTCATGGGGCTTTTTTTTTTTTTTTAATTAAGCTTTTGTTTATTATGCGTATTTAGGCAGTGGTGAATTTGTGTCTCCCTCGCCTAAGAAATATTTTTCATTCTTCAATTCATATATTCAGTCTTTTCTTCTTTGCTACCCCTCCTCCCTGTTTCTGATCAATACCCTTTGTTTCTTCCTGAACTCATTATTTTAATGCTTTACTAATTGTCAGTCCAGATCATTTGATAAGTAGTGTTAAAATTGTTCAAAATCGATCAACACTATAGCTCTGCTTAGTACTTTAAAGTTAAATCATTGATTCTAACCTACGTCTCTTCAATTACAGTGATTGTCACTTCAGGTTGCCAATGAATTTTGTAACTATTGTAGAAAGGGTTATCTTAGCTTTGAAAGTCCTTCTATATAGGCAATTTTTCTGTCCAGTCAATTTTTTTTCTCTGTTTGTCATGAAACTGAACACTCATAGGAATCCTATTATGTTCACAGACAAAATATGAAGCTTGCCTTCTCAGTAAGCACAGAATTCCTGGACCTAGAACATTTGGGGAGAAGAAAGTATGCTTTTTATTAAATAATTGTATTTATTAGAGCTTTTGAAAGCTACTTGAGACATTGCCTGCGCCTTCACCATTTCTGCTCACTGTAAGCTTTCTCCTTTTGTCATAAGCCAATTCTGTTTTCTACAAAGGATTTCTCTTGAATATCTGGTGAAGAACAGCACTTTTTTTGACTGCTAAGAACAATATTTTTCAATGAATAGCAACAGCTGCTGAGAGAATTTGTCTCTTTAAAGTTAAGCTTGAAAACAGTCTTTAAAGTCTTTTCTTCCCTTTCTGTCTTCCAGTTAGCAATAATGCTTACAGTGGATGTGTGTATTTATGTGCATGCTTGTGTAGATAAATTAAAACTGTTCATATATTGCTAGACAGAAGAGATAGCTTTTAGGTTTTTGATTTAGTATGACAATGTTGAAAAGTAACCTAAAATTAATAATCAGACTTATTTTTATGAACTAAGGACAAGGTTGGTCTTCTCTGACTAATTCACGTATTTCACGTATTTCCATCATAAGCAATAACATGGAAGATAGAAAATATTCACTTTATTTCTTTTCTTATAATTCTTAAATGTTAAGCCCTGAAATTTTGATTTAATATTCATAGGTCTCTGTGTTCAAATTGCAGTACAAGTCATTGCTAGAATAAACTATAGAAACAATTATAATCATCAACAAAATGCAATTAATTGATTGGTTGTGTTTAAATTTATTTCTTAGGCAAGGAAGCAGCACTGTTTTAACCTAGATTTCAACTATGTGAAAAGCAAAGCTATACATAAAATTAAAATCTATAAAAAAACGCAGACATAATGAACCACTGGTAAAAATAAGCAGAAAAAAGGAAAGATCATTTGTGTAGTTTTCAAAAAATTGTTGATCTATAGGATATGAAAATAAATAGGCCTAACTTTTCATTAATGTTCCTTTTTCTGTAACTAATGTTGCTCCTGTGTAAATTATTGTCACAAGACTGGTCTGAGAATAGTAAACAGAAAAGTTTCTCATTGCCTCCCATAGTATTTAAATTTGAAGTACTAAAGAAATTCTTTGAAAAAACCCAGTGTTATATGGTGCAAAGACGACCTGCTCCTCATTTCTTCCTCTTCCCTGCACACAAATTTTGAGAGAGGAAACATTTCATTTCCTGATAAATGCAAAAGAGATGTGACTGGTATCATGGAAGCAATGAAGATATACTATTAACAGTAGAAATTGTACAAAATCAAATAGCTCCTAAATGCATGGAGTAAGGTATAAATCTTATCTTTATCTTGTATCTCAGACACTCCTCCTCAGCCTCATTACATTTTTTCTACTTTCAAATGTAGGCAAGTTAGGGAAACGGACCTGCTTTTGTTCTCACACTGTATATTCATCTCCATGGTGCTTCTGGTTGAAATAATGTTAATAATAATAAAAAAGAGAAATCCTAGCACAAAAGTGAAGATGGTATTCCAACTGTTCTTTGTGTCCCTTTTATGTCTTGACATCCTCTGAGCTGCATCCTGCTCCTGGCAAGCTTGCCTAATCTCCAGGAAGGCTTTTGGAGTCATGGGCAAAGTGCCTGGCTTTGCCTGCAAAAGCTGAGATATTTATCAACAGGGAGTGGAGGATAGTGCAAATCCTGAGCTTGAAACAGGGATCAAACAATAATCCTCTGCACAGTCCTTTCAAATATTCTTCTGGTCTTGGCACTAGAGGGCAGTTTGAAAATTAGATTTGTTGTCAATACAACTGCATAGCCCCACCTCTTTGGTTTTAAAATTCAGACTGTACTCTGTTCAACACAAGATGAAGACACCTTTTAAACTTGAAGGCTTTGTTTATTACTGTCTCATCAAGGCTGACTTCCCAAACCAGCAATTCAAAGCAATTATATAAAAGAAGGGTTTTTTTATCATTTTTTAAAACAGAAATAATGTCCTCATTGGGCATCCTCTTGAAAATGACAGCTCTTACTCTTTGAATACAAAAGGTACAAAACCAAAACAAAATCAAACATTTACTACCTGTCTCAAATGAATTCAAAACAGACAAAAATGCACTTGTGTCAATCAGTGTGTCGTTAGTGTTATCTTTTAAAACACAAAGGAGACAACCGATGAAATTCCAATACGAGTGCTGATGAGTTTCTTCTGAGTTTTGGGGATGGATAGGTGGGATAATGTGTCTGACGACTAGTCATGAGCAGGCTGAAAGCTTGTGATTAGGAATCAGAGACTGAGGCAACAAAGGGAACCTTGTGGTTGGTGTCCACTGTGGGCTGCCTGGTGAAGGGGAGCCTATTGACAAAGACTTCTTGCTCCAGCTACAGGAGGCAGCACGCTTGCAGGGTCTCATCCTGCTGAGGGACTTGAACCACCCAGACTTCTGCTGGGAAAGTAGCAGAGTGAGCTATAGACAATTCAGAACACTCCTAAAATGCATGGAGGATAATTTTCTAAGCCAGGATAATAGGCAACCCTAACAGAGGGAACGCAATATTGGATCTGACAGTCACCAACATAAACAAGTTAATTGGAGATGTCAAGACTGGAGGCAGCCCAGGCTGCACTGATCAAGCACTGGTGGAGTTTGCAGTCTGGAGGGATATGGTTCAGGCAAAGAGTCAAGTCAGGAACGTGAATTTTAGGAACTCAAACTTCCAGCTCTTCAAGGAGCTAGTCAATAGGATGCCATAGGAAACTACCTTCAGTGACAAGGGAGCAGAACGGAACTGGCAGATTTTTAGGGACTCTTTCCATAGAGCACAAGAACCAGTGATGCCCAGGTGCAAGAATCTGGACAAGGAAGGAAAGGGGTAATTTTGGCTAAATCAGGACTTGCTGGAGAAGGGCAAGAGGGAAATGCAGAGTCAGTGAAAGCAAGGAGAAGTGTCTTGGGAAGAGTATAGGGATGATGCCTAGTTGTTTATGGATGAAATGAGGAAGGCCAAGGCACAGCCTGAGCTGAACTTGGCAAAGAATAACAAGTATGCAAAGAATACAGGTATGTTGCTTAGAAAAGGAAGGACAAAGAAATTGTAACCCCCACAATGAACAAGGCTGGCAGACTGGTAGCAATGGACAAGAACGTGTCAGAGGTACGCAACAGCTTTTTTGCCTCAATCTGCAATGACACCCTCACTTACCACACCTCTCAAGTAGAGGGACTGCAAGACAGGGACTGGGGAAGCAAAATCTCTTCCACTGTAAGAGAAGATCAGGCCCGTGATCACTTGAGGAACCTGGATGTACACAAGTCTATAAGAAACATCCCAGAGTCCTGAGGGAATTGACTGATTTAGTTTCCAAGTCACTCTCCATGATATTTGAAAAGTCCTGGCAATTAAGTGAAGTCTCTGATGAATGAAAAAAGGGAAACAGTGTATCCACCTTTAAAAAGGGTAGAAAGGATGACCCTGGAAACTCCTGATCTGCCAGCCTCACATTTGTACCTGGAAAAATCATTGAAGAGATCCTCCCAGAAGTGGTGCTAAGGCTCATAGAAGATAGGGAGTTTATTTGAGACAGCCAGCATGACTTCAACAAGGGCAAGACATGCCTGACCAACCTAGTGGCCTTCTACAGTGGAGTGACTACATCAGCAAACAAGAGAAGAACAATGGATGTCATCTATTTGGACTTCTGTAAGGCCTTTGACACAGTCCCCCACTCAATTGGAGAGAGAAGATTGTTGAGTGGACTGTTAATTGAATAAGGAATTGGTTGGACAGTTGCATCCAGAGGGTAGTGGTCAACAGCTCAATGTCCCAGTGGACATCAGTGACAAGTGGTGTTCCTCAGGAGTCCATATTGGGACCACTGTTATTTAATATCTTCATTAATGACACTGATGAAGGGATTGAGTGCACCCTCCCCAAGTTTGCACCAAGCGGAGTGGCGTGGTTGACACACCTGAAGGATGAGATGCCATCCAGAGGGACCTGAACAAACTTGAGAAGTGGATCTATGGGAATTTCATCCAAAAGAGACCAACTGCAAGGTGCTGCAGTGGGTCAGGGCAACCCCAGTATCAATACAAGCTGGAAGATGAACAGATCAAAAGAGCCCTTCTGAGAAGGACTTGGGGGTGCTGATGGATGAGAGGCTGGACATGAGCTGGCGATGTGCACTCACAGACCAGAAAACCGTTTGTATCCTGGGCTGCATCAAAAGCAATGTGGGCAGCAGGTCAAGGGAAAGGAGCCTCTTTGCTCTGGTGAGACCCTACCTGGAGTACTGCATCCACCTCTGGGGCCTCTGAACAAGAAAGACGTGGACCTGTCAGAGCAGTCCAGAGGAGGGCCTCAAGGATGATCAGAGGAATGAAGCACCTCTCCTATGAAGACAGGCTAAGAGAGTTGGGATTGTTCAGCCTAGGGAAGAGAAGGCTCTGGGGAAACCTTATAGCATCCTTCCAGTTCCTGAAGGGAGCCTATAACAAAGATGGGGACATGCATTTTGTCAGGGTCAAGGGGCAATGGTTTTAAACTGAAGAAGGATTGATTTAGATGAGATGTAAGGAAGCATTTTTTTACAACAAGAGTGGTGAGGTACAGGAACAGGCTGCTCAAAGAAGCTGTGGATGCCCTGTCCCAGGAAATATTTAAGTCCAGGTTAGATGGGGCTTTGAGCAGCCTGATCTGGTTTAAGATGTCCCTGCCCATGGCAGGGGAGTTGGAACTAAATGGTCTATAATGGTCCCTTCCAAACCAAACTATTTTATGATTCTATGATTGTTGTTTTTTGGTTTTGACAGATTTTGAATGTATTTCAGTTAAAGCTCTCAACTGAGTTTTCAGCATGTTAGGATTTGGTTCTTTAATTAGCTGCAGACTAGGACACAGAATTTCAGTCTAGAGTTTCAAAGTTATTTGAAACCTAAGCTCCTTTGACATTAATCACTGCACATGGCAATCACTAAGTTTTTGTTTGACATGTTATCCATTCAGAAAATGGGGCATCAATATTTGCTTCTTCCCAACTTTTCTCTCTCCTGTATATAGCTGAGCTCCTTAGACAGAAGTCTGTTGTGCAAAGTGTTTGTGCAATATCCAATCATAATTATGCCTCCCTCTTAATTGGAGTTCCTAGATACTACTGTCGTATTCAGAATTATATCAATAGGTATGACACCAACCTTATATTTGCAGTCTTATTACTCTATTTGTAGAAGCAGAATAAACAGGTAATTTAGCAAAACCAGATGGTTTTCGTTTTTTTTTTCCCTGACTGAATGGATATTTCAGCATTACGTGCTACCACTGTAGATAGATGATTAGTCCCAAAATAGCTGATGTCCATCCATCCTTGACTTGAATCCTTATGTAAATACCCCACCTTTGTGGATCCAATTATGCAATCCTCGTCATCTCTCAGTTTTCAGTTACGTACTAGGTCCACTTGAGTTTCTCTTTGTAAACATTTTCAAAATGCTTGAAAGCAAGGTATATTACAAATTCTGCCCTACAATTATTGACATCACAATATAAATCTAAGTATTCCTCCTGCATGATATTTAAAATATGAGACACTTTTATACAGCCTAGGAAATGTAACTTGAAATGGTTTGGATTTTCAACTTTTTTTTTTGTTTTCTCCTCTGTGTGGATATAAATTGGATGTTTCAGACCTTGATGTTTTGCTCAGAATTAATCCCTGTGCCCTTTCCTCTAAAGTTTATATTCTTGTAGACACTTAAATCACAAAAGAAGAAGATATCATTAAACAATAGATTGCTACACTTGCATAACATGCATTTTAAAAAATTTTCTATTGTAAAGATATGCAGGTAATAAATTACTTTTACACTGGGACTTTCAGTAAATAATTCATCACACATGCTGAATATCTTAAGAATATCTTAAATGTTGCTTCTCACAGAAACACCCATAATTAAACTTTTTATCTTGATACAGTTTTTTGAGAGTTTATCTTTAACCTGATTATGTGTCTCAGAAGAACAAGCGTGACAGTCAGACAGAGGACTCAGAATTAGGGAATTTAACATTTATCATGTAGACTACAGTTGAAATAAAAATATTACAGAAAGTGGATGGATATTATTAAGTTTTCATTTCCTTATTGACATATTTATATGTGCGATCTTAATGTCAAAAAAACCAGTTCAGTCTCAGACACCTGGACAACACTCCTTGTGTATCGCGCTATGTATACATACTCCGTGTCATCTATTGAGTACCTACACTACCCTTGTTGCTGTACGGAAGCTTCTGTTTCCAGAGAGCCCAATTAGGTAGAATCTACTTGAAAAATGAAAGCCGCCTAGTTTCTAGCTGCATGTTACGGGACAGATAACGAAGGACACAGAGTTGAGATTGCTTCCCTCTGTTCTCTGTACCTCTTGATTGAACTGGACTACCTGGCAGGGCTGTGGCAACTCCAGCTCATGTGTTGCCCAAGCTCATTTTAAAAGAGCTGGTTCAGGTACTCCTGGCAGTGCAGTCACAGCAACACAGATCTCAGCCTAATTGCCTCAAAAAAAAAAAAAAAATGAATATGTATATATGCATAGCTACTCAGGAGAGGTTTATAGCCCATGCTGAACCACTCTACCTTCCTCATGCAAAGAAGCACATCTAAAGGTAGTTCAGATGTGTTATACACACACAAGCTGCAGTCTCACCCTGGGCAGCCTAGTGGTTATATATTCTGTTGTAGACAAAACAATTGAACTCAACTTGTAAAATTTTGGTGCCTGTAACACAAAGTAACAGATCGAAATCAAACTGTCATTATGTAAGTCCTTCTGTGATGCTGCCTTCTGTAACTGTTCATCTTAAAAACATTAGGAATGCAGGGATTTGAAAAACAGACTTAAAAAAATAAAAGGAGAAAATTTTTTGTACTAAGAAAGATTGAAAATCTCAGGACCATGCAGTTATAGACAAGACATGGATGTCTCCACAGGTGATCGAATCAGGAGTAATGAGTGATATATAGAACAGAAATCAGATGTTCTTAATAATCATCTCTCAGAGTGATGGTTTATGCCATTACCACCTCTGAAATAGTTTCAGGCTTGCATGTCTCTTGGGATCATGAAATGGGGGATGTTATATGACAAATAAGTTTTCCAATTTGTAGATTTCAACACTTTTTGTTTATTTTTATCTCTGTCTGAAGAACCACCTGCTTCAATTTCACAGCAATATACACTGCAGGCAAAACAGCTTTGAACTCAGACACAGCACAGGTCTGACTGTTCAAAAGAACCTTCTCAATAATCTCAGCTTTACGTTCCTGAACTAATATTTTTTTATGAAAAAAAAAATCTTTGATAATATAGTTTTCAAATTGATGCCTTAGATACAGATGTTCCAGTGCATTAAGAAGCAACAAGGAAAGGGAAATTTGCATTTTTACGCCACTTTTCTTTCTTGCAATGAAGTAGTTAAAAGGCATTGGCAAACTACAATCATTGTACATACATCACCACAGGTTTCTCTAGTTTTGAGAGTTTGAGCAGCACCTTAATCTTCCATAAAATAAAATAAGAGTTTCAAGCCTGAAAGCCAGTAATTCACAGCCCCTCTGTCTTCTTGATGGCAATTATAATCATTATTAAAGTAGATTTTAGGGACCATGAGACAGATCATTGCTCCAGAGAACTTATTCTGAGCCTGAACAAATATCACTGTTGGTTTTTCATAATTTTGAAGGGCAGTTTGGACATTGGAGATCCTCAGTTTAACTTTGATGAAACAAAATGTCTAAATCTAAAAGAATCTTGGTGAAACAGTGGGATTTTTTCAGACCATTTGCACATCCTGTGTTTCTGAGTAAGTGAGTTATATAGAAAAGAACATGTGCTTCAACAACTATCAGCAAATTCCAGAGGGCATATGAAGAAAATTCCAATGTTATCATAGGGAATTTAAAAACTGACAACTGAATATGGCTCCTGTATTTGACCTGTGCACTTTTCTTTCAATTGTGTGGTTTGACAACTCCATCAAGATAGATTTGACTTCAGTGCCTTGAAAAGTTTCAGTAACTATTAATCCTTTTTTCCCCACCATTGTTTTATCTTCAATGAGTACATGCCACTACAAGCACAGCTGAGCAGATCTATATGCCTAAGATTTTCATTTGCATCCTCTGGTGAAATAGTGCTTTATACGTCTGCAGATTTCTAAATTTACATGGAATTTGCTAAGGGTTTTATTATATTTTGCCCTACATTTCAGTAGTTGACTGCTACTGTCAGACCGTAGCTGACTATAGATTAAAAAGAGAATTTGGGAAGCATCCCTGATGATTCTTTGATTACTCTTGGGAGTGAGTGAACAGTTTGTAATGACTGCCTCACTATTTCTTTTGGACAACTTTATGATTTGCTGACTGATTTAAGATAGACAACCTCTGAGGGGCGTCATATAGCACACATAGAGGTTATGGGGAAGTACTGGATTTTCGATGCTTGCTGCAACTAAAGGCTGCAGAGTTGAACTTTAATTTACTGTCCTACTTTGTTTCCAATCCCTTGAGTGGCCATGTTGTCTTGAAATACCTTATTGCAGGTGTAACATCAGGTACCAGTGGCCTAGAAGCAAATACTGAACATTGAATTATTTGCAGTAACTATGAATGAATAATTTTCCCATTCTTAGGGATATCCCATTATTAGGGAAAAATACAAATATTAAATTAGTCACTGTGCCACATGATTTGCATAATACAGTTTACGAAAAATATTGCATAACATTGTAATGCAAGGTTTTCCATGCAAAGTCAGGGAACCTGAAAAAAATGCCCCCAACATAAGAAGGACATGGAACTGTTGGCACAAGTCCAGAGGAGGGCTACAAATTTTATAGGAGGACTGGGGCACCTTCCCTGTGAGGACAGGCTGAGAAAGTTGGGCCTGTTCAGCCTGGAGAAGAGGAGCTTATGTGGAGACCTCATAGCAACTTTCCAGTATCTGAAGGGGGCCTACAGGGAAGCCACAGACGGACTCCTCAGGAACTGTAGGGATAGGACAAGGAGTAATTGGTACAAATATGTAAAAAGTATGAAAAGTCCTAGTTTTATTTATGACCAAAATTTCTGACTGATTTTGCTTCTAGATAAAAGATTGTGCCTCAAAGCCATGTGTGGTCTTCCTCTCTTTCTTTGATTTCACTTTATCATTATTTGCTGCAATTTTCAGTCAATGTTTTCTTTTGTAAAAAAAGCATTATAAATCCAGGTACAGCTTTAATCTAACAGATATTCAATGACCAAAAAAAGGCAACAGTTCTATTCATGGGTATTGATAGTGCAATGAATAGTTCTTCTTGTTGAAAATTTTTGCCATACTTCTATGCCTTCCTACAGCAGCACAGATCAAAGAAGGCTGTGTTGGAGAGACTGCAGAGCATTCTGGAGTTAGGGCTGCAGGTGTAATCAGAGCAAAAAAATAGGTTCCTCTGCTGGATAATATTACATACCTACAGCACAAAAAACTTTGTGATTCCCAACCAAATAAACATATTATCAACTATCTCTGGGGAACAGCTACTTCACTGCAACGAAGTTTCTAAGAGGTTGCTGACAGGAACAAACTGTTAAACAATCAAGACATATCAAAAACATTTTCCTGCTTATTTTCTTTGTTCCCTATCTAGTAGAACAAATCTGACATCTGGCAATAGCAAGTCAGCAGTATTTCTACATTTGTTACTTCTTGTTTTCCTTTATTATTCATATATTGATGCTCAGGAAAGTAGGTACTGCAATTATCCATTGAAAAGACAGCAGGGGTTGTTGCAAATGTTCTTATGTGTTTTCTTAGATTTCTGTGGACAGATGTTTTTAGTGAAGTCTGTTTCTGTAATTGAACTGTGGCAGACTTTTATGGCTTTCAAGGATCTGTTTACAGAGGTTAGAGAAATATTTGGTTATTAGCTTCTTTGTCCTTTTGGTGGTATCAAAGGAAGCTATGAGTACACCCTATAGTTCTTTTGCATGATAACATAAGGGCATAGTAAATAGCTCCAAAGAAAAATTCTAAGGTAATTTCTGTTAATGATGATATTTTGTCAGTAGTATAGCTGACTGCGGGAGAAGTTAACCACACAAGTCAACACCCTGTAACAGGTGAGATGGAATATTGCAGCTTAGACCAGAATATGCATATGTATGCTTAGTTTATGTTGAAAAGACAGAAAAAAAACATCCTCTCAAGAAGACAAAATCTCCTCTGAAACCTTACATGATGCATGGTTTCCTGTATCTTTGTGTTTCCCCTCTCACCACCTTACTGGTTTGCATAATCAGTGACATTTTCTCATCTCCACTCTTGAAGGATACTAGGAAATGTGAGGAAAGTTTCTAGTTAAGAGCACTCAGAAGGGGTGCTAGAGGAGGCTTTGGGAGGAGTGGCTCCAGAGCTATCTGGCAGAAAGGGACTTGGAGGTGCTGGTTGAGTGTGCCCAAGTGACCAAGAAGGCCAGTGGTGTCTCAGCCTATGTAAAGAATAGTGTAGTCAGCAGGACTGAGGAAGTGATCATCCCCCTGTACTTGCATTGGTGAGGCCACACCTTGAATACTGTGTCCAGTTCTGGGTCCCTCACTTTAAAAAGCACACTGGGGTGCGAGAGCATGTTCAGCTAAAGGCAACAAAGCTTATGAAAGGACTAGAGAACATGTCTTATGATGAAAGACTGAGGGATCTGGATTTGTTTAGTCTTGAAAAGAGTCTCAGGGGACACCTCATTGCTTTTTGTGGCTACCTGAAAGGAGGTTGTTGTGGGGACTGATCCCTTCTACCATGGCTACAGTTAAAGGACAACAGGAAATGGCCTTAAACTGAGGCAGGGGAGATTCAGATTAGATACTGAAAAGAAAAAATTCACTGTTAGGCCCATCAGGCATTGGAATAGGTTTCCCAAGGAGGTGGTAATTTCCCAAGGAGGTAGTGGAGTTACCATCCCTGGAGGTGTTTAAGAGATGTCTGGGTCCGGCACTGGATGATATGGTTTAGCGGTTTAGGGGATACAGTGACAGTGCTGGGTTGATGATCATAAAGGTCTCTTCCAACCTTGACGATTCCATGATTTTATTCTGTGGTTCTAGGAGCACATATATTCTATTCTAACACCTGGATCCAATATCTGGCATCATTAACAGCCTGAGTGAGTCCTGTTGCAAGTATAATAGAATTATATCCAGCCTTATTACTTGCAGTAGGGCCAAAACACTGATTTCCTGCTGGATAGTCAACATAGCTATCAGCCTTGACTGAAATTGTCTATCAACTCGACACAGAAGTGTTTAATAGTGTTTTGTCCTTTCTACCTAATTCAGCTTCAGGGTCAGCAGGAGACTTCCATTTGGTTTTTATTCAACTGTGCCTGTCGTAATCACCAATTTTTCCCAGTTAGTGGAAGGCGATAGGGTGAAGCAAACAACCCAAGACCTGTGTTCCCAGTGTGTGCTTTGGGTGAGAAAGGAAATAAACTAATTGTAAGGAGGAGACCTTTGTAGGGTACTAGCCTTTCCCAGTATAAGACACGCAAAGTACTTTAGAAGCACACAAAGTGCAGAGGTAAATGAAGGTTCTTATGCTTCTTTGGGAGCAAGAAACCCTTATTCCAGCTAAGATCGGATACTGATGTTCTCATTGCAATGCAAGATAAATTTAAACATTGTAAAATTTCATCCACATACCATGTGCTTTTGAATACCCTGCATGAGTTAGAGTGCTGGCCAGTTCAGTTGTTCATTCTAAAGGGCATTCTAGTTGGGTATTTAGACTGAAAAAGCTATGATAACTGCAGAAATGCAATGAATGAGCAATGGATAAAACACCAAGAATGGAAACTCTCATAAACAAAACAGGCATACTCGTGTTTATATTGCTAAGGAGTAATAAAATTGTCTGAAATGAAAGCTTATTTGGCAAGGGGAAGTTATGAGGCTCATTGCCTACAGATCGTTAAAGATCCATCATTGAGGTTGTAAGTTCAGGTCACACAATATTTCAAAAAGACAGAATACAAGGGGGAAACAAAGCCTAGTAATATTCATTAGATGTGTATAATTAAAAGAGCAAAGTGAATGAAACTATTATGGCTCACATTACAGCGGAAAAGGACTAATGGCCAGCATCAGAGATTAGCCTGAAGGAGTCTAAACTGTTATAATTTACAGTTTACATAAAATCTTCCCCCAAGGCCTGATCCATCGTTCATTTAGAAACCTTTTATCCTAACTGTGCAGAGAAGACTAATTCTGGACACAGAGCATCTTTACTGGCTCTGAGTTCTCTGCAGTGATGCCTGTGGCACAGAAGGCAGAATTGAATTTTCTGAATTGTTGCTGTGTATTACAAATCTCCTGCTTCCTGCATCCTAGACTAGAAAATTGGGCTTCTGATCAAGACAGTCCTAAAGGCTACTTGTCCTGCCTGGGTCATCCAAAAGGCACAATATTGCTATTTATCACTCTTAGAGATGATTAAACAATAAATGCTGAATAAAATTTTAAATTAGTTTATAATACAAAGTGAAATTATCAATACTAAGAAAACAGAATTAGGGTGGGGAACATGGGACATCTAGATCATGTCTAGGATTCAGGGCATTACTATTATTCCTTTACTTCAGACTAAAAATTTTGCAAAATGATTATTTGTAATGTTACCAAAACAAGCATCTGAAAGTTCCTAGTGAACTTGAGTGAAATATGAAGGACTCAGTAATAAATGTCCTATTTAATATGAATGTCTATTCAGCATAAGACTATAGTATAAAATCACTAGACCAATTTAGACAAGAGTAAAAGTCAACAACTACGTGAAAAGTGTAAGGAACAACAGAAGAAGACATAAATTACAAAAAGAATTTAAGCAAAATACTGAATACTGTAAAAAGAATGTTTTAATAATGCCAGGAGAACTAAAAGCAGACCTGTAGAAACACATATACAAGACTTGTTTTTAGGTAAAAAAAAAAAAAACAGAATTCACTGAAGAAAGAAATTAAAATATCAGAGGGGGGGATTAGAAAAGAAGATAGACAGAATGATAAAGCATACAATTACAGGGATGCTTCTCCAGTGTATTTACTTGAGAGACCAGGAGAAATACGCCATCTGACACATCAATTTGTGTATGCACAAATTCAGTACTCTGAATGATTTTGTGACCAGTGAGGTGGAAGCATTTAGTAATTTAGTACAAATGAAAATTATCAAGTCTCCGCAACTACATGGAATTTCTGCTAAGCTTTTATGAAGGAGGCTATGGGAAAAAATATGCAGGGCAGTGAAAAGCAGCATAGAGCAATTGTGAGGCTACAGTGGGTTAAGAGAACTAATTTGCAGGAAAAACAGGCCAAATATTGTAAATTCCATTTGTTGTCCTTATGCAGGTATTAATAAGATAGATCTCTAATCAAACATCATAGTGGACTTTTGTTTGAATTACGAGTCCAGTGGATTTGATAAAGGTCTAAACCCATGACTTGCATGCCAGAGTAACACTCTAATCTGGTAGCTATAGCAAAGCCTGAAGGTGGCTTCTTGGGTTTTCCTACTGAGATTATTGCATTGATTGAATTAAATATATTTTCAGAGGACAGGAAAGGAGCAGAGATTAATTTAGTCAATACCTTGCATTCATGCTGTGACAAATAAAAAATCCATTTTCCATATGGTTTGGTAAGTTTAGAAGATTGATCAGAGCAAGAGTGAAGAGCACAGAAAGGCTTGTTCTTCCACTGAAAAGCACAGAGAAAGTAAGTAAAAGGAAAAAAGCTGCATCAATTTACTTGTGTGAGCTGACTTGCCAAGCTCTTCTGCACTGATCTTGAAAAATGTTTTCTCTTGCTCTCTAAGTACAAAAAAACCTCATGGGGGAAGATCCACTTGTGCCCTATGCTGCTCCTGTTCACTGAGTTGATGGAAAACTGCAAGTGCCCTTCACCACAACAGATTTTAAATCCTAAACATGCAAAGTATTACCTCTGCTTTACATCAGCTGTGCATTTGTCTCCTCAGGCAAATTACACAAGAAGGAAACATGATCTGAGCTATTTTAGTTCCTAGTAACTAATAAACAAGTACCATATTGCTCATGTTACTTGGTGTCTCCAGATGGCCCTTTCAAAACTCCATGGTCTTCCTCCAGCTTTTATGATTATGACAGGTGTGTACTTTCTAATTGGAGTTTCAGACCAAAAATTTCAGATGTATCACTTTCTCTCATCCTTTGACCTCCTAATGTTTTTATTTTCCTGTGCATATTTTCTTGCCAGGTAGAAGCTGGCACATTGTGGTTCATTGCTATACACCCTCACTGGTAAAACAGAATGAGCTGTTTTATAGAGGAGTTTGTTCAGCACTGTCCAAAAGAAATGTGTCTGCATATACTGCTGTTAATTTATTTTAATTTTTACATGTGAAAAGTGTAATCAAGGAAAGACAACATTATCTTATACAGTTAATTGAGACTAGACAGTTTAAAATCCATTTTCTTCTCTTCCATATGTTTTGATGTTCATTCTGCTGAGTAAATGTGTTGTTGAGACAATATGTTGAAAACTTTCAGCTAATGCATCACTCATCCAATTTTTTAACAGAAAATATTAGCATAGGAGAGATCCTGGAGCAAGAAAGAATGTAGTCTAAATATCAGATCCCATGCTAAATTTATGGGCCAAACAGCTTCATAAAATGATATTTTTAATACAAATTAAAGCATATTTTTTTCCAAGACTTGAGAGATAATGCACGATTACACTTTTTATGTGGGCATTCACATATGGACTTTATCATCTTCCATAAAAAAGTGAGAAGGAATTGATGTTAAAGGGGACCTAAGCCTCTAAATTGCTTAAATTTATACACTATGTCCTTTTTCATATAAGACCTGATCTCCTGTATGTTATTTGTCTTGTATCCTGGGAGTAAAAGATGACTGGGAGGAAGTGGGATATTGCATACATTCATACAGAATCTTTTGTTTGAGGACTGTGACATTTCATTATGGGCTGGCAAGAACTGCAGTAATACATATTACTGCTCAGATGAGGTCTCCTTAAGTTCATGTAGAAGTGGCAAATATTTTCCAGGCACAGTGTCTGAGATTGTCAGAATTTAACAAATGTTTCCTTGAGCAAGAGGCCAAGTGGGATGTTGAACTGTGCCAAGAACCTAACTTTATGCACAGCTCTAAACCTCTGGACACAATGATCATGTATTTTCTCCTGAGGCAAAGCAACATTATTTTACAGATAGATGTCTTTTATTATTATGAAACTTTGATTTATGAATTTTAATATTAAACAAAGCAGTGCTTTCAAGTGAATTGATCTCGAAATAAGCAAATACGTTGTCATTTAACCATATGCTTAATGGTATGCTACTTATAATTGTAATGATTGTTTGCCAAGCATAGTTTCAAATAAAGAAAGAAATGCACAGATGGTTTTCTTATTTATGTGCATTAAAATGCATACAGAATGTTTAGAAATGCAAATCCTTTAAATCAACTACTTGACAAAATCAGGCTTTGTTCCAAGTTGTTGTAATAGAGCCTCTTGCATATAAATAAAAGATTATGTTAGAGAAAGAGAGAGAATAAGTCATCTGTATAACAGCAGTCAAGAACTGAGTCTGAAAAGGGTGAAAACACAGGTCTTCTGTAGTACTGAGGAGTTAGAAGGGTTGGAGAACTAAATTGTCTGCAATTACTTCTGTGGCTGATTGTACAGTAGCAGCAAGATTATGTTGATGCATTTGTCCTATTATAGTGACTTAGAGGGAATTTACTCCTTTTAATACCTCAGAACCAGAAGCCAGCATTGCATTATTTTGTTTTATAGCATTATTAGTGCAGTTTACATTTCAATGCCCCTTCTTAATCCTTCCATTCATAGTGTTTTACCAGTTTCTCTGAGATTTCAGCAGTGTCTTCAGAAAGACAGTTTTCTAAGAGAATAGATGTTAAACCAAAACTAATTGTGGTTCATAATGATCAAAACATACAAACATGGGTGCATATGAATATGTGGGTTTGTAATGCAAAGGTTGGCTCTTATTATGGTGAAGTTATTATTTTTCTTTGAAATTTAGAAGGACACTTCAATTGAATCCAAGTCGCAGTAACTATGAATCTGCGGTGACCATCAACCATGACTAAAGGGAGATTTGAGGAAGCCTATAGAGAAATGCTCAGGAAAAATATGAGAAAATAGTAAGTGGGAGAGTTATTCACATCTCTCCTTTCCTGTAATTATAGAAGTTTAGATCCATCTAGGAGAACATACTTGATCTTGAGCGTGGAAGCAGACTTCATGGGGATTAATTTTTCATTCCTTTGGATTTGATGTTGATCTGAAAAGCAGAGATAATACCCTGTGAAGACAGTGATCAAAACCACATAACAAGTACTTAATTGTGAATAAAATATTCCTCACATTACAATTGGAAAAAGAACTGTACTAAACTGAACCAAGGGATCGTGTCCCTCTGTACCCTGTTTCTAACAGTGGTCATGAGCATCTCATGGAGAAAAAGCAAGAATAGGCAAACATTCTTTATTTAGTAGTCCTTTAGACTGCTTACCTCATTGTTATCTGTATCGATACAGTACTTATCAATAATTTACTTCTGTGAACTTGAGCTTGCATATTCTCTCTCTAACATCTCTCTCATGAAACATTTTCTCTTTCTGTTGAATATGAACCTGGCTGCTGGCTTCTTCTCAGTTCTTGTCCTTGGAGAGGGCAGAAGTAGCTGGCTCATGTAGCACTGATGTGCTTCTGATCACACGAAACTCTGTTGTTCTTTGTCCAGTCCAAAGAGCCCCTAATTACTTCTTCCTCATCCAGAGGACATTCTGTACTTTGTACATTTGTTTCAGGCTGGACATTAGGAAGAAATTTTTCACTGATTGGGTGTTCAGACATTGGAATGGACTGACTAGGGAGTCATCATCCCTGGAATTGTTCAAGAAACAACTCAATGTGGGACTTAGTGCTATGGTTTAGGTGAGATGGTGGTGTTTGGCCAAAGGTTGGCCTCAATGATCTTGGAGGTCTTTTCCAACCTTAATGCTTCTCTGATTCTATGACAGCCCACTCTCTCGTATTTATTGTACCTTAATTATTTTTTGAGTGACAGCGTTTTTCTTTCACCAAGTTTCCAGTATAGTTATTCATTCTTAGCTAGATTTTCCTTTTTCTACTCTTATATTTCTTAGATTTTTAACACTGGTGTTAAAGCATGCATTTTGGTCCTCTTCACATCTTATTTAAATAGCACTCCTATTTTTTATAGGCCTATTTCTTATCCTTCATGAGTCAGACATTTTGAATGGCCTTCTCTGTAAATGACACTCTTTTATACATCTTAGCTTTTCCCCAACCCTTCGGTTTAAAAGTTCATTAACAAGCTTCTTTAAAGGTTAGCAGTCTGGTTCACTTAGAGGTCAAATTAAAATACATCCTTCCTTTTCGCCTTTGTCTGCTCCAAAAGCATTCTATGTGAATCATCAATGGCCAATTAATCTCCGGTAAGAATTTGTTCACAAAATACATTTTCTAAATAAACATTTAAACCAAAAGCAGGAGAAAAAATTTTAAAATATAGCAAGAGTATAGAAATTTTATATTACTTGAAAAAATGTTACTCTTTTTTATATATTTTTCATAGTATTTCAAAATTTATTGAGAAAATTAACCTATCCTTTATTTAACTAGTTCACAAGACTCACTGTAATTGCAACCTCAGTCCTCTCAAAAAACATTTGAAAATGTGAGGGTTAAAAAGATTCACTATGGTATTTACTGCCATTTTCATTATACATGTTATAGTCTTGTTCTCATGAAACATCCAAATAATATATTAGATAAAAATTCTGCCTTTTGAAGAATTACATGTTCTAACAATAAAAAGAAGTCATGCCAGTATTGAAATAGAATTTCAATGATCTGTTATTGAATACAGTTCTTTTTATGGGAGAAGCCCATATTGCATCAAAGCTAGTGAATGTCACCTTGGAGATCACTCACCCAGTATGACAATGAACTGGAGTGTAGAGTAAGTGTCAACTAAATGTTTTGCTCACCCTTTTACAGATAACAGTTTTTTCCCTGTTTAATGGATTTACAAAACTATATTGTGTCAATAGTTAGTCTTGTGACTTTAAAAAAAACCCAAATAACAACAAACAAACCACAAAATAACAAGGTTGAAACTGAATCACATTTCAACATTTCTCTCTCCTTAACAGTGATGTAAATTGGATTATTTTCATTGTCTAACCAAGTTAGTACCAGGACACTATTTTTTTTAAGCTATAGATGATAGAGAGAAAAAAAATCTCGTAGGTTATGACTTAGATTAGGAGTTGAACATTGTCCGATTAGCCACTCAAGCCTATTGCTCTTATCTAAAGAGGCTCTGAAATGAATGCTGATGTTGGAAGTATAAAGCCAATAACTTTACATTCACAGTAGTTTCTCAAGTGTTGTTGTTTGCCCTTTGACCTGTATTTAGAGTAATAACGGCAGTATTTGGAACAAAAAGAATGACTGGATGTGAAGAGTGTTTGAAGTTAGGAAATATGCTTTTGTATGTGAAATGAGCACTTCTCAGTAGGGAAATCAATTGCTGAGATGTAATAAACAAGGAAACCAATAAGAAGGATTTGTTTTTTCTTTCAAAGGAGGATTGCAATTAAAAGCAGATAATCTTTAATTTTATTATAGAATTACAATAAAAATAGATAATCTGCATCTGTTAGACAGGATTTATTAATATCTTGTTATCTTACTACACTCTAATGTCTCTCTAACAATTGGCTTCTCTTCTCTGAAAAATCTTTCCCTCAGTATGCTTTAGTGGTTATTCAGGCATCTATAAGACTGTTCCCATGTAAACAATACATGGTCTCAGCTTTTTTTTTTTTTTTTTTTTTTTTTTTTTAAGAATGTGTATAAAATCATGGGAGTGTGTGAGCGTATAAATAAAAATTAACACCATGCGTAAACATTCTTTACATCGAATGGTGATACTCTCAGAGAAACTAATATAAAGACACTACAAACCTGAGGTAAAATTCACAGTACATATAAATTCTAAACCAAACCAAACCAAACCAAAACTATCTAAACTATGTAATAAAGTCTACAGAATTTCTATCCAGTTTGATAATTCTTATGACCCCAACTTTTTATCCTACTCTTGCCAAGTCTTTCAAGGAACTTACTTGATCAATATATTTTTTTCAGAACAGTGAAATCTGATCTCTGGAAAATGTGCAGCACAGCCCTACTACAAAACAACAAATTTATCTGAGAATCCAAAAATATTTTGTTTCTTTCTAATTCCAATTAGTTATATCGAGGGTTCTTTGACAGAATCAAGCTTCATTTCCCATTTTATTATATAGGTAGACAACTTGTAGAATGAATCTTCAAAAATCTGTGTAGTTTATGTATATTATATTGCTTGTTGTATACATGGTCAAAAGGCCATAACTTACAATAATTATTTCAATGACTCTTTGGAATAATAATTGAAAGTTATTGTAACTTTTAATTGAATATTTTATCTGTCTTCTTAAAAAAAAACACACCAGATTTCCCCCTCCCCTGAGCTGCTCATTCATTTCCCTTCTGATTTCCTCTTGGCTTTGGCATACAGTAAATATATGACAGAAGATGAGATAGCTCAGCTATAATAATATTTTTATTATCAAATCCATTTGCCATTTTTCTCTGCAGTAATATTTGAAAAGGGATATAATTTTACAAAGTAAACTAAAATGTTATTAAGGGTAGATAACACCACTTTCATAGAGCTCCACTCCTTGCAGAAATCATAAAAATAATAACTATACTTTCTCTTAAAGTATTCTGTTCTATGAACTGCATACAAAATAATTGTCTGTTGCTTCAAGCCCATGAGATCTAAAATCCTTATAACATTTGCATAATTGATGACATTATAAGAATCATAAAACATTGCTTTTTGAAAATAAGAATAATATAGATGCAGTTGCTATTACTTGTCTTGTAGTTTTGGTAGGGAACCATACTTTCAGGTTAAAGAAATGTTGACTTTTCACTATAGTAATTGGACAATGGGGAGCAAGACTTTAATAAAAGTATTCACATGCTGTGGCAAACTACCTAGTTTAAAACATAGCTCTTGAGTTAGACTCACATTCTAGTGATGACTAAAGTATTTTCTGAGTGGGATTTAGCGACCTCTGAGTTTTTCAATAAGATATCATATGTTATCTGAGTTCTGGAAGTAGAGTCAATAAACAAGGTCCTGTTGTATTTACAACTGCTTGAGACTTTTTCCTTATGTAATATGAACAGATGTTTCACCTTTTCCAAACAAAAGATCAAGACTTATTCTGAAGACAATTGGAGGGGCTGGAAGGCAGAAGAGAAAAAAATGTAGATCCAGAAACTGAAATGTACAAGACTTTTAATTAACTAAGAGAGTTATTAAATAGGATCTTCGTTGCTACTCCTAGTAAAAAGATTTCCATCAAGGGAAAACGGATAAAAGACCCTGCCTAGGTGGCTCAGAAGTGTTCAAGGTACTGTCTACTAGGCTATGAAGTCTACACAGTGAAAAGCAATTCAGATCCCATTAACAGGAAAACACTATTAATATAGATTCTCTTAAATAAGGAATAGGTTAATACATTTACCAGATCACAGATTTATTTGAAATTAAAGTATATTGTCAAGAATGAAGTACTATAGTGACACTGATCACCACAAACTTAGTATCCCTGAGTCCTGCTCCTTTATGATATAAAAGTGTGATCTAAGGACAGTCCCTCATGAGAACCTAAGAACATATATGCATCTCAGATGCTTCATTGGCTCACTATTTGTCTGTTTTTATACAACAGTTTTAAAATTCAAAAGCCTTAAAATGTGTTTTAAACAGCTGCTCCTACCCAGAAAGATATACTTTCCTTATACTTCTTCAACTGAATTTATATCATAAACAATCTTCTTATGCCATAAAGAACAGCCTTTCTATCAATGGAGATAAGTTTTCTCTGGGCTTCAGCTCTACTGAATGTGCATTTCACCTCTTAAACATATATCCTTGAGGTTTTGTGCTCATTTCTGAAAAAACTGGGTGTCAGCTGTCCCTGGATGATAGAGAACCATGTAGATAAAACATTATTATAACTCTTGTAAAGAAAATATTGCAAGAAGCAGAGAATTACAATGATTTGCTTGGGCAATTCAATACTGCATTGCTCATCTGTAGTTTTCAAAGGTGGGTGAGCAATACTCGTGTTTAACAGAAGTGGGGTCACACTGTGAAATTCCTGGTATGAAAATCACAGAAAGTTCATATGGACTGGAATAGTCATAGAATGGCATGAGAGACAAGATCTCTATACATCACAGGTGATTTCTCTATGATCACTTGAGAAGTCTGGCACAGAACCAGAGAGAAGCTCTTGGTTTCCCATCTGATAATCTATTTTTGAACTGAGGAAGGGTATTGCCCATAATTCTTTATTTGAAAGTAATTAAAATATGATGTGGATATGTTTCTTTGACAATAGGTATAACGAACATGGTACTGAATGACAAAATCACTGTTCCTAATAATGAACTGACAGTGACACTTGAACTTCAGCTGAAATTTTGGGTTTGGTCTGATACAAAATGAAAGTGAGGAAGTAGAAGAAATCTAGTCTAATAGGAAATGAAGCAAAATGTTTAGGTAGCTGAAAAAATATTTACACAAAGAAAAATTGCTTATTTTATTCTATGACACAAGCAAGCCAAAGCTGAATTAGTTTTGTACATAATATTGCTTCTTGGAGTAATAACTAAACCTATTAGGCAGCAAACTTAGGGGGAAAACATATGTGGGAAGAAAGAGACAATACCACTGAGCCTTGTATTTTATCTTATTACTTGGAATGATTACTTGGAATACAAATGGGTTGAAGACACATTTTTAGCTTTCCCTAGTAGGATACAGGTTGGCTCTCCCCAGATTTTCTTCCCTTGTAATTAGTTTGTGTCCATGGTAATCATGTCTTTCGGACTAAAAATTGATTTACAATCCTACCTTCAAGCATGTCTTTACCCTGATAGCAGTAACTAATAGCAATGGGCAAGAGACCTAGATACAGGATGGCATCTTGCACACCTGAAAACTATTTTTTCTGCATTTCTGTCACTGCATGGGGAGAAAAATCACTCTGTTATGATGGGGTCACAATATTTTTTACATTAAACCTTTTGCATTTTGTTGTACTAGCAATGCCATCTATTCTGAAATGCCTAAGAAATGTTCAATAAAGTTATATTTCATTGTAATTCTATTTTCTAGCACACTCTTTATCTCAATAAACAACTCTTCATCCTGCTTCTGGGCATTGGAGGCCTAGTCACATTGCCAAAAGAAGCACCAATGATAAATGATGAGGATGCCACTCAGCAAGTATTTCCATTTTTCATCTCTCATTAAATAAAAAGAAAAGTCTCATAGAAAGATTTGAGTGTAGCTGCAACTGCCAGATATAATATCTATTAAAATATGATAAATTGACAATTTTACCCTAGCTTCCTGATAGTTTTAACTGAACAACTAGAGGAAGGCCTTGTTTTCCTATGATTTACCATCATATTCATTAGGTAAACTATGTTCAGTGTAATCCTTTTCATTGAGGCTTAAGATAAGAGCAGTTTCAAAAGCCAGTGATTAGCATTTTAGCTCAAGTTACTGCTTTTCTGACTAACCTGCTCAATGTTGCAGTGGACAGTGTGGGAGAGTGCACGCTGTCACTTACTGTGCCTGGATGCCTGAGGGGTGCAGGCTCAGCGTTAGTTCACTTCCCTTTCTCCTAAGCATTTTACCATGTGACTGAAATGAATTTCTGCTGTACAATAACCACTGTGGCCATTCAGTGTATAGTGGGGTATTCTTAGGCATCTGTGTCTCCACCATGCTCTGCCTTACAAAGCTATGCTAACTCTGAATTGTACTAGTTTCTCAGGTCTCGCACAGAATGCATTTGTAAGGAAAATGTATCCCCTATGGCTTGCAATCCCCCCCACTGGTGTTAACATTTTGAATTGTTTCCTAAATTGCAGAAAACTGTAGTTGATTAATAATTAAATATTTTCAGGTGGAATCTATGTTCCCCCATGAGGTCCTTAGAAATGTGTGAATTGCCTACTTCCCTGATATTGGTTGAAGGTGTTTAGGAGAAGAAGTGAAGATAAATAGCACAGACATTTGAAACTGCATGGGGAATTGCAGGTAGGGAAAATGAAACTTACAGACTGCATACTTGATTGAGATGCTGGAGGCCCTTTTTAAGTCATTATGCTGTATCATTCTTCCATTTAGTGTAATTTATTTTCTCTCTCTTGAATCTTTGCAGATAGATTTATTAAGATACTGTATCTATTCTAAAATAGGTACACATTTATCTGCAGTAAAATTGCATTTGTCATACAGTAGTCCAGGTATTTAATAAAAATGACATAGTTCTTCCGGTTTTTATTTCACACAACCCAAGTAATTTGTAGTGTTGCTGTGGTAATTCTAAACCTGGAATTTTAATTTTAGTTTGAATTATTATTTTTTTTTTTTACCATTTAAAAAAACCTTGTTCTTTAAAATCACCCCATACAGAGCTTTCTGTAAAGCAGAAGTGGAGAGGAGTCAGTAATTACATGACTGTAATTGCAGGTAGTAGTTTAAATTTTAGAACAGATTATTTAATAATAAACTTAGAGCCTCATGTCGATTTTTTTAATACCCTGTTAAGCTGGCAGTCAATACCCTGTTTTATTCTTAAGGTGCCTGAAATGCAAATAGTAAGTAATCTCTGGCTAGTTTTGTCTTTGAAGGGATAGAAAACTCATTCAAACACATACAGGATTCAGAATGCAAAAAAGTAATACTCTATCCTAACTCAATCTATGTTGAAAATATCTTCTAGGGAGTATAGAGTAGAGACTTATGATCAATAGTAGAGTAGCTAATGATGTTGACATTTTACTTTTTCTGAAGGGACTTTTAGTAAAATACTTTAGGGAACCTGATACATCAATGAGTTACATATTCATTGCTAGCTGAAGTAGGAAATGTGCTATTTGTTGAGGCATCAGGCACATTTCTCTAGACATAGTAGAATTTCTACACTGAAAAAGGATGACATGCATTCAGGAACTGTCTCCTCCCTTTATTTGCAAGACCAATCAACAATCACACTAGTTTAGATACTCCTTGCTAAGCTTTCAGATTTGCACTAATGTTGTTGTACATCCACATCAAAAAGATGTTATTCTTGCAATGTATAAAACTATTGTACACATTTTTTTAGAACTAAGTATCCTGAATGTATCAACTCTGTCAATCCTCCCTCATATTACTATATACAAATGAATTATACCACTAGCAAGTTCTTCTGCATTTACAGTTATAGCTGCTGGTAACTGTTATGGTTTGGCTGGAAAGACACCAGAGTCTCTTAACTAGCATCATATTTCTCTAGTGTTCCCAGTCTTCTTTAAGATATCATGATACTCTGCATCATAAACATCATCTTTAATAAGTCTTTCATCATATCTCATAAATGTACAGACTGTAACAATAAACTTCAGACAAAACCTGTGAAAAACGTGTAAAAATATATCACCCTCCTATTAACTTGCACTCATTTACTATTTAAGTAATTTTCTTTTACCATGCCAGTAGTGAATATACTCTCTTCTGGAAAATGGCTAGCTGTCTAATAGCAGCTTGCTACCTTTATTTTCTGCTAAGTCCTTTGTGTTTGTTAAAGTATCTCAAATAGAGAAAATAAAAGATTATTTCTGAAACATCGTTACGTACCTTTCCCTAGACTTGAGTGAACTTGTGAATTAACTGAAAATGGTATTGAAATCCAGGCTATATATCTAAGGATTCTTCTATAATTTTCTGGTATCTTCAATGTTTTCCTAAATATAATTTAGAATAAAACTATACTTCTGTTTATAATACCTGAAAAGTTAGGATTTATGGCAATGCTAACTTTATAACAGCAGAAGTCTAAACAGCAAGATAACGGAAGATCAAAGTATCCTAGCTTTACCAGATCCTGAACCAGTAAAATGTTTGCTAAATTGACTGTTAAGCAGTAATGTCACCCTGGGTGCCTGTTTGATGAAATACAACCTAAGATACTGCTGGTTCTGCACCCAAGACTTGAATCACACCTTGAGAGGTCACGTAGTTCTAAAGCAGAATTAACTATATCTCCACTGCTTTATGAATATAATTTACTTACCTATCAAAAATGTGTGCTCTAATGCTTTACTGATTTTATTGTAAAAGCATGTATGAAGGAAAGGAGTCTTCAGTAAATTTTTCTTGTCCCACAGGCCCTGAGAACATAAAAAGTCCTTCACTGCATTGGAGAAAGGCTATTCAGGGAGAGCACATCAGCATAGCTGCTTTCTGTGCCCTTGCACTTCACTAGCACCCAGGCCTGTCAGAGTTTACTTCCCTAATTCTGCAACCCCTTGAGGGGTTTGGTCCTTTTGTTATCTGGTTATGAATCCACATATTTCTCTCATCCTCTTAAAAGTGCGGTTGACGTCTTCCTCCTCAGTCTACTGCTGCAGCAAGTTCCAGAAGGTGACTGCCTCTTGCATAAAGTGCTTATTTTTATTCATATTAAATTTCTCATAGTAGTTTCATCTTATTTCCCCTGTTTCTGTAGACTTTTATAGAAAAGTGTTGTGCATTTGATTTATGACATGGATTATTATGTTTGTGATAGGGATGGTAATTTTCAAAAGTTTCTTTTTTTTTTTTTCCATTGTAGTTTGAATACTTCAGGACTGTAAGGACTTGTATAATTATTTTGTCCTTCAAAAAACATAATGCAATACTTTCCCTTTGCCTGATTAATTTAATATTCAGTTCTGTTTTGGTTATGCAAACATAGCAGTTCATACCTGGCCTGAAACAAAGCCTCTGTTCTTGAAGCCATGACAATTCTGAGTAAACCAGAAGGGTCCCTCCATGACTCTCTGTATTTCTGCCTCAGCCCATTTTCCTGGTCTGTCTTATACTTCAGCTACTTTGTGAAGTTTTGTATCCACAATCTAGAAATCTCATCCATCAAATTATCTTTCAGAAAACCACCTTGAGCCAGTTTCAATAGTTTTAGTTAAGATTTATGGTTTCTCTACTGTATCTGCAAAAGAAGTAAATAGTTTGACCTGATGTATATTCTTAATTATTGTGTTAGTTATCACACATTCCTTTCTTTTTTTCCAGATGGTCACAAATTGTTCCAAATTTTTGCCAGATTTATTGAATTGGGTAGATTTTATTCAATCAAATAATGACATATTTATGGCTTTAGTTAATTGCCCCAGAATTATAGATGAGAACATAAGTAAATTTCTCATCATTGCCAGCAAATTAGTCTGGTTTTTTTGGATTTGCCTACTGGTCTCAGCTTGTCCCCATAAGGAGAAGTTTAGGCACATGTGAGAGTGTAGATTTAGTATTCTTTTCCTGGTAGAAATACAGCATCATTCTTCAGCAGAATTTGTTCTAAATGTACTGCAGTTTCAGCAGATCTGGGTAGCTCAAACTGTAGTTGAGTGTCAACGCAGAGACAAGGGCAGAAACCATAAACCTCAAAGTCATTGGTAGTAATCCTCAAATACCCACTTCTTTCCTTCCTCAGGAGCAAGAATATGCCTATTCAGAAGCATCCATATGCTCCTGTTCTGAGTTGCCACTCCTTTACACATTTGCTGGTTTGGCAATAACATTTCATAGCTGATGTAAGACTGGAATAAGGGAATGCTGGAGATGATTGTCCTGTGTTTTAAACACAGCAAAAAAATCACTGTTTGAATACCAGACTGACACTATTCTCTTTTCTTAAACAGTTTGTTTTCCATATTAAGGGGAATGGGTCCAAACAAACAACTGAATAAAAAAGGGAGTGAAAAATGATCTCACAAATGCCAAACTGAAATATCTTAAGATGGAAAGTTCCATCTTATAAAGGGAAAAATATATGCATGACATTTTTATAGTTACATCACTTTTGTTCCAGTTCTCAAAATAAAGTCATTCAGTGCATTTGATGAGAGTCTCAAAGCAAAAAAATACGCAAGGGAAAAGTGAAAAAATTCATGCTGAGCATTATTTGTGTTATACAAAAGACTATAATGTTACTGAGATTTTCTTCTAGTCTGGAATCTAAAGAAAGAAATCAAGACAGATGCTGTGATGGTCTTCAATCCTTTATATTTGTTCAATTACAAGTAATTTTTATAAAATGCTTCAAAAAGAGCAATGACCTTGTTTCAAATAATAAAATCCTAGTTCTTTTTGTAATGCTGAAATAGCATTGTTTATGTCATATTTAGTTGTACAAAAATTCAGTGTGGGACTGAAGAAAATTCAGTGTGAGTTGACATGACAAAAATTTACTGAAGACAAACCAGCAGGTCAGCATAAGGAACATCCCAGAACTTCAAAAAGAAAATGGAAATCAATTGTAATAGAAATCAACTGAAATTAACCTGTGAATGCTTAAATCCAAGTTTAAAGAACTTTTGGTTCTCTGAAAAGTATTGTCTGGAGCTGAGGGTAGAAAGGTGGGCAGAAGTGTTGCCTTCTCAGAAATCTTGTCTTGTTTTAAGTGTATTTTTGGGAGGAGGGAGACATCTTTCTGGTTAGGCCAAAAAAAATTGTTCTGAATAGGAGTGTGTGGTTGCACAGTGCTTATTTGTGCTTCTCATATAAAGATCTGTTTATTAACTATTGTTGCCTGCTTGTGTAAAGGAATACAAAGCATTTTTTAAAATACCAATAGAAGTACCCTGTCATTTCTCCAAGAAAGTGTTGTGCTTGCTTTTAAATAAGAAATTGTCTGAACTATCTGAAAATGAACATCATTGAACATTTCTACAAAATGGAACATTAGTTTTCAAATATATCTCTCTTTCTCTGACATTTTCCCTTTCCTATTGCTAAGGGCTATATTCCTTTGGAATTTATTCAGTGCACTGTGTCTTCTTAGTTTTGCCCATTACCTTTAATATTATTATTCTTGCAACTGTTTCTGATATCAGTTCTGCCAAGATTTCAGTGCAGTGCAACTGTGTGGCCATAGGGGTTTCTCCCCTAGCGATTTTAACTGGCATAAGTTGTATTAGGGTATGATTTTTATTTCCGTGAAGATCAAATGTGGACCTTCTGGAATAACTTATTCTCTTTCTTGGATATTCAGTTTCTAATTTTTGATGCCATACCTTCTGGGTTTCCTGAGTGAAACTCAGCATTTTAAGTGATGGCACCTTTCTCCACAGAACCATAGAAAAAACTCAGGTTGGAAGGGCCTTCAGATGGTCTCTGGTACAACTTGTTCAAAGCATAGACAGTTGTGAGATCAGACCAAGTTGCTCAGGGTTTTATTCTGCCTTCCCTCATTGACATAATTATTGTAATAGATTTCAGTAATTTTGTTGTATTTATTTTCCAGGCAATCTTAATATAACTTTTGGTTCCAAAATTTGAATATGCCTTATAATCACCCGTAATGCTCCAATTGTTAAAAAAGGTTTTAGCTAGAAGATTTGTTTCTGGTGGACTGTTATCTTACATAGCACTGTTCAGTAGTTGTTGGATCATGCAAGGTTTTTTTAAGTGAGAGTAATCTCATCACTTGAATTGCTTTGTGAGTAACAGGAAAATTGCAAGGTACCACAGTCAAGTGACTGCAATTTGAAGTGCATGGGACTGTTCAGAAGCACAAAATGAAACATATAAATCAAAATTAGACACATGAATGGGCACAAATATCTCTTGAAGTATCCTTTCTTATGATTCCATACTAAAGAAATTCTCACCTCTTTTTCACTAAACAAAGTTGTGCATATTTAATATAATTCCAGTCATTAGTTAAATTGGGTATTGTGATCCTCCATAAATTATAGATGAAAAAGGTACTGTTCTCAGCAAGAGGGAGAAAGGGGGAAGAAACTACTATCTAAACCAGTGGTTGAGTTACTTGTTAGTGACAAGGGTCACATTTTTATATAAGGGAATGTTTAGCCTATAACAAGTACAGGAGTCCAGTGCATGAGTTCAAGTGAAAATCACTGGTGGGATGTTTCTCTCCTGATCAAAAGACATTGATTTCATGACAGATAAGGAAACAAAGACATAACTGAAGTCTTTCAGAGAAAGGTACCATTTATTCACTTCTATACCACATAGTTCTGAAAGCTTGGGAGAAAAAAAATATTTTGCCATCTGTAAAGGTTATGCTTTTTTGGTTGGTTGGTTGTGGCTTTTTGTTTGTTTGTTTGTTTGTTTTCAGGGGGATTGGGGTTTTTTAATTGTTTTACGTTTTTTTGGGGTTTTTTGTTGTTCTCCTTCCATGTTTGAGACTGACCCTTTTCTGTGGAAAAGGTTTTAATTCCAAGCTATGTTACAACTCCCTTAAAATGGGTCTTGATAATGAAAGCTCTGAGCCCTGTTTTCAGCTTGCCAAAATGGCACATCTGTCACTATAAAAACTGTACAATGAAGTGACAAAAGAAAGACAATATATAACACAATTTTTTAAATTGTAAAAATAATGCAAAATAAGGGCAGGGCATTTGTCAAATAAACCTGGCATGATCTAACCTTCTTTGTGAAGTGTTTAATTTTCAGGTGCCTGAGCTACATAACAAATAAGTTAGAAGGCCCTCTACTAGCACAAATTACAGAAAGTGAAAGAGGCGTTACCTCCTGCCCCTTTTAAATTGTGGGGGTTTTCTATTTATACAGGCCCTCCCTGGATCACTTACTATACATTATAACTATTGTTTAGTAGAATCGCAGGGAGTAAACCTGCTAGAACTGAAATATGCTCATTCAATCTCTCCCCTCAAGTGGTGTCTCTTGATAGCTCATTTTGAAATAGGAACTGACAGCTCATCTCTCTGTCTCCCCTAATCAAATCCTTTTCTTCTTTCGTAGGCTGCTGTTCAGAGGAAATTGCATTTTGCTGTAGTTTTGATGTTTTGCAAAGCCGTGCTACAGGTAAAGGGGTAGTTGGAGTTACAGAGGCAAGGTTGTGCCCTCATAAAAAAGCAGTTTCAATTTTGTTTGTATCAAATTGAGGTTCGTAGCAGTTGCATGAGGGCAAATAGAACTGAAGTTTAGCTGCTTTTAATTTTAGTAACTTAAATGTTGAGGTGTTGATAAGACTAGCGATAACGTGTACAAAAAAGGAAACTTTGCACTTCAGATTTGGATAGAACAAAAGAAGCTAATGATGCCTCCTCTGGTGGTATTTTATCCTTTACAACTGATTTCCTATGGCCTTGCTTCTTTTCCTATACAAATTTAGCACCCCAAAACATACATCCCAAGTTATCATTCCAACTTGAAAAATAGTTAATAAAAAGCAATTAAAGCCTAGTATTTCTTTCTTTTTTTTTTTTTTTTTTTTTCATGCATGGACATGAGCCTTATATTTTAAGTACATAAATAGGCAGTCTGCATCAACCCTGCACAGCTGAAGTACCACAGTTAGGTGTGTAGTCACTACAGGTGTTCTTTCTAATCAGTGGGAAGAAAGTGGATCCTGATGAAAAGCATTTATCTTCTTCATATCTGAACTACCTTCATGGACCTGCCTCCATCTACAGGCAATTGATAGAGCCCCATTTCAGTAGCACCCACAAAGAATATGCATGGCTTATGCTGAATTTGTGCCACGTTGTAGAACTGAGTTGCAGAACAGTAATTGCAGACTAGAAGAAAGGGAGAAAACTGTTTTGCAGAACCAAAGATTAACCTGGAAAAAAGAGGAACCCAAAGTGGGCTAAAAGAATTTCAGTGAATATTTTCACAAGTGGTGTTTTCATCGTTTGTGTAGCAGTTTGATTCTGATTGTGTTTCAAAGATCTTAATGAGGATCAGTGTAGATACTAGATTGCTTTCCTCTTGGTTTTGTTTATAAATGTCTGTGAAAAGCAGAATAAGGAGCTGCTGATGTTGGAACAATTATACCCTCCTTTGTGAGGACCTATTGAATGCAGCAGTGAAAATTCAGCAGTGTATGTTCTGTTCTGTTTGAACCAATTTTCTTTCTTTACCTTTTCTTATTTCAAAGGAAAAAGATATGAGGTCCTAAAGCAGCTGCAGCTGTGTTTTTTTGTGGGCTTTGTTTGCTTTTTTTCCTTTTACCTTAATGTGTAAATTAACAAAAGCATTTTAATTACTTTATTTGTTCTTTACAACGTTGACTCTCAGGAGGTTGAAAGCAAATAACTTTTTCAGTGTCTGTGTAACCACAAAGCCCTTTGTGCTGGGTTTATTGCAAGCTAATGCTGATTATATGTGTGATGCAATGATTTGAGTTCTCAAATCTGGCTGGTTTAACATCCTTAGAAAAGGTTCTTCAGTAGGAATAACTGTGTAATAAGGCTTTGGAGACTGTGATAATTTGAATGTGTTCCCTGATTCTTTCCCACTGGCAATGAACCTTCCCTTCATTCAGCTGAATTTGAGACTGTGCAGGGAAGTACTGATTCCACTTCTCTGTACTACTAAGAAAAGAGTAATTTTGTTATCTTTAAACTAGAAAAATGAAAAGGATGAGTTTTACACAGTGCAAAACCAAACACCACAAATCTCTAGACTATTTTACTTACTTTTGGGAAAGAAAAATTAATAGGTTCCATTGAGATTGCAAAAGTCTTACTCAAACTTGAAAGACGGATGCCAGTTACAGGAGCATAATTATTATGCATTATTATTTTTAATAGACTAATTACTTCTCTTTCCTTTTAAGGCTGGTTGTTTTTCATCTTCGGCATGGCTGACACGTATATGTGTGTGTTTGATTTGCAATATAGAGCAAGGGTGATTCTCACTACGAGCAGAGAAGTAGGCTGGCTAATCAGTTCTCCTCTGTACACAAAGGGGCAGATTGCTGTAGACTGTGAATGTCGAACTCTATCTGAAGGAAAGGGTCTTTTTTTATAGGATTTGGTTTTTTCTTTTTCCCTCATCTTATAGACAATTTCCCTGATCAGTTCGCAGCATGGTTTCTTTTAAGGATGTTGCTTCCAAATATGCATAAAGTGTCCTGTGCCTCCACATTCCCTCAGCTCAGTAAGAGCAGACCATAAGTCATTTTGGACAATTTATATAATGCATAGTACAGCATGCTATGCTCCTCTTTTTTGACAATGGAACCACTATTAAGGGATATAAATTTTTTCCCAATTATAATTTACTGCACTCTTTTGTTGGGAAATGTGAGAATCGTTTTTTCCAGAGAATAATGTATGACTGATGTGAAAAATAGGTGAACCTTCGATGCTGCCAAAACTGCATCACATTGACACCTGCAGACATAAGGCAAGACATCATTATAGCTCTGTCTTGTGCTCTGTTCTAAACCTATTTCTGTAAAACTGTTACTGATTGGCAACCAGGACCTTGTTTGCTCTAGGTCTTCAATGATTATCTATTAACTTTTTGTTACTTTTTTGATTTATCTGTGAAAATGTGACTTTTGCTTATATTGTATTAGGAAAGGTGTGTTCCTTCTAAATTTCATGTCTGTATTGTCTTTCTGCTTCAGCTGATACAATTCAGGTTTATGTTCATTCTTGTTTTTCTTTGTTGCTGCATTATTTTCTATTTTGCAACATAGTCTGTTTGATTTTGATTTCTTACAAACCCATTCTTACTAATTTGTGTAAGCAAGAAAACAAACTTTACATTCAACAGGTAGGGCACCAAGAATATTATCTGGAATATCACAGATTCATCAGTCTTTACACAGATAAAGTACTCCTTGCTTATACATTCTTTTAGCACATGTAAATATTTTTCCTGATGATGTAATGCCAGGACTATTAATACTAAATCTATACTAAAACGTGCAGCAATATTAATTTGGTCCAGGCAGACAGGGCACATATTTATTTTTTGCTTTAATTTTTGGTTAAATGTAGCATGCTGCCTGTATAATTATATTTTTTGTCTCAAATCATGGCAAGAAAATGAGAAATACCTAATATGGTGTGAAATCAATTGATGCCAAGAGTTGATAAAACTTTTGTGTAGAAACAGCCTATGTTAAGTTAAACCATCAAAAGTTTTTGAGCTAATGACAAGAGTTTATTATCAATTGGTGCAATATACCCCAAAATGCAACAACATGTAACCTTTTGGCATACTTTCTGGAGTCACTGAGGTGTTTGATTCAAAAGGTAAATTCTTGGGTTAGGCTGAGGTAGTTTTTCAATAATTCCTTATTAAAATATTGATTGATATCTCTGTATCTAGTTTATGAAATTCCATATAAACAGAGAAAAATGATTTCTGTCTAATTTTTCATTTCTCCTCTCAGAGACAGTAACTGAGCCACATAGCAATGCAAGTCACAGGACTCTTTTTATATACTGCATTTTAACTCTTCTTACTTTCCCAGCTGAAATGCATGGACCACTGGCATGGTGGCTTTAGCTCACCTTTTCCCTCGCAAGTAGTTTAGTCCCTGTGTAATGGAGAGCAAAAATGGGAGGGAGCACTTCTGTTCCTACTCATAGCTTTTCTGCTGTGCATAGGAAATGAAAACATAAAATCACTGTTGAGAAAATAACTGTCTTGGTACGACAGAAAGACAAGTAAATGATTCTGAGCACTCTCAGTTACATTTAATAAGGTCTATGCATCAGAATATTCCTGCAACAGTAAAGATGGAAATATACAATTAACAGATCAGCAATTCATAACAGGAAATATAGTCTTTTAAAATAAGAAGTTCTAGTAAAGATCATTTTCAGGTCATCTAAGATAACATTTTTGTAATGATGTGGAAAAAAAAGTCTGATGAAGATCATTGCATATATTCTGCATTTATTTTTTTTTTCACTAAGGAAATGTTCCAAACATTTTAGAAGCTGTTTAGACTCAGTATTTTAATTTTATTTTTGATCAACATGACCTAATTGAATGTAGAAGTAAAACTAGTAAAAAAATTAGAGGAAATTGCTGGAGGAACTGTGAAATATTAAGAAGGTTAGAGGCTCAGGCAATATCCTACTGGCCCACCATGATATTGAAATGGTCATTACATGCATTCTTCTCTAATCACATGTAACACCATAATCATTATTTGTTTTGAGACATCTCACAATGAAAATTGTTGTTTTATTGTGCCATGCACACATGCAGATAAGGATTAGAACTGCCCAAGTTGCCTCATCTTTAATTTGATTGTTGATACCTGTTATGTTTCTCTAAGTTCTTCTTCAGTATGCTGGCATTAATTTTTCTTGGTCTTAATTCTAAAATTTCAGTTCAATAAAACCTTTCCTAGCTTTGGAACATCTCAGTATGGAAACACTATAGTCGTTATATCTAAATATGCCTTTGGGTTTTCTGCTGTAACTGCAGCAAAGTTTTCTAGTTTTCAGAAATTGCCAGAAGCAGAGGGAATAAAGGTCATTTGTAGTTTTGATAACCCTCATCATCATCCCTCTATGGCTACAAGGATGTGTTTATTTATATGTGCTCCACTTTTTTCTCTGCTCTATGCCAAATTTTACCCCTCAAAACAGCCATATCATTTTCAAAGAGAGATCTCAGGAAATCAAAACATTTTTTTATAGTTGACCTACAGTGCTTATAAATCAGAATCGCCCAGGCAATGAAGAAGAGAGAGAAATGTGTACATTAAAAATGGAACTCTATAAAAATAGAGCTAAGAACATCCATCGGTACAAGAAGTCCTTAAAATATGGGAAACATGAATAATGTAGATCTCTGTTGAACTCAATATGCTCGAAACAGAGGGTAGGAATCATTTTGCCAATACTGCCAGCCATAAAACTAAGGAAGAACATAAAAGAAATAACTTGTTCATTTTCATCAAACAGGGTAGTGACAGAACTTACCCAATTTTGAGTTTTTCATACATCTTATGATTGAGATAGAGTCAATTGCAAGACAATAAAGTTAAATGGAGAAATTGATTTTGTGGAAAGTATTCAAGTCCAGGGACTCGTGTTTTTATTTCCTGGTTTTGCTGCTGATCAGCACTCTCCTGTGGTTGGAACATTAGACCTTGTTGCTTTTGCTGATGCTCATTCACCCTGTGGCATTACTTTTTCCCTGCTTGGTAGGTGATTGCGTCCACCTTTACAGAACACAGCACAGAAATGTGCTTGAGTGCTTGAATTCTATGCTACCTTGAAGGAATATTTCCTATTCCTATAAGCGTAACACCTTCTCCCCCTTCCTCACTCCCTGGAAAATGGCAGTAAGTGGTTATTGCACTGTGCAATTGTACATACAGGAGCATTGTTATGCCAGTGAGGTGACCATGCTCTTCTCTGCTGAGAGAGGCACACCTGATATGTTTTGTCTTGGTCAAGCCAGGCTAGAGTTTGTCCAGCATGCATATTAGGCTTTAACTGGCCCAGACTAGGGGCACCATAGCAAAGGATTCCATTCTGGAGGACTGACTGCCTAGCCACTTCTTAGGGTCTAGGACCCCTTTTCCTGCCAGTGCTGCAGTTGAGCTGTGCTGTGCTAGTCAGCAGTATGCAATAGAAGTGAGAGTTGCTAATTCTCTCTCTGCAGCTGCCTGAGAGGGAGAATTATTCTCTTAACTGACTTGTCTGTGTTAAGTGGAGAGGAGTGCCATGGTTGTCCGAGACCTGCCAGTCCCAACCACTCAATGCTTGGATGCTGCCTCTGAACTCAGAAGCATGCAATTGTCTTTGCTCTCCCTCCCCACTTAACCTTCCACTACTAAAAGCATATCAGCAGGACCCAGCTAAAAATACTTTGCATGGATTTGGTAAGACCTTTTGTGGAGTGGACTGATTATGGCTGCAGACAGATTGCCCTTCCTTCAGTATCCATTTCCACATTTTGCCCCTTTTATCACACCCTGACTCCAGAGCTAGTACTGTACCTGATTACACTGTAATCTGATGTTGAGAGAGCATTATGTCTGTAACAAGCATGTGATGGGAGGGCAAAAAGTCAAATATTTAAGTTTTGTGTAGCTGACAACACAAAAAAACTTCAAGACTTAGCAGAACTCCTAGAAATTAACTTTGGAAGTCTATTATTATATTCTATTAGTGTAATCAGTATGAGACTGGATGCCAGTAATAATAATGTTAGCTGTATGAATTTAAAATCAAGTAGTCATGATTTATTTTCAGGAAGACTTAATGCCTAATAATTCAATTCACTCTCATCAAAAAATGAGATAATTATCTCTAATTCTCTCCTCTGGTGCTATGATTTTGTCACTGTATAGGGACTATATATTCTTGTAACAAGTCATTGTTAAATACTAATCAGATCACATATGACAGTTTCCATGACAGTCTAATCAAACACTAGCTCTTAAGTCAAAAATATGAAATAATTCAAACTATTTAAATTGCTTATATGTTAATTAATCAAATGCCTTTCCCAAGATAGTGATTATTTTAGTCAATATTCCTCTCTCATATATGCACACATACATCCACACAGATTCACTTTATAATAAATTTCCCCTGTAAATATCATCAAAGTAAAAAAAAAAACCAAACAAAACAACAAAAACCCTCCAACTTTGTCAAGCAATATTCTTTTAACCATTCCACATGATCATATTATTTTTACTGAGCATTTAGTTTCCTGTTTCCACCCTACAGGAATTGTTGCTTAAATTATGGATCTTTTTAAATTACTATATTTTATTATTTATATCCTGTGACATTTAAATAATTAAAAATATATAAATTAATGAAATATAAACCAGCTTTTGAGTTCTTAAAAATCTTATCTATTTAAAATATCTATAAAATATCTATTAATTAATTTATACACATTCTTTTTGGGTCTCAAGTTCACTACTGTAATGATATTGCATACTGCAATGATAAGCATGTAGCATAAAATTGGAGAAAAATGACATTAGTTAAAGAACATTATACGTTCTACTGTTAAGAGCTTAATGCTTAGTCGCATTCTGGATTTACTGTTGGAGTATACATCACCCAAGGAGAGATGGGTTTTATCACTGTTATTACATGATGCAGATTAAAAAAATATTAAAGCATGCAAAAGGGCTTTTGTGAAATAAATTAAATTCTCTTGACAGCCCGACTAAGGCAAAGTTTTCCATTCAGAGTCCTGATCTTACTTCGTATCTTTCGTAACTAGTTCACCTGTTACATCTCATGGGGTTTTGCTTCACATAAGTTGAAATGATACAGAAAAGACCAGTCTTCTTTTGCCAGCAACAGCTGCAAGAAAGTCTTTCCTAAGTGAGAGTATTTAGACACAACATAATCCTCATTGAAAGAAAACTGTGGTTTTTCGAAAGTTCTACATTTCTTCCCAGCCCTTAACAACATCCAGAAAGAAAAAATCCCTTTAAACTTGACAGAGCATTTCAGGAGGAGTATGAGATTGTAAACTAATTCTTGAAGTTTGCATATGGACACATCAGGGCTCCAAATCATCTGATATCTACACTGTTTTTTGTTTCTGTCATACTTTTAGGTTTCAGAATAATTGGTGTTATAACTTGCAGCCATAATGTTTCTAGTTATTCCTGGTTTCCCTTTAAAGAACATGGAGTCAAAATGCCCAAAACCAGATCTAATGACATTCTACTTTGGCTAGTGGTGAGAGAATGGTGCTAAAGTAGAGTTTATTAAATTGGTTCTGCAGAAGTTGTTTGAAAAGTAGAAAATAGATTGGTAGACTCACAGAATCACTGGGGTTAGAAAAGACCTCTGGAGATCATCTAGTCCAGCTTGCCTTCTCTATTCAGGTAGAGTCAGGTAGAAGAGATTATTCTGGACTGTGTCCAGTCAGATTTTGACTCTTAAATTAAACAGTTATTTTCATTTTGAAAGTATTGGAGTGTCACAGAAAACTTCCTTTTCTCTTAAAAAAAAAAAAAAAAAAAAAAAAAAAAAAGAAAAAGAAACACCAACATGCAGAAAGATTTTGAAGTCTTTGCTGATTTTTGTTTGCATATTGACTAAATCCTGAGAAATGTTATCCATTTTCCCTTACAGAGGTGTCATTGTTTGACCAATTATAAATCAAAATTTAGTAAGTAAAAAGCACTGTAGCAGTTTTTTTAATATCAATTTTATGCCCTTGTGGTGGGTTGATGCTGACTGTATGCCAGGTGCCAACAAAAGCTACTCTGTCACTCTCCTCCCCAGCTGGACAGGGGGAGGAAAATATAGAAAAAGGCTCATGGGTTGACATACAGTCAGAGGGAGTTCTCTCACCCATTATTGTCATGGGCAAAATAGACTTGATTTTGGGGAAACAGCTAGGGGTCTAACAAAAACATCATGGAAATGTTCAGTATGTTGGTTACAAAAGTATTCTTCTTGATTGAAGTGTTTTTCTACTCTGAAGACCACACAAATTGCTGGCCACTCTCCTGCTGCATGAGCTTCAAGATGTGCAAAGAAGCCATACATTTTGTGGTGTAGGTTCTGAGAGGTAGTTTGCATAGAACGAAGCACTAAATGGAATGAGCTTAGCAAAGAATGGAATCTCATATTCCGTTCTGTTGTGGGCAACAAATTGCCTTTGGCAGCAGCTAGGCTTTTTCTTAGTAACTCAATAAGTAACATCTTCAGAGCAGATCACTCATAATTTATACATGCACTGATAACAACAGGTATTCTCTTTCAAGCATCTCTGCACCCGTAGGCAATGAAATTACTATGTTTTTTTCACAATTCTTCTCAAAACAAGACAAATGAATGACCCAATTCAGAACTAAGAATCCTCTTTGTACTTGTGTAAGTGGCTTTATATGTATTCAGGCATGCTTCAGAAACCATTGATGGTTAGCTCATTCATTATGTTGATTGACAGTAAACCATCAAGAAAAGCATCTATCTGTGACTGCTTTGTCAAGAGAAGTACTGTCTGTACAGCTGCTGTCTATGTGTATCTTGGCATTTTGGCTCAACATCTAAATCACTAACAAATAAAATGCAATTCTAATGAGCACAGTAGTATTGGTTCTGACAGAGCATTTAAAAATATATGGAGTATCACGAAACCCCAGTTCAAGAAGGAGAGCCTTGGTTCAAGTTTTATCTGCAGAACTTTTTTTTCTCTTTTTTCCTGTCTTTTCCAATTCATTGTCCCCCTGCCCCTTCTGCACTCTGTCCCCTCCTCCTCCGCCCCTTCCTCTTCTTTCTTGTATTTCTTTTTATTTCAAAACCTTTTGAGAAACAGTGAAAGCATTCACCTTTTTTTCTTTTTTTCTTTTTTTTTTTTTAATTTATTAAATTTTTATGAATCTAGAGGACTTTTAGTTCTTTCTTTTTGTTATGGTTTTTGTTTTGCTTTGTTTTTTCAGCTGGAACCATAAAGCAATCAGAAGCTATACTCAGAATCTTAGGCTTTCAGGTAGGGATGAAGCAGAGGATTTTGTTCAGGGTGGTTAGTACTGCAGGGAAACCAGTTTGAAAAGCAAGTTTGTAAATGTGAGGGCTTGAAAAATCACTTGTGAAAGTATACAATTAATAAGATAGAGTAATTAGTTTCTTCACTGGCTTGAAGAAATGAGGCAAAGTAGCTTCCAGAAGATAATTTCAATTTCACTGAAATCTAGAATTGCACAGTTTCACCATTCATTAGGAAAAAAACATTATGGGGTTATTTATGAAAGCTCTGGTAGCAAAATGAAGAGTCCTTTACATTGGGCAATTGAGCAAAACAATAACTGATAATTTAAGTCAAGACCACATAAATTTGCAAGCAATAAATGAATTGCACAGAATTGTAGAATCATAGAAATTACCTCCGTTTATCCAGTGAGATGAACTATGGTGATCTCTTTATTAAATCTGCAGCACATTTCGGTGTACTTTTAACTGAAGTAATGCGCCGTGTACTTACATTTTCATTCATACTGAAAATGATACTAGCCATGAGCATCAGAGGTCTCATAGGACTGCATGTCAGCTGCTTTTTGAGCCATCGTTCAATATGAGTAAGTCTTTTTCTCATACAGTTTGATGTGATAAATCTGAGGCCGTTCAAGAAGGCAATAGCAGCTAACAACCCAGAGAAATAAAGTGTTGATGCAGATCGATATGTTACTTGCCTATAATTGTGAGCCAGATTTTGGAAGGCTATGAGTGCAACTTCTGGATTTATCTGCATACACTGTTGTTGTTGCTTACTCATAAAAAAAAAAAAAAAAAAAAAAAAAAGAAAAAAAAAAAAAAGGCAGAATTTGGGTGAAAAACACGTCTGATTTGCACTCAGCCATGGGGAAGGAAGTGTTCAAAAATAAAAGAACAAGTCCTCTGCAAATGCAACTTTGTATACAGGACTGTAATTTCAAAAGTTGCCAATGAGAGTAATCAAGCCCTTCAGATGAAAGTTGAATTTAATAATAGGCCATGGTTAAAATGGTTCTTAATGTACTCATTTCCTAAATGGGAAGATAGTCTTTTTTTGGAGCCACTTGTGGATTATTTTTGGAGACATTTTTTCTGACTTCATAATTTTTTTTTGCACAGCTATATAAAATTCTGCCCTACATATATGCTGAGAGACAAAGCAGTCTGAAAAGGACATCCCAGATCAGAACTCTGAAAAAGAGGAGATAAAAAGCAAAGCTCTGATGAAGTGATATAATTCCTTCTTTGCATCCTTGTTTTCTATCTATTGTTGCTTATCAGTGATTAATTGTTTTCTCATGTATACATATATATGTATGTTTATCTTTCAAAACAGTACCACAACAATTCTCTCTCTCTCTCTGCATTCTCTCTCTGCATTTTTCATATGCAGTATATGAACAGAATCCAAGTTAATGTCAAATAGAAGTTTCGGTACTTTAAACCTCTTCCCTTCACAATGTGATCATTTAAATCAGTTGGACTTCCAAAGTGCTCGATAGAGATAGTCTACATTTCATTTGCAGTTTCTACTGCATAGTGTTGTAGTGAAAACAGGAAAAGACATATTGGCTTGACATCATACAGGGCTGGCCTAGCACAGGTCAGGCATGAGTTTGGCTCAGTGTGATGTATTTGAACTGCAGGCTAAAAGGTGCCCAAAAGGAAGTTTACCTTCTCAGAAAATAGTGCAACGTAGACTAGATGGCATGTTTTGTTGTCCTCCACTACCAATGAACAGGTTTGGGAGGGTGATCATATCATCTCAAATTGTCAGCTAATATGGTATACTACAGTTGGATGAGTTTTATCAGCAAAGAAACATATGTGATATGTAACCCTACTAGTCTGCTTCTTTGTTGCTAAGGTCACTTAGGGAAAAAAAAAGTTAATTTTTTCTTGTGTTATTTCATATCAAGAAACCAGAAATATGAGTGGGAAACAAGATGAAAACTATTCAAGACACAATGTGTAAGAAGCCTCTGTTGGCAGTTTAAGTTATGAATATGATATCTCTTTATTGCAACATCATTAGCTCTTTGAAATTAAAAAAAAAAAATTAATGAGAAAAAAAAATTATAGTTGAAGCTCTTGATATGGAGTCAAAGACACAGGTCTGCTGCTAACACCCCCTGAAATGTCAGTGAGTATCCAGAACTGTTCATACAAACTGAAAAGTTACCTGGACTTCCTTTATGCAGAAGCATGTACAATTAAACACTTTATGGGCTAGATGCTCTACAGAATCTTATTCATCTGTATCCAGCACTATGGTGTTAGTTAAGGACAACACAGTTGAAAAATAGGAGAAAAGTAAAACATATAACATCAGCCAGATATTTCTCTTGTTCACTGGGGCGTGTTTTATGTAACAGCTCAATTGCTTCTCCGGACAGTAGGTAGTTATAAAGCAAATGACGAAGGCCAGCATTAGAACTGGCAAGTTTAAACTTGGTAGTGAAACACCAGCAGCCCTGATTCCTTGCCTCCAGTGATGAATTTAGGCTATAACCTCAGCTGAAAAGATTTGACATAGTTCTACTGCATAATTCTGTTTAAATCTTGTAATGCAACTAACATTTTTCATAAATTTAAGCCTTTCCTGTAAACAATATAAGGTTTCCACAGCATCTGACAAGCCTGTCCTTGGAAATTATTAATTCTAGTGAAGTCAAAGCCAAATGATACATTTTATAGCCTAAGGAAATACTACTGTGCTGCAAACTCTTGGATAACAACCTCCTACTTCCCAGTTATGGGCAAGGCACAAGTTTAAAGCCGAAAGCATATTGTTCTAAGCTTGAAATTCAAAACCTGTATCCAAGGAGTTTACTAAAGTTACAGAAAGTTACAGAAAGCCTTTGCAATATCTAAGACAGGCATGCAAAGTTGATTTTAGAGACCACATAACAAACATACAGCTAAAATGATCACGTATTATATACATACCAACTTTTCTGCTTTTAAGTAAAATGAAGCTCCAGTATTGTCACAACAGTCAGGAGAATTTCATTGCAAGATATTAAAGTTTTATAAGTTCCATCACAAAAGAACTACTTTGGAGTACATGCAAAAGTTACCACAGAATTGTTTCATAAATAATAGCTTTCATTTTGTAACCTCTTACTAGCGTTTCAGTAGCAGTAAGATAAGAAAGCTGACTTGTATCAATTAATCATACACCAGTCAACTATCAATCACATAAATCTCAAAAGCAAACCTTCAACTTCAGTCATCTGTAAGCAGCAAATACAATTGACATTGACTTCTGATCCTCTGTGTATTCTTTAGGTTTCATTAATTTTAATTATGTTTATCTTGCTCTATGAACAGTTTTAATAAATGCTGAGCAATGAATATAACAAATTATTAATGTCACCATCAAATTCAAAGACAGCTGGAAATGTGCATATATTTTTTCTTTTAATTTCCATGCTCTATTGTCAGAGTGTAGATTATGCTAAGTGTTCTTTTGAGCATTATTAATTAGTCCAAATTCCATCAGTAATAATGAAGTTAAAAGTCTCTAATTGTATGAGTAATTTGGGATGATTACATTATACTAATGCAGTGGATTGTAGACAGTGAAAGGAGGGGGGACTATTAAGAGCAAAACACTGAACAACAGAATACCTGGATTTTAATCACATGTCTTAATGTGTAATCACTGTACCATCTTTTGTGAGGATGTTTGTTTTTCTACCTTTGCCTCTGTCAAGTAAACAGATAGCTTAGAAGGGTATCAAGGTGCTTTAGTACTTGCCATTTTACTAAGTATCAACAGCACTCTCATGCATGCATGTACAAGACAAAACTGACAAAGTTTGCACGAATACATGAAGGTCCAGGACCATTGCAAAGTATTATTTGAAGCCTTAAAAAGAAGTTAATATTCTAGAATATTCAAATTAGGCAGAAGTAGGACAAGTAAAAGAAATTAGTTTTGAACTTTATAGTCTCAGTTGTGTACCTTGATTTATTCAGTAGCTTTATAGAGTCGTGGCTACTGTGTTCTTCCACAAATAACTGACTTCCAAGTGAAACTTGCACTCTGAGCAATTTACTCCTTTCCAAACAAGCCAAAGAAGTTTTATGCCCTACTCTCCCAGTTTACATCTGGAAAGACAGTTAAAAATCTGAGAAAGGATGTACATGAGTCTTACAGGTTACCTGTGCATTCTACCACTGTTAAGATTTCCGCTGCAGAAAATGAAAAACCCCCTCAAGTTCAGAAGATATTTGTATCCAAAGGAGACAGTATGACATCTTCCTCAAATAAGAATACCAGACAAAAATTTTATAAAGAGAAAGTCTTTAGTAATTCATGAAAGTTTGGATGCTTCTGTACTAGAACAAAACACTTGTTGCTGTTTTTCTTGTTTGGGGGTGGTTGAGTTTGATTATGGGTTTGTTTTTTGGGATATTTGTGTTGTCTTGGTTTTTTAACAAGAGAAAATAGTAAGAGCTATTTAATATTGTGTACAATGTCCATAATCAAAATGCAGTCATAGTAACTGCTGTAGTAAATCCTCTCACTACTCCTAGATTCTATTCCTACTGAACTCTGAGAAACCAAACCCGTTCCTCATTGTGTGTGATATTGACTTTGGTGGAGGTATATTTGTCATTCAATTTGAATATCTGGCCATATATATTTTATTCTAAGCCCCCATTTCTATTTGTCAAGAGTGTGAGAAAACTGTATATGCATATTTTGAGCATATATGCATTATATATTGAGACATAGTTTGCTATATATAGACCTGACTCGCTTTTGATTTAAATGTAACTTGGACAACATAGGGCTCTTCAGTGAAGCAAAACAGTAGGAAGAGGTTTTGTGGTTTTTTCCCAGGAAGTATGTTAAATATGAAAAGGGGAGGAAGTAGCTAAAAGAAACAATTTTTGTTTCACTGTGTAGGTCGATTTCATGCTGAAACTCTTAGTCTTTTGGTGTAATGCCAGTTTTATCTCCAGAAATTTATATCTTTCCCTCTCTTTATTCTGTTTTCCATTTGTTTGTTTGTTTACCCTTTTTGTTGTGGTACCCACTGGATTTGAAGATGAGCTTGCTTTTTATCCACAAAGATGGCCTCCACAGATTAATCCAAATACAAGAATATTTTATGAAGCTTCTGAGCAATTGTCATCTCAAAGTTTCATAGGTGGAATTTGAATGAATGCACATCTTCAGCACTGTTGTTGCTGCAGCTGCTACAGCTGCATATAATGAAAACATTTTTCCCATTAGGGTTTCTGTAAGGAAAGGCCACAGTCTTCACTTTGAATTGACACTGAGAAGTGTGTCTATTGAGAGATGTGATACAATACACATTTTCTAGTTGTTAATAAGTTGTGCCAAGCTTTGAATTTGGATGGTTGCTCTGCTCTCTGTAAACATGGAGAAACAAAACCACTTTTCCGAATGAAATGTGAAAGGTATAGAAATCACTATATGTATTGTTCATAAGAAAAAAAAATTAAAAAAAAAAAAAGAAAAAAAAAAAGGAAAAAGGCATTAAAGAGGAGGAGATAAAAAAAGACCTACCAACGAGAATGGTGTTTCAGTAAACATTCTTGCTCACTGCAACAGCCATGCTTTTTGTTCTACAGGAATTTAGCTATTTCAGGGTGGGTTTTTTCTCCACTTTGAAATACGACTTTTTGGATCTGTAATTTCTTTTTCCTCTGAAAATATATATAGAAAATTAACTATGTGCTAATGAAACAAATCCAGACAGCTCTGATCACTACAACCCAATCCTAACTGGCAAACTGAGTTACTTGAATCATTCTAGCTGCTCGAGAAAGGGCACAGAAGGGTGATCACAATAATGTTTAAGGGGAATTGTGCAGGAATCAGGTTAAAAATGTTCAAATTAATTAAAAAAAAATAAAGCTAATTTTGGATAGAATCTTACTTAAACCTCTGTGGCAAGAGAATCAGTTTTAAATGTTTCTACTGTAGTTATTTGAGTAGTTCAATCCAAGTGTTTTTTCACTCTTTGATTTCCATTTTAACCCAAATAGCAAAAAAAAACCACAAACAAACGAACAAAAAACAAAACAACAAAAAAACCAAAACAAAAAAAACCCAAAAACACACACACACACAAAAACCCAAACCAAAAACAAATAAAGACCAAAAACCAAAAATTAAAGCAACTTGACAAAAAATACCTTGACAGTTTCATTTATTGAATGTTTTCTGGGGAATCCTACTTATAAATTTATTTTCCTTGAACTACAAAAATTACAACAAAGAAACCCAAATAAAATTTTAAAAAATATTTATTACATAGTTTACTGAAAAACTAAAGAATTGGGGAATTATGGTGGGGTTTTAAATGTTAATGAAAATTGGTTGAAAAAGTTCTGTCTGATGAGTTGAGATACTGATAAAATAATAAAATGATTCTAGCCCAGGTTCGAAGGACTTCAAAAGATCATCTGGTCCAACATTTTGTGGGAAAGAGAGCCTAGATGAGCTTGTCTGGCACTTTGTCAGATCGCATCTTGAAAGACTTCAGTGATGGGGGCGCCACCACTTCTCTGGGGATGTTGTTCCAGTGGGTATTTGTTCTCATCATAAAAATTTCTTTCTTATAGCAAGTTGAAATCTCTCCTCATGCAACTTGTACCTATTGCCCCTTATCTCTGTGAAGGAAAAGAGGGCTACTGTCCTCTTTGTAACTGCCCTTTAAGTACTGGAATACTGTGATGAGTTTTCTTAGGTTTTGTTTGCCTATTTATTGCTTGATGTGTTTTGGTTTCTCATTAAAAATGATGAAATATAAAGCCAAACTTTTATATTTTGTTATTAATCCCAGTAATGAGTCACTATGTGTTTAACTTTGATCCTGTAGAAACTAAAGGGTGGTTTGCTACTGCCACTGAAGCGCAACCAACTGCACCCACTGCTAGAGTCAAGGTTCTTGGTGTGCAGTAGCTTCTTTCCACCGGGGCATGGGTGAGCATTGTCTCTAGTTGTGATTTTTTAAATGCTCATCTCCAAACAAGCTCTCATTTCAGCTGAGCACTGCTTTGCACAGCTATGAGTATGACAGTCAAATGCTTTCATGTCTCCACGTTATTTAGCTTAAGTTCATTTGAAATGTTGTTTGGCAAGCTGTTCTCAACTGCAAGTTTCCTAATAAAGCCTCAGAGGATCTGAGTTTTTCTTGACATAGGATTTTGTAACCTGAAATTTGTGCAGGATATTTTGAGCCATTTAAATCTGTAGCTTCAGTTGAAAAAATTCTTGAGATGTATATGAGTTCCACTAGGACATTAGAAGAACAACTGCAGAAGAGAAATCTGCACAATGCCTCATTCTAGGAGCCAGACTTTCAACAGGCTGGACATTAAAGCCTTCTTACATACTTTAGAAGCAGAAGAAATAATGAGGAGGGAGAGCTTAGCACCCATTCAAGGAAACTTGAGCTGCCAGGGAAAAGCTTTAACATGGGAAGGAATTCTTTCTCATACAGGATGCTGTGTATATTCTTTTTATCCATCTGGCAACAGGTAACTTCCTTGCTACAAGTGAAAAAATTTTCACAGACATGCATGGAGGCCCCTGCAGATGGGCCAGGCAGGCCATAAAGCACAGGGGCAGAAGTCAGCCTGGGGTTTTATTGCGCATGCGAAAGGTGGTGTTATAAAAGCACCAAAAGAGGTTTCCATTTTCACCCTCTCAGCCAGCTGTATTGATAATTTAGATATATATTGCAGTGTTCTCGACTGTTAAAATAAATTTTCTTTAAAACTTTAGCCACAGCCTGGTACCTGGGATTACCTGCATGCATATCAAGCCTTACACACTATCCAGATGAGTCTAGATTATAGAGTACATAATTGCATTTTAAGGAAAATTTGCTCACAATACAGTTTAGTTGGAATATTTCCTTTAGGAGAAGTTTCAGTAAAATATATTGAAAATATTTTTACTTGATTAGTGAATTTGTATTAAATTTCTCCATAAATATCTTCAGTCAGAACAAGGCTTCAATATATTGCCATAAGCAACGTGAATTCTTACCTAGAGTATTCATATTTGTACAACTTGATTGAAATAATCTACTTCTACTTGCTTAGCACTGTGTATTTTTTTAGGTAATCTAAATTGAGTTTTTGAAGTCTTTCTATTTGCAAGGGATTCAACTTGCTTCCATGGTGACAATTAATTCCATTAATTTTGAATGTTTCTTTCTATCTGTCTGTCTATCTACCTATCTATTTAATCAATTGAGCTTTCTTTATTTTGAATAACTTCTCCGAGTTTCAGTACAGAGAAATCCTCAACAGTGCTTGAAGCACTTTTCAAGGGCAAAAGTGTTTCTTCCATAAGGAATGCATCATTAATGTTAGAGCAGGTTTTTCATGATACAGAAGAGATTACTTCCTAATATAGAATAATTTAGTTCATGGTGGGCTAAGAAAGGATTTAAGTTATATGTTAGTAAATTAAAATTATCAAATACTATAACAATTTTAATTCTCTAATAGTGTTTCCCATAGAAATTAAAAATAAGACCTTTTTTTCATATACTTGTTTTTAAAAGCTGCTTCCAACTACATGGATTACTCTAAATTTGGGGACACTGTCTTTTTTTAAAATTCAATGACACAGCTTCTATTAACATAAATACATCTTGCTATAGGCATAATCTGTCCCCTCCCAGAATACGAAACCCAACAATACTCTGATGTCTCAGGGTTCTGGGTATAAAGGACATGTTTAGATGAAAACCTGTTGATATATTTTCTGTCTCATATTGCTCAAGGCAGTATACTTTAGAAAAATACTGAATTACAAAAATCATAAATAATGAAAGAGTGCGGTTATACTAAACAAGATTCACAATGAGGTACTTGTAGATGCAGAATTAATTTCTGCCCTTGATTGATGACCTCACAACAATCATTCATAGCTGTGCTATGCTCTGACACTGAAAAGTTATACATAAGGTCATCAATAATGACTAGAAATGAATAATGTATTTACAATCACTTCATTCAATATCCTTTGTCGTGTGCGCACATCTCCTTGAAAACAGGTTTCCCAGTGAGGTCAGGAACTTATGAAAGACATATAGCATTTATAAACAATAAAGTAGATATTTAGACAACTATTTTTTTTAGGAATAATTATTGCATCTAGTTTTTAATACTCATTTACTTACATCATATATGGAGAGCTCTGATTCAGTAGAAAGTCCTACTCTGTATTCAACAGTCTTTGAACTGCGTTTAGTATCCATGTTTTGGCACTTAGTTTCTTTGTTGAATAGGGTAAGATTGGAAATGGCCAAGGACTCCATTCAGTTTTCTTTCAGTGGATCAAAAAATAACAGGTAAATTCTTTCACAAAGACATCATCTGCCCAGTGGAAAAAAAATGAATAAAAAGGAAAGGCAGACCTTTATGATTTTGCTCTTGTCTGTCAATTCCTTCTTTCTCAACCTTCCCTAAACCCAAGCCCTCTCTCAGAAAAGCGAGAAAAAAAAAGAGGGTCCCCAAAATAGCTAAATGTCCTTGCTGACTTCACAGTCAGGTTAGATGGATTACTCCAAGAATGACACAGTACAGGAGTTACTTATGAAGGAGGCCACTTAAGATTGTGAAAGATTGGAAAGTTGGCTCATTCCATACTTGTTAGAATTTTTTCTTGTCTCCTCTCTGACCTTCTCTATTCCCAAGGGTTGTATTATAACAACATTTTCCTTCTTTCGGTATGATTAACATTCAGTGAGCTGACACAGCACCTATTTTGCTTCCATACTGCTATTGCAAAAAATTCAACCGAAGAGTTCAGTGTGACTAACAGCCTCTCAGCTACCTTTTTGTACACCACCTCAAAATGGTCTCTCTAGCCTAAGAAGAAGTACCATAAGTGGACATAAAGGACAAAAGAGTGATCTGTAATCTCTGCCTACCTGCTGATAATGAATATTCTCTTTAAGCAGAGTAATGCCAGATTTCAGTTTGTTTTGATTGAGGTTCTGGTGGGGGGGTGGAGAAGAAAGGGAGGGTTGGCTCATTCTAAGCAATATAATCAGTATGGAAAATGTCATCTTATTTCCTTTCAGAAAGTTTGTCACTATCTTAAATAGAATTTGTACAGGGCCAACACACTTATTAAAATTCATAAAGTCTTAACTTACCTGTCTATGCCATCAAGTGACAGGCTGTTTTTTATCTGTATCCATTTCTACAATCTCATTCTTACAAGAAAATAGGTTATTTTTGAATGTGGTAAATAGAAAAATTATGTCAATTTGATTTCTCTATCCTTTGGTTATCTTATTCTTTGTCAATCATGTTATGCATGTTATGTATCTGAAGCCCTTCGATTCTCTTCTTCTGTTCCTCTTATCATTCTTATTGTATATACACACACCTCACCCACACACCCACAAACACACACGCATAAAGTCTTGACGCACAGCACTGACAAGTCCCTTAGATTACCACATGCAGATAAACAAATGTGACACTAAATATGTCATCGCTCCTCTATTCAAATAGTTCTTTAGCTTCAATGCCAAGGTAAAATAAATTTTGCCTTTTTATTTTCTCCAGTCTCATTATATGTGCAAGTGACTTGAAGTATGAAATCTTTTAATTTCTTAGCTATAGAAATTCTTTTTCCCTCCATAATGAGATGCTTTGTTGTTGTTGTTTTAAAACTGCTTTTCTGTACTCATTTGAAAAGTATAAATTTAGGAAATATTCAGAAGTTGATTCATGTTAAGTTTTTATGTTACTTTAACCCCCTTGATACTGTAAAAGGGTATTATAAGAAGGAACTTATTCTCAGCTATGCTCTAAATCAATACTGGCAAAGTCAGCCTTCCTAAATGTAAACCTTCTCCAGAGTTTAGTGACTTTAAATTTGGTCTTAAGGTACTGATACCTTCACTTAACTAAAGTCAGTGTTAACTTCAGCATCGACTTTACCACGAACATAGCATTTTGATTAAACTATTTCTGCATACACCTCTCTCAGTATCAGAAGCCATGCATAACACTGGTGAGCATCCTGAAAGGACTGTGAGTTGATGAAAACAAAAATGGAGAAGGGCTTCCTTCAAAATCAGTCTCACATCATTATAGACCCAGCTGTAAAACAGTGTTGGGAAGTAAGTTTTATACCTTTTTACCTCTAGATAAAATTAGAAGGGGGCTGTTTCTGAAATGTTTGCTCAATTCTGGAATATTCTGTTGTCTTCTCTTTCTGTTACAGAGGAAGTCTTGCTATTTTCTCTGACATTGTCACCAGACTCATTCCCTGCTGGCCAGCTTTTTCTATCACTTACCTCTGCTCAGATGTTTTGTTGCCTAGGTAACATATTTCATTCATTTCTACTTTTGTTCTAAAACAACCATGAGTCCCTCTTAAGTATCTATCTGTGCCCCTGGAGGTGAACCGAGGTTGTTGTCTGCTTGTTTAAAGCTCTGGTCCTGAGGTGAAACTAATGCTTTGCTTTTTCTAAAGAGAGCCTACCAAACCCACCAAAATGCTTTCTAATTATTAAAGGTTGGTTTATTAGGACATAAACATGTTACCAAAACAAAATATTTCTGGAAACAGAGAAGCTAAATGAAGCTGTGAAAATAAATCTTCCTCAGGCCCACTGTGTCTGGGCAGGATCACTTCATTCTGAAGCCTTGCTTTGTAGCCCAGCACTTTCCCCATTTTCCTGAGTTGAACCAGCCTATGATGTCCCAAAAAGAGCCCTTGTGGTGGGTTGATCCTGGCTGGATGCCAGATGCCCATCAAATCCACTCTGCCACTACCCTTAGCAGCTGGACAGGCTCATGGGACACGAGAAGGGCAAGGAGAGATCACTCACCAGTTACACTTTCCCTTGAAACCTCCCTTCGTCCTGGGCTCAATGTCACAATTCCTCTCCCTCCTCGCCTCTAGTAGAGCAAGGGAACAGGGACTGGGGGCTTTGTTCAGTTCATCATGTGTTGTCTCTGCCACTCCTTCTTTCTCAGAGGGAGGACTCCCCTCACTCTTTACCTACTCCTGCATGGGGGTCCTCTCACAGAAGACAGTCCTCCATGAACTTCTCTAATGTGAGTCCTTCCCATAGGCTGCAGTTCTCAGTGAACTGCTCCAGCATGGGTGCCTTCCATGGGCTGCAGTCCTTCAGGAAGAAGCTGCTCCAGTGTGGGTCCCCTGTGGGGTCACAAGTGCTGCCAGAAAACCTGCTATGACCTCTATCCATGAGTCCACAGGTCCTGCCAAGACCCTGCTCCTTCCCACAAGGTCACAGCCTCCTTCAAGCATCCATCCAGTCTGGCGTGAGCTTTTCCAGGGGCTGCAAGTAGATCTCTGCTCCCACATGGACCTCCATGGGCTGCAGGGGCACAGCTGCCTCACCATGGTCTGCACCACAGGCTGCAGGGGAATATTTGCTCCAGGGTTTCCACGACCAAAACCTTGCCACACAAACCAAATACAGTCTATTGCAAAAAAGTCCCCTTTTTACCCCTACTTCAGAAACTGTACACAGACAAATGTCATGTGTCTTTATGGTCATGTACTCCGAAACCTCTGCAGTGGACACCTGTCTGCTACTCGCAGTTCCATTGCTATACTCTAAATACGGAGGGCTTCAGAATGTTATCTGCATTCTCTATAGTCAAAATGGTATCCTTGAACTGCTAGACAAGAATTGCAGTTCATCTTCTCTGCCATGTATGCGGTAGCATTTTCCTCCGTTCTAAGCTATTGAATGATGAGAAAATAGCTACAAAAATCTGGTATAAGCACAGATATCCATCTTACACTACATTGTCTTAGGATTTAGTAAGAAAATGTGGAGAAATGTCTCTTTCATAGAGGTTTATTTCCCCCTTTTCCTGTGCATTCTGAAATAAAAGGTGAAACAAACATTTTTAACAGCAAATAGAGTAAACTTGAGAAGCTATTTTCCTAACCTGGATGAATGTTTGACAGATAAAAGTAAAGTCTTACTCAGAAGAGAGGGAAAGAGAAGTAAAAGAAACTACAAAACCAGAATTAAAATCAAAGCTGAAACAAAAATAAATAATGACATGAATGTACCATTAAGTTGAAAAGTTATTCAGGAAATTTTGTGAAGAATTAATTTACTTAGAGGTATCTAACGAAGTAAAAGAATTATAAAAAAACCCCAACTGAATGAAAGAATATTTTGACCCTCTAAGTTCATTTTACTAATATTCAAAACAAACAATTCAACAATCACAGGAAATTTCTTGGGGAAAAAGAAAGAAAATGAGAAATGTAAGGTAACCTTGTTCTGTTGGTGTTGCTAGAAACAATTGCTTCCAAATCCAATGTTGCATGTGGTAAAGGATCATTTCACGTATCTGCTTCCAAACGCTATTTTCTATTCCTTCTTTGTACTCATGCTGTGCAAAACATAGTTACATTTTATATTCTAGATTTTCACAAGTCCTGTGAGGAGCGTCTAAAAGAGCTGGGGTTGTTGGTAAACTCCATAAAAGAGTGTGGCAAAACAAACACCTGAAGAAAAGTACTAAGATCAGTGTTTACAGAGCCATTGTACTGTTTACTCTTTCATATGGGTCTGAATCTTGGGTCATTTACCGGCACCACTTGTGACTCTTAGAACGCTTCCATCAGCGCTGCCTCCGTACCATCCTAAACATCCACTGGACTGACTGTGTGACCAACACGTCTGTCCTTGAACAGGCAGCAGTCATGAGCATTGAGGCCATGCTGCTGAGAACACAGCTGCACTGGGCAGGGCACGTCTCCAGGATGCAGGACTGCTGCCTCCCTAAGATCGTGCTCTATGGGGAACTTGCCCCTGGCTGCCACGAGAGAGGAGCCCTGAAGAGGAGATACAAGGAGTGCCTGAAACAATCCCTCAGCCTTGGTCATATGATCATCACCACTTGATCATCACCACTGGTCTGCCCTGGCCTCCAATCGGGAGGCCTGGAGACACACCATCTATAACGCTGCTGCTGCTTTTGAGAACACACGCAGGATCACTCTCGAGGAGAAAAGACAATGCAGAAAGAATCACGTCTCGTCGATGTCACCTGGGGAGTCTTTCTGCTGCACATTCTGCAACCAGACTTGTCTATCTCGCATTGGCCTTTTTAGCCATCAGCGCGCTTGTAGCAAGTGTGGGTAGAGCCCCTCTCAAATCTTTGTTCGTGGAGCCTAGTCACAATGATGATGTTCAGCCTGGAGAAGAGGAAGCTCAGGGGATACCTTATCTGTCTCCACAACTACCTGAGACCAGGTTGTAGCCAGGTGGGAATTTGTCTCTTCTCCACAGCAACTAGCAATAGGAGAAAAGGGCACAGTCTTAAGCTGTGCCAGGGGAGCTTTAGGTTGGACATTAGGAAGAAGGTCTTCACAGAAAGGGTTATTGGGCATTGGAATGGGCTGCCCAGGGAGGTGGTAGAGGCACCTACTCCTGTGGTCTATTAGACAAGGTAGTGTCAGGTCAAATGCTGGACTTGATGATGTTAGAGGTCTTTTCTAACCTTGTTGATTATTTGATTCTGTGAAAAAAGCTCAAAGATTTGATAGAAATGTTATTAAGGATTTGGATATTCCTTTGTAAAGCAGGTGAGAACTTGTTTTCTCTCTTTTTTTTTTTTTTTTCCTGTTACACAGTCTAGATGAGATCTTTATCTTACTGGTTGTGTTACACTATGGCTGCATAATTCACTGAAGACTTAGCTACAATGATATTAAGGTAGAAAATTTTTTAAGTTAAAACCTTTAAAACATTGTTTCTTTCTGAGGCTCTGTATCCGGACCTACATCTTGACACAACACTTGAATAATTATTTGAGTATGTAGAGTGCTTAAACAAAATGTTCCAATTCTCCTTTATTGAAAGGGAATAGGTAGTGTTACAAACTTATGGGTCACCAACAACTCTGCAAAAATGAATTAATGTGCCTGCACAAACAAGAACAGTGTAACTGCAGTCATTCTAGTTGCCTGTCTCAGAAGATTTACTTTGCCTATTAAAAAAATAGCTAAAACAACTCTTTAAGAATAATGAAAAATACTGTGATGTATATTGTATGGTTATTACTACTATCTTTGAAATAATCCTCTTTTATTACATTTTGCACATCACATTTTATCAGAGCACAGTAATTCCATATTAATTGGCGTATAATCTCTGATTTGAAAAGCAGGTTTCCTTTGTAACTGAAAGCTTTTGGATTTTTATATGAGAATAGTAAAAAATTAGTATTACTTTATGAGGCTAATAAAGCAAAGCAGAAAGGCAATACTGCTATATTTTAAATTTCTTTTTCTTGTCTCTCAGTGAATGTACTGTTAGTGGTAGTTGTATGAATTAGGTAGCAGCTAGGCTAAAAAGGTGAAATTTGACATGAATTGTGGTTAGGCTGACTTTAGTGCTCTCTGATTCTTATTGCCCAGCTTGAAGTACCATGAAGGAGCTTGATTTTCAGACATGCTTGGCACATTAAGAAATCAAAATATCTTATCACAGCTTGACTACCTGATAGCAAGGCACAAAAAGTGTGTCTTGATTTTGAAACCGTTGGCCACTTTGTCAGTTTCCACTGTTTTTTGGGATCTGGGGATCTTCCTTCAGACTCATTACCAGTGACCAGCATAGTTCAGCTAAACTGCTTGTCAGATGTCTTCAAGAAATTTATACAATTTCTGTAATGTCCACCTACAGAGATATTGCTAGTATATTTCAACTGGCTAGAGTGTATGCTTTTTTTTTTGTCAGAAAATTATGTTGTGTTTCTGTCAAAAACATTAAAATTTTTTTTGATTCATTGGCCCCTCAGCCTTACTGTTATCCCCTACTCTAGCAGGCTGTGGAGCAGGGAGGACAGCACCGCTGGCCTGGCTATAGGATGAGGCTGTCTCCAGCCTTAATTGTTCCAGGCAGTGCAGGCAGAGCCAACCAGGAGGATAGAATTATTCCCTCCAGAGAGAAGGAGAGAAGTAGTGCCTGAGTGTGTGAAGGAAGACACTAGTCATCACCTCCCTTCCCTTTGACTTGTTAAATGTTGATGTATGCTTATGTAATACACACAGGACCTGTTCCCAGCTGAGCTCTTTGGGCGCTCAGTCAGCAGCAGTAGAAAAAAGGGTGTTATTTACTGACATTTCTGGAGGTGCTTGTTGCAGGTGGTGCCAAGCTTGCCAGTGCTGCACAGTGAAATGCTGTGGCGAATGCTGTGCAGCTCAGCCCAGAACTGTTGTTTAGAAAAATTAGTCTGTCAGCATGGTTCAGCTCTTACAAGTTTCTAATGGATTTTGTGCATGTGTTATCTCAAGCTCCAGTCCTGCTGGTTTTGTGTGAATGTACTTCTGGAAAACTATGTTGTTATAACTAATAGCACTATGTCACATGTACAATTGGGAGGAAAATTCATTTCTGACTTCCATCAGGTTTGTTTTGCTTTTATTCCAGGTGGCACAAAGTCCCAGATCCACATTTTCCAAATCCCTTTTTTTCCTTTAGTTCTTTCTTTGCATGTAAAGAAAATATTTATTTTGTGGTCTTCACCCATGCAGCTTGGTACTAGAGTCATAAAACCATAGAATCATTTGGGTTGGAAGTGATCTTAAAGATCATCTATTTCCAACCCCCCTGCAGTGGGCAGGGACTTCCACTAGACCTGGTTGTTCAAAGCCCCATCCAACCTGGCCTTGAACATTTCCAGGAATGGGACATCCACAGCTTCTCTGGGCAGCCTGTTCCAGTGCCTCACTACCATCACAGCTTAGAATGTCTTTGTAATATCAAAGCGAAAACCACTCTCTTTCCATTTAAAGTTGTTATCCTTTGTCCTATCACTACATACCCTTGTAAAAAGTCTACCTAGTTTGGCTTTATTTCAACTATTATAGAGCCAGTTCCTAAAGTGGGAACCCCTCAATGCCTGTGTAATCTCCAGGTGCAGGGCTGCTCTGGGCAGAGCTGATCATACTCCTTGGAACTAAATTAGTGTAACAGAAGCTTTCAGTGTGCAAAACAAGGGCAGTTCAAACCCCGGGTAACTGTGCATGGAATTTTCTGGGCAATCCAAATGGTGATTAGGTAAGCTTTATACATAAGATTTTATGAAAAATGGGGATACTTTTGTAGATGTTAATTATTAATCCCTATATTATTTATGGTAATATTTTTATCATAATTAACTTATTTAGTATTAATGAGGATATACTATGTGAGATGAAAGTCCAATTAATTTTGTAGCTTAAAATTCCATTTTTATGATGCAGCATGGACATGACATGGACATTACAGTGTCACAAAAGCAGATAGACACAGTGGGAATACTATTTCAGTAGTCCATAATATGCGAAAAAAATCTCTCCTTTTCACAACTTTGATTCTCAACTGATGTCAGGTCCAGCATCACAAGTGGAGCTTTGTAAATTTATACCAGTCAGATGCCTGCCATTGGTAAAGTTCTAAAAGCATGATGTTTTGGTTCTTTTTTTTTTTTTTTTTTTTTTTTTAAATATATTTATTATTTTCTCTTTTTTTTTTCTTTTTTATTTTATTTTCATTTTTCTATCTCTCTGCCCTTTGTGGCCTTTATCTCACTTTTCCTTTCAGGGGATTTTCAAACCTCTGAAAGAAATAGCCATATTTTCTTAATAATAGTGCCTCATCTTACAGTAGCCAGCACATGTTACTCAGTAGAATCTGGGGCAATACTCAAGAACTAATTTTTTTTCTCTATAGAAATCCTTAGTGCTGTGGATGGGGATTTTTACTGAAAAATTGATTGTTTGACCTGCACCTTGATTTGGCTCAAAGCTGCTCACCTTACAGTCATTGCATTCCAGTGCTAAGGAATGGGAGGGTTTTTTTTCTTTCTTTGTTTGTTTTGTTTGTTTGTTTGTTTTTTAAGGGAGTTGAATTTTTTTAGCAAATAACCTCTGCCTTCATGAATATATAAAAGTGAAGAATACATTCATGATGTCTCATTTCCAAAAAAAGAAAACTAAACAGGTCTGCCTGGCTGCATAATAAGACCAATGTTAGGAGTAGGAGAGTCATGTATTATGCATTTCTAACCTAGCATAATAAAGAAGCATTGGCAATGCTGTGCTAGAGGAGCAAGGCCTGAGGACCTTGTACTCTGATGCCTGCTCTTGAGGATTGCTTTGAAACTACCAAGCTCTCTGCTTAGTAGGCATCCTCTTTCTTTTTGTCCTGTAGGGAAGTTTTCAGTCACATTAATTTACTTTCTGTTTTACAACTTCAAGAAACAGCAATGTCCAGTGACATGAAACTTTCATGATGGCTTCAGAAAGCCTAAAAAATATGTGACCTACCTCTCCTCTCTGTTGTTTCCCAAGACTAGCCATTGCTCCAAAGGCCAGAGCAGAAGCAAGCATGACTTACTCATCAAGCTTTTGATACATAATGTCATTCTTAATACTTTTTTATTTGTTAAAAGTTGAGCATTGTGTTTTGAAATTCAAATTTGTTAAAGCTTCAGCTCAGGTAAGCTCTGTTCAAGATCAGTGCAGCTACATAAATATTTTCTTGTTGCTTAGGTTAATCAAAATAACGGGGAGGATTTTGTTTTAGTTTTGTGTAAGACTACTCATTGTTAGTAGGCAATGCTACAGAGGTAATTTATTTATATCTGTTATAAAATATGCCTGTAATAACTTTTAGAATATTAATTTTTCCATCTCTAATGCTAAATGAAAAACACATTTAAGCCTCTCAATTAACTCTCTCATCAGTCTAATATATTTTTCTATGTCTATTTCAGTACCAACATTATAAGTAATCTTTTTTAAAAGTATACACACAGTCTCATGTATACTTTCATTAGTATGTGAGTTGCCTAGCGAATGCTAAAGAAGTTTGAAGATTTTTTTTTTAAACAAGTGTAGGCATACAGCTGCAAAAATATTTATCTGCATTTTATACAAAGAGCTTGTAGACACACAGAAATTTGTGTTCCAAGTCTATAGGTAGTTTTTACATACTGAGAGCTAAAAGAGCTTAAGATAAAAGGCTGACAGGAATTACTACTTTATTTCAGGAACAAGTGAATAGCTTTTAAAAGCACTAAAATATTTTGGGTTTGTTGAGGGCATTTTAATAAATATTTTGACAGTCTCCTTTGCTTCTAAAGAAAACTTAAGCAAAAACATCGAGGCCTAGCTGGAATTTTGTCATCAGTGAAAAATATTTTAGGTCTTACTCTGAAGGTTGAACACACTGATATTCTGTTTATGTCCTATGAGCTTACCCTTGCTACTTTAGAAAAAAGATCAAACAGACTTTTCTGGAAGTGGTACGCATTGCCTGTGTTAAATCAAACCAAACCACTCTGCCTGAGTGAGAATATTACGCTAGCACAGCAGTGAAGCAGTGGTCACAGATATGCCTGCATGCTAAATATAAGTACATTTTTACCTTCTCCCCGACCCCCCTTTTTTAATTTTTTTTTGCTATGATGCTTAAACAGGACTTTGAGAAACTTATACTATTCCAGCCACTTCTTGCCCCATATAATCACTTCAGGAATTGCCAGGCTCTGTGTGAGCATTGGCTGGTTTTCTTGCCCATGTTGCTCCCACTGGAAGGGCTTCAGCAATGTCCCCAGCAAATAGTCAGGTCTGCATCTGCCTGACAGTGCATTGAGAGAAGATTCAGCAAATTCCAAAAGGTTACCCAGGATTCAGTGATGTGATACTCTTATCCTAGTGAAATTTCCACAAAGCACTGAACCTCCTCTGCTCTCTATACTCTAAATGCAGTGTTTCTAAACCATAATCACCTTTCTTGGCTTCAAAAATCTATGGCCTAGTTTTACAGAGTGTGGGCAGGGGAGTACATTTATAGCTATTTGTTGATGTGTCTAAGACTGCCCTGAGCTACTCAGATAGCTGGCAGAAGGACACAGCATTTTTTGTCTCTCAAGCTATGAGTTGTTTAACAATTGCCTTCTTATGTTTGCAAGACACGAGGAATTAATTGAACAAAAAGCTTGATCAAAATAATTTAACAAAGAAACCATTGTTTTTCTACTTTTATATGAAAAAATTCACATTATTTCAACAGCAAGAAGAATTATCCTTGATAAAACTTGACTATCAAGACTGTGTATCCTCATGAAGTAATTCAGAGCATATACTCTCCTCTTTAGAGAGATAAATGCGAAGAAAAACGTGGTTTCTTTACTTATTTAATTCTACTGATTTTGTTCATACAGCAGTTGCAGTTACATATCTTAGTTTTCTACCCTGTGTTAGGAGGTGTAAAGTTGCAAATTGTATCCCCTTGGTATATTCCTGTAGCCAAAATATTTATATGGGACACACTGCTGATGTCACAAGATCAAAAATCAGCACAGATGAGCCAAGATGGCTAAAAGAATCCTTTAATGTACTTTTTCTACAGGTGGGGTTGGTTCTTGACTTGCCAGATATGCATGGCAGTTGGACTGGAGAAGAGAAATGCTCCCTTCCTTGTTCTGCTGGAGTACCTATGGTTTGGGCTTCGGTCACTGTGTACAGCAGAAAGTCTGTGAGGAAAAGCAAGCCATGTCTTACTGTTTCTAGGGGACACGAAGGAAGCACAGAGTTTTCCAAGCTATCCATGTCAGATTTATTAGGTATCTAATGCTGGTGTTATTAATTACCTGTAGAGCAAATGGAGAGAACAGGTGTCTCTTACAGATGGCTCAGAGCCCTAAGTTAGGTGGTTACATGCAGGCAGTATATACCCTACTCCGAGACCTGTTCTAGGTCATGGGGGCTCCTGGGGTTGCTCCAATGTAAATTTTAGTTTCTACCAAGTGACGCTGTGGTACACTACTTGATTTTTTTTCTGCTGAGCAATCCCTCTTATTCCCCAAAGCAATTGAAGCACAGCCAGCAAAAACAATTTCCCATTAAGTAAAAAGATGTGTAACAGCAATTAAAAAAAAGTAGCTCACTGCAAGGTTTTTTTTAGGCCTTCTGCACTTCTATTCCAAGGTCTTTTCCTGTTAATTTAATTAATTTGCCATTTAGGAGTGAGGAAGGAGAGGGTCTGTCTTGAAACATCACATTTTCTAAGAAGTTATGTCTGTAATTTATTTTTTCCACCCTAAACAAAAAAAAAATATGCCATCTTGGACAATAAAAAACCATTTCCAGAAATAAATTATAGAAATTAATTTTCTTCTGTTGCAGATGAAATAAAGCAAAATGCAACCCATAATGGATCTGGATGCTGCCATTTATTTATGAACCATCTTTTACCCCATTTGTTCATCCCACACACTGATTCCCTTGCTTTTATTCGGAGGTCTTGAGTTTCCTTCCGTGCAAGGAGGTCAATCCAGGAAGGACAAGCAGAAAGTCATGCCACTTCATGCTCTCCACTGCTTAGTCACAAGTTTTGGGTGTTAGTGGGCAAGGCCCCTGAATGCTCAATTGGCATTGACTTCCACCCAATAATCTGAACTCTGAGATCCTTCATCTTTCCAAGACTTCTTTCTCTTTTTGGGAATCCTTCTTTTTCACACCTGCTCTTCTTTCCAGAATTCAACCCCCTTATTTCTCGATCTAAATAGTCCCTGTGCAGAAGCACAGTGTGTGACCAGACTCCTGGTTGGCAGTTCTCATCTCTTATCAACTGGCAGACTGGGATCATGTCAATTTTCTTTCGTTCACATGCTATGTGAGTGCATTTACCTATATATATGCAATAATCTGTCAGCTGTCAGCATTACTAACTAAATTTTTTTTTTCACCTTAAAACACCTCCTAATAACAATGATCCTAATATGCTTTTATTTGACGCCTATATTCAGTTCAGGAGCTATTTCCTTGCAAAGACCAGGGTCAACCACAGATACTTATTGACAATAGATTGAGAAGTCAGAATTTCCATTTCAGTGTGGTTTTTTCCCTCCCTCCTTTGTTACTTTCACTTACAAGTCATTCAGGTTGATCCATCTGTGTCATGCTTTAAGTGCACCTGATAAAGAATACAACTTAAACTGTTGTCTTATTTGAACACTTGCTCCAAAGCAAATGGTATGAGTAATAGAATTCATCAGACTATGTGTGAAAACATAAAATGACAAGAATTTTTAATTCGCCACGAAAAGCTTTGTCCCATCCCTGGAAGCACTGTCAGAAGTGTTTAATGCCAGATTGGATGGGACATTGAGAAATCCCGTGCCAGAGGAGTTGGAACTAGATGATCTTTAAGGTCCTTTCAAACCCAAACCATTCTGTGATTCTATGATTCTATGAACTTCAGGGTTCCTTGCTAGAGGAAGAGCATTTTTTTCAAGTTAAGCATGGGTACTTACCAAATCCCTAAGTACAAATACGAAGCTGATACTGTTGCTTGGGTGAGCATGGTGATTTACAGTAGTGACTTAAGTCTCTCTTCTCCTCAACTTCTAGCAACAAGAGATTTTCTGCTCTCTGTTCTAACTTAAATGCATGCTTTTATGCATTCAGTAAAGGACCTTGTTTTATCCATTGACTACAGATTGTTCTGCTTCTGCACATCTGAGATATTAACGCACAAGAGTGATAACAAACTTGGTCTAAATTTAAAAGATATCTTGAAGGGTTGTTAGAATCAATATGTTTTTATTTTAGCCAATATTTGTGTTGTATCCATCCAGTCAAACTTACATAGGTTTTAACAGTTTTGATCAGCTCCTTGTAGCTGACAAATTCCTCTCCCTGCAGAACGAGGGTCATCCTCATTTGTGCTAAGTTAAACTGCCAAAAGGAAGCATGAACTTAATGGGATATTATAGTGCCTGCGATTCCACCAATAGGTTTGTGAAAGTCCCATAGTACTATTCAAAAAACTTGCCTTTGAACAGAAAATACAAAAGTTTTGGTAATTTTTGGGAAATGTAGAAGGTTGAGATTTTTATTAATCTAGCTATGTGTGGTACCTGCATTTTGAGACATTAGTATAATAAAAAAGTAGATAATAATTATTAAACTATAATTTCCATTAAGTATATGCTGTAAAATATGAGAAAATACTTTGTTCAGTATACATATATATTAATTATATATATGCAAATATATACATATATATATAAATTGAAATATATGTATTATTATTTGTTTCTTGATAGGGATAAAACTCCCTGTTCATTCACTTACTGCTCTTTTTGCTGAGATTTTCCAACTGTGGTGGCATGGTTTATGTGGCCAGCTGTCTAGTGGGAAGGGATTACCATGTTAAACTAAACTAAATCTGCTTCTGACAGATGGCTATGAATTGGTCACAGTCAGCAGTACCTGAATTATTTAAAGGTAAGAAGCTCTATATTGTACTATGGCTCTCTTTAGTATAATTTTGCTGCTGTCTGTGGCCATCTTTATTGGTAACATAACAGAAGAAAACATGGGAGTAGAGAATAGGCAAAACCACATAGTCTTAAAGCACTATTTGATAAAACATATGAAAACAATATCAAGTTTAATATGACGAAGTGCTATTGATGCTTCAGGGAGTAGAGTAAATATTTCTGACACATAGAATATTACCCCTGATAACCAATAAGTGATTTCCTATTTATGAGGAAAATAATAGAAATACTAGGTAGATCCAGGGAAATTAATTTGTTTATATTAGCCAGTATTGATTTTGGGAGGATGTTTTAAGAAGTATAAACTTACCAAATAGTTAAGGCCCCACTTTCTTAATTTTCTTGCAAGAAAGCAGCTGACAAACAAACACTCTGCCCCAGTTTCTATATTTTTTGAGAAAAAACAATGAGATATTTTTCAAGGAAACAACTCTTTGTAAGTGGGAATTCTAAAGACAACTCCCCATTAGGAGCGGAGTGTAGGAGACCTGACCTGTAATAAGAGTAATGCCCCCTATAAAGACTGAATGTGCTTTTGCCATTTATCAACAATAACTATCAGAAGGTCACTCACTTCTCCATGGAGAAAAACATAAAAAGGAGGAGCTAGTAAATTCATCTACCCTGCCTACATCTAAGAAACCAATGCTGAATGTCAAAATCTAGGACACCCTGTTTCAGCCCCTGTATCCAAAGTCATGACCCCAAGGAAATCAATTAAAAATGCATACAGTTCTTTTCCTTTTCCATCTCTTGTAGAGGTGTGTTTGCTTTTTCAGTTTATGAATGAGAAATGCATGTATATGTATTTTGGGGGGAGCATTGGCAACATTGGAATTTTTCTGAAAGTAGGTTCAATCCTTCCCTTTATCTGCAGTTCTATTAACTGTGTAAGAAACAGCATTGTATAAAAGATGAAACTGTGAGTAGCTCAGCAATTATTTCTGTTACTGTAATGATGAGTTGGAAGAAAACTAATAGACAAGGTGGGATAAGGCTGAAAGTGTGGGTGTATATTTTCCCATTGTTCTCCCACCTTGCCTGCACACTAGCATAAATAACTGTAGTGATCTTTAAGAAGTATTCAACTCATAATTCATAAAGAAATGGGATAAATCTTTGTAAGTTCTTTTGAGAAATAAATTTAAAAATTCCATTACTCAAAGAGCTTTTGTAAGAAGACATATTTTTTAGTCTACCTAATGATTTGTTTTAACTTTTCAGTTAATTTAAAAAAATATTTAATTTTTAAACTTATAACAATATTACTATGACCTATGTTGGTCGCAGTTGCGAGGCCACAAACAGTTTATGCAAGTCAAAAAATCAATATCAACACACTTCTCTTTTATTCATAGATGGAAATTTCAAACCCAGTAGAATAAAAATTTATTTAATTCACAATGGATAAAGCTGATGACACAAAATAAGATACTTTGATATTGGTTCAAAATTATTCAGTGCTTATCACATGGCATCTTAAATGCTGAATCCTGGAATATAATTTTCTCATTTGATATGACTCTTGATCACTTGGTTTTTCTAGTTCCTCTTGGTTAGAGCTACTAACACTGTGGTGGTCTGTGTTGTTTCACTCTGAAGCACTTCAGAGCTGTGGGCTGATCTTTCAGGGTGTTACAGTCACTGAGCTTTGGGTCAGGCAGGTGCGATCCAAGTGCAGACAAATTTGAGATGGAGAAATAACAGCTGTAAGGTGACACATTCACTGCACAGTAATGAATGTCATGAATCTGTTAATCAAGAAGATAAACAGATCATCCCAAGCTTCCATGATCTTCAGTGCTTACTGAAAGGGTGCCCCACAGACAGACTGTGCTTTGGTTTAGATTTTTCTTCTGTTTGGAGAGGGGTGGTCGGGCACTGGAACAGGTTCCCCAGGGCAGTGGTCACAGCACCAAGCCTAACAGAGTTCAAGAAGTGTTTGGAATGTACTCTCAGACACATAGTGAGACTCTTGGGGATGGCCCTACATAGGGCCAGGAGTTAGACTCAATGATTCTTCTGGATCCCTTCAAACTTAGCATATTCTGATTATGTGATTCTGTGATTCTGTGACCTTCCTATGATGCTGAGCCATCCACAGTGCTCAAGCACTAGTTTTGGCTTCCCATGATATTAGTGTTAAAGTATATTGAATACTAACTTACAATTATAAAGTTACTTTTAAACCAGGAAGAGCTTAATACTCAGAGAGACATCTAATATCTTGTTCACTATTTTAAGCATAGTATCTACTATGAAAGGTACAAAAAACATTCTACAAGCAAGACAATAGTGATTTTTTTTTTCATTTGGTAAATTGCTTCAGCTGTGAGCTTTATCCAAGAACGGTTCAAAGGGAATGGACTTTGGCGACAGGCAGATGTTGTTTTCCTTTCAAACTCAAGCTAACAAAGCAATCAAATATGAATGGTATCAAATTATCTTTGGCACATTTTAAATCCCAATACAAATTCTCTGGATTCAGAAAAAGCATTTTCATCTGATCAAGTATCCACATTTTTCTGCAAGCAATGAAAAGAATCTGCTAAATCTGCTATTGCTTAGAGCTAGCCTCTAGAGGAAAGTCCATACTACAAAGTAGACCAAAATAGTTATCATTTTTACATTAAAGAAGTAACATCAGAGTATATCATGGTTATCAATAGTAAATGTGATACTTGTGGTCCCTAAATTCTAATATTAATGTAATATATAAATGGGCCATATATTCTTAATCAATCATATTCTGATAAATCATATTAAAACTAAAAAGACTAGAATCAGGAAAAAATAAATTACTTATGACCCCAGTGTGGTTTCTTCCCTCTGTCAAATTGGTCCCTGTTGGTTTCAAAACTTGTGTGAGAGAGAGGTCTCTTATGAAGTGTGACATTTAGATGATTCTGAAAGTGGTCTGTATTTACAGGTAACATGCAGAAGTGGGGTCTACCCAAAAGACTTGAGGTTTCTCATTGGCGCATGCAGCTCAAATAGGTCCACATCTACTGGAGGAGCTTGACTTAAATAAGACACAGAAAACATGTTCTAGAATTTTATTCTATTATTCTCTGATCTGAAACCAATGCCAGTTATTTGTACAATAAAAATCAGTGTTGAATTCGTAAAAACAAACAAACAAACAAATTAAAAACCCCACAAAAAACCCTTTGCTTTCTTGTCTGTTACCTGGTATACTTTTTGTTTTGGCCTAGTGAATGAGATGTTGTTGTGGCAGTTTTTCTCTCCCTAGGAAAAACACCAAAGAATTGTAAACTTAAATATACCTTCTATATTTAATCAGCTGTACATTTTCAGACATGAAGCATTTTTTAACCAGACTTTTAGGATCTGCACTACATATCTCATGAAATAAGTATTGATATTTAGATAGAATTTATACAAGCACTATTTACCAAACAGTCATAATTTTATTAAAACTTAGTGTTAGAGATGGATTACTAATAAATTTATCCTAGCAACGAACAAAAATACTTTATTTTAACAGAAGCATTGTGTCTTTGTATTCTGCCCAGTTAAAAAAGAGCAATATAGCTTTTTGACTAATAGAATAGCTTCCACATGGTATTAGACCCACCAAGTTCACCTGTATTTGTTGGGTGATTTCTTGGGAATAATTTTGGCACAAAAAATGCTGGAAAAATTCACAAAATGTAATAAATTGTTGAACATAACAGGATGAGATTGAAGGAAAAATACTTCTACTTTCACATAAAAATCCAAACCTAAAAGTTTCCACTAGGTCATGAAAACACTTACCATTCAGATTAAAGGGAGACTATATATCATTAGCACTAGCTAGTTGCTGCATGACTTACCTTGCAGTTCCTTACTTCTGTTTTTTATTTTTTCCAAATAAATCAACTCAGAGATACCATGGATGCCACATATATATAATTTGTATGACCTGAAAAGATCTTCAGTGCTTTGTCCTGTAGTGAGTTAGAAACTTATTTTTTTAACAACTGCATTGTCTTATTCATTGATCCTGTTTAAGCTATTGTTTTGCTAAAGACACAATTCTGCAAGTGCAAATCACTTGTGTTCTCTCCTACCAGTACATTGTAGAAGAAAAAGATGGGTGCAGTCCATTTCACAATACTTTTCCAATTAAACCTTTAGCAATCAGTCCCTCATATTTCTGGAAGATAGATATATGAGAATAAGGTATGGGTCTTGCCCATGAACATAAGGGAACACCATACTAAACTCCTGGTGCTGACCTTAGAATTATAGTTTTTCTTCTCTTTTTCTCATTTTTAACATGTTATAACATGTACAGTAGGCTTCACTTTACTTTGATTGCATATCCTGGTGCTTAAAGACATCTTTGTTTGAATCCTCATAGTAGGAAAAGAACCTGTGTTCACTGAATTTGTTTAAAAATATGAAAAAGTAATCCAAAATCCATGCTAAATTAGCAAGAACTTTATAATCTCTGGTGATTCTGCAGCAGTAAGACTCTCTCCAGCTAATCAGATCACCTGTCTCTGCAAGAGCCGCCTAATTATAGTAATTCCAGAACTTCCTAGGTATTAATGCAGAGAATGTGTTTAGCAGACTATTAATGATTAGAAAGAACTATACAGAAAGAATGTCATAATCAAAATGAAACAGTAAAAAAAACAAGTAATAATTTGTACCAGAGTGACACCCCACTTAGGCATATTTCAGTTATCCAAGAAATTGTTCACCAGGCAAAAGAGAGCTGTGCTACCAGTAGCATATTAACTAACCTTCACAGCTTACCTTTCTGCTGGAATGCTACCCCAGGTGGTTAAATCTGAGAAGGAAGTAAACATGGATGAGAAGACATCAAACAAGATTCAGCCAGCACTTTCTGAGCTGTCAGCAGCCTCAGTCAATGAGGATTTCTGTGTGTACATGCACTTCCCTAGAAGATGTGATGTGTGCCTCTGCCAAAGCTATTTACTTACTAGTTTTTTCAAGCAAAGAAGTGAGGTGAATCATTTATATTTTTTTTCCTTCTGCTTTTGCTGTATAAATCCCTCACTGTATTCAGCTGAGATATAATCAAATAATTCTGATGGAATTTAATTATAATAACATCCTAATTGAAGGTACATTAAACTAGACTATGAGAAGTGCTGTCACACTAAATGAAAATTTAAATTACACCAGTAACAGACAGATCTGTCCTAGAATTATTAATTAAGGAGTGTGACATTTTGGTTTCTGGTTAATCGATGAACATTTCACAAATATTTTGAAGACTTTCTTGATCTATTACAGACTAAATTAAATCTAAAGTTCTGGCAGACACTGAACAGGAGAGAAAAGTGAATTCACTTTGGAGGGGACAATATATGAGGCATGGAATCGAGAGTTCTTTGTCTGAGAGATGTGATGCCCTTCCATCTTAGGGTTTCCTGCTGTCCCTCCATCAGAGAGTTGCACTTGGCTGGTATTTAATCAGATGATGTCTACTCTCCTACTTGGTTTTTGAAGTATCAAAGGAAACAATTTTTTGACAGGAAGAGAACAGATCTAACAGACCAGTGAAGCTTTCTGTCATTTCTCCTGGGCCTTATTTTTGATACTGTGTTTACCAGAAAACGTGCAACTATACTTTCCCAAGGTGTCTCAGCCAGCAAAGGGAACAGCTCTGTCATCACCTTTGTGGGATGCGATTGCACTGAATTGCTTGGATGAATGCAAGGAGGGACTCCACTGAAATTTTTGAGTCTCTCCCTCTGTCTTGGCTCAAAACACAAATAGAATTAAATAATTTTATCTCCATCGACATATCTATCACAATTTTGTCTTCTAATAGTTATAACTCCAGCTTCCTGTAGATCTCTTTGCTTCTTGACATGCAGCCTGCTCTGACCTCCATGCTGACCCAGAGAGAGCTCAGGCAGTTTTCCTGACTCATCCTCTCCTCATGATCAGAAATATGGTTATTTCTTCACCACCACCCCCTTAAAAAAAAAAAAAAACACACACACAGATATGAATTTGTTCTAGTCTAACTGACCCATCATATCAATCCCTTCCCTCCTTTCTGCTTCTTCAGTTATCTAGAAAACAAGCCTCTGAAAAAAACAAGTTCTTCATCAATAGAGCTTGTCAGCTGTGGGCTCTGTGACTGCATTTTCCTGCTCTTTAGCAGCAGATCTTAATATCTCTAAGAAAATGACTGTGCAACTCACAGCCTGTACTTTTCATCCATCCATAAATGCACAGCTGGTGTCCTTCTGGGATTTTCTATTATGCATATTCAGCCTAGCATTTTCAAACCTTCAGATGGACTGTATTATTTCTCCTTGTGGGAAAAAAGATATTGTAGAAGCAGAGGGCTGTTCTCTTAATCCTCTGGATTTAGCTAAGGTTAGCTTTGGGATTTGAATGGAAAGGCTTGCAACTTTTATTCACTCCTATCTTACATGGGGCCCAGAATCAATGAGGTAAAGAAAAAGTCTTAGGCTTACTTTAGGAACTATGAAGTCTCTAGCTAAGTAGGAGTTGTAGAAAACACAGGTTCCAGCCACCAGTTTAATGCTATGTCCTAACTACCATTTTCTCGACAAGGAAAATTGCTTGCTGAGTGTTAGAATTAATGGTCCTGTTAATGCAACCAGAAGGTTACACCTCCACAAAAAATGGGAGCTGGTTTATCAGTTTGTTCTAGTTTTAGCTGCTTTTGTTTACTCATTCAGATAGCACTGTCAAAACGGCCTTTTTGTTATTCTTGCATATTTAATCCTTATGATTAAATTTTGCTCTTTTGCCTTTCTAAACTCTCAAAGAGTTATGTTTGGCAGCATAACTTCTCATTTCTGGTGATCTCTTCAGAACTAGAGCAGCTAAGAAATGTTCACCAAAACAACTCGATAGGAAATATTTCTTGTTGCTTTAAACAGATAATTCTTATTGAGAGCTTGTCCTGAATTTCATTAGTGACTACCAAGAGAAAAGGATTATCAAAATCTCTCCAGCTATATGTAAAACTGATTGACGTATGATGAGTTACATTAAAACAGTTCCTAACACTCATGAATCATAATTTCCTGACTTTTTTAATAGATGGATCAAAGATACATTGTATAGGATGATCTGCTCAGTTTAATGTCAGTGGAATTCAATAACCCATCCTGAAACTAGTAATCAATACGAATATTGCAACTCAGAGTAAGTCATTAGACCTTTAGTTTTCCATATAATGAGATAGATAGTAACTGAATGCCTTTAAGCAGCTATTTCCTTTCCCTCCCGCGTCCAAATGGAACTAGAATCACTTAACAAGGTTGTGTATCTTAAAAACAGCAATTGGTTTTATTTCCTTGACTGATAATTCTGGATGCTCATAGATTGACTAAAGTTCTGGGAAGATTGTATGAGGTGCAGAAAAACTAGACCATAACTCTCTTGCCTTTGCACACAATGACTTTCTTGGGAGTTATTTGGAACCTGAGCTGCTGAGAGAAGGAGCACCCTGTGGCCTTTGGATCAGGCTTGGTGGGCATTGCTAAATGTAAAAGTTAGATAAAACAGCACCACTCTTTCCAATGTCTGACTCAAGCAGAAGAATCCAAGTTATCTCTTAAGCCTCTTATATATTGGGAGACTTGGATACTTCTAGTGTGATCCCCAAAGGGCAGTACATTCATTAGAGCATCACCTGGTCAACTCACTTGTATAGCGGTATATAGAGGTATATGTTGTGAGATAGCATAAAAGCTCGAGGCTGAGGAATTATCTGTGAAGATTGCCCCTATGAAAACTCATATAGGAAAGTAGTATCACTCCAACTATTGCCCTGAACTCTCCCCTGAAGACAGTTATTTCCTTTTTATTTTCAGTGGCTTGAACTGACCACTGGAGTAGAAAGAATGGCCATTGGAGTCGATTATCTCCATTTCTGTTAGTATACTGCAGTCTAAAAGTTGCAGCACTGAATCAGGAAACGGTAAAAAATGTTTTATTCTTCTTCTGCAAGAAGATATTATGAACAAATATGATCCTGACATAACCTGCAGAAACTGTATATTTTCGAAGGAAGATTTCTCTGTCTCAGCTATGTCCTCTTGCACTGACTTCCAGGTTTGGAGTTTTCAGTTCTTTGTTACATCTTGGAAGAGCACTGTTGGATAGAGAATGCCACAAAATTTAATGTAAACTTCAACTGGATTAATATCTCACCCTGCTGGGCTGAAGGAGGTACCAGTTTGCCTCTTTGCAGGTAAAGAGCTGAGGTTGGTTTCTTTCGGAAGACAAAAACCAGTCTCAGTTTTCCTTAAAGAATATTCTAAGGAGAGGGGGGAAGCTCCTACTGCAATATTTTTAAAATTAAATGGAACCTGAAATTGTATTTTTGCAAGATTTTTGTTTTGTAGGTGCTTGTGCATTTGTACAATATGGAATGAGCTGCACAGGGAACAGAGGCAGACAGTAATACAGTTCTTTGATCCTGGTTCAGTAGGTAATAAAGTAGCAAGATAGTTTTAACTGTGATGACTCAGGCAGAATGTCTTTATTGTAAAATAAGAAGATAAAATTAGTAGGCATTTATGTGGCATTTCTGTTTCACAACTTGATTTCCAACTTAAGACCATTCTCTGCATCATACTGTTGCTCAGAGATCTGTAAAGAAGTATTGCAAATTTACAGTGAGTGCTTCCTGCTTTCTTATTTGTTCACACACAATTTTGAGACTTGAGTCAGTAAAAAAAGACATCTGTCATAGTGTGTATGATGATGTTAAATGTTAAGAGTAGTTAAAGCACTGAGTCTCAGTTGTCTGCATATGCTCTATTAATTTTTTTTCCTTTGGTAATTCCTAAGTTCACAAAACAGCTGTTCACACTCAGTTACAGAGGAAGTGATAATGGTAGAAACACTGGCTGTGATGCCGAAATAAGCTTAGTTGTTAACAACCCTCTGGTTAGAGCCAATGAAAGTTCAGGGGTCTGATTTAACAAATACATTGTTTCCTGAAAATTGTCAAGTTTGATGACAAGTGAATACAACAAATGAGAAATCACCATTGTTAGGGTCAGGGTTTTACTGAGATATTTGCATGGCTAAGCCAGTTTGGTCCAAAAGTCTCAGGACTGCTGCAGGAATATGAGAAGTTAATGGCATTTATTACTAGCAGTTACCAAAACCTAAGTTTGGTGGGTACCTTTTAGACATTTGCAAATAAATACATCTGTTTTCAAGGACCCAGGTGTCTACAGTTTCCCATTAACATTACCTTAATGGAAGCAAATTGTAAGCAACCTACTGTTGTCATAAAACTGTTTTCTTAGTATGATTTAGACTTTTCATCAATCTACATTATGTGATGACATCTGTACACTCTACATGTATTAAATGATAACCAAGTGCATAATACAGCCTGTGCTTTACATTGCTTAAAGGCCTTGTTGTTCAGTAGTTATTAATACCATTTCATTTTGAGGTCTTTGGACAGTGTGGGGGAAAATGTCACTCTGTAACCTTGTTTGGGAATAGATTTCCCAAACTTAAGGATCTGCCTTGTTTTAGCAACTCTCCTTTCCACTTCAGGAAACTTCACTGAAGTTTTTTGTTTGTTTGTTTGTTTGTTTGTTTGTTTCCTGTGATGTGTAGGGTCTTTGGCTGTGGTATTTAGTTGGTTGGTTTGTTTGTTTGTTTTTCACAGCTAAACCAACACATTCATCCCAGTTCTTTATAAATGCTTCTTGTTTTCCTGTTTTTCTTCTGGGAGAGGGATGAAGCATCTGTCAGCTAGGAGATAGCATCTACAAGGAACTGCAAGGGAAAAAGTAGGCAAATGAAGAGCTTGACAGCAGAGTGAGGAAAAAGCTGGAAAGTTCAAACATGGAAGCCCAGACAGTATGAGGGAACAGTTTGTTTTTAGAGTGGATAGATAACTGATACATATTCTTAGTTTGTTATTACATCTATTTTATCTGGAACCTGGAGGAATTTTAATAAGAGATGAGAATGTGAGCAGAACAAGAAACAAAAACCTCAGTGCTATGAGGTTTATCCCAGTTGACAGAAGTCATCTCTCTAATTACAGAGACAATTGCTAGATGAAAACTACTTCAACTGAACAACTCATTTTGTCTGATAAGAGTGACAGTCCCTGTCCTATTAGAAGCCCTTTCAGACTTCTCCCTTATAGCATCCTGCTTCCACATTATTGACAGTTAATCACTTTGAATGAGAGCGTAGTACTGATAATTTAACAAAGGGACTTCTAAAAGCTTATCCAGGCATATAATGAATTCTGAGACACTGTAGGACTAACTCTACACTTTTTTTCCTGCAGGTAAAATTCCTGATGAAGACACTTCTTTTCAGAGTGGCTTATTTCTTATTGGGTTAGTGTGCAGTCACTTCCTGAAAATTTAGTGGGGAGGTAATTATCATAAAAAAGCCTTTATCATTATCATATACCACTTTAGCTCTCATTTTTGCTTTAGAGCAAACAGTGATCCCAAAGATTCTAAACACCGGTATTTCCAGAAAGATTATGGGATCATCTGCCCTGAGGTGGAATAAAGTTCTGAGATACACAACTGCATGACACATATAGAGAATTGTATGGTAAAATAAGAGATTTTGGCCACGAGGGGGTAAGCATTTGGAAGTCCAAACAGCATTCATGCTGTGAGGAAAGGATCTATACATATATGATTATAACAGCCTTAATTAAACCTTTCCTGAAAGTGTCAGAATGCCACTGGCCACTAAACTGACTTTTTATTGTTATTTAATAAATGGTAACAACTCCTTTTGACAGACTCAGCCTTAGTTGACTGTCCTATGTCCAAGAGAAGAGAATGAATTCCTGTCACAGATTGGAAAGCTGTCTCTCTATGGCACTGCACAGACCACAGGGGAGGGTTACTTGTGTGCTGACAGAGTGCTCTGTGGCATAGGCGAAACCCCAGCCAGCACTTAAACCAGTTTGCCATTCTTCATATGCAAAATCCATAATGTACACACATGAAAGCTCTCTATAATCCTGTTGATGCCTTCATGGTTTATGAAATAGTAGAGTCTGATTGCAATACAGGTGCCAAGCATTAGATCAATACCTTGGCAATAAAGTATTTAAAGACAGATTTCATGATCTTATATCTGCAGGTATGGACATCATTAAGGGGTGCAAAGGAGACTTTGCCCCTTTGTTTTTTTCCTGCTAACCCACTGAAGTATATTTCCCTCATGCCCTGATAAAAAGGGGTTGCATGACCTCTCTACCGTGTGCTGGTTGCAAAGCACCACATGGATACTCCCCTTCCTTCCCAAGAAGGTTATAACTCAGAGGCAAGGAGACTTTATACCATACCAAGTGGTTCTACTTCTCAAAGCACACTGGTGTTACTTAGCACAGGTCTGTATTTTGTGCACCGAGTGTGCAGACTCGTCTTGTAGATGGCAGAGAGTACCTTTTATGTTGCATGTTTGTGCTCTCCTTTAGCAGGCTATGGCTCCTGTGTGTATAAGGAGGCATAAACAAGACGAGTCATGTTCACTCTGCACTCATAAGGCTAGAAGAAGGAAGCAAGTTATAGCAGTAACCTGCAATGATGTTACAGCTGCATTTGTACAGATGAACATACTAGACATCTGTGTTTTACCTGGTTTTTAGACTGCGACTTCTGAATCTGCTACCAGGAAAAAGGAATGCTTGAAACTTTTTTTTTTTTAGGGTAGGAAAAATTTTTATTAATTTGGAGTTTTTTACAGACTCCCTTGGAACTTCATTTTCAGTACATTCATTGCCTATATACTTAACTTTTTTTCTCCATTATGAACCAAATATTATTTAATCTGTGAAGGAGTGTACTGAACTTGAAAGTTGGAAAAATATAACCTTTGAAATTGGAAAAGAGAGTTGTTAAAATAGGCATTCCTTTAAGTTTGGGAAATCTATTCCCAAACAAGGCTACAGAGTGACCTTTTCCCCCACATAGTCCAAAGAGCTCAAAATGAAATGGAATTAATAACTACTGAGCAACAAGTCTTTTAAGCAATAATATTGTCTTGAAATCTGGCAAGTTAGCCCACATTCCCCTAGCTGCAGCAACATTTGAGCAAAAAGCAGATGGGGACAATGTCAGGGCAAATAATGTCTGCCTCCTTCTGATGATATTTCCACAGCTTAGGATAGAACTACAGGTCTCTTTTAATGGTTAGAGAAATAATCTGGTGCTGCAAATAGACAGTCATTTAGAATACCACTTAGATAAGGCAAAATTTCTGCTAACATGAGAAATGAACTCTGAAATATGTCCCTTTCACTCTCCTAGTTTAGAAAACAGGCTATCATTATGAATAGAATAAAAAAAATTATCTTATGCCGTTATTATTTATAAAAAAAATATGGCTTTTTGCATGCGTGTGACAAAATTTTTCTGCCCACATCAACCTCTGCCTAAAAGTGGATGTGCATAGCTCCATGTATAATCATGGAACAGGACAAATAGGAAATTAAAACATTGAAAGGAATGTCAAGGACTTTATCATCAGGAAGCTGGAAATAGGAGTCTATATATGCAAACGGTATTGTATATTGCAGCCTTACATAAAATATTGAAAACAGGTACATAAGTATTCTGCAGTTGCAGTTTTTTTCCAGTCCATTGCTATTTTCCTATTCTGTAGGTACTATTAGACTTGATACAGGTGCTGGCCCAAGTTGTAATTGAAGTGAAACACTCAGCTTTTTTTTTTTTTTGATCTGTACAAAATGTGAGAGAGTGAGCTATAAGAGCTAAAGAGGAATAAAGGGAGGCAGGCAAAAAGTAACAGTTTATGGGTTTGTGGGTTTGTTTTGTTTTGCTTTGCTTTGTTTTGGTCTTTTTAATAATACAGCAAGCTACACTCATCCTTTTAAGAGGAGATTTTGTTTGCACAATTAACATTTCAGAGTTGGATTTGGAATATTTTTTTGGCCTGCTTTTCTAAGGAAATGTGGCATATGGAATTATACTGTCCATCTGCCAGCTTTTCAGTCTTCCACTTCTCCTGCAGGGATGTTTATGCCTGCTGGCCATGTTCAACCAGGATCAAAGACAATGAATTTCTTAAGACTGCTGAAAATTGATGATGGATAAAGGAGAGAGACTAACATCATTGCTACCCCTTGGCATGATCACAACACATGCCACCTCTTTTCAGCTGGTTAAAATATGACTCAGGCACATGCCACCTCCATAAGGAGCTAATAATTCAGAAGGGTTTAGAAAGTGCTCAGACAGTTGGAATTGTCAGAGGGATGCTCATAGATGAAGCAAAAAACTTAAAATCAATATGTAACCAAACTTCAACTGGTTTTTTGCTCATTATTTTCTGTTGGTCTAATACTCTATTCAGAACTTCTTGGGAGAAGCTGGGCTACAAAGGTCCTTACTCTATCTGAGTAAGAAGGAAGAATATCTCTGTCCATCTTCCAGAAGGTAGGAATCACAACAGTTTATAGAGAGTATATATTTCACATTCATTTTATTATTTCCCTTTTTTGTCTCTTGTTCACAGTTTGTGAAAATTAGAGGTCTTTTAATTGCTATGAAAAAAATACCAGACCGTTTTCATCATAGGGAATGTCTGTGCATGGAGGAAAGTTTATCTGTGTTAGTAACCGGATGTAATTAGAAGAGTATTTTGACTGAGTGACAAGGAATATCTGCATGCCTTTACAAGAAGTGGAACAGCAGATTACAATTTCAAAATAAAACAGAATGGCTGCTCCCAAGTTTTTTGAAAGTAAAGACTTCAGAGCCATGATTGTCAGCCAGTGTCAGACCCGCCTTGGCACTGATATTCTAGTCTTTTACCACAGTGTTCATTAATACAGGCATCACTCCCTTTATTTCTTATCTAGAAATTAAGGAATTCTACCAATTTCGTGATGTAGTTTAAATGCTGTGGCTTTTTCAGATTCCTGTTCCTTGTGGTTTCTTTGCTCTGGTAGTACCTTGGATGCCAGCTCTGACATTATTAGAATTCCTTGTACCTGTCCAAGGGCCCTGCACTGGTGTTTGTCTTTGGCCTTACTTTCCCTCTGAAAAAATATGCTCTACTGCTTAATTTCTCTGCCTCTCTAACATTTAGCCTTATATGACATTTGCCTTCAAATAGCCCTCTCAGTAGTTAATGTAGAATCTCTCAGTTTTCCCAGAGTTCAGATCTGATTACAACCTTAACAAATCACTTGTTTGCTAGGATATTCAGTATTCTGGCTATGGATTCTGGCTTGTCCTAATCTCATCTCTGTGGCCTAAGGTTTTCATACCACATCCAAATTTTACATTAAACTGGCAGCTACTCTTATGCAATGCAGTGTGTTCTTATTTTCTGTTTTGAGATTTCCTTGCAATCTGATTTATTTATGAGATTTCATGTTCTTAAATCCAATGTGTTGTAAATAACAGTGTTATTATTGATGGCAACACCAGTTTTGATTGTTATAATGAAGAAAACAAACACACCAATAATAACAGTGGAAGGACGTATTGTTATATTTGATACACGGCTTTGCAACGAGGAACCTAGTTTTCCTTTTTTAGAATTAATAACTGTGTGTGTGGCAAAAAACTCCCATTTCTGTTATGTAAATACAAACAAGAGGAAAAATCAACAAATTCTGCTGAATTTGAAGTCGTTACAGATTTCTATAAAAAGCATGTCTTTCATGTCAAGCAAATTCAATTTAAAATATTCCAAAAAATAATACACTCTACTCTTAAAAGACATGGTGACATCATAGACAGAGGAACTAAGCATTGAACCTGACTATAATTCAATAGTTTTCCAAGATTTTTTTTTTCTCCAGATGGTGCTGCAATTCCTAAAAAGGTTTTGTCTTTCTTTTAGTTCAATGGGCCAATTTTTATTTGGATCTGTAAGTAGAAATCTGGGAGATAAGACATCTATCAGACAGGGTCCCTGTATTCCAAAGCTTGGCTCTAGAGAACATCAAGTATTACTTCATTTTAAATGTAAAATAAATGCTGAGTCTTGATTTTTTCAACATTATAATTGGAATATAAAAATAAAATGTTACATAGTATAAAGCAGTTAAAAGTTATCTATTCTAGTGTTGGAAAGTAACATTTGTCGTTCCCTTATTTCCATTGCACAAATCATATTTTAACATAATCATGAGAAATAGTGCCTCTGGAAAACACTTCTGTATATAAGGGAGCAAATTAGAAGCAGCTGAAACCCCTGTTGTGTAGCAGTAACATCTCTGCCAGTTCTGCCTCGAGTGCTATAAGAAGTGGTGTGTAAGAAAACTCACAGAGCAGGGGCAATTAAGATTGAAAGAGAGAAAAGCTGAAAATTATCAGACAAAACATTGCAAGGTCAGGATGCCAAGGCAGATTAAGGAATGTTAACAGAGGCAAGGATAGCTGAATACTGACTATAGGGGAATTTTATGACATTTGAAAATAACATGTCTAAAACACGTTGAAGCACCACATGGTTCTTGGGATGTTTTTAAATCTTTTCAGAAAGATTTAGTAAACTAAATCATCAACAAATGGCATGTAGAAATAAAAGCTGCAGGGGAAGAAAATTATCTGTGTCTATATTGTTTTGACAGTACTAACAACAGCAAAAACAAACCAGTATGTAATTGTTTCTTAAGGGAGCATTTTTTAAAGTATGAAGGAGCCTTTGTATGAGAACATGAAAAATCAAGGGCTCGAATTTGCAAGGACACTTCAGCTAGAGGTTCTCTTTCCATTTGCTGGAGGAAAAGCTGGGTTGGTTGTTTTTTTTTTTTTTTTGTTTGCTTTGTGTTAGCATTATTTTCTCCTCTACAAAAGCCAAAAAAAAAAAGCCAAACAGTTCTCTGAATTCCAATTGCAAATGTCTTAGTGTTTCTGTGTTCATTTTGATTCCACATCAGTCTGTGAATGAGACTTTTGCAATTCTTCTTCTCCACCAAATCTCACAGAAAGAGACTCTTTCAAACTGCAGAATAACCAAAAACCAGGAGATTATGGTGCTTTTGTGTGCTGAATGAGAATCAAGCAAAGTTTTTCTTCTAAGACTGACGCTCCTATCAATGCATAATTACTTGTTAGCATAAAGAGGAGCTGTTCCAACAGAGCATGATGTACAAAGCTAGTTCTACAGCACCTTGTCCAAATGTTCTTCCTGGGATTTTCAGGAACTGAGATGGATTTTTTACAATCATATTGACACAAGCACTGTTCTCTCATTTGACCAGAAACTTCACTCTCCAATTGAGGAAACAACGTGATACAAGTTCAGAAAAAAAATTCTGTCTGAGATGGGAATTTCTTAAAAAAAAAAAAAGAGCAAACATGCCTCAAAACTTCCTTCAGATAAATCCTGCTAGCTGCAATCTGGATAAAGATTCAGAAGACATTTTTTGCCATCATATTTTTAAAGATGTGAATGTGTGTTTGTTAATTCAATCATTTATTTAAATTACTTGGGCCCAGATGACAGACATGTCATGAGGCATGTGCTGAACATTTCAAGAGGTAGGCCTTGATAATAGCAGTCAAACCAGTCAAAGGAGTGTGATCTTCAATTTCAATTTTGTTAAGAAAACATCTTCTCCATTCTTGAGCTGGGAGATCTTTTCACGTTCAAAGAATGCTTTAAAACTCCTGTGATTGCCCTAAGTATGTTTATGTTGCATTTCAGAAACTGAAAAGCTATGCCTGATGGATACATTTACCCCAGGAATGAAGCATTTCCAAAGAAGATCCAGGGTACAACAAAAAGTCAGAGCAACTATGTATTAGACAACATTATTATTTAACATTATTGAGAACAAAAGCCAATATATCATTATGGGGCACTATGCATAAGATCACAGAATCAGATCAAGAAACATTTTAAAAAAAATCTCCAAACCAAACCCAAACAAACCGTGTCCACTGACAGTGCTAAAAATCCTCTATTTGGAAATTTTAGCCATTTTTCCATTGAATGCTGAATTATTGCAGTCAAAACTTACCTGCAGGAGCACAGCCACTTAACAGAAAGAGATTTCTAGGATCCAGGATGCTGTCTGTGCATCCTAGGATTTAAGGAGAAAAGCAGTTGAATGACATGTACAGTTAATTGGCATATGGAATACTCAAGTTAGAGTCTGTGGTATCTGCTCTCAAGAAAGGAAGGAATTGAGACTGACCTCTTATATTTTAAGGAAGTATCATAGTTGAAACTGTTGCCCTTTCTTATTACGAATTTAAGCATTAATCATTGGAAAATATTAATCTTTGGAAAAGGGTAGTTATGACATAGTGATAGGGTAGAAATATTTTTTTTAAAGGGTTACTTTGATCTTAAAGCAAAATGAAGGCAGAAATTCCATAAATCCTCAAAAAAAAAAAAATCAACCTCCTTCCCCCCAAAAATCTTGAGATATATTCTCAAGTTTATCGTATTCTTATCATAGTCAGCTTCTATCAGCTCTTCTGTGACATATTTAATATTCCAGGAGAATTGCTGGATTAGGTTATTGATTTAATCTTGCTATGTATATTAAAGCTACAAAACTGTAGCATAGCACCAATGGGTAAGGGATATTTTTAGACAAAAGAGGTATTTTCTATATTAAATAATGTGCCTTATTAAGAATATGAGTACTTAAAGGCATAAGACATTAAAAAGACCAGAAAGGACATTACTCATTGTATAGTACCTTCTTTAGAAATGCAAAAATGAAAGCATGATGCAAGCATAAACAAATGATACAAGAGAAAACTTCTGTTCTATTCTACTCAACTAAATGCATAAAGACCACTGACAAACAAATCAAACAAAACATTTAAGTATAAACTGTATGGAAATCTGTGATCACAGATTGCAGGGGAGTTGGATTAAAAGAAGAGGAATCAAATTTATTATATGGATTATAATTAGGAAATGAAAGACAAATAGACAAATATACATCAGAAGCATGCTATTAGTGCTTGCAATGTTCTGAGCAGCTGGTCAGTAACACAGAATTCAGACTCATAAATGTTAAAACCAAGGCTGTATGACTTTTAATTCCAACATTGAAATCCTAGTTTTGTTTTACCTTTGATGGTCAAACCTCAATTTTAGTTTTGTAGGACTCTAGTTTGACTCCACTGTTAAATGTTTTTCAAACTCACTAATTTTACAAGAGATTCGAATTTACACTGAGAGATTATTAAAAATCTGGAGTTTCTAAAGTGGGACTTTTCTACCCAGACTCTGACTTTGAATCATTCTTGGGAAATACAGTGGTCAGATGTGCTAATCGTTGCTTGTTTGATGGCAAGATTTAAGGATCTATATTAGGATACTGTTTTTTTCTTATAAGATGAGAAAAATATAGTTTTAGTTCATTTGAATTCATGAAGAGGTGCTTCCATTTGTTTAATTTATAAAAATTAGAAAAGAAATTGCAATGCAATTCCAGGGCTTTCAATATGAAGGCTATCTGTGTTTAAACCTCTGAACAATATATTTTGTGCTAATGTATGGTAAAAGTGTATAGAAATGCAAATTAGTTCTTATGAGGTGCTTTTGTCAAGAGCCAGCAGTGTAATGCTCACCATAAGCAGCCTGGCTTGCTGTAGGTAAATGAGATGCAGATCAATACCATACCACCACAAAGAACTGCATGTGCTTTACCTTGTGTGATTATACTGAAGGCCATTACTCATGTCAGCTATTCAAAACATTACAGTACAACTCTCTCAGCCTTTACCATGCCTGAGTGAAGCACGACAATTTCAGGCAGTGCAACAGAAGTGAGAAACTTGAACAAATCTGACTGATAGTTCACAAAATTTCAGCATGCGTTGCCCTTTGTGCCACATTCACTAATGCATCCACAGTGCAGCACATTAATCGCATTTGGTTATGCATCAGTCCAAATCTATTGCCTCAAAAGCTTATTTTCAGAGGCGAGCATTGGAAAGGGCCTAATGACCTTCTTTAGTTTCATCTAGAAATGTTGTAACAAGGCATAGATCATTATTTGTGACTATTAGCATCAGAAGTTGCTTCCTGATATTGTAATCTGGGTTAGAAAAAAAATCCCTGACATAAAACTCATAGAATCATCGAAAGGTTAGGGTTGGAAGGGACCCTAAAAGTCACCTAATTCCAACCCCCCTGCCACAAGCAGTGATACATTCAACTAGATCAGATTGCTTAGAGCCCCCTCTAACCTGGCCTTGAACACTTCCATGCATGGAGCACCCACAACTTTTCTGGGCAACCTGTTCCACTGTCTCACTCCCCTCATGACTAGAGGCATCTCCTTCAGCCTACCTTCTGCTATTTGTGTGCCTCAGCCCCTCATCATCCCAAAGGCAGTGGGCTGGGCCCACATCTCACCCATCAGTGTCCTTCCTGGACTGAGGAGACCAGAACGGGACAGAGTCACCAAAGTGGCAGATGAGAGTAAAGAATTTGTACCCTTTTTTTCTTGTTTTCTTGTGTTTAAAAGTTTTCATTGTGTAATCTGGAAAAGAACTCATAATGATGCAGCTAGGAGGGACCTTGACGCTTGAGGCCAGCACTTGGGCTGCAGTGCCAGCATGGCACAAGGAGCCTGTTGGGATTCTTTGCAATTGAGCGCCTTCAAAAATAATGACAGTTGGATGCCAGGACAAACGTGAACTATTGCACATTGCCAAGAGGCATCTTCAAGGGATAGTTGTAAGGGGAGTTATGGGAGGCCACCGATGTTGGTTATTCCTGCAGGCATGTTACAAGACTAGCTACAGTCCTAATCTAGTTTGACTGCTAAGGTGTGCCTGTTTCCATTTCAGTCAACCCCTTCCTTCTCAGTTTGTGTATTCACATAGATTGTGCTTTGAGGATTTTAACTATTAAGCTTTTCTGCAGAGACAGTCTTATAAGATTGCTAGTTAATCCAGCACGTTTTGGAGTTCTTTGCAAATATTCCTAATGTGACAGATTTTTACTCCCTGTATGAATTACATAATTCTCAGATTTTTGGCCTGCATAGACAAAATCTTATACAAGTCCCTGAATACACACCCTGGAACATTTTCCTCAGATTGTGACCCACTTATGGCTGTTCAGGGGAAGGAGGGAAATAAATAAATTTGCTGCCTTAATGATCAACTATAGGTGGCATGGAAAACTAGAATATCTGTATGCCTGCTCTGTCCCCTGAAAAGAGCTCAGAGGACTCAGGTTTGTGTCTAAGATTTTCCAAATCCCAGGAGCTAAGAGGATCTTTCTTCCTAAATCCACCCGTGAGAATCTCCTAAAATTGCACTTCTGCCTCCTGCATCCCAAAGGAGATACTCTATCAGCCATGATAGAGCAGACTTTATCAGTCTGCTACTGCAAATTACCATTCTCATCCAAACACCACCTCTATTTGTGGAAAAAAACCAAAAACCACCCAGCTAGTAGGAATTAAACTCACAGAAGAATATTGTTTTCTCTTCCACTTTCTTCCTCCTTGGCTGACAAGAAATACAATCATGGCAAACCCCCAGGTGCTGTTCCTTCTGTCTTCATAAATAGAAGGTTGGCATTCCAATACATTTAATATTTACTTTTGGGTTGTGTTTGTATTTTTGTGGCTGAATATTGACTTTAGTCTAAGGAAACGAGAGTAATATTTTTGATTTCAAATAAAGGGTAGCATATTGGAAATAGCTAGACTTTGATTTATGCCATTGGCAATGTTATCTCTTCCAGCACTGAGTTATTAGCAAATAGTGGTTTAAAATGTCCTAAAACCAGACAGCTAAATTCATTCATTAAGTGTCTTTACATATTTGTGAGATAGCATCATGTGAACCATGGCTACTAGTTTCTTGAATGTTTCAGGCAATCGTGTTTTTTTGATGAATATGTATCTCCACTTGCTTGTGAATGGTAGATTTTTTCAGCTTCTTACAACCAATTTTCCCAGTTCAAGGCTTCTAAATTTGGGAGAAGGAAAAATAAATTTTTTCCATGTTTTCTAGAATTTTTGAAGGATGACCATTTTTTTATTTGTAATGCCTCATAATAAGTGTTGGACTTAATGCTGTCCTTGCTCATTAACTTCATGACTCATCTCTAGTCCTCAAAATACTTGTCTTGCCAAGAAAATCTCTATCTCTTAATAAGGCAGCAGAAGCAAAAGAACTACTAAATGAATTCAAGGAAATTCTCTAGGTGGGCCTGCTCACGGTCTGAAGGGATGACAAGACTAGAAGGATGAGGTAGGTCCAGCTTAAATAGAAAAAAGGCAAGGAATCATGGTACAAATGGTAAAAAGCTGTCAGCAAAGGAGGGAGTTGTGTCCTCGGGGGGGGGGGAAGAGGTATGTACACACTGCACGGGAAGATAGCTTTTATAGACATGAAGTAGTTACATAATATGATGAAATGCAGAGAGGCAGAGCTCTAGGGCACAATCATTCTCTACTAGCAAAATGCTCTTTCATGCAAAAGACATTTCCAAACAACAAATTAACCCAGCAGGAATAGAAATTGCAGCTGTAAAGAAAAAAAATGCCATACTCAGCATTAAGGTTATTCTGACTGACAATGGTGTGTGTGAGGAGTGTTTCTCTTAAGCTCTGTATTCTCCACCCATTAAAAAAGGTAGACAATACTTACAACCTTAAACCAGGTGCAGATAAACACTGGGAGGATTTCTCCCTCTAAAATTTTGTGTCCTTTTATACTTCTAACCTGATTTCTTAAAGGAGTAATATTTATTGTGATAGTGCTGGCAGGATGTTCATTAACCTGTTTCATTAACTTTCCCTCTCTTTCCAAAAACTGTGAGACCTCTTTACTAGTTTTTATCAAATTTGAAGAAAAGATAGAAGTCTTACAACTCTATATGTTTGTGGAACAAACAGAAGAGACCTACTCTTCCCCTTGAGAGAAGACAGGCAGAAAGCACTGGTTACGCTAATGCTTGACAAAAGTCAACTTAGTCACAACATGTTGTGATTTTTATACACAAAATTAAATATATATTCATAACTTCTGTGCACACTGTAGAGGTTGACTAGATTGCTGAATGGCCAGGATGTTGGGTATGATTTTGAGCGAAGAAAAATTAAGAAAATACTTTTATAGAGAGGTGATTTTACTGAAGTGTCTAGTGCTGGGTACTTCTTTTTGAAGCATTTGCATTATTGGCGTTACCAGGACCAAAAGGAAATCCGCTACAGGTATATGAACCAACAGGCAGAAATGTGTGAGATAGAGTGGGGTGGAAAATGTCAAACTTTAGTTTCTCAAACATATTTTAAGTCACAGAAAAGTATTAGTCCTTCAGCTGCACCTTCTAGACATCAAAACAAGTCTCTTCAGAAACTGTTTCCCTTTCTTTAATTCTATTTACTCTCTTTCTTGCTTTCATATATCCAACACAGTGTGTGTCCTTAGCTATGAGTGACTACCTGCAATGTTTTTAGTTTTCTCACACAGCTTTATCATGCTCTTTGCTTCATGTGTTTCGTTCAATTTTATATGTTTTCTCAATTGCCATCTCACCTGTCCAAGTAGCCATACTGTTTTGCAGGTATCTGTTTTTTCATTAATACTTAATTGATTAAATAATATATTAAAAACAATCAGTTGTGGTAATGTACAACTGTAAAACATGTAAGTTACACTTTTGACATTTTACTTACAAAAATTTTAGCATAAGATGTTGACTATCTAATGAGAAGGAGAGGACAAGCTAAATATTTGATATATATAAAAGGTACCTTCTTTTTGCCTTTATCAGCATGTAATTGGCCAATTTCTATTTCTTATTTCTATATCAGCACATTCTGTATCAAATCTCAACACTGTTGTGAAAGTGAAAAAATAAAAAAACTGTTTTCTAAGTGTAAATCTAATTAGGAAGTCAGAGGTTAACGGAAAAAAATATACAACTTTCCTGGAAGTCCTTAGAAAAAAAAAAGTAGTACTAGATCCAAAATCAGGAGATCCACTGTATTTATTGTATATGTTGATAACTTGAGAATGCATTAAAAAAGAAAATAGCAAACCATTATAGTAAGAATAATAGTACAAGGCCATCTCACTTCTAACAACTAATGGTGGCTAGGAATATAACATGTAATAAAATCCATAGGTCTGTCTAACAACGTGATAAAATGCCATTACATATTGTGACTTCAAATGCTTTGTTTTCATTACTACTTTATCACTTTACTTATATTATAACTTGCTTTCAAACTGAACCTGATTTCTGTACTCCAGTAACATGCAAAATAAGGGAATTTTATGATTAAATGAAAAAAAGCCTTTCTTGTGTGACTATCTTATTTTCAATTTATTCAAGCTGCTCAATTTTTAAATGTTCTGGTGGCCTTTAGTAGCATGTCCTGGTTCATAACTGTACTTAATCACTGAAATAAGATGTGTGATGATGCAGTAGTTGATGAAAGGTACAATCTTTAGGATGAAAGGTACATTTTTTTCTGAAAATGAAAGGTACAATCTTTAAGAGGTCCTCTGAAAATGAATGCAGAATGTTGGATGATTTATAGTAGCCAGCCAAAGGCTCACTGAATTCGCAAGAGGGCAAGAAACACTGTAGAAGGTTAGAGAAAGATCAAACTGCCTTCTATTTCTATTTCTATTTCTATCCAATTTATTGAAAACAATAGATGGCTTGAAGCCAACAAGTCTAAAATTTCTAATACACTCATACATCTGAACTGCTTGGGGGAGCAGCGTCTTATTTGTTTGCACATCTGGTAGTGCAGATTAAACAGAGCTCGTACTATGGAGGTGCTTCTATACAGAGTCTTAACTTTTCTAATGAATTCTAACCTATTTTTTCTCAAGGAAAGTATTTCAGTATTACTTTGCCATTACTGAAATTCATAGTACCAACCTGTCCACATTTTAAAAGTTATTCTCTTTAGTCAGATTCGACTGATTCTCATTAATATGAATATTACTTCAGTGCAAACAGATTTTACACTCCTGGCTAACCTCTGTACCAACAGGAGACCCAGACCAAATTGGCTGAAAATGAATGTTGGAACATTACCTCTTCATCTGAGAAGCAGCCAAAAGTTTTAATTTTTTTTTTAGCATAACCAAAAAACATAGAGGTACAAGGGATTAAATAAATTCTGGGTTATAATGACCAAACAAATAAACTTCCAAAGCACTGTATTTGCCTTCCGATATTTTATATTTTATTTTTCCCACATGCAAAGTCTTGCCAGTCATCACTTTTAGCTCTGCAGTTTGTGCCATATTTTATAAATGCCAGCATTCTGTGCATAATTAGACCGGCAATAAAATTCAAAGTCACAATGATCTCAACTCTAATTTTGACACTCACTTATGTAGAGACAAAATTTCATCTGGAGCAGAAGGAGGGACTTCTCAATGACTAAACATGCAGAAAAAAATATTTCGTGCTTCAATCAGATCTCAGGATCTGTTTACAAGATGTTGGGAAAAAAATCAATTGAAAAAATAATAAACTATGTAGATGCAGCAATTAGTGGTTCTGAGAAAGCCTTTAACTGTTACCACAGTAATATTAATTTTTTCTGGCACTGAACAGGGTATATTATCATTAATTTTAGATGCTGGTAAAAGTCCATTATGATAGCATCTGCATTCTTTGACAAGGGTTTGCAAATAACTGAGGATGCAGAGTGATTTGATGGAAATCTGGTAATTTGACTGAAGTCTGATCAGTAGGAAGCAAGATGCCACCTCTAGCGTTGCCAGGTTTAGTACTGTATGCTCTCTTTCTATCCTTGAAATGCAGCACGATTGCCCTGCAACTACACTGACAGTTCACAGGAAAAAGCAGAAGCATAGGAGGCTCTTCAGCAATGCAAGAGCCTTTAGAATTGCTGGTGCCTTATCAGGCTGAGTACAGTTTACCTACAGATAGCCCTGGCTTAAGGTAAACCCAGCTTTAACTCAGCAGAAAGTGATGATTGTGCACTAACCTAAAAAAACCCTTATGATTTTCTTTTTTCATTGCAGGGCACATTCTACTGATTTCAGTGGGATCATCATTTCTTGGTGAGTGCTGTCATGACAAGCTTTCATTTCACTTTATGAGAATCATGCTGCAGTTAGGTTTTCAGAGCTGATTTTTTCTCTTGAGGAGGAACATGGGACAAGACATCATAAATAAACACAAATAGATGCAGAAGAGGATATTAACTCATTGGAGATTATCCACTCACTGAGTGGATAATTACCCCTTCACTGAGGGAGCTTACATAGCTCTAGAGAAAGTCAAGTTATTGAGAAAGAGAGAGAGAGAAAAGGATTGATGCTGTGAGATACAGAGCATGTTCAACCTCCTTGACATGCCTTTAAATAATAGGTGGGCTCTTCAGGACCAAAGGTAGTCACCATTGCTGCAAGGACACATGGTAGAGTGAAATTAGTGCAACTAATTTTGTGGAGCAGGGCTGTCTAGTAAACCTGCCTTTGAAAGATGGAGTGTTGCATTTGTCTGGGAGCATGACACAGAAAAGCTCAGAACAAATGGGACTTCTAATTTCCAGTGAACTTATTTAAAGTTTAATAAACCTTCAAAGAACAGAGTTCGGTGCATTTGGGCTGTTTAATTCTTTAAGCTTGATGTTGGCTGTTTCTCAGTGTTTGTTGATGGCTGTGCTGTCTGGTAATCTGCCAAACATAAATACTGTGCAAAGAAGTCTTTGAAAATGCACTGAGTTGTTGCTTCTGATTCATTTTTATTTAGTTATTTTTTTTTGACATACATATCTTAGTATTTTTCCCCCAAAAATGTAGAGATTAATGTGGGCTCTAATGAAGAAAAAATATGTTTCACCTAAATTTCTTTATCATTTATATCTGTACAGTGGAATGAGTTTTAATACTCTTGATTAATACTCAATAACATGCTACTTCACCAATGTTTGCTATCCTTGTGGCCCATAGGAATGGCGTTTCAATTGCTATAAATCACCTCATCATAATATTTTACCTAATTCAATCTAGAGACAAGGGTATGAACCTAATGTATTATATTTTTTTCCCTTGCAGAGAATTAAAATTCAGAATTCACCCAGCTAGGCAGCCAGTTCCATTTGAAAATTAGACTAAGTGTGAGTTCTATTACTGGCTTAAAAATTTTATTTCACCAGAAGACATCTTGAGGAGTTGACAAGCTAAGACAGGTTTCTGTTCTGGACATAAAATATACCTTGTGTTAGAAAATAGGAATAAAAAAACCCTTTTACTGGCCAAACCTCCACTTTTGGCCTCTGCTAAGATGTGTCTGCAAACTGGAAGTCCTTTCTAATGATAGTTAGAGATGAGATCAAATCAGAAGCATTGCTTATGGGAATGTAGGAATTTGAACTTTTGGAAGTAAAAAATGACAAGAAAATGATACTTCTGAACTGAAATCTTAAGGACTGTAGTAAATTAAAAAAAATAATAAAAAAGCAGTGAATGGAGAAAAAATTACTTTTCCACTGTCTATAGGAACTTTGTGTTGAGAACCGTATTGTGTTGCTCCAGCCATCTCCTATGATTTCCTGAAGGATAGAGACAAACTTCCAGTGTCTGCACAAATACTGTCCATTAATACAAACTGACCTCTATTCATCACTCAGTCCACTCATACCATCCTTTTATTGTTGTGCTTCATTGAACATATTGCATGACAGTGCTGGCCTCCTGGACAAGTCTGCTTAAAACAGAGTTGAATAAAAATCTACAAATTGGGCTGAAGTGCCACGATTTGTCACCAGCCAGGTGACCTGTCCAGTCGAAGCTAGCATCATCACCTCTCAGAGGATGCACTGGTAGTAATAGGTTTAAGGGGCTAGCCAAACAGTCTTTAGAAGACTGTCAGTGATTTTGTTGCTAGAAGTGTCACTCTTTTGGCTCGTATAATGTTGCAGTGTATTTAAAGTGTGCTATTTGTTCTTGGTACCAGTGCCAGTGAAATTATCAACTATGAATAATTCCAGCAGTTTACATCCAAAATTTTAGTTCCACGAAGACTGGTATTTCACACAGATACAAAGCAAAAGCATCTGTTTCAAGTAATTTGTTAATTTTTTTTCTCTAGCCAATAAACTCAGTGTGTACACACACATATAACTAATCTGCCTGATTCACTAGTACAAGGCAATTGATATCTTCTCACTTATTTGACTAATGGTTTGCTTTACAGTAATCTGCATTTTTGGTGAGATTTTCCAAAGACAGCAGAAGCAGTCAGGCTTTCCAAATGTGCTGTCAGAGGTAAAACCACTGTGTATTTCAGTGGGCGTATTATGCCATGGTGACTTCTCTTCCCCCATCTTTCACATTCCTTATCTTGAGTTCAAATGCAGTAAAAGTTTGGTTTTCTCACAGAAATTTGCCTTTCAGAATAATCACTTCCGAAACACAATTCAAGATTATGAAAGGTTGCAAAAGACTAATACTTCTCCATGGTAAGCTTTCTTCATGACAGAATCAGTCCAGCATGGGATCACAGAAGTCCAGCTCCTGGCCCTGCACAGCACCTCCCCAAGAATCATAACATGTGCCTGAGAGCACTGGCTGAACACTTCCTGAACTCTGTCAGGGTTGGTACTCTGACCACTTCCCTCGGGAGCCTGTTTCAGTGCCCAGCCACCCTCTGGGTAAAAAACTTTTTCTTAACATTCAAACAACCTCCCCTGACACAGCTTCATGCCATTTCCTCAGGTCCTGTCACTTCTCACCAGAGAGTAGAGAAGACAATAGTTATGTAATTAGGAAAAAAATGTTTATCACTTCATTCTATGCCTTGCTCGCTATGTACATACACACACCTCAGTGGAGGAGAGGGAATTTTATAAATTGCAGTTGCCTTCACTTAAGGCAATTCTGAGATCACATTTCCTATCTACTGGCTGATTCAGATGAATTTACTATCTCTCTGAGCTTTGTAGCCCTCTGGAAGAGTGAGTACATCCTCTACAGCTTCCTTGTGTAGTGAAGTTTCTGCATTCGAGGCAGTTATATTGCTACTTCTGGAGGAAAGGAGAAATCTTTTATATTTTTTTCTCTTTGAGTTACTGGAACAATGGATGTGTGCTGGCTGCTACATGACTAGGCATACTCTTTCACTTTTTACACCTTTCTGTCTGTAATACTCTTTGTTGGGCAAAGCAAACTCATGCACATTTGTGTATACTTAAAAGACAACATAATTTGATTTGCACAGCACCTGCATCTGGAGTGCATATGCGCATATTTAGAGGTATAAATGGGTGCATATACAAACACATTTGTAAACTTTTCTAAAATGTCACCCTAATTAGACATATTTAAAAGGAGAACCATGTTTTCCCCTTGAATTTAAGTTACAGTTAAATCTAAAATTTTACATATTTTGTACTTTATTGGAGAAGGAAAATAGCAGCTTACTGATAGGAAAAAACAGTTTTAAGTGTCTGCAACATTCATAGATACCTGCAAAACAGAAGTGCTTCCCTTGTGTAAACAGGCTGCTGACCTTTTGAAGCTCATGAAGTAGAGTGAAAGGTGAAGTGTAAACATTTTCTGGTCTTTGTCAGAATCATGCCACTTTATCTTCTATTTACCTTCTAAACCTTCGCATAGATTGCTCAGATGCGCCACTCACAAGCAGTCAATGTTTCTTCATTCTTTATTGATCATAATCGCTGGCTGCTGCATTTAGGAAAATCCTGACATTGATGCTTCTTTAAGGGCTGGAGAAAGATCCCAAATAATTGTGTCTACTGATGGGATACTGCTAATAAGAACATCAGGAACAAACTGGAACTTCCTTATTAACATCAACAAAACAGCATTACTCAAAGTAACTGGACTTCTACCTCTCATAAATACATTACAAACAGTAGTAATGAAGCACATATGTATGACAGAATTTGAGAAAGATAAACAAAGTCAGTGGACATGAAATGCAGTTTGTAGTGTAATACAAAGGGCAAAACTGTCCACTCACACTTGATTGCTACGCGAAAGAAGTGAAATGGGATTCTGGAGTTCTCTGCTTCAACGAACTGCATGAATGAGTGGTATCCAAATAATAGTGTTCTTTATCCTGTACTGCCCGATTCCCTTTCGAGATATACCATTACAGCATCATCAGAATCTCTATTCCAGTTATAAGAGGACCTCAGTTTTACATCTTAAAAAACTATTAGATACCATCCATGCCATGACCTAAAACATTTTAGCCACAAAATTGGATTTTTTAAAAATGTATTCCAAATTCCAACTATGGGCTCTTTGGGACTCTCCTTCCATCACTACTGATAACACACCAAGAGAATAGCTGGATACATTTTTGAAAAAGGGTGCATTTTAATACTTTTTAATGTAGTAAAGATTATTAATATATTACTTAAAATCCAAGATTTGCTTCTTTTCATTTTCACACATTTTAAAAGGTTGCTGAAACTCTACAGAAATAATGTGTGAAATTGCTAAATGAGGCTATTATTTTCTTTTGTTATATGCTAATGAATTCATTAACAGTTGTTCAGTTGTTATCAAGGGTATTCTTTAGTTGTTAGATTAGAAAGATTATTATCTTTTCTTACTGTGAATCTGCTCATTACAAATCTAACAAAAACCAGATGATTTCTTCTGCAGAAAAGTAACCCCCAAGCCCCCAAAACACAACCACAAAATGTTCTTGTAATTTCCTTGACTCTGATGTGTGTTTGTTTAAGATCTTCAGTTTGCTTTCTGAGAGATCATCCAGAATATCACAATGTACTGTGTAAACATGTCAACAGCTGTAAGCAACGATTGATAACATCGATGTTGTACTTAACAGGCAGTGTATACAGACACTGTAAACACTAAGGGATGGTTTTCCCAGTTGCATCGTCAAATAATCTTCCTAAGGCATAGAATAAAGTAGACATCTGTTCTATGCTTATATACTTGGTTACCTTTCTTTTAATGAGAGAAAAATTGCTTATCTTGTAGATGGCAATATTTTTAATTGCTTACAAATTTTCAACCCTCATCAATGAACACTTAAAAATATAGCCCATTTTATAATAAAACCCTAGAAATATTTTGAAATTAAGTCATTAATTAGCAATGCCTAATGTACACATAATTCAAGTACACTTCATAGTTTTACCTGATGGTCCTCTATTTCACAGCTCTTCTTCTTCATCCTGTCTTTAGATTTATAACCCCTTCTATCCACGAGCTCTGTGTAGGTAGAGGCTTGTTAGATATGTTTAAGGAACATGGTACTTGGTGGGTCTTGATATATAGTAGGTCTTGCTTCTCAGTTGAATCCTGTAGAGTTTTAGAAATTATAGATGGGCTTAGTATATGACATAATAGGTGAAATTTGTAGTACAATTATCCTTATAGACAACAAATGTCCTTTCTAGAAGGAAAATTTGTGCATTACATGACTGAGGTGCGCTAACTTAAATGTCTTATATGGTATTGTCTTTGATACCCTTCTAGTCTGTAGGGATGGTGTGGGCAGTCACAAGTGTGGCAGAAGTGAATGGTAGAAAAGTTGTGAGATAAACCCAACTTGTGGGGTAAGATTCATATTACCAGGCTTGCATGTGCTCTCATTCTGGCAAGTGTAAAAATCTTCTCTAGACTGCTCTGTTTTCTCTGTGTTCCTATTACACAGCAAAGACATGTACCCTTAATTTATAGCTGGGTCAAATGCTAAATGCCAAATGCCATAATTATGTAAATAACCTCATGAGTGGAAAAAAGAGAGAAGGTGAAGTTTTAGGACAGTCATTATCCTTTTGAAAGCTGTGATGATGCTTAACATGTCTAAAAGTAATCCAGTATAATAGCTAGAGCATTCAACACATGGGAGAGCAAAATTTCTCTTCTCTCTCTTGCAGCAGCTACACTTGCCCTTCTGCAATTTCAGCCTCTTTCCCTGGTGACATTGCTCTTTCCTGTCATTCTGAGATGCTTCAGAAGGCAAAACAGAGGCTCCCGCCAGCCAGCAAAACAAAAAGTAACCTCATAATCACACTGTGTGGAAACACACACATATATACAAAGGGCACCACTGCTAGTTATTTATCCCTTCCCACCTTGACACTGAAGGGAGTACGGATCAGGAAAAACTTTATGTCCTGTGAGAAAGTGTTAGGTGTTGTCAAAAAAAAGTTCTTATATGTTACTTCCTGTCATGATATGCAGAACCCACCATGACAGGTGGTACAATTGCTTGGTCTGAGATGAATTAAAATGTGTAGAGTGGAAAGTATTCAAGCAGTGTGAGAGAAGCAACAGCAAATTCTGGATTATGTAGTATGCGACAGAAAATACAATTGTTCCCAGAGAACAGTTGCAGTGCTGGAATCGTCTAATTTAATAGCTTGCCAGAGGCTTAAGGGAGCTTTGACAATGCCCATTTTACAGTCTATTTTGGCTTTCAGGATTACACGTCTTCTGTAAAAGAGAAGTTACCATTCAGATGAAAGTGATGAGCTTAAGGCAGAAATTATGGGTGGAGGCTTCTGTGCTTTTATAATTTGGACAGACAGATGACACAGCCAGAGAGGTCCCTTCTGGCCTTAAGAGTTCTAGGAGTTGAGCATAAAAGATTATGGCTTCCCAAATAAGCTGGGTCAAGTGTGTAGGATAGATCCTGAGGGAGTTTTGAAAGCAGAGTTCCGGAGTCTGACAGGTCAGAAAGGGTAGTCTTGAAAGAATATATCAGTGCTGAGCTCATGACAGAACAACTAGTCTGGGAGAATTCACGAAAAATGATCCATGTGCTTTTAAGTATATTTGCTCCAAATTTATTTATGCTTTCCAATAAATTTTAAACAAATATATGATCATAGAGGGTAAATTTTAAACTTTCATGTGCAACTGATATTTTATTTTAAACTCATGCATACTGAAGCAGTATAAAACACGTGGGCCAAAGGGCACCAAGTTCTCTATGCCAGTTTAGACAACAAGATAAGTCACACAAACATCTAGCTTCATTGTTGCAGTTAAGACCAGATATGAAGAATTACTTCATAAGAATGTGATGAGCCAAAATGAAATTTAAAATTCCAGCGTAGCATAGTCAATAAATTTTGCAAAAGTCTAATTTTTCAAGGACTCTTGCCTCAAGCAATGAACACAATGGGAAAGAGACTTTTTTTTTTTTTTCAATTTCTAATGCCATTTATCTGTTTCCTCCATTTAAAGGAATTGGTGTTTCATCAGCTCTATAATTGCACCTGTCCAGTCAAGAACTAGGAGTTTTGTTATTTATCTACCTGAGAAATTGTGGTGGGCAGATGCCACATAAAACTGGCAAAAATCTGAAAATAAAAAACATGTTATGTATGTACCAACAAACAGAATACTAAGAAATAACTTTTTGCTCATGGACATTACTAATAGGCATGCTAATGACATTAATTATTCTCGTATATATTTTTTTCTGTCAGTGTTGCAAATAAATGAGGAATGTCTGCATAAGCAACTAAGATGTGGTTTGAAAGCTGTGCACTGTTTCAGTATTTGAATGGGTACTAGGCTGGCTCCACCTATCTTAAATTGCTACTGTTCTCTCTTTAAAGCCATTTGCCTTTTAAAATTTAAAAACCTTTTTTATTAGGATGCTAGACTTGATGTGATCCCATCCTGTGAATATAGACTTACAGGTCCATGCCCTGTCAGTGAACACTTCTGATACAGGTAAACTGCAGGTATAATTTCTTTGTAATGCCCTTGTGTAGGCCAAAACTTAATCGTCTCTGTGTAAAAGCCTTCATAGTTATCAAGCAACAGTGCCAAATTTAAGAAAAAAATCCTTTGGAACTTTATTTTCAGAAATGTAATCATAACTGACACTTTTAGGCTCTGAAATCTATTGTATTTTGAAAGGGCTCCTCATAAAATGATAGACGATACTGAATACTGCTGCCCATGTGTTGACATCTCTCCTTTATGGTTTCTTGATTGTGTTTAGGGTGGATAATAGAAAACAGAACATGGCAGGCATGGAGGCAACAGCAGCTGGGACAGGATAGAAAAAAATATCTTGCCTGCTATGTACAGTTGTAGGAGAAGAGAACTAGGAGATTTTAAGAGAGGAGCTTATAAGGGATAGAAACAGCCAGGTCTTTGCATTCATAATTCCAGGATCTTCTCCATGTGGACACAGAAATACAGGCTAGGCCCTAACAGGCTGTTGTCACATCTCTGTCGATAACATTTGGAAAAATTTTACCAACAGATTACTGAAAATATTGCTCTGAAACGTGTTTTCCAAGGAGAGACACAATCTAGCCTAGTGTCATAATTTCAGTCAAATACCACTTCATAATGGTATAACAGAAATATTTTTGTCCATTTGTTGGTGAGTTTGCTTGTCATTAGCCTGTTAAAGGTTCTTCTGAAATCCTTGTTACCTGCAAGTTTTTATCATCCAATCTTTTAATTATAGTTTCTAAGGTTGAAATATATGGCTTCTTACATTCTTGTTTATTGCAGTATGCTTTTAGGATATAAAAGAATGCAGAAGTTTGTAATGTTGTTAAAGTAATCATGCTTCCAAGATGGTGACTGTAAGCCTTTGTGTAAACCTTCTTGTTCCCAAAATCCCTCACTGTACCTCAGAATGTTTGAGAGATAATTGGAAACTCACCTATTGGCTGTTAACCCTTTCTTGTAATTGGTTGGTTTGTAACACCTCCTGAACTCCCAGTGGTCACTCCTGCCTGGCTGCTGGCCCGGTGGTCTCTCTGAGGGGCCATGAGGTGCCACGGGGCAGAGGGACCAGGGGGAGGGCACGTTCCCCCTCGGAGCAAGGGGTAAAAGGAAAGGCCTCTTGTTCTGGGGTTCCCCCTCCCTATCCACTCAGCATTCGTCAAATGAGTCCTTTGTACTCTGTAAGTCCTGATGTCTGCACACCAGTAACAATTTTCTAAATGTTTCTGCTTCCCAAGTACCTCCGCCTGACTAAAGAAACTCAAAAACCAAACTGTTTGAAATGTGATGAGTTTTCATCCTTATTACCTTTTTTTTAGGCCCATAAATATATTCCCACAAATATTTGTTAGGTGTAGTTATGACAATCAGTCTCTCTTTTCAGCTATTCCTATTCCTAAATATTAGATCTGTGTTGAAAACTATGCACGTTTGTTTTGCCCTGAAACAGCTCGCCATTTTTGTTGGCTTTATATAAATTTTTTCTTTTAGGCTGGACATTTCAAAGCACTTTCAGTGGGTTTTTTAAAGTGCAAAATTATTTAAATTAGTTTCTTTGGTTCTTTTTTCTCACTCAGCTTTTTTTTTAAAAAAAAAAAGTCTTTTCAGACTATGCATTGAAGTTGGAAATTCATGTCAATGCTAAGGGAAGCATAAGAAACAGTTTTAAGCTTTCTAAACAAAGTTACAGTGAGGCATAGGCATTTTGTTGTGCCCTCAGCAGGACTGAATTTCATTCTAAGCACCAGAGACCTCAGAGCACTTTGAAGACTTGCCAGTTTGTCATTAATGCCTGTGTTTCTGCCTCATAGTTTTCATATCCTCTGTAACTTTATTATCTGTGTTTCTCCTTCTACATGCCAGGGTCAATAAAATTCATGTGAGAAGTACACTATTTTGCCAGCCAGAAATATCATATTGGCTAGGATAATTCCATAAGACTTGAAAATGCTTATGAGACCTCTGTTTCTCTGCCCACATTACAGGTATGTCTGCTAAGTGAGAAATGCCAGCGACTCTCCCACGACAATAGACTGGGCTGACACTAAACTAGCTGCAGGATCTTTGAACAGATTGAATAACAGGGTCTTGTCCCACATGGCAAGTGGTTATTTACACAGGTGGGAGAGGACAGCCATCACTGGAGGTAAAACCTGCACCCTCCTCACTTCAGTGTAGCAATACATGTTGAGCATGACACACAGAATTGGGGTCAATTTGTCTAACTATTAATTCTCATTGGTATTCTATTATCAAGACATAGTTAAATTTCACACCAAAAAAAAGTCAACAAACTAATTTTGCTTCCTTCAGATATGTTTCTGGATGATTTCCTTTGCTCTTTGTACACATTTGGCAAAATATTTATTTTGGTCCATTTTGGTTAACATTAAGTCAGAAGTTGGATTAGATGTCAGCTGACAAAGAGCGTTCCCTTCCTGCTTGTCCCAGAAGAATCATAGAATTATATAAAGGTTTGAGCTGCAAGGGAACTTAAAGATTACCTAGTTCCAACTCCTCTGCCATGGGCAGGGACACTTTCCAGTTGATGAGGTTGCTCAAAGCCCAGTCTAACCTGGCCTTGAACACTTCCAGCATTGGGGCATCCACAACTTCCCTGAGCTTAAGAGCAATGGCACTGTTGCATTCATAGTATGCACCATCTTTCCCTGAGGAAGGTACCATAAATCAGACATTGTTACTTAACCACAGCATCACAGAGAAGGAGCAGATGGCTGTTTGGGGGAGAAAAATAATAATTTAGTATTTAAAACCATATAATTTTTAATAAGAAAAACGTTGGAAAAAATGATGAAAACATGTAAATAAATAGATACTTGTTATAATAGGCCATAAGAAGACTCCCTGAAGTGAATTAAGAGATTTTATTTTTCCACTGAATTGCACTTTAATATAGGTTCCCATAAAAACTGACTTGGACTTTTACATGGACTTGACAGGAGTATATGCTCTATTTAATAACCCCTGTCAAATAAAGGTACAAACCTAATTAAGCAATAAACCCATAAAAATTGTTACAGACAGTTAATGAGTGGTTTGAATTTTTATAACAGCAATAACATATTAAAAAAAGCATTAGCTCTTATAGTATGGCTGAAGTAGTTGTACTGATAAATTAGTCTTTCTGGCATTGCATATTTTAATCACTTGGAGCAGTGGAGATGTCCTTGATTTAGAATTTGTGCTATTATTCCAAAATCAAATGAAAAAAAAAGTTCATCCAAGTATCCGTCCATATTTGTAAGCTATTAATTGTAAAAAAAAAATTATTAGTTTTTCCTTTTAATGCTATTTTTCTCAACACCACCAGCACCTGAGGCTCAAAGAGATCTAGATTTGATAGCAGCAAGATACTGAAATCACTTATAGTTATGAGTTGTCATGTCAACTTTTTTACAAGAGTTAAGAGGTACATTTTTACAATATCTTGATTTCAGGCATAAGACATTACTTTCACCCATACGGTCTAATATGAATAAGTCATGAACATGTCTGAACCTCAGTTCAAACTTTGAATTAAGTCAAAGGAAGAGCATTAGTTAGGATTCCCACCCTTCCCTGCTGCCCTCCCTTCCTTTATCTAACATCTAGATAACATAGTTTGCTGCTCCTTTTTCTTTCTTTATTTTTAGGAAAACCTATTAGTTATGGGTCTTTTATTGTTGCAGGTCCCTCACACTGAACAGGGTATGCCTCCTGTTTATTTCCCTGACAAGCAGGGAATTGCACATATTGCAGATAGTGGGTTCCTCATTTCTAGCACTAGCCAGCTTAATGATCTTGGGGGAGCTGGAGAGTGCTATCAGAGGCCCAAAGGGTGCTGTCAGTCTGGGACCAGTGATCTCTTCTGGGGTCATGAACAGAATTAGGTAAATGAGAGAGGCTGCTGGTAGTTAGTAAGGGGTGGGGGGTGGGGAAAGGAAGGTGGTTGCAGGCAGGCAGAAAATCACATGCAGCCCTGACGATTACCTAGACTCAAATCAGGGCAGGACGTAGGGTTTAGACAAGTAAATGTCTTTAGCCAAACCTCTGTATAAAATAATACTTCATATGTTACTTTTTGTTAATCACAGGCCTTTAAATGACTTCATAATGGAATAAACGACACCAAGCAACAAATCCAAATGCTGTAAAACTCAATTTGTCACATATCCTATGATATGTCTATTCCTGAAATGCTTTTAACAGTGAGGAAGAGCCAGGTGGTGCTTTTATTTCTACCAGATAAAAATTACATGCAGCTGGTTTAGTTTGTCATTTAAATATGCATATGTGACTTGTAGCTGTTGTAATATACTTAGTAATACTACTTTATACCCCTGCAGCACATTGAAAATTGAGATATAAACCCGCTTACAGACATTAATGAAGCACGGCAATGGTTTGCCCAGAGCAGTTGTGGATGCCCCATCCCTGGAAATGCTGAAGTCAAATTGGATGGAGCTCTGAGCAACCTCATTCAGTGGAGGGGTCACTGCCTGTAGCAAGGGCTTGGAAATAAATGATCTTTAGAGTCCCTTCTAACACAAGCCTTTCTATGATTCTCTTTCTATGAAAGTTCAAACCACCATTCCATGACAAAAAAAACCACTGTATCCCTCTTGAAAAAGAACCTATAATATCTATTATTTTCCAACAAATGGTACACAGGTGGTTTATTTATTGTTCTCATCAGTTGAAAAAACCCTAATAAATACCATTGAACTGGTTTTTGGTGGGGTGACATTAATTTTCTTCACAGTGGCTGATATGGGGCTGTGTTTTGGATTTGTGCTGGAAAGAGTGTTGATAATTCAGAGATGTTTATGTTATTGCTGAGAAGTGCTTACACAGAGCCAGTCTTTTCTGCTTTTTGTATTGCTATGTTGGCAAGGAGGCTGGGGGTTTGTGGGAAACTGGGAGGAGACACAGCTGGGACTCCAATTGACCCAAAGGATATTCTATATCGTATCTATTCTAGATCATCATGCTCAGTATATAAAGTGGGAGGAACGGGCTGACATTCAGAGTTATGCCATTTGTTTTCCCAAGTCACATTACACGTGATGAAGCCCTGCTTTCATGAGGGTGGTTGAACACCTGCCTGCCCATGGGAAGCAATGAACTAATTCCTTATTTTGCTTTGCTTGCATGCGTGACTTTTGCTTTCCCTATTAAAATGTATTTATCTCAACCCACAAGTTTTCTCACTTTTCCTCTTCTGATTCTCTCCCAGATCCTGCTGGAGGGGGAGTGAGTGAATGGCTACGTGGTACTTGATTGCTCGCTGGGGCTAAACACAAGACATCTTTAATTATATCTCTTTTAGAACAAGAGCCTGTGTTTACTTATGAATTTCATAGATGAGAAATCAGACTTCTGCAGAAAGGTCATGAAGCTTTCAGAATTTGTTCAAGTCTCAAAGAAAATCCTGTATAAAGGCTAACATATATGTAGGATTTCTCCTGTGAAAAAGAAAGCTAAAACGTTAAGGCCATGAAAAATTTTATTTTAGAAGTGTGTTTATATATTCTTTATAGAATCATATGTACTTTAATGGGGCTTTTTGTCTTTTCCTTTAGTAGATTCTTTCCCTTTTCCACCAAATTTAAGTGTGGTCAGAATTTAGGAAATTAAAAGATTGTGAGTTTGTGCTTCATTCTAATCTTTACTTCTATGAAGTGGCCCTATTTAAAAGCACAAGGTGGTAGGAGTGGGTCATCACATCACCAGCACTACCCCACTGCTTTTGATGCTGCAGAGGTTGAAGCAGGGGAGCCAACAGAAAGCAGAGAACTGGAGACTGAAAACTGAGGTCCTCTTTGGATAAGTGTTGACCACAGGTAGTATAATTTGCATTGCAACTGATTATCAAAACTGATTTTGTAGATGATTTGTGAGCTATTCACACAAAACGTGTGGATATATGCCGTATATTGCTATGTTAAACACATTAGGGCTGATGATGTAGATGGCAGCTTCAAAAGGTTAATTTGATCCAGAAACTTCAGGTGTTGCTTGACTGAAACAAATGGTTTTCCTACCATCACCAGTGAAGGCCATAGAAGAAAGTGAGCTAAAATTTGGGTGCAGGGACCCTGTGACACACCTTTTGGGCAGATGATATGAATAAACTTGGTCTTCTCTTATTTATACATGCAGGAACTAATCTGACAGGGATTCAAATAACTTGCCACTACTCTAATACTCTTCCTTACTCTGGCTTGTATAGATCATGGCAGCAGATGAAGAATTTCATGGCTTTACCAAGGTAATAATGCTGAATTTCATGGTTTGTTACCTTGTCAAGGATTAACAGGACTGACCTTAAATTACTGAAGGAACCGTTGTGTAGTAAGAGAGGGAAACCTTAAATTATTTTAAAATGTTTTAAATAGAGGAAAATTTTTTTGCATTAATTTTAATTTTCTAGAAATCACTAATATTCTTAATAAAAAGACTCAATTTGTCTCCCACTAGCAAAAGTTAAATGCCATTTGGATATGGGTCATTCAGATACGGACAGTGAATTCAGAGAAAGCCATAGAAAACCAGTCATTCCAGGCATGAGATAATCAGAATATATTTTCTTTGTAGTCATCCTTGGATAATAGCTACCCAGTAGAGGTCATTAGTTCATGCATGTGCAAGTGGAATTCAATTAGAATTTACCTGGAAATTTACCTGTGTAAATGCCTTCATGAAAGCAGTTTCCACAGTGGAAAATCTCCCTATAATTGTGTTCAAGAAATTCCTAAGCAGACTTCCCCAAGTGTGACCTCAGGCTTTTTTTTTCCCCCCCCATATTCTTTCTTTTCTCAGTATTGCAAAGGCCTTTAAAAGCACCTCTCCAATCCTGAATGGCCCATAGACAAATATTTCAAGCATTTCATTTTTACTATATCTAGTCCATGTCACCCACTAAAGATCTATGTTACAGTGCTATCACACAGACTCTGAAGTTTTCAAAACATGATTTTCTTCTCAGAAAAATGATACAAATGAAATATCATTCAAATATATAGACTGAAGAAAGAATTGGTATTTTAATCAGTCCATTCCTAAACTGTTATGTGTCCTTTCTTTTTATGGTCTTTCATTTGCAGTTTCTCTATTTTGTTTCTCCCAAGCTTCTTACACCTGGTGCAAACACAGAATTGCCTTTAAAAGACCATGGCATATTCTTATATTCTTTAAAATGTATCCATCCAAAACCAGTTCTGACTCTAGAAGTCTATCTGTACATTTTGCAGTCATTTATTGTTGACTAAAGGACCAGCGGTTCAGGAATTTATGCTGGTACAGGTATTCACAAGCTGTTTTCCAGATGCTCAAACAATACTTCACTTTTGCTGCATGAAGGCTAACTCCATGCTCCCTAGGAGAGCAAGGTTTACAAGGTTTGTGAAGGGGTCACTGGACTGTGGGGTCTCAGAAAGGAATTTGTATATAACTAAAAGGCTGCCCAGGAAATCAGGGATGTATGTAGACCCGGAGAGAGTAAATAAGTTGGCATGGGTGAAAGCTGAAATGAATCCTCAAAAGTGGCAATGAGCATGACCACCTGAATTATTTAACTTCTGAATTTTTGCTTTTCTGATTCTGCATTGTTTTAATTAACAGACTCCATCACAGACCTATACTAGTTTTCTTAGTGAAACAGAGGCGAAGTCTTATAGCTGTGCTAATGCCAAGCTGACCCTAATTAGTCACCTGAATTCCTGGACAGTACAGTGCCAGAAGGCAAGCTAAGGGTTAAAATGTGGATATTCAAATGCTGGGCTACAACGCTTTTCCTGGTCTTGTTTATTTCACAGATATGTATGTAACCAGCTCTCTGCCAAAGCTGTAGCTTTTCCATAAAGTCATATTTATCTATGGGATAATGAATCAGACAGAAAATCAATGTGACATTTCAAATATGGCCTCATTAGTGCCCTTGTTTAGTGTCAAGAATAAATACCCAGAAAGTTGCTCAGCATTTCTCTTCTCGGTTCCTGGAATTATATTTACCTTGCCTTATTGCCTTTACACATTGTGTAGGATTTGATTCTAGCCACTAAATGTATAATCCTTATCTTGCTCTGTGCTTTGTGGTTATGATCTTTGACTGGCTACTTCTTTATTTGTCCCACAGACTACTAATTTGCATATCCTCCTCTGAGTTGTATAAGCTGCTTACTCATCCTGCACTCCTTCTGCAGAGTTCCTGCAGACTTCTCTGCACTCCCTGAGTCACATGGAGCAGGTGAACTGTGAAAGAACAGTGCTGTTTACTCATAAGATTGCTTCACCTCCTCACAAAACTTGCTATTTCTGTTTACAAATCCACTCTGCCTCTGATCTCCCCAGTGTTGGCTTTCTCTTTTCTTACGCTTCAGAGGTTTTTTGTCATTTACTGTTCCTTGCAGTCTAGGAGAGCAGAACCGTTTCTTTTGAAGTGATTCTGGATTAAAGCAATTCACACCTGTCTCCTCATCTTTGTCAGTCATCTGTTGCCACCCCTATGCTGCCATCTCTGTTTTTCTCAGCCCAGTTGGGTTTTTCAGTTTGTTTGTTTCATGATGATGCTTCAGAAGTTAAATAGAGGAACTGATCTTGACTACAAATAACTTCATTTTGTTTTATGTGTAGCAGGCCTCATTAGCAGCAGTGTCGCACAGCATTGTTGATGATCTTCTGCAGCAATATGAAAGAACTAGCAAAATGGTGGGAGCCTGATGAAGCGTACCTGTAAGGAAGAGTAACGGTGAACAGTTAGAGCAGTAGCATAAGCAAACATTTCAATCAGGGTAATGGTCTGCAGAAGCATCATTTGTTATAAACAACTTTGTCTTTACATTGTTTAAACAATAGTACAAGCTACTTAAGTTTTGTGTCCCCTGTCTTGCATAGGTAAGTTTGTAATCAGTTAATGAAAACTGAAATTTTGGTAGAAATGCTCACATTTTTCAGTTCTGAGTTTCAAGTTGTAAGGTTTTGCTAGCTTCACTTTTACCTCCTCTTTCTTATTTTTGTTTTTCTACTTTCACAACTTCCACCCTTTTTTTGCAGTCTACAATTTATTCTATATATTCTTTTTAATATATCTTCTCTGATTTTCAGTAGACCTGCAACAGGCAAGGACACTTTAATTAAATCAAATATAAAATATTATTTTTATTAGTCCTCTTGCTTTATCATACTTTTTTTTCCTGTCATGTACGTGTCCATAAGGTACATTGACGATGGAAACTGCATCTTCTGTACAGTACTTGGCTTCAAAATAACTAATAAGAGAAATACATAGACTGTAATGAAGTGGAATGTGGAAAGTGACACTATTTCACATTTCTTGGATCCCGTGACAACCCAGGTCAGATTCTTGTGGAAGAATAGGAGATAGGAAAGTCTGTAGTACCTACTGGAAAAGTTAAAGCAGGTCAGTTCTTCATCCAGAATAATATTGAGTTAACCTCCTTTTAACTTTTTATTTAACTTTAAACAAAATGAAGTTTTATGGATACCAGAAATATTTTCAGTTATGATGCTCTGAATTTAGTAGTTGCTAAGTACATGTCTGTTCATTATGAATTTAACAAGATTATTTACCTAAACAGTACATAATATGTATTTAGAATGTTTTAAATCATAACTAAGGGTATCTTTCATCCATGTATGATCAATGGCCTGTTTCTGCATTTGGGTACCTACCTATCAGTCTCTTCAGATTGCTGTTATTATGACATTGTTTTTAAGTTAACTCATCCTTTTCAATCTAAAATTTCTAAAGCATGCATGACATAATGAATAGAGGCACAAATTTCCCATTTTTGAAAGCACTGTACCTGAAAATTCAGAGTACTGTTGGCAATTTAGTAGAAATAATTTTTTTTTGGAAATATACAGAAATTAAGCTATGTCTTCAGGTGTCAAAAATCAGTGAAGCTCTACATAGCTCATAACTACAATGAAATTGTAACAGGTGCCATCTGGGAATTAGTCCCACTTTATTAGTTGCATATAGTGTTCTTCTGACTGTATCTCATTATCTTTTTTTTTTTTTGCAGTCCAGTGACTAACCATGTAATGATCTGAACACTTCCTTTATTGCATTGTTCTATTTATCAAACAAATTATTTTACCAAACAGATTTTTCACAGTCTTCCCTCTACCCTGAGCCATTTGCATATCCAGGTACTTGAAGTGAAACGTTCGCTACAGTGAAGTCTATCAGAAATTCAGCTGAAACTACAATGCAATTCTCTTGCTTCTCACATCTAACTTAAGCATGAGCTTTTCAATCATGGTAAACTCTCTCCAGGCATTTATTCTAATATTTAAAAATATCCCCTGGCACTTGGAAAGGGAGTAGTATTTTACTGAGAGCGCGTACACAGTGCCATGTACTTGTGCAATAATTTTGGCTGACCTAAGGCATGATTTCATTTCCAGTGGTTTTGTGCATAGTAAAAATCCAGTTCTTTTCTGTATTGGTGCAGCTAGGAATTAGATGGGCTAAGACAATGTAAGCAGTGATACAGTATCCACAGGGCAGCTAAATCACTGTAGTGAACCCACTGATTTCTATTTAGGAAGTACATTAGCATTATAGTCTTCTTCACAATATAATTTTAAAGTTTTGGATTTTCAAATCTATATTACTTGCAACTTTTGAGATTCTTTAATAATAAATTCTTTTAATAAAGGAATTACATTTCTTTCCTTCCTTCCATAGAAATCTTACCACATTAAATATCCATTGTCACTTGTGGGTAGGCATGAATCAGTGTTTGTCAAATTCATTCTTTGAAAATTATGTCACTTTGTACAACTCAGAATATTTCTAAATTTTATTTTTCAAATAGTTTGATTTTTTCACCCTCTGTATAGTAATTTCAAATATAAAGTATTCAAAATATATTTTTCTCAAATATTATTGAAAGATCCCATTTCTGTTGATACTGACACCAGTTAATCAATCCAAATGATTATTTTAAATAGGTTTGGAAAACGTATGTGACTGCAACTTTTGTAGGACCATTACACTACTATTGGTATAATTTTTTATTGGTATAATTGGTATAATTTATTGGTACAATTTATTATTGGTATAATTTTGTAGCATTTGTTTTATTTCTTGTATAAGATAACATTATTTACTGGAAAAGCACAGCTTGCAAAAACACAGAAGTTGACCTATAATTCTATATGGTAATGTGTTATGTTTGTAACAAAGGTATAGCTAAAATTTCTAGTAAGTTGACATATGGAGAAGTAGACACCAAAATAATTTCAGACATAGAAGAATATAGAACTCAAAAGATCTATTTGGGAAGAAATAGAAACTGTTTATGTTTTACTTTTTTGGCACATAGGATCTACTGGGTAAAAAAGAAATTGGATGTAAATTTCAATTTTTGCATGATGGGTTTTTATCCTTTAGCAGCATATAAAGTAGTTTGCTTTACATGCATGGGCAAAGAAATTTGAAAAGCAAGACAAGTCAATCTGTACTCTAAAATAATTTCTTTTACACTAGATTTATACCAGAATAAATCTGTTAACTTCATTTGGCTTTGATCCAGGTTTTGACTAATGTAAGATGAGTAATAAGCTCAAACAAGATGTTATTAATATGGGGAAGCCTATGCTAACAACTAAGCGGGATGTGCTGGATGGAAACTGAATACTTTCACTTTCAATATAAATGAAGTACCTTGGCAAACCACTTAGGTTTTTCTTCAGTAAATTCTGACTCCTGTTGCTATGCTTTTCAAATAACATATTCAGAGATTTAAAGTAGAGTAGATAATTGTCAATGGACAGAGATCTGAATAGCTTAATTTCCAGAACAGCACTTCTGTTCTCCCTTAGGAGATGTATGGCATAAGAGGGCAGCACTAACTGAACTGAAGTCAGACAGTAAGAGAGGTTTCAGGTGCTCATCATGTCATCCAAAGATTTAGAAAGATTTACATAAGAGAAAGGATACAATAATTGGAGAAGAAACAGATAAAATATTTTTCCATCTCCTACCTGTGGTAGATTCTCCAGTGTTTTAATATTAGTATTAAAATTTAATGTTAAAATTTAATATTCTCCAGTGTTTAAGTAATTGATTATATTTGGTTTTGTAAAGATATTTCACTGTAATTATATTCACAATGAGGTGGGATTTTTTAATTAAAAATACAGTATTAAGGAATGAATACTAAAGCAGAAAATTTCCTCTTTCTTTATGTGTTGAATGATATGACAAATTACCAGTAATTTTTATATTATTAATATTTTTCCTTTATATATTGTTATTATTATGCTGCATTTTCCTATTTATACCATAATTCAGAGATTTTTACTACCTTTTCTCATTACTATAATTTAAGAATTGATGACCAGGTAGAATACATAATAATCAGGTACAAAGCAAGGAAAACAAGCAGTATAATAATAATTACTCATTTCATAAAAAATTGCTGAAGCTATAAACTGTTCTTGGAATACAGAGTGGTTTCCATAGATAACAGTTTGGAGATGGAAAAGAAAACACTGATCATTTTGCATACCTTTTTTTAAATTTTAAATCAGTGGGACAAGTTGTGTTATATTGACCATTACTCTTCATTAAACCTGACAATACAAGAAAATAAGAGTCAGTAAAGATGATACAGGAACTTTCATAAATAACCTGCTTTTAAAAGACAACACACTTCTTTAAGCTGTTCTATTGGCCACCACCTTTTTGATTTTTAAACAGACTTTTCTTATTTTACTGATACCTGCTCAGAAATACCCTATTCTTTGTCAATATTTAATTTATCATAGAGAAATTTATTTGGATTCTCTGCTTAAAGCAAGAAGTGACTAAAGTAGCTCTGACCTTAACTGCACAAAAATAAGTATGAGCAGCATTTTCCAAAGCTGTTGTTTAAGTGTCTGATTTTAGGAGATCAACTAAGATACCATAAAACAACCTTCAGTGGAAACCTCTGCACTTCCTTTATTTTTCTGTGTTATTTGCATCTAAAATGCATTTGCCCTGTAATTCAGTGAGTGAAGGTTGGTTGAAAAATCTTTCAACGATAAAAATCCTTCAACCCCTGCAGTGCAAGGTTTATGTACATTGTAGCATTGCACATCAATCTATTTTCACAGTTAGTGGCCTTGGGAAGGGCAATATGTATTTATAAACAATCAAATAAAGGGACCAGAATTAAGAATTCCTCATTTACTTTGCTGGGAACCAAAGTATATCTCTGAAGTCATCCAGAAGGATATTTGACCTCAGTAATAGTGCTGTAAGGATAATGTCTTACACTCACTACCTTATGTCTTGCAGTGAGCACCTTGTGTACTAACCTGTGGAAGAGGAAGAAATGGAGCCTCCCATTAGTGCAGGAGAACAAGATACAGTGATTTGCCATGAGAGGTGGGTAGTTACATCTACTGAGAAAGAAGATACGCTGATATATATGAAAATAGGTGCCATCTTTCTGCATCATTATCTAAAAATTATCACCTACAATAAATTTGCAGTTGTTACTTATTGAAATTGGACTCCAGTGAAAGACTTTTCCTCATGGAGATCCTAACAATCTCCAGGGGAGATTTCAACAGCAGCTGCTACTTCTAATACTGTAAGCAAACAAGGAAGGAAGATGCTTTTGGCAGTGAATGTGAATGATTAGCTCAGGATGTAATTTGTATCTCAGAATTGTTTTGATAGCTCAGCACTTTCTTGGGTATTTATCTTTTCCCAAATGAAATAACAGTCTTTTCAACTTCAAATAAGTCCTGTCTATCTTGGAGTTACAGCAATGATGTCATGCAAGATTCAACATTTCAACTGCTCATATATTAAAACTTACTAATCAACAAAACAAGAAATTCAAACTCTCAAACTTCTACTTAAATTATCTTCTAAATATTCACAGATGCATGAGTCTAAGAAAAGCACACAAGAGCCAAAGCCAGTTTTGAAGATGTTATGATCTATTGTGATAAGAGGAAAGATATGGTGAAAGTTAACTCGGACTACTCAGATTGCAGAAATTCTATTTAAGTCTCTAGTACTTCTCATTGCTGGTTTTAGAAAATCTCCTGCTTGTGCCTTATTGAATCCTCCAGATCGTTCTTTCAGTCTTACTCAGACAAGTGATTGTCATTATTCCTCATATATTTTGTCCAACTGATTATTAGACCTTGTGATAAAATGTAATCTGCTTGAATAAAGGGTTTTCTCCCTCTTTTATGCAGGTGAGAATGGTACAGTGCCACTGAATCAGTGGAAATAAAGAAGCAATCTCTAGTGGCACAATCAGTAAAGTTATTTCTTGCTTTGGACAAAAGAACAACCAGGAGTACAGAACTACAACTATGGTAGTCTATGCTCTTTCATCTTTACATGGCCCACTTCCCTCCAAGTTGCAATTTCTTTGATTCCTCTGGATCTGTGGCTTCTGCTGACCTTTTATTCATGCCTGCTAACACCAGCTTCCAATCAAAGAAGCAAAATGTTGAACTGGGATAAGTTTAGATTTTTGCAAAGGAAAATTACCTTAGAAGTACTAAAATTACTTCTTTCTTGATTGATCTTTTTTTTTTCTTTCTCTTTTTTTTTTTTTTTCCTGACCTGTTTTGGCTTCATGCAATAGCATACAAGTCAGGAAAAAACAGCCATGTGGAACTGTCATTGGCAGCTCCCTGTGCTGACTGATAACAAAGAAATAACAATAGCTTTCTTAAATACATAATTAAAAAAAAAGTTTACCAGATTTTCCTTAATAAACTCTGCTTCTTTAGCATACTAATATTAAGAAGGCCTGGAAATGTTAATTTATAAGGGAAAACTATGATTGTCATTATATTTGGTGCTTACATTTTTGATGTTGCTTTCTTTTCCTTTAGGGTTTTCTTCAGGGATGAAAGACAGGATGTTCTTTCACTAAATGATTTTCACCTGCTGTTGTTGACCCCCACAGGACTAGAATAACCTTACCTGCTAAAATAATTTCAGCTGAAAGCTAGTGATTGGCATCTGTAATTTTTAAGGGATAATAACTACAAGCTGAGTTTCAATAAAAAGGGGCACACGAGAGGAAGGGTTTTTTTTCTTGATGTGTAAGTATTACTGTTCACTATCTCATGATAATTTTTGTTTATATGTGTGTGTATTTCAACTTTGGTTAGGGATAGCAGTGCATTCTGAAGAGCTCTTTGTTGCTTTGCCCATTGCATAAGGTTTGAGAGAGGAAATATTTTACCTCTAGAGAGGTAGTGTTGAGAGACTTTAAATCTTCAGATTATAGGGCAAGAATGTTGAAGTATGCTTTAAAGTTTAAAGTAGGACAGTCCTTTGAATTACTTTCACCTGGGAAACAGGAAAATAATTTTAGGAAACTGATTCAAATTACTATGTCAAGTCTTGAAATAAAGTGCAGCTGTACACCTAAATAGAGACCAATCTCAATTTTGTTATGTAAGGAGTAGCATATCAATGACTACTGAACAGAAAAAAGCATTATAAGAGAGATAAGTAACTTTAATTCTTTCTGTGATCCATCTACTTATTCTTGACAACTATCTCAAGTGCCTGTTTTACAAGATGGTGTGTCAGGACTGCTGCAGTTCCTGGAGTGGGGGGAAAGCTGCAGAAGTCCTTGTGGAGACAGCCTGCAGTAACCTGCACTGCTTTGGTGCTTGGGCTGAAAGGAGGAAGTGTGAAAGAGAGAATGATCTCTGTCACTCCTACCAGTTCTCCTGTGCTGCACATACTGGTGCAGCCACCTGGACATGTATTGGAGAAAACCATGTATTATGTAGGAGTGTGAAGCATTCTGTGGGTTTGAACAGACACGTGGCTTTCAGTTCTTGCCTTTTGCATGTGGGCAGGGAACAAGACCATCTTGAGAAGACTGATGAGAAGTTAAGCTATGAATTTAAAACCATGAGGTTAGAAGAAATTCCTCCATCAAACCTACTTTTTCATTTGAATCATAAGAGAAAGTCTCACCTCATCAACAGCCCACAGACAATCAAGGCAGAAAAAAGTTTCTCAGTTTCTTCTTATGAGTTTGTTTGTTTGTTATCCTAAATGATCTGCAGTTATCAGATGCTAACTGGTATTTTCTCCTAGTTCAGCTTATATTGTAGGGTCGTCTTATACGTGGAATTAGCTGAAATTTTGAGCCAGATACACTATTATCTGCTGTAGTGTAAGTCTAGGGATTTATGTTGTTTCATTATGTAAATTGACTCAGCTTTTCAGGCCCAACTAGACTTTGATCTATTATTATTTATGGGTTCATTAGATCTAGTAACCCTGGGCAAAGGATCTTCAACATTACTGAACTTTTGGTTCAATCACATTACAGTCTTGTATCCTTATTTGAAAGGTTGTTGAGTTCAGCAAATGTATAATTGTGAACATCATCATTCACAGATCAGTTCTAATCATGCATTTCTGTTTTTCTTTGAAAGAAAACAAAAACCAGAGGTTGCCCTTTTTTTTTTTTTTTTGTTTTTTTACATATAAATGTGCAAATAAGTTGTTCAGAGATCATAGAATAGTTTGGGTTGGAAGGGACCTTAAAGGTTATCTAGTTCCAAACCCATGCCAGGCACAGGGATACCTTTCACTAGACCAGGTTTCTCAGAGCCCCATCCAACCTGGCCTTGAATGCTTCTAGGACTGTGTAATAGAAGGGTTAACTTTGTTCATAAAATCTTATGTAGAGAGTCAGAAACTTTTTGTTGTAATTAAACAAGAGGAGTTTTCACAGACAGCTTGCTAATCAAGCAAGTGTCAATAAACAACTGATAAGAACCTTTTCATCTCTGATGAGTACCAGACGACCACTTACCGAGCCACCACCGAACTCAAGCCACGAGCAAATTTCCATCCGAAAAGCCAGTGCCAGACAGCATTTAACATATACTTAACAGCCTCGAGTATGTATAAAGAGGGACACTGACTTCATTTCAGGATGTACCTTGGCAGGCACTTGCCTCCAGGACACCCAGCGCTGTATTTTGCTTTATTATCGCTTGCTTAATAAATTTATCAATGTTTAATTGGAATTGAGTTGTCGAAATTCTTATACTAATTTGTAACAGACTGGGTTATCCACAAGTTCACGGGGCAACCTGTTCCAGTGTCTCACCACCCACACAGTAAAGAAGTTTTTCCTGATTAGTCTAAACCTACTCTCTTTTAGCTTAAATCCATTCCACCCTGTCCTGTCACTACACGCTCTAATCTATGCTAATCAAAGGAAAAAAAAAGGATAGCTTTGTGCTAGTCTGTGAATAAAAGATGTAAATATTTTGGCTTTATGGGTTGGTAGGTACACAGACTGAACACTGTAGATGTGTATGTGCATAGTGCCTACAAAGGTGAATTCTATTAATAACAAAATATAGTCAATATCTCTGCAGTATATTTGTTGTAATTTTATAGAACTAACATTTAACAGAGACTAAAACTTTTGAACTGTGTTAGACTAACCTTAGCTGAAAAAAATGGCTCTGTGAAGTAGGTATGAATAGACACTTGTAAGAGCTGCTTCTTCCCAAGATGATTTCTTTAAAATAATCCTGTCTTACCAAGTAGAAAACAGTAAAGATAGATGCTTTGATTTTCACAAGAAAGTGTTAACTCAGGGCTTATTTGTTTTCTAATGTGCAGATGTTCAATTTACTTGAAGCAAATTCTAAAAGAAATGTTCTGGGAAATATATCTCATAAAGGTTTACCTGAAAATCAGTAGGTTACTACTCAGCTTGTTCTTTCACCCTAAAAAACCCAAACAAACAAACAAAAAACCACCAGTGAAAGTTTCCAAAGGTGGAGGAAGTGTTTCTTTCAACTCACCTTCTAAAAAAGAATGTGAGAACAAAGGAATCCAGCTGTGTGGCCATGCCTGAAGTAGAGCAACCTTGAATCGTTAAGATGATCATTATCTAAGCATAACCAAATCTTTTGAGGTTCCTCTCTTTGATGTAGAAGTTCCAGTTCTTTTGCCACAGGCAACAGATATGCTGTGGTGCATAATTCTTCTGGCACCAGTCAACTCTTAAGCTGGTTAAAATGTGTTATAAGAATACAACTTTTTGTTAACATCCTTTTTACTTGTGAAAGTGTTGTTCCCTTCAGAGCTTCCAGCACGTATTACAAGTGTTAGTGTCAAAGCTCTGTAGGCCAATATTTTAAAGTTATAGCCTTAGAATTGTAAAATACCATGCTGCAATATATGAGAATGATTGAAGAGTTTTCAGCTTTCTAGTGAGGAAAATTACCTAGAGATTTCTGAGTACTGATAGCTAATGAAATTGAATAGTGGCAGTTAAGAAAAATATTTTTAGGTATTGTGTTATGTGATAAAGTAGCTGCGGTCACTAAGATATATATATATAAATCTAACTGCAACTACAAGGGGTTGAATGGATTGGTTCCCTCGTTAAGGTTCCATTTTCTGCTCCTGTCTGAGGAAAGAAAGGACCCTCTTACCTGTGTGGTTTATGGAGAGGTGGGTCTTCTAAGGGATTAAACAGCATTGTGCTGTTTAATCTGGCTCTCCTGAAGCAATAGGATGAGGAGAAGAAAAGGGCATGCCAGCCTTCTGGAAAACACTGGGGAAAACAAGAGGCCTCTGGTACAGATTGAGGAGCTGGAGGGCACCTCTCTTCTTCTGTGTAGGTGACACAAAGCAGAGCCTATGGTGCCAGGATGGTGGAAGGCACAGTTCATGTTTATGCTCATTCAAAAATTTACTTGTCTGTATTCTCGTCTTATATAGGAGACAAATGTATTCCAAAGGGCTTTCTTATGAGAGAATTAATGCACAATGTAGTGTTGAATGCTGCCCAAAAGCCACAGTCATGTTTGCTCTAAGGATTGCCTCAAAGCTGCCTTTAGCAGGCTGTGTAGTGTTGAATGTTATAGAAATACATATATAAGGTTTACTGTTATGCCACATTATAGTCTCTAGCACATAGTGTACATTTGAGCACCACAGAAAAGCTTAAGCTTAGACAATAACTTTTTATCTCCAGAGGAAGGCTTAAACTGAAGCTAAAGTCACATGCAGCATAATAGGAAGATGAAAAAGATGCAGAAAGCTCTCTGTATGTAAGGCCCTGAATGAGACAGGAATTTTATTAAAGAGCGATCAAGGATGACATCCTGTATCCCAGCATAGCTGCATATCACACTGCAGTTCCACACAGTGCAGAGAGCCCATCTGCCAGGTGACACAGAGAAGGCCTCCTCCTGTCCCTGCTGCTACTGTCATTTGGATCATGTGCTCTTTAATGTTATAACTCCTTAACCTGGCTGAAAAGTTGGATGGCTTGCTTTGCATGAAGGATTGAAGTGACTTGGATCATAGCATCACAGGGTAATTCAGGTTGGAAGGGATCTCTTGCGGTCATCTCATCTAGCCACCTGCTCAAAACAGGATCAGGGCTCAGCTCACACCTGGTTGCTCAGGACTTTATCCAGTCTGGTTTTGAGGGATGAAGACCACTGTAAGTCCCAGAACTGTGACAGGGGAGGAAGCAGGGGCAGAACTGAGAAGAGAAAAAATAGTGGAGATTTTTCTCTGGAAAATATGCAGTGAATATAAATACACGGAAAAAGTACACATTTCCAATACTGGCAACTGTACAAGATATCTCCAATGAATAGATAATAACTGGGTAGAATGTAGAGGGCAAAAATAATTACTTTAAATTAAAGTATGTTAAATTGATGAGCTCAAGATGAGTGATGGGTCTCTGTTATGTCATCCATTATATTAATGAAGTAACTGATGTATTTTAAGCCTAGCAATATGTATTTATGCATGAATATGTAGAGAATAATACATGAATGATGGTTAATTTTAATATCTGACTTATTTACATAAATCATTGAAACTCAAAGAAATTATCTAGAGTGCACACAATGGGGAAGTTTACGTGAGACAACCACAGAACTTGGTAACTGAGTGGATGGAAAAGCTCCACCTCGGGTAGTTATCACTTGATGCTTAGGGTGCAAGGAGTTGGCTGCAATGAAGGATTAAAAAAACATGCAGTAATGATAACAATCAAGTGTAAGGTAAAATGAAACATTCTAGAAAGTCTACATGATATTTAAGAGGGCGGTAAGTCAGGGTACAGCTAAATATGAGTATGAGATGTACTATTGTGCTGCAATTTATCCTGGTTTCCTAATTGTCTTTCACAAGGTATAAAAAAGTTGTTTTATAAATGTATAGTGGATGTTCGCTATGACTGACTGAGGTGCCCTGAATCTGTATTCTTTTTCACTTTTTTTTTTCTTTCTTTGGTTCTAGGATACTAGCCAAGTTCTGTATACAGTTTAATTCTGTATCTAATCTTAGATAATGTCTTACAGCTATACAGCTATCAATAAGCATGTTCAATGAGTATGCTATGCTTTATAGTAATTTGCTTCTAGGTAAGTCTGCTGCTGGCTAAGCCATGTTCTGAAGGATGCAACTTGATGCCTAGAAGGAGTTTTGAACCCTCAGAGACTGTCTGTGACATTCAGCTTTTTGCAAAATCAGGCCATGTTTTACAATTTATAGGGGGAAAAAAGAATCTCAAAAACAATAACAGCAGCTCCATATGAGACTTTTATGCTAGACTTATGCTATGGAAATAATAATGATGAAATGTGTTAACTTGGCAAATTTTCCAAAAAACCTTTTAAGACTAGCCACTCTTCATGTAGCCAAGGCAAATATTATGATAGGAACCATCTCAACTAAAAGACATTGTCAGAATGAATGTACAAAAAGATATTGAGAGCTTAAAAGGATAGTTTTAGTGTCATGGACTAAACAGTGTCATTCATCTAACCATGGCCATTTCTAGCAGGTAGGTATTAATTGAATGTACACCAGTTGTTACCTACCATGTGAATCTGTAGTATTCAGATGCTTTTTTTCTTTCTGATGTTTAAACTTTGCCCAGCTGTCATGAACCATCTTATGTGTAATGATAGCAGTTCACCTAATATAAATTTCCAGTCTTTCCTTATTTTCCTTACATTATTAATCTGTGAGAACTACTGTTGCTTTCTCGAGGAAGGCAGGCATAACAAATAAGACTTAGAAAGTTCTGCTGGTATTTATTATCATAAAAAAGCCTAAAGAATATATTGGAGATTAAACAGTGAATACATATCATACCATTCAAGCAACAGTGTCATACTAGCCAGAGGCTCATGGAAATGAAGGTCATCAAGTCCTCATCCTCTGCCCACAGATAGAATGTGATACTCCTCTCTCAGGCCATGCTTGACAGAAGCTTGTCTAGCCTATCTGTAGAGATGGTTAGAATCTAGGAAGGCCCTATTGTAGCAGCCTTTATTGAGATATTGTCTCAAGGACCACAGGATGCTGAAGTTGGTAAGGGACTATGGAGATGAAGAAATACCTCAGTGTCACTTACCCACTGTGCCACAATATCAGCATGCTGATATTAAGTACCATATAAACCAGCAAAATGTTACTGTACATTTCTTTAGTTTTAAAGATCTGAAAGAGTCACACCTCAGAGAAAAAGATTTTAAAGCACCAGCTGCAGCATTTTAAACTGTTTTATGGAAGTATTGTTTTGCCTTTCCAATTCCAAGGTTTTGTCTCCAGCTTCTTTGGTATATTCTAAGTGTAATAACAGGGCTATCTTATACTTTTTGTTCCTCAAGAGGAGAACAAAAACACATAGAATGGCTGCCAAAATTCACTGGCTACATAGAAAAATGATGTCATCAGCTCACAATTGATGCAAAATGACTTCATCCCTTGAAGGGAGGGAAGGTAATAAGTTTTGGAGTCACAATCCTTAACTGAGCCAACCAATCAAGATTAATGCTGTCTGCTGGGCTTCAGGATGTAGATTACTCCTAGGTAATTGATCATTGTAATTCCACCAATTCACACTGAGGAAGCAAAAACATGCCATGTTTATAGTTGAAATACAGAATCTATGAAAAGCATTCTGTCCAGTTTTGGAGAAAGAGAACAACAACAACAAAAGCAAGAGCTATGCTACCTCATAAAGTATTTTTAAGAGCTAAAGAACATCTGCTGTAGCTTCTGTGTAATTGTCAGTCCATACAGAAATAATTCATCACAGGTTCTCTCTAATTTTCCTCGTGTTCAAAATTCCGAATTGTTGGTAAATCTTAACATTGCAAGGCACTTGTATAAACAAGCATTCTTTGTATGCTCCTCCATTAGTCACTATTCAACAGTTGACTTTACAAATATGGCACATTGCAATATAAGTAATCATGTCTTACAAATCAAAGGCGAAATGAATGTTACTCTCAAAGGCTCATATGGGCTGCTGGCAAATTCTGTCTTTATCATGAGTAGCAGTAAGCAAGTTGCTTGTTATTATTCCTATTAATTATTTACATCTCAGTGAAATACAGAAACTCAAACTAAGATCAGGGTTTCACTGTGACTGGTGAAATCATAGTGTAAGAGGGAGTTCAGAACTGCTCCACATTAAAGATGTTCTAGGAGATTCCAGGAATGTAACCACCATGTCTTCAGATTCTTGGATGAGGGCAAGACGCAGTCCTCCTAGCATCTAGCTATTTTTGTAAGCTGGTGAGGAGACCAGAGGTGGACTTATTCTACATTCTTCTAGTCTTCCTACATCCTTTGTTATAATTTTAGAAACTCTTGCCTGATAAAATAAAAAGCATTTTGATTTTCTATTTAAAATAAATACTATTTAGGCATAGCTGTAGCATATGATCAAGCAGTCAAGACTGCTTTGAGTAGCTGCTCAGCAATCATTGTAAGAGTCCCATTCTGTGACTTTTTAGTAATTTATATGTCTATACAACTACATATATCTTCCAAGAGAAGCATGCACATATAATTTTCAAAAAGTATTGACATTTCTAGTGTTTTGGCCAAAATATTGTAATGTTTCTTTTCGTTAAAAATGCAGTGATACAGAAAGATGCAGCCACTGCTCCCTTACCACTGTTTGTGTGACACTGCTCCACTTCTAACATGATGCTGGTCACTATGTGAATACTTGGTACTAAACTGTGGATTTTGATACTCGGTAATAATAATTGGTTTGAAAAATTTGTTTTCTCAGCTTCCTTTAAAATATACCAATTCATAGCTGACAATTTGAGTGGAAGCAAATGCACCTCATCATTATGATTTTGTGTTGCATGCTTTTACAGTATCAACTTTCCTGAAAGTAAGTGTTAGCTTACAGTCTAGTCCTCTGAAGTATTTAATTAATCTTTAATTAGTTGGTTTTTTTATAAGAGTCTCTGTAATGATGTTTGCTTCAGAATGGTTATGTGTAGATATCTCTTTTTTAGATATATATAAAAGAGAATTTGACTTAGAAAAGACAACTGACTGACAGAAGTCAGGCTGATTCTAAAATATCTGCTAGAGCATGATGGTATTTCATCTGAAATAGAGGTGAGCAAACCAAATAGTTTTCCGGTTTGGGTTTCTTTGTTGTTCTTTGTTTGTTGGTTTGGTTTGTTTGGGGGTTTTTTGTGTGTGATACCAAAACATGATCTTGTAGTGGGCGAAGAAGGTATGAAAGAAGTCTAGACTGATAAGCCAGTTCTCTAACTATAGGAAGTACATGTAAAGCTTTAGAAGATCCCAAATGCAACTGTAACTGATGCCTAAGTTTTGTCTGTACTTAACCAGAAACAGCAGATACCAGATGGAAAGGAGAATAAAACCTGTCATATTTATAAAGCACTTGGATCTCTCTCCCTCTGCTCCTGTATTTTTGTTTCTAAATCGTGGGAGGCGTAAAAACTTATTTTTATGTTTAATTATGAGTCTTTTCACTGATTGTTTATGCTTTTTATATTGCTGCCTCTGGTAAAGAGGTGCAAGATAAGAAAAAAATGTTTCTCATGACCTTTCCTGTCCTGGAAAAAAAACCACCTAAACCAACCTGCTCATGATTTGTCATCTTGTTTACAAGTTAGCTAAGCTTTGCTTTTAAAAGAAGAACAGTTTGCTCCTTTTATGATTTTATGAATTATGTTTGAAGGCAGTTTTTGCTTCCGTCACTTGGTGCAGCTGTGCAGGGAATATGTTAGGGAATTTGATATACTATTGACATTATTTTATGAAAGCAGTGTCAGGTTTTATTTGTGCAGATGATAGCTAAGAGACCCAAGTGACTGTCAGTTATTACTGGGAACATCAAAGAAAATAAGCAGATGAGAATGAAATACACCCAAATATGGGACTAAAAAGTTATGCCAATTTGTTGTACACTGTGTCAAGACATAAGGCCTTTAATGGCATTACAGCTTTCCAGACCAGGTGCATACATTTAAGTTTACAAGTTCTGTTTAACCTAGGGGATAAAAGAAAAAAAAAGAACAAGAATAAAAAAATAAGAAGAGTGTTCTTGATAACTTCTTCATACTGGGATACCTGGCATCTCTGCAAACATTAACCCTAAAAAGCTATGACAGGACAGCTGTCACAGAGCACCTCACGATAACTTTATTTACAAAGCATCAAAGTATACAAAATTAGTACCTGAAACATCAAGATGGTTATTATATAAATGGTATACAAACTAGTATGTTTATAGCATGTTTATATACTGCTATGTTATATATAGTATACTAGTATGTTTATACCTATGTTTCGGGATGATGACTGAGTCAAGACCATTTTATAGCTTGCGTGTTCCAGAAGTGGCAGCATGTTTGACACTTCAAGAATCTCTCTCATCTAGTCCTGCACTTGCTTCTGTGGACAGATGTACCCAGATGCTATTGAGCTGTATGTTTTAGGAGTTTCAAGTAAAAAATGAGATGAATCTCCAGCCTGTAACTGAACAAAAAGGGTGGTAAGACACTTAGATATTTTCTGGTGAGCATGTACAGCTGAAGTTTTGCCCTGCTTTGGCTGTGCTTTGTATCCACCTTGGATGGACACAGGAATGACACTTCACACATCTCAAATATCAGAACATTTCTAGCCACTGTAATGCCAGTGCACAGTAGAAGTAGTCAGAAATGCAGTAACCTCATTCTTCTTGGATGCTATCTTCAATTCTTCAAACATTTTTACATTATTAAACTTTCATATCTGTGTACAAAACCTCCAGATTGCTACAATAAGAATTTACCATGGATGGTACAAATTGCATTTAGCCCAAGTCTGTGGCAGTGGAAGTACTAGTGAAAGAGTTTTAGCAATCTATTTGTTGTTTGAACAAGAAACCATAAAAACATAACAAAAGTCGTCACCACAGGAAAGCAGCTGGAGTCAATTTTCAAAGTAAGCATCCATTCTTATTCATCCTTCTTAATAATCTTTTTCAAATAGTGATGAAACACGGCTGTTTAGCAGATAAAGTGAAGGGAAAGGAAAGCAAACACGATAATGTTTCAGATACTGTAATGAAATTTCATTTGTTCTTTTTTAATGACAAAGCATATTGGAATAATGAAACAAAATAGTTTCTATTGAAACAAGAATATATTTTTGTGTGAAATAAAGGCTATTCACAAAACATTGTTAAATATGTTCAGATTTAATGAGAACATGGTGTTACTGGGAATCAGATTGTGTGGGTTACCTTAAGCATAGCATTCAAATGCCATAAATGAGTATTAAGAAAAGGTATGACTTGCATATATGAACTCATATACAATTTTCATCTTACAGATTCTTATTTGAAACCATAAACACCCCAAATATTCCTTTTAAATATGAAGACTTTCATCACCTAACATGACTGAAGAAGTTGAAATTTCCAAAAAGGCATGAAGTATTTATTAACTGGATTCAATTTTAGTAGGAAGTACTGTTGATCATAACAGTCTAGGGTCAAAGTACCAAAAATTGTGCTAAATAATTAATATTTAGAACTAAATGATGGACCAGACTGATAAAACAAGGATGAATAAATTTTTTTTCATATCTTTTGATAGTTATAGTAATGTTTTTATTTATGTGCAAGGTGTACTGAGAATTGAGATATTTTCACATTAGATATTGTAGAGCATCAGAACATTGTAAATAATCTCTATTTTGCCTTAATTTGCCTTTGCCTCGGCAAAGTAGAGACTGAGCATCAGCAAAATCAAAATAGTATTACCACCTAGCTATAAATTCAAACTGATATGTTCATAATTCATGATCAAAATAAGGAACTCTTTCATTCTTTTGAACTGGTCACATGAGGCAAAGCCAGCTGTGATGTAAGATATCACAAATTTATCAGACCTTATAGTTTTACTTACGCTTGCATGGTAATCTGAGTGTATATTATGTATCATCTGCAGTTTATCATGCCATCAAATCAATCAGTTGCAATTCTAGCAGTTGCTGACAAAATTATTACCCTATTATTATTATAAAATTACTATATTTTATTAAATTGTTTATATTGTATCTACAAGCCTTATGATATTAATATAAATAATATAAATATAGTATTACTGGTTATGATACATGAGAAAATCATTACTATATTATTAAATATTTACTTAATTATTACTTAATTACATACTACAGACAATAATATAAACATCCTCTAGATATAAACAATCAGTTAAATTTCTGATTTTATTCCGGATAAGAAATGTTTGGGTATATTAAAACCATAGAACAGTTTTTGTTCATCTCAATTGTATTTCAACCTCAAGATTTTGACCAACATTAGAAGAAGGGGTATTTCAAAACAAAATATGTTGACCTGACCAGAACAAATTCTGTCAATTTTCATTTAGCAAACAGGTAATTTGGCAAAATGAGGAAGTGCTTGATCAGGACTGCTGTTTCAGGATCATTCCAGCTGGGAACAATGATGCATGAAGCAGTCCCTTCATACCCCTTGTCACCTAAAGGATGTTGCCCATGGCTATCAGAAAACCCCAAGTGATACCTCTGCTTTGTGAAAAACCTCAGACCTTCCAGGGAAATCCTCTGTCCAGTATCAGCTATTGTATTAATATGAAGGAAATGAAGCTTGGGATAGGGAAATGGCAGGAGTTAAACTGGAGAACATTCAAACAACTATGTTAAATAATTTGTCGTACAGAAGGCAAAGTACATTGTCTTCTGAGTGCTCATTATCAATGTTTGTGTCTTCTTCAGTCACTTGTATACAGTTAATCACTTTGATTATGTTTTCAAAGGACACTCTTTTAGGTTTTCTAGTACAACTTGAGACTTGATACAGCAGTGATACTCAAGAAGCTGTTATAATATATCAAGGAACAAAGGCTGCCAGAAATAAGGTGATATGTAGAAGAAGCTTATAGATTCAGGGAAGAAGATCAAAAATATCCATGTTGGTTATAACTGTCAAAGGCAGAGAAGCATCACAAAAGGAAAGCATTTCTTCCAAATTGGGTATTTCAGTCTTGGCACTAAACAGAACTGCTTCTTCATATGGGGGATATGTAACTGTGGGAGGAAAGTCATCTGCTTTGACACTACTTAAATCTGTCAAAGCCTAGGATGCTCTGTGTAGCTATAGCTATTGTTTCCAAAAGGTTACAGGAGGGATGGTTAGGTCAGTGGTAATTGCTAGGCCAGGGCCATCCTCTCTAGTTTCCCTTGTCCCTCAATTTTCCTGTGCCGACAAACGTGGTCAAAATGACAAGACTGCGCAATGCTTTTCTGTCTAAACTCTACCCCTTCTTTTAGTTTTATGCCTATGACTGTCAGGTCCTTGAGCACCAAAATGTCATTGTCTGTTGAGAACCCAGAGCTGGCTCTGCCAGCAACTAAATCAGGAATGTGCTGGTTATCAGCATTTAGAGAAGCTGTTTAATCTCTGATTGCCAGGGGGTCTGACACAATGTTCTTCAAGCAACCATCAAATAAGTGCCAGAACTTCCAAGAATCAAGTTCTCTGATTCAGAGAACAGCTTACAAAATTCACTAGAAATGCTCTCCTCTTCGCATGGATGAGTGCTAAATAAGAGAAAAAATAGCACAAGAAAACAAAAGACATAGAAATAAAATCTATAAGCTATAGGGCATATATTCATAAAATCAAAAATTGTTAATGTCAGAATGCATTAGGGGAGCATCTTGCACTTCTCGACTTTTGTTCTGACATTTCACACTAGGATGAACACAAAACATTCATGGCTCTTTTTTTTCCTTACCTGATACTGAAAGTGTTTTTAGAAACAAGCAAAACACAAAGTATTTCTGTGGCTGGTGCACAAATAACCTTTCTGGAACTGTAATATTCTTGGCATTTTTTTGAATTATAAAACCATCCTCAGACTGGATGAAAAATGAGCAGCTCTAAAAAACAAAGTTTGACAGCCTCAGGCTCTGTTCAAAGAACTTTTCAAATACACAGCAGAATGACAAATTTGCAAAACAGCAAAAATACCAAACTACACCTTAACAATGAACAACATTTTGTCCTGTACTTTTCCAAATATCACCTCTAACACTGACTAAAATATTACTTCCCAAATAATGCATTCGGAGAACAAATTCCATTCCTCCTCATATGTGCTGGTTAACATTTCTTTCCTTATTCAACCACCTACTCAAACTTTATTTGTCAAACGTTATAATGACAATCCAGTATGATTTTCAGGTAATGATAAGTTACTTTTAATTACTACATAAGCTGAATGTGGGACTTCCCCAAAATAAGATCACTCCCTCTGTTGATTATTTCATGTCTGTGTAGCTTTGTGTGTGTCACACATATGATACTCAGAACTAAGAGAAAAACTGAAAGTCAAAGTACTAATAAATTTGGTAGCCATGTGGCAAATTTTGATAAGAAACCAGTATCAGGTCTATTTAAAGAGAATTAGGAGAAATAATATTTGATTTTTGGTTAGAGTGTTTTAGATTGAGTATGTGGAGGGGGAAGGCAGAGGTTCATTAAGAAAGTGTAAGAGACTGTCTCAGGATGTTGTGTATTTTCATTCCCAGAAAAAGAAAAGGAAACACAGCTATATGGGTGTTTAGGCAGAGAAATTATAGTAAATATGATTTAGAGAAACATTTAAAAGAGAATATGACATCAAGAGAAAATCAGAAAGGATCACTAAAAAGGAAGAAATAAAGAAAAAATCCAGAAGCTTCAGGGGCTGTGTCATTAAGGAGCTAAAAGGAGTCTCACAGCAAAGGCAGAGGTTAGTTTTCATTGTTCATGAATTTTTCTTCTTTTCAGTCATCAAAGAGAATCTTTTGTGACAGTGGGGTCCTTTACACAGTCTTTTTTTAATTCACATGTACTGCAATGATTTTTCCAAGAGATGTTCTTCTTTTGCACTGTAATTCATTCTGAAAAGTTGTTAGGAACTAGCTTGTTTGAGCTAGAGCTGCTGCAGAAAAAGCTGTGAAGGAGCATAGGAAGACTGTTCCCTTGGTGTATTTGGAAACAGTAGGAAATGTCACACAAACAGATGAGCAGTTCCAGAAAGCAGAACTCCTACAGGAAATTGGGGTTTATTGCACAATATCCTATGAAGTGTCCTGCTAGGTTTGTTTTATGAGGGCTTGCCTGGACATGCAAACTTTTCATTTTTGTTGTTATGGAGATGAATATTTCCTTTCCAGAATCACTTCTGGTGTTTGCAGTCCTGGAGTGGTTCAGAGGCACCAACCTATAAGCTGCCATATGGCGTCCCTGACCTTACTCTGGGTGGTTGTACCTTTACTTCAAACTTGAAGAAATTATATTACATATCTGTGCTTCTAGTCAGTCAGAACTAGGCTTCTTTGTGAGGTGCTTCAGTCCGCTGATCTCCAAAGGCCATTGTTTCCTTTCCTTTACCTTTTATTTTTCCAGTACCAAGCTGTGGCATTTTGAATGCCCAACACCCTGGGCAGATGAGTTGAGCTCCAGTGCATGCAGTTCTTGAATGCCTTTGGGAATGTTTGAATGCCTTCTTCCCTCAGCCCTTGACAGTTTTGGCCCACACAGAGTTGTCTGAATCTGAAGAGCCTCATACACAGTGTTCATGCCTTGTGGCCTGGCAAGACCTAGAGACAGAGAAAAAGCAGAGGTGGTGCCTGCTGCGTGCCCTCTCCTTTGAAAGTCCTCTAGCAGGTAAGAATAATAGGAAAATCATCACCATGCTTAGGGGCTGAAATCCTGCCTGGCCTTATTCAGCTTCTCAAGGGGAAGGGTTGCAGGTTCTCTGTGGTCTTTTGTCCCACAGTGTTCTTTCCATTAGGATTTGGCAGGATGTGGAGCTTTAATTTTTCAGTACATTAATTTTCCTGGTGATTTGCTAGAAGAGACGCATAAATAATATAGAGGGTTTGTCAGGACAAATGCATTAAATGTTTAGATACAACCGTGGTAAGCAACAAAGATACAGATACAGTAAATAATGCATTAGATTTGTACTAGATTAATTTCCTTATTCTTCTCTGAAGTAATTTTTATACAGACTCATACAGAAAACTACGACAACACTTGAATCTGTGGAAAAGAGTTCTGAAGCAGCAAAGGTCAAAGTGCTCACAGAAGAGCCTGCAAAGGACTACATGGAAGGTGTAAGTCACCTCTCAGGCCAATTTCTGCTAGCCTTGTTTATGGTATGTCTTATGTGTCCCTTCAAATGGTCTTACTGCAGCAGTTGTCTATGTGGAATAACATACCATTTGCGAGTCCGTTTGGAAGAAACGGTTTAAAAAGGAATGAAAATGCTTTTTAAAGGCAGCAGTCTTGAAGACAGATAGGAGCTTGATAGGTACTTAGAAATTTTGACATCCTAGGAAATATTTTCGTCTTTTCTCCTGCTGCATATGTAAATAAAAGGCAGCATGGCAGAGCTGCTGGTAGCTCCATTCCTTAACTAGGTTCATGGCTTAAGATTATTTCCACCATGCTATGCAATTATGAACTGCAGTATCGCTCCAGAGCTACTTGACCTTTCTTCTGTGTTGCTTGGGGACTAAGTCATTAGCTAATAAAGACTTACTGACATCCATTAAAGACATAAGAAGGATCTCAGCTGGAACATATTTAAAGCCAGGAAGATTATCCATGTTTATGCAACTTGAGATAAACTACATCCAGTGGTTTTAAAAGAGATCAAAGCTCCTAGGTATTTCTACTTCTAGAAACATGCTTGCCTATAGTCAGAAAATGTGTCTGATACATGAGAGGTGCATAGGCACTGCTTTTTAAATTCTTTCTTAAAAACAATGAGGAAGAACTAGACCAAATAATCAGAAATTTTCTGGGTAACCATGGCATATCTAACAGCTGGTCAGGTGTGTGATGCAGTTACTAGTTAGACCCTATCCTATATGTGAATATTAAAAAAGGTAGCTAGCATTTTATTACTCTTCCAATGCTTCATATTCCAGGGTATTGAAAAATATCTTTCTTTTCTCACATGAATTCTAGCTTTGAGAAATTTAACAAAGCAGTGTAACGGTAACAAAATAGCATAGGCTATAAATCAGGAGAAGAATATTTCTGTTTCATTTTTAGGGAAGAAAATGAATCAAGGAGAAGCTGGTGGGTTTGGGTGGGGACTCAATGATTGTAAACCAACAAATTTCCCCTTAATTCAGGAGCAGCAAGACAGAGGCAGAAGCCTTCCAAGAAGGAAGGCAGAGAAGAGTTGCAGAGCACAACCTTGGTCCCATTTCTAAGCACTTACTAATTTTCCAGCAGTTACGCCCCATGTAACATATTCCAAGGCTTCTAGTTAAGTGCTTTTGGCTTCTGTTCCACTAAAGTTGTGAATGGTCTCTCATGGCCTTGAGAGTTCTCACTGTAAAAACTAATCAGACTACATCTGCTAAATAATCTGTGTTCAATTATATGCCTGTATTTAAAAATGTTAGAAGGTATGCATTCTAAGCCTCAGCTTTCTACTGCATTTACTCTCAGCAGATGTATGGAACAGACAAAAGCACATGGGATGTGATCCAGCTCACTATTAATTGATGGAAAGACTCACATTGATTTCCATGAGCTGCAGGTGAGTCCAACAATGCATCACAACTTCAGGGTTTGTTTATATACTGTAATCAACTGCTGAGCAAAATTATCTTACATGGTCAGTTTTGATGCTGACCCTGTCCCTTGCCCACTTTACAAATTATTCCCATTGTGTCTGGCACATTTTCAAGGAAAATTCACCATGCATCATCCCAGTGTTCACCATATGACTACTGAGAAAGGCTTCCAAAAAATGTGTGTGAACATCTCTTGACAAGTTGCATTTGGAGTTGAAGAAAAGTCTCATTTTTGATTGTTTGCTTTTCGTAAGGTTTTGTTCATCTGCTTTACTGGATAAATTTTCAGGTATAAGTCACCAGCTTAAAAACACCATCTATTTAATGAGACTAATGTTGTATATATTCCAGTTGAGGTAGTAGTAATACTGCCCATGAGCTAGCTGAATGACCTAGAGCAGGATGGGTTCTTTTCCCCCAAGACTGACAACGCATTCTTATGAGATAAAGGCTAATTTAAATAGGTCCTTTCTTCCTTTTTATCTCTGAACATTTTCATAGATACTTGTGCCTGGGTGCCAAATTTCCATAGGTAAAATGATACATCAAATTTGAAGTGATAGGAGAAGAGCACTTTAAGTAATTCACTACATTAATTTTTATTTCAATTATATGGAAATATAATCTAGCCTGGGAAATATGTGAAATTGCTCAGGGTCACAGAATAACCCATTTTATGTGCACGTTAGCAAGTTACAAGTTTCAACAAGTTAAACATCCCTCTAATGTACAATCTTTGCATATATTTCACTTGTAATTACTCTGTTTCTGGTTAAAGTGGCACTAAGCAATCCATGATGAAGTTCCATCCAGAAAAAAAAAATCAATTTTTTTCATGGGATTTTCTATCACTATAGTCGTTTGTCATTGCTTACTTGGGCTCACTCAGCGTGCCCAAAAGTCAGAATAATGAATTTCTTTGGTTTGAAGAAGACTTTCCTGAGGGTAATACTTTGCCTTTGCTGTGTAAAATCTATAAAATGCCTGCCCAGAAACAATATAATCAATAAAACAGACAGTGAAATAGAGCTGGATAATAGTATTTTCAGTCTGGAAAGAAAAAGAAACAAAATAGCCACATATTCCTGTGGAATGCACATTTGTGCCTGTGGCTGCCTGTGGCATTTTGCGCTAACTGAAACTGATTGGTTTTTACCCTGAAATAGATTTTGCTTCATTCTCTTTGGAGTTTTGAATCTCCTCATATTCCATCCCTGGTATCCAGCAGAGCAATTGAACCCCTGCCCATCAGCTTTATTGCAGAAGAAGAGTGAATGTGTGGGTTACTAGAATGTACTACATTACCTGTAGTTGCCTCTAGTAGTTTTACAATGAGATTTTCTTTCTGATGTATAAAAGTTTCCAACAGAATTTTGGAGCTGCAAATGGACTATGAATGAGTTTGGAAGTGTTAGATTTTGTGACTGTGTTAAGAAATTTGGAAATCAAAATGGAAAGAAAGTGACAAGACAGATGCTTTCTGTAGACTTTGATTATCCAAAAGTGTCTACCTTAAGGGGAAAAGCTGTAAAGTAAAATTATTGATTAAAAGATCATTTCATTCTTTCATACAAACAAACACTGCCTGGTATGTTCTAAATAGATCAGGAGATACATCCCTCAGTGTGGAAAAACAGAAACAAAATATGTTAATGCAAACACACTAAATGGATTGTGACCTGATGGAACAGTTATGACCAAGGAGCCTGGTGTTTGGTATGCAAGGGTGCACAATTGTAGGCCAGATACTGAGAGGATGCACTGGACTTTATTACTGAAACCATGACAGAAACATTTAAGGGATACCAATCCTTTGCATGTCTGCCACTCAAGCTTTTGGGAAGATCTCACCAGTAAGGGTGAGACAAATGGGACTTTTCTGCCCAAATATATGCTTTGATATGAGGTAATCTAAAGAAATGAAATAACCCTGTGAGATACAGAGACATGGCAGAACTCAGAGGGTCACAGGAACCATTTAACACCTGAAAGCACCAAGAATCCATACCAGCAAACATAGCTGGCCTAGTCACTAAGCTGTCACAAACTTTCATTGCTTTCAGCAATTTTCTAATAGGCTTGTTTTATATCTAAGCCTCCAACCTCACTTCTTGGTTTTGTGATATAGTCTTAGATATACCTGGAGGAGGATGGAAAATCAGCTTCTAGGTTCAGGGGACTCAGTCTTTATCCAGAGAGTTTTCATAACATATAGCAGTGCAATATGACAAAACTGTAAGCATGATGCTTTCATTGTGCTGGGAGCACTTCGTGGGCAAGATGCACAACAAACAGGCCTTTCAGAGGAAGGTAACAAGTCATACATCAGGAGTGACTGCCTTCATCTTTTTCAAAGCATCAGCATGCGAAAAAACACTAAGGCCAGATTGGGTGTGGCTTTGAGCAACGTGGTCTAGTGAAAGGTGTCCCTCTCCATGAGACAGGGGTTGGAATGAGATGATGTTCAAGATCCCTTTCAAAGGAAAACAGTCTGTGAATCTAAATCTGGATTCTTTACCCAGCATTTGAGATTCTGGGCTTGCCATGCAGCAAGTTATTTCACCTCATCATGAGTCACAGACCCTAGCAATAAACTGAAGTGAATGATAAAACCCAGGAAAGAGTGACTTCAGATTGAGTGTGACCAAAACCACTTCTGGTCACACTATCTAAAACACATAGAAGCTTAAGAAAGATAATCCTAGAACAATCAGATAAGAGTTGCACTTCTGGCAAACTCAAATCAAAAGGGGTGACATTAGCAAAGAGCAGGGAGTAAAAAGACCAAACTTCAAGCATAGCCTGAGAAACTGTCTCCTAGACATGTCATACTGTCTCTAGAAGATGCCCAAGGGGATTGCCTTTTTCCTATATTTAGGGAAAATTTGTCTCACTTGTCATACAGATAGAGGCATGTTGGAGCAGGCTGAATTCAAAATGACATTTTATTTTGTGAACATTTTGAAAGTCAATTATTAAACATGATATCCAGAAGCATTATATATGAGCCTGACTTTCTTTCCTGGTGGTAAGATCCAGTTTATCTCCAAGAACTGAGATCACGAATAAGCACAGTATGTCAGGAAATAGTCCACAAGGCTTCTGTAGAGAGAAATGCTGCCTGGCTAAACCACAGGAGTTCCAGGAGGCTGCTGTCAGGGCCCTGGGTTCTTCCCTTTTCCTCCTCTTCCCCAACAATTTAGAGGCCCTCGCACACAGGCAGTGTCCTGATAGATGTCAGTGAACATGGAGACAAAAAGAGATCTCATGGAGTTACTACATTTGTCTTGTCAAAATCCTTTGAATACATGTTTTATTAGGGGTTATTAAATTGCCATGGGACTGGAAGAGAAATTGTTTTATTGACCAAAGTTTATTAACAGGTAGGAATCAAAAGGTAGATCTTAAAGATCATCTTTCATGGTGGTGAAGGATCAGAAATGAGGTTCAGAAGGATCAGTGCTGGAAGTCCATTTCTTGAATCAACATTATTGAAACACTATCAGTGACCTGGAAAATATACCAGCAAGGAAATCTCAGAATCTGAGAGGATGCAGAGATCTCTCAGGCAATCGAATTGCTTCAAAAGGGCTGCAGAAAATCCCTCTTTGATAAAGTAGGATTCCATCAGTAGTGTCAGATGATCTTCAGTGCAGTCAAATGTAAGGCAAAGGGAAAATAATCTAAACTCTGCTTACCTGTGGCTAAATTCAGTACTGGTGGTTGCAGTTCAGGCTCTTGGTGTTTTCTCAGCATATTGTGCAAAAATAGGCCAGAAAAATTGCAGACATCTTTAGGACAGTATAAGGAAAAAATCCAGGATAATCATTTTGCCACTGTGTAAAACCTCAAGGCACCTTCTCTCAAGTACTGCAGCCTAAGGACATAGGATAGTAAAAGAAGGTGCAGAAAGGACAAATAAATGGTCACGTAAATGGAGCAACTGCCTTACAAAGAGAGACTAAAAATGGTGCTACATCAAACATCTATTAAGAGACAATACCTTCCCATAATCATAATGTTCTGGATTGGTATATCTTCTCAGGAGTAAAAAACATAAAATACATATGTTAGAGTCCAAGTGACAGCTGCATTTAATGACATCAGAACTTTTATTATCACCTTCCAAAGTGGCATCAGGTTTTATCCATAATTTTGTCTGAAAGTTTAATAAAACTATCCAAACAAGGAAGAGTCTATCCTATATTTCTCCCTACTAACAATAATAATATCTTACCAAATTAAAATCTGAGAGAGATAGCACTCATATTTTATAACCAGGTATCTCATTTTGCTAGCAGAGGAAGAGCCAGGAAATTTTCTTGAAGAAATTAGGAAAATACTGCTCTCTGTATCTTTCAAAGTGCATTTTATTTTGGTTTTGCAGGTTTAGCAATAAAACATAAGAAAAAGAATGGAGTTTGCTAGGGAGAATATTTCAAGTTAGATTTCCCAGTGCAGTAATCAAACAGATGCTACAGAAGCATAAACAGAGGCAAGTAATTGGAGAAAACAAAAATGATTGCTCTGACCAAGAGAAATAAGCCAGTGTCTGGGCATAGAGAAATTGTCTCTTGTCAGAATGACAGCTGGCAACTTTGCTTGTTTCTGTTTTTTCTCCAGCCAAATTGCCTATCATTTTGAGTTTTACATTTTATTAGGAATTGCAGCCAAAGAAATATTCAATATTTGGCCCAATTGTTCTAGACTGTTAAGACAGTGGATTCCTTGCCATCAACACAAAAGAAAAAAATAGAAATGCTTTAACCTGTGGCTCTTGTAGGAAATATTAAGAGCTACAGTTGCTAAATGTCAGGGTAAAGTTCTTGGTAATGATATGGAAAAATATTTTCAAATACAGAAGAGAATCTTTTTTCCTGAGCAACCTGATGAGCAACAATAATTAATGCTTCTTGACATTAGAAAAGCAAATTCAGTTTTATACTTGCCTGAAAAAGACAGGTCATGCACATGATAGAGCAAAGATTTAAGATTGTTGCAACATACAAACATGCTCATGATTATTTGGGGCCAATATCATCACAGAAATAGTTACGGGGCATTAGACAGAACTTTTGAAATTAAGTGTAGTTAGCCTAAAAAGAAATAAAAAAGAGGTATGAAAAGTAGTATTGAAGGGGGAGAAATCCTGGAGTGGCAGCAGACCCTCGATGAAATAGCCTCCCTGTAAATGTCACGTCCAGCCAGGGACTCTCAGTACGGAGCAGCACATGGGACCCCCACTCTGAATTGTCTGGAGTCATGGGAACTTTCTCAGCACACACAGCGTGTGGAGCTGCTGGATCATACTTGGGACTGGAGGGCCCACATCAGCCATAGGAGACAGGGGAAAAATGGGGCAACTTGTCCTCCCTAACAAGAGAATTGGAACCTGCCCCCCGCAGCTGCAGTGAGTGCAGGTGTATGCAGGTGGAGTGTGTGCCCACAGCAGTGCAAGCACTTGTGTGTGCATGGGATTAGAACTTTTTGTGATTGATCCTAGAAAGCTGTTTCCAAAGTGTTTAGTAGCATTACATAAATTGTAGTTCACTGATTGCCAGTTAATTATCAACAAATCATAGGTTGGTTTGGGTTGGAAGTATCTTCCACTAAATCAGGTTGGTCAGAGCCCTGTCCAGCCTGACGTTTCCAGGGATGGGGAATCTATCACCTCTCTGGGCAACCTATAAAAAAATTAAGTGCTTTAAGTGCAGTTAATAAACCAATAAACAGCCCCAATCTGGATTTGGTTAAACTATGTGAACTATGAAGATTTTTCCCTGTGACAAATTTTTGCTGAACAAAACAGGCAATCTATTGAACTGATTAGGATCAATAAAGGTTTGGGTCATGAACTTAAGTACTTTCTGGCTTCTGGGTCAGTAATTTTTTTTTTAAAAAATATGTGAATAGCTGTATTACTGGTGCTTCTGGTGTGTTAGCAGAATGGCACAGGGTAGAAGAGCAAGGCAGGAGGGAATAAAGGGTCAACACTGACTTTCTGCTTGTCCTAGCCATGGGATTAAAGTAACCATGAAAAACCACAATCCCAGTTCCTGGGACAAGGAACAGATAGGACTTGTATGGTATGATGGGGGAAAAATTACATTCTGAATTAGCTAAAGCAAAGAACACTATGAAAAAACTCACTTTTTGTGCTTTATGTAGCTATTTGTGTGACAATTGCTGACTGCACTCAGAGGGAAGTGAGGCAATTCTAAAAGAAGAGGGTGAAACTTGGCAGCCAAAGGGATGTGTGGCTGGCTATAAAGAAAAGTGGACATGTTTATAGGCAGCTGCTGAGTGCACTGAGGGTGGGAAAACCTGGCAGGCTGAAATGAGAGGCCAGTTCAGGAAAAAACACCAAGTCTGGGAAGCCTGAGCCAGCAGTTCCTGCTGAGGACTGGGATGCAGAAATTTGAGGTGGCTATATTTGCAAATCAAGCAAGGATAATGATGAAAAGTGCAGTATAATACCTAGCCAGCTAAAAATGGTATCCCAGGAACTGTAAGGTCCACGTTAAGGGATGTCTGAAGGGCTTAATACAGCCCCCACACTAACAGATACAGTGACCCTTGCAAGGAGAGAAGAGGAAGGCATCTTTACCAATATAACAGAGAAGAGCATTACCTTCATATTCCCCTGGGGAATGCATATGGCTAAGCAGCCCTACACCACAGCAGAAGGAAGCAATGAGATTGTCTTTGGATAACCAAGTCTGAAGCCATGCAAGCCAGCATCATCACTACAGTCTCCAATAGCAAAGATGAAGCTGTTATAATGAGATTCTTTCCACAAGAGACAGGTTTGGTGTGGTAATCAGGCAAGAGAGGTAACAGTTGCCCAAGTGTGACACCTAGATACATCATGGAATTAAATGCCAAGAATAAATCAGAAATAATTAGGCAAGACACTGACAAAGTGAAAGACATCTAGGCAAAAATAGTTTAATAAAAGTGGTTTTAGTTAGATTTAGGAAGTAGTTAGTAAGCTGGGCTAATGCAATGAAATCTTGGCCTAATTTAAGGTATATTGTGATGCTGAAGAAGTGATCAATAAGACTGTATTAAAAAAAAACCCAACAAAAAATGAACAAAAACCCAACAAAAACCCAAAACAAAACAAAAAAAACAACAACAACAACAACAAAACTGGCAAAACCAACCTTGCCATCACCCCTGTGGGGAAGAGAAAGAGGTGAATTATGTACGGGTCTTTGGAGTTAATATATTATTCATATGAAGTTTAACACCACCACAGATAAAATTATTATGTACTATGATGTCAGATCACAGAAATAGATCATTATGAGAAATAATGAAGGGCTAGGGGATTTTATGAAAGTCATGAGAGCTGTCAAGTACTCCCAGTGTTTCAGAAGACCTCAGTAACGAAACTCAGCTGGAAAATCTTCAGGTCCATTTCCAAAACTTATTAAAATTTATAGGCAAAGGCAGCAAGTCAGGCTCTTGTGCTAGAAGATGTGAAAGTCATAGAATTTGGATCATAACAAAAAATGTTTGATGCCATCACTACAACAATTTTTGATTAGAAGGAGCAATACATGATCCCTTAACTTTTATCATACAGCAACAACTCAGTATGGAAGTGCACTTGTTGATGTCTCAAGTACTGACAAGAGCAGAAGGTACTGGACTGACTGCCAAGGATAGGTAAGTCATGTGCCTTATCTGAATTTATGAAGAAAGGTAGGTGTCAGCTGTAGGATGGGTCCAGAAAATAAAATGTACAGGAAAAAGGCAGTCAAGTTTCCAGCAGAGATGGTTAAAAGCGCTTTTACCACAATACAATGAAATTATTTGACTCTCAGTCTCCTTAAGGCCATGATTGTGTGTTTGTCTGTTACACAGGTTAATTATTAGTTTAAGAAATTGTGAGGTATGTGGGAATCTAGAGTGGCAATTTACACACATTATGTTAAATGTACACACATAATGTTAAAAATTCTTTGGTAAATTACGCAAACAGGGCAGTTTTTCCCACTGACATTTACCCACTCCAGTTTTGAGAGTTGTTGTGAGATTTTTATTGGAGAGAGCTTTTTTTAAAAAATTCTTTCCATGCATTGGGCCTATCAGTATCATGACAAAACTGAGAAAAAGAGAAAAAAAATAAACAGGAAGAAAGAAACACAACCCTGTCTCATTACGCAGATCTGGCATTAAGCATGCTAAATTTTCCTCACTTCTGAGACTTCTGGTCCACTTTCCAGTCCAATCAAGACAATTAGATTACCTTTGAGTGTGCAGCCCTGATCCCCTGATCCAATGTCTGCCACACATGCAGATACAAGCATGTGTGTGTGCTTTTGCACACTCAGTTCAAGCGGCAATGTCTGTCCCTTTGGAAATGATGAGTGACACTTCCAAGAATCCAGATGCAGAGAAAATTCTTGCATGAGTTTTCCTTTAGATTATGAGACAACAGGGTGTTGTGTTTTTTTTTTTGCAGGAAGTATCTCATCATTGCACCCATCGTTTTCTCCCATGATGGTAACAAGACGACAAAAGAGTAAAAGTGAGTTTTGGCCCTAGGTTTTACTTTTCTTCCCAGGCCTTGTGACTAGCCAGTCTGAACTTGGACTTTTCATAAATAAAGGATGTAAATTTCTTTCTCTGTACATTCAAGCTTATCCCAGCTGTAATGAGATAAAATGCATTCTTGACTCATGCATTTTATTTATATTGTGTTGCCTTTGTCTCCCATGAAGCCCTATCTTTCCACAGGGACTGTCAGTCATGCATCTACATTATGTGATGAAAAAAGATACTGTTATTTTCAAGGATTTCTCATAAAAAACACCAGCTACAAAACAGCATGGAGAAAAAGATAATATTATAGTTAAATAATGAAACAAAATACAAAAAATCCTTTCCTCAGTATATCAAGGTTAGTTGAAATAACTTCCGTGAATTTAGGTTTAAAAGTAGTTTTTCAGTTCAGGACCTTTGTCCACCAGTTCCTTGAAAGAGTTTTCTTGTACACAAGCCCAGGTTTGCCCTTGGTTTTGTTTTGTTTTAGGTGAATAACATTACAGTCTGTCTTATCAAACTTTTTCTATCTGCTGCTGGTTGACAACCAAAATTTTGACTTATACACTGGGCAGAGAATTCACATGAGTCAGTATTTTATTCAGGGATGCAAACCTGACAGGTGTAGGATCATTGTCACTGTACAGCTCCAAGGCATGTTTCAAAAAGGTACAACAGCACATTGTTCAATGTTTTGTGGGGTGTTGACCCTGGCTGGATACCTTGTGTTCAACAAAGCCATTCTATCACTCCCCCCCTCAGCTGGACAGGGGAGAGAAAATATAACAAAAGGCTCATGGGATGAGAGAGATAAGGTCAGGGAGAGATCACTCACCAGTTATCATCATGGGTAGAACAGACTTATCTAGAGGAAAGTAGTTAAAATTATATTATCGGATCAGAGTTGGGAAATAAAACCAAATCCTAAAAATACCTTCCCCCAACCCTTCCCTTCTTCCTGGGCTGAAATTCACTCCCACTGACCTTCTCTCCCTCCTTGCTGCCAGCAGTGCAGGGGGACAGGGACTGGGGGCTGTGGTCAGTTCATCATGCATCATGTCTGCTGCTCCTTCCTCCTCAGGGAGAGGACTCCTCACACTCCTCCCCTGCTCTTGCATGGGCTCTCTCCCATGAGAGATACACTTCTCCAACACGAGCCCTTCCCACAGGCTGCAGTTTTTCCCAAACCGCTCTATTGTGGGTCCTTTCCATGGAGTACAGTCCTTTGGGAACGGGCTTCTCCAGTGTGGCTCACCCACGTGGTCCTAAGTCCTGCTATCAAATCTGCTTCAGCGTGAGCTACTCTCTCCACAGGGTCCCAGGTTCTGCCAGGAGCCTGCTCAAGTCCAGGCTTCCCAAAGAGTCATAGCCTCCTTTGGGCTCCACGGGCTGCAGCTGCATGGGCTGCAGACATATCTCTGCTTCACCATGGATCTCCATGGGCTGCAGGCAGATAGTCTGCCTCACCACAGTCTGCACCATGGTCTGCAGGGGAAACTCTGCTCTGGTGCCTGGAGCACCTTCTTACCCTCCTTTTGCACTGCAGAGCTATTTCTCTCACCTATTCTCACTTCTCTCTGACTGCTGCTACCTTGCAGTTTTCTTTTCCCCCTTCACAGGTTATGCCAGAGATGTGGCCACTGTCACTGCTGTGCTCAGCTTTGGCCAGTGGTTGGTCAATTTTGGAGCCAGCTGGCATTGGCTCTGTCAGACATGGGGAAAGGATTTGGCAGCTTCTCACAGAAGCCACCCCTATAGCCCCCTTGCCTTGCAAACACAATACATCTGTAAACCTGCAAAGGAAATGCATTTCTTTGAATGCTCGAAGCCCAAATATGATTCAGATTTCAAGACCAGAACATGAAGCCTAGTACTAAATTTATTCCAAAAGTAGAGTTCATTCTATGTCTCTTGCCTCAAGCAAATGTTGTTTTCACTTTGCAGAAGTGAAAGGAACATTGCCAAATGGGAGTCTGGATGCTCATATATTGAGTAGTCCATCTCAATCACAAAGTTACAAGCAATTTTGTTTTGTTTAATATTCTTTTTATTCACTTGGCTTTATGTTCCAACATATAATCCAAAAATAGTATATACATTGTATTAAACAAATCATTAAATGTATATTTGGCCAGCTTTTGGTATTTAAAAAGAGCATTTGAAAAAAGTCCTTTCATTTAATCTAACAGGATTTTGCATGGCATTTTCTAGTGTTTTGATTTTCTATTTTGTATAGCTTGATCATCATAAATAATTTTAACTTTTCTTTGAAATCTCTTAAAACCACTGAGCCAATTTCTACAGTCATTCAAACAGACAAAGAATCAGTGGTTCAATTGATGCATGTCAATTTACTTCAGGAGAAAATTTGGGTAGGAGGAAATTAAGTTGGGGGGGGTTTCTATGTTGATTTTCTAAATGATCAAAAAGGAAGGGAGGAAATAATTTTATCATAATGAATAATAAATATCAATAAATAAATAATAAATAATAAATAATAAACGAATAATGAAATATCAAAGACTGGCCCTCAGTTCTAATTAAGACAACAAAATCATTGCTGTTCAGAAAAGCAGAATTACCCCCTAAATGGAGCTCCATAGCTGCACGGTTGTGTGCTGTGTGTTCTTGAGTGAGGTCTTGGTCCACCTACATGCAACTCAAATGGTCTTTGAGCCTCCTATGTTTTAGCAACACAGTCCATGCAGTCTCCCTTCCTACTCAGTTCCTAAGAAAAGTATTTAAAATAATTGCTTGTTTACTAAAAACTCATTCTTCAGTCATTTCTTTCTTTGTCTCTCTGTGTCTTTTCCACTCCAGACATTGCAACCTGCTCCAGCTGTTCCAAACCACCCGGTACGGTACTCACCTCCCCTGGCTGCTGTGCCCACCACAGGATGCTACTGGTGACATCTCCCAGCGTGAAACCAGTCAGTGTTCATCCTGAAGTGCCAGCTGGTACAGTGCCATTACACGAAATAACCTTCAGCAAATAAGGCAGTGTTATAATGTGTATTAGGGAAGAAAACCAACTAAATGGCAAAATGACAAACAGAACAGGATGTCAGGCCCTCCCTGTTATATGAACTCCTGAGTATTTTCAGCTGTTATTAACATGAACCCTGCCACTATCATCTCCCTAGCCCTGCTTGGTTTTTCCCTGTTGGTGGGTGTCACATGACATATATATAGGTATGTTTGTGCTGCAGGGTGAGGGAGGATGGAAAACAAAGCCTAGATCTGCACAAGAGTAGGGTTTTCTGTCAGCTGTGTATTGTTTTCTCCAGTGGTACCTGAAACCCAACCAGTAGCTGCCTTTACAGTTGGATTAATAAAGTAGGATTTTCATCCCAGAGGATTTTATATTCAAGGTACTTGCCAAAGCAACTTCCAACTTATGTGTGGAAGCATCTGCCTTTTCGCTATTCACTGTCAGAGCAATTTACAGTCAAGTGTAGCAAAAGCTTCTCCCAGAACAATAAAAAAAAACCCAAACCCTCCCCTAACTTGACACTAATGTGAAATTATCACTGTAACAGTCTACAACTTTTCAATAATTGTTCCAAAGATGGAGTTAAAATTGGCTTCCTGGGAATGTGTTGCAAAACCCTGGAATGTCTGTCTTTCATTCATTAAGGCATTGAAATATTTCCCCAGAAGACAAGGATTCAGAGATGAACAACTGCTCATTCTACTGAAAAAAAACCCCAACATCTGCTTCATTCTAAGGACATTGGTATTTGCATTTGAAATTACAGTTAAATGGAAAGTGTATTATTTTCTGGCATAAAACTTAGTTCTAAAGATGTTGCAATTCAATGTGCATTCTTTTTCTGGATTCTAATTGTGCTTATAAATTATCTTTCCATTTTGGATGAAATTGTGAAACTTCTTACAGTATCTAAGTGATAGTATGTGTCATAATGACCTGCCTCAAGGGCAGATCCTTTCCATTCTTCCATGACACTTTTTCTAGAATAATTACCCATTTTAACTTTTTGTCTGTCAGTGTCCTAGTTGTTCACCGTGCACCAGCAGGTAAAGAACATGAAATGGATTGTGTGCCAATAATAGGACCTCTGTCCTCACTTAATAGCAGGAAATCAAAAAAAGACTCTTTTCCTGCAAACTTGCTCAAAAAGCTGTGTGTCAAATAGCTGTTCTCTTGACTGACATAAGAAAGTAATGAGAAATTAATGTGAGTTGAAGCCTTTATCTTCTCTGAAATATTTGGAACACTTCAGCATTTAAATAAATAATGGCTGTGTTAAAGACAGCCTGTGAAAACGTTTCTTGTCCTTTGTTGCAAACCTGCTGACTGGTCATTGTCTTGATTGCTGCCTAATTTTGGCATCTGTGAGAAACAATGAATATTAAGAATCTAACTTTTTTTCACATTTTTAAGTTTTCTCCTATACTGCATTAGAATCAGTGCCCTGCCCCCTCTTGCCTTTCTAAGGTGTTAAAATGTAAACCTGTCAATGCAGGACCAGCCTGAAAAATTCAGGCAACCCAGTGTCCTCCACCTGACCATAACACTTGCTTAGGAAAGAGTAGAGGACACCAGCTCTCTAAAGACAAGGCTAAACCAGCAGATGTGTTTGTTACTGGAACATCCACTGTGGCAAAATATGACATCTTTTCTGTAACCATGGAAAAATATTTTTTCTGTGGTTTAGGTCCTGAGGGCTGCAAGAATAAATTGTGTGATTTGTCTATCTTAATCTCAAGAGGACAAGAGAGTTCTTTATGAAGATTTTCCTTTCCACTGCTGTTGGTTACCAATGTGCATGATAAATTGTGATTAAAAAGTGTTCTCTAACTTCAACACTTTCCTTAGGGTTTAACTTGCGTGTGAGTTATTTCCAGTGAGATGGAGAGGGACAAAAAAAATATTTTGCACCTTAGCAGCTTAAAGCAGTTTCCAAGTAATGGTCATATTATAATGAGAAAGTGACACATTGTAACTTCAGTGGTGGCATTTCTGTGTTTAAGGAATGATTGACTTCTGTAAAGCAAAAATCATTTATGTGGGATGAGGCTTTCAATGATGATATAATTACTTTTGTACATTATGGACTCCTTTATATTTATGTAGGGCTATTCTTTCATGTTAGCAAACGAAGCCCTACCTTCTCCTCAACCCTCAGTAGAACAGAAGAGTTGGTACCTTGTCTGTCAGTATTTTTAGAGTTTTTGAGAATTTTTATTTAACCGTTTTCCTATTCTCTTTTTAGTCTCTTTGTATCCATTTACCTTGCCTTGTATCTTCATGCTGGGTTTTCTGTCCTTTATTTTCATTATTTTATTTTTGCCTACTCTATTTTTTTACCACAATCACCCTAAATTAACATAAAATCCAATAATACTTGAGCTTTGAACTTTTGAATCAAAAGTGTGTTCTAGACCCTTCAAGCTAGAGACAAAACATGATTCCTATAGCAAGCACGTAACTAAGATTTTTTTGCACTGACACTCTAGGTGCTGTAAATCAGCACTTCTCTTCTACAAAAGTCAAGGGAACTCAGGGTAATTTGCATTATGTAGGAGCTGACAATTAAATACAGTATATTTCATATGCTAGAGGAAATTTTCAAACACAGATATCCAGATATCTGTTTTCCACAGAACAAACACTGAGCAAAATCAGGGTCTGACCCTTTTTGTCAGACTTGCATTTTAACCTATCCTTTCTACTGCTCTGTCAGTATACGTGTAAAAAAGTATCTCCTCCAACTCTCACCCCAAGTGTTGCTTGGCTACCTTATGTTTATTCCTGTTTGCATATCAAACCACAAAATCGTTAAGATTGGAAGAGACACCCAAAATCAAGTCCAACCTTTGACTGAATACACTGAACAGCCTGAAACATGTTGCAGGAATGGAATACACATATAAAGTAACTCTCAAAGGCACTGATCAGGTATGTCAAAAGATTATAAAGCAAATATTATTAGTGAAACATTTGTAGATCTAATTTCATCTGGCAAACAGCCAGATCTTTCATTATGAACTTAAACCAGTGTTAAATATGACTGCTGGGGCTTGCAGGAATGAAATATTGTTTTTTAATTAATTATTCAGCTGAACTGATATTTGACATTTCTGTTACCTTCCTTTTCCTCTTTATGGTAAGTCCTTTGAACAATTGAGTTAAGTTTGATATGCATCTTACATCAGTGTACAGATAGTTAAAAAACCTGCCATTTTTCTACTCTTAACTGGTCACAACTGATATTGTATTGCTTTATTTATGATAATTTAAACATAAAAACCTTAGTCTATCAGATGCTGAGAAAAGCTTCATTTAACCCTTTTTCATTTTTTTGAGTAGATATGTCAGCCAAACAGTTTACTTCTTTTCCTTTATCACTTGTGACTTTAACCTGTTAATCACCTTCCACATCTCCTTCCTGAAGGAAGAAGGATTGACTTTTCAATATAATATGGATTTATGGTTTTGCATCTTTTGATTGAACAGCAATACAGAGTAAAGCCTGTCTGTGGGCACGATTCATCTGCCGCCGGGGAGCTTAGTGCCTCATTTATAAGGATAGGACATATGTAACCTCATAGGAATGATAAGTAAAAATCTCTTGCAAACAGGAGTCATGAACACGTTTCTCCCTTAACCAAATCTGAGTTTCATGTGTTCACAGTCTTCTGATGGCACAGATATATTTGTCTGTGCAGCAAAACTCTAGCTTTTCTCAAAGATATGATAGATGTATTTCATTCTGAAAATTACTTCTTCCAGCGAGAAAGTAAAGAAAAAAGTAAAGTCTCATATGGTAAATCCATTCATTACAAGTACCCAAGAGCCTTTCCTCCCTGTCTTTTTAGACATGTGGTCTCCACTTGGTCTGCAATCTCTTCCTCTGAGGAAGCCTATTCCTTTCCAATGACTGCTTAGAAAGCCTTAGCTCATAGCTTAGGTATCCTAATCATGTTAATTTCATTCAATTTGGATCTCTTAACTAATGGTTTCAGCCTGAGATAGTTATTTTAGATGGGCTGAACTGCAGTGGTGTCTAGTCTCTGTTGATACATGATAGTGGGGCATTCATGCCCCTAACCCAAGGAAATCTTTTAGTGAAGAACACTCCAACATCAAATGCCACAAAGTGATGTGAAGACCTTCTGTTAAGTCATCTTTTCCTCACTAACATGAAAATGTTATGTTTCAATGCAGGGTGCCAAATAAATTATGCTTTGGTTTGGAGACCTGTATCAGATGTCTCCATACTACAGAGTGAAGGAGGACTAAAAATTACACACATTAATCTTTGTCCTGCTCTTTATCCTTCTCTCTTTAAATTTTATTCCTTCAAAATATTTCTATTATTTCTTTTTTTTTTTTTTTTTCTTTTGCTATGGTTGCAGTCTGGCAGGGAGAAATACAGTTTACTCTGACTCCTTTGGTCATCTAAAACATGATATGCAGATTATTCTTCAGTTCCTGCTTCTCTCTGGATTAGTACTAGTGCCTTTTAAAGAGCAGCTCACTTAGCTGGCTTTTGTTTTAATACAGCAAGTATCTGTATTTATTTTGGCTGCCATTTCTTTACAATTAGTCTGTTGACAGAGATCTATGGGAATGTTTGGGTTTTTATGACTCAGATTTATGCTGATTAATTTCTTTTATATTTCTTGTATTTTTATTCTACTGATGGAAAACATTACATTACTATAAAATTTTACTGTTGGGATAAGTTGATTCTACTGCAATTTTCTAGTTCTCCTGTAGCAACATAGCTATTTTAAAAACAAGCAGCCCAAATAAGCTGAATGGAGAGAGGCTTTGCTTTGCAGATGGGTATGATTTGAAAAGTTCTACAAGTCCTTAGAGAAGGTTCTCATCCTAAGATGCCAGATAGAAATGCAGGTGTTGCTTCCCAAGTAGGAAAATAACCCATTTCCAGGTCTGAGAGGTGATTTTGAGAGGTGACACATGCATTTTCCTTACCAAAACAGAAATATAAGTTTGCTTCCTAGGGGATTTGCATCAGATCCAATTTATTGAGATTTACCAAGGCCCTCTGAGTAACTTCAGTTCCCAATTATGAAAAGTCTAAGAAGCTGTCCAGCTACCTGAATCAATTCTATTTAATGTAAAACAGGAGGAAAAAAAGAAAATAAGCTCAAGGTTTATCATAGCTGCCTATAAAATTTATTGCAAGTAGTTGTTTCAAATCACCGAGTACCTTCAGAAAAATAACTTCTAAGAGAGATATTGCTAGATGTTCCCAGACAACCATTCAACTGAGCAAGAAGGAAAAAGAAATAAATAAAAACCCAAACAACCAAATAAACCAAACAATAATAAAACAAAACAAAAAACAAAACAAACAAACAAAAACAAAACAAAAAAAGGAAAAGAAAAGCAGAAAACAATTTGCCCTGCTGAACTGTTAATCATGAAGGAGAGGCCAGTGTTTTCCATATATAAAGGAAAACAACACAGCTTTGCAGAAATCACAATTATGAATGACACAGCTGTGTCAAAACTGCTATTTGCTTACACACCCTCTTTTTTTGTCAGAGGATTCACAAGTCATCACCAAGATAAGGTGGTAGGGGGAAAATCTAGTTCATATCTTGTTCTTTCCAGCACTGGGAGAGGTTGTCCAGAGAAGCTGTGGCAGCCCTATACCTGGAAGTGTTCAAGGCCAGGCTACATGGGGTTCTGAGCATCATGGACTAGTGGAAGATGTCCCTGCACATGGCAGGGGGGTTGTAACCCGATGATCCATAAAGTCCCTTCCAACCCAAACCATTCTGTGATGATTCTGTCATTTTAAGAAATAGGAGCATAAATGATATCCAGGGGGAGCATAGGAATCATACTTGATTTTTTTCCTTGCTAAAGCCACAAAAGAAACTTTGCCGTTATGTAATGCTCCTGATGCAGCTGCGTTACTTGCATATTTCATGCAACCTTCTGTCCTAGTGTTAAAGACAAAGAAAAAAATATTTGAGAGGTAAGCCACCAGAAGTAAATAAAAAGGCATGGGAAGGTAAAAGAGCATAGCAAATCATGCTTGCTTATGAATAACAGGCATACCCTAAAGTCAACTGAAGACAGAATTTTCAGAATAAGAATTGTGCCATACAGAAAAAAAAGGGAACTGTCAAGGGCTCTTTTCCATTAGTGAATACTGAGTGGGTTTAGGTGGAGCAAATTCCAGGAACTTAAATTTTTAGATTAAAAAAAAAAAAAAAAAAAGGTGCCCAAACTGTTCCTGTGATCCTGTAATTGTAAAATAGAAGGGAGGAAACTGCAGTATACCATCCTGAAAGGAGTTTAGATGACTCTGAAAGTGAACTGCCTTAATTCTACTGATCTTTGAGAATAGCCCATCTGTGTTAGGCCTTTTTTCAAGGTAAGGGAGAGGAAAAGTAGCCTAACAGAAGTTTTTAAAACTATTTGAAAACCTATTTCAGCATGTTAATAGACCAGTGATGAGGGAAGTTACACAAAGTCTCTAGAACTGATTTTTACAGCACTCATCCTACCCATTGCAGCTGATAGACACTTCAGACTGTCTGTGATTCAATTAAATAGCAAACTAGAAGTAAGAGTATTTTGGCAGGGAAACTAAATTATATAAACTATGTAAATCACTTGTCAGAAATCTAGCAGCTGTTTTCCTGAATTCATGTACAGCCAGGGGAAAACTAAAGCTGTGAGAATTTACAAGCTGCTCGCCAATTCATCCATTCCTTTACACTGGAATGATCTGAAACTCTCAAACACCCACTGGAATGAAAACTCATCCATGCCAAAAAACTTTCCACGGGCAGGCTTCAATAATCTGCCTGCAAGATTGCACTTGAGGCTCCCTAAAGAGGGTACTAGGATGTGATATTAACAGTGAGCTGATTTGTCTCTTTAAATTATATTCTGCTGCTGATGTGTATGAGGAGCAACAAGGGAGATCCTGACTCACTCAGGGGAACAGGTTGTGCCTTCAGGGACAGGGGAGGAAGAGCGAGCGAGGGGAAGGAGAAGCAAATGCTGTGGTCCTTCTGAGAGCAGGAAGAAGCTCATAACTCTGAATTTGTGCCATTAATTCCACTAATCCCCTGGACATCCATGAAATAGACAGCCAGACCATTGCTGCTGTGGACTACAAGGCAAAAGTATGTACACCAGTGCTTAAGGGACCAGTGCTCCAAGGGATGGCTCTGGAGTTTTGGCTTTATGAGCTAGGGCTTAGCCTGAATGGGGTTGAAGAACTGTTAATTTCCAACATGGGGTAACTGTTCCATGAAATACAATAACTTTGTACACATCTCAAAGCTTTGGTAATGGGTGGCTTAATGTAGTCCCTCAAAGTCATCTATGTACTCAGGATAATAATCCCAGCCACATAAACAAGATTTCTTCAATAAATACCTACTGAAGCTCTAAGCATCTTGAATTCAGTAGATACACACAGTGAAAATTGCCTTCAGCCAAAATCTCAGAAAACCGCTAGTTAAAGATTGATATTTGTATATAGACATATAGATATGTTTTGATTACATTTAATGACTGTATACAGAGACCAGATTATTATTTTGCCCTCTGCATAGAACATGCCATATCAGAGTATGATTCATACCTATCAAAACTGTCGGGGTTGTGAACTAACTTGCCTCTCATTGGTTTCTGTGTTGCCATAGTTATTATATTGTCTCTTTGGATTGGCTAGTTGAATGGCCAATCCAGTCCTTCCCCCGCAGCCTTTATAAGCTGCGGGAGATTTGAATAAACTCTCTTTGTCTGCTCTTCGCTGCTGGACTCCCTGCGTGCGGTGTGGTCTCTGTCTCCTGGCTTAAGGGCCTACGCCGCCCGTCCCTGCCACGAGGGACGGGCGGCGGGGGTGGGGGTGTCCTCAGCCCTGGAAACCTTCACCGAGCAGCCGGCAGGACAGGAGGACCCCCTAGGAACCCCCAAAGAACCGCAACATATGGCACCCAACGTGAACGAACTCCGCCCACGAAATCGGTAAAGACTTTTCATTTATACTTTAAAATATAAACGGTGGAAGCAGTAAGGGCCCGCTCCCCCTCCCCCAGCAACTAATCCTGTCTCTGTGTTGCCGGGGAGAACAGACATTTTAAAAAAAGCAGTGCCGTTTTTGCCCGAGTGCCCAAAAATTGGACTGTGCAAAAGTGCGGACTCCGGGGGGCAGAGGGGCGAGGGAACTGCACGCAGGCAGTTTAGCATCGGCACAGCGGCAGTGGCTGTGATATGCCACGGCAATGCTGAGAGCGCAGCGTGGTGTGAGCTTGCGGTAGCAGCGCGAACTGCAAGTGAAACACGTGTTCAACATGGAGAAACAACATTTTCAAAGTCCCCGCCGCCGCCGAACGGAAAAAGCAGAGCAAAACCTGAGAAAGGAAGGAGCGTTTTTTAAAGGCAAGCCAGCCGCCGCTGCCGGAGTGTGTCTGCCCCACGCCGCCCGCCTGCTCGCCCCGATCGGCCCCGGCCCCACCGTTGCAGCCGCCCCGACCGGCCACGCCGCCGCCCAGCCTGCCCGCCCCGGCCCCACCGCCGTCCCTCCGCAACCGCCCGGACCACACGTCTTTGGCTGCACACACCGAGAGAGCACCGAGGGACCTCCCACCTCCGGCCATGCGGCCGACCCGTCCGCCCAGCCCCCAAACCTTTTCCCTCAACTTTTTTTTCTTTGTTTCAGTTTGTCTTCGGAGTAGCAAAACCGTTTTTTTCTCCCGTACTGTTCATATGCTAATTACCACGTTGTTTCACTTTTGTTTGTCTCTCCCGAGTACTCCAGGAGCAGCACGACATTGATAACCCTGCGGCATCTCCCCACCCCCCCCAACCCAACGCCCCTTTAAAAAAAAAAAAAAAAAAAAAAAAAAAAAACAAAGGCAGCAAAGACAGATAACCTTGCAGTTTTAAGCACATATTTTCCTTAATAATACCTATTTGCTCTGATAACGGGAAATGGATGTATTACCTCCAACCTATAGCAATGTTATAATTTTTAGTTAATCAAACTTCAATGGTAAATATTACGATTTAATTTTCCCTTGTTAATAACAAATTCACATACTTGTTCCTTATTATTAATTTAGAAATCTACACACATTCAATACACTCAAAAGTAAAGTTGAAGAGTAGAGATCCAGTAAAAGTAAAAGCTAAAGTTCTCCTTTCCCTGTCCTTTTGGTGTTCACAAATCGGCCTGTTTTAGGCATCGCTGTTATGTTTCTATGAAGAAGCAGGCAGCATCAGCACAGGCGCTATGTCTGTGTCGGGTGGACACCCTTTTCCCTGTCCTTTCAGCGTCCGCAAATCGGCCTGTGTTAGGCACCGCTGTTATGTTTCTTCTATGAAGAAGCAGGCAGCATCGGCACAGATGCTATGTCTGTGTAGGGTGGACGCTCCCTTCCCTGTCCCTTCAGCGTTTGTCAAATGGGCCTGGAATAGGCATTTGTTGTCCTGCTTCTATGAAGGAGGGGTCAGCAGCAGCACAGGAGCTACTTCTGTGTCGGGCAAATGCCCGGAATCTTAGCGTTTTCCGGGTGTCACAAACTCAGAAGGGAGTTTGTGGGACATCCGTCAACCCTAGCTTCAGTCCGGAGAAGCTAGGGGAGCAGATTCCGGCATATTCCTTTATCCCTCTTACCCAAACAGACTCAGGTAAAATTTAATTTGGAGATTTATCTTTTTATAATAGGAACATAAATTTTAAAATTATCTGCTTTCCCAAGTTCAATAAAAATCATCATACTCGCTTTCTCATTTTTATATCAACCTTTACCCCACGTTTCAACTGGAAAGTCTTCATTGTTAAATCCCATTAAAATTACAAATGTTGTCTTTATTAGAAATAAGAAAGGGTGAATTGTCGGGGTTGTGAACTAACTTGCCTCTCATTGGTTTCTGTGTTGCCATAGTTATTATATTGTCTCTTTGGATTGGCTAGTTGAATGGCCAATCCAGTCCTTCCCCCGCAGCCTTTATAAGCTGCGGGAGATTTGAATAAAGCTCTTTTTGTCTGCTCTCCGCTGCTGGACTCCCTGCGTGCTGTGTGGTCTCTGTCTCCTGGCCTAAGGGCCTACGCCGCCCGTCCCTGCCACGAGGGACGGGCGGCGGGGGTGGGGGTGTCCTCAGCCCTGGAAACCTTCACCGAGCAGCTGGCAGGACAGGAGGACCCCCTAGGAACCCCCAAAGAACCGCAACACAAAACATCTACGATACTTTCAGCAGTTTAAAGGGGTATAAAGTACGAGCATCTGCATAAAGCACAAGTATCTTTACCATAAGTGATTCTCTTAAACTATGTTGTGTTTTTTTCCTGTATACAGGTTGTACCAAAACCGTGCTGAATGCTGGTAGTTGTCAGTTAACGCACATACCCTAAAGATCTGTGACATTTTTCAAATGTATGCCAAGCGACTGGATGCAACAAATATATGATGTACCGAACAGAAATTTAAGTTCCTTTCCAGATTCTGTTTCTGCAACAAATCTGGGGCTTCTGGGGGCCCAATTACATATTTTAAATGAAGCATACACTTAAATGTCTTGCCAAGTCAAAACCTTTTTCTGTAAATTCTCTTGCTAGCTATTTTTATCCATTTTCTAGCATAATGCAAAATAGATCTCCCACTTGGGTGCTCTGATATGCAGTGAATAATTAGAGCTGAATGGAAAATAGAAATATTTTGGGGAAAAAAATGCCCCCGCTCTGCTTCATCTCAAAATATTCCAACAAACAACTACAGTAACAAAATTAGTATTTATAATAGCAGCAATATAAAACATTGTATTGAAATGTTAAGCAAATAATCATAACAATGCAGAAACTGTTTTAAATTTCTTTCACCTTCAGTAAATGATAGGTTTGGTGAATACTGCTATTGATTTCTACCAGATAATACATTAAAGAAAGTATATATATATATATATGTATATACATACCGACTCAAAGGTAGCAGTGGTGTTAGAATCTGGCCCCAGTAAGTAGACATTCTAAATAAATTTATTGTCTGCCTCTACTGGTAGCATTTTAAATGCAGGTTTAGCAAGAGAATGCTTTGCAATAACTAAAGATTGTTTGCTGAGGTCAACCTTTTTTTTAACATTATGATGTATGGATTCAGAAAAAGTTTCAGGAAAAAGAGAGTAAGCCAATAACATTCTGTTGCATAGGTAAATACTTCACTCATTATTTTAGTAAATAATTGTAAATACATTGTGTAGGTGTAACACTGTCTAGTTTTTAGGTCTAGCATACTATTACCACAAATAAAATGTAAAACTTTGGTTTATTTTAATCCTCTGTGTTTTTCTGACTTGGTTTAAAGCCTTCCAAGTAGCATCCAACTACTATGAGCTCCAGTGATTAAGAGGTAATAGGAGAGACATTATTTTGTAGAAAATAATATTGTAAGCTGATAAACAAAGAAGCATATCTTTCAGGCAGCATAAAAGTAACTAATTCTGATTACCAAAGATCCTGAGGCTAAAGTTATGGTATTTCAAACAAACTTTTACTTTTTTCTTTTCTTTTCTTTTTTTCCCCTCTCTCTCTCTCCCTCCTATTTTTTCCTCTCTCCATTTTTTCTCTTTCTCCTTTACCCCTTCTCATTTTTTTTATCCTCCCTTGTGTCTCTCTATGAAAATAGATTGTCCGTGGAGAGGAATTCATAAAGGACATTTCACATTCTGCAGTACAAGTCCAAATCATGCTTATACAAGTTGACCTTGGCAGATTTTTCAAAGTAGGTTATTTTATACAGCTACGGCAGTGAACTTAGTTCTTAGTTTCTTATTAGAAAAATAATTCTGCTTTCAAGAGCATAATCTATTAGAATGGAAAATGAGTAGCTTACCATTGCAACAAAGAAACTGTATTTTGACTAAGAAAACAAATAGTATACCTGTTCTTACCTTCATATGATGAGCTCAAGTTAAAAAAGAGGTCTGATAGTGAATACATATAGGAATTATTGAAAATAGCTGTGTTTAGCTGACTGAATCTGAAAGGTAGCTAAAAAAAAAATCTCAAATCTAAGAAAGGTACAGCAAGATAAAAATGCAAGAAAATAAAGTGAGTTCAGTAGGTGAGAAACCAAAGAATGATGGGCAAGACTCTGGAAAGTGCTGACACTTTATTAGGAATGTTGCAATTTTAGAAGACAGGGATGCTTGCCAAGGTTACTATTAAAGAAGGTTATCAGAGAGGTTTTTTTGTTTCTTTTGGTTTTTTTGTTTGTGTTTGGTTGGTTTTTGTTGTTGTTCTTTTGTCCTGTTCTTTCACAGCGTTCAGGTGCAAAATGATGTCAAAGAAGATATTGAATAATTGGTTCCAAAACAGCTGAGTAAACCAAATAATGTGACCAGTGTTTCGTTTCCTCTGTTCTTCCGCTCCCATCTTCCCATCCTGTATTTAAAACCTTTACTGGCTTTTTTGCTCTTTTGCATTTGATTCAGATTGCTATTTCTTATTTGTCTTCTTTTGTAATGCTTTTTCTACAACTTTGTTTCCTCTGCTGCTTTTGCCTGCAATCTGTACCATCCTCCTTTTTCATACTCTCTGACACTACACTCATGAACAGTTGATGCAGCATTAATACAAGGTGCCAGTGCAACCACTGCTCACCTGTAGCTTACCTTTCTTTTCTCTAAACATCCCAGTTTTTCCTGTTACAATTTTCATCAAGCAGCTTAGTCAAATGAAGAATTTGTGGACTATTAGCAGCTCTCAACAAATTACAGTCATGATTTTTTAATAACAAAAATATTGTTGGTTTCATGTTTTTCAGAGATGGAAACAGCTAGTAGAGAGAAGTACCTCTATTGGTGGTTTTACAAACAAGCACTTTTAAAAGCCTCTGCTGAGCAAACGTCACCTAACAGCATCATTAGGAATGACACCAGCAGAAAGAAACAATCAAAAAGGCCCACCAGCAAAGCTATAAAACCTGTTTACTACTTGTTGGGTGGGGCCAGGATTATCAAGGTTAAAAAGATGACAGCTGTTACTGTCTTCAGTAAATCATGTCAGTGAATACAAATTACATAAAGCATTCTGCTTTCCATTCTTCTGCACTGTACTGATACAACAACACTACAAAAAATATCAGATAGCAAACCAGTCTGACCACATAAATCCAGTATTTTTGAGAAGAGTGGTGGTAGAAAGAGGTAGACTTAAAGTGTTGACAGATAGTAGTGATGGACAGTAGAGGGGTGTTAGAAAAAAAGGAAATCTAGGAATATTCCTGTAGTGGAGGTGCGATTAACTATATTGGTTTTACAGATTTACATTTATATAGTCACAAACAGACAAACAGTCTTGATTCTGGCAGACAAGGTAAAAAAAATATTAGTCCCCTTTTTGAATGTGTCAATTTATTTTTTAAGGTTTTTTTAATACCTTACTCTCCTCCAATTCTTCCTAAATGTTAATTGTCTCAGTACAGAATTTATAAAGTTTCTTTGTCTGTGTCTCAGAATCCTACTGTGTTACTTTCCAACCTGGTCTGTATTTTAGACACTTATAAAAAAGGATATTTTAACATAGAGAGCAAGACTTGATTCTTCTGTCTGAAAGTAATTTGGAGAGGGGTGAGGGTTATGGTCATTTTGCAAGGTGAAATGTTACAGGAATGTGTTGCAAACCTGCTCTGTCATCAAACTTGCACCAAATCCTCTTATTTCTGCTCAGCATTTGAATGAATCTCCCAGCTGCCCACAGTACTTAAAAAGTATGGATAACGAATTTGGGATGTTTCACATTATTTAACTTCACAGATGTAAACAATCAGTTTGACACATTGATGAGTTTTTTACCCTCAATAGGAAATTTTCTCTAGCATTGGCTTCTCTGCATAACATAAACTTTGTATTAAAGAAAGGGCATCTTTATAAGTTGAGGACCTGAGCAGTCTTCAGCTGTTTTCACCGTCCAGCTCAAATGACTATCAGTCAGATATTCAGGAGTGTAGACACAGGTGTGTACACTCGTGTATCTGTGCAAGACATCCATTACACAAGCCATGAAAGATTGCACAATGAATGTGCATAGGATTTGTGTCTTGTTATCTAACCTATTTTATACCAAGATTTGTTCAAATTTTCAAACCTGGAAAAATTTGTAATAAATTACTTTATAAACCAATATGAAGTAGAATTTTACCCTTTCTTTATATGACCAGTGCCAAAGGTATATCAGTGATTTAGATTCCTTCCGGATTTCACAGAATCATATAGAATATGCTGAGTTTGAAGGGACCCACAGGGATAATCAAATCCAGCTCTTGCACATGCACAGGACCATCTGCAAAAGTTACACCATGTGCCCAAGAGTATTGTCCAAACACCTCTTGAACTCTATCAGGCTTGATTCTGTGACTGCTTACCTGGGGAGCCTGTTCCAGCACCCAACTACCCTTTGGGTGAAGAACCTTTTTCTAATATCCAACCCAAATCTCCCCTGACACAATTTCAGGCCATTCACTGAGGTCCTGTCACTGATAACCACAGAGAAGAGATGATTGCCTGTCCCTCCACCTCCCTATTTAAAAATAAGTCTCTTGTTTAAAGGTGTTTTATATTGATAGACTCTTAAGGTTTCCTCAGAGCTATGCACAGTTAGACTCCTTGGCAACATCCTGGTCCACTCATTATCCTGAACTTTTGACACAAATTTTAACATACTCTTCATTTTATCCATGGGACCAAGGCATCTAACTTTACAAGTAAATGAATAAATTAAATAATTCCAAGCTCATTTTAAACAAACAAACAAAAAAATAGACTGACAAACCCACAAACAAACCAAATGCCAATGAAATAAAAGCTTCTCTTGACATGTCTCAGATATTTGCTACCTGAGAGGTAGCATGGGCAGAATGGAAAGCAATATAGATGGAAGCAAAAATTTCAGCCAGCCTTATATTGTCCTGATCTATCTCACTGTTGGTTTGGTCCTTCTGACCAACATCACATCACAAAAAACCTTGAAACTATAGCACACCATCAACTACTTTGTGTTTTATCATAGAGTCATAGAACTACCTTATGGTTTGGGTTGGAAGAGACCTCAAAAACCATCCTGTTCCAAAATCCTGCCATGGGCAGGACACCTCCCACTAGACCAGGTTACTCAAAGCCCCATTCAGCCTGGCCTTGAACACTTCCAGGGATAGGGAATTATAATTTGATACGTTAGGATTACCTCCAGAGAATTTATCAAACAGAATACCTTATATATAAAAGGTGATCAAGGAAGACAGGTGAGTCACAGGGAGGAAACACAGACACCTGATAGCCCTTTAAGTCGGTAAAGCAAAAATGTGATAAGAAAAAAATCCTTGATGTTAAAATGAGAAACATAGGTTAATGGACCCAAAGCAGCACAGGAAAGGGTAGCTAAATTTAAGCCAAGGAGCATAATTCAAAAGTAGCTAAATGATGTCTTATACCTTGTATTATATGAGTTAAGACCAAAGTTCTACTAGTTCCTTCTGACTTTATGAATTACTGAACATAGACTTAACTTCAAAACTTGTAAGTAAAAATAGTATTTTGTGTTTGTCTATACTTTTAAGGCTATGAATGAGCTTTAAAAACTGCAGTGAAATTATACTGTGTCCTTTGATATGTTTGTTGGACATATTTTACAGATAAGAAAACTGAAGTCCAGGGAATGAATTGATGAGGTCAAGACCATGCAACTGACACAGGCAAAAATATTGCAAGAATATAGAACCTATCCTTAACCACTAGCAAACATCAAAAGTCAATAAGAAGCAAGAAAAAACAATGCAAACCCTGTGATAAATTTTGTTAACACCGAAATTAAATTGTGAAAGTTATATTACTTACCTGCCCAAAATAGATAAAGTTTTAACTAGGATGTTATTATTGCTATTTGTTTTAGAATGTACACATATATATACGTATGTACTTTTACGGTGATATATAACATACTGCAATAAGAGGATTCCTTATCTGGGCAACTTGAAACAGAATGGTCAAACAGTAATTAAATAATCACTATTTATTAAGTAATTAAATAGTCACTCCCTTCCACTGCAAATGAAAAATTCCTAAAAGTATTTTTCCATAGTTTCTCCTGAGATATTTGTCTGTCTAAGTATTAGGGCAGTAAGAGATGTCTTACTGATGCTCCTTTTCTTCACAGCTTGTTGACTAGGATCATTTGAAACACACGCTGAAATGATAATGCATCATGTTTTCCCTACCCCCTATTTTCTTTCAGTACTGAACATTCTGTATTTTAAGTGACTCTTTAAGTCCCATTTGTATGAAATTATGAACCTGCTTGTAGTTTTAAAGTAGTCATACTTTTTACTTACTTATACATCTGCACATCTTTTACACAAGAACTAAGAGGCAAAGATAAATGGTATGATGAAAATGCAAAAAAGTGTTCAGTGTTGTATTAATTCATGCACTTAAATGGTTTATAGTGAATTTAATGAAAAAGTACTAAGTCCAGCCAAAGACTTTCAGTTCTATTATAGTAATAAAACTACAGTCTGGGCCAGACTCAGCTAAATTCTGACAACACCTCTGCACACTCTCCCCATCCCTTCTCCCTGGACACAAACGCATCATATAAAAGAGACTGAATAGTATAAGCAAAAGTACACAGTAGCCTGAATTTTTTTTTTTTTTCCAAAGAAATATATGTTTCATAATTCATGGTTATTTATTGAAGTTCCAGTTCTGCCACACTTAAGCAGACTGAGTAACATATACACCAGAGTGTTTATCTTTCGGAGGGGCTATTTATTTTGCAAAGGTGGAAGGTGGCAGAATCAAGGGTACATTATTTCCTGTAGAAGATTTGTAGAATTTCATATTCAGTGTCTAATCAGTACTCCAGCTCAAATGTCAGTAGCTTTCTGCCTAATAGAGACAGCAGTGGGCACTATTTTGGTGTTAAGTTCACATTTCAAGTGAAATATTGCATATATTGTTCTATATACTGCTCTTGAGAACACAATAAACATACAAGCGATTTCTGGCCTACTTTGGCATAAGGATGGGGATTAATAGAATTTATTTTCACAGGAAATACTTTTGCAAACCCAGTTCTCACTCTGAAATAAAAACATATTGCTGAGCACCTGGGGAAATCACCTAAAATGCACATATGTCCTGCAGGCTAGAACCACAGTCACAGTTGCCAAGTAACTATTTTTTTGAAAGAGATCTGATTATTGTCACTTTTTTTAGTGGATAACTGGAAAGAAATGGAGAAATGCCTTTCTTAGAGGTCTGCTGTAAACACAGCATGCTGAATTTTTTTTTTTTTTCCAATCACTGTGGGCTAGCTAGAGCTTTAAAAAGAGCTTAAGCAGTGTTACACACATCTCAGTACATTTAGATTCAAAATACATGGTTCTTTGGACCCCTAACTACAAAATTGCATTTGCTCCCTATTGCCTCCTTGCTCTGAATGAATGATAAATGAGGGAGGTTAGAACCAACCAGAAAAAGGAATTTCCATCCCTTATAAATATTGAAATTCCAAGCAATTTTTCAAAAAATTGTCAAGAAATAGAATTTTGCATTAAGCTGAAGAGGTTTGTTCTCATATTGATTTTTCTGCTACAGAACACAGGAATGTTGATTGTAGAAATACATATCTTAAAAGAAAAAATAAATCATGGAGTAATGGGAGAAGTAATTTTTTCTTGCACCACCATGCACTTCTGTCTGTTCCACACAGAGAAGTGTCATTCTGTTTGGGAGAAACTGGTGACCTGGTATTAAAAAATGTCAACAGTAGAACTTCACATTAAGTCAATAACTTCTTGCATCAAGCCAGTTATGATTTTCTTATCTCCCTTGCAAGTCATTTTAGCTGTGCATCCTGTTTTGCTGAGCATTGCTGTAAAGTAATTCCATAAGCAATCACTAATAAGATTACAGCTCTAAAGGGTGCAAAGATAATGAAAGATAGGCACAGAAAAGTCAGAATCTTTTTTATAAAATGTGGATAGTTTTTTTATATATATAAACGTAATAAAGCAGTATTTCAAAGGGTGAAGATAACTCTTATCAGTTAAGAGTAAAAAAAACACAGAACATTTTATCTTTTATATTTTTGTTTTTAGATGTAGGAATTGAACATTAATGTCTTCTTTCCATGAGAAGGAATTAATGTTATCTATATGCCCTTTTTCGTTTTTGACAATATGTTACTTCCCTGGAGGTTTATGTGATTTTTTTTTTTTTCATTGTACTGTGACTGGCAGGCACTGTATCTCTCAGAAAATAATGTCCAACTGCTAATTACCATGAACAGTATTTAAATAAGCTGATCTGATCTGTTATATTTCAATTCCTTCCATTCTCAGTCCCTAGCTGAACACCAGACTGTTCTATTCTCTAAGTGCCATAAATACTGCCTTAATTATTTCAGTGAGTCTCTCACACCTTGCTTTCATGTTTTCCTTGGGCAAAACACACGTGAATACAGCTATTTATTTCACAACCATATCTGTGTCTTTTTTAAAGACATATAGAACTTATCTTATCCAGATTGTTTGTGATTCTGTCTTTGCACCTCAAAATTCTTTTGTGTGTGTGTGTGTACATTGAAATGGTCAGGAAGAAAAGATAGGGAGATAAGGAGGCAAATAAAAAGAGGTATGGTGAAAATTTAAACCTATTTCCAATCATGACTACTTCCTGCAAGAGATGTGAACAAGACGAGTATTTTGATTAACAATGAGAATATTTCAAGCAGCATTATTTGCAAAAGTATGTAGGGATGACACTGCATATAATGAGGTATCATAAAATCATTAGTGTCAATATGAAAAGGTGTTATTACCTTTCTTTTTTTAAAATAATAATTCCTGTATTTTTTTTTCATTTAATCATTATCATGCCCTTAGACAAAGCAAAATAACTTTTCCTCAAGAAGCTTTAGACAAAGCTGCAAATGAAAGAGAAAGATTTCAACAGACAAACTTAAAGCTGGTCTCAGATTTGGGCACTGAAATCAATAAACTAATATTAAAATACTATCTTGTTGGGAACTTTTGATTTTTATTATTTTAAAAAGCAGAAATAAATTTTGTAGAGGCATTAAAAAGAGGTTAAAAAGGGTGATGACTTATTTTTTGGTATTTTCCTCAGAAAACTAAACAGAAAAATGTTTTGAGTAGAACTGAACATACAGCCCTCAATGTTCAAGTATGGATGTGCAGACCTAGCTTTTTAGTTTCTCTCTTGCCCAGAACTAACTGGGGTTAGCTGCAGTTGGACAGCACATCCCACACTATATGCGTATGCCACAGAGGCATGTATGCACGTGACTATGAGGGGACCTCTGTCAGTAAACTTTCCCTCTGTCTCTCCTATAGAAGTACCAGCAAATACTTCTCTAGTAATCAGGGACTTAAGTGGTCACTGAAAGAACAGAACTGAAATTTCAACTTGTTCTCTCCAAAAACGACGTAGTCATCAGTCTGTGTGCTCCTATCACTGCACACTGCAGCTCACTAACGTACAACAGCAACTCAATTTTACCCTAACCTCTTCCTGGTTTGTTGTTTTGTTTTACTTTGTTTTGGTTTTTTTCCCAGTTGTCCCTCCTTTCAAAACTCAAAGAAAATTGTGTAAAAACAAGAAGAAAAAATATTCTAGGAGCACATAAATTGTTTCACAGAGAGAAGTCTGCGTAGTTTAGCAGAACAGAAAATTATACCCAGTTGAGCCTAACTCATTGACTTGCTCAGAGGTAGTTGAATGAGGTGCAATATCTGACTGTCTTCATATCAAAGGGATAAGGGATGCCACATTAATCCCAAGAAGTCTGGATCATTTCATGCCAGATTATTTTCTTATACCTGTCATGGTGGGAGTATTCTTTGCAACATATTTCCTAATAAAACCCATATAAATACTGTCGAGGCCGGAGGCAACATAGGTTTCAGGATACCAGCTTTTTTAATTGCAACAGTGTGTCTACCTTTATACAGTTCTGGGTGACACATGTACACACAGCATTGGTTTACCACTATCATAACAACTCTTGATTGGACATACAGCCACATGTCCCAACACAATAGGTTAACCTCTAGCAGGAAACCCACTCTGTGTTACAGTCCTACTGTCCGTGGTTAACCCTCTGCCAGGTGTAAGAAGTTCCATCTTCGATATCTCAGTTTACAGAGAGCCCAGAACCAGCTGGGCTCCCCCACAAAATACAGATGAAATTTATCATCTACATGACAGCAAGTTTTCATTCATTATGAATCTCACACCATTACCCATCAGATCACTTTAGCTAGTTGTAGCATGCATATACTATGTACTCACAATATTTTCTTCTCTGATCCTCTACTTGACTGTGCACCTTATAATCTATTCAATCCTTCCATCCATCCATCTATCCAATCCATTATAATCACCAGCATACTTGTGTTTCTGCTGAGTGTATTCTCAGGGTAGAACTAATGGGGTGACACTGCACAGTGGCAAAAATGCTGGCCATTTCTGTCATGACTAATTTGGGGTTTCCACTATGTATTGGGATTTCCACCATGTAAGACATAACCTTAAGTAAATATGTTTATAATACAGAGAAGCTGGAAAGAATTCAGCCCTTAATGTTACAACAATGTCTCCTACTTAAAAGACTGTCCAATACCAGAGTATTGCTTGTAAAAATATTGACACCAAGAGAAAATTTAATCATGTTAGAGACTGAAGTGCTGAGGGAAGGCCAAGAACAAAATTTAACAACCTTTGGTAGTCATGTTTGTGCTAATAGTGGAAATAAATAGTAAACCTCTGGAAAAAAACACAAGTCTATACCAGTTATTCCCAAATTAGATGTTAAGCAAGTGTCACTACAGTTAGCAAGGTGCTCCTTTGTCAAATGAGTCATCCTTATAAATCTATATTTGTATAAATAACTCTTTATGCTCTCGGTATAATGTGGAGATGCAGCATTCAGAGACACCCAAGCTATAGCCTTTCAGTATATTCCCTAGTCAGAGTGAGCTCACCAAGTGATTTAGTATGATCCTTTTTAACATGTAGAATTAATGAGCAAAAGGAAGAAAACAAGTTTCTTATTCAGCTAAATTTATTTCAAACTCTATTTAAATTATAATGGTCCTCAGAACTTGAAAATGTAAGAGCTAAAATGTAGCTATTATGCCAACATTATGGGAAGACTACTAGCTAGACTAGGTGAGCTAAGGATTTTATTGTTTTCATCACTAAGGGATTTTAAGATCAGATTAGTCAGACAGTTTTCTGGAATGATAAAGGTATCTTTGAGTATTTTGCTCTTTACTGATTATATGGAGAAACTAGTGAGACTGGCTTCAAAGTCTATTAGGTTTTAAGATTAAGTGCTATGAGATCCCCCTCATTTTAAAAATTACCTTCTTTTTTGTTGCCAATCACTTCTTATTTTATCTCAACACACTTCTTTTTAAAAAATGCTTTTATCTGTAGAACAAAGTATAGTTCAAAAAAATCACTTACTCATTTGAAAAGTCCCACAAAATAGGTCTAATCAGCTTTGCATGACTGGGATTTTAATCCAGGTCTGCATAAGGAAATTAGAAGAGCCGAAAGACTTGTTATCTTATCAGAAATCACTGAAAATGTGGGAAACCAGCTCTTAAGATTGTCTGTGCTGGAGCTATTTGAGCATCCAAAACTGTAGGATGGCTGTGATAAGCAGCAAACCAAAGAGAATGGAAGAAATTAGCTGCAGATGGTTGTGCAATGGGCCCTGAGTCTGACATGTCGAAATGCCCTGATATGGCTTTCTGGACACCCATTTTCAAACATTCTATTTTTTATGATATGTACTTTGAAAAGACCTGGAAGGGCTGAACACTATGAGACACCCTGATCCAAAATAAGTTCAGCACAGTGTAAACATGTTTTGAAGCAAATTCCATTAAACAAATAACATGTATCTACAGAGAATATTCTTAAAAAATTGGAATTGAAAGCTGGTTTTTATTTTCACTTTGTTTCTGCAGACTTTCTAAACTAGATATTTTCTTCATTAGTCTTTCTACTTCCCATTGTTTAAATAAAATATGATTGTCTTCTTTATTTTAGAAATAATCCGATTATGGAAACTGTTGGAGTATGAAAATGCAAATGGCCAGAAATTTAATTTTCCCTCTCAAAAGCTTAGAAAATTCTTTTGTGGGACAGGCATGTTTCAAATTAGCTCACTAGTAATACCTTTAAAATTACAGGCTGCATTTTGAAGATGCTACTGTTCAGCTTTTAAGCACAAATTCATGCAAATTCCAAGATCACTTACAGTAAGTCCTTAATTTTCTTTCTCAGTTGTCTTGAATATATAAAAAAATGGAAAGCATGTCTTTTCATGGTTAATTCATTTTGTACAGTAACTGTGTTTTAGTGTGCTCTGTTTTATAAATGCATGGTCTCATTGAGTTTGCTATGGTCTTGTCACTGTAGTAGGGCAGAAATATCCCTATATCCTATATTTTGGAGATTGTTGTGAGAAGATTAAATATGTATAAAAAGTATAGTATCTTGATGTGTCTGATTTTGTAGCTACAGAAGTTAGCTCTTTAAATTGTGATGTATATGTTTCATTTGAAAAAATGCATGCAATATATAACTTTTACATCTGGCTAAATAAGAGAGAGAAAGATGATATCCTTCATAAAATAAAAACGCCACAGGTTATCTTGTTTACATACAATGCAGTAGCTATTGCTTAAACAAATACTAAAAGATAACTTTCTTTTATATAGAAATGTTGCTGTGCTTACATTGATTGCATTCTTTTAGGGTGTTAAATTAGACACAAAAAGACATTCGAACTTTGGCTTGTGCATATCAGAAAAATTGGTCTCAAAATGTCATAATCATACAGATTTTTAATAAGTTTACATGGCTTCTTTTAAATTCACTCAAAAACGACATGTTCAATATAGAAAAAAAACTTCATAAAAACAAAGAAACAAATAATTGTTCTGGACCTCGGAAAATCGCCAAACTGCAGGAGGATTTTCTTTTATAGCAGTTCGCTCACTTCAGCTTATATGGTATAACCTATGTTATCACAAACTGAGTTCGAATCTGCAAAAGGTTTTATTAGGCTCTTCATTGTCAAATGTAACAGATATAAGTACATTCTTAAGAATTCGTGTTTTCTTTAATTTTTAAAATTCTTCTTTAATGATCTATTCTGCTCATGTACTGATTTCTGACTCTTTCAGAGAGGAAGAAAAGTACTCAAAGTCAAAATCAATCTCACAGCTGATGAATAATATTGCACAACATACAGCTGGTATTTTGCATTATTTAGAAGAGAGACTGAAATTCTGCTGGAATTAGTTTTTTTATGGTTGGTGTACTGGTAGCCACAACTGGAAAAGAATCCATTATTTTTGTTTCTTTAACTTGAACATGTCAGTTTGCAGAAAAGTCCAGTAATTACAAAGTTAGGATTTTAACCTCATCAAAATTTTCAGAAAGACGTGTAAATATTAAGATTTTAATCATGATATTATCAATTTAGATTTATTGCTAGGCTCCAGTTCTCACTGTTTCACATATTTTCTAAATGTGAGCTTCATACAGTTCACTGAACTTGGAGACTTCAGAAATCAAATTCCTCACTGAGCCCCAATATCAGAGTGCATAACAGAGTGAATCATGAGGGTCTGACCCTTAAACATGTCAGTTCCAGGAAATGGCAATTAAAGAGCAAAGCAATTATAGGAGTTTGTGTCTCAATTCCTCAAAGCACATAGCCTCTCTGGCCAAGTTTTCCTTTTTTTTTTTTTTTTTTTTTTTTGGTGTCAGCATTACAGCAGTCTCAAAGGCCAACAACAAAACTGAAATGGAGAGCAGCTGACCATTCCTAAAACTGCTATTTTATCTCCTGGAAGAGATGAAATAAGCCGACAGGCTGGTCATTTGCTTTTCAATAGCAATTGAAATAAACATGCAACAATTTGTGCGTGCTTGTTGGAAGGGGTGTTAGCTAGTTTGTTCAATGTTGAAGCTTTTGTGGTTTTGGATTTCCTTTTTAATTAAAAATCTGGGGAGGAAGGGGGGAGGAATTTACACAGCTGTGCCATTCATTCATTCTTCTTATCTTTTTATCTCTTGCTTGTTTGTTAAAATGCAGAGATCACCCATGCCATGACAGCATTGAGCAGAATCTGTGTGAGCTGTGCAGGACATTGCTGCCGCAGGTCAGCAGCAATGAAATGGCCACTCTGTTAAGGACAAGCTGGCTGCTGATCTCAGCTGGAAACTGATGCTGTTTCACTATCAAGGTCAAGAACATGATAGTGTCCTAAGTGTAAGTGATGGTCAAATGTCATTAGAAATGGAAAAAAAGACACTCAAACCTGTAAGATCCACAACCTCCATTCCAAAGTGAAAGGAAAAAAGCAGCAGAGGTTGGCAATTTCCTACTAAAGGCCTCATCTACCTATTCCAGCTGACATCTGGAGTGTGCTGCTTCCAAAGAACTCAGCTCTTACCATAAAGTGCGTGAAGTTCATCTCTTACAGTGATCACAACCCCATTTATTTGCCCCTACTATTTGTGTCATGTAATTACTTTCATGACCAAACTCAAATGGATCAAAAATGAGTATCAATCTGGGAAGGCAGCAGACTGGAATTTTCCTAGATCCGTTCATTTTTCTAGTTGAAGATTACAAAGGATTAGGAACCTAGGCATTCTGGAAAATTACACATATTCCAGGACACCAGGACACCTTTGTCTCCCTTCAACACTGAGACGATATGCCACATACTCTTGCAAATGGCAATACCCCTGAACATGGAAAACAGTCTTTTTTCTATAAGGGAACTAATTACCTCTTAAAAACTTTGAACAGAGATTAGGGGAAAGATAGTGTGTGTGACAAAAGTCCATAGTTAGGAGTAAAAGGAGAAATTTTAATAACAGTATAAAGATGGCTCGAGTGGGAAGGAGTAAGGATTACTCAGAGTAAGATCCAAAGAAAGACAAGAACAAGCAAATAAAAGGTCAGAATACTTATTCATGTATGCTAATGTACAGCATACAGAAAATTCAATCAAAAGACCAATATTAAAAAAATATAGTTTTGTTTCAGACTGACAAAGAATGATCACAGAACTGTGTCTATTGAAATCATAAGAGAGAGAAAGTGTCATGTAAAAAATTAGGTAGATTTCAAAGCTGAGAGAGAATTTGTGGTCACTATCTAATGTGAACAAAGATTAGGAGATAAAGCAAAGACTACATGAAAAATAAAAGGGTCACAAGTTAACCTTAGGCAGAGATGTAAGAAATAAATTTGTGTAAGTATAAATCCTCATTGACTCCACCCACAAGATGGAATTATAAAGACTATGGATGGTAGATAGCTTACCAAAAATTAAACTGAAAAAAGCACAAGGAACATAAAATCACACAGGGGGAAAAAGCCAAAACAAATAAACAAACATCAGCAATAGCACCAACAAAAACTAAACAAAAACAGAAAAGTAAAAAAAGGGCATGGAATGAGGTGCAACTATCAAGCAACTACCTTGGGAAAAAAGAGCTCATTCTATTATTGACTTACTACAATATCTTTGTACTTTGAAACAGTTTTTTTATATGTTCTGTTAATTTTAAAAAGAAAGATCAAGGACTACTCTCCTCAGTAGAGAGGATAAAATAGCTAGTAGGTGAATTTGAGCATGAAGGTGTTTCACGCCTTTTTTGCCCTGGCGGTCTCCACTTAACAAACCAGCTGTGACCAGGTGACTAATAAAATTAGGATGGTATCTTCCTAGAATATTCTGAGGGAGTTGATTTAATAAAATATTTGCAGCTACCTGGAAAATATGGAAGAGGTGACATGTGGATGGCATTCAACATGACAGCATAATTTTTTTTCCTAAATATTAATTTTATTAATCTAATCTGATTTCCTTCTGGACAGGATGGCAGGCTGGATGGAGAGAAGTCACTGAGGTCTTTCACATGATCTTCCCATAAGTTATACAAGAAACATGGTCTTGGTGACATTCTTACAAGGAGGTTGCAAAACCAGTTGACTAATTTATATGGAAGGATATGTTAAGGCGAGTTATGCAAGTTTTCCTATTGCTTATCTCCTCTTCAAGTTTTATTAATACCTAAGTGCTGCAATGGAAAACGTGCCCCTTAAATTGTAAATGGCATGAAGATATGATCTGGAAGAACAGTATGGGTAAATGTGGTGTAAAACCCCGAACAGGAACAATAAACTGTTACAGATGTAGGATGGAAGCCAATTAGCTAGATAAGTCCTGCTCAGAAATGAGTCTGAAGACATCAGAATCATGGCTTGAAGGAGTTTCATACTGTTCTTTAAAAGGCAAAAATCTTATCAGGATGTGAAAACCAGAGCACAGAGTAATCCTGTTTTCCTTATCACTGACAGTGCTTCAGCTGAAGTAGATCATTGTTTCAGAAAAGGGATGGGCACTAATTGGAAATAACCCACAGGTCACAGGAAGCCACAAAGTCATGAGTTTAAATGCAGCAAAGATTCAAATCAGGTATTGTAAGGTATGTGGTAGCAAAAATCTCCCAGTGTTATCATATGCAGGATTGCCTAGAACAACTGTGGTCAATTAAGGCCTTAGGAGACTAGAACAGCATTTGTCAGAAATGACACTGGCAGAGTTGATTATGCCTTGTTGAAACAGAATGAACAACAAGTACACTTGAGTGCCCTTCAGCACTGTGCTGCTGAAATTCTTTGGTTTTCTGCCTTTTCCTGTAGTGACCAGAGTTTATTGCTGTATTGGGTTTGACTCTGAAAGTTGGGTAGGTTGTCTTCAGGAGTGGTTTACAAGAAAGCTTTGTGTAAGAGTGAATAAATCTGACATCTGCAGTTTTCCATAGGTATAATGCTAGAACCGCTTTTTGCAAAGGGTTATACGTGAGTTTAAGTTGCTCCTTCAGGCAGAACTATTCATGGGGTGTGTCCTTCGTATTTAATTTCCTGAACTGAGCACACAACTGTGTTCTCAAACATTTACCTTACATAAACTCATTTCTAAGACATTTTCATCTACAGGCTGCAAGCAGAAAAACAAAGAAAACGTTTCTCTCATTTTAACCCAGAATGGGTATCTTGAAATTGTGTGACCCAAGGGACTATTAACAAAGATAGTATTTAAATTAGATTAAAGCTGGCAGACATGCTGTGAGTTATGTCTGCTCATTTCCCACAAGATTAAGATTTTCTTTAGTTCCAAGTAATGTATGTCAACATGGATTAATTCAGGTATTTTATTACATATGTGGAAAAAAAATCAACTCATCATTTATCTGCAAAAGAAAATACACAAGATCAAGTTTACTGGGTTACTACTTTAGTTTTCATGCCACACTGTAAAGTAATTTCCACTCAAAGACTCATAAGTTAATTAGATCTGATTTCTGTCACTTTTTTAGCTTTTTTATCAGTGGAATTTACATCTGTGCTAGAGTAGTATAAATGCAAAAGGAATAAGGAAATATTTAAATACCAGGTGCAAACATGTTTTCTACTCAAATTCTGTGGGATTGTGCATTTTCCTAAAATTTTATATTGCTTTTTTCTTTTTTCTAGTACCAGATCACATTGTTACTTACAGCAACTATACAGTATAGTCTGGGAGAAGTATATATATTCTTTCCCTCATTGATTCTCAGAGATCAACTAGAAAAGTATTGTAAGAGAATGAGAGTGAGTTGCTTTAGGCAAAGCACAATTCTCTTCACATTAATCAATTTTCCTCCAAATTGAAAAGAACTTTTTATTTTAGTTTCTGTTTAGACGGATACTTGATTTTTGTATTATAACAACATCTAATAGTTAAACTGAATATTCTTGATAAAGAGGTAATTACAGTAGATTATTCAGGCAGAATCCAGAAATCCAGAACAGGAATCCAGACTTAGAAAATTTGAAAACTGCTGACAAATATAAATAACTTTTGACAGTAAAAAACAAAAAGGAAGAACACCTGAAGAAATAAGGAAGACTGTAACATTTAGACCAGGAGAATTAAAACCATAAAGCTCTGCAACATGAAGCTCTTTAACACTTCTAGAGTGAAAAGCTATGATTTTTCAAGCATGATTTAAAACCAAAATTAATATTACAGCAAGTTTTAAGCATGACAGAAGTAGATCACATATTATATGAAAACATATCAGCTGCAAAATTGTAGGAGGTAACTGGTCCACTCAGCTATAGCCAGTTCAGATAGTTTCAGAAGTAATTTCAGAGAGGAAACAGCAAAGAGAACGTGTGTAGGAAACTCTATACTTCCTATCTTGCCTCTTTGCCTATATCCAATTTAGATCTGAGATGAAAGCATAAGCTTTCAAATTTATGTCCACTAATAATGTTTTGAACCTTGAAGTTCAGAAGCTTCCATAATCTTATTTGCTAGTGTGCAGGGGAAAGAGTGGCAGAGGGCTGTTCCTGTCTGAGCTCTCTGAAAGCCAGAAACCCCCAGTAGCACTTTTTTTAGGAAAAAAATTATATAACTGAGTGAGCTGGTTTGTATGCACCTTTCAACTGAATTACAGTTTTTGGAAAAGATTTAATTTATATTTCAACTTGGGAGGTAATACATCAATGAAAGCCCTGAAAGGAGCAAGAAAGGCTGTGGAAGATGCACTTAGGTTGTCTTGGCACAAATTTAAATCCCATGTTATGTAGCAGGTGAGCTGGCAGGACTAGCGCTTCAAGTTCTGTAGTGAACAGATCTGTTACAGAATCAGTGCTCTTTGAGGACCCAATATGACACTGATTTCTTGTTTAGACTGGTGGTATAAGTGTAGGGGTTTATTTGCAATGAAATGGCACAGAGGTGGATCTGGCAGTGATACCAGTGATGTAACACTGAGAGTTTCTGCATGAAACTTCACAGACAAACAGTGATTACAGCAGGGCCTCCCAAGGCAATACGAAATACAATCTATAATTTTTATGCCATGAGAAATGGGTATGCTCACAAACGAGACCATGCAGCACTTTCACTGGAGTTAGTCGGGTCCACATGGCTGACTGCCTACCCAAGACAAAAAAAAATGGTTGGAAACACAGAAATAGAGGAGTAAGAGGGTAGAAAAAATGTCATTAGTGGAGAGCTAAATTTAAAAATATTCTAAACTGTGAGTGATGAATCTAATAGAAAAAATAGATAACTCTTGCTTCCTAATAAATACACTACTTCCCAAAGAAAAGTGTTCTGAAATATGATCCAGGAACCTGGCATATGATAAATACTATTTTGCATGGTTATCCTAAGGGATTTTCTTTTTGTGGATTTCCATATATGGGATCCTAATTGCTATTATTTGTTATGTTTTCAGAGTAAAATCTTAGATAATGTTTCCAGTTGCTAGTATCCAGATGAATAACAATATAAATACAGGCTGCTGGGAATTTTCTATAGGATTCCTTAATTATGCTTGTGAAAAATATAAATTGAGGAAAACCAACAACCTATCATCAAAATTGAAATAATACGTCATTGTTCGGGTGACTGTTAAATTATATTTTCTCAGTGTGGCACATTGCCTAATAAAAATCATCGTTCAAGCTTTCCCTTTTCTTCAGTCAGGTCAGGCCTACACTACTCATGATGCAGTGCAGGTTTCCTATTGAGTGCCAGCTTAAGAGGCTCATGAATATCAATGGATCAGGAACCAGACAACCTCTACCTGAATTCCGGTAAAGATATAGAGCTCACAGTAAAAAATTAAGTTCAAGATTGAATAATCTTGTAACAGAGTTGTCGTGGTTTCGCCCACCGGCCAGCCCCTGGGGCTGAGGATGGTTTTGTCCAGGTGGATTTCCGGAGGAAAAAAAGCCTATCAAAAGTTCCAATATTGCCTTTGCTAATTACATATTTAAGAAACCGGAAGAGAAGCCTGTTGTGCAGTTGAAATTGGGAGTAGCAGCCATGTAGGAGAGGCGGCAGGCCCCAGGTGAGGGCCAGACCCACTCCTGCTCTGGCCCTGGGTGAGGGGCAGGTGTGGCACTGAAGCCCCCCTTCTCTCCTGTAGAGAAAAAAACCCAAAATACAACTAGAGAAGGACTGGCTGCTTGGACAAAAACTGCTGCAGAAAAATTCTGGCAGAGAGATAACGAAGTGTTCAAGGCCAAAGCTGCAACAGGGGAGAGAAGTCCAAAGGGGGGAGAGCTGCTTCTTCTCCCCTCTCTTACTCTCTCTCTCTCTCCCTTCAGCAAGGAAAAGATTGAAAACTAAATCCCTGCACTTGTGGTAGTTTGCTGGGGTGAGGAGACCCCCGTGCTGCTCGTGGAAGAGCCTACACTGGAGTAAGCTGATGCATGAGAAAGCCAAGACTTTATGAGAAACCTGAGGTGAAGCAGAGTCCTGTTGAAAATTTGTTAATTTGAGTTGAAATCCGAGTAAGAGATCCATGCTGCTGATAGAGATTTGTAACCCTGAGAGGGACGAGGCTTATGCCGGAGCAGATGGCTCGGGTAAGCTTGGGATCTCAGTGAGAGATCCATGCTGCTGGTGCCGGAAATTTGTGACCCTGAGAAAGAAACTTACGCCGTAGCGAGAACGGCTCGGGTAAGATGTTGGGATCCAAATGAAAAATCCATGCTAGACCCATGTTGGAGAAGTCTATCAAGGACTGTGGGAGGGACCCCCACAGGAAACAGGGGTAGACTCAAAAACCATTATCCCCTGTAACTCTGTAGTGAAGATCCATAGTCGGCAAGTGTCCCCTTGCAGTCCATGGAAGAGAAGACCTTCAGGGCCTGGTTAATACCCCAGCCTCCAGCTTTAGCCAAGGAGGGGGGTAGGCCCAGCCCTACCTGAGGCTGACATAGAAGAAAGAGAGATAGAAAAAGAGTTCCAGCTGCAATGAATCAGAGTTGCAGTCCTAGAAAGACTTTAGATTGCTGCAAAATTGTTGAAAAGATCTGGAGCTCAGAGACTAGAAAATGAGATTGCTTCTCCTCCTTGAACTAATAAAAAGGAGGGGAGAGGTATTTCTGTAAATACATAGTACTTTTGCTTAAGTAGAATTGTTATAGATATAATTCTTTAATAGTTTTTATCTTGCTAGTAATAAATGTTAATATTATTTTTCCCCAAATTAAGTCTCTTTTGTCTGCATAAACCTTCTCTCAATTTATAGTAATTGTGTAGGGGGTGTGAGAGTAAATTGGCCCAGAGCAAAACCACAACACAGAGTTCACCTCAACACATTCAAATGTTTTAATGGTCAAATACTGAAAGTTTCCATTCTGAAAAAAAGATGCTTCAGGATTAAATATTTAACCGTTACTACACTGAAAATTTTATTAGTGGAGAATTGTCTTGGGGTGTTGACAAGGGATAGTTTGGGGAATGGAAAAAGAAGCCACAGTTTCCTTCACAAACTACAGGTTTTGATCGTTTCCAATCAGGTGCTATGGCAAAATTAATCAGAATACTTGAGCTAGACATATTTAAGGCCTCTTTGGGAAACATAATCACTGAGATATTATGGACGTACTCAGCCTACTGATGGAGTGTATCCTAACAACTTGCAAAAGTAGATCATTAAGTACTGGCAAAACTTAGTGGAATAGTGTCAAATTTTCCTATTCACCTGCCATTTAATATAAATATTTTGGAAAGCAATGCTTAGTTTGAAATTATTTGGAATATGAAAGAAGGTAGAATATGTAGAACAAGTTAATGAAGCTAGCTACAGACCCTATGGCTTTTAAATCATTAAAATCTCTTAAAAATTTTTATCATGAGACTGTCAGAGAGAACAAATATTTCAATTTTTAATTTAATTATTTTTCAATTTCAATATTTAATTTATTTTATCTGTTCTGAATATTTCCACATCCCTGCTGATAAGTAACAACATTCTAAAGACAGTAGGAGCAGCTGTGAATTACATTTCTTACAATTATATTTCTTGAGAAAGTTATTAATTCTGTTTGCATTTAATGCAATTTCCATATCATAATGCATTTCAGAAAATAAGAAATCTGGTTTTGCTATGATGGCTGCTGGTCATGTATATTCCATATGAGGAGTATTTGAGACTCAGCAACCAGAACAGGCTTCCAGTTAAATAATAGCAATGAAATAGCTGCTACCTTAAAAGAAAAATCATTTGTTTACTTGCTGAAGGAGTTTAAAGTGATTAGCTGAAAATACCCAGCAAAAATGAGGGAACAAAGAACTAGAATGTTGAAAACTGATTCCTGTGGACACTGGAGCTCACGGGTAGCAAAATAATCTTCTCTGAATGAAAGAAATATTATGAATGATGAGTGCTGGTAAGCTCATGGGAGCATATTGTAAGAGCCGGCAAGTAGCGCTTATGACTAGAAAAATATGGCTACAGAGGTCATTGGATGCAGAAAAGGGCAGCTGCAATGCCCCTATGCTTTGCTGAGAACCTAAAGAATGCTCAAATTTAATGAAGGCTCAGAGGGAGAGACCAGCACAATCCTTGTCAATATCGGATTTGACCTTGATCTGTAAAGGTGGGCAGCCACATGGCAATGCAGCAATGCGGCGCACTGCAAGGGCCCGTGACATGTAGCTCTTGTTGACGGGCTCTGCAATCTGTACTGGTTTTCATGGGACACATTCTTCAATGTGTGTGTGTTGGGTTGACCTTCACCAACTGCCAGATGCTCACCCAGACTTCATTCCCCTCACTCCCTCCAGCAACAAGACAAGGGGAGAAAATGAAATGACTAAGCTCATGGGTCAGGATAAAAAGAGGAGGAGATCACTTATCAATTACCATAACAGGCAAAACAAACTTGATGTGGGGAAAAAAATATTTTATTGCCAATTAAAATGATTTGAATGGTGAAAAACTAAGACCAAATTAAAACAACAATTTCCCTCCTACCGCTCACTCTTTTTCCCAGGCTCAAATCCATTCCTTTATTCCCACTCCCTTCTCCCTCTACATGATGCAGAGTGGATGGGAAATGGGGCTTGTGGTTGATCCATAACATTTCCTCTCTGATGCTCCTTCTTCCACACACTTTTCCAGTGCTCCAGCATGGGCCTTCTACAGGCTGCAGCTTCCTTCAGAGCCTATCAACCTTCTCTGGAATGGGATCCTCCAGGTGCTACAGTGTGGATATTTGTTTTGATAGGGCACTCCATGGTTTGTAGTGTGGATATCAACTCTGGGATTGTCCTCTCCACCAGTTGCAGAGCACCACCTGCTCCACTGCTGTATCTCCAAGAGCTGCAGGGAAATCTCTTTTATGGCACGTGGAGCATCTGCTGCTCTCTCCTTCTGAATGTTCACAGGGCTGTTTCTCACATTTTTTCACTCAATCCTCACTCCTTCCCATCATTTTGGCCTTTCTAAATAGATTTTCCCCGAAGTGCCCCACGCTCAGCTGTGTCCTGTGGTGGGTCCACTGGAGATGACAGGAACCAGCTGTCTCCCACATGGAGCAACCCTAGTCTCTCCTCAAAGAGGAGCACAGATGCAACCATTTCCCCCCATTGCCAATCTCTTAATACCTACACCCAGTGCAAGCAGGCATTAAATGACAGCTCTGGAGGAGGGTGTGACAAAGGAAAGGAAAGAGTAGGCACGTTGGTGATTGGTAAATAGGAGAATATTTCAGCTGAGCTTCTAGAGTCTATTGGGATGCATTCAAGCAGTGAGACCAAGTGGCACAATTAAGAACCATAGCTGGAAATCTCAGAAGCACCAACTGCCCATATTAAAAGGCTGGTAAATAAAGGAAAATTATAACATCAGAAACAAAAAGAAAGGGGAAATAAATATTTTTTAAAAGTTCTTAAATTCCTGTTATCTTCAAAGTCTTATTTACTTATTTTTTGTGTTTCCAGCAGAAATTATAAATACAGTGTATTTCAGATGCTAATGTGCTGGATTCAGACAATTAAAACACAGCAGCTTTATTTTGAACCCTATTAATCCCAAAGCACAATAGCAATCAGGGATTCCCTTGTATATTTTTAATCCCTTGCACACTTTTGGTGTAATAAACTGCTTTGCTGGCTTGTTTGTAATATGTCTTGTGTTACATTCTGCAGCCTGAGCAATTACTGAACTCATTTAAATTCTAAGATAAGCTACTTTTCTCACTTTTTAAGCATGAGGTCTAAAGGCGACACTAAATTCTAGGGATTCTGACGGTTTGAGAGCTTGGTGAGTTTTCTGAGTTTACTAAAACTTTCTTCAATAATTTAAACTCCTTTCTTCAATTTAAACAACAACAGCAACAACAAAGCATTCAGTTTAAGCATAACTGCTTTCCCCCCTAAGTGCTTAATCCAAAGCTCATTGAAGTTAATGGAAAGACTTCTGAGGGCTGCATCAGACTTGAAATGGAAGTTGGTGCCCTCTATTACTGACGAAAGCTCTGCACACACAGAACTACCCAAAGACTATTTAATGTATTTCTCTTTCAACATAATTTCACTCTCTATCTTCCACTGCCTGCATTTTTCCACACTCTCTGAATTTGCTTTACCCTCTGTCCCTTCTTTTCTCTGTCTCATCCTGCTCTTGTCAGATTTTGTTCCATTGACTCAGTTTTCTGTTACCATATCTCTATGTGGGGAGCAAACAACACTGTCCAAAAATAATTTTCACTTCCCAGGGCTTCAGCTGGTTTGGGAACGGGCAACAGGATCTTGCTTGATATCTCTGTCTTAAGGACTTATCACTTGTGAATAATAATGAAATTATTTAGAATTATTTAAATCGCAAGCCAAGATTTTTAAACTTGAATGTCTAACCATAAGTTTCTAAACCCATTTTTAATTTCTTAAATGATTAATGATTTTTAAAAGTCCTCAGCATCCAGCACTTTTTAAATATGGTCTTACTCATAAGAACCTAGGTAGGTTTAAGAACCCAATGTTAATCACCTGGGTTACATATAAGAACCCAAGGTTAATTACCTGAGTTTAACATAGGGGGTGATTCTACAAAATCTCTTCTTAAAAGAATAACTCCATTTATCTTCTTGAAGTCCTTATAGAAGTGATTCGTATGCACAAAGAGAACCTGGAGATTTTTATATTTCAAGGTCTGACTCTGCAAATTTGTTTTGTTTTATTTTCTTTTCATTAAGTCCTCTATGTAGCATGTCATATTTAAAGCACTGCAAAATGAATAGAGCAAGAATTTTTTTCTATGATTTTCACAAAAAAAAAAAGAAAAAAAAAGAAAAAAAAAAAAGAAAAAAGGAAAATCAAAGTGATTTATCAAACCATGCTATATTCACAATCATGCAGTGGCAGTTCCCAGATACAGTGTGTTTCTAGCAGGAAAAAATATATATACTAGTCATGCTTCTGGTGAAAATATTTGAGTGTCATTATTAATTTTCTTCCTAATATCTTCCTTTAGTATTTCAGCAAAGTAATCTAAATGGATATATTTTATAGTAAAAAACCTATAATGTATATACGTGATTTAATATTTTCATAAGCTATAATTGTCTAAATGAGATGCATATCAGTGGATTTTTCAACGTATGAATACGGATTTTTCTGGGGGTCATGGATCCCACTAAGAAAATCACAACAGAAGCTCAGAGGTAAAATTGCAGAAGAGAGAATTTTGAACAGTTTGATTTTCTTTGTAACCTTTGGCCTGTGCAGCCTAGAGAGATGGTAACTATAGGTTGCAGTCACTCTCCTGGCAGACAGTATTTATTGAACCTTTATGGGAAAATCAGGATCAGCACATTCCTGGCCTAAATGTCACAGCCTTTCAACCCTGGTGATAGAAGCATCTCACAATGATAAGTGTTGCAAAGGTACTACAATTTTTCTTAGGGAGAAGAGGTGCTTTCAAGAAGGGATGCTTGCATGGATAATAACATGGGGAGGGGGAGTAGTCACATCAGGCCTTCTCTGTGTGCTTCCAGGGGCTCTGGCACCTGCCTCAAACATTTATTTTGGTGTTGGTATGGATGTGGGTGACAAGCCAGCCCTGCTGGGGGCAGTGACAGAGCCTGAGGTAGATGTTCAGGATGGAGCTGAGTTGAAATGGGCTGCAAGACACTCTTCAAGTAGGGCTGCTCTAAGCTTAGAACATGTAATGGCCATGCCATGCCAGGCCATCTCCTTCCACAGTCTCAACCCACTAACTTGGCATTCCAGCCAGGCCTCTTCCCAGTCCCCTTTCTTTGCCTGTGTCTGGAATTGGTTCGAACAGGTCAACCCTGGTCCCCAGTTTTGGTGGGCTGGCCCTGGTAAGCAGCAGCCAAGTACCAAAGTTGCTGGGAAATCTCCCATAATTTGTCTACAGGAGTCATATATGGAGGTGGGGACAGGGGACACTAGCAGAAAGCCTTGCACATGGTAAGAGATTCGTAAAGCTGTTGTCTTCAAACTAGTTTGACTCTTCTTTTAAAAAGAGGGATCTGGATGTATGTGCAAATACTCCCCCATTTTTAGTAACAGAAATATTTTTGTTAAGTGAAAGCTGGAGTATTAGTGACACACTCATCCTGCCCAACATGAGCTGCTCTCACAAAGTCTGTATAGGTGGAGATTAGCAAGCGCAGTGCAATGCTTTACATGTGTACTACTGGAAATGTGCAAACTACTAGTTAGTGTGTTTTACTTTAGCTGTGATGAGGCATGAGACAGAGTCTTCCAATAAAAGAGCAGTGATTAGAAAGTACACTCACTATGTCCAGGCAATCATATTCCATGTTTTATGTGGTTTTTTTAAAAGCAAATCCTCGTCTAACTGGAACCGTCAATCCTTTCAATACAACCCACTGAAGAGAGCTAAAATTCTTTGAAAGCAGAAGTCCATCACCATCATCCAACACAATTACTTAAGAAAATTGTTGAATTCTGCATCAGCTGAACTGCTGAAACAAGGTCCTCTAAGCAGTGAGTGATACTTTATTGAAGCCTGCAAATCCAATCTCCCTTTCACTTGGCCTCAAGGAAATTCCATGTTTGTCCTTTGAGAAGGTCCAGGAGAAAGGACCATAGCAGGTGACTTAATGATCTTCCAGTAGATCTACATAATGACATTTCCTCAGCAATCAGTCTGGATTCCTAGTTCAAAGCTGAACACAGACAGTAACAGCTGGTATCAGATACAAGGTCTAATATATTGACAGGAGACTGAAAAACATCTTGAAGAAAGTGGTTGAAGATGGTTTGAAGCACTTTTAATAGACACCATACAACAAGCTGAGATTCCTCTGTGCTTCAACTACTTTCTTAAGATATTTTTCTGTTCCTGCATTTATCCACCAAACTTGATTTAAGACTCATATTCTTTCTGCTCTATAAATCACTCTTTTCTGCTGTAAATTCCTTGAAAGCACATTCAGAACTTCTGCAAAAGTTATGAACAAGCATGGAAGCAATCTGTTGATGAACACTACTGTTTTATGAATTTCAAAATTAGTAATAAAAGAGTTATATTGAAGAAAACCAAAAGTTTCTTTGACTCCAATGAAAAAGACCGTACCGTTCCACTTTTAAATGGTTATAGCATTGACCATAGAAAGTTCATGAGTTAAGGAAAGCAGTAAGTTTTGATGTTCAAAAATGTATTCTTGTGAACAAGATCTCTTCTTGTGGAGTTCAGCTGAAGTCCTCTCCACTTTTAGGAAAACAACCCAAAAACTAGTAGATTTCAAAGCGGGAGGGAACCACTGTGGTTCTCCAGACTGACCTTTTGTGAAGATCAGTCTGGAAAACTAAATGAATGGTGCCATAATTATTAACATGAAAAGAATCATTTAACCTAGTGTTTCACATTGAAATCTCCATGACCTATGAATCATTCAGACATTCAGGTGAAATGCTGAGGTCTGTTGGCAACATACTCTTGCATTTTTCTCTTCATGCAACTCCGTTTTGTACTGTACCATGTAAGCAGCAGAGACAAGTATAAATATTCTGCAAATTATTTCATCATGGAACAATCCTAACTATAGTAAAGTCACATGAGGATAAGATAATAATAGACTATACATTTCAACAGCAGGCAGCAAGGCCAGGTTTTACACTAAAAAAGTCCTGTGAAGAAATCTCCCTCTGAGTAGGGCAAAAAAGTGGAGAAGAATTTCTCCTTTATATTTTTTTAAATCAAGTTGCCAGATTGTATTCATTAAGTAAGACACATATTTCTTGTAGATGATGGATACGTTTCTATTTAAAGATGCATAAATCACTGTGTCACTTAGAGCTTTAAAACATTCACAATACTCAAAGGCATTTTTTTAATTATATAAGTGATAATTTGTGTTGAGGTTATCTGACTTATTAGACACAGAGAAAAGAAAATCTGAGAGGCAACGTGGCAGGAGTTGGAGCTTATATTCAGCTTAGGAGAAGCTAAGGAGTGTGATCAAATGGCCAAATCATGACTTATAGATGATAAAGCAGTTTCCAAGAGAACATTCCAGTGATGACTGCCATATAAAAGAGACCAAAACAGCAGTGTTTCTACAGGGAAGGGACAGTAAAGTATCTAGTGAATGTAAATTATTTTGCAGTGTACATACGAATTACTAACCCATTTTTTTTGAAGGTGATAATCTTTCTGAAGAACTGCTGACTTCAGAAAACTCTGGGAAAGTCAGCATATCTTAAAAGGTTGTGATAAAAATAGGTATGAAAATTGAAAATTTTATCTTAATTTCTCTGTCTCTCAAAGCATATAATATAGAAGTTGTGCAATCATTTTAATTTCTATCCAGCAAATTACATATAGGAATACTTTAAAATATGCATACCATAGCAAAATAAGATAGAATAATAAGCAAAAGAAAACTGTAGAAAATCACTAATAGTGAATAATATCTGATATAGTGTTTCCCAATGGGAAAACTCTACATTCCAGCGATGAATGTAGAAGAATGCATTAATCAGGAACAAGTCTAATTGAACTAAGTCCAAACGACACAGGATTTCTGTGAACACAGCCCAGAAGTGTTAGTGCTTTATAAAAACAAGCAAATAAATATTCACTTTTATAAAAATTGCTGTAGTAGTCTTCTCTGCATTGTGGAGAGCTACTGATAGGTCTCTTCTCTCAGCATATCACCTCGGGGTCAGAACTTGCATGTCCAGATGCGGATGGCTGCTTTTAATCAGCCAATAAGGATGACAGGGCTGTGCTGATTAACAAATCCTAATGCCATTATCCTGTGAAGCTGCTTGGCAAAGTTCACCCTTGTGCAAGAGCTGTAACACAGTGCGAGGACGCAGTGAATCTAGCTAAACTGCATTGACAAACAGATATCATTAATTGTGAACAGCAGTCTTTTGAAAAACACTACCCTGCACTTTTTTCCTAACATATGAGAAATCATGAGCCCCTGTGTTAAGAAGAACACAGTCTTGTGTTCTTCTTAATTATGCTGAGATTTATGAGGAAAGCTATTATACTAGATTTCTCAAAACATGGTTATTATTTTTTGTGCATTGTTTTTTCCCTGAATTCTAATGAGAACACAAAGATTACAGCCCACTTCAGCCAGAGCAAGAATGTCACCATTGTTTCTAGTAGAAACACTTTTGCCTTATAATAAAATAGCCATCAAATTAATACATTTATGAATTTTGTTAGTTATTTTGGGAGATCACATGTGTGGTCATGGGAAATTTATTATTTTTCTCTTCTTAATTTATTTTTTTTTGCACTAGAGAATCAAAACAAAGTTCATGTAAATGTACTTCACTCTTGTTGCCATTTAGTTCCTGCCTTATTGTTCTAAGTGGCAAGCCAGAATTTAATATTTCTGTACAGTTAGGTATTCAGCAATGACCCAATAGAAGCATCAATCCTCTCTGACTCTGAAAAGCAAAGGGACTATAAATGCAAAACATAATGCACCTTTCAGGCTTTTTCTGTCTTATCAGCCACAATATTATGAAGGGCATTTATTATCTGTCGTAAGAAAACATACTTTTCTCTGAATAAGTGAAGTTCCATTGGTAAGTGATGTTTGCTGTGGAACTATTCACTTGTAAAGCTCTAGGACCTGGCAAAGAAATAAGTTAGAAAGCCTCCAGTGATTTTGCTGCTTTTCTTTTTAAAAAAGAAGTTTTTAAGTAACGCAAAAGAAAGATCATAGCTATGCTGAAAATACTTGGAGGACAGTGCTTTGAGGATCCTTTACTGCAGTTAATCTCTCAGATGGCTGGTGTCACTACCACTCTTTCTGCAGCATTTCCTAATTGTCTCCCTGAAAGTTCAGCTTCTTGCCCTTCAAAGCACAGCAGTGTGGCTGCTGTCAAAGAAGGAGCCACTTAACTCAGGGTATGATCTTAATAAAAATTCTGTCTTTCCAGAAGCATTATTGCCCATACCTTTTTATTTTTTCCGCATGACTTTTTTTTTCCTCCTACGCTAACAGAACGGACAGAGGAGCTTGGAGACCAGAAACTTTTAAAGTAATTTCTGTTTAAAGTAGGCAGTCAGGCTATGCTCTCATGTATGATTATGGCAGAGTTGGGTCATTCCTCCCTGGCAATAGTTTCATGAACCAAGTGCAAGAAGGAGGGAAGGGCTGTAACCAACTTCGCCCCTCAGGCAGTGGTTTTCAGCATAGCCTAAAGCAGCCGCAGGCTCAGTCTGTTTTCACCACATATTAGAACTTTTTAACCTCAGAAGGGACTATTATGATTAAGGAAAAATGTTTGTGTGTCTTCTGTTATACAACTATCATGGAACAATTTCACTCAGTATACCCCGAGTATTCTGGTTTGATTTTATACGATAGTATGAGGCAAAGAGTTTCTTATCCAATGTAATTTACCACAAAGTATCTGCAAAAGGGTTTTTTTGTGTGGGTTTTTTTTTTTGGTTAAAAAGTTACAAGTAAAATAATTAAAAGAAAAAAAAAAGCTTTCCACGTGAGATTCATAAAATTACTATTCATGTGGGTACCTGCAAAGCATTTACCTAATAGCCAAGGATGGGAGAAGATGGATTCTCCTTCTGAGATAGTTCCTCTTGGTTCAAAATACCTAAACAGTCCTTCATAAGCTGAAAAAATAAGCCAGATTCTGACTCAGTGATTGTCTTCACTAGAAGATCTGCCTTGTTTCCAATGACCACTTAAATATTTAAAATACAAGGTGGAACATTATCATCAAAAGGGACTGAGATTAGCTCAGGGACCCCTGTGCTGGGTGGCCTACTTTCAGTCTTGAGCTGCACGTGATTCAGAGGCAGGTCAAATAGATTTGGAATGCAGCTAGGACTGGGAAGGCTGGACAGCCAATAACACAATAGTTTGGACATGTTCCTATGAGACAGGTCTTGTGACCTTAATTCATTTCAGGCAGTGAGAAATAGTGCAGGTAAAGTACCCAACTAACCTGGGTTGTAGGGTAGAAAATCATTGATGTCTCCTCTGTAATATGCAAGCTGATCTCTTAATTAACTGTGCCTTCTGGAAGTGCGTGAAAGGACTCAAAAGGTTTGCTCTACTCAAAATGGATTTTTTATTTTTTTCTGGATGCTTCTTTTCAGCAAAAAGCACTCAGACTTTATCCACATGAACTGATACCCACACTTCCCTCCCAACCTGTCGTTTGGCTGCTGGACAACAGAGATTTTCTTTTGGCCTGTTCTCAAAAGGAATTACAAAGGTTTTGTAAGCACAGTCCTGAAAATTTTGCTGTCCTGGAGGCTGAACTCATTTCAAAGCCATAACACTGAGTAAGGAATGACAGTCAATTGACATTTTATGTTGCTGAAACAATATAAAAAGAACATAGCATTGCTGAGCTATCCAGTCTGTATCACTGAGATAAGAGGGAGTAAAAAATGCTCATTTATGGAATATGTGAAATTAATATATCTGCACAAAGTTTTCTCAGAAGTGTCAGACAAAAGTCCTTTGAAAAGTGTAAAACAAATGTAAAATAAAAACAGAGTGTTTTTTTGTTTTGTTTTGTTTTCAAATAATATATGTACAATTCATACTGGGTTTTTTGCATTTTCTCTTTTACAATCACAGAATATGATGAATTGGAAGGATCCCTCAGGATCATCAAGTCCAGTTCCTGGCCTGCACAGGACCCCCAGATATCATACCATGTGCCTGAAAGCATTGTCCATTTTTGTGTTTACTAACACAGAAGAATTGGATCCTCTATAAAATTCCTTAAGCTATACTACTGAATCTCTTTCAAAGCAGTAGTAGGGAAGGAGTATCTTCTCCTACCAATTTTTTTACACTAAATTAGCTCCAGAAAGATCTTTCTTTCAAAGAAGATTAAGAACTGTGAAAATGAGACATTTGTATTGCCTGTATAATGGCTATACATATATTAGGCAAATCCTGACAGAGCAAAAATTAGTGTCTGATTTCTTCCTTTCCTTTCATTAGTTGTGGTCTTGTTTTGCACCTGTTCAGCACTTGTCCTTACAGATGCATTTAGCTATCGTTTAGGCACTTGCAGGAGCAAAATGAGAACAGATGCATCATAAGTACAAAATATATGCTAAAAGGACACTTCGTAATGAGAAATCAGAGCTGAATGGGAGGAAAAACAAAACATGGCAGGATACAGAGAATGCAGACCTAAAATTAGAATAGGATAGATACATTGAAAAGACAAAATTCAGCAGATAAGGGCTCCTGGTTTATTGTCTAAAATATGCCTATCTGCATTCCCAGGGAACAGCATCAATCTGTCTTGATTTCTGAATAAATTGAGCTCTCAAGCAAAATCCCTGTAAAAGAAGGCAGTTCTATTTTTATCACTGTGACCTTTTTAGAAGGACTTTAGGGAAGAAGGAAACAAACTTATCTAAATTCCTGCTACCCAAACTCCAAGTCTGCTCTCCTATCTTAAAAGTGTTATTTGCCACTATTTTTTTTAGCTATCCAGCACTAAGAATCTTTGAAAATTCACAATCACAACAGGCTTGCTTACAAGTTTGCTCTTGTCTGGTCTACTGCTGGTCTTTAACTGATGTTAAAGCATTATGTAAGAATCTAGATCCCAAATTCATTGACGTTCATCAGTGGCTTTGGTTATCTTTGGATCAAGATTGGAATTTTAAGAAAGAGCCTCATGAATGTGTAGGAAATCATACACAATCCATAGAAGTAATTTTTACTAGCTATATTAAACATATTAACTATTGCAATTAAGGGTTTTTTTGCCTCAGTTTCATTTCCCAGAATGAGAAAACCCTGATTTAATTAGGAACTTTACTGTGGCTGTTAATACCTGATTTGAAACAGCGTGAATACATTCCAGAATGAGGGAGTGGGTGCTATGGATAAAGGATTTTTATACAGTATTTTGTAGGGTGAGTTTTTGCATTTTTCAAAGCACTGTAGGACTGTTAGATAACTGGCTGAAGCAATCAGAATTTTTAACTTCTGTCATTAACGGTGTAATACCAGGAGACTAGAAAAGGCAAATATAGTGGTTATTCATAAGGACTTCAGATGTAATGAATTGTAGACAAATCAGGAGACAGCAACCCAGATTGTTCCAAGAAACAATGAATGCTAATACTTCTGTCCTGACTGATAACTCCCTAGCTGACACAGATTCACTACGCGTGGAGAGGATGTTAATGCTTAGTTTGGTAACTGCACATATAAACATACAAACACTTTTTCTAGCCCATTACATGAGGTATTTCCAGCTTTCAGAGTTCTCCTGGGCATAGTAAGAGACACTCAAGCAAAAGCAACCCATTACATGGAGGGTTGCAGCAAGAATACCTAAGGGTTGCTGCAAAGAAGAAGGGGCAAATGTCTTCCACAATAGTGGACCAGCTGAAATGGCTTTAGTTCCTCTCTTATTAAAGGTTCTGGTAGAAAACCTTTGACAGACATTTTAAAAATATGTTGTAGTTACAGCTAATTCTGTCTTAGAGCAGAGGGGTGACATGAGGTTGACTTTTTCCTAGCATTTGGAGTTTCAGGAAACTTCATATGCTAAACAAAGCTGGACAGAGATTAGACTTAATGTGATGTTGGGAACACAGCATCAGGAACAATGTCAATGACTGTGCAGTTTCCCAAGGTCAAGGCATATCCAAGGCTTGTGACAGTTTAATGTTTAGCTCATCTCAAGAGAAGGAGGTGGAGAACAAGGTCATTAACTGTAAGTGGATTATAATGCTCTACTCTATGCCTCCACTGACTACTGTGGTTTATTTTGGAGACAGACAGAACAGAACAGAAGCAGAAGAAGGAGTCAGGCTGAGGAAACATGAAATTTCCTGGGGGATGACTCATTCAGGCTCTCCAGTTACTTTGTGTAGAACGTGGCTGCTGGTGACTAGATGTCTCTTGTGCTCAAACTGACTTGGTTAGGGCTAGCTCAGGTGCAGAGTGCAGCAGCACGCAGTAACCAGCTAATAGGTTGTACCAACATAATTTGGTGAATTCAATGAAATACAGTCTGTGGAAGCTGAAAGGCCTTAATGTTTAGACAATTGTATCAGTAATAATAAAATTGCCTCCTATCAAAAGATTTTACCAGTGGAAAATAACTGGCAAACACCTCAAGGGGTGGTGTGTGTGGGTGTGGGGGTGTGTGTATGTGTGTGGGGGGGTGTGTGTGAGTCAGCATGCTGTTGATTCAGTAGAACCATGCCAGCTAAAGATCTGTTTAAAAAATTAAATTCCTGACATCAATTACAAGTATTGCTTAATCTTATTTTAAAAAAATGGTAATTAGGTTTCACTCCTACAAGCAGCAGGATAATTGGGTCCCAGAGGTCTGGAATAAGGTTAAACAATTAGGCTGTGTTTGCAAATGAATCTATCCTGATTGGCACTTTAAAGGATAAAAGGTTTATTTGAAGTTGTTAGGAATTTAACCCATGATTTCGTGAAGTCCATATATATCAGACTTAATGACTTGAAAACATCTCTCCAGACACCTCTGGACTTTGAACGGAATTTGAGCAAAGTTGTCCATCTGGGTGTAACAAGAGTGCACTGAGCAATCCTTTTGACTTCTTGTTTTATTGACTCAATATTAGGATTTATTATTAGTTGGTAAATTATTGATTATTGGGTCAATATATCTTGAAATTCAGCTCAACAAAACACAACATCTATTTATCACAAGAATTTTAGAGACAAGTAAACTGAAACAAAGGTAGATTTATGAACCCTTCAAAGGTCACACAAGTGAGTTAGCAGCAAAACAAAGAATAGCTCTTACGAATACCAGCTTCCAGCCCAACATCTACTCAGCGAGGCTTAAAATCCATAGTACAGAGAAACAAAGCAGCCTGACAAGACAGGAAATGAATGGTAAATAATACAAGAAATATTGTTAAGGAAGTAATTTGTTTCTCATGTGTGGCAAAGTCCAGGATAAATGCAATTCAGAACGATTTTTGGTTCAGCTTGTGGTCCAAGCCACTAACCTATGACATTATATACACAAGGTGTATATAATGTGAATTGATGAGGCTAGGGAAAAAAAAAGACAAAACGTGGAATTTGATGATATCACAACTGCTGATCTTTCCAAAATTTCTTCAGCAATATAAGGTGTTTTATATCCAATTCAGCACAGACATTAAATTTAATAGCATTCTTTATTCACTGCACTAGCTTGATTCAATATGGCAGCTAAAATATTTTTTTCAGCAGATAATTTGAGTTAATCTACTGAATTATGCTTTCAGTAGTTGCAAATACAGAACAGTAAGCAAGACATGGCAGTGGATAAATCTTACAGTCATATATGAATCTGTAACAAGTCTACATGACTGAGATAAAAGTACAGGACACATGTTGGAGGCTATTTCCTTTTTATTGATTTTAATATCTCAGAATTTCTAGAACTGAAGAACTTACTAGCACAACCAAAGCTAGACTGAAGGCTGGTCTCAGACCTACAAGTAGTAACAGTAGAAAAATTAGAATCCCTTGAAAATATGAATGAGTTTAATTATTCATAGATAATTATTTAATTTCTGTGTTTCATAACCAGCAAATCTAGAACATCTTTTAATTTTTAATTAACATCTTATGTAGGAATTAAACCATAAAAAAATAGCCAACTTTTCTGGTAACAGTTGTATAGTAAATAGCAACACAATGGATGCAAAAATCTTCACTGAATCATAGGATATCTCCAGTTTGAATGAACCCCTAAACATCATCAAGCTCAACTCCCTGCTCCTCACAGAACTACCTAAAACTAAAGCATATGACTGAATAGTGTTGAATCTTAAACAAGATTAGAGGAATTCTTCCATACCTTGGAGATATTAACTGCCACATGGATGATGTCAACATATCAGGCCTTCCTACAAAGAGTACAGTAGGATATTTTTCATCATGCATGTGTTCATAGAGGTTTCCCCCAAAAGTCAGTCATCTGAATTGCATAGTCTTCATATGCATTAGGATGAGAAACTGCTCATACTGGGTTGAAATGAAAAGTGCTTAATTATGGAGTAGTCAATACAAATTCTCTGCATTCCTATATCTTATGCATATAGCCACATAATCCTCCCCACTTTATTGAACAAGTGATGTCTGAAAAATAAATCTGTTTTTGGGGGGAAATTCAGTAAGATTTTTTAAATACAGTCTGCTATTCCAAAAGGAGTAAAAATATATATGGATTAGCTCCATAAGTAAAACAAACAGCACTGGAAAAATTCTTTGGAAAGTTGTTAACCTAGTTATCAGGGATGTTATTAGGTTTCATCACTAAAGAGGGAGACAGAAAGATACTTGGTGTACATATCACACATTTTGAATGGTGAAAGATTTAGACATATTCTTAGTGTCTGCAATGCCTTTCTTTCAAGTTTATAACAGCAAAAGCCTCCTTCTACCACAATATTCAATGAGTTATGTATTCTCTTCAGCCAGCTCAGAAAAACGTGTATGCGTGCTCTCTGGCAGGTGAAACTCTCAGTTAATTCTCACGGACACGTTAGCCAGGCTGCTGGACTTCCATGCTGCCTTTGCAGGACTAGTGCTGACTGGCAAGGCAAAGTCTCCACTCCTCTGACACCACACATAAACACACACCAATTATTTACTCTCAGTTCCTAACAAAGGTGAACGAGGGCAAAGCCTTTACAGCTACTTCTCATGTTTGAGCACAGTTCTGTGAACCAACAAAAATTATACTGTGAAAAATGGCCAGGAGCTGAGCAGAAAAAGTAAAATTCCATGGTTTTCCACCTGGTAGTGCTGCTTAACAGGCCTAACTGAGGGTAGCTACTTCTATGAATAAGCATTTGATATGAGAGTGGCACTTCTTGGTTCTGGCAGCAGCAGTTATTCTTGCCTGTAGTTAATTAGTCCATCTGAGGAAGGTGTGATAACCTACTGATACAAATCAGTAGCCTCAGAGCTTGTTCTGGAGGCCTTTACCATAGTTCCCCTGTACCTGACTTTAATCATATATAGTGTGTTCATCTGCACACTGTAATCCTCCTGCAGTGCTGCTGCAGATATCTAAGGGAGTTTTCTGTTCAGAGCAGAGAAAAGCTATGCTCAAACTGCAGGAAGTTCCTCATGACTTATTGCAGGAATTGATAGTCCTTTATAAAAAAGGTGGGTGAACAAGTTTTGAGCAAAAAGGGATTTCAGGTGTAACCGGTTTAAATTGGAATGTCTGCCTGCTTGACTCAGGAATATTACTAGGAAAGCTGATGTTCTGCCTTGTGGGATGTCATGGACTGAAAAACAGCACAGCTGCCGTGTTATTGCATTGCTTCACTACAGCTGTTACAGTTTATTTTCAGCAGAAATTGATCAGACTTTGTTATTTACCATTAACTGTCTCTTCATACTACTTTCCCTTTCAAAAAAAGGTATGATTTAATAGGTACAAATATCATCGTGAGAAATGGGACAGTAAGAGCAGCCAAAGCCAGTTTGTTGATTTTGTTTTCCTTCTTCAGTCACTGTGCAATAGGTAAAGTTCTCCTATGCACCAAATAATTTGACTTCCTAAGATCTGGATGTGGATTTGACTTTAACCCTTGATTGCCTTCAGTAAAGCTGAGTTTCCTAAGAACCAGTTTTGTAGCACTTGAATGTTTAGATTGGTTAGCAGGGTTTGAATGTGTCATCCAGTATCCTTTCTGTTGCATAGTCCCTTCAAACCTTGATAACAGTCAAGCACAAAGAAATGCGTGAGACAAGCCTTGAAGAGATTCCTGGACCTTACATCTCTTTAGCTGTGATTTTTCTCCTGTTTCCTCTTACTTATTTTTCTGTCTTCCTTTAAAAAGAAAAACAAAACAGTACAAAGTCACAGTAGGTGAACTTTTGTTTTCCAGGGAAAGGAGAGTAGGATGAGGAAACCTCACAAAAATAGTCTTAATAAAAAATCTACACTGATGAGCAAAAATTCAAATATCTCAAATTATATTTATCTCCAAAGAACTATACAAGGATTGAAATAATTCCTGCCTTTCCTTGACTTGGCAGGTTTCCAGAAAAAAGCTACACAACTTAGAGAGCTCTATTGCAGGTCATGTAAGAATAATTCAGAGACTCTATTTAAGGAACATGTGCTTCATCCACTTATTCCTAAGAGATGCAAGGATAAAAAGTTATTATGCTAAGGAGAAAGAATAACAGAAAAAAAGTATGATAGTGGGGAACATACTGAAACTTTCAGAAAAAAAAAAGAACAGCCATTGCATCAAATTCCAGCATGTAGCAATTTTTTTCTTTTTAGAGAAAACTACTTGAAGTAGCAGTAAATAGTGGCTTATTAATTTCAAGTACAGCTACTGTTCTTTCTTATTGGGAAACAAGACTTCTTTTTACATGTATATAAGTTGAGAACAGTTGCTCAATAGGAAACAGCCATATCAGGTTCACACCACCATATATAGAATTGGACTAGTTCTATTTTCTTCCTTGTCTAGACCTGCTAAGGAACAGGGAATACCGAGTCTTATTTTTTCTGTTAAGCAGTGTTAAAAAAGATTAGTTGCAGCCATTCCTGGATTAGGGCAAGGATAATATGGGTAAAAGGACTGGACATCAGACCAGATGCCTTCTAACACCTTCCAGCACATGAAGGGGGTCAAAAAGAAGCCTGGAGAGGGACTTTTAAAAAGAGCTCAAAGGAACAGGACAATGAAGAATGGCTTTAAACTGAAATAGGCTTGGTTTAGATTAGGTATTAGGAAGAAATTCCTTACTATGAGGGTGGTGAGAGACTGGACAAGTCGCTCAGAGAAGCTGTGGATGCCCCATCCCTTGAACTGTTCAAGGCCAGTTTGGATGGAGCTCTGAGCAACCTGATCTAGTGGAAGGTGTCTCTGCCCATGGTTTTGGAACTAGGTGATCTTTAAGGTCACTTCCAACCCAAAACATTCTACGATTCTGTGATATCAATATCCTTAAAGAGTCTGGGTTTTAAAAGTCCCCTCAGAAAGACCTTGGGCAATGATCTGCCTACTGATGTGTTAATGCACCCTGAAGTAAAGGTATAACCTATATAGACAGAAATCTTAAAAAGGGTGGGAAAAATAAATTAGGATTTTCCACTTTAGTTTTCTCACCTCTTGGTTTTATGATTACAATCTCACCATGTTTCCACAAAAGCAGCAATGCCCACAGGAAGCTGTGTAGTGTTCAGACTGCTGGACAAGAGATGTTGTAGGATTCAAACAGATTAGAAGGCAAGAGGATGTTTGAAAATAAGCTTCAGAAGTCACAAGTACAGCAACTACCTGCATTTGAGAGCATTCTGTGATCCATGCATTACTTTAGCAATAAGGTAGGCAACAGAGCCAAGCACAGCCAGCAAGGAATGTAACACTTTTAGATGTCACTTAATGCAGCTGCCTTTATTCTGAGACACAAAGGATTTACCTGAAGGCACTGTAAAACCCATTCAGCAGTATCTCTGCTGTCTGTCATCTAATCTGAATCATCACAGCCATCAGTGACTCTGTGCTGTAACTGGTACTTAACTGGCTGGAAAAATCAAGGGAGGATTGGTAGCCTTATTTTACCTTTTCTTCAGGTTCATTCAGAACACAAAACATAATTTTTCCTCTTACTTCCAGTTGCTGCTCTGTGTGATTCTGAAGGACAAGAGCAGGTCTTAATAAATATGTTATTTGTATAGCATATTTTTTCTGAGTATCTTTTATGGCAAATAGCAGCTCTGATTTTTTGTTTTGGTTTCTAATTCAGTCACACATTACTCATTATGCATGTACTTTTATTGCAGACATAAATTGGAATGTGCACACATTTATGATTAATTTTCAAATCTGAGATGTTCAAGCAGTGACACCATTGTGAAGATGCAGTTGTTAGATAGACCACCTTTATACATTTCCTTGAGGTCTTTTTTTCTGTTGTAGCCAAATAAACAATAAAAACAAAGTTCAAAATGTACACATTCTGAACTATGCAAAATAAAATAAAAATTTTATTGTGCATATTTTGTTTCTAAATTGCTTTATATGCACCATGATTAAATTTTGTGGTTAAGAATATTTTGTGCCTGACTGGGTTAAAGCTGGATTACGGTCTGTTAGTCTGATGGATATCATGCTCCAAGGTTAGTGTCTGGAAACAATTTGTGTAAGTTTATGCAGTGCCCAAGGGTGACTGTTCAAAATTTCTTAGCAAAACAGCAAATTCATCTTCCCAAAGTGTGCTCTTTAGACTGAGTCACCTTGTCAAGCAGGTGACAGCAGATTAAAATTCACTGATGGTTCAGCTCCTTGTCCAACAAAGTCACTGTCTTTCTCTGCTCTCTCAGATTTCAGAGAAATTAGGCTACATCTTTTTTGCAAACCTCTGCAATCTTATGTAGTCAATAGTAGTAACACCTTGCTCTTTGAACGTCAGTGAGATTCTGCCATATCTGCCTGTTCTCAGGGTCCACTGAAGGAAAGGAGAGCTGCTATTAATATACATTAACGGTGAGGGAGAATTAAATGTAAATCAGAAGGTATTTAACCATAGTGGAAAGACTGCAAAACTTTAGAACTGTAGACACAGAGGAAACCTAATTGGAGGGGTGGAACTATAGTTAACTTATTTTACTGACCTTTCAGCTCAATTTTTCTATTGGAGAGTCATATATTCCTTAAGCAATCTTGTGAAAGAGAATGGCTGGTTTTTAACACAGTCAGAACTTCTATGTTCTATAACCTCAAGTTCAAATTGAGAAGTAGCTGGAAAAGCATTTGCTACATCTGGCCAGAAAGTATTTGACTTCATTTTTGCCTGTGTTTTCTTAACTTGGTCTTCTCTTTTTTTAATGGGGAGGTTGGAGGTGGGAGGTGCCCCCTACCTCTCAATTTCATCAGAAAAACCCTTTACTTTTCCATCAGATATGACATTTTTTGCAGAGGAAACAGAAAGAAATGGGAGTATTTTAAAGAAAATAGTGTACAGCAATGTGTATAAAGAGGATATTTCAATATCTTTAAGATATATTTTTGAGACAAAAGTGCACAGTGACTTAAGATGCTCTTTTTGCAAGGGGCAAGTTTAAGAATGAGATGGCCCTTTGTCAAGGAGATTGTCAAGATTTTCTCAAACAAAATTGTGAACAAACACCTGCTTGTTTATTGAAAGGCAGAATGCATTATGAATGATAATGGGATATGTGGGATAAATTTGTTCACAAGTTTTAGAAGGGCAACTCTATTCATCTGGATGAAAATTCAGCCTTGTATGAAGCCAGAATATGAAATTATAATTCTAGGAAAAGTCAGTAGCAATAGAATATTTCACCTTTTCCTTTCCAAGAGATTTTTTCTGCCTAATAAATCCCAAGTTTATTTCAGCTGTGTAGAACCGAGAGTTACAAACTTATACTGGAAAGTTAAGGCATTAAAATGTGGATTTGCCAGATAATCAAAAGCAGTTCTTTATGGTTTACACAAAATCAATAAAAGATACTTCAGAAAGCAGTCAGCAGTTTTAGTTGCAGTAACTTGCCGGCTGTTACTGTGTACATATATATTGGCTGCAACACGTAACCTGAATCATTCAGATATTTAAATGAGCATTTGCCATAGGCAGTGTATGGAAGCCATGTGCTGCTGACTACATTGCCACGGTGGTCTTTGCATGTCATGGTAAAACTGAATCAGAAAGATCCCCATCTCGTTGCCTCATAGATAAGCTGTTTCTGTATATAGAAAGTGCATGTACAAGAATAATCACATGTAAAATAAAAATAGAGTTCTGTAAAGGTCACCTACGAGCCTAAGTGCCTGGTTAATGGTAAGAAGAGTGTAAAAAAGGACTTGGAGAGTGAATCTCCAACTTCTGTGTGAAAATGGTGAAGTCTGAAACTTGTTGTGGGAAATCTCTTCCTTCAGGGTAAGCAGGCCCCAGAAGTATGACCATGCAATAATAAATAAAAAGTCTATTCAGTTTTCTGCTTCCATATAATCTCTTGTATTTTTGGCAGACATAGTTCCACTGAAAAAAAATTATGGCAAAGGAACAGTTTGCTTCCATCTTCTCCTTTACAGCACTTGCTTCTGACCCATTTGGAGCATAAAGCATCCGGAGCCAGCAAAAAAGTCAATGCAAAGTTAAGTCACTGCTGCACTGCTGTTACAAGATTATAGTCACAAGAAATATCCCTGGTCTTCACTGGAGGTGACCTAGCCTGAGGAACAGTTAAAGAGGGTAAGGTATTTTTTGTATATTTGGGGGAGGGTGTTTTAGTAGCTTGAACTGTTTTTCAGTCCATTACAAGTGTTACTGAAGTCTCCTGTCACTCAAAGGGATTAAGAAGCAAATATTTATCTCTCTTGTTTCCATTTCTTTAGTTTGCATTTGACTGAACTTTGGATATTACCAATTTCACAGCAGATGAGTACGCACTGCAGGAGTGGGGAGCAGAGATAATAGTCATTCCAGTTGTCACAGTTCTTCTCCTGTGAAGGTCTGTGACAACGAAGTTTCTTTTTGCCTCTTGTTGTATGCTGGGCCCAGCAAACTAAAGAGCCATTGGGATTCCCACTCCTGGCTTATGTAGTTGCATTGTAGGTTCTCCTCAGGCCTCCCCACTAGAGAAATCTGCCCTGTGCTCATGCTTCACAAGAGCAACAGCAGGTAATAAAGGTAGAAGGAGAAGGGGGGAAAAATCACTATGGACTTTTCTAATAAGGTGGTTAACATCAGCACTGCCTCTTTGGCTTATTTTCTTTGAGAAGCTATTTTATGATTATTTTATTGCAACCCAGAAAAGCACTTTTCACACAGACTTAACTCTGGGTGCTGGCATACTTCAGTGAAAATCACACTACTTGTATAAGGACACACTTGTAGAAAACAGCTTAGAGAATCTTTGTGTCTAACCAAAGGCAGGCTCCCTGACCATCCAAATCCTATTTGAGATTCTCAAAGCCTTGTTGGCTGTCACAATAGGAACTGCTCAAATGTCATTTAGCATCAGTAAAAGTTCTGCTCTCTTGCAAGCAAACAGGAAACAGGAGATTTTCTACATTAATTAAATGTAGTAATAAATAACTTGTTCTTGGGATATTGCAAGGGCAAAGTGAGAGAATGAGTCACTTCCCTTTTGCAGCTTCCAATTATTGCAAGGAAAGAGACTTGCTTCTTTTTTCTTTTTTTATAGTCTGTACTGTGATATTCTTCATGTGAGGAATCCAAACCTGCCCGCATGCAAATGTTAAGCTAGATGTTGCTGAACGTTTCCGAAGGATTTTGACTGAAAATGCAAAAATCTCAGCAAGGTCTGTGAAGTGTTTCATCTGGAATCTCCTGGAGGACTACTGAATGCTTTATATTCCTGCCACTTCTTGCAAGCCCACCTAACATTCAAACTAAGCTATATTAAACATGAAGGAATTAAATTATTTTATTCAAAACTCAGAATATTGAGTACAATGAAATTAATTTTGTGTCTGAAGTGTATGTAATACAAAATACAAAAATAATTTAAAATATAATTAAAAGAAATACGTGTCTATAACAGGCAGTTATAAACATACAGCTGATGTCTTTCTCTGCAGATGTGCAGTGCCTGACTTCAGTGAGAGAGAACAGCAGGGTTTGGATATGTCACCACATCTTAGAGTGTGGTAAATTGAGACAGCTCCATTGAAGTCAGACACTGCACAACTGCAAGGTGAGACAACAGTTTTCTGCCACCCGCATGATTAAGAGAGGGCCACCCTGTGAGTGCTGAAGTACTAATCTAACACTACTCTCAACAGAGATGCTGGCAAATCTGGAAGCCTTGGAGTTTCTGGAAAAGGAATATGCAACTGCTAATTACTATCTTACTGACCCTCTTAAGGTGCTATAGCTGTGCAGAATTGCAAGCAAGATGTTTGAACATGTCAAAGAAATTTGCTTGATGTACAATCAGTATAGCTAATATAGAGATTGAATCTGGTGCCCATTGATTGGGCTTCCTAGCTTGTTTTAAAGGAAAAGTAAACATACACTTTTATAAAATTATGTTTGAGTGGTTTGATGGGTTTTGAGGTTTTGTTTGTTTGGGGTTTTTTTGTTGTTGTTGTTTGGTTGGTTTTGTTTTAGATGTAAGTAAAAAAAAATTTCAAGGGTAATAGAATAATGTGTTGATATAAGTTTGAGTAAAGTGCTTGCCAGAGCAAATAAGATTTGTACATTTATCTATTAATTAATGTGATTATGGCAGGTTTAGGAAGTGAACAAGATCCAAAATAAGACATGAGATAAAATATGAAAATATAGTGATGAGACAAGTTCTTTAGACCATTTGCCAGTAAGATTTCCTGTATATGAATTCATTATATTACTCTCTGATTATCTTTTGGTAAAAAGGCAAATTATTTTGATTTTTAGCAATTAAATAAAGCTAGCTCTCCTCATTTTCTACTTAACTAAACCTTTGACTTTATGTAATAGTGGGAATGTGGCTGTTCAAAATTAAGCTAAAGTATACATCTATAATTTAGCTCAATTGAAAAGTAATATAAATGTGGCAATCAGGAAACTATTGATGCGATTTTATTATGCAACGATTATGCATCTCAGTGCTCAAGGAAGCACAAACGATGGTGAAATCTTATGCAGGTCCTGCATATTGGTTTCATTAAAGGCTGAAAAAAAAATCTTCTTCCTTTTCACTCAAACACTGTAGAAATATTTCTTTAAGCAATTTCCTATTAAAATTAACTTAGGACCTAGCTGTATCACTTCTCACAGTATTTTCTTTAATGCGATTTCTTCCCTCCTTCATGGATGTATTGTTTTTTAAATATATTAAAAAGACTGGGCTTCCAAATTAAAAAAATAAAATTATTCAGAATCATCTTTAATCAACCTCCAGGGTGGAGGAGGAAATAAATGCCAGTATATTATGTATGAGATGTGCTGTATATACAGAGTTTTCTGAGAGCTGCAATCTGTGACAGCATCCTGTGTGTACACAGCACCAAGGCAGAGAGAGACTGATACCCATTATTTGCTTCTATGATGTCACTGAACGGTAACAAGTAACAGCTCTTTGTAAATAAATAATGGCAATACTCTAAAGGCTTGCCTAAAGTCAGCTGCCACTGTAAAATAATATAGTTCTGAAAGGAGGACTGGGAGACCTGGAAAAGGTTTTGTGATGTAGAGAGCTCAACATAGCAGAGAGAACTTTGAGACGTGATTTGATCCCAGTTTACAGATATATGTGAGGGGAGAAAACCTCTCATTCTTCACAGCACTTTGGTTTAGCAGATTTGCTGGAAGTTGGATAAAGTGAAAATGAGGGAAACTTAGAATGAAAACAGAGGAACATTTTTCTCACTGGTCTATTATTGTAACAGATTTTGAGATATGTGACAGAATTCCATAAATCTAAGTTTCCTGTCTTCCTATGAGATGTGATGTCTTTCAAGTGTGGTGTCATTAGGCAGGATACAGGTTGAAGGAATTTTATGCCATGTCTTCATGAGCTTTAAACCAAGTGATCATTGTGTTTCTCTCTGGCACTAACACCTCTAAGTGGAAATGCTGCTCTGATGAAGTCAACCACAATTTTCCCCATGCTTTCTGTTGGAGTAAGACTTTATTTGACAAACACATAAATGTTTGCTGTTTTAGCTCTTGGCTCAAATGGCTTTCTGTTGCCTAACTCTATTTGGTGATTGCTTAACTACTGAATTGCATAGTGGTGCTGGTGATGCCTCTTAACCACAACAGAAGCTGGTTGCCTGTATGTGCTGCCCATTACAACTCATTCCTTTTACAATGTTCACCCTCTTCCTCTCACTCGCCTAGAATATATGCCAAGACATTGGTGAAGATAGAGTGGTTCATTGGACCTTGCATAAACAGTTTGTAATGGAACAAATTTTATCTCAAAACTTTTGAAATTGTTGTATTGTTAAAAATTAGGCATGCCCATTAGCTTTATTGACTTTCTGTTGGCTTCACTTGACATCCTGCTAAATCTCTGAGATTAAAACTTCCCACAAGATGGTTTGTTCCTGACTTTTTCTCGTGGTTCATTTCATTTGCTGTCCTGTGAAGTTTCAAAGGAGTGTTTATAGAACAAAATAGCCCTTCAAAGCAAAAAGTTTGAAATAATAAAACAAAATATGTATTTTTGTAGGTAGTAGCTAGGAAAAATGCAAAGAAATGTAATTAAAAAATATAAGGTGCTTGTGAATGGAATCCTTTCTGCCAGTAAGTCTATTATTACTGGCAATTAAATTAACAAAACTATTGACTGATTACATAAAAGGTCTGCTTTTTTTTCTGCCCCTGATAACCAGATACATGATGGATGAGGGAGGCATGCACAAAGCACAATACACCATTAATCTTTGGGTCTAATGGGGTTATTAGTACTGTGTCAGCAGATCAAACTCACACATCCATCTGCCTATCAGATGAGATTACACGTTCTACAGCACCCAAGAGACAGAAAACTGATACCAACTGATAGGACATTAGGACATCTTTAAAGTCTGGCATAATTTTCTCACTGCCACTTAAGTTATCTTAGCCTGTAGATTTATTTCTTCAGGGATTTGAGAGGAGTAGAGTTAAAAAATGAACAATTCCTTGAAAATAGGAAGTCTAGTCTCTGAGAAAAAAAGAAAAAAAAAATTATTATTATTTTGAGGAAAAAAACTTAGAGGAAGTTTTTTCAGAGATATAATAATCCACCACAGATATACAATATAACCAGTAGGAGTTCAGGGTCTTAAAAAATGGAAGCAATAATTACAGGGTAAGCAAACAAAAGGAAGAAGTTTGTATATTTCATGACTTCTATGTTTTTCTGTGTGTAAATCATGGAGATTATTATTACACTTAACAGGAAACTTTAATGTGTTAGTTTGATATTTTACAATCATTCCTGTTCAACATACCACTTAAAAAAATGTGTCATCTTCCTTGGGACTCAAAATACTGTTGAAATGTTGTACTAGAAAGGTGCTTGATCAATGGAGCTTTTGCATGTACTTTAGGAGAGATGGGGTATGAATTTAAGGTGCAAGAAAACACGTGAATGCTTGAACTAGTCTGTTATAAGAGTGTTAACAGTGGTCCCTGGGCAGAGAGCCATAACTTGTAATCATTTTGCTTGCAGTTAAACAAGCTGGCTTAAGCTGGGCCTTTGAGTGGTAACTCACATTTCCAAATAGGGCACTGCAATGCGCCACAGGCTTTAAATGGAAACCGCTAGATGTTGGAAGGGTAAAAGGGATTAGGATGCTAGGTTAGACAAGGCAGCCACAGTGTCAAGTCTATTGAACCTAAGGTGAAAGAGCTGACAAGAAAAGTGGATGGAAAGCAAAGTTTATAAGAAACAAGGCGCTACTCTCCTTCTTTTGACATAAAATCTGAGTATGAGGGATTTTTTTATTGAGTCTTCATTTTTGTTCTTCTTGAAAATGAAATTGATTTCTAAATGACATTTATTCCATTCAGCAACAAAAAAAAAAAAATTTCATCTTCTCTATAGATCCCTGTGCTATGCCAGAGATTGCAGTCACGTAAACTCTCCATACTTTTGCAGGTGGTATTTTATTATGGATGACAGATTTGTACTTTCTTAACTTTTATAGTGGTGTCATGCTGAATCACTGTGTATGTAAAGTTTATTTGTTGTTGGTCCATTTTAGTAACACATAATAATTTCAAGCATTTTTGGTCTTCTGGATCAGATATCTAATATAAAATTGATGAAGATGAGTGATTTCTAGCTTACATAGATGCAATCTGAGTTCTACCAGTTAGTCTAGTAGAGATTTGATTAATGTTAAATAATAGATTTATACTAAAGATTATCACCCTATGTACTCTTCCTTTATTTTTTACTTCTCTATTTTTTTTAATTTTTTTTATTTACAAAGTCAATTCCTATACCACTTACAAACTGATTTAGCCATAGTTATATACATTTTTGACTCTGTGGGGATTACTGAACACAAGTGAAGGACATAGGCTGAAATACTGTCATTTTCATTCTCTCCATGAGTAGTTTTGGAGATGCTTGTTCTGCTAAATTTAAATTTCAGAATGGCTTCTCTGGTTAGTCAGTGTAGTGGGAACTGTGCATTAGAGACCTTGGGGAGGGAAAATATGAAATTTCCACATTGCCATCACATTTTATATCCCTTGGTGCACCATCTACTAAATATATCCTGCCAAATCCCACCAATTTTCATTTACATGTTTGTTGTACATATCACATTAAAGATACGTGAGAATGCCATAGAACTGTAGAATCACAGAATATGTTGAGTTGGAAGGGATCCACAATGACCATCAAAGTCCAGTTCCTGACCCTGCACAGGACAACCCCAAGAATCACATCATGTGCCCAAGACTATCATCTAAACACTTCTTGAACCCTGTCAGGCTTGATGCTCTGACCACTTCACTGGAGAGCCTGTTCCAGCACCCAGTCACCTCTTGGTGAAAAACCTTTTCCTGATATCCAACCCAAACCACCCGTGACACAACTACAGGCTATTACCTTGAGTCCTGACACCGTTCACCACAGAGAAGAGATCAGTGTCTGCCCCTCCTCTTCCCCTCACAGGGAAGCTGTAGATTGCAATGAGGTCTCCCCTCAGTGACCGAGTGACCTCAGCCACTCCTCACACAACCTCACTTCAAGGCTTTTCACCATTTTCATTGCCCTCCTTTGAATGCTCTCTAATAGCTTAATATCTTCCTTGGACTGTGGTGCCCAAAACTGCCACAGTATTCCAGGTGAGGCCTGTGCAGAGCAGAGCGGGACAATCCTCTCCCTCGACTGGCTGGCGATGCTTTGCCTGATGCCCCCTAGGACACAATTGGCCCTCCTGGCTGCCAGGGCACAGCTGACTCATATTCAACTTGCCATCGACCAGGACCCACAGGTCTCTTTCCAAAGAACTGCTTTCCAGAATCTCATTCCCTAGTCTGTACATACATCCAGGGTTCCCTGTTCCAGGTGCAGAATCTGGCACTTGCCCATTTTATACTTCATATTGTGGGTGATTGCCCAGTCCTCTTATTTGTCAAGGTCTTTCTGAAGGACCTTTCTGCCTTTGAGGCACTCTATCATTTGCTAAAGGAAAATTTATATCTCATAGTCAGTCCATCATAATAGTTGTTTTCACAAGAGATGAATACAAAAAATAATAAATTATATATTTTTACATTTCAGAAAGCTATCGTAGCTATAGCTGTTTCTTAAAATTTGTTGAGAGATTGTCTTCTTCACTTTTAGATGTCAAAAACACAATCTGTACAAACTTTGTCACTTATCACCCGCTAATTCAAAAATGGGGTACTGACTAAAGCTCAGTAATTTTCTTCTAATTTTATGGAAACCTAAAGCAAATGAAAATTAAGTAAAGTCCTCAGTGTCACAAGATGACTGGGGAGAGTAAAAAGAAATCCTTCACAACCCAACAGCAATATTCATACTGAATTCCACAGTCACACAGAATCATAAAATCACAAAATATTCTGAGTTGGAAGGGACCCCACAAGGATCATGAAGTGCAACTCTTAAGTGAATGGCCCATATGGGGATCGAACCCATGACCTTGTCTTTCAAGTCTATTTAGTGACACTTATCAATAAACTTAGTGCATTAGGGCAGCCAATCCATGATTTTACTTTTTTTTTTCTTTTCTTTTCTTTTTTTTTTTTTTTTTTTAAGAAAATGCAGTATCTGAAAGCAATTTTCCAGGCTTCATTAAATATTTTGAGTTGTTGTGTGGGGAGTAGTCTCTCCCATGTTATTTATTTAAATGAACTTCACTCTGCTAAGTCAGGAAATGATCACTTTATGTTTCCCAAGCACCCAGAAAGCCTTTACCTCCACACAACAAAATAATACTTTCCTTGTTTCTGTCTCAAAGCCCTTTGCAAACATTAAAGTCCAAACAGCTCTGTGTGAGAGAGATAAGTACTGGACCATAATCAACTCCATTACCTATAAAGCTTTACTGTTCAGCTCTAAGTAGAATTTCTACAAGCCAGCACCTGCAAATTAAGGATGATCTTATTTTTTATTCTGTGGATTTCACTATACAACATGTATTGACCTATTGACATTTGAAATGCTTTTATCCATGATTGTGATGTTACTTAAAATTATCACTCGTGTTACAAAGCAGCTGCTCTGCAGGCCAATGGAGAGTACATTTTCTGGTGACTGGGGTCCTGAACTTCCTACAGGCAACCCTAGCCTTTCCCATATCCATCAATCTCTCAGCATCAGTGACTACAAGCCCTTTCATGCTTTCTTTCTTGGCCTAATGGAGAACTCAAGCCAGATATGATTTTCCTTCCTGCAACAATCTCATTGCAGCTATCAGCTTTATCTTTGTCTTTTCTTTCTCCTCAAAAATTGTTAGTGGAACATATTGTTCATTGAAAACTGCAAGGTTCAAGTGCATTGAAAATTGGAAGTATGGATTGAACAAAATTATATATAAACATTCCAAATTTGAGGAAATATAAAAAAAAGAATACTTTTTGTTTTAATTTTGAAAATGCAACTACTTTTAAAAAAATAAAGTAAATCTTGGAAATTATATTGAACATCAGTCTAAAAATACACATTATTTTAAATTCTTCTGAGCATCATAAACATGATCCTTTCATGTCAAAGTGAAGTGAGGCAAGGGAAAAAAAGCCACCTCTGTACATCTGTAAGAGAGTACAGCATGTCATAGGACAGAAAAATAATCTGTGTCTACTCAAGTAACCTCTGATTATTTTCTGCTTTCGCACTGGACTTACTACCACTGGCTTTCTGATCTTTATTAGTAAAATGAATTGTCTGAACTCTATGTCCATTCAGTAATAGGATCAGCAAATCATAAATATTTCCTATTATGAGTTCTTTTTCCATCTTTTCTGATGTATATGAACAGAAGAGTTCATCGCTGTATTAATCTAATCTCTTCCTCTACTTTCTGAATTGAAATTTTTAAAAGAGACAATAACTTTCTACTTTCTCACTCGTTATGGGACCACTGCGCTCACCAAATTCCTTTCACATTTGCTTGTGGTACAATCTTCAGAAGCAGCCTCCTGCTGTGAGTTCCAGTCAGTTGATGAAAGAGCTTTGTTTTCATTTTTATCCTTCTTACCCTGGCACCTAGCTTGTATGTGCACATATTTCTTGTTTTGACTCTTGTACAGTGTTTCCAGGTAATACCTGTCTTTTTCATTAATCTGGAGAATAAAAAATCCATGTTGGTTTCTGGGATGTGCACAGAGGTTTTTCTGTTTTACTTTATCCTTTCCTGTTTCTCCTTTGTCAGGTCACTTCCTCCATGACTGAACTAAGTTCTCTCTGCAGAGAGAGAAAAATTTGATAGAGAAATAAGTTGTGATCCTGTTAATTCCACTGAAAATGAGCTGATCTAGAAGAACTGCAAATTGTTTTCCTCTTTTGTTACACTCTGCTCCCCATGTTTCCAGCTCAACAACATTTCCCTTAAACTTTGACATCTAAGAGAATTTGGGGGCACCTAATGGAGGTGACTTATAATTGTGGCCCCTGTATTAGGTTTGTGTGAAAAGATTTTGGTAGCAAGGGGCTAAAGGAGTGGCTTCCTTGAGAAGCTGCCAGAAGCTTCCTCCATGTCCTGCAGAGCCAGCCAGCTCCAGGATGGACCTGCCTCTGGGCAAGTCCGAGCCAATCAGGATGACAGTATCACCTCCATGATAACATATATAAGAAGAAAAAAAGTTATTACACAGATGAAATTGCAGCTAGAGAAGAGCAGAGTGAGAATATGTGAGAGGAACAACTCTGCAGACACCAATGTCAGTGGAGAAGGAAGGACAGGAGGTGCTCCAAGTGCCGGAGCTGAGGTTCCCCGCAGTCCATGGTGCAGACCATGGGGAAGCAGCTGTGCCCCTGTGGCACATGGAGGTTCATGAGAGTCCAAAGGTCCACATGCAGCCTGTGAAGAAGACCCACACCAGAGCAGGTGTGTGCCTGAAGGAGGCTGTGACCCCATGGGAGGCCCATGTTGGAGCAGGGCCCTTGAAGGGACCTGTTGCCCTGTGGAGAGAGGAGCCCACCCTGGAGCAGGTTTTCCTGGTAGGACCTGTGGCCCTCTGGGGGACCCGCACTGGAGCAGCCTGTGCCTGAAGGACTGCTTGCTGTGGAAAAGTAACACATGTTGCAGCAGTTAATGGAAAACTGTTGGGCATGGGATGGACTCATGGGAGAACTGTCTCCCACAGGAGGGACCCCACATTGGAGCAGGGGAAGGACTCCTCTCCCTGAGCAGCAGCAGAAACAATCTGTTATGAACTGACCATAACCCCCATTCCCTATCAACCTGTGCCACTGGGAGGGTGGAGGTAGAATACGGGAAGGGAGGAGTGTGGTGAAGATTGCTGTAAGATTTCTATTAGTTCTCATTACCCTTCTCTGATTTTGTTAGTAATAAATTTAACTAATATCCCCACTTTGCATGTGTTTTGCCCATGACAGTGATCAGTGAACAATCTCTCCCCAGTCCTTATCTCAGCTCATGAAGACTATTATGTTTTCTCTCCTCTGTCCAGTTGCAGAGAGGGGAGTGAGAGAGCAGGCTCAGTTGGTACCTTGCGCCCAACTCACTACACCCCTCAGAACTTCACACACATAACCTCTTGCATGATAAGCCTTCTGGTAGCCTAAATGTGTGGTACTGTATCTGCAGTCGAAAGTTGCCCCAAGTCTCCTTATTAAACGCCAAACGAAATAAAAGCACATGCTAAAATTGTGGAAGATTGTCTGGGCTCCATGCCATGTCAGGATGGTGGCATACTCAGCTCTCTTCTGTCTTCCATATGAATAACTGAACTTACAGAGGAACCTTCAATGGGCATGAGATTAACAATTGTATTGATGAAGGTCATGTTACTGATGAGGAGTGGGAATTATACCCAATTCTGTAGCTGCATTCCTTGTGAAATTATTAATTGTCATTAAAAGCAGCATCAACACCTGTTCAAGAGTGGACAGATTTCCATCACCCTTAGTGGGCTTTGGTTCTGCTTTATATACCTTAACTTGTAAATGTTGTGTTAGTTGGAGATTTTAAACTGTGTGATTTATTTAAAACTAGGTATTTTTTTCTTAAATCTGTTTTCTTTGTGGAAACTCCCTGTAATCACACCCCAAGAAGGATTGAGTGCTTTCATTTCGAGTCCACACATTATTAAGCACAGATTCATTTTAGTTTCATAAAACATTAAATAGTCTTCCAGATAAAACTTGTTTTGTTTCCCACATGTACCAAGCTGCGTGGTTCTCATAACAATGAAAGTCAAAATAAAATACGTGAAGTGCAATGAAATCATGCCGTTTATTTGTAGTGCTAATGTCATTATTTGGTTCAAAGGACTTTATTAAACTATTGAAAATTTAGGAACAAATGATGAATGATCTAGGAAGACCTGCTAAGTCACAGATGTGACTAAAATATTGAAAAACGGGATGACAATTAAAAAACAATACCATAGCTCACTGAGGAAAGTTGAGATAATGATGGGGCCAAAACCTAGATTCAATCAATGTTACTTTTAGTAAAAGTGGCTATGAAGGGAGTTTTGGGAGTGCTAGAAATATAAGTACCAGCCCAGAATAACTTCTATGGTCCCGAGCCAGTAACAAACTTGTTGGAAATAGAACCTGATCAACACTTTATTTGTTTTGACAGTCTAACACCTTTCATTTATTAACATTTTGTCCTTTTAAAACCAGTGAGGTTGTTGTCATTTGGTTGAACTGAACCAGGCCTAAATTCTGTGTTTGCAGCCTAGCAGCTAGGTAGACTGCCCCCAAATTGCCAGAGAGTGTAAGTTTGTGAATAGACCCAGAAAAATATTGTTCATCTGCCAAATACTAAGGGAAGTAATTCCTTCTTGGCACAAACCTTGCCCATGCATGCGCTTCTTGAGCCTCAGAAAGCACACAGGTTATTTTCCAACATGCTCTGATGCACTCAAGTAAGCCACATTACAGTTATGTCCTGAACATTCACAGCTTAATTAAAAAAATGAATTTTCTCATAAGCTGAGATAAAAATGTGTCTGCTGCCAGATGCTAATTGTATTCAGTGGTGTAGCAAGAAGAGGCCAGATTGCAGCAGCATGGACAAGGAGTGGCATATAAAAAACTTTCTCAGCCGGTATATTTACTCAGGGTTGTCCCGCAACAAGGTGCTTTCATTCTTCTTCCCAAAGAAAGTTTGCACTATTTTAACAAGGGACATTCTGTGACAAGAAAAAAGAGGATCAAAAAGGGAAATTCAAAGGGAATATAGTAGACAAAGTGGTAGCTATTTTATTCAAGTTATCTAAACCCAAAAAATTTTCCAATTGCGCACTAAAGACCTTATATAAAACTCACAGAAATCCATTATAATCTTTCCACTGACTTCTATAGCTTTGAATGAAGCATTTATCACTCTTTTTAAACTCGTTTTCATACTTTTTTGCCCACCTTTAATTCAACTGGGATATCACATCCATTAGAAGTATCATCAATCTGAAAGTGTAATTGCTCTATTGTGGAAAATGGTGAAAAGAGATTAATTAACATCTTCATATCTTGTCTTCTCTATAATGACTTTGTCATAACTGAAATTGTCCTTCTCTTATCATATTGCCATTTTCTCCAGGTTTTACCTGAGTGTTGCACTTGAAAAGGTCAATTATGGTAAGTTCAAAAAAATACATGAAACTAAAGATGAACAACTGACATTTAACCTAAGTGATGATGCTCTGCTTTTTAACCATGAGTTTGATTAATTTAAAACCAACTTGGATCCATTCTTTGCTTCATTGCCTGTGCAGTGAAACTCCAAAAATTCGACCCAAGAGAGTATAACTCAAAATGGAACAGAGGCTTAGTAGATGTATATGTCTCGCTCTCATAAATTCTCTTAAGTACTGAGCAAATGCAATTAAATTAAGGGAGTCTTTTTTTCTTTCTTTGTCTCCATTTTTTTAATAGTTTTCTTGTTAGTGTCATACTTCTAGGTAGAAAGAACAAACAAAGCCTGTTTGCTGAAGAACATCTCCTTTTGATTTACTGACTCTACTTTGGCAAGCGTTTGCTTCCATTACAATCTACTGCTGCTAGTGCTAGTAATGAGTAAACTTTTCTTAGTAAAACTGTAGCATGTTCTAATTGAGCCTGAGTTGGAATGACAGCACTATAACTCTGTTTTATCCATTGATGATCTGTTTATGACTTTATTCTGAAACAATTGACTGGAAGTGCTATCATTCCTGAAGTCGAGTGATTTGCACAATAAGGGAGTGCTTGAATTGAGCATACACCTCAGGCTTGTGGAATACAGTGATCCATACTTTATTCATTGTGGGTGTCTGGAAAATAAATGAGATTTGAGAGAGATGACTTTTTAGTTTTGCATTCTCTTTTAGATGTTTGCTCTTTTTATGTCCTGGTATGCAACATGGCCGTGTAGACATCCACAGGCGCTCTTCTTCTCAGTTATCTGGGCCTACTTAGCTGCCTGGCTGCGTTGACTGTGTGTCCTATACCTGCAAACAAAAGTCCTTCAGCTTCTCCTCGGTGCCTTCTTGCATTTTTCTGCAATTTTCAATGCAATGTTTTTCTTCCAGGTAATACATATCCCACAGAAAAAGTTCCTAAGGCATGGGTATTTCCTCATCAAGTCAGTTTTGTTTTGGGTCTCTCCTCCCTCAACTAGTGAACACACAACTGTCATCACCACCCATCAGGGAACCTGTGGGAGCAGGTTCACCAGGTTGCTTCAGCCTGTCCATCTCCCTGTTCCTGGCATGATAAAGGACACATACCTATTAGCAGCAAAGTTTGACAGCTTTGAAGAGTAGCCTGAACACTAAACCTGAGACGTGTGCATCTTCCTTAAAATGAATTTGTCACCTATAAGTTACAAACAAGGACAGGACATTCAACCGTGTTCATAGGAAAAAAACATCTTTTTACACAAATGTAACATGATTATTTTATCACAGTTTGAAACTGTATTCATCTTTTATTCACAGAAGTATGCAGGTCTGTCTTGTCCCTCCTGCTCCCTCGGTCATCCCCCTCAAAAGGAAAATGATCAGAGAATACAAGGATAACGGGACAGCTTTCTTCAGTTCACTTCTAGGATTATCTGGATTCCTTTTATTTGTTTGTTTATTTATTCATACTCATGTCTTCTAAATATGTCCCAGCAGTGAGCTGCCTACATAATTTTAAACTTTCTTGCAACTGTAGAACTTTATATGTCACTCAAAGCTGCAGCTTTTACTGAATGACCCACAGTCTCACCTGTAGTAGATTTACTGTGTGCATGCGAGTTCAAGCTCTCCATCATAAGAAAATTATGTAGCAAGTCTGACTCAAATGTTGCTCCAGCTTCTGACTCAAAGCAAGTCTGACTCAAAAGTTGCTCCAGCTTCTGTGTGTTATGTCCTGATGTTCTTTAAAAAATTGCAGCTTACTCTATTTTCTCAGCTCATTTTTTGTTCTCTGTATCTAATTTTCCTCTCTATTTAGCTGTGTACTAATGCACTCCAGGATTTTATTCGCTACTCGTGACTTTCTCATAGGAGGACTGCTTAAGTCTAGAGTGTCACAGAGCAGCCAGTAGTATTTAGTGACCTCCTGCTCTATTAGATGGAAATTGATTTTCCTCTTCCAGTCAAGTAAAAAATCCATAATGTGCTCCATCAACTTTGTTTGTGCAGCTGCACTAGCAGCTGAAGCTGTAGGTGAGGACACAGCTCTTCAGACATCATAAATGAAGTATCTTTTCTAAACATCAGAGTAAGCTGACTGCATTAAAGAAATTCTCCAGTAGTTTGCAAAATGCCTGAAAGGACCCTGTGGCTGAGAATTCTTTGGCAATATTTGTTGTTGAATTCTCCCAATTACATTTCACCACTATGAAGTCACTATAACAAGTTGCATTATGTGGCCACAAATACTAAAATCTGCAAGCACTTGCAGGCCATCTCCTCCAAGCTTAATTGAAGAAATACTACCTGAACATCAGTGTACAGGTGTGCTTCTGCGAGTAGAAAGCAGAAGATGAGATTTTCTTATGGTAGTAGCAATTTACCTACTCTTTCATATAATTAAATCATAAAAAAAATCAGTATTTATTACAAGTCTTTGGAAATAAGTATTCAATACAGTAAGATCAAGTGGTGCTATATATTTGGGAACTTTCAATTACTACCAATAGGACAGCAGTGCTTTTTGAGCTCTCCCTCACATTAGGAGTGCTGCTCATGAGCGCAGGATGCATAATTTCACCTCTGTTTTTATCTCTGAGCCTGAAATAATAAAATTGGAATAAAGAATGACCAAAAATATCAACTCTACGGCATTACTGTAAAGCTTCTTTGACCTTACTTTCATTTGCAGCAGCTCAAAACCAATTAGTAGCTGAGGAATATGTGCACCCAGATCTAATATAACATCCATTTATGTGAGGAGAGGGAATGGAGTGGAAACTTGGTTGCCATAGCTCACCTTGATGGGTGCCTAGCTGTGCAAGGTATTCAGGCACCACAGTCTTGGCTGCAGTATAGGAACCTGCATAGAATACAAGCAAGCTAAAAAGGAGTGGAGTATATAGGCACATTAACACCACAAGGGGAAACTTTTTCCAACAGTATAAAGAACATATTTTCTGGGAACAATGTCCTCTTTTTTTTTTATATAGCAAGCTGGATGGAAATTTCCAGGCAGATATACCCACAGTAAAAGAAATTAAAACAGACATTCACATGATAACTAGGGACAACAGTCAAGAAATAGCCAGACTGCAGCCATAAAGCAAGTAGGAGTATTGTTTAAGCATAAGAAGTTCCTTTTTAATCACAGTTTCCAGTGGAAACAATACCCACCAGGGGATAGAAAAGAATATAGAGAATTGGTAATCTTAGGGTCCAGTTCATCCAATCACCTCATGTGCAATCTAGATGTATGATACAGCCTCAAGAAAATTCATGGTAGTGTATTTGCATGTAAAATGAGAATATAAATATCCCTCTTCTTTATCTCACATAAGACTATGAATCATCACATAAGCTGTAACTTTCAGAATAGATAATAAGAACAAAATGTTATTAGCATGCTATCACCAGTTGTATTGTGTTTTTATTTTATCTGTTAATGACCATGCTTTCTAGAAATAGAGATTGTGACATTGTGGAAGTCAAGCTTTCTCTTGAAGCAGGGCAAAATGTGAAAGGACTGCAACAATTGCCTCATTCTCTATGTTATATCTTTGACACTCAAGTTTTCTAAAGAGGCAGAGCCCACAGGGGAGCCCTGCAGAGCTGGTAGTTCCTACGAGAGCTATCCGGCTCCATCATTCTGGAGTTGCACTGAGGCAACTACACAAGCATGACTGAGGTGTTAAAGACCAGACAAAAGCTAGAAGGGGAATTGTGGCAGACATGGAATTCATAGATTGTCCTACTTTTTAGAGCCCACTCTGTCACCTCCAAAACTACTGTTTAAAAACATATGTGGTCATGAATATATTTATACATATAGAGATGAATATCTGTATGAGACAAAGTAGATACAGGCCAATTAAGCCCTGCCTCTGTCTGGAAGGGCATGTCTGTAGTTACAAAAAAAAAACAAATGTGTGTCTCTTATCTGTGAGAATCAGCCAACAGATGAAAATAATAACAAAAGAAAAATTATCAGGATTTTGAAATGCTTTAAACTTTCAAATTTATGCCTGAAGAAATGCCTTGAGTTTAAAAAACAGACTTATGTAATCGATCTGTTAAATCAACAAGAAAATCCCTAGTGGATGGTACTACAGTGATTCATGAAGCCCAGCATTCTGCCTTGACAGTAGCCAAAAGACCTGTTAGTCAACAGTGGGGAATATATGAGCTTGGACAGTTTTTCAAATCCATTCACCTGTTCTTCCCACCTTCCACACTTATTTTATTAGGCGTATCAGATAGTAGGTGCCTCCGTATTCCCTTTATTATCTGCTTATAGATCTGTGTATGAGTTTGTTCAAACTCTTTTGCAACCACTCATTCTTCTACCTCTACAGCCTCCTGTGGTGGCAGACTCTTAAGTTCATCAGTTTCTCTGTGAAAAGCTGTTTTATTTATCAGTTTTAAACTGATGATCTACTAGTTTTACTAAAGTACCCCTAATACTGCAAGACGGGGTGGATAACTGTCCTGCAGTCACACAATTAATCACATTCATCATCTTGTAAACCTCAGTCAGCCTACCTTCACACCTTCCTCTCACTGAAATTGAGATTCCAGACTGTTCAAACTCTTCAAATATATGGGATGCTTCATCCCTTGATTGTGTCTGTTGGCCTTCTCTGCTTCCAAATCTGCTACATCCGCCTTGAGGTGTGGAGACCAGAACTGCATAAAATATTCAAGGCATGAGTATCAAAGTTTTTGCAGAGGCAAAACACAACCCTCTGCCTTTTTCTCAAAGTCCATCCTGACAGTGCTCAAGATTTTGTTATCCTCTGTTGGCTGCTGCTGCGCATGGACATGATCATTCCAGAGAACTAACCATGATGACACCTCAGCCTCTTTCCTGAGAGTTTGTCGCTTGTTTCCCTGATGTGGATAGCTGATGGAATTAGTCCTGCTCTCACTAATCCCCAGCTGCTAGTTTTCTCTACTTTGCAGTTTGCCAATTCCTTGTACTGCCACAGAAGGGGAGAGGATTAAGCCTGCTGTTACTGTTACATACAGCTGCATTTGGGAGCTTAAATTGACCTTTCTTGTCTTTGGCTTTTTCCCCTCTCTATTTACTCCTCTTCAAGCACAAATCTGGAGTAAGTGGAAAGGAAAATATTGTCTCTTCCAAAGTAGAAACTGTGAGATAAGTGTTCCCTTCTCCTCTTCTGCTATCTAGGCAAAAGTCATGTCTGTTATGATTTGTGTTTTACATTTGTTTGACACGCCCTGAACAATGTACTTCCCCGTAGTGCACTTTTTCTTTCATTTGTTCTTGGGAGAATTATGTTTTCTCAATGGAATGCTTTAAAAGTGGTGCTTTAAAGGTCCTCCCTACCCGTTTACAGCTGCCTATATTTTTGTCTTTAATCAGGTCAAAAAATTTATTTCCATACTGCAGGAAGGCAATTTGAGGCTTCTGCTTTTTAGATGTTCCTTTAGAGTTTTCCCCAGGGCCAGTAATAACAAAGTAGTAAATAGTGTATTACAGCTCTCACAAGGTTAAGATGCTTATTCTGTTTTGAAATGTCAATGTTATGTTATTTCCAGCAGTATAGTGCAAATCCATGACAATGCCTTTCTAAGGTACTAATATAAAATGGTACAGGTAAAGGTTTTGTAGCCTGATTATTCTCACATACAAATCAGATCTGCTAATAGGAACAATGAGGTAAAACCTCACAATAAATAAACTTTGTTAATTCAGGGGATGTATCAATTCAACTGCTTTCCAGGAGACAAATATCCACAGCATTTCGTCATCCCCTTTCTCCCGCTTTCATTTCAATTTTCTCATCTGTCATGGTTTTGCTTTGGGTCAATTTGCTTTCACACCCCCCACACAATTACTATTAGTTGAGAGAAGGTTTACGCAGACAAAAGAGACTGAATTTAGGGAAAATAGTATGAGAATTTATTATTAGCAAAATCAAAATAAAAGCTACTAAAGAACTACATCTACAATAATTCCACTTAAGTAAAAGTACTATGTATTTACAGAAACACTTCTTCCCCCTTTATATTAGTCCAAGGAGGAGAAGCAGTCCTTTTCTCCATTCTCGGAGTTCCAGCTCTCTCTCCAGTAACTCTGCAGCACCCTCGTCACAGCTGGAACACTTTCATTTCTCTCTCGCTCTGTGTCGGCCTCCAGGGCTGGGCCTACCCCCCTTCTGGGCTAAGACCGGAGGCTGGGGGGTTACCCAGGCCTTGAAGGTTTTTCATTCCATAGGCTTGCAAGGGGACACTTACCTACTATGGATCTTCTTCCATGGGGTTACAAGGGAAAATGGCTTATAAGTCCACTCCTGTTCCCTATGGAGGTCCCTCTCCACGGCAGAATAGTCCTTAATAGACCTTTCTAGCATGGGTCTAGCATGGATCCCACACATGCATCCCAACATCCTTACCCGAGCTGTTTTCTGCTCCAGCATAAGGCTTTCTGTCTTTTTAAAAGTCACAAATCTTCTGTAGCAGCATGGATCTTTCACACAGATCCCAAGCTTACCCAAGCCGTTCTGCTCCAGCGTAAGCCTCATCCCTTCAGGGTCATAAATCTTCAAGAAGACTGTCTCATTTCAGTCCCTCTCATGAAGTCTCGATTCTCTTTGGTACATTCACAAACTCCTTTGTGAGCTGCATGGAGGGTTCTCCTCACCCCAACAATCTTTTACAGGTGGGAGGGATTACATTTCAGTCTTTTCCCTGCTGAAGGGAGAGAGCAAAAAAGGGAGAGAAACAAGTCCCCTTTGCATGGCTCTTCTCTCTCCTCTGGCTGCTAGCTTTGACCTTGGACACTCCATTATCTCTTTGCTGCAATTTCTTCTACCGTGGTTTCTGTCCAAGCAGTTAGTCTTTTAAACTTTTTTTTTCTTCAGTCTTACAAGAGAGAAGGGGAGGTTTCAGTGCTACACCTGCCTGCCCGGCCCAAGCTGGGGGAGGAGGGGGCCTGGCCCCCACTCGGAGCTCGCCACCTCCCACATGGCTGCTACTCCTAATTTCAACTGCGCAATAAGCCTTCTCTTCTGTTTTCTTTAAGTTGTAATTAGCAAAGGCGTTACTGAGAGTTTTAATTGGTTTTTTGTCTGGAAATTCACCTGGACAAAACCATTCTCAGCCCTAGGGGCTAGCCAGTTGGGCGAAACCACGACATCATCCTTTCATTACCCCTCCCAAACAATAGCTTTAATTTTAATATAAAATTTATGACTGAAAAAAATCATCCTTGTTACATGAAAAAAAATCAAGGTTTTGTAGTGATCTGATGGTTAATAGTCTGAACAGGTACTCTTATTGCATAAACTAAAAGCCAACCTTCAACACCAGTTGCAGCCATTCTGTAGTCAAATTCTAAATCTGTCCCACAAAAAACCTAAAAAGCAAACCAGTAGCAACTGTAGAAACCAGCCAGACTGCTACAAGAAATTGCCATAGTGAAATACTTATTAGAAATGTTTGATAAGTTGATCAAGTTATTGAGATAAAATAACAGTGATTCACTGTCAGCATTATGCTTGTTGCTCTCTACTTTTAAAAGCTTTCCTTGGCTGCAGCACAATTTCAAAAGATGTGAACATGTGTAAAGCTGCACAGTTAGTCAACATATTTGTACAATTTTGTATTGTTTTGTAACATGATCTGCACAGAAATGAGCAAACCAAAATGAGCATCTGAGATGCCTCACCAGGCCCCCATTCCAAAATGTAGGAGACCAGCCTTTCAAATCATGAAGAGACTTACCACATGTCAAAGTCCTGTTACCTCTCTCACTCCTTTTCAACACGTCATGTTTTGACCTTGTAAGAAGAAAAGCAAATGTATGCTTCTTTTATGATAAATTTACATTGTCTTGCAAACAATCTAACTCAACAGCCCATTTCTGGGGATAAGGGCACATCCATATATTGATATATAGACATGTATTGATATATAGATGCTGCCTTCCAAAAGAAATGCCAGGAGTGTTCATCTCTAATGATGTATTTTAGGAGAAAGACTGATAGACAGGCAGAGACTCAGAAAGAACAAGACCCAGACAGACAGCCAGAGAGTAAGAAAGATCAAGTGCATGGAATTTTGAGATGCTTGCCTCCAGCTGTCCTGTAAGGCAGAATAGATTAAATAATAGGGAGCATGACCTGGAACAACAGACTGAAGTCCTGTACATGGCAAAATCAATCCAAGGCTATAATAAGGCACTTGACTTCACAGCTACAAGGTTTTTCGAACTATATTTGAAGGCACCTTAAATCTGAAATTCATGACTTGAACCCATTTCTTTAAATTATGTGAGGTGGTTGGAAAAATCAGGCACTTCCTTCTTCCTGACATTAAAAAGAAGTCAGACTTTTTAGTTTCTTTGTAATAAAAATGTCTTTGCAGGTGTTTTCAGGAGTCCTGTCAAAACCTGACATTTGGAAATTTTGTCCCTCAACTCAAAAGTAATTTCTAAATTCTTTTATTGAGACAGAAACATGCTGTTTTTATGATGTTCAGTTCCTGATTACTAGTTAAACATTCAGGCTTTGATTTTAAGACAAAGTTACCTTAATGAAAATGATATATTCTTCAAAAAACATTATTCTGAAAAACTAACATCCACTGTTTCTTTTAATTAGAGTTCCAGATGTACTAATATTTATATTTTAAGTCAATATGATGTTAAGTGAAATCACTACCTATTTAAGATATAAGCACTGTGAAGCACATTTTTTGATAAAGTATTGTTCCTATCAGAGGTGTTTAAATTAAAAACAAGGTGGGCAGCAGATTACTAAGAATCAAGAACCTAGAATTATTAAATGTGCCTGCAACTGAATTTCAAAAAAACACTTTCATATTTATAAGATACAGATGACCATCTCAAGAGAAAATCCAAAAATTTCTTTGAAAATGAATAATGATGAATGTAGAACTCATAAATTTAGTATGAAGTTCTGAAAGTGCTGGGTTTTTTTGTTTGTTTGTTTGTTTGCTTTGTTTTGTTTTGTTTTAAATTTCTCAGAGTACTCTGAATATTCTTTTCCCTGTACGAAAAGAGAATAATAAGTTTAGGAACAAGAAGTTAAGCATTAACTTCCACTCAAAACCCACCCAGATTTTCCACTATTACAGAGGGAAAAATAAATAGTGAATGTGGCATATTATTCTTTCTTCACTATCATTTTTCCTAACATTTGCAGTGGAAGGGAGTGGGAGAATCATTTTGCTAGTAGAACAGTTTAAAATATGAGATAAAGTAGGATTATTTTTTCATCATTTCTCAAAGAAAACAGATTGTCAGCATGTTTTTTCACTGTACTACCTAGAATATACATATAGAATATTTTCTTAAACGTTTTTAAATTATTTTTAAATTTTGATATTATTGCTCAGGATATGTTGATTGCAATGTCTTCAGGTTAGCAAGATTTTCTCAGGCACACAACAACTTAAGTTCATATCAGAAAACAGCTTCAAATGCTGAAGACTATTAGAAATGTCTTTATTCAATAATCTGTAAAGTGAATGAGAAAGTCTGCATAGAAAATGTTCTGCTCTGTATAGCAGAGGTGCATAAATTTTTCAGATTTACACAAGATTTGACTGCACAATTTTCATTCAAGTCAAAGGGACTTGCGCATGCTTAATTCCCAGAAAGCTCACAGAAAAATTATTCCAGGGACAGATTATACAGTGGGTCATAACAGCACTAATAAAACCAGTCATTAAAATCTATACTCATAGTTTGCCATCAATTTTTCATTTATCACAGGACCTTGGACTGTCTCTCACTTCTTCTGTCAGAAAGAATTATTCCTGGTTACAGAAAAAAGCTTTAGCACCATGCATTTCTTGTCTTCTACAATGTGAGCTTGTTAATCTTGTCACTGCTATATGTAAGGTTTATATGACTTTCTTACTGCTTTTATTCAAAAACTCTGCTCAAGATTGTCATGTTATTTGCTTCAAATTGATTACCCTTATAAGTCCTCTTTCTGTGAGCACCAGAAAGTTCTTGTTCATGTAGGTGGGTTATGGTCAATTTAAAAGACTCAAAGATCCTTTGAAGATGAGGAAAAGAGCAACTCCCCCTTACATTAGCTCTAAGCAAGCATGAAAGCAACAAAAAACACTTGCAAGATAGACCTCTGTATACTCCATGGCCTTCTCTAACACTTCATTTTATGCTACAAGTCACCCATAGCTGAAGATCCTGAGGATGTCTCTAGGATACCAGGAAAATAATCGGCTGAAATTGCTACTTTCTTATCTGTCTCAGGAAAGACAAGATACTTGCTGAAACTGAAGTTCCTGTTATATTTCAAGTAAGCACTTAATAAGTAGAAAGCTTCATTTCCTAGTGTCACCTTTTTGAATGCTTTGGGTTCTGTGTTTTTCAAGGTGTTGCATCTCAGAAGTAATGTTTTATGTCTTTTTTTTTGGTGGAATAAAATGCATGAAACATTAGGGCACAGCTTAATACTGTTCGTGGTAAGTAACACACCCCACCTTCAATGATGTTTAGGAATTTCTTGTGGACCGTTTACTTTCCTTGAACCCAGCTTTGGCTACTCTTTCACATATGGATAAGGCTTGGACTTTTGTTTGGCTTTTTGTTTTCATCTTGATAGCATTGTGATTGTCTGCATGCCCTAATCAGTTCTTTTTTGCTTCATTGCTTTCACAACCCTGCTCACCCTTCTTCCTCATGTTCTTTTTCTTCAGCACTTTTTTCTGCTACCATCTTATTCTCTTCTCTTCTTTTTTATTTAACTTTTGGTTCATGGATATTTCAACAAGAAATTTTATAATCCCTTAAAAACTACTACAGCCAACATGGAGGTTTATGAACTCAGATAGAAGCAGTGTATTTTCAGTGCAAGAATAAAACTGAGAAAGGCTCTGTATGTTCTAAAGAAAATACTCCTTTTTTCCCCATGTCTTTGTTCCTTTTCCATTTTCAAGCTCGTTTCTTTCTTTCCTTGCCCTGCCCATTGTACATTAATACTCTCTCTTTGAATGCAAGGAAAATGAATTAATGATGTAACTGTGCTTCAGCCTGTGTATATTTGCATATATGTATGCATAAAAGTTATGTATTATCAGAATAAGGCCTTATTGTTTACAGGATAGTGTATGTAACTACTGAGGCATGGTTTCTCTTTCAAAGGTTGCCTGCAAAAAATTGCCCAAACAATTCTGTGCTGTCCCTTTTAGGGCACGTTCCACTCTAGAAGCTATAGATTGAGAGCTGCAGTGAATGCAGAGCTGCTGTGCAAAGATCACCAAATGACAGAGACCTCTCCTGTTCTGGCCACTCGAGAGAGGAAACACACAAGTTTGTGCTTTGGCAGTCTAGCATTTCTGATGTAAAAGTGCTCATTTGCAGCACTGAAGGGTTCTCTGAAATGCATGCTTTTCATGAAGCAGAAAGGTATGGGGAAATGATAGAGGATAAAGGAAACAAGTGTCTCCTTGATCTTGTTTCTATCACCATCAGAAAATTCTCCTGCCAGCTTCAAACATGATATGGAATGCAGATATTTAAGGGAGAGGAGGCAGTTCATTTGTTGACATAAACAGAGTACGAAAAGAAATAAAATCTTAAAAGCTTGGACTGAAGTGAAGAATTCTTCTTTTTATTTAAAACTTTAAAATTTTTTTTTCTTGTTTCATTGTCCTTTCATTCTAAACTTATGGATAGAGTGAGTACTCTGCATAGGTAGAGAAATTAAATGTCTCCCATCAGTTAAATAGATGGTACCTTCAACAGTTCTCCTAGGAGCCAGGGATACCAGCACCTAAGACAGGTGGTAGACAGGAGTAGGGTGACAGGGGGCACATGGTAGGAGGACAATTCATTAATCATGGCTAATAGCACTGTGTTAAAATAGCAGTCAGGATTTTGGATTGCTCCATGTAAGGCTCGCCTCTGTCTCAGACCATCAAGACCTCAATCTCATGTACTTAAATATTGTGCACCTAAATGGCCTCAATAGCAAGTTTTTGGCTAATCTATAAAGAAAAGCCTACATCTTATTTGAGTTTAGGCTGATTGCCACTGGTATGTTCCTATGAAGAAAGATAAGTTCACCGTAGTTAAGGCTCTTGACAAAGTTTATTTTCCTTCATTTTTTTTTCTTTACAAACTCTAAAACTAAACAAATTATGGCATCTGTCTCTCTAATATGTAAGAGCTAATAAAACTGATTATCTTAGTGAAAAAATATAGATTAGGATTAATTGCTTACAGAAATATCAATGAGAATTGAGTTTAGTACTAATCCAGTTCTATTAGGTTTAGAAAGCTGTTAATCTGAATTTGGAAACCAAAGAAATGGTTGGGTTGATCAGTTTGCGTTATGTTTTACCTACCACAAACCCCACAAAGTGTGTGGAATAACTCTGTTACCACTGAAAATCTAACTTCCAGGAAGACTCAAGGCCAGATTGGATGGAGTTCTGAGCAACCTGTTCTAATGGAAGGTGTCCCTGCCCGTGGCAGTGGGGTTGAAACTAGATGATCTTTAAGCTCCCTTCCAACCCAGGCCATTCTATGATTGCATGTTTCTACAAAGCCTGAACTGTACTTCCAACATATCCAGGATATTCGTTCTGGCTTTGCTTTTTTAATAATTTTTTCTATGAACACTAATGTCATTATACTAATAACTAACCATTTTCTAGTATAACAGGTTTAGGTTCTTTAATGCTAATTGGACACGCTGCAAAATTTTGTCAGAGAAGGAAATAATTAGGATGCATCATTAGCCTCTGTGATGTTTTTATTCATTCAACTGTATTTCCCTCCTGCTTTACAAATTGTGGCCTTATTTATGGATGTTTCTCTTTGGGCTCTTCTCTGTAATGTTCTCAATGCATCCTGCTGGTTACAAAATGCTTTGAATTTTTGTTGACTTTTCAGTGTTGTGAAAGCCCTTGGAATCTCATGGGATACAGGCTCCACAGCAAAGTATAAAACCAGATGTACCTTGTTGACCTAGCTAATGCACAGCTGCCTGAAAGCATCATGCAGTGGTTCAGTAGGTATTTAGCTCAAATTTTCTCTGCAAACAGTGCCACGTAATCCAGATACATATTGTTGATCTTTGTGCCTTGAGCAGCCCAACTTGCAATTCCACAGTGGATTTTGGAATGCTATTTGTAGTTAAAGGAAAAAAGGCAACAACAGTAAACGCAGAAACCAAAAGAATTTGCATAACTGTATTTTAGAGTGAAATCTCTTGTCTGAAGTCAAAAGTATCAAAATTCACAAAATTCATAAACTACTTTTTTAACAGTTTCTGGGATTTAGCTTCCTTGTGAGGATAAGCAATTCCAAGAAATCTCTAACTTTCCAAGGAGCAATGCAGAATTCTTCTGAGGGCAGATTTATATTTTTCTTCTAGCAAGATCTTTAGAAAAGAATTTCTTTAATGATAGAGTTACGTGGGACAGTCCCACGTAACTTAAATTCTGTCTTGACTCATTTTCTTCTATACTTTGATTCTTTTAGTTCTTAGGCAAATAAATCTGAATCAATATTTCTCAGGAATAAGTCTGAGCTTGACTGAATGGTAGTATATTGACTTTCACATGTGATTATGCTACTTAGCTGTAAGCAACCTTCTTTTATGCTGGTAAGGCAGAATATGCAAGTTTAGTTCTCTTTATGAGACAAACTTGAAACCATCTTTCAAATATTAATGTAATAAAAATATTTAAAAATTACTATTATAAATAAAATTAATATAAAATGTATAATCATGAATATTTATCCAATTATGTGTTCAAGAAAAGAAAAACAGTGAGAAGAAAACGTTTTGGGGTGCGTTGACATTATTTTGCTTGTGAATAGAGTCTCAAGAAGAGCAAACTCACCTCTTAATTCTACCTGGCATCACATAGTGACTCATGTTGTTCAGTCAGGGGATTTTTGGAACAAAAAGGAGGTGACTGGAAGAGGTATGTACCATAGAAAGACTGCTGCAAAGATCAGTCTCCCTTTTGTAAGCTTTAGATCAGGCAACAAAAAAATGGACTTTGACTATACCAGGGGATGCAGGTCAGGCACTGGGCTGGGTGGGATACTCTGAAGTGTGGACAGTGAAGACTAAGGAATCATATCCCTGGGAGGCTGTAGAGCTCCTGTCATCAAGGTCACTAATAGTAGTTTATGCATAAGTCTGCCAGAAATGCTGTTGCACTCGAATGGGCTTGCTGATCAATTGAGATTTCTTGGATCCAGTTTTTATTTCTTCCCTTTCCTTTATGGTTTTTCTAGATGATCTGCAGATTACAACCTTACCTCTGTCTTACAGCAGAAACCAACCTGCCTAAGTTGAAGGGAAAATCTGGGATGCCACAGATTACAATTCCACTGTTTGGAGAGGAAAAACACATTGACATTTTTAAGTATTTTGCTGAAATTTTAACTTGTTTATAAACAAGACATAAATTGAAAATTTGGGATATATTCATTGCTTTTTCTCTGCAAAAGGAAGCCTACATTCATCCCTTCAATAGGACAGAGAGTAAAAGTGGCAGCAGTTTAAGTGGTGCCAATGGCTTTGCCAAGAAGGAAAGACAGATCTTTCCCAATGTACGACAGCATTTATGAGGCTTAGAAGAAGATGGGGATACAGAGGTGGTAGACAAAAAAGCAAGGATAAAATGGCCCAGAGACCCATCAAAGAGGACAGAATTGTCCAGCTGACAGAAAGGACTGGAGGTGGCACTTTGTTGGAAACGAGAGAGGATCAGATGAGAAGGTGAGTTTGCTTTTTGTGACTTTTTTTGGAAGAGTTCTCCAGTCTTCATAACAGCTATGGTTTCTCTACCTGTGTCAGTCTGTACTCCAGAAGGTTTTCTTGCACTATAATTGCTTAGTTAGACATGTAATATTCTCATCTCTCTAGAGTTTTCAGAAAAATTCAGGGAATAAAAGCCTGGACATGACAAATGTGGAAACCTTGCAGTAGAGCAAGTACTTACAAATAAGATTCATACAGGTAAATTATGTATATACTATCATAAGAAGCAACAAAACTCCTCAATGTATGCATATTAGGTAAATAAAAAGACAAAACAGATGAACCTTGGTGGCAGAAGTAATGTGGGAGAGAGACTATGAGAGAAATACTAGGATTGGTGGTGTCATATTTGATTTATGATTGCACCAAAAAAAGGCATAAAAAGACCCGAGAGGGAGGAGGAGAGTGGGAGTTTAGACAAAGAGAATGGAGGTCAGATAATAAAGAGCATGCAAAAAAGTAGAGTTCATATATTCATTTCTTGTCTGCTATATACTTAGATATATTCAAAACCTCAGCAACCAGATCTAAGCGGGTCCTGCTCTGAGTTGTGGGGTTGGACCACATAAACTCTGGAGATCTCTTCCAACCTAAATCATTTTATGATTGTAATGAAGCAGCCTCAAGAGGTATTATCTATACATTAAGAACATACTGCTTCTCTCTTCTCATAGTTATCGGCTAATGATCAGCAAGTCCATAATGTTCCTCTCACAGCCCTTCTCTTTCTTTTCATGTTCAGGTAGCATATTTAGATGTGCTTTCCCTTCCATGAAGCCTGCCAAGTGCATTAATGTCCCCAGAAGAGCAAAGTTAACCAGAACCCAGCTTGACCTGGTCCAGTGACTTGAACTGATCCCACATCGCATTGTACAGGACACAAGACAGGTAAGTGTAGACATTTTTTCCATGTCACTAAAGTATGATGCATAATCTTGCACAGTTTTACAAGCTTCATACTGAGGAGAGGTTGGAGAGAATTGTTTTTGTTTCACCCTCACAGTGAGTTTGAGCATGGGGAACATCCTATTTGTATGTAAAAATCCTCACCTAAATCCTTCTAAAAGTAAAGATTATGAAACTGCAACTTGTGACCATTATGGCAGGCACTTTAATGCAATCGGCTATGCTTTTAGTTCTTTTGTATTAGCAGAATACATAGATTCCTTTAAAGGGGGTATAAGTGCTTGTCAAGGGCACCCTGTGCTTGAAAAATGTTTCCTTTGTCAGCATGAACAAAGCTGATGGCTTGGAAGGATTGGAAATACATGGGTCGCAACGACACCTGAGCTAGGGGCTAAACTATTATCCTGAGTGCCTAGTATAAAGTTGCAGGTGCAATAAAATGGTGATACAAAGCTCCCATTTAAAGCAAGTAGCATTTGGTCACTAGGGAAGTAGTTGGCCCTGCACTGGATTTATTTTTCTGAAGTGAGAGAATTTTTATCACTTGCTGTTTCATCTTGGAAAGGGGGTTAATGTTTCATGAAGGAGATAATGAAAACCATCTAGGGAGTCATCAGACAAAGAAACTTCTAGAAGCTGCATTAAAAAAAATATTCTTCTCTGCTTGCCTCTTATATGGGTGAATCACCTTTTTACCACCTCCTTTGAGAAATGACGGATTTAATATCTATTTTAGCTAAGCAACTGAGGTGTGTGTAACACAGAAAGGTGTGAAGGGAGATTTCTTTGAAATAAAACTGCTTTGTAGAACAGGAAATATTTGAACATAAATTTCAAAGGCTTGTTTCAGCAGATAATGGTTTTGGGCTTTGCAGGCACAGCCTACCGGTAATCAGTATTGTTAACTGAACACAATATGATGTAGGTACATCGAACTGAAAATAGGCAAAATTCAGATGGGTCTCTAGTTAAGTATGGTAAGACTTTTCTGTATATTCTTCTGTTTTTTAAAGTTGAATACATATTGTTTTAAATATTGGTAGAGGGTGAGAAAAAGAGAAATTGGTTCCTAAATAATATATAACTTTTTAGATGAAAAGCATAATTTTACAAGAAAATCCAATTCAATCTTACAGAAATTTGGAAAATAGAGTAAAATTTTCTAACCTTTTAAAATTCTAATGTATCTCAAGATAACACATTTTGAGTTTAAACTCTAATTTTCAGCCTAATAAACTATATTATTTAATACTTGAGCTATACTTTTCAGGTTAAATATCTACTTTTGGAAAACAAAAATTTCTTAATTTAATAAGAAAGAATTATCATTCCTGATATTTCAGTTCCTAAACAAGTATTTGGATTTAAATGCCTGATATAAACTTTACGTGAAAACCTGGGAAACTGAACAGACATGTTCAGTGTTCCATGTCTTGGTAAGGATGTATGAAGATTGCTATGATTGTTCAGGCTAGGAAGAGCAGTGGATATTGTCTGCCTTGGCTTCAACAAGGCTTTTGGCACTGTCTCTTATGAAATCCTCACAGACAAACCCAAGAAGTGTGGGTTGGATGAGTGGACAGTGGGACAGATTGAACACTGACTAAGTGGCAGATCCCAGAGGATTGTGATACGTGGTACAGAGTCTGGTTGGAGGCCTGTCACCAGTGGTGTCCCTCAGGGTACTACGCAGGTCCCAGTATTGTTTAACCTATTAATCAGTAACTTGGATGAAGGGGCAGATGCCTCCTCATCAAGTTCACTGATGACACAAAACTGAGAGGAGTGGCTGGTGCCTCAGAGCATTCCGTGGCCCTTCAGAGGGACCTTGAGAGGTTGAAGATGTGGGCAAAGAACCATTTGAAATTTAACATGGGCAAATGCAGGGTTCTGCACCTGAGGAGGAATAACCCAAGGCACCAGCACAGACTGGGGGCTGCCCCGCTAGAAGGCAGTTCTGCAGAGAAGGACCTGGGGGTGCTGGCAGACAACAAGCTGTCCATGAACCAGCTGTGTGCCCTGGAGGCCAAGACGGTCAATGTTATCCTGGGGTGCATTAGCAAGAGCATTGCCAGCAGGTCAAGGGAGAGGATCCTGCCCCTCAACTCAACCCTGTTGAGGCCTCATTTGGAGCCCTGTGTGCAGTTTTGGGGTCCTCAGGACAAGAGAGACATGGAGTTCCTGAAGCAGGTCCAGAACCACTGAGTCAGTCAAGGATCTGGAGAGTCTCCCTTAGGACGAAAGGCTGAAGGAGCTGGATCTATTCAGCCTGAAGAAGAGGCAACTGAGGGGATCTCATTGATGTGTATAAAAATCTAAAGATTGGGTGTCAAGAGGATGGATTCAGGCTCTTCTCAGTGGTGCCAACCAATAGTACAATAGGCAATGAGCAGAAATTGATCCACAGGAAGTTCCACCTAAACATGAGGAAGAATTTCTTTATTGTGCTAATGACTGCACACTGGAGCAGATTGCCTCACTGGAGATATTGTACTGGAGTACAGTGTTCTCTAGGATGACCCCGCTTGAGTAGGGAGGTTGTATCAGGTAACCCACTGTGGCCACTTCCATTCTGTGATTCTGTGATTCTGACTATGCTACTTCTATTGTAATCTTAATGTACATTGAAATATTTGTATAAATCTTGTGACTGAGCATTAAGTAGTCAGTATTTTCCATTGCTTTTCTTGTTGAACCAATGGTAGCCACTGGGATCATTACTTTTTTTCCTATAACTAATAAATACATTCATGAGAACGGTAATTTTTCTGCTTTTATTTTCTGACTTCTTTGTTCTTGACTGCATTTCTATCATGGCTTATAAAGTGAAAAGATTTCACACGCTACAGAAGTTGAGGCCCGAACTGTTTTCCCTGAAAGAAAAAAGTTAGGAAGGTGGAGGAGATGACATTTTTCACCTTGGAGAAATTCTGTTGCTTAGACTAAGTTTTCAGACAGAAACAGTTCAGTTTCACAAATAAAGATATACTCCTATTCACATCCTAAATGGTTGTTAATACAGCTGTGTTCTACTGAGGAGCCATTTTCTTTTCAAGTTCAAATATTAGATGTAACAAAACCATTTGGAATCAAGTACTGCTTTTATTTGGTATCTTTAAAATTTGGTCTTAGAGGTACCTTGATAAGATAACAAATTGGGAGTTCACCGTTTGTGGTGGCAATCTCTGTTGGGTTTTCTGGCAAAGCTGTGTATGCAATGACAGTGGGTGCTGGCCACTCTCTTCTGAACAAGAAGTGAACTCTCATGCTGAGTATGTGCTGGAGAGGAAAACCTGTAATCCCCAAAATGTAGCAGCATTTGATGACCTCAGCACTGAGGAACCTTCCTGGGAAATGGACAGCACGGCAGATATTTCTCCAAATCAGCTGCCGAGTGGGCAGAAAATTAACTTGAGAGAAAAGAGCTTTCTTGCTTCATGTACAAGAGAGATGGTTATAAATTTCATTTATTTCCATTGTCTTTAGCCATGCTGGCTTATTTTCCCCACACCCCCAATCTAATTTTCTCCCTCACTTCATACTCTAACAGGACTTGGCATTTGAGCTGAAAAGCCTGTTCTTTGGAGGACTTGTAATGAGAAAATCTTAGGCAGATCCACCAAAGAGTTCCAGTCAGTTCAGAGTCTTGCCATCTCTACATAACACAATATAGGGTTATTTGTGACCAAACATGAACAGTTTGGTGACTCTTAAACTTCAGGGAAGCATGTCTGACTTGTATACACTTTCTGTTCCCATTTAACAAAATTATGACTTTCATTCAGGTATGCCAAGATTCTTTCAGCTTGGTGGATATAATGTGAACTTGTACTTCCATGCAGATGAAGTGTAGAAATAGTGTCTATTTTCAGGACATAAGGAAATATTTTTCCTCTTAAATTTGACAAAGATTTGTGGGTGAAAATATACCCTTTTCTTTTCAGTGCCTGGAGTTATGAATCACATGGGGCCACTGCACTGAACATTGGAGCGAAGTTGATTTGACAATCAGCTGCAAGGAAAAACACAGTAGCCCAAATACTGTACTGTGTTCATTTTTATAGCCATAGTTTTAACCTCCTCCAATCAGCAGCAACACCCTGAGGGAGTTCTAGTTGAGGAAAAAGTCATGCTCTTTGAGGTCTTATTATCTGGAATTAACTTTAAGTCGGAACAAGACACCTGCAGCATAACTACTCTTGAAAGTTCTCTGTGTATTCATGTGAGAATAAAACAGTTCATTAATTCAGCCTTGTTATTCTTTGTTAAATCGCTGCCTGAACAGTACCTGCAGTACACTGTGTTTCAAATTAGCTTTCAGAATTTTGAGTAGAGATCCCACAAAGCATTGGTTGGATGTTAATCTGAATGTGTCTGGAGATTAATTCTTTTTCTTGCTGTACAGATAATCTTTCATGGAAAGTACTAAAACTAGAGATTTTAGTTATTTTTAAAGCTAATTCATACAACTCTTCCCACTTTTCTGTAACATCCATCTTGCTTCTTTATGGTGCAATTTACAGAATTCCAGCATGTAGTGTAAAGGAAACATCAGTCAGTGCTGCAGTATTTTCAGTGCTTTCTCTAAATATGTTCCTGTGCATATATCTCAAGCCAAGAAGTGAACTGTGCAGAAGAGTGTTTGTGGGTACAATGACATATGCAGCTTAATCTAAGCAGATATTTTTTCTTGGGTATTCTGGAGTGGTATAAACTGGTACTTTGGGGCTCTACCAGGCCGTAAGTGCTGCTGTCCTGATGGGCTGTGTTTGACAGCATTGCTCTGAACATAAAGCCACTGATACAGTCATCTTCTCAGATGTTTGCTGGTGCAGCAAATGGGCACCACCAGCTCTGTCCAGGAGATTTTTACCAATAATAATTGCTTTGTCACTGGACATCCCTGAGAAGAGTCTACCTCCCTCTTCCTCAATCCCAGCCATCATTTGCACAAATTGGTAACATCCCCTTGACTCTGCTTTTCTCCAGGCCAAACAGTCCCAGATCTCTCAGGCTTTTCTCATTCAGAAGATGCTTCAGTCCTGTAGTCATTTTTGTGTCCCTTTGCCAGACTTGCCCTAGTAGGTCTGTGTCTCTCTTGTTCTGAAGAGCCCAGAATTAGACCCTGCACTCTGTGTATGGTCTCACCAGTGCTGAGCAAAGAGAGGGAATCACTTCTCTCAACCTGCTAAAAATGGCTGCTGGCCCTCTTTGCTATGAGGATGAGACTGAGACTGAGGTACCTATTGCAATAAATAGATGTGTGGTTCCACAAAAGTGTTAATATTCATACTTATAAATGTAGACAAGACTTGCCAGATTAGAATATCAGAGCAGGTGCCATGAAAAGCCTACTTTTCTTACCTCTTTCCCACATACTTCAGTCTTACAGGATCATCAGCATAAAGTCTAGTGCTCTGTGATGTTGAAAACCCTTACTGATGGCATATTCGCATTTGTGACCTGTTACAATTTCCTTGATCAGGGAAGGAAGGAGTAAAAATCTATTTGCTTCCACAGTTAGACGGCTCTTAAAGAAAATTTCAAGTCTATCCTCCTGCCTAGAGCAATTCTTCTTAGATGTGTCATTCCTGATGTGCTTTTCTAATATTTTTGTAAAGACTTCCAGAGATAGAGACAGGAACATTTCCCCAGGCAATCTTTATTATTAGTTCTCCAAAACAATTATGGTTACTGAGGTACAGCATTTAATGAGATTCTTCTTTGACACATCTTAGGCCCATTATTGTCTTTTCTTCCTTAACATCAGACAGGTTAATATGTTTATTTATTTTAAAAACATATGTATATGTTTTATGTTCTGTTCCTTGATACTTCATTTAAGAAAAATTGCAGACAGGGTCCTAAGTAGCTCTGAACTGATAGGCCCAGAGTTCCACCATGATCACAGTACCTACTTTGGCAATGCCATCTGATACACATCAAACCATATCATTTGAGGTATGTAAACAAGTATCTGCCCCCAGTTTGTGAAAAAGAAAACAAAGGAAAAAAATGCAGTATTTCAAATCTGTTTCAAATCTAAATGAAGAGCTGAAGTAAATCAGATATGGACTTAAATATGAAGTGTTGTCTTTAAGACTCATTTGTGAATTTTGGAAATGAGAAATGGGATGGAAGATATGAAGTATCAGATGAGCACCCCAAAGTGCTAGCAAGATTATGGAGGCTAGAGCCCTTGGATTATAGAAGCTGGGGAAAAGATCATGGGGTGGGAATGAAGATGAGAGAGACGGCTTTCTTAGCAAGCAAGAAATGAAAACATCATTGTCAAATGAAATAATGTAATAGAGATATTAAAACCCTTCTACTTTCACTAATTGCAAATACTACACTTGCTCTAGACTGAGCTATCTGTACATAAACGTATGCACCCTTTTATTAGCCAGACTTCTAAATGATAACTGTTCCTGAAAAGAAAGCTCCCATTTCTGCAGTTGCCATTATTACAATTATATTTTTATCTATGTATAAATAGATATTTGTGTGTTCTGTGGGTTATGTTATTTAGGAAGTAACCTTGAAGGTTTAAAAATGTGACTAATTCTACTTTAAAAGAAATTATGCCGAAGTAAGGATTGCAGCTTATTTCACAAGTGTTATTTCCAAAGACCAGACTAAAGTGTCAGACAGTGTTATTTCAAATACTCAAGAAGCCTCCACCATATGGAAGGTTGTGTCTGTGGGAGTACACTTCAAGAGAAGAAGGAGCACAGGTGTGTAGATTGAACACAAATAGAGTATAAGTCTTCAAAGGAAAAAATTTCATCCCATATTTTTGAACTAAGACAACTCTTCAAGGATTGTAATTCCAAGAATAGCTCTTATCCGCAAGTTTTTTGTGTTTAGAAGCCACTGTTTTAGACAACATGAAGCTCTTTCATGTTGTGGAAATATCACTGGTCCTAAAGCAAACATTAAAAAGGAAAGTTGTGATTCTAACAAAGAGGTACAGAAGGGCACAATGAGGCAATGTGACAGTAGTGATAACATTGCTTTTCATAAACACCAAGCCCGACCTTTAATGTTGCCATTGTTGATTTTGCACTTGACAGCAGAGGGACAGTATGTGATGAACAAAATTGCTCCTGGCGTTATGAAAACTATGTTGGAAAGCAGGGACATTGCAAAAGAACTAGAACCGTTTCACATTATGCATACATGAATTCAAATAATGCAAGTAGAGCAATTAGAAGAAATAATCCAGCCAGCTGAAAAGCTATATCTTAACTATGCAGTTCTGACTGAGGTATTCCAGTCAACAAGCATTTAGCTAGAGGCAACTTTGCCTCAAAACAGCACATTTTTCAAAATTAGTTTTGAAAAATAGGCCCTCGAGAGATACTTTTTTAGATATTCGAGATTTAAATAAGGCAACTTGTAAAGGAACATCTACTGCCCCAAGATTTGCCTATACTCAGTGCAGACAGAGCTGCTCTATTTAAGGAACTGGAGCCTTTGGCATATTATATGAGTTAGACATAATTTAACCTTTTAGCAGTATATTTTGAATCATCCATATAAAAATATCTCTATAGTCACTGCAGAGTAGTCACGTTACTTCTAAAGTATCTTTAGAACTGTTTTTCTTTTATTCTGTTTTCTATAGACACTAATCTTAAAGTCATTACAGAACACCCCATTTGAAATCCATGGTAAGATTATTTTCACCAAATCATTAAACTTTTCCTAGAAATTTTGGTTCTGGGATAAGATGGAGAGGTCTCCACCTTAAATCTTATATATTTACCAGAAAAACCTGAGTAAGGATCATTCAAGGCAGATGCAAACAAAGAGAAGAAAAACAAACTTCCATGAAATTTGTAAAATTTGGTAAAATTTTATAACCAATTAAATGCGGAGACTAGAGACCATTCTGTACTTGCTCTCCCTCTGCAAACCATTATTTGGTTTATATATTCTAATACTATTTAGTAAGATTTGTTTCCAAAAGTTGGGTTTTATATGCTACAGTAAGGTTCATACTAACATTTTAACTCAGATCAGGAAGTTGCTTTTGAAGCCAATTTACCAACTGCTTGAGTTGGTTACTTGCTGTGCTTTGCCACTGCACGTGCTGCATTCCTCTAAGAGGTGACTAAATCAGAACCTGCACACTTAATGCACCCTAACTATTAAGACTAGTCTAATTTGACACTACATTAGACTTAGGCTAAAATAAAATTCTTTGACATGTATATGAAGTGGATATCTGCACTACCTCCGTTCTTCTACAGAGCTGCCTTAGTTAGGCTATAAAGTACAGAATCTACAACTAATCTAGATATAACTAGTTTGTCTAAATAAATAATCCCTATAGAATATTTCTACCTCCATGAACTTAACATTTATAACAGTATGAAATTATTATTAGCTCTAGAAGGGATTTCCTTAAAAGGGAGACAAAGAAATGTAGGCACAGAGAACATGATTTTGCTCTTATAGATGCTTTAAACACAAAAAATCCATCTGTACTAGACATAAAGGTGGGAGCTGAAAGTATTCTGAATAACATTACTGAAGATGCAAATCATAGTTCTGTGTTTACTTCTCTAAACTCAAATATGCTTTCAATAGAACGAAATTTGGGAAGTAAGAAATAACAACTAGTTATTTGTTGATGTATTCCATATACATATATTTTTATATACCTCACCACTCTCTGATTTCATTATATGTACAAACTCTACAAACTCAGTATATGTTTCCATGTTCTACCCTGCATATCAGTGAATGGCAAAATTTGAAGTGCCTAGAAAAAAACTTATCAGCAAAACCATTTGGAATTCATCACAGGAAATAGTGTTTTACCTTAGGAGAGAAAGTGTATTAGGCATAAATTTGCAGAAATCAGTCTGCCTTAGCCATGACATAATCACTTATGCACCTTGTATGAAACTGTCTGAGATAATGTAATTTTGCATTAATAATCTTACTCTTCCAGATCAAATATGAGAATTTGCTAGTTAATACCTTTCAGCATCTTGAAAAAATACACAGGACTTATTTGCTATCTTGCATTATTAGGAATCCCAACTACTGAGGATTATTTGTGTGATTCAGTGGGCTTTTTTGATATCTAATGTAAACTTAAAGGACTTATTTCTCTTTATTTATCTGTCACACCTCCACATCTACTAGCATTATTGGATCTTAATCCCATCTCAGACATACAAAAATATCATTCCTAAAACCATAAAGTAATGTTCATTCATGCATGAATCTTCCCCAAAGATCCTGCTACAGGTTCACTGTCATAGCTCTCTATCTCCTGCACTAGGCTGTTACGGCTGCTCCAGTTGGCAGCACACAAGGGGTCAGCATCTGCTCCCCTTATTTGATTCTCTAGTCTCATTGTTTACTGAAGAAGTAAGGATCAGAGAAATTGCTGAAGGAAAGCTTTCCCATCCCTCCCCAGCAAGTCATGAGAAAACATAGTCATAAGGAAATTGGAGCACCTGACAGAATGAAGACTAAAATTTTGGGTACAGAAAAAAAAAAAATGCAAAACACTGGATGACTCTCAGGGTAAAAGTCAATCCAGATAGGTTACAATTAAAGAAAGGACTGAAATCAATTATATAGCACTAGGTATAAAATATTATGGACATGTGTTGTGGTTTAACCCTGGACAGCAACCAATAACCAAGCAGCTGCTCTCTCACTTCCCCTGCAGTGAGATCAGGGAAAGAATTGAAGGGCAAAAGCCAGAAAATTCAGGGGTTGAGATAAAGACAGTTTAACAGGGAAAGCAAGAGTCACATACACAAGTAAAGCAAAACAAGGATGGTGTTAAGCCATCCCCAGGAGAGTAGGGCCCCATAATGCACAGCAGTTACTTGGGAAGACAAACACCATCACTCCAAACACTTCCTCCACTTCCTCCTTCTTCTTCTTCTCGCCTTATATACTGAGCATTATATCATATAGCATATGAGCCTTTGGTCAGTTGGGGTCACCTGTCCCAGCTGTGTCTCCTTCCAACCTCACCTGCTTTCCGTACTGCCACCAGCATGTGGTGATTCTCTACCACTGTGGAGAAAAAAATTAACTATACCCCAGCCAAATCAGCACAACATGTGAGAGATATTTGTAGTTGCTAGCACGAGAGGTAGAAAAACAGTTTAAAAAATGGGATTTCAGCAGAGCTTTTCACTTGGATGTGGTTCATTTCAGTACTGTTGTATTATGTGATAAAGCTTATCTGCACTCCAACAGAGGAGCAGACAGAAAATGATAGAAGGGGAAGTCCAAATAATCCCCTGCTGGGCTACTTCCAGGCAGATCACCTGGGCCATAAGCCCATCTGCAGAAGCCCCTGAGAGTGCAGGGATACACAGGGCAACCAAATGAAGGCCTCCCAAGGAATGTGTGCCTTGTCCACCATCCAGGTCTGTCCAAGAGTAGACATCACCTCCAGCAACCAGGTGGGAAACCAATCACACACACATATATATCTATATATACATATCTAGACACATACATACACACAGAAACATATTCTCACAAGTGGGCCTCCATCCTGCCTAGCCCCAGAGGGAAGCAGGGTGAGGCCATTAGTGTTGTTTATGTCCCTGTGGGTACTCCGAGTTTCTCTCCGTGATCTGTGAACAGCCATGTTGACATGTACATGTGGGTATATGTGGGCTTCTGTGTGTGTGTCTCCTGGGAACACATCTTCAATATCAATACTGGTAGACTGGAGGATGCAGAGCAGCAGCAGCCTTACTCCTCTTGGATCCAGCATGATACATACACCTCCAAAAAATACCTTTCCTTATTTGTGCTGATAGCAATACGAAAGTTAGATAATGAGTAATTAGACTTCACCCTAAAGTATTATTCATGAAAAATATTCATTACAATTTAAAACCTGATATATTTGTTTAATATAAGGTAATTTCTCATCTTGGAAAAAAAAATTTAAAATTTAAAAAAAAAAAAAAAGTTCCTTGACCATTACCTTTAAGGAGAGGGCCAAGGAAACAGAAAAGAGGTATGATTCTTTAGTTAGATTTTAGTTTACTTTGGCATGCAGGAGTAAGCTGCTCCAATTTCAGACAACAAGATTTCTTTGAAAAAATAATAAAATAAAAACACACTGTCGGAGGGTAATTCCCGAAAATATACTGTATACTCAATTTACACCTCAATGAAAAAGAAAGGGAAAATCAGGCTGATTTCAAAGCTTAGGAAGAAGTGATACCCCAGAGAAGACGGCAGAAGGATGCAATCTCTGACAGTTACCCTTACTTATCATATTACAGTAAGTTCTGGTTCCAGGTATGCTGAGGAATGCAACCTGAATGTTTCCATCAATTAGATATTTAGGACTTTTGTCATATCAAAATGGTTGTGGAGGAATATATAATGTAACTTCCACCCCTACATCCACTAAATGTGTATATATTCAGGTTTTTTACATAATTTTTTTAAAAATGCATAATATCAGTTTTATTACATAACCTGTACACTGCGGAGTTAAAATCACCTTTCTGTCATAGACAATGAGAGCTTGTAAAGAAGTAGCACATTTAAAGTAATAAAGTTTACTCTTTTGAGTCTTTCTATTAGCAGAGGAGATAAAATAGGGACAGATAGCAGCATGAGTGGAATGAGAAAACAATCAGTCATATCTGAAAACCTATTTTATCTTAAACTGTACTGATAAAGTCACTTGGGCATCACTGGTTTTATTTGTAATCAAAAATGAATATATACATAGGAATTAAGGATAGTTTTGTGGTAAAGATTAAATAAGTGGGTAAGTGCTTTCAAGACAGGTGTTCAAGTTGTTTCTGAACTCCTCAGTATGGATTGACTGCTTACAGGAGTCTGTAATAAAATGATCTTAAACTGTTTGAAATTGGGTACGGAAGGGAGGCCTGGAGCTTGGTGTTTTATCAGCATTTCAAGGTACAGCTCTCTCTCTTGAAGCTGGCAATTATTTTTAGGTACCATTGTGCATATTAAGGGATTTTTAGTTTTGTAAAAAGTACAAGCAAGGAAAATTAGGCCCTGAGAATTTTCTGTTGACTGAAGTGTATAATGTCTGGATATGCTGATATGTAACATCTAACTCCTGATAGTGACCTTGTATTTAACATGAGAGGTGAAAATGTGAGAGCAGGTGGAAAGTGTAAATTAACTTTTTCTTTTTAAATCACTTTTTTGAGAAGGATCAATTAGGTTAAGCTGTAATAAAAGTGTAGCTATAATAGATTTCACTGAAGTCAAGTGAATAATATGGTTGGTGTAAAATAAGATGGTCTTAATACATGTACCATTATATATATTACCAAATAAAGTTAATCAAATGTATGGGAAATGAATGAATAAAGGAGAAAGATATATTTAAGAGTAATCTTTTCAAATTACTTTTTCCAAACTGCTGTATTCTACCAAACCAAAGCAGTAGACAGTCCAGGAAAGATAAATGGATAAAAAACACTGGCTGATTTGGTGTTCTCTGCTTTTCTTCTGTGCTGTTACTAGCAGAATGCTAAGCATGGTTTGGCTTGGCAGTTTTCTCCTAGTTATCTCTAATGAAACTCATGTGGTCCACAGAGCTAGAAAGAAAAGGGTACTAATATGAAAAAAAAATAATATGTTAAATATGAGGGAAAGCAATACTATGGTACTGGGGTCTGCAGATGGAAGAACAGAAGAGATTCTGACGGTAGTCCTCAAATGGATTGAGCAGAATTTATATTATGTGCTACTACTTGTCCATAATTTCATCTGTTTTCCATGTCTGGTTTCAAATTCTCCCTATTTATTGTGTGTTTTTGCCAACTGATTTCTGTCAGAAGTTACATGATAAGAGGGTATATGTAGTTGGTTCATCTCCACATAAGATAGATTTTGAAAGAAGAGGGAGATATTATTAACTTGCAGTTCAAGGAGAAAAGGAAGAGAGAAAAAATAGGTGTTAAGTTTTAAACTTGAAATAGCTGGAAAAGGGGAAGAGAAGTGAAGGATTAAGGTTTTTCTTACAATTGCTCATCATTGTATCTTGTAAAACAAATCATTTTAGGACTCATGTTGCACCTGATCTCAAGGTCACAATTTCACAGTAAGATCAGAATCATGTTATTGTTTCGTGATAGAAATCTATTTATGTCCCCCAAAATGCACAAGTCAAAACATGGAAAATAGATAGCAAGTTACACTATTTCTGGCTAAAAATCAATGACATCATACTGTGTAATACAGTAGTCTTTATCATCACCTATTTCTGAACATCCATAAATACTGAAATTGAAGGACTTGTGCTCATCCTAGATAATTTTGGTCAGCTGTGGACTGCAGGCAAATCTCCAACTTTCTAGGTGTTGTTAAGAACCTTGCAAGCAAGAAAAAATTCTCAGGGTTCTATCATCTCCTGTATCATTTTTTTGCTAGAAGCATGCCCTTCAGAAATGGTACGATATCAATATGGTTGCTTTTCTTGTTTATACTGTAACCTTCACATTTTTATATATGTGTATTGATATTGCTTACATATGTCCTTATATACCCAAGGACATTTACTGTTGAAGGTTATTGCATATGAATTATTTTACCTTGTGGTAAATCTTTCTCATGCTTGAGATGTCTGTAGTGTTAGAACAAGCCTTTTTTTCACCAATATTAAGATAATAGTAATCAGAAAGGATGCATGTTATTAAAATGCCTTCATAAGCTCAATCAGACCCCCTTGTGTTAAATCCATTTGGCCCATTGCTTGTCATGAAGTTATATAAACCCATATTTGGTTCCACGGAGTGTATTAGCACCTTACTACATTAACCAATGATTTTCCAAGTTTAAGCAGAACACCTGAAAAGAATTTTTAATGGATCTGTATTATAAAAAACATAGCAAAAGTCTGTATCTCCTTGTTTAAAGGTGCTTAATTACACTACTATTTTAAAGGAGTCAATTTTTCAATACCTCTCTTGCCAGTTAAAGTTTTACCTCTGTGTATTCTAGTCATTGCAATTTTTTTACTGTGCATAAATAAAAAATCCAAACTTTCTTTTTATTTGTGTTTTCTCCACATAATTTAATGTGCAAAGATCCTTTCCGATCTGCAGAAGCTCATGCACCTGTCACATCAAATGATTTTTGTCTGGTATTTTGTTGTTGCTTTTTTTTAATAACATGAATACCCCGATAAATGCATTACAAAAATTAATACAGGAAGGGCTATTCTGTTTTCATTAAACAATTTCCATTCCTACCTCCCAGGGTGATAAAGTAGTTTGATATCAAACTTTAATTCTTTCTTTTTTCCTCTACGAAATGTTTTCATATTACTTAACCTGATATGCTTGTACACTGGGAGATCAAAAGACTTGCTAATCCTGTTAATACTTTGTTTCTTGGGATTTGGAAGGTCTTTAAACATGTTCTGCAAAATATAGTACTATCTTGTTTATTTGAATTAAATCTGTGTAAGTAAAATAGTTGTTAATGATGAGCTTTAATAATGGAAAAGCCGTAAATGATTTTGTTGAGTGTTCATAAGCTCCTAGAAGTTTTGGACTGTTGTTCAAGTTTAAATTCTGTGATTTTGAAATGGGAAGCTCTCACAAGAAAAGGTGGTGATACATGCTTGAAGCCATTCCTTTTTCATCTAAACTGCTCCCAGCAAGAAGCACTCTCTAATGAGCATTTCTGTTACTGAAACAAGACTGTGTAACATTCCATTTTTTTCCTGAATAGTGCAGGGTTTCCACTTTCATAGGAATTGGAAGCTAAATTCCCAAAACAATTTTGGTAAAACAGAATTGTGAAGGGACATAATCCTTAAAAAAATGACCAAAATTTATGTCTGAACACCTGCAGTGGTAGGGAGGAATTTCCAGGTTACTGAACTGAATAAAAGCTGTTAGCCCTAATATGTTTTCTTTAATCTTAGGTAAATATAATTTTTCCTATTATATTTTAAATGCATGTATGATATGTAAGGAAATGGGGAATTGGAGGGGAAGGTTGTATTTTTTTTAAGCTATGAGGAAAATGAAGAAAACCACATTGTGTTTTCAGATAATGACGTTTTAAGATGTTTTCTATATAATCAAGTTCTGATCCCATATCTTTGTCCTTCATTCCTTGTGGGGTATGGGAGTCTTTGAACAATTCTTGAATCTTCTTCTAAATCTCTCTCTGTTCTTGCCTTTATCTTGGTGCTTTATCAATTCCTATGTCATTCGTAGGTTACAGATATTTGAACACTGAGCAGAGGTTATTTAGTTTCTATTTTAACAAAGACATTCTCAAAAATTTTCTATTGCTCTTAAATAAATATGTGGAATATATCGTATGTTCTAGAAGGAAGGAAGAAAAGAAAAACAAACACAAACAAACCACAAAAAACAAAAACAAAGAGGAGACATAGCAAAGCACTGGGACTTTCTGTCATATCAGAAACTGTTCTTTTCTAGTGTAGCCCATACCAGAGGTAGCACTATCTCACAAGTCAAAGATGTTAAGACATGGCTCAGCTAATTAAGTCTATTTGGTGCATGGAGCCACTGAAAGTCCAGCTTATCCATGACACCTGTGAATTTGCTGCATGGAAGAGCAGTCACAGGGGCAACAGAGGCAAATACATAGTTGCTGATGTGATATCTATCTGACTTCATCCTGTATGAGCTGCTTTACTAGGGAGCTAAGGGACTTTTTTAGAGGCAAGACATTTTTTGATAGAAAATAAACTGGAAAATTCCCATGAAATTTTGCACAGGGTCAAGGTGTCTTTAGCAGAGAAATTTAGTAAGGGTCTTGAGAAAAAGCAGAGACAACATTGATAAATGATAATGTAATAAAAGCCCCACAAATATCACATCAATATCATACATAAAGATATAGAATTACCCAAATCCCCCATAACTAGACATTAAGGCAGTTTTTCCTTACTATAAAGAGTACATCTGCTCATGTAGTTTATGCACATTTTATTTATTGAGTCTTCTGCAGTTTGGGAACTGAGATTCCTCTCACGTCTTCATTTGGAAGGGACTGTGTCCAGTTACCAAATGCCATGAAAGTTTCATGTTTGCCTAAATATCCCAAGTATAAATAATTCACATTATCTCATTTTCATTTTATTGAAATTCCTACTAGACTTGCCACTTTTGAGAGTTTAGGCTTCAAAACAAGTTCAGATCAGGAACTGCTGCATTTAATTGCTCTTTGATGGCCTCTGCTGTCCAGGTGTAGAAATAAGCGAATTAGGAGCAATGTTAGTGACTGAGTCTGCACAGGGATGTGCAGTATGTATGTGTTTTGCTCATCCTCTCTCTACTACAGAATAGAGGGGACATTTGATAAACCAATAGCAGTAGTATCATAGAAATTGAGGGAAAACTTTGAGTTAATCCCACCAACCTGCCTGTCTGTGCATCTGATCCAACTGTGGATGCAGAGTTACAAAGCCGAACGACCCAACTGGTACTCAAAGTTTCAGTTCTCTAAGGCAATTGGTGTCTCACTGTCCACCAGCAATAAAAGTAATTAAGAGGATTATAGCCATTCTCAGTGTTCAACAGATTTTTATTTGGTAATAAACTGATACAGTTTATTGTATGTAATATCCCTGCGTGTTGAGGTGTGCACTGAAGCTAAAGCACTACTTATATATTTAGCATGGCCTCTTGGACCGGGTTCCTTTTCTTGCTGGCTTGCTACTCATATTGTGAGTTGGAAGGGACCCACAAGGATCACGGGGTGCAACTCCTGTCCCTGCACAGGACAACCCCAAAAATTGCACCATGTTTCTGAGAATGTTGTCTGATAAATAACAAGTTATTTAACTTCATTCAATGTATGTTGCTCTTGTCTGGCCTTGACATGCTGTCCAGGCTCTTTTCTTCCATTTGGAATCAACAGAGGGATTGGAAGAACTCTGATAAACTTTTCAACATTTAGATAAAATGCTGTACTTCAGGGATGAGAGAAAAGTAGATTTCAGTTCTAGGACTTTAAAACACTTAAAGTGTGTGCATTCACAAATCCTTTAATGTTAAGATGGGAGTGAAAATATTTTCTGCTAGTCTGACGTTTGCCTGCATCCTTTTAGCTCAGCTAAGAGACTATTAAAGAGCAGATTCATCAGACACTACAAAAATGTCTTCCTGTTCACTGAAGAGCCACTCTGAAATTGTTTCTAGACCAATTCCATTGCTTCTAAGGGAAATACCGGTCTCTCTGGTATAGTTTGAAAGAATATTTTACATTAAAATAACAGCCTTGACTTCCACTTGTTCAAATGTTTTAATTTGTGTGTGAGTTATTTTGGCTTTTCTTTATGATGGTTTTTGGGGAGGTGTTTTATTTGTTTGTTTGGGGTTTTTTTGTGGATTTTTTTGGTTTTTGTTGAAGCTTTTTTGGTTGGTTTGTTTGTTGGTTTTTGGTGTGGGTTTTTTGGGGGTTTGTTGGGTTTTTGTTTGGTTGCTTGGTTGGTTTTTGGTTTTGTTTTTGTTTTTTGTGAGTGGAAGACCAAGAGCAACATCGCATTTGCTTTAGTAAGTATATTTCACTTCAGTTAACATTTAACAGGTGTTAATGGGTATGGAGCTTAATTTAAAAAAAAAAAATTAAAAAAGAAAGAAAGAAAAAAAGGAAAGATAAGCAAAGACCAAAACAAACCTTGTTATCATGCACATGCTGTCCTTGATTGACTCTGTTGATTGCCTCTGTTGTTAACATGCGCCCTCTGTTCTTGTTTGAGTCTGCTCTTGATTGAGTCTGTTCTTGCAGTCCTTGCTCGCATTGATATTGTCATTTGTTCATCCAAGGAACAGCAATGCACTAAGGATTACTTGTGTGTTTGCCACTGGGGAAAACATCTCATCTGAGGAAGGACTTACTTTCCAATCCTTCACTCGCTAAGAATTGGATGTTTCAAGCTTAATAATTTTGATCGGATTAGCAGTTCAGGTGTTCAGATCAATGGTTTAAAAGAAGCCCATTTTTCAGAAAGTGTTGAAAATGTGAACTCTGGGGATTTTTTCCAAGGGCACAAACGTGTGGCCAAAATTATAGCAAGTGGAATTGCTGCTTACTTGTTTTGAGTGGGTTGTTTTTTATTTTAAAGCCAACAATTTTTTGGCCATCAGCCTCTGTCACATGCGTAGGAGAAAGAAGAAAGAAATGTCCTAATGAGGGAGTTGGCTTTTTTGTTTACGTGTGTTTATCCAATATAATCCCCTCAAATTCGAACAGATTACAAACTGATGTTACTAGAAGTGTATTTAATTCTGTCATTGTTTTCCAACTCAGTAGCATGTGGAACAGAATTGGACTACTATAACAGAGTCAAATCATCTGCAGGTCAGGTTTATTTTGTTAATAATGAGATTCCTAGGTTTCTGATTCCTATGAAAAATGTTTACAAAGATCTGTTACAGATAGTATAGGCCTGCAAATTTTGAAAGAAAGGGATTTTGAGGGGGTTGGATATGACACATTCAAGTCCTTTTTTACCTACAGTATACTATAAATGTGAATTTTGCCAGCTATTTTTAACCCTTCCCTCCCCCCAGTTGGAAAGCGTTTCCTCATTATGAATAATTTCTACCCTGATTAGTCATCTATATTTCCAGCTCACCCAAGCTGCTTTATGAGGTTAATGAATGCATTGTTCGTTTTATATTCTTTGCAAAGGGAACTAGCCATGGTGACTGCAAGCTCGAATACCTCGAAGGGAACTTCTTTCGTGTTCCCAGTTAATTAAGAGATCTAGTAGACCTGACAAGTTTCACTCATTTGGCAGGAAAAGCTTTTCTTTTGCATGAATTTGAAGTTGCTTCTTGAACAAATTACTTTTCTGTGTCCCTGAGACATTTTTCCACATTCCTATTCCTTTGAAATCTTTCATACAAACTGTCATTGCTTGACAGCCCTGGATCCTTTACTCTGTCTCATGCACAAGCACAAGTAACTGTGCCCCTGATGAAAAGGAAGCCAGCCTATTTTTACTTGCATTACTTTAAAAAAAATCCTAGACTGATCATCCGAAGTTAAGATTTACTTCATTTGTGGAAATTATCATATAATAATAAAGATCTTTGGCAGCAGAGACTCTTAAATTTAGTTACCTTATTATAAGTGAGCAGTAATTTCATTGAAGCTTATATTATTTCTGACTTAGCTCTACTGCAGCTCTGATATAACTCTACTGCAGCATTTTATCTGAACAGGCCACTAATAAAGCACAACATAACAATAAATCAAGTCCCTTTTCAAACATATTTAAATAAATTCACTATTGCATCAATGTAGTCTGCCTGTTGCTACCCAGTATGTCATTTTGGGAGGAAAAATCCCAGTCCTATGTGAACTATGGCAAAATTTTTACTGGTAAATAATTTCTAGAACTTGATCAGAAAGAGTTTAGTCAGATGAGCTGCAATTATGTGTTCATTAAGCATACTGAGGCACCTCTGTGCTTTACGTAATTCCAAGGACCTTGTTGGGATTACTCGCAAATATTTGGCAATAGCCATGAGTACTCACTAGGATGTCTCCTTTGTTTCACTGTGGTGGATGTTGCTTCTATCACTGGAGGGATGGAGACACTGTGCATTTCCACAGTATATTTGCAGGGCCTCAGACTAACTGGGTATTATAAACAGTTTTGCTTGCTGTCTCATGATACTGCAAAAGATGTAAGGGCCTCAAGCCCATGTCCTTCAAGAGAATCACTTTGAATGCAGGGCCAGTAAGAAAATAATGCTGATCCATCTCATTTGCCTAAAGGTTGCTATATTCAATAATGCTGATCCATCTTGTTTGCTTAACGGATGTTATATTCTCAGTGAAAAATATCACAAGGCTGTGGATAGCGCTGAACTTGCTTTAAATATATCCATCCTATCTTGCATCTGTGCTCACTCTGGGTCAGTGCTGCAATGTCAGTCCAAATGTGAGGAGGCTGGAGCAGAAAAAACATATGCGCAAACACAGGTTCTACTTCTCAAAATTCAGGTATATTTAACACAGTCAAGACTCCACAATAACCTTTTTTTTTTTCTTGATGCCTTAATTTAGATTTTAATAAGATCAATCTTATGACTAGCACTTTACTGGGGGACTATTTATTTTTTAAGTTCTATGACAATTTTACTTTGCACATTCCTGCAGTTCTGTTACATTCATTCCCCCAAAATCTACATTCTGGAAATTGTTTGCATGCTAGAAGCTTGACAAAAGGAGATTGTTTATTATGTTGATGTATTGTTAAAATTCTAAATTTTACTCTTTTTTTCCTTTTAATTTTTTTGAATCAACAGACAGGTAATACATTTTTTAAGACTATTCTGTAATCCTCTAATGGCATTTTTTGGTTTTATTAACAACTGATGAAGCATTTCTATAGCCAAGTTAGCATTATGAATTGCAACATTGTTTCAGAAGTGTTTTCCTGTTTGTTGATGTTTTTGGAACAATCTCAATTGTAAAGATAAATTAATACAGTAATAGCTGAGTTTATTATGAAATGATGAAAGACATGCTCAGAACAATATATGAATTCATTTTTCACATTCTTACCTTCCCCAAAGTGTTAGTAAGATCTAAATTTACATCATTAAATAGTTCTCCACACTTGACAAAAATGACCATAATACACAATTCTTGAGTCCTCTTGCAAATAATGTACATTTATGAATGTAGCACTTTCACATTCGACTCTTCATAAAGTTCTTCACTTCATAAAGCACCAGTGTTTTGCTTCATAAGGCATTTCTTCCCAGTCCATGTGAAAGTAGTCTACTTTTGTCTACATCATGAGCTGAGGGAGACCTTGAAAACATTTTTTATGATTTTCCAGGGCCCATCACATATATACTTTCTGCACAGCTGTTCACCCACTGTCTCATCTATTGAAAAATCAAGAAATTAATATAGACAAAATAGATATTTGTATTGAACTCTGCTTGAATTTTTACCTGTATTGAAAATTTTAAAAATTATTATTGCAATGGTACTGTTAGCCATTTCTAAAATTACAAATTCAATTAATTTTAAGCAACCATGCTAAACTACTAGGATGCTTTAAATGACATGACCAGATTTAAAAGGTTAATTAAGGTTAAAACACCCTTACCCATCTGCGCATTTTTTTGTGCCTTATTTGAACCACATACCTTATATTATTTCATATTCTCTTAAAAAGTGTTTATCAATTTTTGCTTCTGGGTCTTCTTTACTGAGAGATCTGTAAGGATAATTACAGCAGAGGGCCATTGCAGAGGAGCAGACCTAAGCATATTTTGTCTCAAACATTCTGAGTAGCAAAACAGGGAGGGTGGGATCAGAAGGGAGTAGCCCATGGAGGAGGGGCAGAGATGTTCTGAGGGAACTTCTTGCTCCACCTTCAGACTCATGTTCAGTCCTTCCCCCCCAGCTCACTTCCTGGAAAAGGTACGGCTGTACACACGTGGAAAAAAGGGCAAAAAGTCTGATTTGCATAAGAGGCTTATGTAAAGAGCTCTGGTTAACTGTAAAAGGACACAGATTGGGCACCTTCACTCTCTCTTTTCCTCTCTTCTCTTTCTTCCTCTCCTTTCCTCTTTTTCCTCTTTCGTTTTCCTTGTCTCGCAACCCCAGCTCCAAACTATCCACACTGCACAGCAGTGCAGGATCTAAGGACTGATGATATTCTTTGGTTTTGCCTGGGTAAAGCACGGCTATCGTATTCTACTCCATAATCCATATTAAAGTTTGCTGTGGAAGGGGAGAGCTTGTGAGGTGTGTTGTGTCTTGGGAGCCAGTACCTTTGAGGAGTTTGTTGTGGGAGTTGAGAAGTGCGAAATAAGGGCTTGTTAGTCTCCACTCCTGTGGAAGTGTATTATATGAATTTAAGGGCGTGTTAGCCAATACCTTTTGAGTCTTAATATTTGGCTGGTTGCCAGAGTTATAGAAGACAATAATAAAAAGTAAGACTTGCCTGACACTTGTCCAGCGTCTTTGTTCAGCCTGACAAGAACTTATAACAAACATCATCCCCCTACCAATGGGACATGACATAGCTAGCAAGTCAGTTTTCATATAGAATAGCTTGGGTTGGAAGGGACCTTAAAAATCATCTAGTTCCAACCCTCCCTGCTGTGATCAAGGATACTTTCTACATGCCCAGGTTGGTCAGAACCCCTTCCACCAACACTCTAAGAGTGGGACATTGACAACTTCTTCGGGCAACCTGTTCTACTTCCTCACCACCATCACAATAAAGAATTTCTTCCTAAAATTAAATCTAAACCTACTCTCAGTTTGAAATCATTCCCCTTGTCTTGCCACTACAGGGTCTTGTAAAAAGTCCCTCTCCGTCTTTCTTGTAGGCTCCCTTCAGGTACTGTAATGATGCAATTAGGTCACCTTGAAGCCTTCTCCAAGCTGAACAATCCCAGCTCTCTCAACTTCTCCTCTTAAGAGAGGTGCTCCATCCCTCTAATCACCTTGGTGGCCCTCCTCTGGACTCACTCCAACAGGCTGATGTCCTTCCTTTGTTGGGAACTCCAGAGCTGGATGCAGTGCTCCAGGTGGGGTCTGAGCAGAGCAGAGCAGAGGGACAGAATCCCCTCCCTTGACCTGCTGGCCATGCTGCTTTTGGTGCTGCTCAGGAAACAACTGGCTTTCTGGGCTCCAAGTGTACATTGCTGACTCATGTCTAGCTTCTCATCCATCAGCACCTCAAAGTCCTTCTCAGCAGGGCTGCTCTCAATCTATTCATCCACCAAACATGGTCTCATATCAATATATATATATGTTATATAATATATCTAATATATATATATATTAGATATTAGATATAATCTCTATAAAATTATTTTTCAGGAGTACTAAATGTAGAGGGAGGTCATCACACAGCACTTAAGTTGCACATACAGGTCAGCGAATTTGGTTATATAACTTACCTTGTAGTCTTCATGACCTAAGAAAACTTGAAGGGATGAAGAGCTACCTTTTCTGTATACATTGAATACACTGTGGTGGGCAAGAGCAGAGAAAGGTCTGAACAGCCCTTAAGGTATTGACAATAATAGTCAGTCAGTATTGGGTACAAAACTATCTCGTCATGCACATCTCAAGCTTTAGAGAAGGTTATGCTTCTGCTCCACTGAGAGTATTAGGGAACATAGTGCATCTTTTCTCTGATTTTTTTTTTTTTTTTTAAATTAAAGATATTTCCAGGTTTGGAATGGAAAGGGAAGAGGGAAGAAAGTAAATTTGTGCTCAATATATGCATGCAAACTCCTTCCATATGACCCAGAAGGAGTAGTATGGCAACAGCAACTTGTTTCCTGTAAAGCTTTTAATGAAATATTCTTTAATGCAGCCAAGATTTGGTCTGATATTATATTACTGAGAGTTTTCCCAGTACTTTCAATGTGAATAGGATTTGAGTCATTTCCTCACTAAATGGCAATGATGAAAATTAAGTGAATAGGTCTCATGATCTCCTATTTTCCAGTATTTGAATACCTAATTGATTCATATTCTGCATGCATAATTGTAAGGTTGTGGAACACTGTAGGATGTATGAATCTGCTCATTTTAAATGACCTAAAGTCAGCATGAGCAGTATCTTCTGATTCTTAAGGCCAAATGTGCTCAGTTGTTACTGACCATGTTCCTCAGTTTGCAATTTGGACTAATTGTCAGATACAAGAAAACGTGGGAGGATTCAAAAGGACAATTTAGGCTGACTTTCAGAAATACATTGTTTGTTTTATGTTCTTACATGAATGTGTCTTATGTGTCAAATGATTATTGTTCAAGTTCTGACCTTTGTTGCACAGGTACAGCTCAGTCAAAATAAATTAGCTAGGACCACTGTCAGCTGTACAGTGTAGGTTTTACTGTATTGTGATGTATCATATGCAGCCTTGCACCCTTCTGTTTACTGTGTGGCAAAAATAGTTCCATACTATGGATATGATTCAAGAACACATTCCTGTTAAGGATACTTTCCCCACAAAGAGAAGTTAATGCTCTCCATATTGCATTTTGGAAAGGAATTGTAGATACTCTGTATTGTTTTAAAAAACAGGCTCTTTGCAGGCAAACAAATGTTAATATAAGTATGTGACTGGAGTCACTGCACCTGGCAACTTTGGGCCTTACTTACAAAAGCACATTACTGTTGCTTTTGTAACAGATGGTTCATCCCTGAAGACCTAAAACTCTGAGGTTTTGAGCAGCACTGACAGAATATTTTGTGGAGCTAGGGGTATCAGTTAAAGCCCGCAAAACCCCTCTGCCTGTATATGTTACCATAGTTTAGAAGACACCATCTCAGAGAAAGGTTATAAATCAATAAAGCTTGTTTACCAAGAAACACTCCCACATGTGGAAAACCCAATAATGATGAATTCTGGTCTGTTTTAGCCTCAAGGAAAAAATGTGTTTCCATGCCTGTTATTATGTTTCCATGTTCCCCACCATTCACACAGAAGCCAATATAATATTTTCCTTCTGTCTGTTTTTCTCACTTACAGTATCTGGTAAGCATTTTCACACTCTGTTGATTGAGGAGTGATGATGCCACATGAAGTTAGTACTGTGAATGTGAATCCTGAGTGCTGTGTATGGATCTAATCTAGCCACTTTTTCTCTGAGAAAGAACAGATATGGTTTCCTTTGTTTTTCCACTTGTTCACCAAAAAAAAAAAAAAAGGTGTCATTTTTTACTTAGTTAGCTTATGATTTCACAGCCTAGATAGATCAGTCTACTTCATCCTTAACAAATAAATCCAAATAGAACATAATGTAATCCAGGATATAAATTTTAGATCAGTGATGCTGGAGAGCTCAGGGTCTCGTTTAAATTTAAAAAAAAAAAAAAAAAGCAAAACCAAACCCAAACAAAAAAACCCCAACCAAACTTTAATATTGATGTACACGAGATGAAAAGATTTTGATCCAACACTATCAAAGAAGCCTTAGATTTCCAGCAAAGCCCTAGAGGCTCATAATAAAAGATACTAGGGGTTTTTTTTCACCTCCTGAAATAGGCATATTCTTCATACTAATCATATTTTAAGATGTTCAATAGATCAACAACTGCTAGTACACAGAGTCTTATGCAATAAACAGGACTTGGAACAGTTTTAAAAGGCTAGATTGTACATTTTAAGTGGTCTGTGAATAACTTCAGTTGCCCTCAATTTATACTGGGTATTCTGTCAGGTCTAAAAAAAAGCCCAAGAGTCTTGGGAGACTTTTTAGTAGTGAATGTACAGTTATTAAACTGCATTCTGTTCTCTTAAAGAGGAAAGAAACTGCCCCGAGTAAATTCTGAACTAAGACAACCTTACCAAGGTTCTGGATACTTAGGAATGATGAGGAACCTAAGGAAGACAAATGCATTATAAATCACAAAGTAATCTCTTCCTCCTAATCTTCCTAATCTAGGTATCTGTTCAACTTCAAAGACTGTCTGTCTTTGAGGCAAGAAACCAGGAATTTATAATTGAAACTAGAGGACTAGTATTTTTGTCTTTAGTAATCTTGGAAAAAGGGGAAATTGGCAATGGTTCTGAGGGTATAGCTGCAAGATTTAATTTCTGAGAAAGAATGAGAAAGTGCTTAAAACAAAGAAAGAAACTAGCACAGAAATGAAAGTACCAGAAAAATGGCAACCTACGGGCCCAAGGTGGTCCTACACAGGTGATCCGGGAGCCTTTTACAGGCTTGTTGTTGCCATACCTGGTCACTGTGGACTGATAAATGTCAAAGAAAGAAACCTGATAATATCTGTGTAGTGACTATAGCTGGTCATAAAATCATGGCAGAAAAAATGCTTATTTGGCATATTCCTTCAGGAGGAAGCAAAGTCTCACAACTCAACAGCTTTGTTCTTGTACTTAAAAGAAATATTGATAAATTGTTGCTATCTGACCAGGCAGAGTACCAGCCACTTAATATATTTATTTCTTTCTTTGTATCTCATTCTTAAATGTAAGTATAGATAATGCTGACAAGGACTTGTTTCAGTAAACTTGAGCACTTTCCCTCCACCTTTCAGACCTCAAGTCATGATACCAAAAATACCAACAATTCCATCTGGAAACAGTTGCTAACAAAGGCCCACATTCTATTTTTGAATCTGACAGTGTTTTTAAACACTGCTGAGTTTAGTAGTGAACAATATATAGACAACTTTAAATGGAAAGGTCATGGGAAAAAAAAAAAAAAAGCCCTCTTCCAACCACATGACTTTCAAAAATCTGTAAAGACTAGTTCAAAGACTGGAATAGGTGGCAGATGTACTTATGTGCTTTCCATTACAATTTCTAATTATTAGGTAGCAGGGAAGACTGTGGTCAGAACTCTAGAGCTCTTACCCCAAAGACATTAGATGAGTTGATGACTAGCAGCTATTAGAACATGATATTATACCATATTAACAACAGCTTCTGAAAGGTGCAGACGTACTCAAGTACTATGCATTTATTTGGCATCCCTCTCTTTCAAAATGATCTTTGCTTAAACCAATTTTTGTCTTACTGAATTCTTGTTGGAGGCTTCATGGAAAGGATTAGTTGATACATTAAAAAGTTCTGAACACTTGCTCTGTACAAGTTTAGTTTTATGTAACTTAATATACAGTCACAGTTCCACTGGTTTTGGATTGGCTTTTTTTCCCCCTACATTTTTTTTATTTTGAATATTAATTGACTTTCTTATGAGATTTATATAAATCAATTAAGTTCTTACAACAAATTGACATTGTATATCAATATACAGACTTAGAGACCAAGGTTTAGAGTGTAAAATCAGTACTTTCATTGCCTATGATAATAACGCTCTGACTTTGTCACTATTTGTTGACACAAAAAGCAGCTTTTTTTCTTCCAGAAGCTGGTGTACTTCTTCTAGGATGACACTGTATTCATGGAACATTCAAGTTATAAAAATGTTTCATAATTTATTGGGTCCTTTTAACCACATGCAGAGGCTCTATAAGTAGTACTACAAACAGTTTGTAAATGTACAGCAACTGTTCACCAGCTAAATACAGACAGCAAGTAGCTAGGAGTAAATATACTAAACAAGAGTATGCTCAGCATCTGCAGTAGAGGCATCTGATGAGTACCTGCTGCCCAGAGAGTTATTATTCATGTGGGAAACTGTCATACCCTTCTAGGTCCTTGGAACAGGCTAGTTCTTGATCTTGCCGAGTTCTCATTTTTTGACTCATTTCTTCTTTTCTGCATTTCACCCCTTTTCACACCAGTGAAACTTCTGATTCCCCAAGTTGCTCCTACCATCTCAACAATTTCCCTTATGTCTTTGTTTCTTTTTTTCTCAAGAAGAAAATCTTGGCTTTAGCCTATATCCTCTCTCACAGCTCAAAAATTTTTCAGAAAAGCTGAGCCAAGGCCACATAACTGCACCTTACAAAACAGGGCCACGGGCTACAAACAGCTCAACCCCTGTGCCACAGACTGCATTGAGTGCAGACACAGTTCTGTTGGAAATGTTACGACTTAAGACCAAGTACACAGGTCTTGCACATACTTCTGAGATGATCTTAAGGTCAGTTTTGTCAAGTGTAAAGATATCTGTTGTTACCAAGTTACCTTGGCTCTTACTTTATATAATAATGAAGTCTTGAAACAGTCTACAGATGCTTAAGTGCAGTATATACACTGAGCAGAGGAAATCATCATCATCAAGGTGTCCAGGATATATGGTTTGTTTACTGATAAGTTATATTGTCCTTTAATGTTTTGGGTTTTGTTGTTTGTTTGTTTGTTTTTTTATTTAACCTAGTGGCTGTCCAATAGTGAAAAAAACCCCTAATATTCTTGACATGTTATCTAAAGCATCAAAAAACTTTGATAAATTAACACAGTGATATTGTATGGCTAATAATGCAGAATTATTTGATGTCTACTCCTAGAATTGCATGTTTGAATTTGGTTGAATAGACACTTTTTGAAAGAAGACTTAAAGTAAGACTTTCTGAAGTCATACCTCCTCAAAGTTTAAGCTCGGTGGCTTATGCAAAAGTTTGAATAATCTTTTAACACCTATTTAAAAGTGTTTCTGAAGGGATTTTTCCCTTCATAGCAGGGAACTGAATAGATGGCAGTTGGATTGGCTAGATTAATATGACAGTTTAAATCGTGCAATCCTGCACCCATAGCTACATTTGCATCACCCAAAATATTAGATTGAAATCTTTCTCCCAAAAACTAAGAGAAAAGTCATGAGCCAAGAATAACCCTACTCTACCCTGTTCATATTAAAAATATTTACAAAATAAATATTTTGTGAGCTGGGGATGCTATCCACTGTTTACATTCAGCAACGAAAATCTCATAGGTAACTAAAGTCTGTTTAGCTGGAATTTATGACTTTAATTCTGTTTAATTGCTAAATTCAGACTGCCCAGAACATCTAGCAATAATTTTTAGCTTTCTTTGAAATATTCTGCTATTTGAATAGACTCCCTTTTTTTACTTTGGATGTCCTGATTGAAATAAGATGTTCTTTCACTATCCTCAGGAAACGTGGCAGTCTTTATGACTGTGTGCTAAGAAAATGAGTGAGAAAGCATTTAGTTCACAGCTTGAAAATATGGAGACCAACTTTTTTATGCTATGCTCTGCTCTTAGTTTTGTCATAAGGCCAACATAATTCTTGAATAGCAGCAGTGAGACATAATAACTAGAGCTGTTCTCATCTTTTCTGTTAGTTTGAGATGTTCTTATTTTTGAACAGACAGAATCTCCACTGAATTGTTGAAATACACTTCACAGGCAGTTTTGTGGAGAGAAAATTCAAACATTTTGATAGCAATTTGACAGGAGTTTTAACATTAGACCAATCAATTTTGCAGTTTAAATGAGAACAGGATAAGTTGTGACCAGTGATTTCTTCAGGAAGGAGCATGATACGTTTCTATTATATGTGTAACTTCAGATCTCCCATGTTTTCCTTGGCTGCACCTGGACTGGCACTGAAGAAGACACCTTTCTGCATTTGCTTCAATGCACATGAAACACTCAGGACAGTCTGCTGAGAGGATCTCTGATTATTCTTCACTTGTATCATTAAAATTTCCTGGATATAACGATATTTGTCAAATTCCTGCATGATTGATAGTTACTCTTGTCCTTAAAATTACATGGCTTATTATTATTTCTTTCTGAAGGAAAACTTGAGTGTCACATTATAAGATGCTTATGTCACATGCAGGAAAGGATCTTGCAGATATTGACACATTTTTGTAAACAGTGAAAGGGTTCATCTGCTGGGAAAAGATAGAATAGAAAATATTGCACGTCAAATTCAGTTCACTGCACTGTGACATAGACAAGTCCTGGGGACCTTGGGATCAATAAGATTCAGAATCTGATTTCCCAGAATAATTTTTCTCATATGCAAACAACACCAAATGGGCTGTCATTTACAATTCAGCACTTCTGCATAATGCCGGAGAAGCTGAGCAATAATTAAAAAAAACTTCCTTTCTCTTAATTTTTGACCTTGAGAATTTATATAAGAGTATTTGGCATGTTGGACCTCTGTGGTGAGTTCTTATTTAGTAGCAAAAACTGATCTCTGATCTAAGGCTATTAATCTCTCTGTTCAAAGACATAAGCATTACTGCATTTGAACAACATCAGTCCAGAGGCAAATCTTATTCCAGGGACATCATAAAATCTGAATAATGCCACAGTAAAAAAATTATGAGAAGATTGCAAGTTGATTCAAATACCCACAGACCTAAATTTGAGCACCTTTCTCTGCCAACAATGCGTGCAAGTTATTAGCTTGAAAAGTTGTGATTTTCTTCTTCAGGATAATAAGTGCATTTCAGACAAGAACAATGTGATAATGTTAATCTAAGTATAAGCTGTCTAGTAATACAAAAATCACATTAATATGTAGGCTTAAATGAATCTTCAACATCTTTAGACACTCTATCCTCTCCTCTGACTTGATATTATTGTTTAGATAACAATGTCACCCAAAGAACTTTCCCTATGTCTGAGAAAATTGGGATTTTTCAGTGGTTTTAGAGATTTTTCTCTTTTTTTTGATCTTATCAGGGATATCCCCTTTAGGAATCTATCTAGCACCCAAGGTCTAGATAGACTTCTTATTTAGAGCTAACTTGACTTTTCAGAGCAGTAGCATTTTTTCCAAAATGAAGAAAAGCTTTTTGAAGATTTTTGCTCTAAGCAAAAATCAAAAGCCATCCACTCTGGTATATTACAAGGAACATGTTCAACTTACCACTTCAGTTGATTTTGTCTTGTTTTCTTCTATCTGTTCCTGAATCTCTTGTTTTTTATAAAAGCTTTCCAAGCTTTTTGAAATTACATTAAAAAACAAACAAACAAACAAAATATACACACAAATCCAAAAGCCCTGAGATATAAAAGTTGATGGTTTGTTGTTTGTTTTGTAGGGTTTTTTTTTTTTCTTTGGACTGTCACGTATTAATTACGAAACACATACTGTAATGAATAGAGGAGGCTGAGGGGAAAATGCTCTTTTTAAAAAAAAATTAATGTCAAATACGGAAATGTTGTTCTGTCAAAAGCAACCAAGAGAGTTGACAATGAACAATATCACTGTTCATTTGGTAATGACTTGAGGTAGTGCTAAGTTGTTCAACAATGTCTTGAGGCACAAAATACAAGTTCCTTTAACAAGCATTCAGTACACTATTGTCTAGCATCCTGCTCTCAAGAATGAGTCACTGTGGCATATAACTGTTACTTTAGCCTGACTTCAGGTCAGAAAATTGATTTTGTGTTACAGTGGGAAATATCAGCACTCAGACATCCAAGAGGAAAACACATTTTTTCTTACTTGGATTTTAATTTGAAAATTAAAATATAGCCAGTAGAACAAGATTGAGGTTCAGCTTCCCAAAGTGATGTCCCTTCTTAAAGGAAAAATACTGTTTTTCTTTAGAATATCTGCATATGTGAATCCTAATCGTACACTGGTGAAATTTTGAATGCTTTCATCAGTCACTTCCTTTGAGGAAGCATATGTTCATTCAGTCTCTCTGCTCTTCCCCTCCCAAGATAATACAATTGGAAAATAAGCCTTAACACTAAACTGTTCATTTTTGTTGCTTCTGGCAACCTGAGAAATAACCCAGGGTTCATTAAATTACAAGGCCTAGAGTTTATATGTACTTTTGTTCACTGCTCTTTTTCATCAGGTACTTTGATTTCTCTCTATGGGCTCAGGGGGGGAGATTTTTTTTTCCCTTGATTTTTTTCCCCTCTGTAACAGTGGTAAAGAAAATTATTTTTTTCTGGATATCGAAGGAAGAATAATCCAGCAAGACCCTTTTTTACCAAATCAAGGTTGGTAAAGTGCATCTTATTTCAGAAGATTAGTAAGGAGTAAGGAAACAATTAAAGAGTCCTCATAAAATTATTTTCACTGGTAAGGCACACTTATAAAAGCAGGTTCTATACAGTCTTATTTCAGCAACTGATTAGTTACTGGTTAATTCAGAAACTTGTCACAATTTTGACTACTGATGCAGTCAGTGGTCAACTGTTTTCCTCAACTGTTTTCTTAGGGACAGCATTAATAAATCTAATCTTCCTTTATCTCAGTCAGTGGAATTATTAGGAGCTTTTTCTATGCTCACAGGTGGCTAAAGCCACAGGGAAATTGTTTCATACCATCTTTCAGCTGAGAACAGAGCTTTAGAACTTATCTTTGGTCATTGGTCAAACTGAGCCTCAGGTTATTTGGACATTTGGTTCACAGATTTTCTCAACACTATTTATTCAAGAAGTCTGTAACCTGCTTGCAAGCCCAGCTGGCAGAGGATGAGCCTTGGAGTGAGCTCAGGCATCTATATTTTTCTCTCATCATCAGTACACAAGTTTCTAAAATGCACGCCAAATAGTTTTGTTTTCTATTCCGGTGTCTGGTGCTTCAAAGACCTGGTAAGCAGAGTAAATATGCATGAAGAAAGCCTTTTTTGATAGCCATTAATTACCTAATGATTTCTGCTGGATGCTGAAAAATAAAAAAAAAAAAAAAAAGAGCGCTAGCAAAATAACCCATTAAGAAACCCATATTTAACATAAATTTCAGGAGTAAAATCAGATCAGTTTTGTCAAGAACTTAACATCTTTGTAGCTGATGATGATAGTCAGATGAACAACGAACCAGCTGGACAGTCTCCATTATTCTTCTCATACCATCTATGATCTCTAAAGAAGTGAGAGTTGATCAGTGTTTTCAGAAATGGAAAATTCCTGACAGCTCCCATTGCATCTGTTAAAAACTAACAGAATCAAGCACCACTCTGAAGAAGGTATCAGTCAGAGCACCAGAGCTGCAGTTTCCTTAGTCAGAGAATCATAGAATCACAGAATCATTAAGGTTGGAGAAGACCTCTAAGATCATCAAGTCCAATCATTAAGATAACACTGCCAGGTCCATCACTAAACCATGTTCCTAAGCACCGCATCTAAACATTTTTTGAAGACCTAAAAAAAAGAAATTACATAGTCATGTTTACCTGGTATGTATTTCCCCATGGTTTCTACCGGTTCCAAGTCTTAAGAGTATACCATACACTTCAACATCTAAAAGCAGGAGCTTACCAGACAAATATTTCAGCTGAGGCATTTGATAGCAGCCAGCTCCTATAAAAGAGGCTTAGTCATTACTGTAGTGCTACATCTGAGAAGAGTGTTTACTAATTCTACAAAATCTGTGCATCTGCATCAGCATTAATTCCTCTTAGAAGGGGAATCTCCTTGTAAGTAAGCTAAGGATCACAAAAAGCTGGCTCTTTCCAAGAAGTATTTCTTTGATTATGCTGCATGAATTACATATTATGTAACAACTAGGCATAAATTAAACTATTAGCGTTTTTGAAATTAAGCTCCATTAGTCTCATCTCACTCTTCTGGAATACAGTCCTCGCTGAGTTACCACAAAAATGCAAAGATCAGGTCCTCTTGTCAGTACTGGCAGTAATAGTTTAAAAGTGTAAGGCTTTTTGTAACCACTTTTAAAGTTCATCTGCACTTCAGGGTACGTAGGTAAGACATCTTTAGAGATGTTTTCTAGTATGATGAAATGAGCCTTGTGAAACTTCAGAAGCATCATGAGGTCTGAGAACAGCACGAGGTAGAGAACCTGGAGTTTGTCCACATCAAATGCAAAAAAAACCATTGAGTTTTAGATTCTTCCAGAAGTTCTGAGACCAACAGATGCTCTAGAGAAGCAGCAGAAAGCCTGGACTTATTTATTTCTTTTAACAGGAGGGAGGAGCAAGGGACTTGATTCCAACCCTCCATATAAATGTTCAAAAAAAGAGAAAAGAACCCAACATTGAAATCAGTGGTTATTTGTGGAATTACCTATTCCTTATTTGCTCACATTTTACCTGCATTGCTGTGTACTTTATCTTGGACAGGAACTTACCTACTCTGTTTTTCCTTCCTATAAATGAGTTACTGGAGACATTTCAGTTTATTTCCTAAAACATTTTTAAGTCATCCCACCTTCACTTTATAACTGCAGATGCAAAAGGTTATATAGAACTTTCTTCTTTCCTAGACATCCGACACATTCCAGATTAAACTTAGTATTTCTGTAGTCAAAAACACTCATCCATGCAATATTACAGGTTCAGATGGAGTTGTGGTTCACTGTCCACAAAAGACTGAATCCCTGGAGTATCTGAACTGCCTTTTGAAAGAAACAAGCTCATCAGTTCTGGAAGCACAGAATGAAAGTAATTGCCTGTTTAACAGCACAGAGAATACCCTCAGCTCAGTCCTACATCCGAAGAGCTGTCCTTTGGGGAAATTAGATGGTTATTTCATCCAGAACTAAAAACTCCCACCTACAAAATGAAAACTCTTACCTTTACAATAAACTGCACTATCTGTGAGAAAATTAGTGAGAAAATTAATGAGAAAAGTATTACACCTGACTCATTAATTTCCTTTCTAGAGTAATGCAAAGCTTTTATCTACAACCTCATAATCACTCACAAATTATATTTCTGTCTGCTTAGGAAAAAAGCATGTAATGGATTGCATAACATGGGATGGACAGTGGGCATCTGTAGAAGTGGCATCCAGGAGGAGCAGCCAGGGCTGTCCCATGTCAGAGGCAGCAGGCTCCTGTCAGCTCCATCAGACCCTACAGCAGGGCACAGCTGATCCCTAGCCACAGGTGGATGCCTCAAAGAAAACACCTCTAAGAAAGGGCAGAGAGTTCTGCACAGGCAGAGGGTGAGGGAACAAAAAGTGTCAGAAACAGCAGAGTGAACATCAAGGTCAGAGGAGGAGAAGGAGGAGGCGCTCCATGCTGGAGCAGATATCCACACTGCCGGCCCATGGTGGACCCAACATTGCAGCAGGTGTATATGCCCTGAGGGAAGTGGCAGACCATGGAAAGACCTGGAGCAGAAGAAAAGTGTGAGGAGGAAGGAGCAGCAGAGATAGAACTCTTATGTACTGACTGCAACCCTCTGTTCCCCATTGCCTCCACAATGCTGGGCAGAGTCGGGAGACGACAAGGAGTCAGGAATGGAGGAATCAGAGAATCAAGTAAGTTGGAAAGGACCTCTGACATCATCAGGTCTAACATATGAACTAAACACCACCTTGCCAACTAGACCATGGGAGTAAGTGCCACATCCAGTCTTTTCTTAAAAACCTCTAGGGATGGTGACTCCACCACCTCCCTGGCAGCCCATTCCAATGTCTGATCACTCTGTCTGTGAAGAACTTCTTCCTAATGCCCAACCTGAACTTCCCCTGGTGCAGCTAAAAACTGTGTCCTCTTTCCCAGTTGTTAGTTGCTTGGGAGAAGAGGCCAACCCGCACCTGGCCACAACCTCCTTTCAGAGTAAACAGAATGAGTAGAGAGTGTAAGAGAGTCAAAAGGTCTCCCCTGAGCCTTCTCTTCTCCAGGCTAAGCAACCTCAGCTCCCTCAGCAGCTCATCAGAATTGTGCTCCAATGAATGAAGTTGAACCTGGGAAAAAAGAGGGTGGATGAAGTGTCTAGTCTCTTTGTTTCTCACCATCTACATATTTTTAATTGACATGAAATTAAAATAATTTTCCCCAAGTAAAGTCAGTTTTTCTCATGACAATAATTGGTCAATCATTTTTCCTATATTTATCTTCAACCATGTTATATCCTCTCGCTGATGTGTTTTGGGAAGGTGAGCAAGTGAGAGTCTGGGCAGGTGTCCAGCAGCTAGCCAAGGTCAACCCACTACAGTGGGGTTTGTGAATACTCCTGCAAACATCTTTACAGGGAGATTAAGTTTGTGCCTTCCTAGGAGCATCAGTAATATGAACAGAATTATTTCTTGCACTTACTATACAAAACACAGTAAAAAATTTTCTGTGATCCCTTAATGCCTAGATTTACCTTACTTAACTTTAAGCATATAATTGAGGCATCTGAATCAGAAGTTTAGTCACCGTAGTCAATGAGAAGGAACAGGTGCCTTCAGAAGATAATTTAAATCTTTAATTGGGCAAAATTTTACTCTGGAGGTGTTGGATTCTCACCATTGATTATAAAAGAAACCAAGAAACCACAGCCAAGTTAATTCTCAAATTGTCTTAAACAGTATGAGTCAGGGCATCTGTGGCTGAGGAATAACAGCACTTGATCTCTCTTATACAAAAGGAGAACCTAGTCATAATATTTTATAATCTGCTTTTATTGTGTTGCTTACACAAGCAATATAGTTTATTCCGCTCTTTCATACATAACTGAAATAGCCCTATCTCCTTGGTACTTAAGACTACTTTAACAGTTGATACTAATGGACTCATGGTTTAAGGCAGTTGCACATTTCAGTGTTGCAGTTCTTTATGATAGATATGCTGTGCTTCTCAATTATTATTTCCTACAGAGGAAGGCATTGCCAAAACCAACTAAACATCTTTAAAAATGGACAGAAATTTCAAAGATATTTAAGTGTAGTTGTATTCTAAAATCCAAATGACACAATTTTGAACAAATATTGTGTGATGTCTAAAATCTTAGAATCATAGAATCAGATGGGTTGGAAAGGACCTCTGAGATCATCAAGTCCAACCCTTGATCCACTGCCATTACAGTTACTAGACCATGGCACTAAGTGCCACATCCAGTCCATAGTTCTCCAATGAATTTGTAACTACATATAATTTTGTGATAGGATTTTTTTTTCCTATTATGCTTATAACCATTTTTGCCTTTCTGTTCATCGTTGCTGAATATCTCACATTTTGTATTTATCTCTATTCTTGTACTTCCATGCATATTCTCATTTCTACCTCCTAGAGTACGTTGCTGCAGGGTCCTATATTTTCTTTAACAGTAATACTTATTTTGAATTATCTGTTTCCTATTGCAGAGTGGCAGGTTGATTTTGCTGCATAAATCTCCACATGCAATCAAATTCTGCAAAAAATTTCTTGTGGTATTTTTTTGTTTGATTTTAAATGATGAAAACGATATAAAAATGGTTCAGGAGACAAAGTTCAGTTCACTGTGGCAGTTTGGCTACAATGCATGCTCTCTGTGGCCTTGCCTGTAAGTCATGTTTGTTTTCAGGTTTTCACTAACCAAAACATTGCACTGGAAGATTTGCAGTGAGTATGCAGAAACTGGACTTTGTTCGAGCAGTACAGAATCCTGCCTGCACCACTCCTCCAGGAAAAAAAGAAGTAAGGCTATGCTATCTGCTGATAGCTTTGTCAGTATCTCTGACATAACAAAACTTTTACATGCAGCAAGGGGAAACAAGAAGAAGAAAAAAGATATTCAGTACTTCATTTCAAATTAAGCCTTACCTGGAACCATCTTTGTCCTTGCATAACAAATGAAAAAAATTGTGAACTCAAAAAAAATCTGTAGTTACTGCTAATGATACATTTTTTCAGGGTGTCATGAATGTACTTAGAAAGATACATAGAGCCATACCAAAAGTGCTCAGGTATTGTGGTAATTCACCACAGCTGTGAGTAAATTGTAATAGTGAGATTTACTTGTATTTTGGCTACTGGAAAATAAATGGTGCTCATGAGCAGTCTTATTTTAATATACTTAATGTTAGGGGCAAACTGGTAAGTATTTTTGCATTTTGTTTTACAGTCTCACCAGCCCCTCATTTGGAACCCCAGGCATTTGAAAATGCTTGCTGTTCTGCTACTTGAGTTTAGATTTAATTGATACAAAGGGGCAGATGGAAGTGTGCTTATGAAAAGACATAATTACCTATTAGGAACATGAAAATGAATATATTTGGTTTATAAAGCTTCAATTCTGTTTTGAGTAGCATAATCTTTTTAAAACCATTAAGGAATATAGAATCTGGAGGCTTGTTTCTTATTGGCCTTTACAGAATTAAGCTTTTTACCCAATGCTTTGAGACATTTCTTTTGGCATTTTTACTGATTTGAGCTCCCCTGACTCTAATTCCATCATTGATTAGTTGATATCTTGCAAAAAGACTGTGGCTGTGCATTAAAGACAGGAGCCACAACTTGAAAAGAGCCACTTAATTCAGTTTTTGTCCCAGTTGTGTACTCTAATAAGGTAATTTGCAATATGTATGATATTAAAATAAGTCAAATCAGCCTCATGAATCTGACAAACCAACATGTTGTGAAGAGCTGGTTGCGCCTTCAAAATTAGGTCTAATCAGTTTTTCAGCAAATTTGAAAATGACTATGTAATTCTGAGGCCATTGAACAAGCTCATGAAAACAAAACAACTAAAACAGAAGTGTAACGCTTCTTTGTATTTTTCTTTGAATATTTCATCCAAGACATAAATACCTATGCAATGGTATAAAGTATAAATATACAACCTAAAAAGTATCAAGGAAGTGGTAAGAGGCATTCTGACAAAGAAGGATGTGACAAGCCCCTATTTTGCCAGTGCAGTCACAGTGATCACAGCCAGCTTACTGACCACACACACAATGTGCAGGGCATCTTATCTGTATCTTGGGCATCTTATCTATATCTTATAGGTGCTTACACAGCCTTGTATGACATTATTTTGGAGTCCCCTCATTTGACTTGGAATCGTGATTCTGCTGAAGTCACAATAGTCCCAAAGCTCACTAGCCCATGAAACATCCAAACCATCAAAAGCTGTAACCATGCCATGCTGAGACATTTCTCTACAGATTTCCTTTCTTCACATGTCTAAAAGAAGATATTCATAATAATACAGTGTGATCAGGTGCATTTTAAAATGTTGCAGGTTGCCTGAAACGTAATTTTTTTCCCCTAGGATTACCTCAGATTTGCTGAGGTAACTGTCTTGCACCAGGCAACAATACTGTATTTTCACTCTGTAGCCCACCTCTCAGTGAGGCTAATCAGCAACCACACATACCTTGCCTTCTGGCTGAAAGCCTTTTCCTTCACCATGTAGCTGGCTTATGCTGTCTAGCCTTAGAAATTGCTTCTTTGACACTCTTAAAAGAAGCAGCTAAACTGAAACAAGCAAATTACAACAGGAACAAGTTGTACCAGCACTAAAGCTGTATTGTAATATAATGAAATTCTATCATCAGGCAAAGAAAAACACTGAAGTGATATGAAAAGCAGTTTAAAACTCATGTATCATCACTGCCCTTCCTCAAGTGATTACAACATGAAAAGAGATGCAAGAATAAATTTGCATTGTTTTTTTGTGCTCTTGGAACCGAAATTGGTTGTATGAATGGCTTCATGAGGAACTAATAAGTGACTTGGGGGCTTTAAGAAGCAAAATTTCTCTGGTGGAGCTGCTTTCTCATTTTTAGATAAGATAAGGATTAAGAATATAAATTGCTTAATAAAGAGCAAAATCCTTTCTGCTCAAGTTGTTTTGCTCCCTCCTGTCACAAGGGAAGCTGAAAATTCTTAGTTTCTATTAAGAAAAAATTCTTAACTATCCTGAAAAACACTCCTATGACAGGAAAATAGCATGCAGCTTTCAGAATCTACGTCTAACCATGTTTTACCCTTCCTGTCAGATGAGACCACAGGCCTACCAGTATCAGTAGGTTTCCTTTGACAGCAATGAGCAGCAGATGTTTGAGCAGTTTAGTATTCAAGCCTTCCCCAATGTAACATTTTTGTAGCTTCTGTGATGCATCGGTATGAGGACCTCTGAATCAAAGAACACTGTGGGATCACTGTGTTTAAAAACATCAATAACTTTAATTTTTTTCCCCACCCTTCCTCTTTGGACTCTTTTTTTTTTTGTTTTACCTCTAAAACATTCTGTGGCACTGAATTCCACAGAACAAGCCGTATGAAAACATATGTCCTTTTGCTGTTAAATACATGTCCTAAACCTGGTAAGAGGGTCATAGTGTGCTTCCATCTTCTTGTAGTAGAAGTCATAGTGATTTATGATATCAGAGGCAGTCTCTGAGACAACCATGATTTTACAGACCTGTATAATATTGCTTCTCATCCCATTTATTTCCAGAAAGAGGAATCTCAATGTTTAGTTTCTCCTCATATGAATTTATTCACTATGGGTATCATAGTTGGTCCCCTCTCTATGTTTCTTTCCTAGTTCTATTTGATAGCTACAGAAGCAACCTGAAGTTTGTAACCTGCTACTTCCAGAACTGAACAGAAAGCTCATTCAGATCAAAGATTTACTTTTATTTTCCATTTACTTAAATAAACTGTAAGAAGCAGTCATCAGTAGTATTGCTTCATTTTAAGGTACTAAAAATTGTAATTATTAAAAAAGATTAACTATTGTTTTTCATGTTAGCTCAATACAAAAAATTTATTTGCTACAGGAGTAGCAAATGGGACAACTTTAAGAAAACTTCGTTATTATCCTCTTGACAGCTGGGTACATGCAGCAAGATGTTTGCTATGAATATTCAGCAGTAGTTTTAAAGAAATTGACCTCAGTTTCAGTTAGCCTCCTGTTGCTTCTTTGATAGTAATTTATCGCAGATATGTTGGCAAATGCCTTTGTTTCCTATTCTGTTTATTAAAACAACCTGTGCCTAAGAGGAAGTTGTGAAGTTCTGTAATTAAAATTCTTAATTCATAGTTACAAGAATTCACAACAGGAAACATTATGGAATTATTTTTATTTTTGAAGTGTGGGATGATTTATTGAGATTGCATAATGTAATAATTTAACTACTTCAAGTCTTTTGCAAGAATAAAGGAAGAAACCTTTTAATATTGATATCTCACACATGATGATTTAAAGGTGACATTGGATTTTTTGTTGGTATTCCATTATTTACTCTTGTAAAAGTATGAATTCAGACTTCTTATTCAACAGGGATTGCTACCAACTATGTTGTTGTCATGAGGCCTTTCTTCTTCAAAAGTGAAATTATGGCATTTTATTAGAGATATTAAAAAAGATGTTCAGAAGTTTACACAGTTTGGCACAAAAAATGCAAAATGTTAGGGAAGGCTTTCAGTAAAGGGTCACAGGGGAAATAAATATCAATGTTCAGAAAGCTTTAACATCCAAATGTGAAGTGCAGAGAGAGAGAAGGGAGCTTGCAGAATGTCCTTTGTCAGAGGACAGTTTGCTGATACCAACATATTCTTCCCACAGAAGAATTTCTTGTTACCACCCATCTATTATGGCTATTGAGCATAATAATTGATCACTCACACACGATCAATTGTGGGATCCATCAGAATTGCTTTTCAGGTACAATTGTTGGCTTCTTGAATCTCTGCCTTTTTTTTTTTTCTACCTTTCCAAACAATGACAAGGCAAGAGTGATTCTTCAGGAAAAAAAAAAAAAAAGAGTAACAAAAACTAGTCAAACAGATAGATTAAATATCACTCACACCCCACTGTCAAAGTAGTTACATTTGATCCCTTTGTGTAAGAGTCCTGCTCTTTTGTTTCTTCCATGTCTCTACAATTTTTTCACCTTTCATTCAAGTAAACACAATGAAGGACAAAGAAGATCACAGCCGTGTATGTAAAAGAACAGACAAAAGAAAATATTCATGGAAATCAAGCAATGTTCTAAAAAAGATGCCAAAATTGACTTTTTCCTGACATAGAACACATATTGTTTCTCTGAAAAGGATATAACATGAACCATGACATCTAACAAAATATTGTTGTTCTATCTTTTTATGTGTCTGAGACTAACATATCCAATGCATCCTAAAGGACCGTGTATACCTGTGTCTCTCATGAAAGGGTAAATCAGCATTTAAGGAAAATACACCATTTGTCTTCGAGTCAGATAGCTTTGAGAATTGAACAGTCATGAGTCTAGAAGCTTTAAACAAGGAATAGCCATAAAGCTATCTCAGAGCACAGTATGAAAATACTGAGAATGTCAGGGAGAAAGGAGTCCTAAGCTCAAGATTTTCATAAAAGAGCTTCAAGTCTTGAAAAAAAACCAAACTGGTAAGATTCTTTTTTGGTTTGTTGGGATATGGGTTCTTTTTTATTTTTGGAGTTATAAGCAAATAGAGCATAGAGCATGCTGGGATTTGTTTATCCTCATTGGTTGGTACACAAAAAAAAAAAAAAAAAAAAAAACATTTAGGAGATTAAAATGCATCCCTAGTTGAAGAGCAGAAATCCTGTGAATGTTTTGGGGTCTAAGGCCTTGTTTTCAATTGTTATAAAGGAAAGGCGTTAAAGGACTTATTATCTCTAGGGACCTCAGGTAACTGGGCCCAGCCAACATGGATTTAGGAAAGGAAGGTCCTGCTTGACTGACCAAATCTCCTTTTATGACTAGGTGACCCAACTAGTGGATGAGGAAAAGGTTGTGGATGTTGTCTACCTGGACTTCAGCAAACCCTTTGATAACTGTCTCCTGCAGCATTTTCCTGCAGAAAGTAACTGCTCAATGCTTGGATGCTTGGTGCACTCTTTGATGAGCTAAAAACTGGATGGATGACCAGACCCAGAGCGTGGTGGTGAATGCACTTACATGGAGCTGGTGTTTCCCAAGGATGAGTGTTGGGTCCAGTCCTGTTCAATATCTTTATCAGTGATCTGGACAAGGGGTGCAAATACACCCTCTGTAAGTTTGCAGATGACACCAAATTAGGTGGCATTGTAGATCTCCTGGAGGGTAGGAGGCGTCTACAGAGGAATCTGAACAGGATGGATCAGTGGGCCAAGGACAACTGAACGAGCTCCAATAAGGCCAAGTGCTGGGTCCTGCACATAGGTAACAACAATCCCGTGCAGTGCTACAGACTGAGGGAAGAGTAAATACGAAGCTGCCTGGCAGTAGAGGGCCTGGGGGTGCTGGTCAACAGCCAGCTGAACATGAGCCAGCAGTGTGGGCCCAGCTGGCCAAGAAGGCCAATGGTATCCTGGCCTGTGTCAACAACAGTGTGGCCAGCAGGACCAGGGTGTGATCTTAACTGCACCTGAGGTCTATATACCAAGTTTGATTGGAATACTTTCTGTACTTTGAGGGTAGATAAAATACTGCTCATATTTTGGCAACAGACTCCTCACCGAAACAATTGACACGTAATTCATAAGGTGAAATGGCTTAAAAAGGTCTAGTGATTATCCCAAGATAAGGACTGTTTTAATTGAGAGTCTCTCATATTTCTTCAAAGGAAATAAGAACTCAGGTGCAAAATTGCACACTAAAAAAAAAAAAAAAATGTTCAAGGTGATCTTTTGGTTAAAATGCCTTTCTAAAAGAAAAAGAAAAAAGTTCAAATGACACCATACTTTATTTTTTTAAAATTCAAGCTAAGAAAAAAATCATCCTTTCTGTTTCAATATGTATTACAGTCACATCTCTTTCTGAAGTATGGAGTGTGTGAGCAAGTAAAAGAAAAGGTAAGGGAGAAACTTCATTTATGCAGTGTAGCATATATGGTTCCTCAAGTCGGATGGAGTAGGTTTGTGTTTGCAGCTACACTAATAAAATGCTTCAAAATGAAGTGCAGCAGCAATATGCTATTTCAAAATCACTTTTACAGAAGGTTCAAACATCATGTGTACTTTGTCAGAACTGCCTTGTTTTCTGGTCCCTCTTATCACTGGGTTACTAGTTTAAAAATTGTCAAAGAAATTAAATCTGGAAGAGCTGTCAAATTTCAGAATAACACCTTGAGCTGAATTCTTTGTTTATCTGACATACCAGGGCATAAAAAATAAAACTGCCAAAGAACTGCCAGCTTTTAAAGAAAAATAAGATGTCAGCAGAAAGAAAGCTGTTATCAATAAAATTTCCATACTAAAAAACAGGGTGTGTTTTCAAACAATGTCACTTTAGATATTCATAAATAAAAGGCAATTTTCCTTTCTGAAAAAAGTTTCCTGTTGTGGCTCATTTCATTGTTATGAACTCCTTGATGTGCAGTCATTTTATTGTAGTTCTTTTCAGAAAGTTCAGAAGCTTGATGTTACTCTGGGCTTGCTAGACATCGATGACAATTTCCACAGCCCCCTGCAAGTTCAGTTATTATCAGCTAACTCAGCAACTTCAGCTCTAAAGAAAAGGATTTTGTCTGTGCAGACAGCAGAGAATTGCACTTGTGTAAAAGTATCAGCTAATTCATCTCAAACTCTTCATTTAACAATAAGTCCAAAAACTCAAGCAGAGGCAAAGTCTTAGAGTTCTGTAGTGACAGAATTAAGATTGTTGCAGCAATATAAATTTGTCTCCTTATACACATGCAATAAGAAACTGTCTTTAATTACATGATAGACAAACCTTCACCTCTTTCTGAGGGCTCTCCTACTGGGCTCCTACTCCAGCTTACTCAGCCAGTCTTTCTCCTTGTTCTCCGTGTCTCTGTGTCTCCATGTTCTCCATGGGTTTTCAATGTGTAATATTCTAATAAATACACATATTCTAACAGATATACGTATATTTGTGTATCTGAGTGAGATTTGCATTTTCCTTTCAGATTTGCTAATTTCAGAGGTTTTTGTAGCATTATCCCGTGAACTGAACACTAAAGTAGTTTTCATGTTTAAGACAGGTACTTAGTGATGGAACATTGCTCTGAGGAGCCAAATTTTGATTGTTTTTTGCATGTGTGATGTTTTATTGACTCCAAAAGAGTTAGTTAAATGTTGTTTATGAGGTGAACCATGTTTGACAAGCAGTTTTAGAAATGGCCATGTGTTTAAAAGCCTTCTCATCTGGCACTAACCTACCACTTTTTCTGAGACACCTAACAACAAATGACCTGAACAAGGAATATTCCTTACTGTTCCCACACAGAAATCCAATCCTAAACTCTAGCACTTTGCATCCTGAGGCAGAAGCAACCATGAAGACAAAGCTGAATAGGTGATTAAGTCTAGGGTCATTCTGGGAGTTGCATAAACAGAGCATCATAAACAAGAAACCAATGCCCTGTCAGATAGTGGACTAAAAGTACTAAGGCTGACCTAATGTAATAATGAAGTCAAGCAGTCTGATAGGTTTGTGTAAGCACATAATGCCTTATAACTAAGCATTTTCCCTTTAAATATTTGCTTCCATGTTCATGCATTGAAATGCATTGTTATGGGATTGTATCCATCTAGAAGCTTATATTCAATCTCATAATACTCAAAGCTGGTACCACCTCTCCACCCACATATGCACACATGAAGTAAACAAAGTAAAAAAAAAAAAGGAAAAATAGGTAGAATAAGCTGATCATGACCTTAGATTTTTTTTTGCCAAATTGTTCTGTCAACAAGTGGGCAGCATTCCCAAGTTTAGAACATTGCATTTTGGATTCTAAAAATGATTTCTGGAAATGTTTTGACCTGTAGTACATAATTTTGATAATAAAACCAGATATTTTAACAATTTCTCTAACCATGTAAAGTAAATGTATTTCAGCTGCAGAGTGGACAGGAGTTTTTTGCCATTTGGAGAGCTGGATTTTTTTTTATTGAATAATGCATGCTACAAAGTCATAATGTTTTGATATGTTTCTTTTAAAGGTTTCTCTCATTTCTGAGTAAATATTTTTGATGTAGGTGTTACACTCAGGGAAGTTTTGGAAGTTTGCTGTATGCAAGTGTTCTTGAGAGAAGATAACTCATTTCAGACTTATTTAAAATGTATCGAATAAGATGATTGCTTACCAACTGGAAATATTACAATTTTACTTCTTCAGCAGAGTATTCCTGTTAGGTCTGTCTGCTTGTCAACACTATACATTCTGATCACCACTTTCATTTTATCTTTATAAGCATAAGCATCTCCCTCAAGTACAGTGGCAAAATCATTTACTGAAAAGAGGGAGGAAAAAAAAGTCTGTCTTAAAACCAGTATTTGCTGCCATTCAAAAAAAAAAAAAAAAAAAAAAAAAAAAGGCAAACAAACAAATAAACAAAAAAAAAAACCCACAAAAAAAAAAAAAAAAAAAACAAACCCAAAAACCCACACCGAAGAAAATCTACCTATTGTCCTTTAATTGTGTATTAGACTGTTATTTCATGGTATATAACAACTGTGACTTTTACATCTCGAAATTTCTTCAGGATGAGGCCTCCAAAAATATCCAGTATTTGAACTGTAGTTTAATGTTAGCTACATCCTTTCCTCTTTTTGCCAATGTCTGTTACTAACTGAAGTAGGAAAGCAGAAGTGGAAGCATGGTGGAGTACCCTTTGAAATACGAATCTTTCTCAATCTTCAAATACTGAACATGAATCATTGATTCTTTTTGGTGTCTTCAATGAAAATAAATGGTTTGAGAGTAAAACCCAAAAATGCAATGAAAATGATCAGTTGTGGAAAAGTGTCCAAGGGAATAAAACCAGAAATCTAGAATCTTGTGGGAAACGTTGCATAGTTTACGGAGAAGTTTTGCTGGTAGTGCTACCTGTAATAAAATTCACCTAGACTTTCTGTCTTTCACAGTCCTTTGTTTCATTTTCCTCCATTATTACACATTCTTGTAGCTTGTCTCATCAAATGAATGACTGATTAACAGAGGGGATAAGTACTGTTTTCTATTTACTTTTTCTAGTCATGCCATTGTGTTATCTGCCTGTCCTGTCAATACAAGTTCATTCCTGAAAAAAATCAGTTATATCCTAAACGAGAAAATTAATTACAATGTGTACAATAAATTGTTTTGCTCAATTCTCAGGCTGTTCAGAAGCTGAATGGTTCTGTGAAACCATAAAAGACTCCATTTCTTTAAAATAAGATAGTCATATCCCACTCTGGTGGGTTGACCTTAGCTGGACAACAGGCACCCACTAAACCATTCTATCACTACTCCTTTTCAGCTGGACAGGGGAAAGAAAATAAGATGGAAAATGACCCATAGGTTGAGATAAGGCAGGTTACTAAAGCAAAAAAACAAAAGTTTACTTGAGCACAAGAAAAGAGGAAAAAAAATAATTTTATTCTCTACTTCCCATCAGCAAATGCTGTCTTGCCAATTCCTGGGAAGCAGAGCTTCAGCACTCATTAGCGACTGCTCCAGAAGACAAATATTTTAAATAGCCAATGCCACCTCTTCTTTCTCCTTTTCTTAGCTTTCATATCTGAGAAGATTTCATACGGTATGGAATACCCCTTTGGTCAGTTTGGGTCAGCTGGACTAGTTGTGTCCCCTCCCAGGATCTTGCCCACCCCCAGCCTACTGATTCAGGAACAGTGTTGGAGAGACAGTGCTGATGCTGTGCGCAACAGTAGCCAAAACACTGATGTGTTATCAACACCCTTCTAGCTACCAATGCAAAGCACAGCACTGTGAGGGCTGCTCTGGGAAAGTGAGCTCCATCTCAGCCAGACCCAATATACACCCTCTTACAAGAGTACATGGAGTGATGAGTAAAGAGGAAGCTGAAGAACTCTTCAGAAAATGTATTGAGCTCCATACTTTCTTACCTTTTTGACTCAGTTGTGGCCTAAACCCTGTACTAGGCACACTATACTGCAGTGAAATGAACCTTCTGCGGCAGTTTCTTTTAGCTTTGCTTTAGTTCTAGCATTACAGCCTTGCTTGCAACTGTATATATTTATGTCTATTTATATATATATATATGTGTGCATATATGGATGAAGGTGTGCATATATGTATATGTAAATATATATATATATATATATATACACATGAGTAGTCTGTGTGGGGCTTCAAACAGGAGCAGATAGCAGAAGCCAAACTCTCTGTTCTTTGCTGTACTTCATTTCACTCTCTTTCTTATTCCAGTGTCTCTCATTTTCTAAGTATTACAGATTTTCCATAGCAATGCATAACACCAATACAAAAGATATTAACAGAGTGAGTTTGAGAACAATAGGGTCATTCATCATACTTGAGTATAAAAAAATTTATTTGGAAAGCACACATATATCAGTAGATAGAAAATAATGCATTATAACTGAATCCTTCTATAGTTAGTTAAAAATAGAGTCTTCTAAACTGCCACCGATATAGCTGCAGAGTTAACAGCTTCTTGAGATGAATGGCTTCTTTCTACATGAAAATATTGTGATCATTTATACTCAGTTATTATATTTAAGGTTATCTTTAGCATCATAAGCAGCAAGAATATTTTTGCATCGGTGAAAGCTGAATTTCTAGGACCCACTGAAACAATAATTTATTTAAATTTTCACTTGTAAATTAGTGTTAGAGTGAACAGATATACACTCTGACACTAATTTACAAGTGAAAATTTAAATAAGGGTAACCTTACTGTATATATGTGCAAAATTTTAATTTAAGTCCCTTTCCTTCAAGAGATCTTTTTAGTGAATGTTTTCAAAGTAGGCAATAATGATTTCATTTAGGGGCAGATATTTATTATACAAAACAGTTTGTATCATAACTGTTTATTTTAAAGAAAATATCAGTTTCAAAGTTTGGTATTATGGGCTTTGACAGATATCTGTCCAACACAGAAGTAATATTCTGGGTTTATATACATACATAGCTAGCATGTTGTTAGCTTGATATTTTAATTTGGTGTTAAACCTTATATAGATATCCATTAACAGATATCTAAGATATAGTCACAGCTAAGAGGATTCATATAATCTCATTAGCATTTTTGAATTTTGACTTTTTTCTGCATTACTTAATAGGGATGTTTTTGTGCTAGGATATTTACCTTTTTTTTTTTTATGTATCATTTATTTTTCAAGATATTGCTTTTCTCTAGATAGTTCTTTTCAAAACTAGTTAGCTGGAAGGGTTGTGTTGTTCATGTTTATTTGTCACATTAGATTCCTGGAATCTCATCAGAACCATGTCAAATTACATCAATCCAAACTCTGGGTTTCCGATAACAGAGTGTTAAGAGCATGGCTTGAAGGTTATTGTAAGACAAACAGCTTATCATCATCACTGAAGTACTATAAGAGATGCAATTTTTTATTCAGTGCTCATGCAATATGCTTTCTGTTGTACAATAGTAATCTGAAATTTTCAGTAACCTATGCTTTACAAAAAAATGCATGGAACACTGGACTAAATTTTATAGGGGTATTTGTAACCACTGCTAGGGGAAGGATTCTCTTTCTGCAAAGAAATACAGTAATGAGGTAGAGATAGCTTTCATTCTGACCCCAGAAAAGAGCAAAATACTGAAACAGGAAATTAAAAAACGCTCCCCGAAGTTAAATATGTTACAAGATATCGCTACCCTAGCAATAAGACTAGGAGTGAAGCAAAACTGCATCCTCTGGTTGCACGAGCTCTACCAGCAAATCTGGCATAGATGCAGATAAACCAGGCAGGGTGCCTTTGTGCTTCTGTATTATGTAGTTCATGACAAAAGACGGTCTATCAGAAAAATGTACATTATCATATGCTGCTGCTACTGTTACGCTCAGCTGCCTCTAGAGTTTGGGCAAGCCTGAGCACACAGAGAAGGAACCTTTCTCATTTCATCCCTGGACTAGTGAAGCAGAGAGACTAAGTCTGTTAGAACCAAAGAAGAATTGGCCTGTCTCTTGAAGTGTGCTACGGCTTTCTCTGGTAAAGCTTGTATCTTTCAAAGACAAATGAATTCCTTTTTTTTTAACCTTATGTGAATGATTGGAAAGATCTGGCAGGAGGTTTTATCCATGACCTTAAATTTTCTCACAAGAAAGCAAGAGCTTCGAAGGGACAAATTTAATTTTTTTCTCCCACGCCTGCAAGGCTAGTTACTGTTGTGCCAGGCTTAACTTGCATAAATCCCTTAAATCATTCTATATCCTTTTGGGACTGAGATTAGAAAATTTTTCAGTCTGCAATTACCAGCTCATTGAAGGAGGGAAAAAAAAAACAAAACCAAAATATGTTCCTGAAAGTTCTTCTGCAGTGAAGGGCAGCAATTGTTATCTCAGGAAGTAATTTCTATTTGCTAAAGCTGTTCATTCAGTGAGAACGACACCTTATCTGGTGGGTATGATCTTACTATTCCTTTTCCATATGTCTTGTCCTAATGAGCCTCCCAGCCAATGGTACATAGCATAGTACATTATCTTTTTCATTCTGAAGTTTTACTGATTCTCTTGAGTAAATTATATTTGACTATCGTAGCAAATTTGCTTCTGGGAACATGTTTAAAAGACAGTTTATGGGATTCCCTAGCAGTGGCACCTCTTAACTCTCAGAGCCAGAATATTGCCACCACTGTCTTTAGTAATAAAAGAAAACTGAATTTCCCATAGGTCAGTCCAACATATTGGCCACCTCTACACCAAATCTCTGTCACCTTCTTTGAGTAATTCTTATTGGAGATTTCCTATGCTGTGGATTTTATTGGGGATCTTACAAATATTAGTGGGTTTAGCCCTCATAGTGAGAACAAAAATTTAGATATACTCAAAATACCAAAGACAAAGAAATATTTTGCATTTTTAATTTTTTTTAAAAGTCATATAACTTCTTTTCCAGTTGTGAATATGGTGGAACAGAATAACAAATAAATATCAACCATATTGTATGCCCAATTAAATGTTTTTTGGACACAACACACATCTCCCTTTCATCAAAAAAACTGTCTTTGACTTCTGGAGGATTTGGCTTAGGCCCAGGGAGATGCGTATATAAGGGTATTGGGAGCGAGAGATAACAGTTTAATAGCATTCCTGTTTTAGGGTCCTGTTAGGTACAGCCTAGGTTTAACATATCTGTGTTTCCTATGTACCATTTCTCTAGTATTGCCACTGCTGCAAAATGTGACAGTAAAGTTCAGCATATTCTACTTTGTCAAGTATGTCTCTGAGGTTATGTCTTTTCTGCTTATGTTAAGGTAATGTGGTCTGAATGGCTGCACCACAGTGAGACAATAGTTGAAGTAAAAGGTACAAAGTAATGCCACCAGTTCATGTAGAGCTCTAAGACCTTCTACTGGTGCAGTTCATAATTTTTATTGCTGCAGTAATACATTCTACTTTAGAAATTCCTTTGCGCTAATATAGTGAAGAAAATTTTGTGCCCTGTTGGATACATATGGATACATGTGGGAGTTGTGAGAAGGCATTAGGAGTCTAATAGAATGTGATAACTTTCATCTGCCTTGACACATTAGCACATTACTGTAGCCTTTTTAAACTATGATGAGATAAAAATTCAACTTGAACATTCAAGTTGAATTTGAAAATTCAACTTGAACTTGAAAATTCAACAGGCAACAGACTGACTAAAAGAGACAATATTTTCTATACTTCTCTAGCTGGACCAAGTCTCAAGCTGTAACTTGAGTTATCTTTAAAGCAAAGACAAGACTTGAAACCAGCCATGTTGGGTGGATGAATCAAGTTACCTATAACGTTAGAGTCCCAAAGTTTGCAAGGTATTGCTGTCATGCTATGTGTTAATGCAATGTTGCCATAAAATACAGTACACTGGGAAAGAAGGAAAAAAATAATTTGGAAAATAAGCATGAGCAATTGGCTGATTCTGTGGAAACCCCAGCACTTTGGTGTGCACAGTGGGCTTTTTGTCAGTCAGTTATTTGTTTTTATTGCAAACTGAAGTCGCGAGGGACAGGCTGCAGTGATATCACTATCTCTGAGCTGGCTGTGAGATAATCAGAAACCCCTCAGCTAGGGAATAGAATTATCTTTATCCAGTATAAATTTCCATACTTTGCTAAATAAATTATGAGCTACACTGGCCCACAGTTCCCAGACTCTTGTGTAGCTCAGTCTGATACCAGGAAATTCATGAAGGACGAACTAGCACTCCTCACATTGCGTGTCAGTGCCAAAATTCCAATTTATTTTACTGAGAACATGAGGTCTTTTTCAGTCAACCTTTCCTGCTAGTAAGGAAAATCAAATTTCTTCTAAGGTCAAATATGTACTATCCTTATTTTATGGTAACAACAGTAAATAAATTGAATGTTGCAGTCCTTCAGTTTTGCCAAATTGTCATCTAAAGCAACAATAAAAATATGAATCCAGTTTGTTCTGCCAATTGCTGAAGGTATCATAGAGGTTAAATAACAAATACCTACTGTTTCTGCTTTGGATGGTGTTATAAAGAAAATTGGATAAACACAGGAATATAAATAAAGAAAAGGTGCTCAAAAATGATGCCATCCGTTAGACAAATATGCCATACTAATACCTGATCTGTCGTCCTACCCTCTGAAAGCAGAAAAAAGCCTTTAGTATCTTGAGTAATCTAAGCGCAGATTGATTGCATCCCATAATGCTTTCTAATGTATCTTCTAGAATACCTTATAAATCATATGCAGGCTTTTTCTCTTTAAATGCTACTTTATCAGTTCACAATTGCTCAACTTTCAAAATAAAGAAGAAAGAAATTTAGGGTCTGAGCAGCTGAGATTTCTCTTCCTCCTGAAGGCCTTGATTCAGTTCAGTATTTAAGTGCATGTACAGCTTGAAGTAGGTGCGCAGTCCCATTAAACATATGCTGAAGTACCTTTGCAAATGAAAACAATTTTTGGTCTTTCAAAACACTGTGACATTATATGTATGTTGGAAAATCATCCTATTTGAAAAAGGTCACACAAAGAAACAAGTAAAGCAGTTGTTTTCATGAATATGATTATGAGCTTGAGTTTCAAAACTGTGATACAGTGAGTTTTACATGGCTTCACATTTCACTGCGTGTGTGTGTGTTTGTCTTTCACACTTGTTTCTTTATGCAAATTGACTAGAAAGTTGTAGTTGCTCATTTTAAAGCCCCAAAACATGGAAAAACTGAAACTCACGAACTGGAGAAGGCAGTTGTGCTTTTTCCACCAGGCTCTTTGCAAACTGTTTACTTGGCAAAAGGAGGTGGGGAGATTTTGTAAGATTTGGAATACAGATGCGCTGTTGAGGAGCAACTGGGTCTCACAGCAACAAGTGTCTGCACGGAATCTTTAAGCTCTCTGATCTGGGTAATCCTGCTGAAAATTTTTCTTCCTAGCAAATAAATCTAGTAGCCCAGTACAAATCAACTTTGCCCAGCAAGGAAGAAGAAAAAGAGAAAAAGGCAATGACAAAAAGTACTTCACAGGGAGAGGAAGAGGGAGCACATTTACAGAAAGTAAAAGTAACTGAGAGGGCATTGGCCACTCCAATGTTATCAACACTTCTATGATTTCATTCTGATTTATTTCAGGCACTGGGCATTGCCAACTACTTCTCCCAAGCTGAACTTGATTTGAGCTCTATATTTGCTAACCTGGAAAACTGTTCAAGCTTAGGTCTATTTGTAAATACTTGTGAGAAGTATCTTGCAAACCTTCTTTAGGTAAGAGCTATTATGACTTCTGTTTCTTTAACCGTAGATGCACACAGGGTTTTGAAATGGAGTCGGAAATATATGGTCATGGTGGAGAATGTCATAACTCTGGCAGCAAGCACAGATCAGCAAAATATCGATAATTGTGGAGTTTTGCAAAAGCTGTCAATTTCATTGAATAGAGAGGAAATTACTGCTTTTATTACGCATTCCTTTGGCCCACTTTTTAAAACGATGTAGGAAGTAAGGATGAGCAGTTATGTAAAACGGCAATAGAAGAAGTCTTTATCCGAGTCAGGAAGCCAAGTTCAGAGCACTCTCTACCATTACCTCCTCTCCCACTTGACAATGAAAGCAGAGCACTACATCTCAGTTAGTATTTGTTCTGTTTTAAATTGCAACCAACCTTTTTGCAACAAATTGCAATGAAGTTGTCCTTCTGAAATACACTACTAGAAATTTATTCTGAAAATATTCCATATATGGTTGTTATAATATAAAATGATATTCTGATGTTCTGTGGATGTGTCTTTTGATGTTCTTCTTTCTATCAAAAAAAATTGTTAGTCATGGAACCAGAAGTCATAAATAGAAACAGCCTAATAGATCACTCAGTCCTCTTCCTGTGGGGAGGGGAAAGGCTAATAAAAAGAACGAAACTTTTTCATAAATAGTTAGGAAGAACAAGCATAAAACTGTAGCCAAAGCAAATCCATAATAATGTACTGTATACTACAGACTACTGTAGCACACAGTTGTCACTCTTTCCTAATTATAATGACAGGGAAATTCAAAGATTTGTAGGAACCCTACCTGAAAACTTCCCTAATTTTCTAGCAAATGTGTACATGATTTTCCAACTTCAGATAGAAATCATGTCTTCTTCAGATATGATATACTTTTCCTACCAGACCTATTTTGGGGTCTTTGAAGACCAATATGAAATGAACTTAAAAATGTATCCAGAATCTGAGGTCAAAGTGAATGATCAGAACACTTGTCATACTTACAGAGCAGAACGGTGATAGTTGAGTTTCTCATGGGGGCCATCCTTGTCGGAACAGCCCATCATACCATGGTTATGGAGTTACTGGTACCTGTGTCAGTGTCACACGACCTATGTATTTTCCCTAGTCTGTCAGTTGCCTCTCCTGATGCAAAGCCTTGGCAGTCTGGATGGTTTTAGTCACCACACTGCAAAACCAGGGTAATGCCACTGGTTTCCTTAGGATAAGCAATATCCTTAATAGTGAGTGTGAAGAAGAGGGGAAAAGAAGAAAATAAGATTGCTCAGTTTAGTTAAAGAATAAAGTGTAGCCTTTTTATGCACATCTGTCCAAAGTAAACTTCCCTGTGAAGTAACACTGCTTTCCTGCTAAGCTATTGTTGAAAGGATTTACATCTAACAGGAACAATGAATAATCCTTCTCATTCTTCACTCCTTCTGTCAATGAGCTCATGTACTATGCAAGACTTAAGGCTTATCACAAAATGCTAGAGGATCAGGGGACTGCAGGGATGAAGTGACTGTCAAGTTCGGCTGAAAGTGGAAAATACAGAAATGACAGACCTGCTTAGATTATCAAGACTGTGGGCTGATACCACACACAGCACTGTGTTCAGCCACCTTATAGCAAGGCCCAGTGCATCACTTAGTATGCAATGTTTAGGAACAAGTCTGAAAGTGAGGTTGGAGAATGAGTGGCTAATTCCTTTCCATATTCAACTGTCATAGATAAATATTAATGCTTTATAAATCACTGAATGAACAATGTAAAACACACACACACACACAGACACACAAAAGACCTTTGCTTATCTTCTGTTATGTCACACTTCAATAACTCTCTGTTTCCAAAATGTCTACTTATTTGAGAAGGTGAAGATTACTTGATGCATGTGGTAACTATGTTCTCCAAGGTCAGAGTGTGATACCAGATAGATTCTGTGAACGAGGTTTCATCTTCTAAAAGCTGTCAGAGTGGTACCACATGTCAGAAATACATACACATGAAAATATTGAGCAACAAAGCAAGCAGCCTTGCTTTTGTCTCCAGTATATTGTTCCACAGGCAATATAGGTCAAAAGGACAGGTTATTTTTCAAGGACTATGCACCAGAATGCATGTAGTGAGCTTTTGTCCCAGTCATGTGGAATAGGATTTTTCTTATATTATCAAAGCCTTTTTTTTTTCCCCCTCCAGGATGTTATGGTCCACTCTTTTTGACATCCAAGTCTGTCCATACTGATACTAACCTGTGACAACCTGTGATATTAGTCACACACAACTGATGCACAGAGGTCTGTTGGCATTCTGGCAGAGTGGAGAATCTGTCATCTTTAAGGTCTCTGCCTCAAATCTCAAATATTGATGATTTGCAAGTAGTTCTTTGCAGACAGATACCCTTGTCATAACTGACATGCTGGACAGCTTGTTTAACAGAAAGACAAACAATTAAAATAGCAGCAAGAGGCTGAACTTCAGGCCATTTCTCTTCAATTTGACATATTCTGTGAACACTAAATTCCACTTAAAAAATCCAAATAAAGTGAAGTAATCTTTCCATGCAAATCCTCCCATAGTGGAGACAGACTCACTGAGCAGGGTAATAGCGAGCCCTGTGACAACAGTAGCCCACAGGGCTAAGTGGTCAGCACTCTGCTGCCCCATGTCACAAAGTCAGCCTCTCTCCTGCTGAGCATAAACTCTGTGAGTGATTCATTGAACACAGCAGAAATAGAGGAAGTCAGCGAAACTAAAACTGAGGAGATAGGACAAGAGAAATGTCAATATTCTCAGCACTATTCCCTAACAGAAGAAAACTAGAAGAATAACAATTAGCCACCCTGGAAGAAAAATAAAGATGTTGTGAAACACTATTCAACACCATCAGACATTTGATATAAAATGATAAGCTTTATGACAAAAAGTACTTTATAAAAAGACATTTAGGTTTCTGTAAACAGAAGAGCCTGAAAATCCCCCTCATGGCAAATGAAAATTACATAGAATAACCTGCAATTATTTATTAAATTCCTTCATGAATTTAAACCTCTTTATATAAATTTTCTGTACAGATTTTTTCCTCTACATTTTAAATACATTGGTTTGTAAGCACTGGAAAATATGTTTCGTCTGAAATATGCAGAATGTTCTCAGTTTGAAAAATTTGGGTTCCTGCACTCTTATGTTCAATCACAGATCCACACTTAAAAATGTTCCCAAGGGTATGAAAAACATTGCTACGTTGAAAGAAATATTCTTCATCAAGTGTGCAGTATTTGTTCAAACAAATAGTGGACAGAAAGCAAGACTACAACTCAAGAGTGCTGTGGTTTAGAGAACTAATAGGAAAAATTAGGTAAAAAACACACTGAATTTAGGAGTGGTAAACAACAAATTGAAAATATGAGTAAGATCTCAAAAAAAACCCACAAAAACCCCTTAAGTAATATGAGCAAGTACACAATTATAGACGATATAGCAATCTTAACTGCAAAGAGTTAATCTCTGCATTATTATTTTTTAAGAAATGTGCTTTACTGGAAAATTTATCTATCTCAAGGAGGAAGCACATGCCAAAAGTACTAAAAAAATACCTGAGAGTGTAAGTTCTGAGAAAAAAAATTTCATTTTTGACAGAATTTTTTCTGCAGAACATATCTGCAGAATCACAGAATGGTTTGAGTTAGAAAGGACATTACATATCATCTAGTTTCAACTCCCCTATCATGGGCAGGGATGGCTTCTACTAGAAGATTGCATGAATTCATGGTAATTTGAAATGGGAAAGTATCTGAACTTAGTTACTTTATTTCCTTTTATTCTGAAAGACAGACTGAACCCTACAGAACAAGGCAGGAGAGATGTTTTATGGCATATAAGTATGCAGGTTGCTTAAAATAGTAAGCAGATATTGTTTGCAATAGCAAACAGCCCTAGTTGTTTTCAGACAGTGGTTAAAGGTTCAAGAGTCAGCAAGGTACCATTCACTGTGCAGGAAGAGAAGGAACAAAGTAATTTGTCTCCTAAAATTTTACTTTAACCTGAGACGTTGTAGGGCCGAGACAGAAGCCTTAGAAATAACTTTAGAGAAGGCAAGCTGCTGCAGGCTCTGCAAACTTATGTTGCTAAACACCAAGCAAAACAAGGTTTATTCGGAGAGTCTCAATCAGCTGGTGCTCCAGTCTAAGTAGATTTTTTTAAGTCATCTCTCACCTGTAGAGTTAAATATCTCCTAATGTATTAATGGCCTCTTCATAAAGCAAATTTCCAACAGTTCTGCATACAATCCCCTATCACTATCAGGACACAAAGGTAAATTTTAATTTAGTGATGTGCAGATGTGTATGCATGGAAATCAGATCAAAACCCTAGAGAATGTATAATTACCTCCATTCAAGGAATGAGTTTGCACTATCTTACAATTCATCCAAAATTTCCCTACAATCATATTAGCTAGAGATAAACTTTGAAATTATACCTGCCCACAGGTTTTGAGATAACCACCTTTCTGGTAGTCCATTGTATATGACTAATTTTGTCATCCTTAATGCTAAATGAATTGTTAAAACAAGGAAAAAACTCACAGATTTCTGTTACTGCATTTGTTACACATTTCATGCAACCTATGCCTGTGAATTATTTGTACGTTGTGTTTCCACTAATTGTGGTGTATGGTGTGATCCTCTAAACCTGGTCATTTGTTTTTTGCTCCTATTAGAGAGACTGAAATGTCCTAAACAGAAGGACAACAAATATTGAATGACAAGTATCTGGCAATGATATACCTTTCTTTAACACCAACTTTAATAGGTGAAAAGTTATTAGTGCTATTATTCTTGAAACATACTGAATTTAGCAAGGCAAATCCCCTTCATGCTGTTTATAACATCTTTTGAAAGATTTTTTTTTTTTTAATATTGAAAAGCTTTACTTTCCAATTTAATATCTTCTGTTGCACTGCTTATATAAATCAGTGTTGCTGACTGAGACTATCTAAATAATTGGAAGCACTTAGATGACTATTCAGACCTGGTAAACTCAAGCTTCATTTAATTTTAATCACAGTTCATTCTTTAAAACTAATCCATTTTTTCACATCAAAGGATAAGATGAATGAGCTGCTTGACATGTCTACCCCGTTCTTTAGTACAAGCATTCCTGTTGCTTGGTCTGTGTCTATATTTATATCATTTAATTGATGTTATAAAAAGGGACAGTTTGGTCTGTGTGTTGTATCATCTGACTCTGTTTACCCCAAAGAGGAGAGAAGAGACAGGAATGAGATGTGGATTTCAGTTTCTGCATGTGCAAAGGGCAGATCCTCAAATAGGGAAGCTCAGAAAAATCCAGTGGGAGGAAGGAGTAGGAGATGAACATAACTGGGGTATACATCTGGAGTATACATCTCTCCAAGACTCTCCTTTACCACTACTTCACAAAATGGTTTGGCAAATTCACTTGCTTGCAGGAGATTTCTGTTCACCACTTTATCTGATGTAGACCAATAACACAGATTATATGATACGATATAATCTTATAATATAAGGAAAGAAAAAGAGCCAAGATACAAATGTGGAACAAAACCACATTCTTGGCAGATGAAAATGATGTGACAGTTGCTCTCATGAGGAAATTTGCCTTAACAGTATTAGCCAGTAGGTTAGTTTGCTCCTGTAATAACACAAGTTGCGTTTTTCCAGCTTCTTAACCTCTCAGAGATGACTGAATCTCAATGATGATGGAAGCAAATCCAGTTTTTAAAATACTATTACATCATTTAGGTTAAAAGATACTATATAAGTATGATTTTCTTAAATAAATGTACTGTAAATTATGGGACAGCTTTGATTTACAGCTACTTAAGAGATTTCAAATCTTATATTTCATACAGACATTTTGACAATTTGGATGCTACAGGACTTAGTAGTCCCAGAGCAATACAAAGCCAGAGGGAGTGAAAATTAAAGGTCTATGATTTTTCTTTCTTTCTATTTGAAGATATGTGTCACCAAAACCCACATTAAAAACAAAATGCCTTTTTCATTGGTCAGTCATTTGAGGAAATAAAAGCAATTAAATGGCACATTGATTTTCAAATTTTCGTCTTCCAGACTTCAAGTGTATCTTCTCTGGGAACTAACAATGAAATATTGGTTTTTTTACATCCACTTCTAGCTGTGGCACAGGGCTTCACAAAACCTACTTGCACAGCGTTCTGCAAGGTGGAGCCCAGCAAATTAAACTGGCCTCATTCATGTTAAACAAAGTAAGTAGTGAGAGGTGAGGTGCCATTTTAGGAGTAATTCTGTTTGAGTTAAGCTAGAGGCAGACAGTTCAGGTGGCTTAAAATTTATGTTGAAAACCTGTTGGAACAGATCTCCTAAACAATGCTGAGCACTAGACTTAAGCTTTTCTCTCCTGTAGAAGGGTAAGTAACTATATGGAGTCTATCATAAGGCCATAAGTATAGCTATATCCAGTAGAAGTTCATGGTCATCCAGCAGTTGTCTGTAACAGCACCCAAGACCAAACACTTAAGGAGGAGTATAAGATTAGGCAAATGACATGTGCTGATATTCTCCCAGTCTCCAATAATTCGAAGTTCATTTTTGAGCCCAAGATGGTATTTTTATATTTAATAGTCCTCAGTTGATTTTTTCATTAACTTGATCATCAACTTTGAAATCATATAAATGTTGCTATCCACAGTATTGGCATTAGCAGATTAATGCACGCTAGTTCACGCATTAAACCTTTGGAAAAAATATGCAGATCAACCCTCCTGCACCATGTGGTGTTGTCTGCAAACTTACTACACTTGGTACCCTCATCTTGATCATGGATAAAGATATTAAACAGGACTGGCCCCAGTACTGATCCTTGAGGGACACCACTAGTGACTGGCCGCCAACTGGATACGGTACCATTCACCACTGCTCTCTGGGCCTGGCCATCTTGTCAGTTATTAGTCTACCAAACAGTGCACCTGTCCAAGCCATGGGCTGTCACTTTCTCCAGGAGAATGCTCTGGGAGACAGTATCAAAGGCTTTTCTGAAGTCCAGGCAGACTACATCCACAGGTTTTTCCTCATCCACTATGGGGGTCACCTGGTCGTAAAAGGAGATTGGGTTAGTCAAGCAGGAGTTGCCTTTCTTAAACACATCTTGGCTCAGCCTGATCCCCTGATTGCCCTGTAAATGAAATCTTTCATTCTTTCATGAAGAAAAATAGATTTTTAAACTTGAAGTTAAGTAGAAGAAAACGAAAAAGAGGCAAGGAAAACCCCCATCTTCATAGTCAGAAATTCAAGTTTATAATCATTATTTATGGTTCCTATCCCATAAGAAAGAGGGAAAACCTGGTTATCATCAATAAACACGATGGTAAATCCAAGTAATTATACAGTACTTTTTATCTGAAAACCCTGAGCAGTTAATAATCACTAATTAATTAAGCCTTGCAGCATTTCTGGAAGGGATATGCAACTTGAATAATGCATTTCTCAGGGGACCCAAATTGTAGGCTTTTTATGTGACCCACAGGTTAACTGGAAAATTCTTGATACAATATATCTCAAAACCTAAGATGTTAATGTATTTTTAAACTCAGCTCCAGTGAAATAATCCCATATGCCTGCTCCATAGAGGCAGAGCACAAACAGGGCTGTGTGGTCATAGCAACTGCAAATTAATGGAGAAGAGAAGCCATGGGAATTTAGAATGGATTACACTTTACTCCACATGCTCAGAATTTCATTTGAGATTTGCTTGTCAGGTGTGTTCTTCCAGAGAATTTTTATCATGGAAAGCAGGCTTGTAAAAAATTGTCTGATTATACATGTCCCACTTTCACTAATGCCTTCCATAGATGTAAATCATAACACAGCTGCTTCTTCCCTAAGGGCCACAAGTTCTTCTGCAGGTAGCATGTTTGTTCTATCAAAACCCCAGAGGGGTGTAAAGTCTCTTGTCAGTCAAAGTAATCTAGAACAACTTTGGCAAAGCCATTAGATGGGTTTAGATCAGCAGATGTAAACTGAAAGAATCACAGACTCACAGAAGATGCTGAGCTGGAAGGGACCCATCAGGATCGTTGGGTCCAGCTCCTGGCCCTGCCCAGGACCATCCCCAAGAATCACATAGTGTGCCTGAGCCTGTTGTCCAAACACTTCTTGAGTTCTGCCAGGCTTTCTGCTGTAACTGCTTCCCCCAGGAGCCTCTTCCAGTGTTCAACCATCCTCTGGGGGAAAAATCTTTTCCTCATATCCAACCTAAATGTCCCTTGACTCAGTTTCCTGTTATTTGCTTGAGTCCTGTCACTGGTCTTCACAAGAGTGAAGAGATGGATACCTGCCCCTCTGCTTCCCCTCATAAAGACGTTGAAAACTGCAATGAGGACTCCCCTCAGTCTCGTCTTCTCCAGGCTGAAGAAATCAAGTGACCTCAACCACTTCTTATATGGCTTCCAGAGCCTTCACTATCCTCATAGCCCATAATATGAAATAATAATGGTCTCTGAGAGAGAGAGAAGCAGAAAAAATATTTGTGGCCTAAACAACAATGAAGGCACTTTATGATGGCCATTCAACTACTGGATTTTTCCCTTTTGGATAAATCCAAAGCACAAGCATGACTCTAAGGTTCATTCAATCTTTCAGTTAAAGCTAAATTTTCCTGCTGTTTTCTAAAATATTTTCTTATTACGTATAGTCCTTGAAGGACTATAGATCCCAGAGGGTACAGAGAGATTCTCTGAGCCACCATCACATATAAAAGTAGAAGCCCTCTTCTTAAAATACTAATTTTCTTATCTGTTGCCAGGATTTTAATTAGATGTTCAGTTTGTAGTATTGATCTATAAAATCTGGTATCCCCTTCTCAGAGGGAAGATAACTAATAGATAACAAAGGGGGAAAATAAAGCAAACTGGGAAACTGAAGGAGTGAACTGGACTCTTCTCAATTTAGAAACATGATACTTGTATGGGATTTTCTCCAGGTTAGGAGAAGGAAAGGATCCTCCTTTGCTTTAACATCTAGTCCTCACCGAAACTGATCAAACTAAAGAAAGTTCTCAAATTCTGAGGAAGTGGTCAAAAGTTTCTAGGTAATTAAAAGTGAAAACAAACAAAAAACAAAACAAACAACAACAAACCCCACACCACAGCAAACAAATAAACAAGAATGTTGACTGTTTATTACTTATTATTTAACAGCCCACCAGTATGTAAGTAGGTGAGACAATTATATTTGCTCTGTTCCACATATCTGCTTCTTGCATGAATCCAGCTATGATCTATGTATTTTTTTGATTCATCCTGATGTCTTTAAGCAGAATTCTGTCCCTTCCTTTGATCTCTGTTGTAGATGGAAGCTGATGGTATCATTCTCACCTTTAACTCTTCTTTTGAATGCAGATGGATATTATAAGGTTTTTTAAGCAGATGATACTTAATGCTTAAATGGAAATCTTTTGTATTCTGCTTTGCAGCTGTTTAAGAACATGTGTTGTTGGAGATGTAGATCACATCTTATATGGTACATGATCTTGTGTTCAGTGTGTGCTCAACTGAGCTTTGGTTGAAACTGAGTAGGGGGCACCTCCCCAGCTGACCACCAGAGACCCCCGAAGAGGCCCACGCAGGCCTAGTAAACAGTATTGTATAAGGCTGCACAAGCTAAATGATCATGCTTTAGGTAGGTGGTAACTATGCACTAGATAGGTGGGTTTATGTAAATTTCAATGTATAAATTCTCTTACTTTTTGCTCCCTGGTATGCTTGATCTGTGGAAAGTTTCCACCTTTGCACCCTGGGCAGAATGAACAATGTCTTCTTTCTAAACCTCGCTCTTTGTCTGTGTTTAAAGTTCCCAAAATTTGGCAACAAACCTTTGATTATCCTAAGATTGGACTTTTTTTTTTTTTTATTATTATTGTGCTAGCTACATGCTTGGCTATATGACTATGCTTTGTAGAAACATTTCCCTGAAACTATCCTAATGCTAGCATACTTTCATATAAAGTTTTTGCATAGAATTATTGCACGCAGTTTAGGCAATCTATTTGATAATTGAAATGCAATTTTATTTTTCTCAAATCTGGATACCTTCTCTGAATATCCAAAATTACACCAGTATGCTGACAAGTGTTCAGTATGCTCCTGTTCTCCTCTTTCACTTTTAACTAAGATGAGACAAAGAAAACCACACAGATATTCTTTGAAAAGGTCAAGTTCTGCTCTCAGCAACAGCAGCATTCTTGAATATAGATTTAGGCCCTAATAGCTGCTGTCTGTCAGACTATCTGATGTCTAAAAATGGCAATAATTTCAGTAGTTACCAAGTTATACAAAATAACATTAGAACAAGAAAAGTTCTGCTGATGAGAGAAGTTTTGATTATAAGGACATAAATATGATCTCATTAATCTAACTAAAAGTAGTAGAAAAATAGTCAGTGTGTATATCAACACAGATGATGACTTGTGGTTGGCATAGTTTACCTTCTGCATGTATATCCCATAGATCTTTTGCATAAATAAACACACATCATTTTAGCAACAATTTAGTCTGAATTACAGCACATAAAGGCCACCTAATCATGATATGGCTGTGACTCAGTTAAATCAGAATCACCACAAATATGTGAAGCAGACATTTGATCACTTGCTTCATGAAAATCTATTAACTGACTTTGTTGCAGATTTTTTTTTATTGTTATTGTTGGTAGTTTGTAAATTTGAATATGATTTATTTATTTACCTCGCCTAAGCTGTTTGTCATCTTGAAGTATTGTGACAGATTTAGGCTTTGTTTATGCCTGTGTTCTGTGGAAGTTTTTGTTCTAAACCAGTACACTTCTACAGGCCCCAGAGCATCACCTGGACAAGAGAGAGCCACACCCTCTACTAAAATGAAATAGTATGATTTTTCAATGCTTTTCCATTTAAAGTCCAATAAGCAAAAAACCCCTGAGTTTCGAGAATCCTGTGCAATCCAGCATCATTTATTTGTCAACAAGCCATGGAATCTTTCATTGACTTAAAAAAAGAGAGATTATTTGGTGAGATATTCCTTAGGCACAGTACTATTTGCCTAGAATTGAATAGAGCCTGAAAAGCAATTGTATACAAACAAAAAGAAGGGAAGAATTAATAATCATAATTATGCAGTCCTACCTCAGAAGATGATCAGTACTCAAAGTGAGGTGCAAACTAGAAAAAAAAGAAATATATGAAAGCTATAGTTGTTGGTTATTTGTTTATTTATTTTAGACTGTGCATTAAATCTTACACAAAACTATTCCTTAAACTGCATCTGACAGTAGGAGGTAGAAGTTTTTGTGATTTCTTTTATTAACTTTATTTGGGATAAAAGCTTAACACAGATGCTAAGAAGGAACATTGATAGGACCTTAGTACCAACAAATAAATTTGGTCCTGTTGTATGGAGTAGTGTGTTTCATGTGGGAGAAATAGCAATCTATTTTTAGTTCAGCTGCATTCCTAAGAAATGCACCTTTCCTCCCACGTTAAGAACTTATTGTACTTTCACACCTCAGTGGACTGTTAGTAAAACATTTTAAGCACAAAATCCAGTAAGATGCAGTCAAGCATACTACAGACTTGAAAGTCACTCACTGAAAATTGCAAATGCTTTATGTGAGTTAGTTAAGTCCAATTCCTCACTGAGTAGTACAAATACTTCAGTTCCTCCTTCTCATTCTTTGGTGAAATCCCTCAAGTGCTGTATAAATCCCTTTTCAGTTTATTTGTTTGTTTATGTTTTGTCTTATTATATTAAAAAAAAATTCATTCCAATTTTGCTTATTTAGCAAGTTTCCAAGGGCATTCTATAGATAATATACAGCTCAGCTAAGCTTTCAAAAATCATGTTATAACTGATGAAGTTTTTCCATTGCTAGGAATTAGATTCAGGCACAGAATAAATTAGGCAGCTAGTCTTAGTATTTAAAAAAACACCAGGAACTTCAAACATATTTCATCACATAACCTCTTTCCGAATTACTTATAATGAGCATAGTAACTATTTAAAATGAAAACTTGTCATGATAGCATTAAGTTGGTTTGGGGTTTTTTTTATTAATTTATTGAAAGTAATTTGCCTACTGTGAAAGTTCTCTCAAAGTTTAAGATTTCCTTAGCTGTTTCTTTGAAGAAAATGAGCGACTCCATGCTCTGGAAGATGTGCTTTTGAAGCTGGCACAAACATAAACCTAGAGACAGTGGTAAAATAATCAAATCAGATTTGGTTTGGCTGCACTTCTGGGAAAAGCATCTATTTGCAGAAGTTCCGTACTTGGCAACATGTTCTTACTGAAATTTTCTTTAGGTTTATCTGAAGTCAGACTTTCTGAATGATCTCACCTGTAATACAAATTAAAACAGTATCAGACTGCATCTGAGCACCAGCAAGAAATCAGCCATGTCCTCTGGTATCTCTTGCTGAAGTCAAACTAAACAGCATTACTTACCTTGCTGACCTTAGCTTTTCTTTAGCCCACCATGCTAGTCTCACAAGTACCAAGCAGAGGAGGAAGAATCTCTTCCCTCAATCTGCTGCCTGTCATCTTCCATGTGAAAGAACACTGTTGATTCCTGCCCAACTTGCTGCCTGTCAGGACACCAAGGTCTTGTTCTTCAAAATTGCTTTCTAAGCAGCCAGCCCCCAGTTTCTACTTTGTTGCTTGGATCCATACCAAGAAACATTGCTCCTGTAGCGGCAGATATAGGCAGATAGATACCCTTTTGGTTATAGATATAGACATCCTTTTGGGCTACTTAACTCTGCTGTATGTTTGGCCAAAGGGATATCATCTACGGATCCATGGCCTGGGATTTCAGTTTAGTGGGTCCCCGATCAACCTCAGAACTGGGCCTTATTTGGTCTAGAACCTAGGGAAGTAGTGAGGATGCCGGAGAGGACTGTACTTTTGGCCACCTCTGCTCATTACCATCACCTGACCATCTAGCCCAATGGCAAAAGTGAGGCCAGGTAACTAAATCCAAATGAGGCAATATTAATTATAGAAAGTCATCATTTGGCAATGTTAATTACCCTATTAATCTTCATGTAACTTAATTTCTTGTTAGACTCACAGCTACAGCTGTATAACAAGGAATCCATAGCACTTTTAGGTCTGCTCTATGAGTTGCTTCCATAGATTTAGAGCCCTCTGAGAGACTGGAAAAGTGTGAACTTTCCTTTTCAACATGAAATCAAATATTTATTATGTTGATGAGTAAGCTACTTGAATTAAGCCTCTCCAAAGTTTCTTTCAACCTCTGTGACCTTTCCTGACTTAAATGACTTCGTCATATCTGCAAACTTTAATAAAGAGTACCACTACTGTCCTACAGTTCTTTCAAAACTATTGATAGACATTAAACAATAAAAGTTTGAGTGCAGTAAAGTGTTTGCTGTGTTCAGTTGGTTTAGTTTGGTTATTAACTGGTCATTTAACTGTGCTCTTTGGCCTTTTCTTCATGATAATGCTTCCATTTTTTTTTTTGAGATTATTTTGTTTCATAGAATCATACAACATCTCAAGTTGGAGGGCACCAATAAGGATCATTAAGTTCAACTCCTTGCTCCTTGCTGGACTGCCTAAAACTAAAAGATATGACTATGAGCATCATCCAGACACTAACTGAACTCTGACAGACTTGGTGCCATGACCCCTTCCTAGGGAGCTGGTTCCAGTGATTGACCACACTCACAGTGAAGAATCTTTTCATAATGTCACATCTGAACTTCCCCTGAGCTTCATTCCATTTTCTTGGGTCCTATCATTGGTCACCAGGGAGACGATCAGGGTCTGGCCCTCTGCTGCTGTCCTTGAGGAAGTTGTGGACTGCAGTGAGGTCACCCTGAGCCTCCTCCAAGCTGAACAAACCAAGTGACTTCAGCAGTTCCTTGTAAGTGTCACCCTTAAGGCCTTGGTTTGTCCTCTGGATACATTCTAATAGCTTGATGTCCTTCTTATACTGAGGCACCCAAAACTTAAGGCACATAATACTTGAGGTGAGGCTGGTCCAGTGCAGTGTAGATTGGAATAATCACCTCCCTTGACCAGCTAGCAATGCAGTGTTTGATGCACCCCAGGATATTGTTGGTCCTTTTGGTCTGTTTCTTTTACAGAATCTTACTCAGGATCATGTCAAAGGCTCTTTAGTTTTACTAAATTATGTGAACCAGTTTTATTTGGGTTTTTTTTTTCATCTGTCACTTTATAGAGATGTTCAACAACAACAAAAAAGAGTGATAAATGAGATTTTCCTTTGCAAAACCATGCTGGTTTTATTCTACTTCATTATATCCTAGACACTTTATTTTTCATGCCTGGTAACCATAATTTCAACTAACCTGCTAGGTACAGACTTAGCCCTTAAATCTCTAAATATTCTTCAAAGACTAAAATTTTTACTACGAATTGGATCAGGTGGCTAATCTGAGAATTCTACTGAAAAAGAAATTATCTACTGATATAACAGCATTTAGGTATTCCTAATGAGTAGTTTTGATGCTATGGCTTTAATTCACAATAGAAGAAGACAAATTAGTCCAGAGAGGTCACTGTGCTAGCAAGTTTACTAGATCAGGTCTTCTTCTCTCTGGCATTACTTGGAATAAACATACCCTGAGATTTCCACTATTTGAAATGCTCTTATCATTTTGTTTGAAGAAGAAAAACACAGAAATACAAATCATTTTCCTTAAAAATGTCAATACCTATTTCCTACTATAAGAACTGATCACACCAAAGGTCTGTTGAGCTGAACAGCTAAGACCACGGTCAATAGAAGATACAAGAGATTAATTATAAAAACTTAAGATAAGCAAACAGTGATATTTCTTGAAAAAACTCTGCAGACTTCAAAAATTTATGCTTAGGGATTTTGTCAGACCTTAACTGTCTGTTTAACAACCCTCGATGGACTTTTTAATAATATTGTTCAATCACTCTAAACTCATGTAAACTTATAGTATCCATATCGTCCTTACTAGCTGAAGATTAGGTGCTAATATGATAAATTCTGTACTTTTCAGTTCAACCCTTCAGTGAATCTATGCAAAAGTGATTAAGTTTTATTGTTTTGCAGGAGATGCTCAAACCACTTTACTGATTTTAGAAATAGTTTAGAAAAATAAATGCAGCTTTTCACAGAACAGAAATGACTAAGATTTACAGTGCAATTTTATCCTGTAGGAGAAGTTTCTATGGCTGTTCTTAATGCCTGTGTTGCACTTGGCATCAGAGCAGAATCAGTCCATTAGGCAACAAGGCTTCTGCAGAATAAATGATACTATAAGATTCCATTATTTCACCATTAGAGCCAATGTATACACATGGGTGCTTATACTCTTTTTAGCATCAATTTGAATATATTTCTCCTTCTTGGTATAGCTTCAGAGGTGATTAGTCTTCACAAAGCAATCCTTGTACCAATGGAAAAAGCATGTAGGAGCTCAAAGCTAAGCATTATACTGTACTAACCTCCTGTATAATTTAAAATTTTCCTGTTGTGGGGTCATGTAACTATCAGTTAGCATGTGATATTTTTGTTGACACTTTCAGTGATGTTAAGAATGTCACCTTTACGGTATCAAGAAGCATTTTTCATTTATGTAATGATGACTTTCCTTGGCATCAAAGTTTTGTTAACCATAATCTCTCATGTCCTTGCCTGCTAAATAGACAATCAAATGACACATTTCAAGACTTTCTGAAAATGAGATCCATGAATTTCTGTCTGAGGACAAGAATATCAGGATAAAATATGGTATAAAAGAAATCACATTTTAACTGTATGTTTCTAAGATTTGTCCTGCTTTTTGATGGAGGCAGAAACAAACAAAAGCAAACATTTAGCTTAAAATAAAAGGTCCTGACATGCTCTAGAGGTGTGCTAACAACATGATGAAAAATCATTTCCCCTCTTTTTCCTTCTAGTTTGAAACATACAAATTGACAAAGCTGCTGTTTAAGACATATTTCCGGGTAAAGTGCTGTCAGGTAGCTACATGTAAAGACCCACAGAAAGAATAAATAGTAATTGTCATTGCAGAAGCTCAAGCTGAAGAGAACTTTGTACTTCAGAACAGCAATTAAAGAAAGCAAACTTGGTGCAATGTATAATGAACAGGATATAAAGCACACAAGTATCACATTGGAAATCAATGAAACACTCTCCTCAGAGTCAGTCCTGAAAAGGATAAAGAGTGTTCAGAAACAAGCAATAAGGTGTGTGGCATACAGAAAACTGTTTTATGAAGTGACATTATGACATCAAGATTGAGTAATTTGGCAAGTTGATTCATACAAGCTATCCATTAACGTATATTACAGAGAATCACAGAATAGTTTAAGTTGAAGGGATCTTTGAAAATCATCAGTCAAGTCCTCTACTCAAGCAGGGTCATCTAGAGCAGGTTTTTCAGGACCACGTCCAGCCATATTATAATTATCTCCACAGAGACTCCACAACCTCTCCAGTTAATCTGTTCCAGTGTTTGACAACCCCCACTGTAAAAAAAGAGAGGGTGTGTATGTGTGTGTATATATAAAAAGAGAAACATAGGTAGACAGATATAGCTACTGTTATATAGATACATACACGTGTATTTACCATCAGCCTGCAATTCCATGTGAGTAGGAATGATATGCTTGTGCAGGTAGGGTGAAAAGAAATTTATGTAAGAATTCCTACTCACTGAATCTTTGTTTCTTCCTGCAATTTTATATATGATATCGGACAAAAAGCCTATTAGAAGCTATAGGTTTGCTAAGAATTTATTTTCAAGTTCCACTACTTCCACAGAAGATATGATTGTCTGAAATGTGTAGTAAGTATATGAAAATATCACTGCTTGTTCAACTCATTCTCAAAAGATAACTGAGATCAGTTTAGTAGAATACTAAGCAAAGTCATGATGATATTATTCTCATTTTAAATGGACATTTAAATTTATAAATGAATATGTCTTTCAGAATCAGATTTAGAATCCTATTCTTTTAATTTTGAAGATATTTTTGAGAAATATCTATACTTCCAAAGATAGACATATTGTAGCCTTAAAGCAGATTTCTCTTTAACTGGTTACTACAGGATTTCAGAATCTTCTCCTGAAATATCAGCTAAAGTTTAGTACCAGAAACTTGTCACTTAACTGTGAAAATGCTGTCTCTGTTCTCTTGTAGTCATTCTTGGGAAAGCAGAAACATAACTTGATTTTCCAGAAAAAAAAAAAATCAGTATTTTAGTATTTAACTTCTTTTCTGTCTTTAAATAGTAATTCTAAAAATTGTAACTGTAAATTCAATATAATGTGAGAAATATCCCAAGACCACCTACGAGCGTGTTTTCTCAGTAAATGACATAGAATAGTTTAGCAAACAATAAAATGACATTTTCAGAATATTCAATCCCCAAAGTTTAAAAATCCCTTTCCCTTTTTAGCTTAGGTCTTTTTTGTATTCAAATTTTTCTCACCCAAATTATTCTCTGCGGCCTCTCCTATTATCCTCATGTTCTAGTCTGATTCTAGATAAATGAAAATTTCCAAAAATAACCACGAAATTCCTTGTTTGCAGGGCAGAAAAAGAAGAAAGTATTCTGGGGCGTTTCTCATATATTAATTGTAGGTCTAGTTGACTTCCAGGAACAACTGCTTTAGAAACCTGCCCATGGAATGTGAAATTGATCAAAGAATTTTTATTAAAAATAGTGCTCATTAAAATAAATTGGTTTAAGACAGAAAATAGAATAGTGGATACAGGGCTTTAGACATAATAGTCATCCAGAAAAAAGAAGGAAATAAGAACGTCAAACACTTGAGGCATGTTTAGTGATGGAGGTACATAGATCAAAACATATATATACAGCCAGAAACATACTCATGCACACGTGCACACATATCTTTGCACTTGTTGTATTCTCTGGGTATTGTTTATTACCTTGGCAAACATCATCGGCAAAGAAAATACAACATATTGTGTACTAACCTGTTCTCTGGTCCACAAGTGTTACATGTCATTTTGTTACGTATTTTCCAAAGAAGCTTCAAATTTTTACATCTGTCTTGGATTCTCAGTGTGCTATGTGGGTCTGATTTAAAAAAAAAACAAAACAAAACTGAATATTCTTATCAGTAGCTGGAGAAAACAAAATCTGCAGAATTCTAAGAGTAGATGAGAAGTAGACTTTTATCAGGCATCAAACATAGGCTTCTCGCCCCACTGTATCACAGTATTTAAGGAGGGCAGGCAAAAACCTTTGAGTTATCAGTCCTCATCCCTGGGAAGCACGTATGACATGGCATAGCTAGACATAAGAAAGATTTAGCTCCATAGCTCTCATAAATTGCTAGCAAAACATTGAATCAACTATTTCTTCTCTAATGGAATGATCAGAGAGGTGCGTTTGTCCCTTTAAAGTGTTGCTCATTACAACAGCCACTAAGATACACAACTTCTGGTTTCAGCACTGTTGGATGAACACCACTGTTGTAAGACCTTTATTGAGCAGTCCATGAAACCTCTTATGTCAGAAAAAGAATGACCACTAGGATGGTGGGCTGCCATAGTCAGATCTGCTATAGTTACATGACTGTACATTTCAGGCTAATGCAGAGAGCCTGTAGGTGCTTATTTTATGTAACTTGTGCAGATTACAATAGAAATACCAATTTCCCAACAGTTCTGTTTGTTTTTTTGTCTAAGTTTTTAAGAACAGGGTACTTTTAATGCTGTTATATAAGTAAAAAGTTATGGCCTTCTTTTGCTCTGTTTTCTGTTCCACCCTACAGAACAATGAGTGTTTGTCTGTTTTTTTTCAGGGAGGATGAAAAGGCATTTTGGTAATTAGTGTTTGCAAAGTTCTAAGAAGTCCTGAATTTCAGTCACTGGGTTCAAAACAATATGAAAAATTCTTTATTCCAGAACTTCTGTGAATGTCCCTAAGTATAGACAGGCTTTGATCAAATGATCAAGGTAGTTCTTATGCCTTTATTCATGTGGAGTAGATTATTGCACAACATAAACAGTCCTATAGAGATCCCAATGAAAGTACTTGTAGTTTGCAGTAGTATTTGAGGCAAACAACAGTGTCTAGTACAAACTGATAATGAGTAAAGAGAGTCCACTTCAATTTCAGTTAAATCAATAGCAGTGTTTTCATTTGCTTCACTAAATAGGTACTTTTCCTTTTTCAGAAGCTTTCTAATAGTCCATTTTAAAACATGTTTCTCTCCAGTGAGATCAGAATGCATCCTGTACTGTCATAACAGAGCATATTCTCGCTGACATTCTTCAGATCAAAAAGGATTTTCAATGTGGTTGCAGTCATTGTGTTGTTTTGCAGAGTGTAGCATTTACAATGTTTGGCGCTTCTGTGGTCATTTGTGTGCCCCTGAAATAATGAGAAGGACACACAGTGCAACATGCAAATAGTAAAGAAAGCTTTCCTAAACTATGGAACAGATTAAAAAATGGACAGCCATCTAAGTAAAAAAAGCATCATTGTTCTTAACCGTGATAAATAGCATGAAAAAAATTGTTGCATTGACTAAGTAATGTAAAGGAGGAAGCATTTCCAAGCCCAACAGAGTTCTTAAAACCTGATAGGCACTTGTAACTTGCCATGGTTACAAAATATTTAAGTACATGATGTTTTTTCTAAAAACTGAAAAAATCTTAGAGCAGACTCATTAAATGAATGCAACTATTCAAACAGAACCTTCACCTGTAGATCTTCCTCTTTAAAATGTAAATGTTTTGTTGCTTATGAGTTTACCAGCTTAGAAAAGAAAAATAAAACATTTTTAATAAAGATCTACACTACTTGAAAATTATTAGGACAAATAGTGCTCAAAAGGAAAGAAAGGATGGCTTGTGTGGATGCTAATACTCATGCCATTGTAGATCATATACATTCCTGCCAGCAACTATTTACATTGTCTTTTCAAATAACACTGAGTACCAGATTTGAATTCTTTTATTATTTTTTAGGGCAATGTTATGAAATAATGCTTTGAATTTGATTAGACACCCCTCCCCCATCCAAAACTGTTGCAGGATGGAAGTCTAAAGTTCCTTGAAAGTTTCAGGAATTTTTTTGTATACTCTATGAATACCAAGTTTTAAACCTGACTTTATTTTGGTAATCCAATTTAAGGGGCTTTTTAATTATATAAACCCAAATTCTACAAAGAGACAGCCCTTAAAAATGTGAATGCACTGATTGAGCTCATTTAAATTAGATTACTGAAAATAGTAACTATAAACACCTGCAGGAAAACCAACAACAGCAACATTTCCTTAACATAGTGTGTTACAAATATGCTTTTTCATGAGTATGCCTAAAAGCACAGTCCTGGTCACACACTTGAGCACTCTAGCAAGCAAGGGCAATAGCAGTAATCCTGTAAAGTGGACAGAGAGAGATCATTTTTCTCAGGATAGCACAGGTGAAGTCAGCAGTTCAGTGATGGAACTGAACGACTTTGTATCATTTATGAAACCCTTTTGTAAAACCTGAGTGGACTCTCCAGGAGAGATGAGTCAACACTCATCTCCGTCTTCTGAAAAACCACAGCTATTAGTTTAAATTTAGTCTGTGTATATTTACATGAATTGAAGGGGAACAGCACAGAAATATGGTCCAAACTATGTAAGCATGCGTGCAATATTATTTTAAACTACATGAAGAAATCTGAAATAGATTTTCAAAGCTGCTTTGATGAATTTGATGCAACTCAAACTATCCCTCCTACTAGACAATGGACAAGAACAACCTACGTTAAAACAAACAGATCTGGTAGATTTCACAGTAATAGTATACCCAACTCTCTCCACAACAGTGCTTATAAAACAGGACTCACTTTCCTTTGACATATTACCACTGACTCTTTCTTTTCCACCTCTTCTTTTAGTTATATTTTCTAGGTCTTTAAACCTGGAAGAGCCAACTAGCTGCAGCTCCCAGGGAGCTGTAACGTATGCTTACAATTGAGTGGTGGAGCCCATGATTTCTTTTCTCCATATTCACTAAATGTTTGGACTTCTGCTGTTGTTGGTTGCCTTTCTTGGTTCCTGACTTCAAATGCTGTACACAACTTGTGTCTTTGTGTAGTTGCTCAAATGTTTTGGAAAAGGATTAATTTTTCTTTAGGGTGGTTTGACTGGTATTTCAATATATTTGGAGTGAGTTTGAGGAAGAGTTTTTCCCCAAGCATTGCCTGGCCCCTGCTACCCTGAAGCCTGTCTTGGAGATAGGAGGGACTGTCCTCCTGACCTGTGCGTGTATTGCCATTCTTCTCAGGGGAGCTGGATGTTTGCTCTTTATTTTTTTTTTTTGTATAATTTCTTGGGTTAAAGCAAATTCCATGTTAGCCCATGATCCAGCCTGTGGAGGGGCTATATTTCACTGCCCACAGGCCCCTATGTGACTTCCTATAAAATCAAAATAAGGACATAAACTATATCATTCTAAACAAGTTACTACTTAGTAGACTCTGTAGAAGCACTTACACTCTAGTTACAACCTGGTGTCTGAATATTTGTAATTGAAGTCTGCTGGTGCTCTACAAAACAGTAGCATTAAATAAGATGTGTTTGATAACAATTATTTCCTTCTATTGACTGTATGTTCTTAGTATTTTCTCTTTGAGTTTAGTAGGGGTTACCAGGTTGGCTTGGATCTAATTGCCAAGTTTTGCCTTGATCTGTCAGGTTCTCATTTATTGTCCTAATATAATACTGGTAGTGTTTGGTTTTGTTACTTTACAAATAGCCTGTAATATATACAATATAAGCAGTCAGAAGGATGTAGAGAAAGAAAGCCAGCAACACAGGCAGTAACAGGTACAAATATGCCCTGTATTTTCCAATGCTAAATGCACAGGAAAAGGCTACTTTGTAAATCTTCTAGTAACAGAGTCTATAAGCAGGGTGGGGGTTTTTTTCCAAAATCCAATGTAAGTTTCTTTCTGAAACTAGTCTAAATCTTGGTTTTCAAAACATATATAACTACGAATTTAGTTGGCAGTTATACTTACTACCCTATGACAGGCCCAGTTATAGTCTTTTTTGATTGAGGATTATATATTTATTAAGCCATTACAAATAATTGGGAAGTGTCAGAAGAATTGACTTAAATTCCACAATCAGTTTAATCTAGCATATGTTTGTGCTGCTGCTGACAAGGTCATTTCTACTCTTGCCTTTATGCTGTAGGTAATCTTCGTGTGGCTTCAGCATGAACTGATTAAAATGGTGTAAGGTGAAAGGTAAGCAGGGGGAAGCTTGTTCAAGATGCGCAGTGGTTCCTGAAGAAGATTGCAGTGTGGCTGCATGAATACCATCTCTGGGATGTGGGAACACAGCGAAGGAGCTGCAAGACACAATGGCTGTGACAGCTTCTTTAGGCACTAGCCTCTGATAGATTTAAACCTCACCCTCTGAAAAAACAGCATTTAACCCTCTATTTCCATGGCCTGTGCTGTGTTCTGCATTGATTCCACTGCCTCAGAGATGTGACTAAGTTTGTTTCTTTATACTGATCAACTTAAATAAGAAAGCAAACAGCACTTAGCCAAGAAGCCATTTCTCTTGTGGAGAAATGAAATGGAAATCTTGATGTAGCATACTATATTTCCCAAGCCTGTAGCCTGATTTTGCTTGTGACCTAGAAGACAGTGCTCTATGTAATTTCTTTAATTTAAGTGATTTCTGACCATGTCAGTTTTGTTTCATGGTAAACTAAATATAAACTTTAACAGTCCCAGTAAAAGGACGGTCTGCAGAAGCACAACTAATGTTACTGTAAATCTTCATGAAAAAATTACAATTATGTGTCTTAATGTATTTGGGACTCTATTTTGAGATAACACTGCCTCTTCCCACTGCATTTATTCTTCTCAGAATGAGCATAACTGAATTTTAGCTTTAGAGCCTTTACAAATTACAGACATGTTTCTTCGAAAAACATTTTTGGGGTTTGAATATCTGTTCCTTTTCTAAATCACAATCCCATTCCTCTCTCCAATTTTTTAGTTTCTTGGGTCCCATGACTTTAGAAAAACATAATTTCAAGAACCCTGCAGAAGTATAAAATTGTACTGTTCCATATATTAAAAGTTCTCACTTCGTCTTCTACTTTGGTGATATATAAGAACAAAGAAAAACATCTGTTCACTACACATGAAAATCTCTGGTGAGTTGATTTTTTTTCCAGTTATAGAGCTATGTTTGAGTGATTTATACACACACAAAATTTAATAGGTCTTTTTCAAAACCCGAACAACATAAGAAGGCCTCATTATAGATTTAATGTGCTACATATTGTGGTAAGTATTTAATCTTATGTGCAACAAGACCCACTACCTTATGACAGTAGCTGATGTCAATACAGCATGTCCTGACACAGAGAAGTTTTGGTTCCCAGTATTGCAACCAGAGATTTTTATTTTTTTCTTTTAAGTGTTGCAGGAAGAATAGACTTCTCTCCATGCTTACAGTGGAGGTGTTGTCAGTATAAACTTTTTTAAATCGGAATTTTGTGTATGGCAGTACAGGGCAAAATGTGCTTAGTTTTACTCTGTGACATTGTCTCCCACTTCACTCTTACTGAAATTACAGTGCCTGGTGATGGCTCTAATATTAAAAAGCAGTTCTTTTCCAGCATCCTGTGTGCTGCCCTTGTTTGCCATGGGACAGCCTTCCATAGAATCATAGAATCATTTAGATTGGAAAAGACCTTGAAGATTATCAAGTCAAACTATTACTTTCATTTGTTGCTGCAAAACCATAGCAGTAACATCTTACGTGTCTTGTCATAATTTTCATTCTTTATTTACAGAAAATTAAACCATTTTTAATGTTCCTGGTTGTCTCTACAAACACATGTACATAGGTACTTCCCTTTCTCGTAGTTACTTCATTGTCGATGAAATTATAGCATGGAACCAATGAAAGTAAGTAATTTTTCCACTTGTCTTATAGAAATGGTTATGTTTATATCTATGAGTTTAGTTCAAAAGTTAGTATTCTATACTATTTATATTCCACTGCACAGTCTTTCTTTTCTAATACAGTCACACTGAAAAGAAGGGCAGGTAGCACAGTAAATGAATACAGAACCATTGATACTTGAAAGAAGTGAGGCTGGGTCCAAAAAAAAAAAAAAAAAAAAAGGAAATCTTAATTTCTCAATCAGTTTGAATCAATATTTCTGTTCACAGAAGCATAGATAGTAAATTAAAAAGAAACAAATGATACATGGCTGCTGAATAATACCGTGTTCTCCTAAACTACAGCATAAGATGTTCTGTGGTGCTGCAAGGTTAGAATTAGTGAGCACTTTTCAGTCCTCAGAAAGGACATGCAAAATCAGTGTTTGATCTTAAATGTTATACCTTTGAGGTACCTTCTGACACTGATAATTTTGTGATTCTAGCCCTGGTGTAACCTATCCATTCTTACAGTTTGTGTCTATGTGAGCATGCAGACACCTTGGATCTAGTAGACGTGATCTCCTGAAATGTAGTCCTACAAAATGCTTTAGAATATGAACGAAGCTGAGGAGACAGAGAGTTCTTGTATTGACTCTATGAACTGAACCTTTAGAAGTGTAGCGATTGTAAAACAGCCATTGGTATTTCATTGATGATGAGCAGAATGCACTTCCATACACACCCCTCATTTGAAACACTACAGATAGGGAAAGAGAATTAAGTTCCCATAGCTGAACCTTGATTTGATCCCATCCTGCTTGTGTGTATCATTTGCTTTCATTCTTAGAATAGGATTATCAAATTGCTTTGTATAGATGGGAGAGGTACAAGCATGGGAAAGAATTATCCACTTAATTCCAAACTGCGAACATGGTCAATATTAATTTAACAGAAAACCATGCTCTCATGTAAATGTTCTCTAGGAGATTTAATAGAGCCTCTGTACAAACATTCAGGATTCTGAATTGGGTCCTTTGCTTCGTATTCTAGCCAGAATATATGATTATGATTATAATTAAAATTTGCTTATTTCAACAATAAAAAAATCCCTTCCCTCTCAACATGCTTGTGATAGAGATTTCATATTCAGAAAAATAAGGCTTCTAAAATGCCTTGATACCAGATGTTGCTGTTAACCAAGAATCCCAAGGATCCATGCATTATGAAACAATCACTTGGAAAGGATGCAAACTGAGCAAGGGAATTTCAATGCAGAGTCGTAAATATCTCATTCTGCATAGAGTAACTGCTTGTTATTGCTCTCTACATAAAACTATGGTTGTAAGAGACGAAGAAAAACAAAGGTAAAACAAATTAAGCATAAACATCTGGCCAATGAGAAAAATTGTTGTCAGGGCTAAAGCAAGTAAAACGAAGCTATAGGCAGGTCAAGAAAATTTCCAAGACAGGCATGACAAACCTCAATCCAGAGTCCCTGTAAACTCATTACAAAGTACTGGCAATACTGTATTACAGGGCTACCTGGTTACATATGTAAAGTAATCATATTAATGGGTGAAATTTAACAGTGTGTCAGGAGAACACATAAGGACCACTGGCTCCTTAATAAATTAAATGAACAGATTAATGTTTTCTAATATGCAGTTTTACTTCTTGATGATGCTAAATGTGGAGTCTAAAACTGATGCACACAATTCTGACCCTATAGTTATTATTACGGTTGATTAACTCCTTAATGCAAGTCATGATCTTTCTTAAGTCTCCCTGGATATGACTGAATGATTTTTTTTTTGTTTTAAAGTAGCACTGCTGAAATGTTTGAGATGAAACAGAATTCATTTCCATCTGTATTTCAGGGAATAACAAATAAATACATTGCACTTCTTTGCACTTGACCTTGTTTATACTTTTATATCCCTCAAAGAGAGATTGGTCTTCCATGGCCTTTACAGAACTAGAGAGCTCTGGGAAAGCTAAAAGGAAATCAAAAGAGGATCTCAATGGCAACACTGATTTAAGCTCATTAACCTCTGTAAGCTTGCATGTCTTTCATGAGTTTGTCAGGCTTTCTCTTTTCTGTAAAAATGAGTTACACTTCTGTAAGGAAGCTCTACCTCCATACACTGTCTGCTTGTAAAAGGCAGTAGGAAAACTGTCTGCATTCTTGTGACTCACCTTGACATGCAGGTTCCGGTGCATACCCTTCAGGGCTGCCCACAAGGAACACTACCACACTAAAGCTTAAAGAAGTGAATTGTTCTTTTCCACTTTTCATTGTGCCTATCTTTCCTGTGGGTGTTTCACATTCCAAGCTCATTAGCTTCTAACAGAAAACTCTCTCCCACATTTTGATTACATCATAAGCTGCCAACAAAGTACTCTTTTTTTCGAGTTCTGGGTTCTCCTGAAATCTTCCACAGGAATAATTCCAGATCTTGCATGAACTTTCTTAATAAGCAGCTAGGTCTTGGCCTTCGTCTCTCACAGTCTGCTTCTGGGATCCTTTTTAAACCTTTCACCATCCCTTTCATTTGGATATTGACTTCAGTCTTATAAATGAAACTGTAGTACCTTAAACTCCATGTGAAATGTATGAGGGCTTCTGTTATGCTTTCTGAGACTAATTTAATCTCTTTGGTATGATGTTAACTCACCTTTTCTCGACAAGAAGCTATTGGGTTTGACATAGGGAACACCTTGCTGAACTGTTACGCAAATGTTACACAGAAGGTGAAAACAGGGGCAGACTGCCCAGGAGCAATACAGAAGTACTACCTAGATAGTGTATACCTTGACTTTATGAAGACCATGGTCTTTCATAGTGTCCCTATAGCCCAAGTGATGAATTTTTGCCTAAAGAAGTAGACAATGGGTGGATGGAAAATTGGCTGAACCATCAGGCTCAAAGCATGTTAGTGTCACAAAATTCAGCTGGTGCCCTGTTACAAGTGACATCCCTCAGGGATAAATTCTGAGGCCAACAATGTTTAATGTCTTTCTTAATAACCTGTGTAAGTTTTCAGTTCTGTGAATGACAGTAAAATGGGCAGGGGAGGTATGTGTGGGGGGGAAGATGGGGTATGCTATGCTGGGGGCAGGACTTCTATTTAAAGGGTCCTCCATAATACCCTATTTGGCTTAGTCAAAATACTCCAAGGTCCTTAATTTTTAATTCTCTAAAGCATTTGGGCTGAGTCATGATTTTCCAAAATCAGCTCTGCAAGAAAGGAAAGTGTGAGGATTTCATGGAGAACAGCAACAAGGAAAAACAGCACAGCAGTTTGGCAAAAGCTGACTCTAAATAAGCAACAGAGAAGTTGATCGAGTTGTAATCCCCAAGGAGGGGTACCAGCAAGTACTGATTTGGCTGTAGGAGTGAAGAAACTATCCTGTTACTTTTCTTCTTGCCTTGCACACATCTCTTACTATCTTTTCTCCACCTGATGATGAGGTGTACAACAAAGGAGAAAAATAGCTATCAAATTTCTTTAATGTTGAGTCTTGGGTCAATTGCCTCACTTTATCTCATTCCCTATTCTTTTTCTTAGTCTCTGCTTAGAAGATTATCTTGGATTTAAAAACAACAAAATCTCAGTTGAAAAACTGGTAGAAAGACCTGATCTACCATTAAGGATAAGAACTAAATTCCTGACCTAAGTTTGCGGTGAGAAGACAACCTGTTTGACTGTATTTAGTTTTATGTATGATATCAGATTCATTTGATTTCAGCTAAATTCATTTATTTCTGTGTTAATTTATTAATAATGCAGAAGAAATTTTTAAAATCTTTTCCTTTAAAATTTAAGCATTGAACTAGAAGAAAACGTAGATGATTTGATCTCTGGACTAGATCTCTGAACAGGAGAAGAATGCAAGATCCATTGCAGGGTGCTTATGCAGATATGAAATGGTACCATATGCAGTAGTTTTATTGCATTAAATACTTTCAGTTAATTATTATTTACCCTTGGAATTTAACAGTCAGCAGAAGGCTCTGAAGGCAGCCCCTGGAGAACTGCTGCCTCTATTCTACTTGCTTGTTGATTGCCTATGTTTAATATAATCAGCTGGTAGCAAACGCTGTGGCAGAAACAGCAGAAAAGGATTCCTTACATGTAATTGGGAAAAATTCCATCCATACTTAATGTCAGCAAAGTGATGTATTTGGACATCAGTACAGTCCCTGGGTATAGACAACGTCAACAAGTGATCAGGAGGGTAAGTGTGCAAGATCTGGGACGAAAAGTTTCTCGATGAGAAAAGGATATATCTGTGAGGAAAGGGAAGTTACAGAGACTCTCTCTGAGCTGATAGCAGTCTTTGATTTTGAGATGGAGATTATAATTTGAGGAATATCAGACAGAAAGAGATTGTAAGCAAAACCTCAAGGGGCAGAATGGAGTGAGTGCATCTCCTAGGCAGCAGATGTGATTAACATCATCCTGTCCAGATTGTAAAGGTAGGCACATGCCTCTCAGGAACATCTCAGCAGTGGGTGCAGCAGCACAATGCTCATAGCAGCTGTAGTGAATGCAGTGAGCTGCTGGACTCAATAACAGACCCAGTTCTCACAAACTGGTACACACTAAGAAATCATTGAGCTCATGGAGGTAGTAACTCCAAAGCTGTGCAGCCACTTTATCATTGTCCTCAGAGCTGTTCCTATGTGTTGCAATGCAGCCTTCATCATGCTTAAGCACTTCAAGAATGTTAAACACTTTACAACTATTAGAATCTAGCAATATTTAATTGCACTCTACTTAATCCAGTGAGTGGAATATTTGCTTCCTTAATGTGAACATGTTTTGTGGCAGAATATACTCATATTTCTGTGGAGATTGGTCTTAATGATTTTTTCATGTCAGAAACCATCATCGTATTATCTTTTCAGAGATATGTGCTCCATGCCTCTTGGTCCTTTTCTGGCAACTAGTGCCCACAATGTCATGAAAACTGGCATCAGGGTTGGTGCCAAAGCTGCTGTGGCTTGGAAGCTTCCACATCACACCTGTGTGTGTCTGTGTGATACTACTTGTGCCTGAAAACCTTCCCAAGTGCCAAAAGCTGCTGTCAAATTCCCAGCAGCACACAGTTAACCTGGGGGGAGTTGCTGCTGCAGGCTGCAATCTGGAGGGAGTGTTTCCAGTAGAGCTGACTCATTCTAAAGTTGATGAAAGAATTCATTGTTTCATAGGACGAGATTCCTTCTTCAGCTGAAGAAGTAGGATGATGATGTGATGCTGGAAGTGCTAAGCTTAGGCTGGGAGCACTTCCTACATCTGTATTCAAAAAGGAATTAACCATTTTCTAGGGCACAGCACTGTCATCCTTCAAAACACACTGTGAGGAAAAGCAACGGACCTGGAATGGATCCGATATGAAGGAAGTCACAGTAGGCAGGGCACTGCAAAGGTGGAGCAGAATGGACAATGGCAGGCCACTGGGAGTTAAACTGAAGAGAGTGAAGAAGAAAGGAATGATGCCCAAATGCTAGCTAGACAGATGGAGAGTGTAAGTCAGCAGGGAATTTTCCTGGTATGTAAAATGTTAGTCACCATCTCATTTCCACAGATCTCTGTGATTCTATTTTTTTTTAAGGATTTAGCCAAACCTTCAAGGACATTAAACAAACTGATAACAGTTCTTAGGATATCCTGGCACTGAGCTCGGAGAATTGAGAAAACAGTATTGACAGGAGCTGTACTTCTCACACTCTCCAATACCTCATGTTATCTATTCTCCCTCCCACCCCCCAGGCTTTAAACCTGCTTCAACACTATCATAATGGGTAGCATTATATCAGAACAAAGAATACATAAAGATTTCAGGCTTTTGGCTTTTACAGTGTTTTTTGTTATCTTTCTTTAACAAGCCTCTCCTCATTGCTTGAAAATGTCATTCTAGCCAAAGATCTTCTATAATTAAAGAGCAAAACTGTCCAAATAATTAGAAGTTTTCTCTTGCCCTGAGCATAGCTCTGGGCATAAAAACAGGGAGTTTAAGGCAAACTGTACAGAAATAGGAGTAATTGAATTATTTAAAATAATGTCTACTTTCTAAACCAAGTTTAGAAAAAGAAAATAAACAGCAAGATAATGAACAATGGAAAAATTATAGGGGATTTTCCTTAGGAAAGTAATCAGTGCAAAAGTAACAAAAATCCTCTCTAAATTGCAGTGAAACAGTGTGATTTTGTGAAAGTCACTGACTGTCAGGCCCCTAGGGCTTCTGGCCTTGATTATGCAATGGCTGCACAGGCAGGACTGCCTGCCAACAATGGCTTCCATGTACATTTCCTGAAGAAAATACTACAATAAAATACACATTAGACGCTTTTCATTCAGAACACATTGCCTGTGGTAGAAATCCTTGGGTCCATTCTCACTTTCTGATGATGGAGGGAGAGAAGAATCTTGTCTAATTAGGTGTATCCCCTCCAAGATTCCCTCTTATAAATCTCCCATCTCTGATAATGAGGTGTTCCTGCTCTCTCTGCAGGGGCTAAGCAGGCTGCAGTCATAAAACAGCCAGCTTTTGCATGCCTGCAAACCAGGTGAAGGCACAATCCTGACCATAATGGTCCTCTCATTAGTGCTGCATTGAAAAATTTGCTCAGTTGAATATTTGGGACAAATACTGTTTGGGGTCCTTTATAATGGTTTTTCTCACTGGTGTTGGTTTGGTTTTCACTGTTTTGGTTTTGGGGTTTTTTTTCAGTGTGATAATGCTAAAAACATAAATTACTTTATTTTGTGCTTGTGCTAATTGCATTTTCTGTTTCTCTAGGCTCGTTTTCAGGGTATGGGATAGCACGGCATCCTTAGGGACCAACAACTTACCCTCTTTTACTGGTGGAACATCAATGCTATTAATGGTGTTTGGTACAAAGGAGACAGCTTAACTGTGATAGAAAAGAAGTAATGTGTAAGCCTGTGCTAGCTATAGCAAAAGCTCCTTATAGCAAACTTTGAATAAAACTCTGCCTAGTGTGCAGTGAAAGTTCTGGACCACACCCATGCATTTCAATACAGTTTCATTCCTTTAATGAAGCTACACTTCACTTATTTACTTTAAAATACTTATGTGGCTGTCACCCGAGTGTTTTGAAATAGAGATAAGAGCTACTCCCCTTTCTTCTTCCTTGCAGACAGGAGAAATAGCGTGATTAATTTATTATAGGTTTTTATTTGCTTTATGTTTGCTTGTATGGATGACTGGGCACAATGTGCTAGAGACTGGATGGGAATAAATTATCAAAGGAGAGCTGTAGCAGGGCTGAAAAAAGGGAAATCTGTAGATGTTCATTTCACCTCAGGGTGATTTCCATAACCTGAAGTCCTTTTCTTAGTGAGTTCTTTTACTAACAGGATATATTGCTGCATTTGCTAAGAATTCTGAATTTTCAATCTGTCTAGCTTCATGTCTATATTTTGTTTGATAGCATAAATTCTTGCACCCATCACACATATTTTATTACTTTATACTCTTCCTCATAGCCATCATGACAAGTCTTTTTGTCACTTGAATTCTTTGAGCAACAAATAATGTACATACCCTTAGACTTAGCAGGAAAATAGACTTACAATTAAAATTCTTATTTTCTCTTATATAAACATGGTATTCTTAGCATAGAGGATAAAAAGGAATACCTTTCTTGTAACACCTTAGATGTGACAACTGAAAGAGGAAGTTTATTTCTTACTCTCTGCTATGGGAAAGGAAGAGGAGGCTTCCATGAGAGTATACAAAGATGTCCATCTGCCCTGATTCTGGATAGGACAGGGTTAATCTTTGCAGTAGCCAGGAAGGGGCATGGCTAGGACCAGGACGTTATTCTGTACCATCTCATGTCATTGCTGGGGGCTGGAGAAAGGGACTCCCTTCTGAGGAGAACAGGTTCCTTCCAGTCAAGGTAGAGAGGCTGCAGTCAGGTATTGTCTATTTTTGAGGGTTTCACAGTGAACAGTAACATTTCTTGTACAGTCTGTCATTAGTATTGTTGCTGTTACTCCTAATTTTCCTATTTCGTTGCTTTTTCCAGTAAATTGTTCTTATCTCAACCTGAAATCTTCACCTTTTGTGCCTTCACTTCTCTCTCCATCCTATTGCAGGTGGGAGAGAAGGGAAGGGGGAGAACGAGGAAGAGGCAGCATGGTTTGGAATTTCAGTCGGAACATTAAATTGGGTAGTACCATTCCTAAACCACAACAGCATTTCCTAGGGTAACTTGTAGCTGGAAAAGGGCAATTTTAAACTGGTCTATAAATAGTATTCCACAATTTCTTGGGTTCAAATTAGTGGAATTTTGTCAATGAACTTGGTGAAACTTCATAACTTTAAAGAAAGTGTCTTCATCCAAAGGTAATAAATTCCTTTCCAGTGGTGAACAGGCTGTAATGATAAGGTTTAGATTGGATATCAGGAAAAATTTCTTCACTGAAAGGGTTGTCAAGAATTGGAACGGGCTGCCCAGGGAAGTGATGGGGTCAGAACAATAGACATAGCACTGAGGCATGTGGTTTAGTGGTGGACTTGGAAGTGCTGGATTAACAGCTGGTCTCAATGATCTTGAACATCTTTTCCAACCTAAACCTACATTGCCTCTAGGGTGAAGAGAAGTATAAACTGCCAGAGAGGCCTTTCCTTATCATGCTGAAGTGCAGTGATGGGGAGGAGGGAAGTCCCACGACAAAGCACATACCATTGCAGGGGGCCTTAACTGCATGTAGAAAATTATGTAAATGCTCATTTTTTGCATCCCTGATGTCTCTTTGGAGTATCACATGCACATACAGTTATTAGCCCACTGCACACAAGTGGCACAAGACAAAAAAAGCCTAATCTGGCACCAGGTGTAGCCTGGAAGCAACTCTCTGATAAACACTGTTGAAATCTAATGCCTTTGCCTGTTGGGGTTTTATAACACTTTAATGTCCCAAACTGCTTTCACCTGAATGTCTGCACACATATTGCACTGGTATATGATTTGAATTGTTTCAATATTGTCCTAAAAGCTGAGGCAGGTAACTGCTCAGTGAACATTCTTGCCTGCTTTCCAAGATAGCAAAGATGACTGATTAGTATGAAATGAAATTGTGTAATCATATTAAACCTAGAGATGTTTTAGACTGGCTTACCTTTGCATTACCCTTTGAAATAGTTTGTGATTTCCTTTAGTTAAAAAACAAACAAACAAACAAAAAACCTAGTTACACTTTTATGTGAAGAATAAGGATAGACATTTTCAGGAAAAAAGGACCTCCTGAAAGGTCAGGCTTAAATATCTGGATATTTAAACACTAAACAGATCTGAAAATTTCAGGCCACATTTGTATGATATGGTGTTATTATCATTTTTGTCTATGCCTTATTAGTGGATTAGGGAAAACTATTTTGAGACACAAAAGATTCTGTTTTCATAGTCAGCTTTTTGGAACCCAGAGACATATCCTAAAATTCAGGATGCTCATTCAAACAGCCATCTAAATTTTTAGTTACTCTCTCAAAGGACTGGAGGTCTGCATTAAATATGCATTTGAATCCCTTTGTGGAGAATCTAGACTCTTATTTCTGATACATCTGTTCTCCCTTCGAGGAGTCAAAAGAGATCTATAGATCTTTAAGGGAAATGACCGACTTTATAAATTATTGAGGCATAACTGCAATAATTAGCTGGCTTTTGTCGTCGTCATACTCCATATATAGCAGAGTTGTTAATCTCTTAGTGTTTTTCAGGGCTTTTGTCTCCACAGTAGATTACATCTGTATGATTGGTTTTGATCACTTTGTAATGAATATTGTATTATAGTCTGCTAAGACTAGTATCAACATGTGACTAACTTCTTTAGGATTAAAATGTACGTGGGAAGTTGTAAAAGGCATTCACATTGACTGGAAAAATCCAGTGTTTTCCAAACAATTCGATTCTGCAGATTACGACAGTCTTTGCTTGTACTGATATTACTCTGATGTTACTGAGCATAGTAAGTCCACGTGAAGCTGCTTGAGTTCTAAATTGGCTCACAAAGACAATTCATCATTGTCTCCATCCTGAGGTGCATACATCCATCATGTGCTCCAGGAGACAGTAGCAAGTATTTTAATCCTGCTTTACAGATAAAAAAACCTCAACAATGAGAGCTGAATAGGTTTATCAGACATCACAGCACAGCACAAGTGAAGCAAGAAATGCAGCTATAGGATACTCTGATGTCCTAACCATTAGAAGTATATGGCCTTCCTAAAAAAGCTGGATAAAGGTGGATCTGCTATTTGTTTAATTATCCAGACTCAACTTTTGAGAACTTCTGGCTGAGAAATTAATCCAGTTTACTTCAGTATGCTAAAAGCTGTGAATGTCTCAGATGTAGCTCACTAGCTCCACCTTCTTGACTTTCCTCCATTGCTCTCTGAGTGTATACAGTGTTAGTTTGAGTTGGTTTGTAAAAACTCCTAGGGCTTGCAAAATTTCTCTTCTTTGGCAGATGCTGCTAGGTTTACATGTTACAGGCCAATGCTGCAAAGTGATGCTCTTTCCGAGTGTGGCCTCATAACATTCCAGAAGTGTGCGTCCCCAGTCACCATGCTTCAGTGAGCCACAGAAAACAGCTTTGGGCAGCCCGTTTGCCATCCTACATGCTCTGAAATACAGTAGAGAGTAGAAGTCAAATGTCAGGCATGATGTCCTGTAGACCCCTAATGCATCAGATAAACAAAGATCAGGCCCATGCAACATCCTTCAGTGTGTGCTGAACTGGACCTACACCTTTTCTATCTGGTTTATACGTTCTTTTAGACCTGAGCAGACATTGAAACACAGAGCCCTTTGTCACTCTTCCAACACAGAAGGCCAGTGAAGTGAATCAAAATGCTGCACTCACAGTCTTGAAAGCATTTCATTCACAGAGCATTAACACATTCCAAACTACAGTAATTGCTGATAAGAAAAAAACCAGTAACAAATCAGAGAATATCACCTCCAACCATCATGCATGACTTACCATGGCAAACATATCCTCACTGAGTAAGGAGAGTGCTCAGCGTCTGTTTCAGGCCTCCTGCTGCAGCCTTTTATGCTTTTTATTTTTATCCCGTTTGTCAAAATAACAGCCCTTTATCAGTGCTGATTGCAGAGATTTTGACTCCTCACCTGCTGGGTTCCCCCTCTGCTCCATAGGAGTTTCCTAATTGAATATTTCCCTGGTGAATAGAAAAGCCTTGAATAAGAACAGGAAAAAAAAATATTAACAGTCTTGAAGCCACCCCTGGATTTTCCCACACAGTCCCGTACACAAAATCCCTTTCTCTCCCCAAAGTGAAGAACAGTCTTCCTTCAGTGAGCAGCATCAGCTCTTTTCCTGAAGCTACTCACATTCATTATATGCTGAACATTGTAAATGAACAGAATAAGAACCTAACATGAGTAGGAGGGGAAGGAGAAAAGGATATTAATTCAAAATAAGTTATAAAAGGTGTCTGGTTTGGTTCAATTCACTGGTGCCTCATTTCTCACATTTGTAAGTCAAAAACACAGAATCATTTACTGCCTGCATTGAGACCTAGCATTAACAATTTCTTCCCGTGTCTTCGTGGATGGTGTAGGACTTAAAATGATTTACAAAAAATGATTTGTAAACTCTCTTTTCTGGCACTATTATTCCTGCTAGAGAACTAGCAGGCTGCATGTTGAGGCTCACTTGAAGAAAGACTGAAAACTTGTATTTCAGCTCTCAATGTATGTGGGACATGATGTTTTGTCTTGAGACAAATGGGTGTACATTGGCCTGCAAAGCCAGAGCTGGCACAACAAAAAGGGAAGACGCAGAGAGACCCATGTCAGCAGCAGATACAGCTCAGGTGTTTTTAGGCAGGTAGGCAACATAGTATTCTAGCTGCAGGACAGATTCAACCATCGCAAGAGGAAAAAAAGAGGATGGGCTGGGCAGGATGACCAAAGCTGAGGGGTCCTATGGCAGCGGGCCAAAAATGCTCTGAACAGTAAGGTTCCAGGGAACTCCAGAGCAGATGAGCCTTCTGTGTCGCCTGTTAGTGTGAGGATCTGGGACAGGTTGTGATTGCTGCTGGGAAGCACTAGAGGAAGACTGCCATTTTATTCCCCATCTCTGCTTCTATCCCTTACCTGAGTAAAGCAGGGGTGGCTCTGGCTTTGCGGGGTGCCTGAACTCCAGGAAGAACAAGGTCCTGGGTGTTTAGCTGCTCCTGAGAGCTTATTGCCAGTTCTGACTGGCAAGCAGCCCCAGTTGCAGGCAAGAAAAAGTAAATAATTCTTTTGTAAAATAAGCATTTTGCTACAGGTAGGTATAGCAACTAAATGTGGGACTGGGGCTTTGAATTTCCACAGGTGTTCTTCAGAGTGGCATGCCTCTTCTTATGAGGCACTAGGTATGTGGAAGAGCACAGTAAAAGCACTGTGTAATCAAGTATGTTGACTAACAGAGAAATGGTAAAAGGCTGTAACAGAAGGACATGTAGTGCTGAGTTGCTGCACTTCTGGCTGTTCACAAGCTGCCCAGTAAGTGCAGCACAAGGAAGAGAGCTATTAATAGGTCTGCTCATCATGGCTGCACAGTGAAACAGCATAATCCCAGCACAGGGGAATATGGGAGCCGTTAATTCTAGAGCAAAAACTTCAGGCACAGAAGTTAGCCTCAAAACTGTAATAATTAACAAAAGAGGGAAAGAATATGTTTAATAGAGGTTATTTATGAAGCTACAAAAGAATGCCTCTGTATTAAATAAAATTTAAATGAAGCTTTGCACCTGAGCCTGAGAGCTGAGTGTCCCAGCTCACTCTCACACTCTATAAATATTTTTCTGAACAGATCAATTAAATTGTTTGCTATACAGGTGTCTAATAAATATTACATGTGCAGGAACATGTTCATCTCATTTTAATACATATCCATGTCTTCCCTAGGGTTCTTGTTTTCTTCTACAGCTATGAGCTACTTCTACAAGTTATGTACTTTTAGAAATTGTTGGCAGAGCAGTACAGGCCCAAATTTCTATCAAAAGAAAATTACAGAAATGGATATAAGTTCAGTTTGACAGTGTCCTTGGATAGTTAACAATTTCCAGTGAAGCCTGTGATAAAATAGTATGTCTAGGTTATTTGTACATGCCAAACACTTACATAAACACATATCCAATTTTAGCGCACGAAGTGCATTCAGTTTCCTGAAATTACCAATGCTACGATCATGACTCTTAGGCAAGAAGAAGAAAATCCTATTCATGTATTCCCACAAAGAAAAATGGTATGTTTTGGAATAACAGTAGCTTCTGAAGGCCTTGAAGATAATATATGTAGAACATAATATTTGAGAAAATATCAATATTTGTATGTGATTATTATGCAGTATTTATGAAGAAAACTTCTCTGTTAAATGGTTATATCTCGATTAAAACCTGTAAAGAATGCTAAGTATATTTCCAGGCATGTTTCTATTACCACTTTACAACAATTGGATCTCTTGTATTCAGAAGGTATACAAATGGCTTTAGCTGGTATTTCTAACAAATATAGTGCCATGAGGCATTCCTCTTGTCAGAACACATTGATTTTATTATCTAGATGATTATGGCTGTATTTTTTCCTAACATATTCTACCTTGATGATATGCTGAATTTTCAGATTTTCAACAAATGCTTACAATGCAGTTACTCTAAATATAATACAGTGTCTCCTACCCTCACTTTTCACAGAACTTTAAAATTCTTAAGTTTCTATCAAAACTACTGGAGAAAGCAAACTGGTTATAGCCCATCTACATATGTGTAACCAGCACTGACACTGGGCCAAAATATTGTCATAAATGTTAAAAACATGTACAATAAAGGATGCAAATGCTCACAGATAGATTTTAGGAAAGATAGAGCTGTAGGTGACTTATTTCAGTGTTTTCATTCACTTACAAAAAACAATTCTAACTTACAGGCAATGTGTTTTCTTAAAGAATTTGTTTTAATTCAAGGTGTGGAACAAAAAGAAAAGGCAATTTATATTTTAAAAACAGGGAGCTGAATGTGAGTTCTCCCCCTCTCAGATGTCTTATTAATCAACCCCTAATGCCATTTCTATTACTCCTTTACCAGGAACAGTCACTGGGAAAATGAAATACGCAGGTATTTGAAATCATGTCCCCCACATACTAGACGAGTAACTTTTCAGCTTGCTATGCTAATAATTCATTTCTAACAGCTCTCATTTGTTTTAGATTGTCTTAGCTTTCTATTAAGGCTTTATCAAAATAATTCTTTTTATTTATTATTTTATTTTAATTCAGTCTCTTTTCAAATGCATAAATATTAGAGTTTGAAAAATAGTCTGACTAGGAAGGTAATCTATCTGTGGTACAGAGTGCAAACTGCCTTGGGTAAGGTTTATCAGAGAGTACACACAGGATTAGGAAAATATGAAAATTAAGATAAACCAAAAGCAGGATCTTTCTGAGTCACCATGGTTCTCTAGAAATAGTTTATTTGCAATGAACAGGAAAAAGAAGAAACATAAGTAATTAATACCAAATTCATCTGAAAGTTGTGTCAATAACTTCATTAATAATGTGATCAATACACTAAGTTTTGTCCTGGTCATAGAAATTATTATCAAATAATTCCTTAATCCTTCTATGATAAAAAGTGGTCAGGATCAGTCAAATCTGCCCGGACCAAAATCGCGGTGTCCTAAGCCCAGGTGAGATCCTGTCAGTACAGCTGTTGTAGGTGTCAGTATGAGAGATGCCCCACTTGGGCAACTTTAGTTCAAAAAAGCTCTTGACCATAAAACCAGATTAGATGGTCTCCTACCTGGCAAACTTAGTATAGCATATACTTAAATGTTGTCATTTTATAGCTATTTTATCAGTTTGCCACAGGTAGGATAAGAATATTGGAAAAAGCAAAGTCTGCAATGATACTAGGACCAAATGCAAGTTTCAGAAATGGATCCTGAGTGTCTGGATCTCTATTTCCACTTAACCATGGTTGCCAAGCTGCACCAACAGTACTACAAGAAGGCATAGCATGTTTTCTGCAGAGGAGAACACAAGCACTAACTCTACACCTGTTAGCAAAAAATTTAAAAGATGTTTTCATGAATACTTTCAGTAGCATAGATATATTAATCCCCACAGTTTACAATGATATCAGTCCTTCACACATTTTATACACTATCTCTACTTATTGGGGGCAGATAAAAAAAGAGAGGAAAGAAAAAGAAAAGCCATGAAATAAAGTGATGTGCTATTGAGCTTGAGCAAACCCTTCTCTGCAGGGCTTGTTGCTACTTAGTGTTAGCCAAAAAGGGAAGAGCAACCACACAGCTGCTTTAATTACTCAAACTATTCACCTAAAACTCCAGATAAACTGACTCACCAAAGAGAAGGGAATCACTGTGTTCTCTGAGACTGGAAAGAGAAAATCTGAGCTTGGAAAAAAATAACTAAAACCTTCAGTTGCCTAAGGTTTCTACCAAAAATTCCTCCTGTGACAGTTGGGCATATCTATGAAGAGCAAAACAGGGATCCCATTTCTGGCAGGAAAGATACTGCCAGCAGTTCCTCCTGCACTCCAGCCTTGGTCTTTTATCACTGAGGGAGAAATGATGTGAGGCTGATGTCTCTGTGCAATAACACGCAATACTATCATCTCTTTGTCCCAACATTCAGGGACGATTCCGCCCTACTGCTAAAGAGAGAAGAAAGTATGAGTACTGGCCTAAGCTTTTTCCCCAGGGGCTGGAGACCGTTTTCCCAGAAGGCACCCGAAATCTGGAAAAGAGACTACTCTCCTTTCCTGAGTAGCTGTGCAACAATTACCTGTTGATAGAGACGTGTCAGCAGACATCATAAGACAAGGCAAAAGAGAAATGAAATGTCAAAAAGGACATTTACCTACTGAAAGTCAAACTGCAAAGGGGAGTTAATTGCTGATGAAGTTGTTTATGGTAAGTGATGTGGTTTATTTTTCATATAACTAGTTCCCGTGTTTCTGCAAGTTGAGGCTGCATTTTCCATAACAGATTGTTCCTTGACACTTTAGAAACTATTTAGGAATTAATTTCAAAGGAAAAAAAAACCCAGGATGTAGGGAGCTAAAATTACAAAATCTTGTTTTTCTGAAATATTAATCAACAAGGCTCAGCCTTTGAGTATAAATTTTTCAATTTACTTTTTCCATCAGGAGATGCTAGAAAACACATGTCCCCTTTTGGAAACATTTAAAGTACAATACAAGAAAGGCAAAATCGAAATCAAGTCACAGTGAATTGTGAAACTGGGCTTAGGAGTAATGCAAGACCAACTACTGAAGCTTACACAAGCCCCCTTGGCCCAAAGGGGCTGATAAAAAGTCTTCTAGGCTTAAAATAATGCTGAAAAAAAAGTTGTGTTGTTGACTTTTCAAGTTGAGTTCTGTGAGAACAGAAGTAATTTTCTTGTACTTGACAAAACAGACACAAAAGAGAAAGAGACAGTATAGCAAAAGTAGGGAAGCATGTTTTTGTGTTCATGTTCTCAGGGTATGTGGCAGCTGGTCAGTCACAGATGGTTGCCCTGGGCTGGCAGGTCAGCCATGACAGCTGTTGCTTTAAACCTTGGCTTGCTTCCCTGATTCACAGCATTATCAGGATCAATCTCTTCCCTTCCCTCATTCCTTGCAGGCTAGGCCCAAGTGAAGGGGTTGCTCTGTTATGGCAGTACAGTGCAGCTCACTTCCAGCTCAGAAAGAATGACAAGAGAAGGGACAGAAGAAGGTGGGGGCCGGTGAAGAAGGACATGGGGTGATAGAACAAGAGCTCATGCAGCTCAGAGCATCCAAGCTGCATAGCCCAAGAGCTGAGGCTTATGCATAAAGATCAGAATTACACAGACCTGCTAACCTTATGCCAGTGTATCCTGCAGCAATTCACCACCTTTGTTTTGGTCTCTAGTGTTGAGTGTGTATATAAAGCTCCTCAGCCTCCAAATAAATAAAGTATTATGTATTTTAGAGTTATCAATTAGATCTACTTTTTTTCACTCACTGAAAGGTCTTGATATTACCACAGCCCTTAAAAATTAATAGCTTATTGTTTTTGAATTTGTCTTCTCTTTGTATTCCTTCTGTCAATAGTCATTAGAAACTATTTAATGACTACTGACTACTGCCATAGGTAATGACACATGATGAACTTTTACCACTTTCCTCCAGGTGAACTAACAGATCAGTGGCCTCAGTTAATATCAGTATCTTTTTCTATTACACACAATTGCTATGCAGAATCAACCATTTGTTCATATGATTGCCATCACAGAATGAAGAAATAAGAAAAATATAACTGACAGCTCTGTAGGCTTTGCCAGGTCACCCCAGAGACAGTTAGGGATCAAACATTTATAAATGTCCTTTTCATCTTTTGAATGCTTGCAAAATTGCTGCCCTGCGGTCATCAGGCGGGACTAGCTAAACAATCAGCCTTTTTAAGTTTCAACTTAGGCCTTCCTAAGCCCTAAGCCCTATGTTAAATACCTTTGTAGTGAGGCATGCTATATATGGGATGTCTGATGTGAAGCCATGGCTAGAAATATGAGCTAGGGGTGTTTCCTGGGTAGAAAGTACTATGAGGGGAAACTTCTTCCCTTGGATGCAGCACTGCAATTTATTGCCTGGGAACCACAAGCGCAGTTGTAAGAATCTGTGGAAGGGAAGGGGAAATGTAAACCAGGGACAGCTAAAGTAACACTATGTTCAAGGTATAGGACATGGCCTCAAGTTGCATCAGAAGAGGTTTAGATTACATATTGGGAAAAATCTGTCCACTGAAAGGGTGGTCAGGCTCTGGAACAGGCTACCCTGAGAAGTGATGCAATCATCATCCCTGAAAGTGTTCAAAAGTCTTGCGGATGTGGCACTTGGGGACAAGGTTTAGTGGTGAACACAGTGGTGCTGTGTTCGATGGACAGCTGCACTCGATGATCTTAGAGGTCTTTTCCAACCTTAATGATTCTATGATTCATGTATTGAATACTGCTGAACAGAGTGGGAAAATATATGTGTACTTTGAGCTTGCACCTGCCAAGACGGAAATCCTTTATTCCTAATTTCTAGCAAAGTCTGAGAGCACAGGCAGAAGAACCAGAGGAGATCTGTTGTCTCCAGGAAATTTAAACAAACTTTTGGATTTGGGTGAAATCCTGACTGGGAAGTCCTGAAAGAGATTTCCTTCTACACACTGTACCAGGGGACAAATGTAACTGTACTGTGCTTACTTTCACCACCTGAAATGTCATCTATCTCAGTGTTCTGGTAGTAATTGATGGAATATAGGTACAATCACAATCTATGTTTTCTAAAACAGATTACACAGATGTCAATCAACATACATAAATACAGCTACAACACACCTAGTTTTGAATAAACTAATTTTCAAGTCTTATGTTAGTTTGAAATTGGGACATATTCAGTTGTATTATTTAAAACTTTTTTTTCCACAAAACCACTCATTAGAGAAAGAATGTTTTGTATGACTAAATAAATAAAAAGGTCTTAATAATTAATCTTAAAAATTGTATATATACGTGTCTCTAATGCATGTATTCATAATATTTATGTATGTAGAAAACTCTATTATATGTGCAGATTTTTAATATGGAAATTCAGGAATCACAGTGCTTTCAGTTCAAATAGCATGAGCATATTAAATTTGAAAGCACAAATAAGAGAAAAATATAGCATTTAGTCTTCCAAACATGAGAGAATATTCTAGTTTAGATTAAACGGAGCCCAAAGCATTTCAGCACTTGGAGAATGCAGATTATCCTGTACCTAATTTACCCTGGCCAAATGAGCCACATTTTCTAGAGGGCAGGACTTGTCTCTAGACTAAACCCCACACAGATCAGATCAAGTTTAGATTTATGAGAAGGAAAAGGTAAATTTGTTTACAGAAACTTTTTTTCTTTGCTTGTATAAAAAAGGCAAAACTGTGCTTCTTACAATGCTTTTGTTCACTGAATTTTCACATGTGCTCTAGAAAAGTACACCTTCTGATTTCATTGTGCATGTTCTTTGCTGTGCTGGGAGCCAGGAGCTAAGCTGTCCTTTCCTCTGTTCCTCTAGGCCCAAGACACACAAGGATATTGTTGGCACCCTTCAGCTCCTCAGGGGCCACTGTGGAGAAGCTGGCCAGTCTGCTTGTTTAATACCACAAACAGACTAAAAATATAAAGACAAACTGGGATTCCTGGAAGACCAAGTCTGATAACCCGGCTGTGATGGCAGCAGAAGAGAAATTTATGCCTCTGCCACACATTGCAGCCAGGCTGTCCTGCAAGTGTGGGAAGAGGGAGATGCACTCTATACCAAAACCTGTGTGAACTACACCACTGAGCAAGGCTCTGCTCTCTGCCCAGCAGAGCAAAAAGAGGTAAACACAGCTTCTCCATCAGTGACTTCAGAGCCCTGCTGACAAGCAAAATAAGTTGTCAGTGCTTCAGTTTAACAACCCTTTGGCTAGACATCAGGAGAACAATGTTTTTCACAAAACAAGGCCTCCTTCGCTGTCTCAGGTTTTGTGTGGCAAATTTGCAGGAGGGTGGGTAGTAAAAGCAAATCTAGATTAATTTCTCTGTAGAGAACAAGATTACACAGGGTTAATTTCTATTTCAGAGAGGAAGATGAACTGAAAAATGCTGAAAGTGAATAAATGTATAACAATTTCTTCAGGGTATATACTCCTCTATAGCAGATTGTGCAACCAGGCTGTGTGTAAGACTTTGCCTGCTGAGGCTGTGCTTATTTTTTCAGTTTTATTTTAGGTAGCATCCATAGAAATCTTGCCAAGCAAGATTATAGTGCCAACTCATATGCTGCATATGGCCAGAAGTGCTGGGCTGTTTGGGGGTTTTTTTGGACATGGGGAGGAGAACAGCATTGTTTTGGTTCACACACACAATCCCCAAGTCCTCCCATTTCACCAAGTTTTCAGGAAATGAGCATATGGCTTTGAAAAATCCAACTCTTACTCTTGGGCTATGTCACACATATGTGTCTAGCACAGGAAGAGTACCTTCAAAGAAAGGAATTGGATATTTCATTTGGGAAGATAGCACTTGGATTTGGGTACTAAACACCATCATCATCTTTTTGGAAGTCATAGCCAGCCTTATGCTTTCAAAATGTGCTGCAGAAGGTGCTGTATTGATCTGTTGTGCAACATTAGCAAGCAGTTCTCACAAATGCCTAATTCTCAAGGCAAAAAATGGTCTTCAGAAGAAATAAAAACGTTCACCTTTATGAGGCTTGGGCTTCAAGCCACAATTTGTCTGTGATGCTGCTTAAAAAAAAGGGCACAATTTTTGTTTTTAACATAAGAAAATACTTTCTTTTCCACCTCTCACCCACCAATGTCTGAAACTGCTATATTTTCACCCTTGAGAATGCAAGAAGTATAGATAAACCATTGAAAATCCAGGGATTTTCTCCTTGGTAGTAAGAAATTTTAGCAAGTTAAGAAAATAGTATTATTTCATGTGCCTGTGCACTGAAAAGTGAAGAGCAGCTTTGTTTTCTGCAATAGGTATAGATCAGGCCATCCATTAAATGTCACTAGCCCTGCTGTTGCATGCTGTATTAAGAGAGCAGAAGTCTTCAAATAATAAGAGAGAATAAAATTATTGTCTACCTAAGTTGAGTTTGGTAATTATTTCATTTCCGCTTTTCTTCCAAACTCCCTGACTGAAAACTCATCACAAACATCAGGAAAATAAGCATTTCCTCCCCAGGGACTTCTAGGGCTACCAGAAGTGGGAAGCACTGTATTGTAAAATCCACTATCATTAAGTTAAAGCTCAATAACTGATAAATTCCACTATTACGCAAATTTTTTACTCCACTATAGGAGAAAAATAGTTAATACTTGGTTAGTCTGCTTCAAGCCTTCAAATGGCTATAACTTCCTGTTCCAAGGATGGAACACAATTTCTACCCAGTGAATTTGCAGGGTGGGCACCTGAAATGAAAATGTAAATGAATGAAGTCAAGTTCCCAGCACCAGCTAGGCAGTAAAAGACAGCTGCAGTTCTGATGACTACAAACCAAGATCAATGACATTTCAAAAGCATCCTGAAATTGTTTACTGCTGTTAAAGCACAAATGCCTTTGACTGGATATACAGCTAGAGTATTAGATGTCTGCTCTTGTTCCAATGTCTCTTAAATGAACAAGCTTTAAATACATTGCTTTTTATATGCTTCACTTTTGTTTCCTTTTATGTAATGGATTATTCAGAGCACTTTCTTTGGGATAGAGTTTGTCAGTCAGATGGAAGTTATTTGATTTTGCAAACACATTCACATAACAAGATGTGTGCCTTTTATACTGAACATTAATGCAAATACATGCACTCTACCTAATTCAAGGAGACACCATTCTGTTAGAGCTCCCATGCTAATCTGCAGCTTTGCTCTGACCTCTTTACACAAAATCAAAGTGAAAAAAGGTATGAAGATATTCAAAAGTCTCTGACAATAGCAACAGGGGGACTTTTCTGACCACGCGCAGCAGACAGCAGTCATGAAATTGCTCTTTGAGCATTTCATGCAAGCTTAAACAGAAATGATAACTGTAGAACTTGAGATACAGGTATCAAAGATTACAGAGAGTTTTAGGGTGAATCTGTTTTAGATGGGACAGCCCCAGGGAGGTGACTGGACTTAAAACATTCCAAGTGCTGCGTCACACAGCCTCCAAGGCAGACTGAAACACACAAGTATTTATGCCCTATTTTAACGACCTGATCTCAGTTTCAGACCCTGTTGGTCTGCCTACCTGTGGACAGCAGAATGAAGCTCACTAAGATTTTTCTTTTTCTCCCCATAGGGATTTTCTGGCCAGGAAGAGGAAAAAAAATCAAAGCTGCTGCAGTGTGTTACATAACTTTTTTTTTTTTTTTTCTTCAGATGAAAAAGTGTTGATCCTTTCCTTTTTCACAGGCTGGCTTCCCAGCAGCTGGCTTCCTCGCTTTATTATTAAGCTCTACCATGTTAATCTGATCCTTTCTCTCTGTTACATCATTCTCTCACTTTAGCCTGAGAAGTTTGTTCCAAGTGGATGTCATTCCTTTTAAATGAATTGACTGCTTTCAATTTTAAACAGACTGAAGTTGTGATTGTGTGTTGTTTACCCATAGTATGAATGGGGAAAACTCTTCTTACTTGGGAGATATCAGAGGAGATCATTTAGCCTGAACTGTCTCCACTCCCAGGACTGAGACTTCCTTAGGTAAGCTTGCTGACATGTGGAATATTACTTTCTTTACTTATCTGCATTTTTTCCTCTGTCATTGTAATATTGCAGCCACAACTCTCTATCTAGATTATACACTACTATCCTCAGATATGGTTTATTTGCTGCTGCAAACAGGTAAAGATCTGTTTCTTTGTTCATTGCAGGCACAAGGAGGTATATTTTCAAACAGTTTCATTGTTTATAGCTGAGACATTTCCATCAACACAGCTGCTTTCTATGTAGCTACAAACATTTGAAATGTAAGGCTTATGCACAGCAGCCAGAGTGACTTGTAAGAGGTGCTTCATGGCCTATTAACAAAATAGTCATATATGGCTTGCCTTTAATTAAATATTGATAGGAATTTAGTCTTGGTACAACATTTCAGACTAATATGTAAAAATCTTCTTAATCTGCATAATAGATCAACATGTCACTATATGGCTCCCCCCTGTAGTTCTGGCTGGATGAAGCTGAGGTGTGCAAAATGTGAAGGTTGTTACACTTTCGGTGCCAGTTGAGTCCCTACTATCTTTTCTACACTATAATTAAAGATGCCAGTTAATGTCAGTGATGGTTTCTGTGAATGGTGGTTTATTTAATCTCCAACCTGTTTCACAATAGTTTATCAATATTTTTTATCATGGTTTCGGAAAAAAAAGAAACTCATGAAAAATTAAGGGGTCTGTAAAAGTTTTCCAGTTCAGTATCAGCCATAAGCAATTCAATAAATAAACAGTTTTCCAATTGGATGGTTCTCATCCCGAGAAGAATTTCACTACATGCTGCCCCTCCTTTCCGCATGGCAGGTACCCCTGAAGATCACACATCTCTCTGCAACACTTGCCTGTAAGTGAGATTCTTTCAGTTTTAGGCCTGCCTTTTTTCATTAGTTGTTTAATAAGTACTTGTGACTAGTGAGCTCTAAGCACTATTTTTTTTATTGCTTGGAAAAAAAAGATAATGTGCTGTCTGTCAATCAGAGTGCAGCATTGAAGATTTCATTTCTTTAAGAACACATTTCAGGCTCAGGAGACAATCCACAGAATCAGCAAATGCTGACAAGTATGAATGATTCATTTACACTGTAGTTTTTCTATTGTGTGGTGCTCATTTCTTCTGATGCTCAATTTTACTGGCAGAGTTGTCCTTGAAGAGTACAAACAAGCTACTACCTGGATGTACAACATGTGTTGTGTTGCAACTTTGCATGAATGGATCAGTCTACTTCTAACATTGATTTCTTATGAATGTGGTTTACTTATACTCAAATATTTTCCTTTCGGAATTGACACAGAATTCATTGAAAGAAATACATTAGCAAGCTTTCTTCTATCACACAGAGCATTTTATTCTCTTCATATCTCATCCATACCAATGGGATCCTTTTCTCACCCCTACGCTTATGAACATCAGCCATAGCAGCATAGCACAACATAAGCATAAGGAAAATACACCTCTAAAAACATTTAACTTTAAGAACAGAAAATTTCAAGTAAGTTACCAATTGGAGTATGATCTGTAAAACCTGCCCCTGGTATTTTGCTTAGTAACTGTTTCAGGCCAGTGGTGCTTCATAGAGGTCCTGTTTGCTGATGTATTTCCAAGTGCTGTTATAATTAGACCATGTAGTTCTACACCTGTCTTCCTTCAGCAAGGAAATTAGTCTTTTTAAGTGAGACATCTCCAATGCCATGGTCAACAGATTCTATTTTAGTGCACTTACTATGTGGTGTTGAGTTGTGCTGAATGAACAAATATTATAGCCTAGGTCTACAGACTAGGTCTTCATTCAGGATCTGGCATGGGCTGGAGGCAAATTCAGCTCTTCAGATGTTTTCTTTTGGCAAGGTGCATATTGGCAGAAATAACACTTTGATTATTGGGAACACTTCTTTCACCTCTCGGTTCTGAGTTCTTAGTCTGAGGAGCACTGTCCTGAGATATAAAAGGTCCTTATTTTATTGCCAAATGCCTGAGCCATGGGTACTCTTTATCACTGTTTCAAAACCCCTCAAATTGGGGTTCTTTTGTCCTGCTCTGCATCTGAATACATCAGCATCCTTTTACATTATGGAAGGAAAAAAAAACCCAAATAAAACAAACAAAAAACCCTTCAAAAACCCCAAGATGCCTCAAGAGGTAAAGACAATGGAGCAATTGAATAAATGCTAGTTCAGCATTACTTTGTATTGGGAAGTCACAGAAATGTTAGGCAAAGATGCACTACATGAGTATATTCTGCAATTCTGCAAGGCATAATGGCAATATTGGTCTATTCAGCAGCTATTACAGAGCAAGGAACTTGTAAGAAATTTGTAAGAAGCAAAACAGGTGGTAACAAATTCTTTTCAAGAGTTTAAGCATCATGCTTATTTTGTAAAATCAAATTTTATTTAGTGATGCTGAATAGCACCTGTAAAGTGCTAGAGAGGATGAATAGTACAGCTTCAAGAATGTATTGATTACTGCAGAGACAAGACAGGTTGTGCCAGTGAAACTGTGATATGTTCACTCTTCTGAATCCAAATAATGGGACTGTGTATTGTGCCTCTGCAAGAGGTATTTGAGCACATGTAACATTCACTAATGGATCTGAATCATCTTCAAACATGTATGGGATAGATAAACAGTTTCCCAATGGGGTACTCATAGAATTAAAAGGTAGGCTAGATTAAGTATCTTGCCCAAGGGCACAGAGGAAGACAAATCCAACCATTGCTCTTGTCAACTGGTGCAGCATTTATCAGTTTGCTGATTAAGTGGAGGGTCCTACATTCTATTATTGGTGATGCTGGTGTGACAAGGAGTCCTGGTAAGGTGGCATACAAACGAACTGTGTTAATTTACGTATCATTAGAAACACAAGACAGAAGGGAGAAAATCAATGCTTTGTTTCATAGTAAAGAAAAAAATCAATGAGGAAAGAAATGGTGTTTTCTGGGATCTCAGAAAATGTGTTGGACAATGGGGAATAGTTAGAGGGAATTAAAACTATTTAATATAAGTTGCCAGTGTTCTTTTAAAGAACGTTGGTCTAGAGCTATCATTCTGTTAAAAAACCTGAGTAAAATCTTAAAGTTCAATGTTGTGAGAAGGAAGCAATATCAAGTAGAGAAAAGTTGCTGGCTTTTTTTATTTTAAATTAAACTGGCAGCCAGTTGCATTGAATCTGTGAAACTTGAAGAAAATATGTTAATAAATAAAATTTAAAAATAAACACATATAGTAAATGAGACACTACATGTAATCCCCAAACCTACAAGACAGGTTTACCTAAGAAAACTGCCAGAGGTCCATTTGTAGTTTTGTTTTATTCTCTCTTATAGTAACATGTAAGAGATTGCCAGGGAAAAAGTGTAAAAACAGGCTAAAAATGGAATAAAATTTTCATGGTGTTGACTCTTGCTCTTGGCAGTCTGCAGTTTAGAGACACTTTGAATCAGAGGTTGCATTGGACCATCCTATTTAATAGTTTTTGACATTACTTTCATAATTTTAACTGTTCTTTAAAGTCAATACTCTGACAAAAAACAAAACAAAACAAAACAAACAAAAAAACAAAAACAAAAAACCCCCACCATTTAAGTACATATAATATTAAAAATCAGGGGGGTTAGTTTGATTAGGACCTGTTTACTTTTCACTGGGTACCCCTACTTTCCATACCACAACAAATGTTGAAAAATTGTTCCCTGAACTCCTTCCTCATATAGTTTACAGTTCACAGAATCACAGAATCATAGAATATGTTGAGTTGGAAGGAACCCACCAGGATCATCCCAGTCCAAATCTTGGCCCTGTATAGGACACCCCAAGAATCACACCATGTGTCTGAAAACGTTGTCCAAATGCTTCTTGAATTCAGACAGGCTTTTCCGGATATCCAGGCTAAACCTTCCGACTCAGCTTCCTGCCATTTCCTCGAGTCCTGTCACTGGTCACAAGAGTGAAGAGGTCGGTACCTGCTCTTCTGCTTCCCCTTGTGAGGATGCTGAATATTGCAACAAGGTCTCCCCTCAAGTCTCCTCCAAGCTGAATAGACCAAGTGCCCTCAGCCACTTTCCCCTCAAGGCCCTTCACTATCTTTGTTATCCTCCTTTGGACACTCTCCAACAGCTTTATATCTTTCTTATATTGCCCAAAACTGCACACAATATTCAAGGTGAGGCCTCACCAGTGCAGAGCAGAGCAGGACAATCCCCTCCCTTGACTGGCTGGTGATGCTTTGCCCCATGCCCCTCAGGACACGGTTGGCCCTCCTGGCTGCCAGGGCACTGCTGACTCATATTCAACTTGCCATCGACCAAGACTCCCAGGTTCCTTTCTGTACTGCTGCTCTCCAGCCTCTTGCTCCCCAGTCTGTATGTGCACCCAGGGTTGTGTCGTGCCGGCACTTGCCCTTGTTAAACTTCATATGCCCTTGTTTAACTTCATATGCCCAGCCCTTTAACTGGCCTAGGTTATCCAACAGATTTCTGCTTCCCCTTCTTCCTTGTGCCAAAAAGTAATTCCTCTGTTAAATTTTTGTGGCCTTTGATGTTTATTTTATCTGGAATATAAATCATTCAATAACTCTAAATACAATTTTGCCCTTATGGTACTTTTGGGTACCATAGTAACATTTGGGATGTGAATTTATGTCGTATCATAACGATAGCCTGTATTTGTTTCCTGTTTCATCCTAACCATTCCTTACATTTCTTTTTCTTTCTTTTTGACTGCTAGTGAGTTTTGTAGAGTAGATTTTGAATACCTACCAACAGTGCCTCAGGAGTCTTTCCTAAATGATAATATACCTCATGTTGAGTCCATCAGTTGTTTGCCCTTTGTTTTAATGTTGCTTGTCACATTATATGAAATGCTGTCACTCTTTTTTTCACCTCTTCCACAGATCTCTCATATTATGGTGAAAAAAAAAAAAAAAAGATCTGGCCCTAGGGAATGCTGGCACTCCGTCTGCCTACGCTGTTTCCTTCCTTTTAGCTAGTTTCCTATACATAAGCAGATCTTTCTTCTGTACCACATTAGTTTATTTTTTAGCACCTTCTGGTGAATGACTTTGTCTAAATTTTCATGGAAAACTGCAATTTAGTCTATTTCCCTAGATGGATCATTCTTTCCAATATTTCCATGGACTTTTTTTTTTTTTTGAGAATTTTAGGAAATTTGTGAGGCATGATTTATTCCTCATTATAACACATTTTCCATCTCTTTATACAGTCATGTATGTATTATGGCCTCACATAATTTTCATGCTACATTTTGCATGTTATGCAGAAGGGTGTATGGCATAAAAGAGGGAATATGGGAGGATTCATTCTAGTCTTACTTTATACACACACAGGAGTAAATCAGGTGAAGCAGCTGAATAAAAACAATGTTGCAACTAAGTTAAAGAATAGTGAAGGAGAAAAGGTCTATATTGAGCTAGAAGTGAAAGCAAGAAACCGAAGAGATTCTTTTCCGCCCCAAATGAAAGTTTTACACTAGAGTTCTGCAGTCTACTGGATGAAGACTTTTTAACAAGATATTTCTCTCAGACACTTCTGATTGATTGAGTCAGAGTGAATGCAGCCACGGAAATATAGCTGCTTCACAGGGATTTTCATCGGAAGGTATTTGGGTGACAGTAGAATAATTGTTACATGGGGGTTGGGGCAATTGCAGAGGATGCAGGAAATCTTCCTGTTGAGTCTTTACTGCCCTTAGAAGTTGCTAGTGAGTCAGTCCCATTGGGTGATCTTTGGTTCATGCATTTCTCTCTCCACACCTTAGCAAATTATCCTTGATTTGGAGAGAGATGTTGGGATCTATAAATTATAGATGCAGGTCTGGACAATATGAAAATGCAGCACTGAGAGTGTTACTGAAGCATGGCTTTTGGGAATGAAAATCAGATGTTCTGGAATGTCATTTAGCCCTTCATCATCAAATACATTTATTATGAATTATTTAATTTGATCCAAATCCAACTGTCTACTTCTTAAAAAGAATTGAAAATCACTTTACTTTTTACATGTCAGCAATAAAGAAACACCACAGAAATCTTTCTCAGATGTATTCTTCTCCTGAACACATCCTTTCATATTCTACCTTTCATGGTGCGATGATCTCAAACAAAACTGTAAACAGAGAAAGCAAACCAGAAGACTGGGCTAGTACAGTAAACTTTCTAACCATACTTAGCTAAATTTACCTACTTGTCAAAAATGAAGGAGTTTTGCAAACACAGTGTAATGATGCTGAAGTTCCAGCCCAATCCTCCCAGTGAAACCTGCCCATTCATCCTTTGCCTCCTCGCTTCCTTGCCTTTCTGCTAGGCAGGCTGCTTGCTGCATTGCCAGAGCAATTCTACAGGCTGAGTTGAAACATCTTTTATTTTCCTATCCAGTGAGGCTTTACTGTGTGAAGAGAGAAAAGATCAGAGGAAGGAAGAGGATTTTTGTTTCAGTTTTTGTGGGGTTTGGTTTTTTTTGTTTTGTTCTAATGTTTAAATTACATAATTCTCAGATAACATTTTAAGGTCTATTTCCCAGATTCATCTTAGATGACTAGAGGTAAAATAATTATTTTCTTATGCTAGTTCTATTCTGTATGAAAAATCCAAGTTGTGATGCTCCAGGAAGTTGGGCAAAGCACTCCAGCTTTGCCGGCATTACTAGTTCTTTCTCTCCTTGATGCAGCATCAGTGCAGCTGACAAAATATGGCATGTATCTGTGCTGGGAGATTTGACCTGAGGCTTGTCATCAGGCTCCTGCAGGCTTGATATAATTGACTGTTTGGCTTTGGCAGCCCTTTTCAGCAGTTGTATCAATTAACCCTGGGAACTGAGGGTTCTTCACACCAGCACAACACTCAATTTCACTCCCCTAGACAAGAACTTGATGGATTATGTGAAACAGGTTTCTTCTTGAATTACCTACTCAAACCTCAGTTTAAGATGAAGAAGAATTGGGGAACCCATTTTCCATAGTTCAACAACCAAATAAGAAAACGTTTCTAATAATTCAATAACTCTTGATCGTCCAGCTGCCAGCTGGCAAGTAAAAAGAGAAATATATATATACGCACATCTTCTTTTATCCTGTGGTGTGTTTGGCAACCTTGAGTTGCTAAGAATAAAGGAAAAATGTTATTCTTTAATTTGAACCCAACTTCCTGGCAAATTAATCTCTGTCAGGTACACATCAAAGCAGAGATGCTCTTTCTCGGATAATCTGAACACTGCAGCACAAAAGAGCACAGAAATTAAATTACAGCTGTGATCTGTGCAAAGACTCTAAAAAGCAATGTAGACATGAAACCTGGAAACCAAACATATGAGCTAAGGTAGCAAAGGAAGCTGTGAACATATTTGCACTAAATCTCGCTTCTATCAAAAGCCTGAGTCAACCTATCAAAGAAATCCCATTAGTACCAAAGCAAGAGCCTAGATACAGATCCAGTGAACTACTACTGGATTATTTGCCTCTGCTTCAGGGATTTTTCTTCCATCTACAATTCACCGTGGATTTGTTTAACAGCAGGAACTGTTTGTTTAAAACCTCAGGTGTGCTTGGTATTTTCTTTTTCCAAAATCAGTTATAACCTCTATTTTTCTAAAGAAAAATAATCCCAACTGAGACAAAAAGAGATTGAAGAAAGTATGTTTTGATTTTTTTCCCTTTTTCTCATTCAGTTATGTTTAATTGAAAAAATAGAAAAGTTCTGATAGCCTGTTCTTTCGTTTCCTTCTTACTTAAGGCTTAGCTTGAAAAAAAATCATTTTAAAATCAACTCAAGCAAAAACTTTTGAGAAGGAGAGCTTAAAGTTTGTGCCATAATCAACCATCTCACTTCTGCGAAAAACATAAAAGTGTTTTTCACCAGGCTTTTAGCCAAAGATAGCTAGCTCTTACTAATAACATATTCATACTCTGGGAGAAATCCAGCCTAGGGGTCTGAGCAATAGAGGCATTGGTCACCTGCAGCTCTCATCAACTTCAATGGGAAGTAGATGTCTCTGTAGATCAGAATTTACTGCAACAGAATTTCAGCCTCAGGATAAAATGAGACTTTTAAAAGAAATTTAATTTACAGAGAGAAATATGACTGCTTAGGGTGGTTGCAAGCTGCCATGTAAGGATCTCTCCAAAGGCCCAAGCCAGTGTTTGATAGAGTAGTGGCAAGGGCATCTACTATTGTGGCTACAACTCATATCAATCGTTACTCTCCTTAATTTAAAAAAAACAAACAACCAACCAACAAAAAGCCCCAAACCAAACAAAACAAGCCTGACAATTGGAAGTGATTGATTTCCATCAGATACAGAAGGAAAATTAAACTCAGAGTATAAGGCACAATATGAATGGTACAATAGCTTTAGTGTTAGGGAATTACTGAGGTTCCCCATTCTTTGAATGATCTTTATGCAGAAGTTACTGGTGTAAAACAATACTTTTCTGAATAAAAGATGAAGAATTTCTTCCAATCATATATGAAAATTGTAAATGTGCACATAAATACCTGTTTCTGAATCTGTTCTAAAAATAAATTTAAGTAAAGCCTTGTAAGAAAAGGCAGGCAAAATATGACGAGCCAAAAGGAATTGTAATTGCCCAAGTTTCAGAAATCAAACAGCTGGTGAAACAAAGCTCATTTTAATGTCAAAACCTAGATTACTTTCTCAGTAGATAGCTATTTTGGAGAAAATAATGATGGGGGCTGAACTGTGGTTAGAAACCAAGTGAAAAAACAAGGCCATTTATAGGACATGCTAAGGGCTAAATTTTCAGAAGTCCTGGATAATAATTTATTTCTAGTGTAATATTAATTCCCACATTATTTATGATTTCTCAAGAGGGAGATGGACATATTTGGGAAATACTGTTTTCCACTATTTTCATTTTTTTCTGTCGAGTTATAAACCTTGAGTACTTGCAAAATTGACGTATCAGTTAAGTTACTGCTAAACAAAAAATTTTTCAGAAATATATTTCTTACATGGAGTTCTGAGACTGTTTTCAAATACAGGAATGTCAAAATTATTTTTAGCCTAAAGTGAAATAAAAGAAAAAAGTAAACCATGATATTCAATTATTTTCATTCCTCCATGACACGTGTCCCTTCCTGCAGCAGGCAGGGTTGGAACTAGATGATCTTTAAGGTCCCTTCCAACCCAGAAAGGTTGATTGATTCCATGATTTTTCAGAGCAAGCCATCACCCTGAGGACTGAGTAGACTGAGGACCTTTGACAAACAAGCTCCTTGTTATTGTAGTCATTTGCTTGGCCAGTTAGGACTGTGAAAAGTCCTAGCTAGCCAAGTCCTTCCTGAGACCTGAAGGTACCAGATATATTGATCTTTCTTTTCTTCTTCCCTACTGCTGCTGCTATTCTTAGGGAAAAGCTGAGTTACAGCTTTTAGCTTCCTATGAAATTACTGCATTGGTTCAGCAGCCTGAATCTGCTTTAGGAAACAGTAATCGTGTAAAATCTGCTTTAATTTTAATAATAGGAGAAGGAAGGATGCGTTTTGAAAGCCTTTGAAGGTAAGAGTTTAACACTGTGAGGATTACCAAGATAAGTATGGTTGAATCAGGCAAACCAATTTCTGGCTGATTCAGTTTAATATCCTTATATATCTCCAACAACTATTTTACCCCTAGAGCAAGATGCCTGTCCCCCCCCCCCACCACCACCCCCCAGTTCTTGGTCTCTGGCTTTTGTTCTAAAATCAAGAGAACAACAGGCTTTGCAGTAGCAGGGACTGACACCTTAGGGCACAGGGCCCTGTTCACATGAAAAGTTATTTGGGTCATGTTTAGAGAATATTTTCTGGTTGTGGTTAGATTTCATAGAATTATTAGAGGAAAAGACATAGAATCATAGAATCATTAAGTTTGGAAAAGACCTCTAAGATTACAGCTTGAATCCAATCTGTTTCTAAGCTCTGAGTGAAGCTGTAGACCAGGGTTAGATAAGGGTTTGCTCACCTTTTCCTGCTGAAGTTGTTCGCATTGACAGTGTTGAAGACTGAGTCTTGGTCTCATCTTCAAGAAAATATTTCCTGCATATAAAGCAGAACAATATTAAGTGAGACATTACTTGCCAGTAGCCTGGTGATTAGGGAAGGAAGGACTATGGGGCTAAATGTCCTCAGGAAGGAGAGGGAAGAAATTTGTAGCTCTGTATGGTGTTTGGTCCCTGATTTGCTGTCACTAGTGTCACAGGGGAGTTTTCGTGAGCATCTAGGCTGTCACTTTCTTCATTGATTTTGCAAGGACCCAATCTGAAAAGTCAATTACTTACGAGGCCCTGTCTGTAATAACTCTCAAGCAGTACTGTTTGTAGCAAGGGACATTGTGTTATTCCCTGTTATCTTCTTCCAACAAACAGTGAACTCAGCTGGCATGACCAGCTGTCATTTGTTATCACAATTACAGAATACCACTGTTTCTTTCATGTTAAACCTTGTACCATGGTGCTTGAGTATCCTGCTTGCTACTGTCAACCTAAGGACATCGGTACATCAAGACTTGGTGGTAACAAGCGAACAAGGCTCCAAGTGTTTTGCGCAGATGAACACCTACATTTTTTGTACATGTATGAGGGACCTAGCATGCCAGCTATTCAACAGTGCAGTCAATATTCTACTAGAGAATAGAGTCAACATGGACTAGTAAATGGTGAATTGAAAAGAGAAGATGAGAGAGAATCATGAGGTTTACACAAACTTCTCAGTCCAGTTACTGACCTGCTGTATGACTTCAGGCCACTCGTTTCTGCTCTCCTTTCCCTTCTTTCCTGGTCACTGAAGGATATGCATCTCTAGGGATACCAACCAATTTGTGCAGTGGACACCTAGTTGCATCTGTGGTGTCTCAGTCCTGTGTGCAAACACATCAAAATAATCCTTCTCTGTTTCCCATCTCAAGTTCTAGCCCAAAGACTGCCTACTCTGACTTTTTTTTGCTTTCCTCTGCTCTGACAGCCTGAAGCCTAAATCATGATTTCTGAGCCATAACTTTTTCATTAGAGAGAAAACTCTATCATCAGCCTCTGTGATTGCAGAAGGTCCTGAATGTAATCATCTACAGTAATTAGATCTAAAGACAGACCACTTGGGATTCTGTAATTCATGAAACTTTCAATATGTTACAAATAATAATTTGCTCAGTTTTAAAAATGATGACACTATCAAATATATATGAATTATTTTAATGGCCTCAATGGGCCTTTATTTTAAGAAGATAAACAAAATAATACCCCTTTTACCTGATACGTTATGACAGGCACCTTATAAGGGACATAGGGACTTCTAAAGTAGTGTAGGGAAGGGTAACAACAGGAAAGCAAAAAACATTTGAACATAATTAGTAGAATTTTCTTATGGATTGGTGTTTTTAAATCTGTTACCTCCACTCTACGAGCCTAGTTTAGCCTGGGCACTTATATGAGTACTGTCTCATGCAGAGTCACTGGTGGTTAATAAGGCACGAGGTCACCACATCTTCAGGGACAACCACTATGAGGTTGCTCTTCTCTATTAATCCACCTCTTTCTTTGTGAAATTTTCAGAATTCAATTCCTTCATCAAGTTTGGTTGAACTTAGCCAGCAGGTTCAAAGAGTAAAGAGGGCTGCAGGATCAGATATGTATGTATTATGCAGGAAGTGTCATTGCAAGAGCTTCAACTTTTACGAACTGGATAGTAATAATGAGAGAAAAAGAAGGCAAAGAATAGGAAAAGTTTTAAGATGTGTTCTGGAAACAACATTGCTAAGGGCTTTGTATATAGGGGTTTATGCTCACTAAGTTTTGGAGAATATCTCTTAAGAGGCAAGATGGTTCTCTGAGTCTGCAGACAGTTGGTTTTGGATTGGGTTTGTTTTGTTTTTAATATTACAGGGTCAGATGCCTGAGGATTATACTCTAATTCTATAAATTGTGGGAAGAAGACAGGCTTTTACACAGATACTGTGAATTCCTTAACTTTCCAATTCTTGACTTAGCAAACTTAATTTCACTATTTTTAAGGAGTTGTCTTTGTAAAGGACAAGAGTGTATAATTACCAACCATATAATGAATGTGTTTATTCCATACTAATAATATTAACATAGTATTTGAATAAGAATAATGTGGTTTAAAATACTTTGTTTCATATACATGTTTTCAAATAATTTAAAGGAAAACAAATACTAAACAGTAAAATTCCTGTTACTGAAGTTTTAAAGAAAGTTAGAGAATGGAAGTAAATATTGGTGTGAGTTACAGTGCTGAATCAATTTTGCCAAAAATAACTTTTATTTTTCCGTATCTTCCTGTAAGGTACATAAGAATTTTTTTTTCTTCAGTTCCATTTATTCATTAAGTTTAGGTCAATTTTTAATACAATAAAAGCAAAGAAATCCTGTGAGAACTGAAGAGAGAGCAATGCTGGAGTTTGGGGTTTGGGGGTTGTTTTTTCTCCAGTAATATTGAAGAGTAGTGGAAGGATGAGATCTATTAACATAAAATGCAGAATAACACAGCAACCAATTTTTTAATAAATCTTTTGATAGTTGATATTACCTTTATTGAAGAACTTTACTGTAAACGAAAATGTACCTAGAGAAACTTAAATATTATAACTATATGAACCACAAATGTAATTATAAGTAATAAAAGAAAAAGTAATACCCATCTGTGCTTTCAACTGAATTTCAGATTCTGTGTGAAGAGAGCTAAACACAAGCTTAAGAACTACTTTGTTCACTTTTCCATCACAACGACAATGTAAAAACTAAAAAAATTTGTAGTGCATCCCCTGGCTTTGCACAAGGTATAGTATTAAGACTTGTTTATACAAATGATTCTGTATTTAAATGTTTCATGTTGTTTGTGCATGTCCACGTGTATGCACCCATAAAAAAGTTTTGTTACCTCTTTTTGAGCAAAAAGGCACAAATATCAAAAAACCTTGTGAGATGGGATTATCCATTTTCTCCAGGCTCCTGAAATTGTAGTAAAAATAGGAGCATCAAAATTCATTTATGAATGTCTCTCATGTCGTGTAATTACAAGCACAAAATACTGTGTTGTGAACAGGAAATTTATTTTTTCCTCAGAATGAGTCCATATGTACAGGTCTTGAACTGAATCTTCCTCACTCTCCAAAGGTTTCACTGTGCAATTTTTAGTGTTATAAGTGTTATGATTAAGATGGTAATAACATTTTTCTAGCAAAACCATCATCAGAGATGCCATAGGCATGTAAGAATAGAAAAGTGATTAAAAGTGGTAGAAATTGTAGACATCTCATACAAAAAACAAGCAACCTGTACTTCCCTCTCTCTTTCAGGGAGCTAGAAGGGAACTGTTACTGCGGTGAAATATGTCCACTAGAGTCTCCACAGACTTGCAGGATAGAGAAAATGATCTTTCAAAGAGAGAGATTTTCAGAGTTTTTTTAAGAAACCTAGTCTTCTTTCCAACATTTTGAAACAAGACACATTATGGATACCTTTAATTAAGATTTTTTACATTAAATTAAGTATTTTATTTCTATTTGTTTTGCTTTACCTCCAGACATCAGCTCAACCCCACACAGTCACTTGTTCACTCTTCCCTGGTGACATGAGGGAAAGAATCAGAAGAGTAAAAATGATAAAACTCATGGGCTGAGATAAAGACATTTCAACAGGTAAAGCAAATGCAGCACATACAAGCAAAGCAAAACAAGGAATTGATTCACCACTTGCAATGGGCAGGCAGGTGTTCAGCCATCCCCCAGAGAAGCAGGACTCCATCACATAATGGTGACTTGGGAAGACAAATGCCATTACTCCAAATGTGTCCTCTCCCTACATTATTTTTTCCCCCGGCTTTATATGCTGAGCATGATGCCATATGGTATGGAATATCCCTTGGGTCAGTTGGGATCAGCTGACTCGACTGTGTCCCCTCCCAGCTTCTTATGCACCCTATGCTTCCTTATTGGTGGGGTGGGGTAAGGACTAGAAAAGGTCTTGGCTCTGTGCAAGCACTGCCCAGCTGTAAGGAGAACTCCCCTGAATTATCAACACTGTTTTCAGCACAAATCCAAACCATGGTCCCATAGCAGCTACTGCGAAGAAAATTAACTCCACCCAAAAGTCAAAAGCAGCACAGCATTATATTTATATTTTGCTTAATAATAAGAGAAATCATCAGCTAAAGGAGGAGTTCCTCTAACATAAATCAGTAGCAGCAAAAATCTGGTTTAAAAGATATTTCACAATGTTATGACATCTAAAGTTCAAATCTCCCCTTGGTCTACAGAGAATTTTTTGTATTACAAGTAATAAGCAAAACTCAGAACAAAAATCGTTATTTATTTCCCAGCATGCAAACTGTGATTTAGAGAAGTGTAAAGAGAGTCCTTGTACTGAAGATCCTAAACTCTAAGTGACAGAAGGTTTTTTAAGTTTTGTTTTCACGCATGAAAAGCAGAAAAAAATGTTATATCAGTATTTGTAAAAAACTAAATAATTTAAAAATAATAATGAAGACAACTGTAACTACAGATTGTGTAATACTGTGTAATATTTCTTCAATAATTACTTATCAGTCAACTAAAGATGCATCAGATAAGTGAAAAAAAAGAACTGTAAAACATCTTCAGTGTCCTTTGACAAGTGGCATAAAGAAAACAGAAGAAATAAGTAAAAATAAAAAGATGAAAGCTAACCTAGTTTAAAAATAGTTATGGAAGCTTGCTTTTTTTTTTTTTTGAGTTGTTTAAATTGGTTGTTCATAATTGAGCCTTTCAAATACATGATTTGTTAGAGTCATATCTACTTCAGCTTTGTCTCTTTCTTTCTGTCTTCAGACTGACTGTTATTTGAAGGCCTTATTTTATATGGCTGGACAAATACTACTGCACAAATTGCTATCTTTTGAAGGCTGTGATGTGAACCTGCCTAAACAACTGCTACTTTAGCACAACAATAAAAAATACCTTTCATATAACAACTCTCTTCCTTTCAGGAGGAATAACGAAATGAAGCAAAATAAAAAGGCTCAACTAACCCTTTTCCCAGAGTAGTCATGCTTTGGGGACGTCTTCCCCCCCTCACCTTCCAGAATTTCAGAGCTACTGCACCAATATGGGCATGTGCAGCACACATCCTGGGGCACTGCTCACCATAATCATACCCTGTCCTCTCCATGGACTCTGCAGATACACCAAAGCAAATCTTGCTGCTGTGTGGGGTTTTCTAAATACCCCTGGCCGCTCCCCATGGCTCCTCTTCTGTTCCCCCTGCCCTGGGGAACATGCCATGGGGCTTCCTCCTCTTTTCCCTCCCTGTATCCTCACTGAAGGCAGGGAACACTTCTTTCAATAAAATAGGGAAGATGGGGCATGATCCCTGCATGAGATCATGGGAAGGGATGCATGTAAGGTGATTTCCCTGGTGTGTGGGGGCTGTGTGCCTACACTGAGGAGAGTATGTGCATATCCCATTACTCACTTTATCCCTATGTTAGGCTAAAAGTGGTTGTCTTCAGTGCTCTTAGATGTCCAGATCAAGTGTCAGCCTAACTGTGAGGTTTTGAGTTTATATTGTAATTAATCAGTCAGACAATCAATTTTAACTTGGTAAAAAATCCTACATTTGAGTTCATAGAATCATAGAATTAGCTAGATTGGAAGAGATCTCTGAGATCATCAAGTCTAACCCTTGATCCAACCCCACTGTGATTACTAGATCATGGCACTCAGTGGCACATCCAGCCTCGTCTTAAAAACCTCCAGGGACGGTGATTCCACCACCTGTCTGGGCAGGCCATTCCAATGCCTGATCACTCTCCCTGTGAAGAACTTCTTTCTAATATCCAACCTAAACCTCCCCTGGCAGAGCTTAAGCCCGTGTCCTCTTGTCCTACTGCTGATTGCCTGGAAGAAGAGACCGACCTCCACCTGGCTTGTTCAACATTTCTTCTTGTTAACACCAAGGTCACTCTTAAAAGATATTCATCAGAATTTTAGTCCCCTCTATTCTCATGGACTAGATGTTTAACTAAGTATTTCTGAATAATATGCAGCTATTCTCAGCATGGATGTCCACTCTCACTGTCTTGAGCCTGGCCTAATGGAAATGGTCATTACACCAATTCAAGTTAAGCTATTCCTCGCCAGAACCATTTTTATTTCAGCTACTTGAGTTCCTTTTTGTTTTCCATTCAACTGTTTCCTAGTAAAATTAGGATAATTCCTAGTAAAAATAAGCTAAAATCAGTGTTCAGTTTTGTGTACACTGCAGCTCTTATTTAGCTAATACCAAGTTCTCATCATGCAGACAAGACCCAGCAGAAGGGAGTCTTGAACAGGATGCAGAATTTGATTCTCATTCAGACACACAGTTGTCCTTTCTGCTGTTAACTAGGAGGCGAGCAGAGTGGGGAAATTTGGAGCTGTTTGCTCTGTGAATAAACAGGACTTCGGTCTCTAGGACCTCACATGTTATACCAGAAGTATACAACTCTCACTAGCAGCTGCCTTCAGATAACAGATTTTCATTATTCACTCTCCTCCTAGTTCAGAATTCACACTGAAGAAGACATCAAATATTTTTTACCTATCTGCTATTTATCCAGTGGGACTATAAAATACTGCAATTTGATACTATGACGTTAACAAAGTGGTCAGGTGTCAGTTCTGCAAGGGTCTTAATGTTAGGTACAATGCATTACTTAGTATACCTACAAATCCAAATAAACAGAGGCTGAACTCAAATGAGAAATCTTTTAGAAAACTAAATAAGGATACTGACTTCTTACTTTGCCCAGTAGGCTAGGATGAGCTGCAGTTTGTTGTTACAAAAGTGCTCTGAGGCTTTGCCCTTCTTGTTACAGAGCAGCACCTTGAACCTTAAGCCTCAGCTGATCTGTGTGCCATGTAACTACACATGGGAGAGGCAGAGCTCCTATAAAGAGAGTCCTGGATGCAGAAGGTCTCAGATTTCATACCAATTTCACCTGGGAACACGTGAAAATGTCAGAACCATAAATTGGCTTCTCTCTGCTCATTATCACAGACATAGCATTACCTTCCAAAGGTTCCTGTTTCCTTCTGCCTTGCTTTAGCCACAACAAGGTGGTAAGGTAAGGTCCATCATTCAGGTTGTTTTGTTCTTCTGGAATTAATGATGTGGTGTATCAGTTGCTCACCTCATGTCAGGGTTTAAGCTATGTAAGGCATAAAATTACTGGGTTTAGACAAGGTAAAGATTCAATTATTTATTCAGAGGTAATGAGATGACAATTTGAAGGCAAGTACTTTCTAGTGATTATTAGTTAGGTAATGAAAAAAGTCAATCTTAACTCCTTAAGACTTTGTCTAGAAAATCCATAGCAATATGGAATTTCATTTTATTAGTTGAATGTATGGCAAAATTTGACCTCATATGCTTCAAAACTTTAGTCTTGTATTTTGAAGTTTCAGTGAATTAAAGCATTATTTAGCTGACAAACATCTGACTGGAAGATATGAAGTGGTGTCAGTAGAAACATTTTTGAAAACTAGACAGGACTCATAGTTTTTAATATCGATAACCGAGCAGCCAAAAGAGTTTAGCACCTGCATCCTCCTGGCTAGATATTTAAGTGTCTAGGTTTGCACAAATAACAGCATCTCATGAAGGTATTTAACAGTGAAACATTAGTATCGAGCAGATTTTCATAGCTCTCCTGAGTACTCATACTGCAGTGCTGCGGTTCTAATGGGAAAAAAAAACAAAAACAACAAACAAACAAACAAAACAACAAAAAAAACACACCTGAAAATTTTACCTAGCCTAAAAATTTCAGTTATAGTGCCAAGTACATTAGGAAATCCAGCTGTAGTCACGAGTAGTGCACAGCCACCTGCTAAAGAGCTACGGCAGCAAAGGGTTAGTGCAGCTGGGACTACTCTGGAACATCTGTAAAGCAAAACTCAGAGAAGATTATACTCGTATGTCATCTAATGCGGCTTAAAAATAAATAACTACATAGATAAATAACCTTTTGCAACCCAAGCCCTTGCTCAGATCCTGAACAAAAGCACCTCTAGCTTTTTTTCTGCGGTTCTGTCCCAACAGAATTTCAGCAGTCATCTTCTTAACAGACGATTCTGTCCCTCTTTTTTTGGTATCAAAAACTATAAAGGAGGAATATGCAATTATATTCAATTACAGACGTGTTCACCGGCCATCTGAAAGCGTAAGTATCTCAACTAATAAACCAGGTATACTGCTTCGCTGCTAGAAGGGGCTAGCGGGAGAGCGCTACAGCGGAGTCCTGTGGGCGGGCGGGCACAGCTCACCTGTCCCGGCCCCGCGCTGTTCAGCCGCCCGCAGCCGGGCGGGCGCGCAGGTGTGCGCGGCGGTGCCAGCCCGGCAGCGGCGGCGCGACTCTCACCGCGGGGAGAGCGCCCGCCCACCCACCCCCGCCGCAGCCCGAACTGGTGCCCCCAGCACCGCCAAAAGTTTCACCCGCCAGCGTACGAGGCCGACCCCCCCGCACGAGCCCACCTTGCCCCGCTTTCCCTCCCGGCAGCCGCGGCGGGCCCCAGCGGCAGGAGCGGGCTCGTCCCCCACCCACACCCCGCCAGCGGCGGCAGGGGCGGGCAGGGGCTCTGCGCTGCCACCCCCCGGCGAGCGGCGAGTCCCCGCCCTGCGCCCGGCCCGCACCGGCAGCTGGCAGGGAGGGAGTGAGAGAGGCTGGGAGCGCCCCGTCCTGCCCTGCCGCCCCCGGGGACGGGGGCGCACGGCAGCCATGTGAGAGCAGCGGGGCCCGCGGCGGAGCCCGTCCCCGGGGCGGCGGGGTCGGACCGGCTGTGGCCGCCGCGCCGCGCTGCGCTGCGCTACGGGCTCGGCAGGTCCGCCGAGGCGAGCGGGCAGCAACAAGCCGCTGCCGCCCGCCCGCGGCCCCGCCATGGGAGCCGGGCGCGGGGCGAGCCTGGCCGCCCCGAGCCGCCGGCGGGGCTGAGCCCGGCGCCAGCGCAGGTAGGGAGGCAGGGGCCGCGCCGGGCCACGGGAGAGGCGGCCGGGCTGGGGAAGGGGCTGGCCCGGCTCCCTCCCAGCCCCACCGGGAGCAGGTTGGGTGGCGCTGCCCGGCCCTCCGGAAAGTTTGGGCGAGCGTCGCGGTTTCCCGGCTTCTCCGCGGTGCCGCTGCCGAGGGCCGGGGAGGCGAGCGGGCCGAGAGGGAGGCTTTGACATGGCTTTGGGGAGCGGTACCGCGGAGGTGGGGCTGTGCCAGGAGGGTGGAGCGGCAGTGCTGGCTGTGGCCGGAGTAGTGTACGTATTTTTGTTTGGTTTGGGTTTTTTTTCTTTTTTCTTTTTTTTTTTTTTTTTTTTTCCCCTATTTGGCGTGCAGTGTTTCAGGGAGAGGAGTCGGGAGCTCTGCCGAACTCTCGGGAGGATGTGGGTTAAATGAGCCTGTGCTGCGGAAACTCGGAGCGGCTCTGCCTTGCCTTTCAGTCACAGAGACGAAGAGGAGTGTGTGTGCTGATTTGGGTAGTTCGGAAGGGAGGGGGTTTGTCTCTGCTCGCTTTAGTGTGCTTGCTTTTAGTTGTCTGTGACAGAAATGTGCTCACTGGTAGGTATTTCAACAAAACCCAAACCAGCATACTTCAGACTGTATAAGAGATTAATGAAAATAATCGTGCGTGCAGTCAGGGAATAGCACTTAATTGGGTAATTTCGTTCCGGACACTGCTGAGTTTCGGGGCGCTCCGTTTAATTCATTGGGCGTCCGTCGTTTTCACATGTTGCCATTTGAAAGGAAAAATAACCCCCCAGTCCTCCCGTTTTTGCTTGCACCTGTCTTTGCAAATGCTGACTCTCCAGAGTTCTGCGTGGTGCTCTCTCGGAGCCGAAGACGCCCGGTCCGTGTCCAAGAGCCCTGCTATTTATAAGACTCGGCAGAGCGGGGGAGGAGGAGGAGGGATGCAGCACCAGGCTGTTGTTTGCCTTTTGCATAAACTACCGAGGCAGGTTGCATATTGTTTGAGATGTTGCATCAGTGGAGGCGAGGTGCAGGGGGGGTGGGGGGGAGAAGTGCAGAAGCTGAAGTATTCCTAATCCTTCTTTTCCTAGGGACCCTGGATCTGTGAAGCGCTTCCCTCCGATGTGAGTGCAGTGTCCCCTGTGGGATGCAGTAGGTGATGCCCAGCTCTACTGCAATGGCAATTGGAGCTCTCTCTAGTTCTCTCCTTGTAACCTGCTGCCTCATGGTTGCCCTCTGTAGCTCCACCATACCCGTACAAAAACTAGCCAAGGCTCAAGACAAACAGGAGATAAAGGCGAGCCAGGAAAAGAGGGATCACACGTCTACAAGGGACAGCCAGACAGGCCCAGGGAAAATGAATGAGATCGGCAGGAGCGGGAGGGAGGAGGGTAGCAGGGATTGGAAGAGCAAAGGGAACAGGAACTACTCGAACAAGGAGTCTTGGACTAAGCAAAAGCAGGCTTGGAACAGCCAGGTGACGAGCAGTAAATCTGGGAGCATTCAAGTGCAAGAGCAAAGGGATGCTGCTCCCGAGGAACCTCAGGTGGCTGAAGACTCGTCTCTCCCAGCATCTGTTGCGAGTGTCACTCCCGAGCCTCCAGAGGAGTACGCCTATCCGGACTACCGTGGGAAAGGCTGCGTGGATGAGAGCGGCTTCGTGTATGCCATCGGGGAGAAGTTTGCGCCGGGCCCCTCTGCCTGCCCCTGCCTCTGCACGGAGGAGGGCCCGCTATGTATCCAGCCCGAGTGCCCCAGACTCCACCCTCGCTGCATCCATGTGGACACCACGCAGTGCTGCCCGCAGTGCAAGGAGAGGAAGAACTACTGCGAGTTCCGAGGCAAAAACTATCAGACCCTAGAGGAGTTCATGGTAAGGCCAAAAGTAGTTTTGTGGGTTCTTCTCTTGTTTAAAGTGGTATTATGTTCTTTAACTTCTTTCTCAGAGGGTGTTCTGGGTCCTGCCCCTTCCCCTTTTCATTTTTATGTTAATATTGCTTCTGCAGTGCTGTAAAATATTCCCCTTAAACATGACCTTTATTGCTCTCTAACGCTCTAACATTTTTAAATGAGGGGGCTGATATTTATTAATTCTTTTGGTATTTACAAAAAAAATGCTACTTGGAAGGATCCTACTCAGTGGTGTTATGTATTTTATGAAAATTTTCAGCAATACATTTGTTTCTTTATTTAACTGTTTAACTTCTAGCTTGCAGAGATTGAGCGGGGTTTTACAGGCTGACTTCTATTTCTAGTAATCAGTCTGTGATGATGGCTTTTCTTGTAAGCCATTTCTCTTCTCCTTTTTAACTATTTAAATGGTGCTGCCAAGGTTGCATAATGTTTGCTTTCAGAGAATGACTGTGGGCCTTCTTTTAATAAGAGCGTGTTTTGCAGTCTGAATTATAGTGATAGTTTAAAAAAGGACTTGAAGAGCTTTAGGGAAATCCTCTTAGACTAGGGCCTTTTTATAGCATTATTGTGCAAGGTCATTATCAGTGAAAATGCAGCTTATTACAGTGCACTCAGAAGTTCTGGAGTTGGGACCAATTTTCTGATTGCTTACCTTTTTTCATCTAGCATTTTTTTGTGGTTGAGATCGGTGAGCAGACTCTAAGAATGACATGTGAGTTTGTTTATGAATGACTGTTAGATACAGGGCTGGTCCAAAACCCATTTCTGAACACACCAGAGATTTTTGTGCTGAATATGTTGAGGGGAGCACAAAATCCAGTTCAAGGTTCTGAAAGCTGAGCCCATTTTCAGGAAGGAGAAAAAGAAAATATTTTTGTGAAGGCTCTAAAGTTGCCACCTCTGCTCTCTGTGGTATTTGCATGTTCATGGAAACTTAACTTTAGTTCCTAATGTCTTTCATATGTTCTTCAACGCATGGGAAAATAAATAAATAAAGGAGCAGAACTTTCTCCAGTATAAATCGCAGTGTTTCCCGTTGCTCTCTTTAGGCAGTAATGTGTAGAGCACTAGTGAATTTCAAAACATGGCAGAAAACATTGTGTCATCCTCCATTTTTCTGTCACCCTCAAGGATTGCATTCAAGTTCAGGGCAGCAGTTTTCTGCTGAAGAGGGAGCAGCTACTTTAACAGCAGCTAGTTGGTGTGACCTTTTCAGAGATGGATTGTGAGATCCTTCCTTTTCCAGCAAACTTAATTGTTGAGGGGCGGTCAAAACATGAAGCTTCTTCACACATTCTCTGTAGGTCAGAGTTTTAAAGCCTTCTGCCCACCCTTCATTCACACTTTTCTACAGAGTTTCATTTCCTAGCCTTTTTATATGGTGATGGTGTATTAATGGCTGTGAAGTATTTTAAGATACTGTGGCTCCCTGGTACATTTGGAAGCCTTGGTAAAAAGGGATTGCTGAACAGTGACATTTACAGAAATGTTCTGAAAATACTTTGGCCTTCAGCTTTCTTTTTAACCTCACTTGCCTTTCAGTCCTTGTCTTCATACCTTCCTCAAACGACACATTGGTTTCCTTTGTTTTAGCCAGCTTTGGAAACACAAGTGAGAAAGTATGTCTGGCAAGGACGAGCAAGGAATGTTATTGACACAGTTAGGCGGTGGAACTGCAGCCTGATTATCTTCATGTGTGAGGACCTTGATTTTTAGTTGAGCTTCAGTGTTGTTTCCAATATTGTGAGCACAAGTTGTAAATGCAGCTGTTTGCCCAGGCCACTGTAATCACAGGGGTTGTCTGGTGACATAAGGTACAGATGTAGTCAGTTTGCTGCTGCTCAGTGAAAGCAATTGCAAAATACAAGCAATTGCACACAGTTTCAGGGGTCATTTTTTGAATTTAAAGCTGATGGTCTTAGGGGTTACTAATATGCTGTCTCTTGGTTAAGGTCAGGGAAGGACTTATAAATGGATAGTGATCTGATTTTTCTTTGTGTTTGCACCTGCTGTCTGTGCCAAAGAATACCAGACATCACTGAAGGAAGAAAAAGATGACCTTCTAAGTGACATTATTTGCAAAACATTTCTGTATAGGTGTGTAATTATGCATACAAATTTGGGAGTTTGCTTATATAAAATTCCTGTATGGCTTGATGTGACAAAAAATTGTCCTGACTGGAGTCAGAAACTGAGTATGCCAGGGAAGGGGTGGTTTGATGCGTTTTGATTCACAGTCAGTCCTGCAGGCTTTGTTTGTGTGCACATGTATGTATGTGTTTTTCTGCTTTCAAAAAGGACACGGATGTCAACACAAAACACAGCTTGGGTGTGGGGGAAGGATCAGGTCTCATAAAGCTGTTTCCATCAGCACCACTCTGGTCCCCTGTGGGTATTGTGAGGCAGAATAGCAGAGAAATCACAGCATCCATGTAAGTAGGACTGGTAGCAAAAGCTTTAGTTGGTGAAATGCAGTGAGGATAAAGTTCTGCACTTGAAGCTGAAGGTTTCTGAGCACGTTGTCCACTAGACATTTTTCAGTATTAAAGTAAGGTTAAAATGCAGGCTTATGTATAAAGTCATAGTTGTACAAGGGCCATAAATTATCTTTGGAAGTGAAATGTTTGGGAAAGACCTACATATTTGAAACTTGCTGCTTTATTTGTCTTTTAGAATTTCCTTGCTACCACAAATTGTACTTTTTAGTGGGTGAGTTACCTGGAAATCTGGAAGTCAGCAAACCCAAATGGATTTTGAAAGATCTGTGGTATTTAGAAGGCACAGAGAAATAAAAGTATGGCTGGTATGTTTATTATTATCAGTGTAACCCCACTCATGCTCTCCTGAGCTGTATAAGTGGCAAAAAAGAAATAATAAAAATTTTAGCACAAAAGAAAGTACCTTGGGATTTTAATTTTTTTTTTTTTTTAACTTAGATATTTTCAAGGCTCAAGGAACCAAGTATAGATTGTATATATTTTTTTTCCAGCCTTTTTGTTGGTTTACTTTTGGTGTCTTTTTTTATTTGAAGTTAGACTTCTGGAAAAAGAAAAGGGGAAGCTCAGATTACTTTGGAATAGCACTTCAGTGAGTACAAAATGATTTGTCACTTCTTAATTATGACAATTTAGACTAAGTTGCTGGATAAACCTACTACCCTTACTTAGCTACTGTTTTCTTCACTGCCACTAGTGGGAAATTTACCAGTTTACACACAATAGTTTGCTCTTTTGCAATGTTTGTGACTCTATTTATACCCCTGTTCATAAACTTCCCTTTAAACTGTTCTTAAGAGTTTTTTGGTTTTGTTTTTGTTTTGGTTTGTTGTTTTTTTTTCATCTGTACTCTTTTCTACAGTTTTTATGGCTGCCTGCCTGGTGAATACATAAGACTTCTGTGCCTCATCTTCCTGTCTTTTTTGCATAGGTAGAGCTGCTGTTGCTTTAGAGTTAATAATCTGCACACCACAGAGATGTGGTATTGCTACTCTCCCGAGAGAGGTTGATAGGTGGTATTATTTCCACTCTGGCCTGGTTGTGTCAGATGTGCTGAGCGTGACTGCTGCCGGGCTGGTCATTTCCCAGATGAACAAATGGGATGCTGGTTGCATTTACTGTCACTAGAACTGTGCTGCAGGAAATGCACTTACGTTGTATGACTGGAAGAGAGTAAATGGAAGACCAAATGTGCCTTTTCTTTCTTATTTATTTAGCTGCTGTTATCTTACTGTCTTTTTTTTCTTACTTGTTTTCTTACTGTTTTTTCTAAGTGCTGTTTACTGTCTTTCTAGTGATGATTTTATCTCCGTGTATTAGGCTGCCATTAAAGTGTTGAAAGGAGTGGGGGTTTTCTATAGTTCCTGCTGCATCCTGATGATGTATAAAAAGCAATGCACTGTTTTGTCCAAAGGTAAACAGATAACTATTGACGTTGATACCATTTTAGCAACCCCTGTAGTTTATTTATATGCCTGAAAAGAGCTTTGTAGAAATAAGCATGTGGAGACCTTCCTTATCTGTGCTACCATTACTTGTATTGTTGGGTTGCACAGATGACAGTACTTACCAAGGGCATACTATAAGTATTGCCCTGAAATCTCATGATCTGTGAGACTGGAAGTGTATTCATTACTGCGGTATCACATTAGCATAATGTACTCTGTTCGTGAAAGATGTAGTCTTCAGATGTATGTGCTGTGTAGGGCAGAAGCGTGTATCATGAGTCATCATTATTAGATAAAGATTAGATTGGTTTTGTTAATCAATAGTATTTTAAGTGCTACATTAAATGGCTTCTTTTTCTAAGAATTTCAGGCTTCTGTCAAATTTGGAATTCTAGTAAACCTGTTTAATTAGAATATGTTTAAATTTTACAGATGAAAGATTTTAGGAATAACATCTGTGTGCTGCCTTGTTTCCTGATGAGATACTCTAGTTTTTACACCACTTCTAATATTGAATGACAGTGCTACAGCAGTGTTCTGGGAGAAGAAATATCTGTTGGTGTAGTTACTGGTCTCATTGAACTTTAAGGGTTGACAAATTTGCATCTTTTCCAAGTCATGGCAAGAAGCGTTAAAACTGTTTGAAAGTAAAAGTTTGCCTTGTCGACCCAGATCCTTGCAATTGAGTTCTGGTATCTTGGATGAAATAGGATTCCTTAAAAATAATTAAAAAAAATAAAAATCAGCCCTCCCTAAATGACATGTTTTCATAACTTAATAAGTATGGTTTCTGGATATAACTCCATAAGGAAGGATTCTTATTACTGGCTTGGCAATACTTAGGAGCTCAGGTTTGTTGGCACTCAAAACTTCACATGTGGTACAGTTCGTTACCTGGGATACTTGAGCCTTTCAACTCTGAGCACTGGATCAGAAACCTCCTCGTTCGCTGACACGTCAGCTCTGGAAGTGAATGTGGCAGTTTATAAACAATTACAGGACTAAGTTCTTGTCTCGAAGTCTTTAATAAAGATCTTCAGTACTGGGCTGTCACGCTCCTTGTAGGATTTTATAAATGTGTGTTGTGGTGTCATCCTTGGTAGAGTGTAAAGCAAAGAGCAAACACAAAGTGAGTAGCAAGCAAAGGAAGCTCAAAATAAATTATAGTAATAAAACCAGAAAGCAACACAGCAAGAGACCCTATTTAAGCTTTCTGAGCAGAGGGGAGTGAATGAAAGATATGAGAGTGCATAAGCAAATAACAGCCTTGGCAGGTGGTAAGGGAAGTAGCAAAGCATGAATGAGCATTTAGTTGGAGATGATGCTGTGCAAGCATCAGCATGTTTGAACTTTGGAAGTGAGAAGTATGTGAGAGGCAAACAAGCGGAGAATGGATTTGAGGAAAAAATGTCATGGGCTGCCTAAAAATTAGGGCGAAGAAACAGATGATCTGCAAGTTAGACATCTGGGTGATTCTTCACAGAGAATAATTGCTCTCTTTCTTTTTTTTTTTCCCAGATTTGAGAGTTTTTTTGCTTTTATTGGAGAAATGCAATAGGTGGTTGTTTGCATCAGCTGGAATCTGGAATGAGAAAGGGTCTATGAAAAGAACAACCTCCTCCTTAAATAAACCAATAATCTGCACAGATTATAGATTTAGAGGATCACTAATAATAACATTCAGCTGCGTTTTCATCCTGTGTTGTGAGCATGGATGCCCATGTGGTTTCATGGAGTGCAGCAATGAGGTTTACAGTACACCATTTATTGCTCTTCAGCATCCTTGCTTCCCTCTGCCTCCAGCTGCTTGTGTGGTATGAGGATGTCAGCAAACCAGTATGCTGTGCCTTGTCAGGAATGCTGAAGAGGGCACCTGAAATTGTACATGTGGAAAATACAGACATTTCAAAGTCCATTTTTTACTAAACAGAGCCTTGATACTGTTTTGTTTGGAATTAATTTCTTTGAAGTAGGTCATTCAAGTAATTATCTTGTGGTATTCCAATTCTGTTAGAGTTCTTTAAAACCAGTAACACTTCATTGGGTAAAAAGGATTACCTATATTTTGCTTCACGCCTTTCTTTGAATTGCAATTTATTTTCAGAAAGTTACAAGTATTAAAAAAATTGCCCAAATACAATTAACCTATGGGAAATACCTGAATTCAAAAAGGATGTTTTCTTCCTGCTTTCTCTTTGAAAAATATAATTTTCAATAAAATACAGCTTCCTCCTACCAAAATGCTTTAAGGGGAGGGGAAGGATTTAATTTCCATTAAAAGAAATTTCATACTTCATTTACCAAAACTTTTCTTCTTTAATTATAATATTATTTTCTAGTTTATTTTTTTAACCTCTAATAGAGCTAAGGTAGATTATGAGTTTAGTTTTCTGGAAGTTCATTAGAAATGCAGTCGGGAAATTTTTGTTTTATTTGTATTAAAAGTCTGCAATGTTCTTGTTTTCAAGATCTGTTTGACTTTCCTAGGTGCATAGTTTCAGAGCATAGGGTTTTTTTCTGCTGTGGTTCTCTCATTTTGCAGGAGCCCAGTCTTGCTGTTTGCATAATTCAGACCACAAAACCCATTTATTTTAAAGTGGGGAGGAAAAAGATGTGAAGGAAACAGCGCAGATGAGAAGGAGTGCATTAAGTGAAGGAGTTAATAGGTGACTGGATTTGTGTTTCAGGTTTCTCCGTGTGAAAGGTGTCGCTGCGAAGCCAATGGTGAAGTGCTGTGCACAGTTTCAGCCTGTCCCCAGACCGAGTGCGTGGATCCGGTGTATGAGCCTGATCAGTGCTGTCCTATCTGCAAAAATGGTAAGTGTTGGCTGGAAAACTTGAAGGAGGCTTCTGTTGGAGAAATCCGTGTTACTCTGTTCTGGCTTTGAAAAATAATTCAAATGTTTTTCCTCAAATGGAGATGGAGAAGAATTGTGTGTGGATGGTGTCTTCCAGATATGAGGACTCAGATTGTCCCTTGACTGGGATGGACTCAATTATGACCTAAGAGATTTTTGTTTCCAGGAGACAATTAGGATGTTAATATCAGCTATTCATGTGTCTTATGGATATAAATTTTGCATGAACTCGTTGTCGCTATGTATTATATGGGCACACAAAATGAAACTCAGGTTTGTCATGTTATCCACCTTTCAACACGAGCAGGAAGAGTTACTTTTGTTTCCCATTCTTATTTGTTCCCCTTTCAGAGATTCTTCCCTCCTTCTTTTTCTTTTGTGTTTTTTTTTTCTCAAGGCAAATCAAATGTACCTTATTGAGCTCATTTGATTTTCATAACTAAATGAATTAAACTCCCAAGTTTAATTGAATATTTTTCATAACTAAATTAGACAGAAAGTCTCTCTACTCCCAGCAAGAGCTTGCATTAGATCAAAGTCTTGGTCTATTTAGAGGAAAAAAATTACATGACATACTAGCTCATCACTTATAAAGAAGAAATGATAATTTATTAATAGAAATGAAAGCTGCAAAATCTCAAATCAAATTATATTTAAAATTAAAAAAGACATTTAAAAATATTCAGATAACGTGCAGACATCTACTATTCCTCTTGAATAGGTGGGTTTCATTACATCAGGTAAAGCAAACTGATTAAAATTGTGGAAAAGTTGGGGGAGGAGAGAGTGTTCGGCATATGATTTCCACAAATTCAAGAGCGGATGATAAGGGATAGTTAATTGCATTGGAGGAGTTTCATTTGTATGGATATAAAAGTAATTGCTCTGCATCCCTTAATTGGTTGTTACAACCCTGAAGGAATTTGTTCTTGGCTGTACAGCTTAAGGGTGCTGTGTTTTTGGAGACAGGCAGTTTTCGAGGCATTTAGGGACAGTTCCTGAGAAAGTCTGAATTTGAAAGCTGGTGATGCAATAGCTAGCCAGTCCGGAAGATCCTTTAGCATTTGTTTGATGGTAAGAATCTTGGTGACATGGTCACAAGCTTTTTGTGTGTGCCATGCTCTGCTGCAGTTCCCCATGCTGAAGTGACTCTCAGGGGTGAAAAGGTGTGTTTTCAGTATCAGAGATGGAGTAACAAACATAATGCATTTGCTGTCTTTAGTCTTTCCCACCGAATTTGTCCAGTAGTCTTAATGCTATTTGGAGCTGTATTGACTTTCCATTGGTGCACATTCTCCTGCAAGCATCAACGTAATGCACAGCAGTGGCAGTTTCCTGGTCGTGGCTTGCATTTGGGTTTAGGTGGTGGAGCAGTGTGGGGCTTGCCTGTTTGCATAGGTTCCCTGACACTTCTCCCAAAAATGAGGCCTTTTTGAAAAATTGTATATAAAACATATGTTTTGCTGTGAGGAAGCTGCCTTTTCTCACAGTTGTTAGAGCTGTATTACCTTTGTTCTGTCTGCAAGAAAAGGGTTATCTTGTCCTCAGCCTCTGAAACCCTAATATTATATGTATATTCCTCGGGTATTACCATGAGCTGGCATCTCTGACCCAGTTTCAGACCAAAGTGACCAAAGCTGACTGTTTCCAGTGAGCTGTACTGTCACTTCTCTGCATGTCAGAGAACCAACAGTGGCTTTCCTTGTTAGCTTTCAGATGAAGAAAAAAAAAACAACAAAACATTAGCAATAATAGCAAAACCAAGATAATTCAGAAGCAGCTCAACTTTTCTGGTTCAGCAGCTTTGGTATAGTAAGAAACTTCTGAGGAAACCTCTCCATTTGGGGACTGCCTTTAAAAAATTAAAAAAAAAAAAAAAGAGCTGTTTGCTTTTAAAGCTTATTTTAATGCATGGGACATGTGCAGTTCTCAAGGAACTTCAGTGCATTTCTGAGTGGTTTTAATTAGATTGGAGCAAAAATCTACTGAGTAGAGAAACCTACCTTGCCTTCTTCACTCATTTTTAAGCCTGCTGGAACAACTGTGCTGTGAATGTGAACTGGGGAAACAATCATAATGTTGTACTTCAGGGTTGATCATTGCAGTGATGACATCAGTGACATCATGTAAATGACCCAAAAGAGCTTTGGGTGATGGACAGGAAGCTCAACCCTATAACTTGAATGTTTGGAAAGGTGGAGCTGTGGAAAGCATGCAATTCAGGGAACCACTGTCATGATCTGCTTCTCAGCCTTGGTAGAGCAAGAAGGGGTGGGATGTGAAGTTTGGGTTCTCTCCTAGCATTTGTATGTTAAAAATGCACACAGTCAAACTCTGATTTCCCTCCCTTTCCTGCCACTTCTTAACATATACCGTCTTCCCAACTTGTGTGATCTGTGGATTCCTGGCAGTGAACCAACAGTGAGAGCTGAGCAACTACCTCTGTCACTGGTAACACCACATATAAATGCCCGATTAAGAATTATGGAGGAAATCTAGTGAAAGCTTGCAATTATTAGAAATAAATTAATTCAGTGTCTTGACAGGTATGAGACACTGTACCTTGCCTCTAGTAGGAAGGAGGGTGTGTAGTTGACTTCTGCAACCTCTTTTCACAAAATTGCTGTCAACCCTTATGAGGAGGGACAGATATGTAACTGCACATCAGGCATACATGACTCAATTTGAATGTAAGAAGTAGAGAATGGAAAACTTGTGGAGTAAAGAATAGCTGTATGTGTAGGATTTGATAATCTTCTGTATCACATCCTGACTCTCAAAAAGGAACCTAGATACTTCCATAGCTGAAGATGTTATTTTCCCCTTTGTGGGCAGGGACAGGGAGTACTTTAAAGAAATACCTGCTCTGAAAAGTAATATACAGAAGGGATAAAAGGTGACACCTCACTGAGAAAATCTAGGGATGAGGGGAATTTTCCTGCTTTTTATGTCCTAAGTTACTGCAACTAAGGGAGCTATTTAGTGTTTATCTTACATAAATGCCCTGCAAGGAAGCAGACTGAGGACAGAGGGGAATGGAGAAGAGGCCTCCTTCTCATACATGTTGACATGTTGAGCTTCATGCTTTTGAATCGGCACCATCAGAAAAAACGTCCAGAAAGTTAAATCTAACTTCAGAAAATTGCATTATGTAACAGGTGCCCAGCTCAGATCACAATCCTGCTTTCCAGTATTAGCACGGTAGTTTCTTCTGTGGAAGCCATCCCTATTCACAGCAATATCAGTAAGCTTAGAATGAGGTACAAACATTTCCACAGTTCATATGGAGTTAGGGGTAAAGGTGATAGGCATGCAGTTGCCCTTTTGTTGGGAAAAGACTGGGCACTTGTCACTCATGCATTTGGGGCAGTGGAAGGGGGTGGGGGGGCAATACTGGTAGCGAATTACCTTGCTGTAGGTTAAATTACCTTAGTTATGTGTTCCACTTTCCATCAGAAGAGACCTAATAGGCATACACAGCTGAATGCAGCTTTGCCTGAAGCCCACAGCTGGGGAGCAGCCGATGGAATCAAGGGTGACCCCGCTCTTCCCGGTGTCTTTGCAGGAAGATGAGATTAAACCCACAACCCACATGGAGCCTGGAGGGGGAGACGTCATTACTAGACCAAAAAACATTTTGATCTAAGGTCCTCAAGAGATTTTTATTTCATTATATGGCTGAAAGATTGCCCCAGATAAGATGAAGCAGATCCTGTGTCCTTTCTAGCATTTATCTATCTGTGTGTCAGTGTTGCTTGTCTGTCTACACCAGGGAGAGCTGGGCTTCTCCTTATGGCAAAGGTTTGTAACTGTGCAGTTGAAAATAAAAACGCTGATGCCCAAGGGCTCTAGTGTGTTCTCGGGGCTGTAAAGTCTGCAGATGTCTTGTTTGCTCTCACTGGCTGTGCAATAGGGAGACTTTACTCTGGTTGCAGTCATCTTAGGTGTCTTAGGTGGGATGTTTCAGTACCTCATTTCATATTTGAGTTCATAGTTACTGATTAAATACATGCACCATTTGGTTGAAATGATTGCTGCTAGCAAGGTGCAGGTCTAATGTGATGTGGCCAGGGACAGTGAGTGATCATGGTTTTTCAGTACCTGTGCTGTGAGGTTGACTCACTGGAACTTTAGTACTTTGTTACCTTTACGTACAATTACAGTGTTTGGGCACGAGGTAACTTGAGAGTGCTTCTGAATGAGAAGTGGGGACCTATGTGTGTGGGAAGGAGCTCTCAAGGGGGTAAAATCCTGATAACCGCTGATGGAGCTGTCCTCTTCTACTACTGATTGTACAATTGTTTATCTCACTGCGGGACTCAGGTGTGTTAAAAAATGTTGCTGGTCGAGGCAGTACTGTTGCCCCTGTGAACTGTCATTCCTCTAAAATCCATGTGGAGAGAGGCTGTGTTGGGCTGAGAGACCTCTCTTGCCATGACAAGGATGAGGATATTTATTCTGGGCAGATAAAAGGAAGTAACACCTTGGCAGCTCTTGTATGAGCTGGTTGTTTGCTCTTCCCTATAGCCCTAGCTTTGCTCAAGCACCATGGAGAATCTGACCTGTAAAATTTGATGTCCTTCTTCAGAGTGTTTAAACAAAATATGATATGCCCTTGACAATATATGCTTTAATCTCAGCAATAAAGAAAGTATCATCATGCTGTCCAGGTAGAGGTCAAGTTCAGGCATGTTCAATGCGGGACTATTGCTAACATCAGGAATGTAGCTGCTGTGAAATTTAAGTAATCAGTGCCTTTGATTGTCCTCTCTTCCTCTTTTGCTTTTCATTTTAAATGCCTTTTTTAGTCATGCTTTGGCAGCTAATTTATATATAGCAAAGAAGACCCAGAAGTTATAAAGTCTGAGAGTGGTTCTTAAGCCTGCATTATAAGGAGAGGATCAAATCAGGTGGTCTTGATGTAATGTCAAATTTAGATATCATAAAAAGATTTCAAATTTTAGTTGATAAGTATTTAATTTATTAAAAAAATAGAATCTACATTAAAAAGCAGTAACCTGATGAACGAGAAATCGTTTCAAACTGATACCATTTCCAGCCCTCACTTTATGCACCAGTGCATTTTTATGTCCTTCTAAATGGGTTTAGTTCAGACATTTGAATACCTGTATATGCAGGGTAACATTTGTTCCATGTTTCTGTGTCCATGAGTTGCTTTGCAAAAACTTCTATGTAGACTTCCCTCTTTAATAGACTGTATTTCAAAAAATACATCCATGTGCATGAACATGGATATATAGCCACAGCTGACTTTGCGTTTTCATGATCAACTGGCTACGTAGTGTTAGGTGTTATTTCTTCCAATGGTATTCATTTAATGTAGAAGTTGTGTGAACTTTGAGGCTATATGATTTTCTCCAAGATAGAAACCTATCAGAAGATGAGAAGGATCTGTCTGAAAATATGGCAAAAGTATCCAGGTTATACTGAGACTAAATCAATTTCAAGGATAAATCAATTTATATAGTGTATAATTTATTATGTGTACACCTATATATATATATGTATATATAAAGTGTGATTTTTTTTTTTTCACCAAGAGGCCAGAATGCTCTCAGTTGGGAATTCTGCTGTCAAAAGGCAGCAGTAAGTGTCCCTGAGTTATAATGTCCCATAATTTTGCTCAGACATGAGGACAATCAGAAGTTATACTAACCTTTGTATTTAAAGTGGTACTTTATACTTGAGTAGGAAGATGTAGAAGAGCCTATCAAACTATAAAAACAGTGTATCCTATAAAGTTTTCAGAACTCACTTTACAATATTTTATCCTTACAGGCTGCTACAGTGAACCTGAAAAGCATTTCTTCAGCAGTCAGTTTTTCATCTCTTACCTGATACTGCAGGCTTAACTCATATGTCTCAGCTAAATTCTGCTGTTGTCAGTCATTTTCATGGCAACTGCTTGCAGGGGGTGTTACTTTACTGTAGTTTGAAGCAAAAGTTGAATGATGATGTTCCCGAAACGATTATTTAATAGTGGTGGTCCCAGGTGAGTGTGGGAAACAAGCAGCCAGTTTCCCATGGTGGTCAAAACTTAGGTCAAAACAGCTACCTGGGTTCTTAAAAGATGTTTTGCATCAGCCTCAGGAGCAGAAAAATGAACATGCTCACTGTGCTGATAGAAAAAAAAAAAAAAAAAAAAAAGAGAAACACTGAAATCCTGGGATGGGAGAAGAAAAATAACCTTTCTAGCAACTTCCATATTATTAAAAAAAAAAAAAGAAAAAAAGGTCTGATGTCCCTTGTACTGCTCATCACGGGAGTTTCACATATTTGCCATCCTGTGTAGGATGCTAGTTCTGGTTCAGGCAGGAAAGTATCATTGTGCTAATATCCACCAGTATATTGGCGTAAACAGTGTACTTTTGCTTGATATGTCTTTCCTGACCCCTTCTCTGTTACATAGAGATTCATTTGAGGATTTGCTTTTTTTCTAGTGAAACAGCTAGCCTGTGCTTTCCAAAATGAAGTCATCAGTTGTTTAGGGTTTTTGTTCCCTTGTTTGTTTTGCATTTTTAGGTTCTTCATATAAGAGTTTTCTGAGTTTATATTCCAGGTTTATTTACCCACACATGTGGAGATAGTCAAGATGTTAAAAGAAGAAATAGATCCCAGATCTCACATTATAAGTCCACTCCTCCTCCACACATTGCTCACAGCACTTGCAGTTTACTGTTCAAGGAAAGTTCAGGAAACATTAAAGGAGTTGCTTTTTTTCCTACCTCCAGTATTTATTTTTTTGCTGTTTATTACAGAAAATATTTCCAGTGTTAATTTCCCTCCCCCATTCTGCTATTGGATGTTTATTTTAGTTTTGTATCTGTCACTAACTGATATTGTGGGAAACATTTGGGGGGCACGTAGGATTCCAAGGTCTGAAATACTTGTGTGCATCTTGCTATGTGCTACATCCTGGGAGTAATATTCCCTGTCAGTAGAATACAATACCATTTGATTAAATTGTGACCTCTTGGATTCTGAAACCCTGTCTTGCTCCAGATTGCATTACCATAGGTTAATTCATTATCCAGTGTTAGCTGAGCTACTGTCAATGTCCATGTGAGCTCTTAGTTGTGTTCTTTGCAGATAATCCTGTTTGTAAATAGAAACTATTTACTAGCTAGGTGCTAGAGTGATGCAGTAATAGGACTACGTGGCTGATTAGTATTTTGCAGTGGGATCAAAAGGAGCAGTAAAGAAAGATACGTACTTTGTTTGTGTTGCTTTATATTCTTTTGCATTTTTTCATTGGTATTCCATTATGTTAAATGAGGCATCCAAGAGTTTGCTTGGCTTTGAGGGGAGATGGAGGCTGATATTAAAGTGTTGTGGTATGTTAGTATATCTCTCTGATATAATAACGGTTGTCCTCTGATGATAAATTATATAATCAAAATCTCCTTCTACTTCTAAGTGCAGCGTAATTTTCTCTGCTTATTTTTTCATAGGGAGTTGAGGTTTAGGCATATAGGGAGATGTGAATTCATCCGAGTGACTTACTGATTGATGGAAGCAGGGAATTAGCTGATTTCGTTAAACTTCATTTCCTTAACACTTTGCTTTTCTATGGCTGTGCTTTGCAATCCCAATTGCCTTTCCAAGCAGTGCAGGATTGCTAATACGAGGTTTATATTAACTTGACATGACTCCTCTTTCTTTAGAGTTTGTCATAGGTCTTACATGAGCATGACAGCAATCTCAGAAGTTCGTTTTCTTCATCCTGTTTGAGCTGTATTTGTAAATGAAGTCAAGATCTGATGAAGAACAGGAAAACTTTTTTTCTTTCCTGACATCAGCTTGATGAGGGGCTGACTTGGACGCCTCTGCCAGTGTTTGGAAAAGGGTTTTGAAAGAAAAGCAGTGATGGGTTCTTAGGGGAGAGGCTAAAAGCTTCTGATATTTTTTATTAATATTTATAAAATTGCAGCACTTGTCTTCCTTGTTGCTCTAAGTAATATCCTACTGTTTCAAACTACTGCGCTGGAGATCTCCCCTATGTTGTGTGCTGTGAGAGTCCTGAATTAAGTCCCTGGCGATTACCTTTGCCCAGCAGGTCAAACATCTTTATCAGGTGGAGACTTAAGTACTTGCCTAATTTAAAACCTTGGTCTTCAAGGTGGAAGGAGCTTTTACTTTGTGAACCTTTGGATTGCTTCCATGGGGGTAATTATCCGTGTAGGTTTGCTTCCTTGAGCATGTTCAGCTGTACAGCATCAGTGACTAAAAAACAACAAAAATCAGAACCAAAGATAGAAAATAACACATTATACGTAATTCCTTACCTTCACCAGCATAGTTAACGGTAATGATTAACATTTGAAAGCTGATAGGCAATCAAAAACTTTGATTGCTATTTTCATTTGGGAATGCTCTGGAATTTTTTTTTTTTTTTCTCTGCTCATTAAATTTTCATTAGAGGAATGACTTCCTACTGGTAAACATCACTTTCTTCTAAATGCCCTGTTCTTTTGCTGAGTCTTCAGCTCTGTTTGCTTATTTCTGTGCTCCTAGCCCTTGGATAGGGGCCCATTAAAAAACTGCATGCATAAATTCAACTTACCTTACAGTCTTGTAGATGATGAGTGGTTTTTCTCCTACATCGTTTCTTCTCACATTGCAACACACTGCTATTGCACACTGGTTACTGTCCACTTTCTTTTAAGTACTTGCAACTGTTTATTACCCATGGAAAAGATAATTATCTTCACCGTGTGTTCACCTAACATGTGATTTAATTTTTTTACTTTGTTGTGTTTTTATTTGGTGAATAGCACTGAATAAAGAAGATCTATATCCAAGCAATTGCTTTTGGGCCTCCTGTGTTTGAAATACTTGAAGTGTTATCTCCTTTTTCAAAGGTAGTTTCACTGAAGTGTGATGTTAATTGCTTTTTCCAGAAAAAAGTGAAGCTGCTACTTGTTATGCTCCAAAATAGTTTCTGTTCCTTTCTTGATAATAGGATGCTTTTCGAGCATTTTGATTTCAAAAGGGAAATCACTGGTTAAATTGGGCAGTTGTGGGGGAGATACAGAATTAATGAGTCCTGTTAAAGACAGAGGAGGAAGAAGGAGTAGTAAACATTAATAATATCTTATGAAACCAAGCAACAAGGGAGCACAATGGTAAAGGAAGTTCAGCAAAACCATATGTCAGGTAGTGAAAGAAATTGCTTGGGTATTTTGGTGACCTTTTGTTAAAATTTCTGCTAAGTGGGTTTAGTTAAATATCAGTGTGAAATGTTGTATGCAAACATCTGTCAGGCTTCATTAAGAAAGACTTGCATAAGCTACTAAAGACTGGTTCCTCCCACCTGGTTTGTATAATCTTCCGTATTTGCTCAGCACTCAGCAAGAAGAGGTTGCAGAAGTACAGAAGGAGCAGCAAGAAAGCTCAGTATTTCCCTGTGAGAACAGATGAGGCCTCTAGTAGTGATAGGCACATGAATTAAAAATCATGTGATAAAGTGTGACACCGGGGGAGAGGGATAGTACCAATGAAAATCTTCTCTATACTCGCAGCATGGAGTCAAGGGAGCAGCAAGAAAATCAAAAAGCATCATACATAGGGTCTTTAATGCACCATGTAATTAAGCCACGACCACTGCAGAAGATAGTGCTGGTACACAGTTTTCTAGGATTAAAATAAAGATCATATCTTTGTTAGAAGGAGTAAAATATCTTAACCTAGCTACAGCAAAACAACCTAGCATGGCATGATGTAGAGCCTTGTAGAAACCTGTGCATTTTCACAGGAACAGAAATATAACATTGTTTTCTACTGTCCACGTCCTAGAGTTTCTTTTTGAACTGCCTCTTTTTAAAGCACTTTGCAGAAAAACAACTAGTCTATCTTCACTTTAGTCTACCCAAACCCATCCTGGAAGTATGTATACTTTCTTTTTAAGGCAAGAAGACAGACTAATGAAGAGATCTTAAAACAGCAGCAATCTTTTTCCCTGTGTTCCCACAATCCTGTGTTGTGTGCGGGACCACAATATCACATTACTCAGTATATATAGGTGATGGAGATGAGACCTAATGAGGATGCCTTTCGGCATGGTCTGCTTTCAGCTATTCTATCAACCTTTATTTAAATGACCTAAAGGCAGGTCACCCATAAACTTCTTGTGTAATAGCTATCCATGCCGTCTTAGACTTCTGAGATTGTCAAAGGACTCTGTATTTGTAATTCATGTGTGTTTAATACAATCTACCGAAGAACTAATTGAGGGAAAAAAAGGCTCAGAAGCAAATAAATTATAGCAGTTTATGGAGTTATTTGTTATGTCAATGTAATAGAGAATGTGCCACCCCACAATGGAAAACTAATTATTTTCCTGCCATGGCAGTTTGCTAACCTGATATATTGTTAATGAGCAGATTAGATGGAGGTTTGGCAGCTACTAACATGAGCAAATGATTTGTTTTTAAGACCATTTCAAGCTGATGTCCAAGCTAGGTGGTGATTATGACAACTTATAGGCAATTCTGCATTCATTATTTAGCCTCTGACCTCCCCTAAACCCCTTTCCCTCCCTCCCTCCCTCCCTCCCTCCCTCCCTCCCTCCCTCCCTCCCTCCCTCCCTCCCTCCCTCCCTCCCTCCCTCTCTTCTCCCTCCCTCCCTCCCTCTCTTCTCCCTCTCTTCTCCCTCCCTCCCTCTCTTCTCCCTCCCTCCCTCTCTTCTCCCTCCCTCCCTCCCTCTCTTCTCCCTCCCCAACCTGCTTAGAAAATTAAATCTGATTATACATGCACATCTCTGAGCACTCATACATACAGCTGGCGTACATGAGGAAGCCTCATTTACCTCATTTATAGCCTAAACATTAAACTCGCAAGTTGAGTTTTGATTTCAGTGTGTTTAAATAAGGTATGTTTTCCTTCTCACATGGCTGTCATGTTTTGCTGTGATTAGATAAGCTGCTAGAACATGGAAGAATTTTCAGGCCCAAGTGTTGGGGGAAGCAAGGCCCAGGTTTGCTGCCAAAGGCTGCCAGGCTTGCTGGCGAGCAGGTGTTCAATGAGTGTACTGTTTATATGCCTGTGGTGATGAAAAATAAACGCTTCCTTGGATTTTCTTGCTGGCAGCTTGTTCAGCAAAGAAGTTTTAACCGTTGTGCAGTTTTCATTATGAGCAGGTGATGTATTTGTCACTATGAGAGGACTTTTTAATTTCACATCAGCTGAGTGCTTAATCTTCAGTCGTCTTAGTTAAGTTCGTTGTGACAGGTGATTCTTTCCAGTCAAAATGACTGGAGAGTCAAGTCAATTATCTTTAAATACGTGGGGTTTGTATTTGTGCCTGGGTATGACTGATTAGGCTTTGGCTCCAAGGTCTTTTGCAGTGCCTGCTCCCTCAGGGCTCTGGTGTTCTCTCCCTGGCTATGCTGCTGTCTGTGCTGTCACCTGGCCATGGCTGTATACCAGAAGATGCTTCCATAAAAATTTCTGTGGTATCAGCTAAGTGGGGAAGCAGCCTGGAAACTTTTATGGATCTGAAAGCGTGTTTTGGGGAAGGCTGAAATTTTCTGGACTCAGGTTTTGAGCAGTGCTGCTAGATACAAATATTCAGGGGTGTGGTGGGTTGACCTTGGCTGGATGGTGGATGCCCACCCAGCTTCTCTATCCCTTCCCTTCCCAACCAGATGGGGGAGAGAATAAAATGGAAAACAGCTTGTAGGCTTGGATAAGGCAATTTATTCAAGCAGAAGCAAAGCAAAAGCTTGTGTATGCAAAAAAAAAAAGCAAAAGAGAACACAATTTATTCTCTACCTCTCATCAGCAGTGATGTCCAGCCACGTCCAAGAAGCAGGGCTTCAGCACACATAATGGTTCCTCAGCAGGCAGCCACTGGAGACAATGAATGCCTACCTTCCTGCTCCTTGCCTTAGCTTTTATATCTCAGCTGGCATCATATTGTCTGAAATATCTCTTTGGTCAATTTGGGTCTGCTGGCCTACTTGTGTCCCCTCCCAGGATCTTGCCTTCAACTGAGGAAGGAATGTTACAGTGCTGATGCTGTGCTCAGCAGTAGCCAAAACGCCGGTGTGTTATCAACACCCTTCTGGCTACCAATGCAAAGCACAGCACTGTGAGGGCTGCTGTGGGGAAATGAACTCCAGCTCAGCCAGACCTAGTACAAGGGCTAACGGTTGAAAGAAGGGGGAAATCTCCCCTGACATCAGTCATGTCAGGGTAATGACATACATGGGTTATAACATCTGGACAATGAGAAAGCTAACTTTATGGATTCAGGTGAGATAAAGCCCACTTATATTTTACCCCAACCTGGCATCAGCTTCAAAGGAGGTTCTTACCCTTTGAGGTCCAGCTGGCAGATTTCTGGCCTTCTACCTAAGCACGTTCTTTAAACATATGTGTGTGTGTATATATATATATATATATGGTACAGAGATCATCAAATGCCCTTTTTTGTGAAAGCCATTCCCACTTTTCAAACTGCCTCAAAATACTTCTATGCACTGGGCTGTGGCCATCACCCTCTTACCTTGCCTCCCGGATATTGGGAACAAACGTTTTAGTGGGTCCTGTTGTAATAGAACAAGGGGTAATGGTTTTAAATTAAAAGAGGATAGTTTTAGACTAGATAAAAGGAAGAAAATTTTTATGGTGAAGGTGATTAAACTCTAGAACAGGTTGCCTAGAGAAGTTGTTGATGCCCCATCACTGGAAGCGTTCAGGGTCAGGTTGGATGGCGCAGTGAGCAGCCTGCTCTAGTTGAAGATGCCCCTGTCCATGGCAGGGGGTTTGGGCTAGATGAGCTTTAAAGGTCCCTTCCAACCCAAAGTATTTTATGATTCTGCATGCAAAGACAATAAGATGGGCTGCCAGTGGACTGGCAGCTGTAATTTCCTCCTCACTTTCCTGAGGTGGTTAGTAACTTAATGTGACATTCTTACCCTTCCATCTGGACTATATGGGCGTGTGTGTGGGTGATACCTGGTCCCATGGGCCCACAGATCACTGCACACTTGTTTTCCAGAGAAAGCTTCAGGAGTACTGCTTAAGCTGCAGGGCATTAGAGGTTAAGAGGTTGCCTCAGTATTACAGTCCCTGAGATGAAAGATGACGTTTTGCTTGGCTGCCTGAAGATGTGGGCAGTTGTCTTGTCATTAGATGTGCCTTACTTTGAGTGTAATGCATTTGTTACAGTTATGAGGCTTGAAATCTAGTATTTGAATTCCTTTTTGGTTGCCTTTTCCTCATTTTAATAAGTGAAAGCAAAGGTTTCGATTTAATCATGACATTTCTACAGATTGTGTGAATCACCTGTAATTCACCTGTGACTGTAACTAATCCATGTGAGTTGGAGATCCCTCCTTGGCTGCATGCTCCTTGCAGTGGGGGTAGCTATGGATTGAAAATGCAAGAGAAAGCTCTGTAATTATAAAGAGGCCTGAAGATGCATTCCCAAATGGGCAGGCCCATAAAAAGGTAAATTCACATCAGTCACTAGAAGTCAGTGTTAATGTAATTTTAAGGTCAAATCTCTTCTTACCATGTAGAGAATTGTCAGTAAATTCAGGCTGTGACACAGGTGAGACTTGCATAAAATGAGTAAGATATGGAGCTTAAATAGTTGTGTCGGGTCACTTCATACATCCTTGTTACCTGTGATTTTGATAGATTTACTGCTGATTTACCTCCAGACAGATGACAAGGTGATTTGATCTATTATCTTCTGTTTTCCCTTCCCTGCTTACTTGCCTGCTTTATAATTAAAAATGTGATTTCCTTTTCAAATTTGTGGGTTAGTTCTTTAGCAGAGTTCATATTGAATTGCTGTTAACCCAATTTTTAGTTGGGAGTTGGGATCATAATTTAGATACACAGATACTGTTACAATTCTGATTCACTGTTTTTTTGCAAATCAGTCGCTGGATATATAGGAAGGGGGTTGTTATATGTATGCGGGCATCTTGTATGGAATCAGAGACATAAAATTTCCTCACCAAAGCCTTGCCTGTTACTTTTATTCAAGTCCCTTCAGTCATCTTTGAATGCTCAAGCCAAAGAAGCACTGTTTGTAAAAGGCAGATCTTATTCTGAGTAGAATTAGAATAGTTATTTTGATTTTTGGAATATATGTGTTTTATTAAAATAAGGACTAGCCTTTTGGTGCCTAATTTTTCCTTGTGGAAGTAGCATATGTAGCTTTAAGTGTCAAACAGAAAGATGGATCTATTAGTTCATGAGCATCCACTGCATGGCCAAGTGGAGCTGCCTGTCCGTGTTGAGGTAGGTAATATGTTTGCTCATAGAAATCTGCATAAACTAAATTTTTGGCTGCATGAGAATGCCAGGCCATGAGTCTACAAGAAAAGGTGCTGCCAGTTGCTGCAGCTCACTGAGGCAGCCCTAATCTTCATGGGTGTGGTGGGACTCTTGAGGAGTTGCAGTTGTCTTCTGCCTGTGAACTTGAAAAATTGCTTGTCTTTGGGGTTGCAGTCTGTGCTTTGTTCACAGCAGATTGTGCTCAGCAATAATTGACGCTATGTCTAAGCCTTTCTGGTTTAGGATGTGGAAGAGAATTATATGATATGACAATGCCTAGAAAATAATGGAGTAACCTTGTGTGAACGTGATTATTCATCAGTATGGGTTTGAACATTGTGGTACACGTCAAGGAAGGAAAAATAGAATTGATGGGAAGGGATGGAAACCTCCCAGGGTACAGGGAGAACATGGTGTCTCATACAGACTTTGAAACTCCAAAATAATTAATTTATTTTCAACCATTGGGTTTTTTTATTATATTTACCTTTCTAATTCCAGCTAAAATGGTGTTATTTAAATGAGTGTCATGCCTTCCATTTATGGAAGGTGAAATGGCATTTTTATTTTGCGCCGTTTCAAAGCCTTGACGTCTCCAGAATTGTTTTAGTGTGACAAACCAGCCTTAATGATAATTAAAGAGAGAATAGCTTAGCATAAATGCATATATATGTGCTTTCGTCATTTTCATAGAAAGACAACTGATTCCCAGCAGTGAAATTTCAGTGCCCGTTTTCCATAAAGAAAATTCAAGAAATACTTAAGAGTACCCCAAACACAGTAATTTCTGCCTTCATGAGGTGCATCTGCAGGAATACCAAGCTGCTGAATGAGTCAGTATAGATGGGTTTCCATGCATTGTTTAGGAGTTTGGCAACATGACACAGATTTATTCAGTCAACCTCTATTTCTGGGCTATTTTTATTAGGAAGGTCAGTGATCTGTCTGAGCCTAATTATCCCATCTGGCAAGTGCGCTTGAGGCACACAAGTTTCCTGCAGTTTGTGTACACAAAGAAGTGATGTGGTTAGCACGTTATTTATTCAGCTCTGACTCCTTGGATGAACAGAAAGGTATCTGCTGGCAGCTGCATTGCCCAGGGTAGCCTTAGATGTGACTCTGGGAGAGTTTGCATCTCCAGTTTTATGGGGAGAGCTTCTTCTAGTGCTCTGCTGCTGGGACTCTCATTTCCATTCCATTATTTTTTTTTAAAACACATTCTTGTAATGGTCTCAGGGGACAGTAAAAAGCTGTGTGTTGGTTGAGAACTCCTCAGTTTTTCAGAAATTTCTTTCATTCTTCCCCTACCACTGAAACATTAGGTGGGATTTTCAGAAAGACCCCTGACTCTTCAAGCTGCAGCATCTTAAAGCTAACATTGTCTGGTTTAAATCTTTATACGGACCTCCACAAGCACAATATGTAGTGCAGTTTAGCCACACAGTACCTCTGTAACACATAGAACTAATGTTGGAGAAGAATGCTGGTGGAGCAAGTACCAAGCACATTGGTCATGTACACACAAGACATGGCCAAAAAAGAATTACACGTTAAGCCTTGGGTGTTGTGTTAGCATATGAACTACTTTTGTTGTCTCCTGGGGCATCCATTTAAATGCCAGCCAAAATTCATATGGATTCTGACCCTCAGTATATTTAAACCTTCTTTCTCCAGGACTATGTGCAAAACCGAAATCTTTAGAGATGTCTTTATTAATGAAACCACTCAGTCATATGCAATATTACAGATGTATATTTTAAGACATCCATTTCCATGCTTTGTAATCCTATTTCAGCTCTGAAAAGAATGTAATATAATTCTGACTGGAAAATGTTTTAGATAAATCTAAGAATTCAGTCAGAACTGTATGTTCTTTATCTGCTGCTAAGCTCTTTCATTAGTGGCTCTTGACAAACTAGTGCCTATGTAAAAGGTGGCAGTGAAACTGATAAAAATCCAATTTTCTTTGTTTAACCAGAAACAGGTGTGCAGTCTGTGTATTTTCTCTATGAGCTTTGAGACTGCTGAAGGGATGGAGATAGGTCTTTAGCTATCAGATTTGCAGCTTGAATTCTGTCACTAGCCATTTTCCCACTGGTATGAACTATACATATTCGTGGAGGCACAGAACAAAGCCTTGCCAAACTGTGATGAAGATTACATGCACTAGAATGATAAAAGGAAACAAAATGTTATTGTTTCCCAAGAATGTGCTGATATGTAGAGGTTTTGAAAATCTGTAATAAGGGAGGGAAATCTCAAGGGAAAATCATGCCTCTTTTTTCTTTTCTCCACCTCTGTGTAGAACAATTTCATAAATGAATAAAATAAGAGTGTGCTAGCCCGTGTTATGCCCTCGTAAACATGCACGCTCGTAGAGAGGGTAAATCCATCCCTTCTGGTGCTGCAGTGAAAATATGGGCACTTTTTCTGACATAATTGAAACGTGAAATGTTTCAATAAAAAGCTTACCATTCATTTGTTGGAAAATAGATAGAAAAATTCTGTAATACCTTGGTAGTATGGAACAAAGTGATACTGTTTCCTAATAAATTTGGTTTGGTACACTGGTCTGGTGTGGATATTTCTTGATCATCTAAGCTGGTCTTTAATTTTGCCAGTGTCTTAGTTCAAATACCACTTAAGTGATTTAAGAAAAGGAGAATCAGACACAGTTAAGAAAAAGATTGTATACCCATAGCGAGGTAGGCAAGATGCATTCTTACTGCAGTCTGATGTATGTTGTAATCTTTGGGGGAGAAGAATATACCCAGCTGCAGGGTCAAGTCCAAATGTTTGCCAAGTGAAGAATTAGGGAGTGTGAGACATGGAAAGCAAGAGTCATGGTGGCCGTATATTCTGCACAGAGCCCCTGCCTGCATCTGCTTGGCTGGCTATAACCCTGCAAGGCGGACAGGAGCAAACTGTGTTGTGCATGCGTCTCTGTCTTCCCTGAGTCCATCCTGCACTCCTGCAAGCACCAGATTTATATAGTTGCTTTAATCATCCTCAACAAAGTCATCCATCAGCTTCTTAGTACTTTCCTCCTACGATAGGAGTTAAACAGCCATTTTATTGATGAGCTTATTGAGATTTTATATGCATCTGACAGTGTGGCTTTCATCAAAGCACGGTTCTTTTACTTTGGCAGGAAATGTTTTAAATTTTTTTTAATGTATGAAACAAAGGGGAACCTTGGCACAGCTAAATGCCTATTAAAAAAAGGAGGAATGTGGTGATAGAGATCTGTAGTCAGTATAGTCAGTAGAGGCACTGAAAACTCATAGATGTTTTTGTTGTTGGTTTGGGTTTTTTAATTAGTTGTTGCCTTTAGTCATAATGGATTTTCGTGACCTTGGAACTAATTGTGAACAACACAGGAACTTAAGGATAGATTGAATGATTTTACTTCTGAGTTCTTTTTTTCTGGGTGAACAGATAAGATGCTTTTCATTGTTGGCAAAAGGCTTCACTGCTTCAGGTTGTAAAGATACCATTTTGTCTTTTGCAAGCACAAAAATCACAAGGAAATTATTTTTAGTTTTTTAAGAAAGGGAAGGACGGACGAGAAGGTTCTCTTTTCTTCTAAGGTCAGCATCATACACAAATTCTATTATGTACTTTAGGGACTCACAGATTTTCAGTGTCTAGGAAAAGCATCCTGAGCATGAGAAACTCAAGGAATGGGGACCCAAGGGCATCTCACCCTCTGTAAGTCAATAACGTTGCTATGCTTAGTTGTTTGAGGGAAGACTGTGGTGCCCAGTTCTGTTTTTTACCATCAGAGCTGGTGTTGGCTGGAAAAGTAGGTGAGGTTTGGGGAATGATTTGCTCTTTCTTCCTCTTTCATTTTAAGGTCATGCCATCTGTTTCAAACAGGAAGTTCTGAAACAAGAATTTCTGATGTCTGGTGACACACGTAGCTCATGGGACTTTTTGGCAGTGGTAATGAATTCGTTGCTTGGATAAAATGACTCTCTCTCAGCTGCCTTTGGGTCTTTTGTTGTTTGCTTGCATAAGTAACTCAAAAAGGATTTCTAGCATAGGTTCCTTGACCAGATCAGTTAATGTACCTCAGCATCTCAATGCCAGCTTCCTCAAACCACGTGATCAAAAAAGCTTAGGGATACTTCTAGCCTTGGGCCAGCTTTCACCACTATTGCAATTGGCTTATGTTGGCAATAGCACTATAGAGTCTGAATCTGTGAACCAGGACTTCATTAGTTATTAAGTAATATATGAATGGAGAATAAAAATTAAATCCCTGCTTTAATAGGTATACAGTCTAAATGCACATTTCTCATAAGGAGTGTGTTGTTGTTTTCATTAATACAATTCTTAATGCCACATTCCTCAAACTATCACTTCTTAAACTATCAATTGCCTATCCTGTACACAGGGTGGTTTTCTCATCCTGACACGTCATCTTCTGTAGGCAGAAAACACAAGGGATTTGGCTAGCAATGAGGGATGTATATCAAGTATGGAGGGGAAAAAATATGATTATTATTATTATTTGTGAATGGAACAATTCAGTACATTTTGTTGATAATCCTGTGCCAAAGTGAAGTCTGAAAGTATTGAAAAGACAGAAGATAGCATCAGTCATTAGTCTGGAAGGTTGGCCATTGAAGGAAGCAAGGAACCTTCAGAACACCTTTAAAAGTAATTAATTATTATTCATAAGCATGTTTGTTCCAGTTTAATAATCTTGCTTGTTTAACCTTGACTTCAGTTTCTTTAATTACTTTCATTAAACCACAAAGAAGGTGTAAATGTTTAAGTAAATGGGGAGCTTTTCACTTCCATGTTCAATCTATTTATTAAGGATATGTGTACAGGCATTTATTAGTGCCATCAATATATTGCTGTGTTGCCAGTTCATTTGAAAAAAAAACAGTGTAAGACGCATTCTCAGATAAGGATTTACATCTGAATGAAGGTGGAGTGTCTCTCAGGTGCTTTTCTTGGGTCAGTATAATTTTAATTGCCAACCTTCAGACTCACTGGTTTGTGCTGTAGCCAAGTTACATTGGGGTCAGTGCCTGTTTATAGAGTTTTCAAAATAGACAGTGTGGGCGTTGATTTGTGCCTTCTCTTATAAATGTTTCCTATGGGCTTCTGCTGCATGCATTTGTGCAGAATGGGAGAATTCGGATTGCCATTGCAAAAATTTTACAGATTTTATTTAGCACAACTACAAGGAAGGAATTCCTTGTCCTGGATATAGACATGTAGGTACAATGGCAGAGCTCTCTGAGTTACCCAGTGTGATTTGGCTGTGTTGCGTGTCTTGTGGTCATGCAGTCCTAACAGGTTGAAATTAGTATACCCTGTTTTCTAACCTTATTTCTGGAGAAAAAGGAAACAAACGAGCAAAATAAACACAAAAAAACAAAGAAGAAAACACCAAGACAAGACAGCAGCACTTCAGCAGGATCCTGATCTAGGACAAGGTCTTCTGTTGCAACCTGTAATGAACATCAACAGTTGAATTTCACCGCAGAAAAAGAAATGAAGTGACCTATGTAACTATATTACATCTGCTTAACAGTAAAGACAGACTTGGGTTATTTTACAGTTTTTTGTTAACTGAAAAGCAGCTGTGAGGTGAGAAAGCAGATGGTCCCTGCTCTGGAGAACTCACATCTTAAATAAATGATTGTGCAAACATAAGGAGAATAGGAGAAGGAAGAGAGTGAGTTTGTGCATGCAGAGATTTGGGTGTGTGAAGATGCTCTGAAACCCCGTACTTCTCAGTGCTAAAGGTGTAAAAGATGCTGAACTATTCAGAATCTCTTTTTCCCCTCTGCAGCCTGTGAGTTTAGCTCTCTCCTGTGAGTTTAGCTCTCTCCTGAGCTGTTAATCCATGTCTCAACAGCTGATTTGGAGTGTGTCCTACAATAGGAGATTGTCTGCAGTGTCTCTGTATCTCCCAAGATGAGATGTGTATGGCTTGTAAAGGTTTAACTGGGGAGAGGTGTCTCCACCCTTCTTTCAAGCAAGGCTTCAGGTTATCTGTGGTGCTGCCCAGTATTTTCCAAGATGTTCAGGCCTCTCTCTGTTTTTCCTACCTTTGACGAGCAGTTTCCTGGACTTTTTAAGCTCCTGCTCACCCACAAAGGGGTAGGAACCCCTTTCCCTTCAGCTCTTCATATGTGGATTGCTGCTACCTCCTCCTCTGGCTTCCAGCTGTCCCAGCAAGCAAAACAGGGTAAACCTCAGTCTTAGCAGCTCATGTAGCATGAAACAACTGGGAGTAGAGAAATGGAGAGATATCGAATGTGACTGCAGAGGGTGCACAATAGAAATGGATCATCTATGCTATTTAAAGGATATATATTAGTATGAGCCAGTGTTATAGTCAGGTGTGCCATCATATGGTCAGCAACAGCTCTGCTAAGCCGTGGAAATAAGGGCAAAACCAGCAGCGGAGAGTTGATGTATCAGAGTTTGTGTTCATTTTCTCTATAAATCATCATTGGATTACTGATAATTAGAGGATATGTTGAACCGTTTGCCTGTGCTGTGAAGCTGATGATTATTTGAAGAGGAAACACAGTGACCTCTGAGGGAGGTGGTGCTGGCTGCATGGAACTGGGGGTTGCCACTCTGGGAATTGTGCACCCAGGCATTTAGGATTGTGCGTATGTTCTTTGCTGTAGGTTTAATGTAATTTAAAATAAATGGGCAAAATGAAAGGCATGGAACAAAAGACGAAAGTGCAATGGAAAACTGAATGTCATTAAACTGACACCCCCCCATTAGAAAGTGTGCAGTCTTTGATGTCTTGGTTGTTTAGATCACATAGCATTAAAAATGAGATTAAAAACATGCTCATTTTATACATCATATCTCCACCATTGCAAGCACTTTCAAGTTGCAGTCAGTTAAGGAGCTTTTAATGATAATGATCCAATTATTTTTAAGACTTGGTAGTAAACATATCATGTCGATATTTTAGGGTTTTAAATTAATGATTTCAGTTCTACAACTTGGTAGAAGCTAATGTAAGAAATAGGCACAGCATATGAAATTCCATTGGCCAGGCACCCTTTAATCATACCCTATTCCTGTTACAATACAAAACATTATAATTGGAAGCCTGTGAGTAATTATTTCTTTCATTGCAGTTTTCTTTGAATGGTATTATTATGTTCAAATCCTGCATGAAGGTTGTAGTTAAGGTGCTTTCAACGTTAATGAATAGTTTTGAGTCTTTCAGAGGTGAGGAACCACACACTGGTGTTTTCGTATACAGTATGCTGTTGCAGTTGCACTACTCTTTATTTTCTTTATTTGATTATTAGAGTTTCTAATTACTTTCTTAAAAGTGGAGGAGGGGGTTAAAATGGATATTATATAATTAGTGTAAGATGAACACAGACTCCACTAATAATCTTTAGGGGATGATAGTGATTCTGGACAGGTAATATTACAGATATCATCTCTGTAATAATTGCCCATAATTACGTGCCCAATATTAATAATACTCTGAAGTAGTTTATCCCTGTTTTTAAGTTTTGAGGATTAAGTGGTTCTGTTAATTGCAGGGATCAGACTCCGCTGCTGCTCCTGACTTCATGGCATGACAGTGTAAGAAAGTCTTGAGCCTCAATCAGACCTTTAAGATATTCTTTTGAACCAGGTAGACTTGGTGCTCCTTAAACAGCTTCATTTTCTCTTTTAGGCAAAGGTTCAAGGGAAGTGGCTAAAGAACTAAGAGCAAGTTAATCTGAATTGTCCTCCTGTTCCCTTATGTGAGGATGTTTTTTTTTCCAGTATTTTTTTTGCAGTTATTTTGTTCCACTGTCAAAAAAGAGGTACCTCTCACAATGTGGGTGAGAGAGGACTATGCTAGCTATGTGGGAAGAGAAGTCTGTACTTGTGCACTCATTTATTTTATTTGGCAGGGGAGGCTGAACTCTGTTATGATGTTTTCTGGATAGCATAGCGTTAGTTTTTTTAAACAAACATTGATTCATGATTAATGCTATTGCTTTAAATTTAATCTTGCAGAACAAAGACTTGGTCAGTCTTTTTGTGCTTTCCTTTGTACTGAGTTTTCATGCCAGATGAACCAAGGCTGTTTACTCCCAGGATCAAGTATTCAGCTTGCACGGTGGTCAGGTGAGTGCTAACAGAGCTGAGCTCTCGAAGACAGCTTTTAAGGGAACCATGCCGAGCTGATGGCCAGAGCAGCGTTGTCACAGACTCTACTGTTGCTGTTCTGGAGCTGGTTAGAGGGCAGCTAGAGCACGTGCATGTCCCTACAACCTGAATGCTGCTTTAGAGTTAGAAAAACAATTCAGTTGTTTCTAAAGCAGCCTGGTACAGGAAATCCAAGTCTTGTAAAAGCAGAATTTATTGTCGTTGGAAATCTTCTGTTTGCCACTGTATTTTAAAAAAAGTTATATATTTATGTGTGTATACACATGTATATGTGTGCATACACATATTCTTAGCTTTGAAAACCATACTCCTGCAGGGGTAGTGGGTTTAGGTGTAATTAAAGTACCTCATTGTCTAGAAGGGGGATGAACGTTGTGTAGAAAATCATCTACTTACAACAAGTTAGTGGCGAGGATCACAGCTTGGTCCTAATAGTAGATGTCCCCTGGTACGTATTCTGTAATTGCTTTAATTGATCTCTCTCCTAGCTCCCCTGAGCAGAAAATGCCACTGCAAGGCTGCCATAATACATGGTAAATATATTTCAGTCCGTGCTTCTGATAGGGTAGGTGTCCTCCACCAGCCTGTTTTAGCCATTGAGTTGTAATCAGAAATTTCAACTTGTTACAGCCTGAGAACATAAATACTTAGGTTGTTTTTTGGATTGTGCCTGTTTGTAAGTTCTGGTTTGGCCTTGATGACCACCTTGCGGCATTAGCCTAGGAGTGATAAATACATTCTTAATGATGACACACACCTATATATATAGATAGAGACAGAACATATATATTTAAATGTGTGCTAGAGACAGTCTTATTTAAATTAATCTAAAAAAAGTTTAATTATCTATGGATGATAGTGTTGAAATACTAGACAGGAAGTAAATAATTCTGTGACTGATTGTTTGTGCTTGCAAGGAACTTCATCTGTCTATCCTGTCTATTGCTGTTGTGAGAGCACAGAGCAGCAATTCGAGCACAGATCCAGCACAGAGCAGCAATTCGAGCAGTTACAAGCTGGCACATTGAGGAGACCGAAGAGTGCCAGCTGGGCCTGCAGAGCGCACTGATCCCTGGTTGTGTTTTCCTGAAAGTGCTTGGATGAGTTCCATGTTGTGATCAAGACAAACAAAACTCACACATCCAAGAGCAGTCCTTGAGGCACTATTTAAGTGTGCTCTCCAGCTGTGTTTAATTACACCTCTAGCTGGGTAAAACTTCCCTCAAGTTTTAAAAGTCCCTGGCCCGTACCTGGACTCATGCAGCTTAAGGGATATAACACTGTTTCAGATTTCCTAATATTCATCTTCTAATCCTTCAAAGAATCTTTCTCTTTTAATCCTTCAAACAAACATATTTTCAAAAGACTTTGTTTATAGTCAGCTGCTAGAATGATTTGGCGTCTGTGCCTATTTGCATCACCTACAGAGAGAACAGCAACTGAGGAAGAAATGCTAGCCCAGCATGTCCAGTGATTAAGTTCTGACTGATGACTGCTTTTCCCCTAAACTCTCATTTGTCTTTATAGAATTATTGTAATTTCTGCAGGCACTGTAAAGCTTTTACAGGGAGAGGGGAGTGACTTCTTGGGAAGTTTCTTAAAAAAAACAAATAATGTATGCTTTTTTGCAGAAAATTAATAATAAAACCAGAGTCTCAGAGGTTTACTATCTTCAAACATATAGGTGCTAGTGAGACAAACATTTCAGATGAATACATGATGAGAATTGTCAACTGTAGATGGTGGAAGAATTCTTTGCAAATCCTGTCTGCAGCTGCTGAGGGAAGGGATGAAGTTAGTCAGCTTGCAAGCTGTGCTTGTTTTTGTGTGTTGTCCAAATTGTTGGAAAGCTTCACCAAGACTATGATGATTTTGAAGGCTCAGTGTTTGTCCTGTGCTGTTCTTCTAGGCTGTGCAGAAAGATGAGAGAAGTGCAGACGCTGGTCTATGAGTAGCCTCTGTGTCATCAACTACCCCTTTGCTCTGGGAGAGGTACCTGGGGCTCCTGCATGTTTCCATTTTTTAGTTCAGGTTCGTCTTGCCATGTGTGTACCTTGAGTCCCAGTCTGGCTCTTTCTTTTCAGGAGCAGTGGTTACTGGGAAGGACTGAAAAACATTTTGGTGCATGTGGGTCCCTAAAGAGCTTGAAGCTGGATCTGGTGCAAGGCTCATGTTAGAGTCCATTTCAGAAGGTTTCCAGAAGTGTCTGGCCACCGTGTCTCTCACCCTGATCCATTTTAAATCCTGATTCAGTTGTTCTCCCTGAATTATAACACAAAAAAAGTATCTCTGCATTGGACATTTCCTCCTGTGCCAGGCTATGTGTCTGTGATGCACTCCCTGTACCTGTTAGGCATCTCTGCACCTAGTAGTTTTATCTCCCTTAGGCTGGACACAGCTTTGCTTCTTTTCCATTTGCAAAGGTGCTGGCTGTATGCTGAAAGTTTAAGCTTGCCTTCAAAAGAAAATACTTAAATTCTTGCCTTCATTAATAATATGTAGTTAACTACTACGCAGCAAAAGAGCACTGGTCTGCATTCTCAGCAAGGCCCTGTTAATGCAAGTCATTCAAGCTTGTACTTCAGAGTCTGTGGAGGTAATCTGGTGTATAAGAGCCACGGATCTGGCTCATTTTTCACATGCTGGGAACTCTGGTGAATATGCTCACCCAAACTTCTGCTTTGCCACAGTTTCCTCATGACCTTGGAATAAAGATTTTAAAGCTTTCTTATGTTTAAAATTTTGAGAATAAAAATCTCTTCCCTCATCTGTTTTTTCTTACTTGAATGTGAATTATAGGAGAAAAAGTTTCATTATACAGTAGTGCACAATGTCATGATACATATATTATATTCTGTATGGTTTTCATTTAAGCAGCTGTTCTTGCTTTTCAGTTTCTGTCCATTTTGGTCCTCTGGCTGTGTTTGTGTGCATAGGTGCTTCATTTTGTATTGTGCAGATAAGTAATATTAAATTTCCGAGTAATTTGAGCATGTGTGCCTGTCTGCATGCCACCTGAACACAGAATCAACAATAGAAGTTAAGTGTACTATCTAAAACTAATTTAGTTAGTTTACTTAGATTTATTGAACAGAAGTTGGAGGGGAGGAGGATAATCTTTCTTCTGAGTGATACTTCTGAAAATGACTCCAGTATATTCTCACCAATGTAAAGCCTAGGTAGAATTTTGTTGACTTACTATGTTCATTGCAAATGGAAATTTCAAATACATACAGAAATTTTTATACCAAGCAGTGTATGTTCCTATTTGTAGTTGATCAGATTTTGAATTCTTATAGCTACATATAAGCCAGTTTATTCTGTTCTCTCCTTCTTTCCATATTTGTTAAAAAATCCCTTCCCTCCATCTGTCCTGGGTCCTATTTGGCTGAATGTGTAAATTCATCCTAAGTCTGACATCTCATTTGGTCTTTGGAATCATCAGCACTGCCCATGTTGCACCAGGGTCAGCAGGAGGACAGGCTACTTGAGCCATGAGGTGTTGGACCTCTAACTGACGTACTGACTGTACATTTTGCTTTCTGATGTGCATTAAATCTATGCCAAAAGAAACTTGAAGTATATGTATTAAAGGATGACAGGTGTCTTTGCCCCCTCTTAAAAGTTCACAGGCTGCCGTTAATCCTCTGAAAGGTGCTTTATAGTTTGCTTGGTCTATGATTTCTGCAAGTACCTTTACTCTAAAAGCATGAACTAGGAAACATTCAAATAAATATGTTTACAATATACTAAGAACATAGATTAGCAATGCCCAAATACTCATAATTATTCAGTGTGTTCCCTCAGTGAAATTCTTTCTGGGAAAGGAGATTTGAGTCCCCCTTAGTTTGCTTAGCTTCTTTGGAGTTTGTATGAGGTGCACGAAGACAGCCGTTTTCAGCAACGTGACATCAAAGTTTTGTCTTGGAGTTGCATGTGCAACTTTTCTTTCTTAAAACCTGTGGGGAATCTCTAGGTTTTGGAGGGTTTAGAAAAGTCTGTTGAAGTGCAGAAGAACAACCTGTGAGCAAAAATGTGGATGGTCATCAGCATTTAGTGCCTAAATTAGCAGCTAACTCTCAAAAACCGTAATAAACCATAGGGCAAAAATCATACAGTGAGGGACCCCCACAACTGTGAAGTGACACAGCATATCGGATGGAAAAAAAATGAATGATTAAAACTTTTTTTGAGATATTTGACATGCTACATATTGGGTAAGTCTTTAAAAGAAAGTGTTAATTGTGTAAAAGAAACTATATGAAGAAGCTCTGTATTACCTCAGTGCTATCAAATAAAGCTGATGTGTAGCCTAAATTAGAAACATGGAAATTTTCAATTAAATGAAAACTTCAGCATCCACAATGAGAAAGCAGTGAGAAAGCATCCCTCACCAGTATATAGTATATCTGAAGTGAATGTGCAGCCCAGTATACTTGCAGCGCCTGTCTGTGAGAATGTGATACAGTGCACCCTTCTGGTCAGGTCTACTGTGTATGCTTGAACAGGCATCATGAAGTGGTGTTACTGCACAACATATAGGGTCCTGCAACTGTCTCAGAAATCAGGAGAGGTTAAGGGCAAGAAAGCAAGCAATCTAAATCTGACTGGATCAGGAAGAGATGGAAAGACTAGAGGCGAAGACAGAAAAATAACTGGAATGAAAACTTGGAGCTCTTTGCTTGCAGTAATTTTAATTTATAGAACCCAGGTATTAGAAGATAGGAAAATTCCTTACAGATATTACTTCTTGTGTGTATGTGGAAGGTTAGGGACTTAGGTAATAAGAAAAGAAATGTGCTAAGGGTAATGCTGGGGGTTGCTACAGCTATGGACTTGGCAGTGGGGTAGATTTGAGACAACTCGTTTAGATGTGAGATGCTTATGCCCTGATAGCTGCAGGAAGAAAATGTGCTCTCAAGTTCTATTTAAGTTGCTTAAGCTCTTTTGAAATCTTTTTAATGCCCTGGGCCTTGTTTCCATAACCTGCTGACTTGCACATTCCTGCATGGGAATCTTGCTTGCTTGTTTCTTGCATTTCTTCACTTTATTTTTTCACAGTTTATTTACCATCCCCATCCCTCTGTTGCAGTGTGATCAAGGTGCTCTCTTCTCCTAAGTGTATATGGTTGAATACCCTGCACAATCTTCCTGCAATCTTTTCACAGAGCTCACATTTGAAAACAGAACAGGGATAGAAGAGCATCTTAAGGGGGGGAAATAAATTTGGTGAGGGTGGAAGCTTTTCTTAAAATCTTTCTTCCAACAGAAAGCCAACAAGTAAGTCGCAAAGCCAGAAAAGGTCTGACCATAATGGGAGCCAAATGTGGTCAGGTATGGCTAGGCAGGCTAGCCCTCTCCTGTAGATGTTTTTTCTCAATTTTAACAGTCTGGAAGTGGAACTTGTCTTTTAATCAGAAACCTGTGTTAGAAATGGTCTTTTAAAAGCAGTGCCGTCTGCAGGAAGAACTTGTGATAAATTAGTTATTGGGAAAAAATAAGTGACTGAGAGCAGCTTTTAGAAGTTTCACTTTGAAAAGAAGTGAAGTCTAAGGAGGGGAAGTGCCAAAGAGATAAAAAGCAAAGTTTTTCTTCCATTATATGTCATTTTATCCTATTTTAAGAGTTTTCCCCTTTCTGAATTCTCAGCATCTATATTCAGTCCTTACTTTTGAACACAATTTTATTCAATAAGAATAAATATGCCATAATTAGATGAAATACGAGTCTCATCATTACAGGTATAGAGGTGCTATAATTGCTAAGACTTTGTGCCCAGAGAAAAAATGACACAACATGCCAAGGCTTAAAATCTGAAATCTAAATTTATCAATCTGATTATTTAACCATGATTAGGGTAGTTTGACTTAGTTCCAGTATCCTTTGAAAGTTCTGGTGTTTGCAGCGCTAGCCAAAGATGAAGATGTGTTTTCACTGTGATTTTTAATGCTGGCATTTTGAAGAGATGTTGCTTCTGTTTGCCTATGATTTCCTCATGGAATCTTATCTTCGCAACTGGATTATTTTGCCCTGCTATTGAATGTTTTTACCTGGAAGAGTGTTCCTAATACAGTAGAAATGACAATCATGCATGAGGGATGAGACTCCTAATGTATTTTATTCCTTGATGTAATTTGCCTAGAATGATACAAATTCTATATAAAAGTTTTTATTCCAAAGTGCTTCAGTCTATTTTAAAGCATTTACATAGTCCTATTCATGGTGTTATGGTCAAGGCTTCCCTTAAAAGCTACTGTGGGTTTTGGTTTGGGGGTTTTTTTTGCTTGGTTTAGGGTTTTTTTGGGTTTTTTGTGGTTTTTTGGGGGGAGATGTTTGTTTTTGATTACAGTTTAGAAATAAAATGATTCCTTTTTAGCCTATAAATTAATAATACTAGGGACATTATTTCTACATACACTTTAGATAGAGTATATTCAAAAATTGGCTAGCATCTCTGTACTGCAATTTCATCTAAAGGACTTGGGTGATTTTCCCTTTTTCAAATTATAAGGGCGAAAACGTGTTAAAAATATTTTCTATTCTTGTGCTTAAGAAAGTGACCCCTGGCTAATCCTACAGCATATAATTCCCAAGATGTTGTTTGAAATCCTTGACTGGAAAGCACTGTAAAAGGGGAAGTTCCTTATTGTTGAGAACTGCAGCTGTTCATCTTCTGAATAATCCCTCTGCTGTCTTCTTATATTAAAATAACCAGTGTAGCCCAATGAAATTATTCGGTGAAGGCTCAAAGCAAGCAAAGGGACATAGGTTTTTTTTCATACATGGCCAGGTGTGACTCTGGAAGGCATTCCCACAGTTTGCTCTGGCTGTTAAGAGTTTGCAAGGATTTGAAAAATGGTTAGATATATTCATGGAGAGGAATTCCAATAAAACAAAATTCAAGGAGCATGAGGGCCAAGGCGTTCTCATGTTGATTCCTGGAGGAGTCAGCATCTTCATCAGTGAACTGGTAACAGGGAGCATGCAGTTGATTTCCATAATTTTGGATGGTATGAAGCTCTTTCACATAGTCAAGATGCGCTGCCAGTAGCAAACATCTCCAAAAGTAGCTCACGAAATGGAGTTCCATGTACTGTGATATGCACAGGGTGAACAGTGTAGACATTGTCACTGTGCTAGAGCAGGAAGCAGTGGTTGCAGATCAAGAGTGGTTACAGAGAGGTCTCCAAAATCCCCAGCTCCATGTACAGTGGCAAGCAACAAAGCGACGTATTACTTGTAATCAGAACTACTGTCCATAATCAAGAAGGATAATAAGGTAGAAGGTGCCATTTTTTCCCCACCAATGACACATGAGCACTGTGCAGACCTGGACTCTGCTGCAGAGGACATGGAGAAGGTGTAGAGAGGAGCAGCTGAGCTGCTGGAGGGAATGAGTCTGGCTGATGGGAAGAGACTGGAAAGGCTGCCACTCTTCCTTTTAAGTGTCTTTTTAGTGCTGAAGGGAGTGTTGGAGGGATACAGATCCTTGCACAACTCTGTCACTGCAGAACCACCTTATACCATGTGTGGGTTTGTTTGTGTTACTAATATTACAGCCCTAAAAGCTCTTGAGGCTGTTTGCTTCGTCTCTAACACACCTGTGAGAGAATTTGTGTTTAACTTTTCCTCACTATTCAATGCTGTTTGTTACTTCACAGTTCAGTAGCGATGTCAAGTAACTGGCACTTAGTATTTGGACTGTCAGGTGAAGCCCTATATGGTTCTATAGAAAGAAAAATATTGATCATAATTATTGCAATAAATCTCCAAATCAGCATTGGGGCTTCAGGTTGCAAGATCCTGTGCAAAAAAATTTGCAAGAGACAACCTCAGCACTCAAAAGTTTACAATGCAGTAAGCAATAAAAGGTACAAATAGGAAGGAGAGGAAATCAGTGATTATACCATATGACTCTTAAACTGTTCGCTGTTCATGGACTGGATCTTTTGTCCTCCAGTGTTTGTGCATTCACTAGCGGAAATGAGACCCCTTAAAACTCCTGTCTTGACCAATTCTCTCTTCTCTCTTAAAAACTCATCCAAGGCTTTTTTTCCACAAAGATTCCTTACAGAATCCATTTTTATGCATGTTAATACACGGATTTGAATTGCATATGCATAAATTACACACAGACTTGGAATAAAGCATGAGAAAAGAAATTACTAATCCATTAATGGTTGTAGACTTTACAAGTACATATTGTGCTACTAATGATTCTGGTATCAAGTGCAAAGGGAATATTTGCAAATTAAGCCCCAGAGCAAGACAGAGATGAACCTCACCTTGCAAAAGGGAAAGAATTAGATGAGCTGGTGGTTTCTCCCTCTTGGGCTGATATTCCCCCTTCACTAGGACATCAGTTCTTCTGAAGGAAACATCCTCTTTCCACGTCTCTGAATCCCACATGTTTTACAGCACTTTTGAATTACTCTGTAATTAAAAGCTTCTCAATTTAACTTAGTTTTGTCTTCTAGGGAGATAACTAATAACTAACCTAATTACTTATATTCGACACCAACTTGCCAGGTCTTCTTTTTGCTTATGCTGTGTATGTGGCAGGTGAGCAGTGATCATTTTTATCACTATAGATAGAAGAATACTACACTACAGAGTAGAAGAATAGACAGCTGTCACTATAATCATACTTCAAGTGTTTAATTGTTGGTTGTAGGACATTTTTGAGTAATAACTTCATAACAAAAGTATAATGTAATTTTTAGTTTTTCCACTTCTGTATTATTTTACTACTCTTTTTCTAGTGCACTAATTTGAGTTTTAAGAAAATCAGTTCAAAGTGTCCAGGGAATCATTGCATAAGGCTGTGATTTTGCCTAGGAAAAAACAAACATAGCTTTCAGATAAACATAAAAGCACCAGCTGTTTTCCCCTAGAATTTTTTATTTCCATTGCCCTTGGAGATAATTTTACAAGAAGAAGCGTATAATATGTGGAAATATTTAAGAATATGTTTACAATAATTTTATTACTGTAAATACAAGGATTAGTTTTCATGTCCCAGTAACTGCTCCAGAGGTCTGTGTTGGGCAAAAAAAAAAATTATAAGAAAGTTCCAGGAAGCAGCCCAGTTTTCCAGTGCCACCTTCACCATCTTGGGGCCATTTCTGGAAGCCAATTTGATTTTTTTTTGAGACAAAGTTTTCTGGACTAGGCCGAATATGATTTCTTACTTTTCCCGGTGCATCTTTGCAGGAGCTTGACAGCTGCTCCTGTGAACAGGAACTTCAGTGATGTTGGTAAGTGCCTGCCTCCTCACATGCTTAGTGCTTTGGCTTAGTGGTAGGACATTTAAATAGTTCAGTCCCTGACATGGAATATCCTGTCTCTTCCTTCTTAGAAGAGCAAGCAACCATTATACAAATTCTGGCTGCATAGATTGAGAGTTGGCGTTGGCTAAAAACAGCGGTCTCTACACGAGCCCTGGTGTTTTTTGTATCTTGCCATCTGACTGGGATGAACTGTTGAATCTTCCTAGTCAAAAGAGCCCGCTCTGAGTCATTAGGGTTGGTGACTAAATAGGCACTAAATAGACTAAATATATCCATTGATACCTCTTACCAAGTTGCAGTGAGAATGTTGAAGGGAACATTCATCTTGTCATCCTTACTTTACTTTTTTTTTTCACTAGACCCTGGCCCAGCCAACACACATCCGTGCACGTGCAAATCTGGCTGCTCTAAGCAGGTTGTGCTCTTTGCTGTGTTCTGCCCACTTTCACACGCCCGTGTAGTGGAAAGAAAGTGCACGCACTAACAACATCATGGGAGAAACACGCTGTGCTATTAAACGGTGGTCTTTGCTCTGCAGTACATGGGAAAATAAGTACTGATTCAGACACCAGAAGTGAAGAAGTTGAGTGATATTATGTAGAAAATTTATTTTCAGTAGTGTGTATCCTTTATGTCTGCCCCTGTGAGTGACATGAAATTTCTGTGCTGCTTCAGTTCTCATGGATGAAAGGATTTGTATAACTCACAGAGGCAATCTTTGCATTTCATAAAGCTTCATAATTGATGTCTCTCACTTTAAATCACCTGCCCTTCCATCTCCACAAAATGGATTACTTAAAATAATTTTGCCAGCCACCTTGCCTGATTGCCTGCCTTTTTCCTTCCTGCTTGAAATCCCACTAACTTCATTTCTTCTAACACCAGTGGCTTCCTGCTCTTTTTCCTTTGCAGTGAATCACCCTTCTATCTTCTGGTTTCCTACTCCAAAGCATCTCTTTTGGCCAGTTTTTGATTCAGAAGTTGTGTGGGGGTAATACAGACAGAAGCAAGAGGGAATTAACTTCTGATAGTGATGGATTTTCATGTTGCAACTTAATATATTTAGATTACATAGTACCTGGTTCATTCTAAACAGCTGGCTTTAGACATGGTCCTAAGTGGAGTATGTGAAGTCTCCTCGGGAATGGTGTCTCAGATTTGCAGCCCTGACTTGTTAACAGTTTCTGATCAACAAAATAATAACTGTTATTTGATGCACCCCTTCCTATCCTGAGTATTTCTGTTTAAATGGCTGTGTTGTTTTAGCGTCTCAGTCTTTATTCTGTGCAAGACCCTGAAAAGGTAAGAAAATTATGCTATGAGCCCATGTCAGAAAAGGGGTTGAAACCTGAGGAGGGTACCTGTGAGCTGGTGAAGGGAACAGCCTGCAGACCAAACTAGTGAGCTGCATCTGTCTGCAGGATGTGCAAGGACTTGCAGCAGAGGTGCCTCTTCCTTTCCCTCCTTACATGGGGTCCGCAGATGGCTGGCTTGGACCAGATCCCTCGTTTTTAGGGGTCAGGGTTGGGTCCTATGTCCAGGACTGTATCTCTCTAGGTGGAGTGTGCTGCAGCAGAGGCCAATGCCAAACTTTTCCCAGGTCACATCCCGGCCAGCCATGGGAACAGGTTTCCTCAGGGTACCAGGGACAAGAAGAGCATGCTCTCACAGCAACATTTTTCTGTTATTTTCTCTTTGGCTTTCTCCATGGGTACAAAATACAGTCTTTCCAAAGCAAGCTGTCTCAGGGCTGTGTTTCATAACCACCAGGGGATAATCATTAAAGGGGATGAAAAGGTAGAATTATTGACTGAGCAGCATGGAGGGCAAAGCATAACCTCTCTTTTGCTCATAAAAATACAGTGATTTTTCTCTGTTGTGGAGTAGTAACTCAGGTGGGTCTTAAAGCTGATAAGGAATTTTTTCTCAGGAAAAAGTTAACTCAGTTTTTTACAGGTATATTCACATAGTAATAGTACCACATTAAAACAACTAGCAATTATAATTATGTATTTTGTGAATTTTCACACCTAAAGATAGTGATTATTGATTAGGACTGGTGAGTGAATGGGTTCTGTGTTTTTCCATTCTGATTCACATGCATTACACCTGTTTTTTTAGAAGGATAGATTTTTATTTCAGTCAATTCAGGTAACAATGCACAGCAAAGGATGTTGTTACAATTAATTATATTTTAAAATGATGCGTGATATGCTGAAATTTATAATTCATACTTTGGCACAGATCCCTGTAACTTCTATTCCTGTAAAAAAAGGGTACCATTTTTCTGGTTTTAGGAAGAAGGTTATTGGAAGCATTCTTAATAAGAAAGGTAGAAGGGGAAGGAAGGTGATCAGTTTTCGGTACACATTAAAGAAAGTCCTTTGTGGGACAGGGTTATTTTTTAAATATTTTAAGTAACAATTGTGCTGAGATTGGTCTTGGCCAGGTACTTACCTTTTGTAACTTAAAGGAAATAGATAAAATGAGCACAAAATCACAGGTAAGATCCAAAAACTGCCACAGGACCAAAGTGTTCAAGTACAAAGCTGAGCAGCTGAGTTGTGATGGACCATTTATTATGTTATTACTTTTTCTGTTAATGCATAAACTTTATTCCTTTCAAAAATCTTAATCTCTGTTCCCTCTTTCAGAAGTTGTCAGTGTTGCTCGCAGCTTATCTGTATGAGAGGGTTACACAGGTGTCTGAGACCCCAAAATGGGACTCCTTCTGTGATGATGCCTTTTTTTCGGTCAGTGTGTATAGCTTCAGCAGCAGATTACCTAGAGAGAGACATGTTAGGTGCATCTGTACAACTACAACCAACTCTAGTGAATAGGGGATAGAAATCTGTCTGTGTAGACAAGCACCTAAGGTCATAACTAAAACAAAAAAGAAGAGCACCCAAAGGATCAGTAATGATGACACAAAAGCCAAAATAATAACAGAAAAGGCAAACCAAGCCCTCGTAAGCAAGAGGACTGTTTAATTGGGAGAGTTGTCACTGTCAGCTGTGACAGTCTGTCTGGACTTGAATGATGCTACATTCAGAATTTTTTCATAAGTCATACTCAATAAGAAAGATAACTCCTGGTTTAACTGTATTCAGTGAATTTATTCTAAAATGGGGTGGAAAACTTGCTGATGCTTGACTCGTAATGTTTTGTTGGTTTGATTGAGTAATTTCTTGTAGTAGTAGGTAGCCATTGTCTGTCCTCACATACCATATTCTCACTACCCAGTGTTTTATAGTAACTGGAAAAATACGCTGATTTAGATTCACTTCTTTGCTAAAGCAGCATTATACTGTACTTTGGTACCACTTTAGCTTTTGATTTAGTTGAAGTCTTTAGGAATTTTCCAAAAATAATTCTCTAAATCTTTTCCTTCATGCATTTATCCTGCATTTAGTCTGTGTTTCAGGATGTATAAAATCCTGACTGTATGTACATTATTGCAGAGTTACTGTACGCTTCTCAGAGACCTAACCAACCTGCATGGCAGACGATAATACAGCCCACCAGTGTACAGTGTTTTTGCTAATTAAAATGTGCTTTTATTTATAGTGTTTGCAGCAAATCTCTGAGGCATTAAGTTACTGGCCTGTAGCATGTGCTTGTGGAAGAGCAGTCTGTTTAAATTTGCTTAACAGTTTTTAGGATAACTTGTTGAGGATCTTTAGGCATTGGCGTTTCACGTGGCTGGCTTAGCCCGAAGAGTAAGCCGATGTTTTGCAGTGCAAAGAAGATGTCTTAGTACTGTGCAGGTCTTTCACCAGGCCCCCAGTAACCCTGCAAGCCCAGCAGGGTCACTGGGATGAATAAACAGCTTAATAAAGGGAAGGATTAGCCCTGTTAACCTCAACAGCAGAGCTTTTAAGCTCCTATGCTACGAGTGCTGGGGCAGGCAGGCATCTCACTCTGCTGCAGCCCACACAATGTCCCATCATTGTTGCCAGTCCTCACAGTGCCTGGCAATACTTCTGCAGTTTCTGTAACAGAGGAAAAATTAAGTGATAATTTGATTTGTTTTCTTAGATGTGACTGCCCTCTCTAGGTTTCAGAAGTAATTTCCAAGTAAGCAGCTGATGCTTTTGTTGTGTACCCTGACTCCCACGGAGTCCCTGGGCTCTGCTCCACTGCGAGCATCTCTGCAGGATGCTGCACCATAGGTCATGTCCCAGACCTCTCTTCCAGGCTGGCTTTAGCCAGGCTGATTCTCTGTCTAGCCTGGACAGTGCAGAGGGGAGCAGAAAGAGAGTCGGGGTGGAGCACAGGCAGACAGCTTTCTGCAAGCATAACATCAATGAAAACATGCTCCCAGCAGGCAGGGGCAGTGGTAAGCAGGGTGAGGAGCTCCAACCTCCAAAGATTTCTTTTTCTTCCACAGCACTGTCCTGGAGAAATGGGGTGCTTATGGCTTGGACCAGTGCACTTTTTGCTCAGTTGAAAAATAAGCTGGATGGCTGGACGCAGAGAGTGGTGGTGATTGGAGTTACGTACAGTTGGTGGCTGGTCACCAGGGGTGTTCCCCAGGGCTCAGTATTGGAGACAGTCCTGTTCAGTATCTTTATCAGTGACATGGACAAGGGGATCAGGTGCAGCTGAGGGAGCTGGGATTGTTTAGCCTGGAGAAAAGGAGGCTTGGGGGAAACCTTACTGCTCTCTAAAACTAACTGGAAGGAGATTGTAGCCAAGAGCAGGTTGGACTCTTCTCCCAAGTAACAAGCAACAGAATGAGAGGAAATGGTCTCAAGTTGTGTCAGGGGAGATTTAGATTGGATATTTCATCACTGAAAGGGTGGTCAGGCATTGGAACAGGCTGCCCAGGGAAGTGGTGGAGTCACCATGTCTGATAGTGTTCAATAGGGGCATGGATGTGGCACTAAAGGACATGGGTTTGGTGGTGGACTTGACAGTACTGGGTTAACATAAAGACTTCATGGGTTTAGAGGCCTTTTCCAACCTAAACAATTCTGTGATTCTATACTATCTGAGGCATCTGACATAATTTTTTCCCCATGCGTTCAGGCCCAGTGTCTCTAATTTCCTAATCATCTGGGTGGTGACTGATCTGCAAGCAAGCTGAGCGCAAAATCGATGCATGGCTTGCTGGATTCTAAGTGTTTATATAATTTTCTGTAAGATACACACAATGTTCAGCTCATGTCTAATTGGTGCCATTTCTGAATGGAATGCAATGTCCCTTTACAAGTTGTAGGACCTTTGAAAATCATTTTAAGTAGCCTAATCGAGTCTTTCTGTATTTTCTCCGATTAAGGAAGTTGTTTGATGTAGTTTATTTTTATGACACTCAAGCCTTATGTTTTAATTGGACACTTTTATGCTCCAAGGCTTTCTGTTTGCAGTATTGGATTGTGCAGTGTTCAGTGTTTCTCTGCTTCTTTTTATTCAGTACACAAAAAGCAGATACCTAAAATTCTGCTCTCTGAATGCACCTGAAAAACTAAATCCTGCAGCAGTGGCAGGATTATGAACTGTTCCCTTTCTGTAAACCATTTCCATCTGTGCAAAACTGTGCAGCCCTGGTTTTGGTAGCATTTGGCATTGTCATTCCATGGATGCTAACATCACCACAAATGCAAGTCGATGAAGAATCAGAACTGAGAAGAAGCAGTGGTGAAAAGGATCAGTCCAGGGACTGTGGTGGCTTTGTTTCATCTTCTGTGGGACTTTCTGGATGCTACTCCAATTTCTAGGACTGGGGCCAGAATTAAATTTTCATCAATGGTGCTGTCATGCATGATAGATGGAAAAGTAAAGCAACAGAACATGATCGTAAACAGGGCTTGTGAGTCTCATAACCAGAATATTAAAGCCCGGCTCTTAAGTATTTTATAGCTGATTTTATCTTCTGTATTAAAGCACATGCGTACACATGCGCGCGCACAGAGACTACAGCAAGTGCCAGAGTTTTGATACCCACTTTGTCACAGCAGTGCCACTGATGACATGGTCACCCCTTTTAGTTACAGGAGATCTTCACTGGTATTTCTTCTGTCTGTCCACTCACAGAAGATGCTGCTATACACATCCTTCTGAATTAGGTAGCAAAATGTTATTTTTATTTGTTTCTTCCAATCTGTTAGTTACCTGTGCACCTAACAAAGTATGGCCCTAATAGAAGGAGGGAGTTTATTATTCTTAAAATCACCAAAGCTCTGTCTAGCATGAAAAAAAAACCCGATGCTTTGATCAAAGGTTGCATATTGCATACACTGCCTTTTTTTACTTCCCATAGCAGCTAGGAAGAATCACAAAATGGATTTTTCTTCTCCTTGTCATGTTTATATACACATTTCCTGGAAGTCTGTGGGGTATCTGCCACAGTTCTCTGGCTGCCAATATCTTAAAGCATTGCTAAACTGTGGACACAGTACTTGGTTTTTCAGGGTCTCAAATTGATTTTAAAATTGGATCTACCTAAATCCTTCTTCTGTAATTGATAACTCTCTTTTGGACTTGGTTCAGTAGGATCCAAAGGTGCTGAGGCAAGTAAAGGGTTGTACTGGATTGGTAGAAGTCAGAATCATGACAGCAGCAGGGGTGATGAACTTATTTTAGTGAGAGAATGAGAGTGTGCTCTAATCCTGGTCACAGACTACTTTTGCCATCTGCTTTTTGTGCTTTATTTCTGTGCTGGTGTTTTGGAGGAGATAGATGTATATTTTTATATATATAAATTTGTAGAGGGGTTTTTTATTATTTATTTATTTATTTAAAATACGCATATATATCCACATGAGAGTGAAACAAAATCAAGCCAGAGAGATACAGACCCTTTAGAAGAGATTAGAGATTGAAAGGACACAAAGTAGGTACTGATACCATCTCTGGAGAAAGTGATTATATTTGAGAGGAATGAGGGAGATAATACCTGTGTCTCAGAAATGTTGCTGCTGTGGTGCTATGTGGCACAGCAGTCTTATTTTAATGTCTCACCATGCTGTGTGAGCATGTTTTGAAACCCATATCAAATATCTTAGCAGGTGACAAGGTACTTTATGTCCCAGTGTGCTGGGAGATACGTGCAGCCAACATCTATCCGTGGTTCAGTACTTGGCTGTCCTAGCTCCCTGGTGTTAACTTCTAAAGAGTTCTTGGTTTTGTACTGTGGCATGCCGGGTCATCTGCAGCAGGCAGGTACCTAGTTCTGCATCCTCCAGCTCACTGTTTCGTTCATCTCTTTCGCATCTGCAGTAGATCCTGGAGAAAGTCTCGAAACATCAGAAAGAAGAAAGATCTGAGAGGTGGAAGGGAAGGCTTTGCTTTCCCCACTATGTTCCTGAAATTACTGAGCAGCAGAAACACTCTTGTACATGGAAGACTGTCAAGTAGCATTTCTGAAAAGCAAAACTTCTCTGTAACACAGAAAGGCAGCAGCAGATTTGACTTGAGTGCAATGATATGTTTGTTTCTGTAAGATTTCTATCTGGTATAAAATTCATAAGTCATGAAAATGTTAGCTCAACTTTTTCATCAGCAGTCAACAGAAAGACAAATGTCAAAAAGTAGGAGAAAAATCAGAAAAAAAACTGGAGTATCACTGAGCTACTGTACAAGTCCATGGTGTTTGTACAGCTTGTGTGTGCTGTGCAAAATGTGGTCCTCACAGCCCCAAAAGGAGGTAGCAGAACTGGAAGAGGTCTGGGGAAGTCAGCAGGGACAGAGAGGGTGTAGAACTGGCCTTCTCTGGCTTCAGGTGATGGGAGAGAAGGGAAGCATGGTACAGGTCAGTCAGCTCACCAACAGCATGACAAAGGTGGGGGTGGTTTTTAGTGCCTATTCCACTATGAGGATTTGGAAATACCAGGTTTAGGTAGAGGGTGGACAACAACAGAAAACTGTCCTACCCTGCACACAAGAGCTGCGGATGTCCTTGCCACCAAATGCTGTTTATCTGGGTTCAGCAGGATGTTGGAGAAGTTAATCATAAATCAAATAACTCCACCCATTAACTCCCTAAACTCAGCAAGCAGGAGCCATTTACAAAGTCCTTCATTCAGAAAATTCTGGAAGTTGGGTATATGTACTCACTCTGTCCCCATATACTTCCTGGCTGCTGCAGGTGGGCGTCTCATCTCACCCAGCACAGCTGCTTCTGGTATAATGTCATGGTTCTCAAGGCTTCTAAAGTGTGGGATCTGTCTTTTCATGTTGTAACCACTGGAAATATCTCCATGAAAACTGAAAAAAAAAATTAAGAAAGAGGGGTAAGCTAAATGTCAAAGTTACGTAATTTATAAAGTGCTCCAGTACCACAGTGTTGCATGCCAGAAAATTGTTAGGGTAGACAGTACTTCTCTCAGGCACCTTAGAAGTAAGTGGCCTGTTTGCCTGCTGCAAGGAGCTGCTAAAAGGGCAGCTGTGAAGAACTTAAGTACAAACCAGAGCCCAAAGCAGTCTCGCATCAGTGTTGTATTACAGAGGTTATCACTATAATTCTAATTGGCAAAAATCTGCCATGACTCTGGGCAAACACATCAACTTGCAGTTGAACAGAATTCTTTGTCCATTTCTTTGTAATTTTGTTTAACACGTGATAAAAACAGTTGATTAAATCATGGTTTACGAAATTGCTGTATCTCATATTTTTGAACTGATTGGAACATGTTCCCCTACAAAAGCAAGGACAGGCAGAAGAGGAAACAGGAACAGCTCCATGGCGTACAGCTGTGGTTTTGTGGAAGGAGAGGAATAGGGGAAGGACTTTCAGAGAGCTGCTTCTGAGGCTGTCAAGGTTACAGGTGCTGTTTCTTCTGTAGGTGAGTGGCTTGGGCATTCTCTCCTGACAATTGGCATTAGCTGTTTTTGTCCAAGAGAACAAAATTTGCATTTTAATTAGATTGTCGCCTTTGTCAACACTGAAGCATAACACAAGTCATTGGAAACTTTTCACAGGACCAGTGTAAGGATTTAAAATAACAAACAATAGCAACATTTACCCAGTAATATTTTGAAACCTTTAGTTCTTTACCATTTCAGAGATGAGGATCCCATTATAATCTCTCAAAGAATTGACCACCAAATCTGCCTTCCTAATTTCTTAGATCCCAGTATATGTTTTTTTTTGGAAGCTAGAATTCACTGTTTCAGATGTGTAAAAGCCAAGAGCTTCATGCCAGTTGGGTGCTCAGTATGAGAATTGAGGATTTGTACTGAACTTGCTGCATTGAGACATGGGTGGGATGGCAGCAACTGTGCCTTAGCCCTGGGAAAGAAATCTGTGCTGATAGCAGCATGGTGAGGCTCAAGTGGAGTCTGACAGTGCCAGTTGTGTACTTCAGGAAAACAAACAGTGTCGTGGTTGCTTTCAAGCTGCACTCAGAATTGATACAATATGTCATACTGAATTTTCTGTCAGATTTAAGAGTGATACAGCAAAATCTTCATCTGCTGTGAAGATGCGCAGCACCATTGACTGCCTTAAAACTATATAAGTGTATACAGTTGGGGACAGGGCCCGGGATTTTATAGTGTACAGCCAGTGCTGCACTGAGCAAGTACCAGGTGCTGAAGTTGGGCAGAGTAGTGATGTTGCCAAGAAGGAGTTTAGAAAGCAGGCAGCCTCCTTTGTAGACCAAGGAGAAGAAATTCACTACTCCTGCAGCAGCAGCATTTAATAAGAAAACCCACTGCTACTTTGAGGTTGGAATAGCCCCAGTTTACTTTGAAATTAGCTTTTTGTGTGCTGAGTCAGGTAATTTTGCAAACTTAAAAACAGCTCACCTTTTTTGATGGAAATCTGAAAATTTTGCTAAATCTATATAAACTGCCCAGCATTAAGTAAAGCAGTAGTTTCAGCAACTGCCATGCCTTCAGAGTATTTTGTCCACTCTGAATGTGGAGGAAACTCAGTTGATTAGAGCATGGTGCTAATAACACCAAGGTCATGGTTTCAATCCCTGTACAGGCCATTCATTCATTCTGGTGGACCAGATCATCCTTGAGGGTCCCTTCCAACTCAGAATATTCTGTGATGCTGTGAAATGTTCTTCTGCCTCCCTCTGCTAAGGTTTAGACTGAGGAAATGGCACTCCTAAGTTGTCAACACCAGCTTTTGTGTGTCTGCTGAATCTCGTGACCATTCCACTGTCTGCTCAAAATCTTCAATTCCTCAGTTTCCCCACTGTCCTTTTAGGCAAGCAGAGCATCATTAGCGGTTTCATCAGCACCGTCCCTGGCAGAAGGTCCCCAGGGAAGGGCTGCCGGAGGCTCAAGTGCAGTCAGGGCAGCCCTGCACGGAGGGTCCACTGCCACCGTCCCACCTTGTACCCTGTCTCTGCAGGCTGGTTGCTTTGGGCCAGTCCAGCCATGTAAGTCTGGGTTCTGTGACTGCTCCTCAGAGGAAACGAAAATGGATAGGGATGAGCATTACCTGCTTGGTGGGAAGGGAGCCACAGAAAATCAAGAGCCAGAACTAGCTCATACAGTTTGAAAATTGAGTGAGAGTCTTGGGTGAAGCTCAGAGGTTTTTTCCCCAGAAGTCAGAGGCTTTGGAGAAATGATAAAAGCAGAGTTGTGGAATTATTTCCCTGTATTTGGACTCTATATTATATTGACATTTATGTGCATGATGTTGCAGTAATACAGTTAGTTCAGCCTTTTCATTGATGACCGTTTCTGTAACATTACCCACAATATTGTGCGCACGTGATATTGCAAAGAAAAAGGCGAGGGCAAGGATGCCGGTTGACTATTGCCAGTTTAAGTACTATAGGGTTGGAAGTTGCAGTAATTATGGATGCCAATGCAGAACCAGAAAATAGGCAGTTTTCTATAGAAAAGTTCCATGATACTGAAAAAACATTTGTTGTTGTCATTAATTTTTGTCTGGTCCCTTTTTTAAGTAGATGGATATTGCTCTTCTGTAGGTTTACCCAAGCAATGATCTCCCCTATATTTAGTTTAACAGTTGAGGTTTCTAACTTGTATCTTTACATTTAATAACTTTCTGATGTAAGAAGGACTCGTCATGCATGGCATTAAGGTGTTGCTAATTGTGACTGGAGGCATTTGCATTATAAATCCTAGTGAATTATATTATGGGTTTTGCACCATTTTTACTTCATTCTCTGGTTGGTTTTTATAATCAAGTATAGCCTGTAACATTTACCTTTCCAGAATTAAATAAATCCTTCACAGGGGATTGACATCACTTTTGTTCCTCTGGGGCCTTTTACATATTGTTTAAATTTCAAGTGGTCTTGCAGGTATCATACAGATTCTCCATGGAGTAGATTCTGCTTTTAGTATTTTAACTCTTTTAACTCTTTATGTCATATAGCTTTGTAAATCATGGGGCTGTTACAGGCCAGCATGCAAAACATTCAGGTATCCTTACCTATAGTGTAGGTGAACTTATCTTGGGATGAAACTTCTATAAGGTGTAAGAAGAATACTATATTTTACTGAAACAATTATATAGATTAGCATTCAAATATTTTAAACACAGTTCCACTGAGGACAGCATAGCTAACACTGCTTTATCTTGGCTGAAAGCTGAGGCACCTCCCAGTTTGCAGTGGGACCCAGGAGCGTGGCTTACACCCCAAAGTCCTTCTTCCTATGTTGTCCAGCCCAGGATTACTTTGCATGGACAGACTGAGGGGACTGCAAACACAGAAGTATCACAGTAACATTAGGGTAGTTAAGCAGTCAATTGTACATGAGATATGCTGTATTTCACTATCGATTCTGCATCCAAAGCCTTGAATGGTCAAGAAGTCACCCAAAACTTTGCAAGTAGCCACATGTTAGAGACAATTGTCAACAGTCAATCCTAAAATTGGAAGAGGCTGTCCAGGGAAATGGTGGAATCACTACACCTGGAAGTGTTCAAAAGGCACGTGAATGTGGCACTTGAGGGCATTGTTTAGTGGAGAACATGGTGGTGCTGTGTTACCAGGTTGAATTCAGTGACCTTAGAGGTCTTTTCCAACCTTAATGATTCTGCGATTCTGTGCTCCTATGAAAACAAAGTATGGGCTTAAATATTCAGACCATTAATGGATGCAACTTTAGGAAGGAAATTTCTGCAAGTCTTGCAGGTCTCCTCTGGAGGGTGTCTCTTCATTGAGGAAAGGCCTTCATTGTGCTGATTTGGCATCTGATTCTCAGGGTGTTGTGTCAGTACACGAAGACATAACCTGTAGCAAAGGGATAACTATTAAAACTATTTGGTTTGTCCTTTAAAATGTGAAGCACACATTTCTGTAGAAGAAGAAGAACTCATACTCTTTGGCATAGGTCTTAAGAGTAGACCCCAAGCAATGGAAAACTGAGCCCATATGGGATGTATTTAGTTGTATGGCAAACAGGTTGCTAGCCAGTAAGTGTTTTGAACACCCATAGCCTTTAAGAATTTCAGCAGTATCAGATCAAGGTATGCTGGCCCCTGCTACACATCCTGCCCTGATGGACAGTGGTACTGAAGTGCTGTTGAGTGGCAAGGCTCTGCCTGAGCAGCTGCTGTGTGTGCTTATTGAGTGGAAGGGCCAGGTTTCACTGAGGACATGAGAGTGTTTAGAGAGATGAAGGGTTTAGTGCTTCTCTACAAGTGTGTGTGGGTTTTCAAGGCAGAAATAGACTTTTTTTTTTAACAGAAATATAGAAAATGCAGCCCTTGCAGCTTTCTGCAGGAGAGAGATTTGAGGATGTCTGTTGAAGTGATCAGATTTGTCTTGTGAACATTGCGCTGGTGGATTTTTCTCCTGCCTCATCCTTGGAAATGAAGTTATTTCAAGTGTACTATGAAAATAGGTGTTCGTAGGTGACTTACATAAAGTGGAATATTTCTTTTTTACATGAAAAGTGTCTTCATTTCAGAAGAGGCTGGAGCTATTCTGCTGTCATGGAAAATGACTATATTCTCACAAAATGGAAAATAAACTAATCTGATACTTTGATTACTACACAAACTAAAGCACTTGTTTCCAGTGGGAAAAAACTAATAACATTTATAACCAGCTCTCTAGTAGCTTACAGCAGCACTGTTGCATTATCAGTAGCTGGCATTTTCTGTAGCTCAAACCTGTATTGATCTGCGCCATCAGCGTATGCCCAGGTCTCTGCCACAGTTTCGTGTTTCACGGAAAGGCTTTTATTGCACCTTCCTGTGGAGGGCAGGACGGTCTGTACTGAAAACATCCAACCACTTCGGAGGGCAGCATCCTCGCATCCTTTGCTGATTTTGTGCCTTGTTTACGATGCTCATGTTTGTTTAATGTGCCCGGTGTTTCTCAGTTTGCATTAGGTTTCCTGTTGTTCAGGCCAGAACTGCACTAGGCTGGATGACAGTGTGCTACTGGTATCGCATAATGATCTCTTTCCTTCTTTTAGGCCCAAACTGCTTTGCAGAAACCCTTGTCATTCCAGCAGGCCGGGAGGTGAAAACTGATGAATGCACTATATGTCACTGTACTTACGAAGAAGGCACGTGGAGAATTGAAAGGCAAGCGATGTGCACTAGACACGAATGCAAGCAAATATAGGAATTCTACAAATCTACGTACTTTTCGTGGTTTTTATAAAATATCTCACAGCAGTGAGCACCCTAGATGACCCAGGAGAATCTGACTGAGGAGATTCTGGAAAGGAGCAAAGAATAAAACACTGATATTTTGTTTTTCAAAGTAACATAATACTGCAAGGCAAAGAAGTACATATATTTAAAACATTTGGACATAAGAATACCTGTCTTAAATGTGTTATTTTCACAGTGAGTACACCAAAATACACTCAATAAAATATTCTATGTATTTCTATAATATCATTATAGAGCTTAAAAATAAATGTTTTATATAGACAATACAGATTGAAGTACTGTATCATTGCCTCTCCTGTTGTATACATGCGCCATGACTAATACAGTACATTTCTATTCTAGTTTCACCATATGTGGGTTTTCTTGCTTCTTTTGTTTTGTTTTGGGTTTGGGGTTTTTGAGGTTGCATATTTTGAGTTTAGTGGGGCAGGAAAGAGCCAGCATATGACAAAACTTTGACATTCTCACTTTTGGAAAAAAGCGGAGTAGAATATGCTTTCTGAGAAAGTGAGTTTATTTATGAATATAAATGTGTTTTAATGTAGAGGTAGGTCAGCTACCATCTCTTAGTTCTACTGGTGCTCCTGCCTCCTACTCCACAGCCAAGATAACTTGGAGCAGTGGCTAATACAAAACTGGTCTCTCATAGCAGCTGATATAAAATATTAATCAGAAAAATTAAATTCATAATAATAATTTCAGACAAAGACTTTATCAGCGGGGCAAATCTCTCTGTGATATAAATAATATCGCATCACATAGCTGGTGGAAATGATGGTAAGTAACCACACAGCATCCTTCATATGATGCTTAATGGACTTTGGGAAGTGCAGCTTGGAAGGGCTACAGCAGCCAAGCAAGCCTGCACTGATGCGGCCACATTGTTAATCTGTGGGCAGGAGAAGGGTTTGTATTGAGGAGAAAGGTTTAGAACTAGGTCTTTGAATCCGTCAGAGGGCTCTTATTATGGAATCTGACCCTGACTACATGTGAGGTGAATCATATCTCCGTGCTTAAGCCACCAACAGCCTTTGCTTAAATTCATTGTGGGTTAGTTTTTAGTTTATCACCAACTTCAACATTACGTCTGCTTAGAATACCCATTAAGGCAATGGCTCAAGAAAACACTTAAATATGGCTTTACTTTTAAGCATTTAGTGAAGGAAAGACTTGATGAATCAATATCTAAAATCAGAGGACTTGCTTAAATTCCCACCTAATCCTTTGCTATTTGTTCCCATAGTGTAACTTGGTTACCAGGTTTTCATACATACAAAGTGTGATTTTCTGGTACTCCTGAATACCATCAGACTTTTCCAGTGACATCAGTGGATCCCAGTTATCACCTCATGTCTGTATTTTGAGCGTGTTTCTGTCTGTCACTGTGCATTATTTGGGAGTAAAGGAGGTATGTTTTGTCTAAAAATCATAATAAACTTTTAAGTATACTTATCCATTTCATAAGAGCCAGTAGTCCTATGACAGAAAGCTAGCTCCTAAGAGTCAGGCCCATGCTTCATGGGCCTCTGCTTACTGAAATCAAGTATCTTTGCAGCTCTGAGAAAGTGCCACGATGGCCACTGGTCTTCCATGCATGACTCCTTGAGACAAGTGAAAGTATGCCCATGTAGGAAGGAGCTGTGCAACTTGAGCAGAGAAGGTGGACTTGCCTTTCCAAATAGGCTGCTTGGTGTCTAAGAGACACGTGCTTTTTCAGTGAAATTGTGAGAAACTCATAATTTTTGTCTTTCAGTGTATGGCCATAATGTTCAAATTCTTTGAAATCTCACCTTAGACTAGTCACACTTTGCTTCTCCTTCAGTGGAGGTTCTTGTTAAGCCGTGTACCGTTTCCTAGGCCTTGAATTTCTTTCTTCTGGAGAGTTCTGTCTTTGTTGAAGTAGTGAGTGCAAACTTAAAACATATTTAAGTGTGTTTTTCTGGTGTAGCTTTTATAAATATTTTCCATTGCATGTTTTTTCCAAAATATTTTTCTGTCTTTCAGTCCTGTTACCAACATATTTATGTTATTTTTACTGTAGTAATAAGTTAGTCCTTTCCATTTCGTATGAAACTTCCTGGGCTCATTTATCTTGATACCCAGTGCTGTGGTGATTTCTTAAAGAGATTATATTCTGAGATATAGGTGTCTTTGAGAAACAAACTTCAAATCCTTTTAGTTTGTGGTTTTTGTTTGTTTGTTTGTTTGTTTGTTTGTTTTTAATGTAGTGAAGTAGAAGTTATAATGAGCTTTTCACATTCTTTATGCTTAGATCACTGGCCACATCCAGCTTTGGCCTGTAGTATTACCACATGAGAGCTCTTTGGTAATCCCTGAAATGGAGAAATGGTCTGAGTGACTCTTCCTGGGCAGATCCCACCAGCCTTGCCCAGTTGTGGAACCAACCCCAGTTGGCACACAGCGTGCTTTGGGATAACCCTGGTAGGGAGCTAAGCACCATAGAGCCTCCCATAGCCGTCACTTACTCATCAGCTGCCCACCCACAGTGGGACAGGGGAAAAAAAGGAAGAGTAAAAGCAAGAAAGCTCATGGGTCAAGGTGAAAATAATTTAATAAAGAGAGAAGCAGAAGGAATAAGAGAAAGCAAAACAAAAAAGTGGCACAACATCCATCACTCACCACTTCTTGTGAGCAGAGCAGTGGACAGTGAGTTCCCAACTTTACCTCAGCCTCACTCCTCTGCATTTTACTGCTGAGTAGGGACTGTATGTCATGGAATATCTCTTTGTTCAGTTGGTTCGGATCACCTGCTGTGTTGTGTCACCTCCCAAGCTCTTACACCCCCCCCATTCTACTCACAGGGAATGAGTGAGAAGCAGAGAAGCCCTTGACACTGCTCAGCACACACTGTTCAGCAGTAGCCAAAACACTGGCGTGTTTCAGCATGGCTTTGGTCACAAATCTAAGCCCCAGACATCACCATACTGCCTACTGCAAAGAGTCCCATCACACAGTGGTACTGCCTGCAATCCCAGCACAGGGGCAAATACTCCAGAAGACCCTGAGCACCAAACTCCAGCCAGTGACTGCACCAAGCACCACTTGGGCCTTTGGCAATGGAGTTGGGCAGCTGAGATTTCCAGCCTGCTATATAACGTCACTTCACATACACAGGCTAAATTTTTTTCTTTATAGGAGTGGATAACAAAAATGTGGAAATTAAAAAAAATTAAACTTAGCCATTATGGAATTCAGCTGGAAACCACTCACCATTAAACTAATTTAATCTCAAAGCAAAAAAAAGCAACCCCAGAACTGCTGTAGTGGCAACATGTACTAATCTAAATGTCATGCTTTGGTTTGGTGATTTACCTGTTCATATGTAACCTCAAAAAATAAGAGAAAAGCCATCTGCATCATTTCCAGTGAACCAAACTCCAGAGAATATTGTCTTCCCTACTGAAGCCTAGGTGCTCAGCTGTTTTTTGCTTCAATGCAGACAGGATTATGCATCCTGCACATGAGGAGTTCTTCAGCTTTGCAGGTGGGTTGTGTCTATTAAGGCTGTATTTCCAGACACACTGATAGCTCATGAATAATTTTGTATTTGAAGGTCTGGTGCTTGGATAATGAATATTCTTCTCAGATGTTCTCATGTAGCTGCATTGGCATGAATATGAGATTTCTGCTTCTGCTTCACTTGTTTCTGCTTATTTCCCAGTTGAAATCAAGACAAATTAATTCTTGGTGTGTAAGCAGGTGCCTGAAGAGATTATATTCTGGATGGTTTCAGGTAATTATAAAATTGCACAGTTAGTGTGCAATAGGAATCTTTATACTACTCATTTAAGCCACAAAAATGGAAGTGCTGATATTCACTTTAATACTTACATGAGATTTAAAAAGGAAAAGAGGGAGAAGGGGGAATACGAGAGACAGATGAACTGAGCATTACAATAGAAATGTTCAAAAAAAGAAAGAAAAATAGTATGTCAATATCAGTAACAGAGACGTGGAAATACTGATATGGAATGTTAATTAACCAGTAATAGGAAAACATCAACACAATTAGCATGGCAAAAGCTGATGTTTAAAAACAATCAATTCTCAACTTACCAGAAATATTTGTTACTTTGTTCTTGTTAGGTTCACTTGGGACTATGAGCTGCTAGTAGTGCTCCTTCTGTAACACTTAACAGTTTCCTGCATTTAAAAAGATCATTGCTTTTAACAAATACACAGCATAATTAAAGCTACTGTTGAACAGACATTATACCAATAGTATATCAAGTTATATAGAATATAGACTATACCAGCAGTGTTACCAGGTTAGTCTTGGTGAATACGTGTATTGATTGTAAATGTTGCATTTACCACTTACATTTGCTCTTGTCAGTTTGGTAGAACTCAGGAAAATGGCCTGCTTCACATTTCTTTGGCAGAAAGGGGAAAATATCACCTGAAATGGTAAGCATACTCCTTCCAGTGGGATGTAGGGCCCTGCTACAGACTTAGAGCAAACTGCAGGACCATCTGCAAAAGTGAAGTATTCTGAGTGTTTCTGCGTGCATAGATTTTACCAGAGAGAATAGGTGAATTTATGAAAAATGGTGAAAATTCAAATGCAAATATCACTTCACACACAGTGCAGAAAAACAGCAAACACAAACCAAATGTAACATGACAAAATGAAAGCCAGTTTAACGATGTCCCTGTTCTGGGGAATAGATAAACAAGGAAAACTTTTATCTGTGGTTTTGTACACAAATTTATTTCTTCTAGTTCCAACCATACAAGGAAGCAAACTTAAAATATTTTAACAACAAGAGATGTCTATTTGTATATATACAGCATGTATGCATTGACAAATGACAATTCTTTTCTTGGCCAAGCCAGCATAAATCAAGAGGAATTCAAAAGCCCAGATTAATACTGTTCACTGAAATCAGGATTTCTTCCACAGATTGCACCTATAACAAAATTTTTTTACTTGACTGCAGTCAGTGAAATCCTGGTATAAAGTGCTTTTGTTCGTAGTAGGCAGAATTAAAAACAAACCTTTATAATCACTTACTTTACTTTTTCCATTAAGCCTTAGAGGGTGTGCGAACTTTGTGAATCCAAGTGAACTTCACCTGTCAGGAGGACTAAAACCCACTGTTTCTATACTCTGCTAAAAACCATAAATGGATGCATGGAGAAGAAAGTCTATGTTCTGGTGTTTTTAATACCCCAGTGAAAAATACATCAGTTTTATTATTCTCCCTCAAAATATAGATACAATTCTGTAAATGCCTTTAATTGATGAAATCATCTGTTAACCAGAGCTTTCAATTTATGATATAAAGGAAGGTAAATTATAAAAATGTCAAAACGCTGCTTAACCTAAATGGCTATTTCCTTAAAAAGCTGCATCCCTTTCAGAGGGTAATTCTCAAATTATTGTGCTATCCATGCCGCAGTAAGGTCCGTGTGCTGATATTACTTGTTATCATGTTTTTTTGAACAAAGTCTAATTTTTTCACAACAGCAATACTACGTACTATGCTCTCTCTTTAGCCATTATTAATTCAAATGAATCCTAACTTATTTAGTGCTGTTGTGAGTGGGAAGGCATGGAGATAACATATACATGCAGTGCTTCAGCCTGATGTAATGTCCTAGTGGTCTGTTCTATTCCAGTTACTTTAAGAAAATAAGGAATAGGTGGCCTTTAGTCAAATTTTAAGGATTACAGTAAAAGAGAGTTCGATTTTTTAGCAGCTAAACATTTTGTAACATGTTCTTTACCAGCTACTTATTTTCAATTCATAAAAAGAGATGCTTTATGTATTATGCTAGTTACACTGTTTATACTAATGTTTGAGCAATAAAGTGTAACTCTGTAGAATGCTGAAAACTTTCCATTTTTTTCCAAGTCTCTCAGTTGCATATGTTTTATATACAAGTTACTTCATTCAAACTGGAAAGGCAAGCAATACAGTCTTAGTATTTACTTTCAGAGGTACTGGGTGGTTTTTTTCAGTTTTATGTCCTTCAAAATATATTATATTTGGAGCTTCAGACTCTGTCATGTTAACAGGATATTGTTGGGAAACTTATAGTACAGTATCGTAAGATAATACATCATATTGAGAAATTATTTCTTAGTTGTAGCACAGTATTTATTTTTAGTCTTTTTTTCAGAGTAGAGTTTCTGAAGACATGCATACTTACATCTGTGGTCCATATTTGTGCTTGATAAAACAAATGCCTGCAAACCTCATTTTCCAGATACAGCAAAGAGGTAAAAATGGCCTTCACATCTAGCTCTTTGTTATGCATGAACTAGATAGAAAAAAAGAGCTAAGTGGAAAAAGAGTATAAACTCTGCCATATTTATTTAAAACTAAGCAATTTACAAATACAAAACAGATAGGATTTTAAACAGGAGTCCATTAGTGAATACCAACTTAAATAAGGTTGTTAGTGAATGACAAGGAATGCATTGAGCCAACCACTTAGTGATTCTCAGCAGTCTTACAAAAAAGTACAGATTGTGAGTATCATAGGGTATTTTATGTGACTGCTTGTTTTCTTCAGATAAGAGCAGAAGTCTTACACTCAACATGGTATATCTTAAAGATGGACAGAGGACTGACCCAAGTGGAATTTTTCATTTTTTGGGAAGAAGTTACCAACCACTAGTGATATGATAAATAATCTTGAAAGAAAGTTTTTAGAACGTTTTTGCATCTGAGGCTACATGGCAACATTCAAGACCTTTCAGTGCTGGATGAAACAGCATAAGCTGTTTCACTATAATCCTCTTAACCAACAACTGAATGGACAGGTAGCTGAAAATTACAGCATAGGCTCCTTGAATCAGTCCATGTGGAGAGGAGCTGAGATTTATCAGCCAAGGACTAAGTATGCAAAATGCCTTTACTTTTGTATTCAAATAGTGTTGTGGCTCAAATAGTTGTCTATTGGTATTAACCTAGCAGGTATTCAAGACCTTAAGAATTAAGTAGTCCTAAGTGGTATGACCTAAAACATTTTACCAACATGATGATAAGTCACTATTTCTTAAAAGCTTATGTATGCTATTTATGTAAACAAAACAAACTGTACACATTTTAGAAATAATAATACATTAACATACGTAAGAGCTATTGCAAATCCCTCAGATGTTAGCACTTTGCTTCTCCATATATCAAAACTGCTGTCGCACCAAAGACAGCAAATTCCATTACTGCATACAACTAAATGTGGAAAATAAGGGACATTAATAAAAAACACTTACATTTGAAATGTGTACAATGCATCTTTATCTGTTTGAAAAAGGGGACTTTTTCAGCATTCTGAATTGATGAAAAAGTTGCATGTATTTTTTACATCATCTGTTTCGTACACCATACTTGTCAACCCTTTTCACTCCGTTTACGTACAGGGGACATGTCCATCAGTTACATTTTACTAAGCAGTAATGTTTTAAATACACTTCTATAGCTCCTTGTATAAGTAAAAAAAGACAAAATAAAGCTGAACTCTGAGCTTTGCTAATTATTGAGAAGTAGTGTAAAAATAAAACCTCAAACCAGACATCAGTGCATGATGCAGAACAAGTGTTCTGAATGAAAAAGCTTTTTTCCTTTTGGATCGTGTTGTACCATTTGACAAAGTCTGAACAGTCACTTGCAGGATGAATTCATCACAAAAGACTAGCAACATTATGCTGTTGGCAGAAAAAAAGCAGGATTTGAGCTACTTGGTTTTAACTATACTTCCAAGTTGGCAATGGTAGGCTTTCTTTAGGCTAGATCTTAAATTCACAGCACTAGTGTTCAGTATGCAAAGGTAATTAAGACCTTCCTTTCTTGGCAGAGACAGTATTTACCTTGTTACTGGGTTTTTCTTGTCTTAATTACGACTCCTTAGTTACTGCTGCACAAACCTTCAGAAGGATTTTCAGTATTTGGTTTGGTTTATCTTCATTTGTTGAGGCTGGCGCAATTACTGGATCCCCAGTGGCTGTTATTAACTCACCGTTTTTTGCCGCTGCTGTTGACTGAAGGAAGTTTTGGATGTTGTGAAATGTAAGAGAGAAGGAATTCTCTACATTTGATTTCTCTGTACATTAGTACAGGCTGACCAAGATGGCATTATGGGAAAGAGAAAGCTTTACAGGTAACTAAAGGCACTGTTCAAAGTTTCTGTTTGGAAAATCCATCATTTTGTGTACCAGAGGAATAGTTATACTCTTTTTATTGAAGATACAGGTGCACTTCTAGTAAATCACTCAGAATTTTTAGCTTATTTAATCGGAGCACAGTAGACTTCTCTTATAATGGGATAAAAAGTTTATTTGTCAGAAGCATTGCCATGTAGCAGAAAAACAAAAAAGATAAAGGAATCTGAGGTAGGGACCTGTAATGTATTTAGCCAGCTGCTGGAAAGTTCCTTCAACTGTTAACCTTTAATTGTTTCAGTCTTTTTCACGAATGGAAAACTCCTGTTTCTCTATCTTCAATTTGAATGTAAAAACATGATAGCAAAATACTCTTATCTTCACAGTGTGTTTTACACATTTGCCATGTCACACTCACAAACTGAAATAGATACGTCTTAATTTGTTCTTGTGTCCTATAAGCTAACCAGTATTTTGCACTTTCTTCTGATTTTTAGGACTATTTAAAAATTCTTTTGAATAATGTATTTCCTTTTGAACTTTGATGTTTTTATGCTTCTGTAATATATATAATCGCCATACTATAAGAAAGAACTGAAGAAAACCAAATTAGAACTGACTATTCAGTATCTACTCTACTAAAAATACCACAGAAATCAAGCTCTGCAGAATAAAAATATTTCAGAAAGTTACTATAGGGTATAATATCAAATTGTCTCTCCAGAGAAGCACTAAGAAACATGACATTTTGTACTGTATTAATCTCACAGCTGCATGTGATTAAATGTATATATATTTATAAAGCATACAATTTATATTTAAAAGTTTTTATGACCTGACAGTGACTCCATTGCCTATGTTGAGTAAAATTTAATGGTGGATCAAACATGTTACCAAAATATTCAATTAACTTATTCTGGAATAGCATGCTTTTTAGCCTAAAATGGGGCTTTAAAAGCAGAAAAACATTAAAGTTAATATGAATTCATATGAAATAATTTCTAAGATGTTTGCACTCATCAATTCTGTTTATTCAAGGTTTCTTTACAGAAGCAGAAGACTAAATGAAAGGACTAATCATCAGTAACTCCACATATTTAAAATGTTGCCTCTACAAAATCATCCAGTAAAAGGCTGTGCCTGAGGCTTATCTAGTACCTGATGAACAAAATTTTGATGTGTTTTGCCACCCATGTTTCCTGCAAAAAAATATTTTTCAAAAGATGGATACAGCACAGAATGACTAATCAGGATAACGTGTTTAACTGATTAATTCAGAAAGAGATCTAGACTAGAAAATGGGAGTAAACGTTGAGACAATAGCTCAGTATTTACTGCCATTTTAATATAAAAGCAGAGGTGGAAAAACAAATCAGGGTAGAGTTTGATACGGAAGAACACGAGACTAATGCGCAGGGAAGAAAATTAATGCAAATTGTGATACAGAGATTTAGATTGGCAGATAACGCAGTACGTAAAGGCTTATACCTAGTGCAGAGATTGTTTGAGGGCAGTGAAATAAATGGTGCATTGCTCAGAGAGCACTGCACAACAGCATCGAGGAACAGAACTGCTAGAACACTACATGAAACTAGATATTCTAAAAATAATAGAGGAAAGAGAACAGGTGTAACTGAACATCCTGCTAATTTGCTGTATAAAAAGTAAAACAGTAAACTTGTTTATGAAACCTGCAGGCAATATGCATAGGTTTTTTTATTTCTCCATGCTCTTAGGCCTACTCCCTAACCTCTTGCATTTTGTCGTATGCTTATCAAGACCCAAAGACTAGAACCAGATGCACTCTTCAAAGTTTAATGTAGTTTAGAAAGTCCAAGTAACATCTGTTTGCATGTTCCAGAATAGAAATGGCCCATGAAAGGGTTACAGAGATGCTAATCTGAGGTTTGCAGTGTATCTGTAGTGATAGCCTGTGACTGGTAAAAAAATGTATTATAAATTTTTCAGAAAAGGAAAAATAACCCAAGGAACCACAGAACAGCTTATCAGACTTCTGTACTATGTAAAGATTTCGTGAATGAAGGAATGCTGAAAACATGCAGGTAAGCGTAAAGTATTAAAATCTAATGTGTTTTTTAAATTATGTAAACATGCAATTAATTTGAAAGCACCTGGTATGGTAGGACATCCAAATTTAATAAACTGAAAAGGACTGTGATTAGAATGAAATTTTCAGAAGAGTACTGAATGATGCTTAGAAGGTAAATAAAAGAGAACTTGCTAAAGGGATTGCTCATGAGCTTGCTTTTAGACAGACTTTACTAAATATTTCCACTTGCAGGATTATCAGGAAAATGTCCCAGTGAACTGACAATAGACGTGTGAGAAGCTTTGAGTGAGGGCAACATGCAAATAGGCAGGAAGAAACAGAAGAATGAGAAGGGCCTGTATATTTGTTTATTAAAAAGGGCTGTGAGAATGAACAGTCACAATGGAGAAAGGGGAAGCATGTACTGTTACATCACTTGAGAAAGAGGTTCTTTGGACCAAAAGAAAAGCACTAATGATGTAAAACGCTCTGGTAAGAGCTCATCTGAAATACCATGTTAAATTCTAGTGACCCCTGTGTAAAAATATTAAAACCAAAGCAGGACATATAAGATACAGGTTTGCTTTCCAATGGTGAGGATGTGTAGTACAGAGTTATATTTCCTTGGAAGTCTTTGTAGTCTTCTGAGGTTTTAAAGATTACAGAAGGTACATTAGTCAGGAATAACTGAAGCTCAAATCTTGCCTTGAGGTAAAATGATAAGCAGAGGGCGATAAGCAATGTGTTTTGGATTCTGGGAAAGGAAATTACTGTTTTTACCAGAGGTCATCTAGGGAAAAGAGTGAAATTTTGAGCATCATGACAGAATGATATCAACTATGGGAAATAGTCATAAGTCAAGTTTCAGGACTGACAGTTTCAGATTCTTGGGTTCCTCAAATGTGAAAGCTTGCACTGTATATGCCCACGAGGTGTCTGTTGTGATCCCAGCTGAACAGGGATCAGCTTTTAGGGTTGACACTGGTGTAGGGCTATGTAGTGTTCCTGCCTAGTGCAGGAGGTAATGGAGCATGAAAGCTAAGAAAACAGTACTATTTTTTACCACTAACATTAAACAGCCACTAGAGCTAATGTGAGAGTTGTGTTTTGAAGAAAAAAGAAATAGAAATTAATTTACTATGGAGTAAAATACTCTGAGGAAAAGCCTGCAATCCATACAAAGCAAATCATCCTTAAGAAAGCCTGCTTTTCTAAACTTGCTTTTCATGTACCTCTCCTTGAAATCATGTACAATGATATTCCATGTTAGAATAAATGTAATAAAGTTTATATATATCCCTTTCAGATATTTGTCACTTTTGCTGAAAGACATGGGACAAAATATTTAAGTGTCTTCAAATGAAGACAACAAAATAGAAAAAACAATCCCATTTGGAGACATTTTTCATGTCCTGCAATTTTGTCTCTATTTTCTTCCATATTATTATTTCTTCCCATAGTGTATTCCATTCTGTAAACTGTTGTTCAGTATGTAATTTAGTGTGTTTTTTGACCATTTTAGGTCTGTAGGGAGTCATGTCTGTCAAAAGCTTAACTAAAGATTTATTCTTTATGTGTCTTGTCTTCCATTGTTCCTTTGAGACTTCAGGCTCAGTATTTGAGAATCGTACGAATAACCTTTTCTTGGATGACATACAATCTGACAAAACCGCTCTTGGAAACACCAATTTGCTGCATAGCATCTAAGGTTTGTTTTAATATGAGTATTGAGAAAAATCAAATTACCAGAATTCATTTCCCCCTTTCCTTATTATTCTAAATGGATTACAAATATTTACAAATTTAACTTTATTTTGCAAAGCTATACAGAGTAATTATTTTCTATATTGTTCTTATTTTACTCAGATTTGGAATGCAGCATTTGAGTTTGTAATTAGATCAAAGCATTGCATTATCATGCCCCTCTTGAAAAAATTAAGAACAAAAATAATTGTTTTGTCGCACTTTCAAAGAGCACTTGAAACATACCTTGCCAAATTACAGATTTTTTATGCTAATTATAAAAATACCTACCCACTGCTATCTAAAGGTCTAAACTCAATCTGATTGGTTTTAATTTGAATCAACTATAGAAATTTAGGGTCTGGCTTAAAATTTAAATCAGCAAGGTCTTCTACCCTGGTACTAACCTGATCTATTATTTCTTACCATGACAGGCTTGTCCCAAAATGGTCTGGCATAACAATTTTATAAAGTTCAATAGCAAAGTACTGAGTTCAATCAGAGCAAAAACCTTTGTAACAGTATTTACTACTTTGTATGATAAATGAATTTGCCACTTACCACCATAGTATGGATGTATTAGAGCATTCACTTCATGGGTATTTCCTGTGTATTCCTGGGGTAGCAGCAATCAACTCTGTCTTTGAAAGCATTCAGGATTTTACAAATAGAACTTTAAACACTAATGCATGGCAATTTTGCGTACATTAGGCATCTGTAGCCCCCATCAATAGATTCACAGCTTTCCCATCTACTATAGGTGTTACTATTTAGGTGTACTTACATTTCAGATAGACTTTCCATCTATATTAAATATTTCTGTTCAATAGAAAGAAAATGCTAAAAGTCTCCTGAAGCCAAGTGATGATAGGGATGATGATGATGATTTATCAGATATAATTGTGGAAGACTAATGCCCTAACTCAGAGTTGTGCAAATACAGTCCTAGATAGGAAAACCATACCTTTCAATCAGTGCAGAACCTGCAGCACAGAATCACAGAAATGTGAGGACACTCCATTCTGTTATATCTGCTCTATCTCTGTAGCCAAAGACAACGGGTTTTTTTAAAAATGCTTTCTTTTCTCACAAATTTTCAATCATTTTTTGTACAGTGGCTTCCAGTGGAATGTTAAAGTGTTTAAGTCACAGCAGTTCAATTTAAAATTGTGACTTTGAGCTGACTAAAATACATCAAATACATAACAAAAATAGACCCGTTAGCAATCTGACAGCCTAACAGTAAAAGATATTGGTGTTTCATAGCCGGACAGTGCTTTCTTTGTATAAAGGAATTAATTATATATAGAGAAAGCTAAAAGGAAAAAGCAAAAAAAAGCCCTTAATGGGCTACAAGGTTCAGTACACACACAAATTGGCAAAAACAAATTTATTCATCCTCTCTTAACTTGATCCCCTTGTCTGTATGGAAAAGATGAACTTTGATCATGAGCTTTTCTCACAGATTTAGAGGTTTTTTTCAGTGGACGAGGTGGAAGCTGCTTAATGGGTACAATGTTTCTTTAGATTCCCTCACCCTCTGCTGGAATTCCAAATTAGGATTTGTATACCTGCTATTTCTTGGTATTATCCCTGTACTTCTCTTCCCCTGGGGTCATATAAAAGTTTACATTCATCTAAATCTTGAACTGAAGAATTTCTCCTCCTAATGTTCAAATATTCTATAAAGCCTGCACATTGGCTAAATCTTGTTTACGTAGTCTCACTAACCTTAGAATTAACCTTAACTAACTATCAGTAAGGGGACTTTTCAGATACATCCGTGCTATCCACTTCAAATACAGTTTTCTGACAAACACAACTGACTAACGCTTTCATTGCTTTTATGAAAAAAGAAATTAAGCCTAATTGGTGTACTTTGTTCAGAAAGGGATCTTTTCAACTTGCATGGCTTGATACATAGTGGCTTATATAATACAACATGTGGGAACTGTGGCCTTTTTAGAACTGAAATAATAAAACAGTACGTTCAAGAAAATATTGCTTATGTTCTTATGTACATTCATCTCATCAACTATAAAAAGCACCTCTTTGGGTTTTAGATACTTCTTTTAGTAACAAAGCGCTTCAACTGAACATGTATTGGGACTGTTTTACGGGTTCCTTCAGGACTCACTCACAGCATAATTGAGTTGAGACTTTCTTTTCCTGTGGTCTCGGTGTTCAGAATGAATCTTTTGAGAACAAGTCTAAAGAAAAAAAAAATCTCCTTTGGATTAACATGACATTGAGATTTCTGACTTCCACAGTTAATGACCTTTAGTGAAAAGCTGATAATGGAAATATTGTATGAAAACAAATTTATGCTAAAGTGTAAATGTATTTTTTAATAACTAAACTTTATCAAAGGAGGATAAGATCCTAAGACTGTATAGGGTCTTCATTTATGTATAAACATAAAATCATTTATGTACAAATACCTAAATACCTATTTACCTAAATATTAGAGTTAAAGTTTTATAATTATTACAATACATAATCACATTGAGAAAGAATCCTTAAATATTCCATAATTTGGTGACGTCTTCCCAAGCCACCTAATTGTTTGCCTTAAATCAAGCCAACTCAATATTTCTGTCAACTCAGTTTCACCCTGGTCTCCTTCAGGCCCCTTTTGTTTTAAAGAAATGGAAAATGATGAAATCTTCCTCTTCTACTGTTGGCACTTAAAGAAGGGAAAGTATTGAGGTTCATCTCATGTAACTTTCTGAAAATCAGACAACCAGCCTTAGTCTGTCATTTGAAAGCTATTTATAAAGACCAAGGCATATCCATGGAGTGATTTATACACCTGTTGTGGGTGGCTAGATGAAGGTTATCAGGGGAATTAAAGAATGCACTGCATCACTTTCCTTCCTGTGTTACTGTGCAACAAGAGACATTATAATGGTTTATGATCAAAATTAAAAACATCTTGATCTATCCACAGCGATAAAATGTTCTAAAATTCTTTGAAATAATGTCAAATATGAACTTTTGTGTACAGTATCCTTTTGATATTGACATGAATTTCACATGTCACTTTTCCAATCAAGAAACTTTATTATTAAGCTCTTAAAATTCCTTCTGCATATAAGCAGCAAATACTATTAACTAGTATTTCTGGTCATTTCTAATCATTCTTTTAAAAGAAGGCAGATTTTTACTTGAAAACTTAAATTCTGTAGACCGCTTCTCTGCATTTTTACTGATGGCAGGTTGACTTAACTAATGGACACTCACAAAGTTCAGAAACAATTTTCCTTAGTGTCGAAAGCAGTGCTTTCTCAGAAGAAGTCTTATGAGAACTGCTGCAGGGGTCTGTTTGATGCCAGGTTGTGAACTCACAGCAATTTTTAAGATCAGAATAAGCTGGGAGAAAAAATGTGGAAGATGATGAGGAATATATATGAAGTCAAAAGGAGAAAAGTATTTGTGTATTAGGAAATTAAATTGCCAATTTAAATCCTTAATGTATAGAAAAAACATATTTTGCACACACAGAGAATTTTTAATGATAAAATAGCCCACATTGGGCCTCTTGGAAACACTAAGGAGAGTTTTACAATTCAACATGCTTATTTATATCCATAGGTAAGTCTTACTCTTTATTATTGTATTTTTTTAATTTTTAAACTAGCAGATTACAGTAACGAGATCAGGAATATGAACTCCAAGGTTAAGAAGCATACAAAATACCCTTTAATATGTGACAAAATATTTCATCCCACATTTTATGGCCAATTACAGTAGTATGTTAAATATTTTTATTCAACTATCACAAAAGTATTTTAAAGGGCTTACAAACCAAATCCTCTTGCCCAGAGATCAATAGAAGATGAACTAACAAGATGAACAGGAATTCCATCTCTGAGCAGAAGCAACTGAAAGAGCTTCCATATGGACATTTACTTTTACAAATGGATCAGCTATTTCACCTTTACTGTGAAACTAAATGCAGACCTGGGAATCTTTTACAAATAAGCCAATGTACCATAAAGTGTATGTTTCTAGTTAATTCATAATAACCACTCCATTTATCCAAAGATGAAGATCAACAGAGCACAATGTTATATAGAAAAGAGGAGTAAAAGAATAAAGAACAGGCATCATGGTGTGAGTACAGTCACAGAATTGAGAAGGGGGCAGCAGGGAAGAAAGAACAAAGGAACAGAAACCAAACCAGCTGAAAGAGAAAGCAGAGCATCCAAAATATGGTACCCAATTAGGACAGCTCATTAGATCCTCTACCTTGATGCTGAATATTCCAGACATTTTGTATATATGTATGAAGCTTGAATTTTTTATGCTAATACCCAAATTAATCCTTATTGAAGGACATAAGTCTGTACTGCTGAAAATTGTAACCTTTTCCATCAAAACTGTTTCAAAGAAACCTTTTCCTTTCCAGTTCTGTGAAGGAAGCTAGCTGATAAAAGTCATGGTTGTTCTGAATGAAGGCTACCAATGCCAAAGTAAAATTAATTTATGTCAGTGGTTAACTTAAGCTATTGTATTTCACCATGTTTCTGAATGAGCACTGGTGTGCATTTTAAGTTCAAGAACAGACATAGTTCCTGCCGTAGGTGATAGGAACTCATGGCTACAGCTCCCCAAGAACAAAATAGACTACAGAAAAAGGAAGAGCTAGTAATGAATAAATGATGTTGCCTTTACAATCTTTCACCTTATCAAAGATTTTCTACCTGCTGACAGTAGAAAATGTAATCAGAACAGGAAAGAACAAGCTACAAATATTACATTATTAAATTTTGTATATATTATGTGTTCTGTAAAAACACAATCAGATAATAATTAAGGCATTAACATGTGAAACAAATTCATATGGCTATGCTAATATTAATATAATAAAAATAATTCTGTTTAAAATTACACTATTTTAATATTATTAGGCATTATTGCTTATTCAATTTGTTACATTTAATAATGTTTTATGTTCCTTTTATAAAATGAATTGCATCTAAAATTTCTCAGCCACTGAGTTTCATTTGAGGCCTTGTTAATGACATTAAATGAACTGCCTGTTAGTAACTAATATTAAAACAATTTCCAAGAGAGACAGAATGTCCTTATCTCTGCAAATTAAATTCTAAATAAGCCTATCTATTCAAAAATAGCGACATACATTTAAAAAATAAAACTTCTCCAAGGCAACAAGACCACACTTCTGTGGACTGATAACTTACCATATGTAAGACACTTTATTATGAAGGCTCTGTCAGGTTGCACTGAAAACTGCAAACAATGGAAAAAAATGCAGACTCCACTCAAAAAAAAAATCCCATAAAAAGGCCAAAGTGTGCAAATAATGTCTTTTTATACTTCTATATAGTCAAACAGACTGACAACTTTCAGAAATGCTTCATGAATCAGCTGCTGGTTGTGTTTTAACATGGAGTAAACCTCAAACTAGGCAAGACTGGAAGTTCAAGTTAAGCAAGTATTTTATATTGGACCTTCAAAAAATTATATATGTATGCCAAAGTGAGAGTCATGTGCTTAAGGTTGTAAAATAAGCCCTCTGAATGGAAATTTATGCATTGTTATAGTGGCCAAGGTCTTAACACTACTTCTTAGTTCAAGGCCGAGAGGAAATAGGATCCTACTTCAAAGAGCAAATCATACATGGCTCTTTAACTGTTTTTAAAGAGAAAGAAAAGCACTGCTTAAGATCAGAGCTGGGCACTGAACATGAGCCAGTCTTCCCATGTAATCTCCATGTGGGTTACATGATGAGTCCTTTCATGACTTGAGAAGTCTTCAGGCACTAATAATATAGGTATGGGTTTCTCAAATAATAATACACAGCCTATTTTGCTGTCAAAGAAAATCTTGGGAATCACTGTATTAGAGTCAATTATAATATATTTCAAAGTAAAATACTCACTTTGGTAAAATATTTAGAAAAAGGATTTTTGTTTCCATTTTCAGACAAAATAAACCGCCAAACCCACAAAACTTTAAACATTTTAAGTAATTTAGAGCTTTTATGTAAACAATGCAAGCTTAGACAATTAGTGTGGTGCTAAAGCGGTGTATTTTTAAACTAAAAAAAAGCAATTAAATACCTGTACTATACACATCTTAGGGATTTTACTTCAGACCAGTCCTAATCTGGTTTTAGACTGTGCATTTATTTCTGGAAGCAGACTACTCAAATTAGCTTCATTCGAAATGAATCCAGTTTGTGCACTCAAAAAATAGACCATGATCCAAACAAAATGTGGTAAGTGGGTACAATCAAGCAATTCACTTCAAAGTCACATTCCTATCCAAACCAACATGTTACTGGAGATGCATACTGATTTTCCTGGTATGTGATTTTAAGAAAGATGTTGAGGATAATAGCATGATTGAAGTGCATCTTTTTATGTGTTTAGCTGAAGGGTATAGGACAACTTTGTTCTACAAGAAACCATACAAGTTTTTAATTAACTCAATTTTGTCATATATATGACTGTGTTTAAAAAAATAATTAAATTGCTGTCCAAAAAAGAGCACTATTAAAAATAATGAAAGTACGAATATTTTTACAAGAATGGTTTGGGATTCCATATCAATCTAGGCTCTCACAATAATGGTACACTGTCTTTCATTTTTTGGATGATGAAAAGATTTTTAGTCTATGAACCAGATGCCATTTTCTGCTGTGTGCTGGAATAATTAATATATAGATTAATATTGTCAGGAAAACAGCATAGATTTAAGAACTATAGTTCTGATCTTTGACATAAGCAGCTGCTCTGTGTGGGCCAAAAGCAGCAATACTGTTAGTTGACTGGATGGCTGGAATGCCCTTAAGATATATCACAGACAACACTATTCTGCAAAAGACAAAGCTTGGAAATCTAAAGAAGAGATCTGTTCACAAATACTTTTTAAAAGTACAGCAGCAGCTGTAGAAAAGGGTTCTTCTGTTGGACTGAGTCACTGACTTTATTATGGAATTTTACTTTGAACAATGAATGCTTCAAATATCAGAAGAGAACAGAATTTTTACATAATAACCATTAATTATTTCAGTGGTATGTTTGTGTGCAAAGAATCTCCTTTTGGATCATGACATCAAGATCCTGTTATGTTGATGGTTTAGGTGTTCTTTCTCCACCTAGTTTTGTAAAGGAAACCACACTTAGAATGCCTTGCTCCATGGGATTTTTTAAATGAATACTGCCTACTCAGATGAGTTTGTGTTCACATACAGACTGTTAGCTTTAAAGCAAAATTTTTTAAGTGGCTGATCTATCCACCCTTCTCCCAGATCTAGTATTTTTTCCATGTAATTTCTCTGCAGCAGGTTTGGTAAGACAAGTGAGCAGGTTTGTGATGTGAATTACATGTTATGATTTAATGTGGTCAGCGGCAAGCTGAATATGAGTCAGCAGTGCCCTGGCAGCATGTCCTGGGAACATCAGGCAAAGCATCACCAGCTGGTCAAGGGAGGGGATTGTCCCGCTCTGCTCTGCACTGGGGCGGCCTCACCTTGAATATTTTGTGCAGTTTTGGGCACCACAACATAAGAAAGATATTAAGCTCTTAGAGATTGTCCAAAGGAGGGCAGCAAGGATGGCAAGGGGCCTTGAGGGGAAGCCGTATGAGGAGTGGCTGAGGGCACTTGGTCTGTTCAGCCTGGAGAAGAGGGGACTGAGGGGAGACCTCATTGCAGTTACAGCTTCCTCCTAAGGGGAAGAAGAGGGGCAGGCACTGATCTCTTCTCTGTGGTGACCAGTGACAGGACCTGAGGGAATGGCCTGAAATTGTGTCAGGAAAGGTTTAGGTTGGATATCAGGAAAAGGTTTTTCACCCAAAGGGTGGTTGAGCACTGGAAAAGACTCCCCAGGGCAGAGGTCACAGCACCAAGCCTGACAAAGTTAAGAAGCATTTGGACAATGCTCTCAGGCATATGGTATGACTCTTGTCCTGTGCAGGGCCAGGAATTGGACTTCTGTGATCCTTTTGGGTCCCTTCCAACTCAGAATATTCTGTGATTCTGTGAATATGCCTTTATTACACAGAAGGCTTTTCACATGCACGATGGACCAAAAGGAATATCAGAGGTTCCCTGGAGTCAGTGGAAACTGGCATGTTTTAAAGCAGTTCTTTTTAAATTCATGCTAAGAGAGGAAGCTAGACGATTTTCCAGGACCCTCAGGAATTAGAAGGGTGCCAAACAGAGCTATTCCTATAAGAACTACGTTATGGATTCTAAATCCCTTAATTTTCCAAACCCTGATATAATTACATTTAAAGCTAAGTGTTCCCATATTTTATTTTCTCTTTTTTCTAAACTTAAAACCAACAGATTAATTCTCCTTCCAGTTCTTTCAGAGTAAAAAATGCTTTACATCCTCTCAGCCCATCTCTTGTTCAGACCAGTTTTACAGCAAAGCAACTTACATATTTTGAAATTGTATATTAAGAATAAAACTAAATGACAGCAGAATCAGGGCAATGGGCTTTTCAGAAACAGATTTTTCAGACATTTAGAAGCAGCTATCAATTCAAACCATAAATTCAGATGAAAATACCAAGGATGTTTAAGTATGTAATACCTAAGGATGTCCAGATAGGTCAAGTCAGTAGTTAATTATGCATGTTTAGAAACAAAAGCTATCATATGTAATCATTTCATAAGCATATATGATACATATATATATATTTATATATGTATAACTATATAATAAACTTGAGTTCATTGAAAAGCTTCTTAGGAATTAAGCATACTCTGTTTTGTAGGATTCTGACAGTCTTATCAGGAAATATGGGTAAGTCATGTATCAGCTGTAAGGATTAATATAAATAGACTAAATCTACTAAAAGCAGTTTCATATTTCTTATGACTCTCCTATCCACCGAAGAACCGTTTGATAGACCAACAGCAGGTTTTAGAATATCTGGGGTTTAGCTTGTAGATGAGAGATTGAACAGATATTTCATTCCTCTGTTGCCTTGTTTTACAAAATTGTGGTACACATTTTTTTCAGTGCTATCAAAGGACAGTCACAATCTTCTCATACGTGCATATATTCCTTCAATGCACATATTAGGTGGTGGTGTGTAGGAAAAGCAGTTACTTTCATGTAAATCCAAATTCCTACATTCATTTTCACCCAACTGGAACAGGCCTATTCCAATGTTTGCATTTGAAAATAAAAATTGAAACGCTATCTCTTTTCTGTTCTATTTAGTTGTTCAGAACACCATCAAAAATGCTGGTTTATGCAGTAAAACTTTAAGATCCTGAACATAAGAAGCAATTATTTTGAAGAGTTTTTTCCTCCATTTAAAGTATATTTTGAAAACCTCTTATTCTCAAACAGCCCAACAGCTGCTTAAAAACTTCAAAGTACAATTTCCAGATCTCAGTACAAAAGAGTCACTACGCCAACTGAAGAAAAATGACTTGCTAATTTTGAAGTTGTAATGATTTTAAATTACATTTTGTGCAGTATTTAATTTTTCATTACTCTTTCAACTGCATATAAGTGGACTGGAACAACTTGTGAACAAAATTTCTTGTTTGAAAAAAAAGTGGTTTTTAATGCTTCAGAAAGTGTTTATTGCACTTTGTAGGCTTTACTGTAGTCATGATGTTTGATGAAAATAGCTAGACAGAGTTTTGGGGCACAAAACACCTTCTTAGAATATGTATGTGTCAAGAGCTGGTGAGCCTGAAAGAGAATCTATTTTTTCCAACTCTGAGAGATAGCATAATGAAAGATGAGTTCTCTTCCTACAGATTTACGCTTAAATAATTGCATTTATTTTAAAGCATCTGATGAAGCTGTATTTTATTACTGTTTCCTAAAACTTGATTCAAAATCTTACATTTACACTGAAAGTATTCTTTCCTTACCTACAACCAAACTGAAAAAGTATGAAATGATGTATCAAGCAAGGTTTATGAATCTTTATTTCCCACTGTTATGGAGATTTGCTATGAGAGATATTGTCACATCAAAACCCTGATATTTTTTACCACTTTCAGAGGATTACACCTATTCTGAAAGGAGACCAAGCAATCAAATTCTTTTACACAGCAAACATTTAATGAGCAACAAACTCTAAATTGCATTTTGTCTATTTATACTTCCTTTGAGTCAAAAAAAAAAATTTTCAACAGCTCTAAAATAAGAATTGGTTATGTGATATTTACGCAAAACTGTGGTGGCTGAAGCTAAAGCCCTTTGATTACCACTTTTTAAAAATATTTTTTTTCTAAAACCTATCTCATCACTATTCAAAGTTACAGGAAATCACAAGCTTTCTTCTCTTACTGAAATGTTTTTTGCCTGCTTGCTGCTGATTCTTGTACACTTGAAGTTGCCACAGACCCAAGAAGCCCTGCCACCATAGCTTTTTTGCTGAGGAAGCAAGGTTGGCATAGCAACTTTAGATACTGCTCAAGCAATCTGCATGAAGAGATTTAACCCTGTCAACTGGAAGAAGTCTGAGGTCTCCATGGTTTTCTGTTCTACATTGATGAAACTGCAGTTTGAGCAAACAGAAGCCAGAGGAGTGAAACGGGCAATTTTTGTTAATTGTGAATCAGGAGGTTTTTTTCTGTCGGATCAGATTAAGCTCAGTACTTAGACACGTGACAATACGCCTGATACTGTGTCTGTCATTTGTCACAAGACTAGGCATTAAAATATATCAGTTACAATGCAGGACACTCAGATAACCAGAACATTTGTGTCCAGAGGGAGATTAGCAGCTGAAAGTAAAACTACACAGCCCACAGGCTTAAATACAATCAAACCCACCTATATCACTTTGAGGCAAAGAGTGCTAAAAATTCTGAAGGCAAATTCTCTTATTAGATTCAGGGCAAAAACACAGATCAGTGTTAGATAGATGTCATATAAATGAGAGATGCTCTACTATGAAGGGTGGCATGTAGAGGATTAAGAATGAAGAATCACTGTGGTATAAATGGTATTTCAGATTTTGTAACAAGCAAATAAAACACTAAGGACAGAGTTCTGATAGACACTGGTATAGGCTAAGAGGAAAGCAAATAGGATTTGCCTTGTGAAAGGATGAATGGTTCACAGTCTGAATTGTAAACCAAAATAAGGGATTTAAAAGGTTCATAAATTCATCATAATCTTATTATTCTTTTCAAAAATGAAATTACACTAAAGGGTAACTGAGCCATACACAGAACTCAGAAACAGAAAGCAGAACTCCCATTCCTTGCTCAGACTTGGAAGCTGATGAGCCAGTCGCAATCTCTAAGCAACCCCTATTATGTGAGAAAAATATCATATGTACAATAACCCCACATATTCCGTGCAGAAACAATGATTTCGGGGTTTCATGCCTTACTACCATATTAGGACAGTGACAGTGACATTCTTTTTCTAAAAAAGAATGTTTCAATTCTCCATGAGTGGATTAACCAGAAGTTGAAACTGGCAAGGGATGTGAAGAGCCAAAGAGCTGAGGAAGCGCAATAAAAATGTCATCCCCAGGCAGAATGGGGCTGCTGACCTAGTGACAAATGACATGGAAAACACTGAGTTATGCAGCATCTCCCTTGTTTCACTCATTCCCAGCAAAGGCTGCTTTCCAGCCCTGCCCCAGGCTCTACATATTCTTTCACTTTCGTTCCAAGTGATATTTTGCAAAGGATTTGTCTCCTTCAAAAGGATAGGGTGCTAAATATTTACGCTTTAGTAAGATCTAAACTTAGATATACTATGATCTGTATCAGGCTACTTAAATGCCACTGAAAAGCTACAACAAGTATAAAACAGCTACTACAACATTTGTGATTTGGAGAGTGAGTAATAATTAAAACTGAATCAAATAAACAGGTTATCTTGATGTTCTTTTACCATTGACTATTTCAGATTCTCTGCAAGTGGGAAACAATTCAAGTATTTGTTGCAGGAAAGGGTTAATGCACAGCAAAAAGTTTTCAGTTTTCTATTATGCCAACTGGCAGTAATGCCACCACAGTTTTCTCTCCGCTCCAAGTACAATTTGTTTGCTTTAATTAAAAAATTAAAAGCTTCTTATATTCACATTACATATTAAGTTGCTTATTCAGAATAAAGACTTAGATACAATATTTAATACATAAAAATAACTTAATAATTTTGATACCCTTAAGATCAGTAGGTAGGTCCATCCCAGCTAATACTTTGGTTTTCTACAGTACCATAATGCAAAAAACATCAAAGTATACCTTTTCAAATGTATAATACTACGTAATGGAGATAAATGTCATTTACATACGATGTTTCAGTTTTTAACCTCGAAGCATGAAAATTAATATGAATTCTACATGTTAATGCATTTTTCAATATGATCACTCATTTTCCATTTCAAATCTTAAATACAGTATGTCAAAATTTACTAACTAGCTGGCTGTATGTAGTAGTAGCAGTTAGTAGTGGTCTGTTGGGGCAAAACTGTATACATTGGACCTGTCTCTCTCTTCCTATTTTGTTTTTTTTATTTCCTCAAGGTCACTTTGTTCTGTCTTGGAGCAATGAAAAACAAACAAACAAACAAACAAAAAACAAAACAAAAAAACCCTAGGCATCCATAATAAAAAGTAACAAAATTAAGGTGTCATTATCCTCATAACCTGCCAAGGTGGTAAATTCTGTTTGTCACACCACTGTAAATTTCCATGACAGTTTTGTAAGCATGTAACATAGGATACAGAAAGGCATCTGACAGAAAATACCTTTTCTTCTTCCTTTCAAAATAGCCTTACACTTTAATTAAAGTTCTTTGCTACTGTCCTGATTTGTTCATATTTTCTCCATTATAAAAATATTTACCTTAGATTAGATAGTGATCCAAAAAAGAACATTTATGTTAGGTATTTTGAAACTGCAGGATTTAAAAAGCACAGGGTTGTATATAACCTAATTTTGGTGGAGGGAAAAGAAAAATGCACCTCAAAGTAGAGATGTTTCCCAGCATCTCAAGGGAACACTGGAGCCACACCTAGTATACTCACAATGGTCTGCCCCAGAGATGCTGAAAACATGCTTAATACTAAATTGTTTAGAAACAAAGTTGGGATAAAACATTTTAATCTTCCCTTCTAACTTTCAAATTGCACCACACAAATGTCTTGGTCTTTAACTTTCGATTTTTCCAATAAATGCTTTGTTTAATGAAAAGAGAAAGTGATAATACTGTATCCTGATGTTAGATAGACTTAACTTGGAAAACAATTCTTAATTCCTCTTAATTTTTTTTGTTGTGGAATATAACATAAAATTCAAGCTTCAGGTTCTATGAACATAAGTTAGATGAAATTAGAATACCTACAGCAAAAGAAAGCAATATTTTGGAGTAAACAGTTCTACAGACAGGTGGAAGAGTACGTAGAATGTTATTGCTGCAACAATCACAGAAAGTACTTGTCTTGGCTTCATAAAAATTATGAGTAAGAAAAAAAACCATAAAAGCAGTCTGCAGGGTGAGTTATTAAGTATATATAAATCAGTACAGATCCCACTATTTTTAAGTCATTTTGTATTGGCATTACACTTTAACAAACTCTATAAGGATTTAATTGTTAAAACAATGACATTAATACAACTACTTAATTTATCTGAAAAAGCAAGCAGCATACTTTAGGTTAATCTACACCCTTTAATAGTCTTTTTCTTCTGTGGATGTTAAGTTTATATCTGCTTAATATCTTATACAACCATGACACCTTAAAGCAATAAAAAACAATGACAAACATCTGATATCAGAAAAGCATCTTTATTCTTAACAGCACTTAAGTTTAAATTTACATTTAAATATATTAATTTACAAAAGATCTGTCACATTTTAAATTAAGATTTTCTGTAATGGGGAAAATGGAAATAGGCACTGTCCTCAATGCGGATAAAATTTAGTTGCATTGTTACAATACCCTCAGTCTGTCAATCAGATATATGTCAAATATATGGCAAATATGTTCCCCAAGCATTAATGAAGCAGTCATTTGGGTTCTGTCATGATTGTGATTTTCTTAATTTCCTCATGAAATGAAATACAAGGTATTTTATTTCTATTGTAATTTGCTTTTCTTTTAAATAGAAATTAAAAACACGTTCATAAAGATTGCAAAGCTTTGCAAGACATACAAGGCTTCTGGAAGCAAACTGGAGTATCTTTCAGGTGGCATTTCAGTACAAGTCAGATCTGAGTTTCTCTTACAGAGTTTTCAGAGATACAGAATTGAAGCCAGCAGAAAGATAACGACAGCAATTACCATCTCAGCGTTTTGTGTTCTTTGTCTCCCCCTCCTGCTTGGAAAGAACTTGAGTTCCACGAAGTTAAGGTATTGTGATTTCTAATTCTTTTGGACAAAGCTGGGAAAGTAAGTAAGTAACAAGGGACAGGAAAGTCTCAAATACTGAACACATCAGTAGAAATTATTTTATGAAGATGGGCTAAATAATTATGAGGCACGAGATCAGTGCTTTTTGCTAACTTAGATTATATACAAAAATTTAAAGCAACAATAAATAATTCCATAAGTTGGTTATAGATTGAGGCATTTGTTGGGGACAGTGAGAGAGATGAGGTCGAGTCACAGCTTTCTTTTGATTTATCTTGATTTAAGCAATAATGGGTAACCATCAATTCACCCCTTTTATTACAAAAATGGCAGTTGTACTTCTCTACAGTGTTGTTATGGAAAACAGAAGCAAGGCAAATTCTCCAGCTGTAAGGACAAGACAATCAAGGTGAGTTAAAAGAACTGCCCGTACTTGTCATGTCAGAATAACAGCAGAGTATGCCATTGAAAATACTTAGAAAGTAGGAAGAAATAAAACTTTGCTTTGGAAGATAAAAAAAAAAAAATGGACAGAGGGCAATGAGGTAAGAGGATGTCATGTATGGTGAATTTCTGTGATTAACAGTTTCATTTACTTTGCAATATTTTTTCACTAGGTACCACTTCCACAACTTTGTTTGAAGAGCAAAAAATTTCAAATAACTTTATTTTCCCCAAAGATCTACAGGAATTATTAGAGGCTTTTTACTGAAAAACAAAATGGATTAAAAATTTCTCACTGGAATATTTAGGTCTTTTAGAATTCTACTGCACTGGAAGAAATAACATTCTGCTCCCAAAATAACATGATCAGATTCCCCACTGACGAAAATCAGCACAAGCTCTGATTTTAATAAAACCATGCTTATTTCTACCAAATAATAAAGCTTACCTGAAAACCATCCTCTTTTAAAATTCCTTCTGCCACTGTTATCTCTCATGGTCCATAAATATTTTATGAACTGTCAAGCTGATTTATATATCATTATTGGAAAGGAAAAACAATCCACCAAAATCAAATAAATTAATGAAAGAAGAACTAAAACCAACAATATTACAAAGGAAGTATTCAAAATTTATCAAAAGGCAACAGAACAAGTGCATCTAGAAATGTTAAGCACTGCAAACTGACAAGGTATGAATGTTAACATAACTTTATGGGATGTTAGGCACTACCTAATCAATGCCAAAGGAAAGTAATGTTCTTTTACAATAATAACTTAAACCCGAAGATGGAGCTCTTGAACTGTTTATTTTAAAAGAACTAGGAAACATGAAAGCAATACATTTACCAAAGGAAGATAATGTATAACTTCTGGAATTACTGTCCTACTGCCTTCAATGGCATTGCATGCTAGAGTGAAAGAAAGCTTAAATGCCCTTTCATGTCTATACACCTTTCACTTGCATAGCAGTCATTTCACTCAGTAAATGTTTCTGTCCGCATATGAATCCAACTCTTATACACTCTTCCCCTAACATTTGACACTGTGTTTCAAAATGTTTTCAAAAGGTTTTGGTTAGATTTCCTACTGGAATTCCCTTGGAATTTAAATGGTACTTCCTGCAGCAGTGTCTAGGACAAATGATCTTCCCATTCTCACTCTGTGTTTTAAGAGTGCGTGTGACTCTTAAAAAGATCCTTTCCACAGGAAAAAAAAAAAAAAAAGTATCAAGAGCTCATTAAGTCCCCCAGAAAGAGTAACAAAAAATAAATGAAAGGGAACTGCTTAAACCACATTTTAAAGTAATTAACTATATTATTCATTCCTATCAATCTGAACCTGTACTAAATAAGCACTGGGAAAAGTAATTTGTTTCAGTCATTTTTGAGCAAAATAAATGAGTTTCTGGATTAATTCCCAAAATTAAGTTTTTTAAGCGGCCAAATACACTAAAAATATATAGGGTCTGATTCCTCATCATCTTGTACTTCCTACGGGCATCATACAAGGTGTGAGCAACAGTTCCTTTTGCGAAAGAACACAGATGAAGAAAAATAATTTACATCCCTATCAGACACACAGAAGTTTGGGGTAATTCACCCCCAAATCCAGGGTAGTTAAAACCTCCCAGCTGCCTGAAGAGCCATTCCTAAAGACTGGAATGTACCCCAAACAATACATTTGCCATATAAAGTATCTGTTACTTGAGGATTCATTGAGCAACTTTAAAATCAGACTGAGATCGATTCAACAGCTTTACTACCAATTTATGCCACTGAAACAGGCCAAAAAGTGAGTTAAGTTTTAAGTGTAAGATGCTAACATCCTGTTCAATGCATTTAAAATCTCCTCGGGCAGCTGTGCAGATTCTATTTAATCTCAGTGAAATTGAGCTCACATATTTCAGGTTCTGTATAGAGTGGGAAGAGTCTCAGTTCAAGATGACAATATCAGGTGGATTTTACCTGCACAGAAAAACAACCCTTCCTGCTCCTCCCTGAGGAGAAAGTTACAACAATCTCAAATAAAGAGGGCTTCTCTTCCCATTTCTTGCCCATAGGAGGAATCTGGGCAGATTAGTACTGATTGAATTAACATGCATTCCTATGACTGTTGAGTTGAAACGAAATGCCATTCCCCCTCTGAAAGTTCTCTCATCAAGTATATTCTACAATTTCACAAAATATTTTATTCTGAATCTTTTAGCCTTAAAATAAGCATTACAGTTGCAAAATCAATCATCTTTACAATAATTTATCAGAGAATTAAATTCAGTCAGAAAATTACATTGGCAGGAAACAGTTTAAAATGAGCCTTAAATAATTAAACAATTCATTAATTAATAAAATTCTGTATTGTTATAATGTTCAGTTGGCATAATTCTGATCCATTTATTCAGAAGTGAAAATTCTATAAAGTGATAGGAAAATATTTACGTTATGATAACTGCTAAAAGTTTTTTCAAACTAATTATGTTTTGAGCTAATTTTTGTAAAGAGATTTCTGCACCAGAGGGCTCTAGAAACAGCAAATCTACTTATTTAAGTTATTTTTGTTTCAATCATGCTAATAGTCAAGCAGTTTTCTATGTCCAAGTGTTGTAATTACAGCTGGCATTTTTAAGCTGCCTACCGTTGTTGTGTGCACAAACATTACCATTTCTATTACTAGCCATATTAAAGTCATATGGGAGAAACTGAACTTCAGTTTCTAATTTGTCTCAGTTAAGTTTAACCCTTTTGACAGAAAGCCTGCAAGATATGAACTAGATTATGATTTCAAGTGGGCCTTCTTTTTTTCTTTCTGACAATTATACCACTAATGCATTTCTTAAGTTAAAAAGGAGATTTTTTTTGCTTATCATAATGCATGCTTAAGTTTAAAAACTTGCGTATTTTCAGTAAGATGGCTCAGAAAACTCAGATTGTCCTCAAAGAGTTTAATTATTCACTTAAGGAAAACCACATACACCAGAATTGTCAGTATTAGTAAGTAAAAATTAAAATTAAAAAAAAAAAAATGTTCTTCCATCAGTCTGAATTCAGATTATATTAATAACACCCAAGTGCAATAAAATTGAAGTGTCTCTTCTGGAGCTGACAACATCTATTATGCCTAGTAAAACCAGATACAGAAGAATATTATGACATTTCAGGGAATATATATACTGAAATATTGCATATGGTTTTCCCTTTTTTGTCAGAGAGCAGAAGAACTTTGAACTTCGATTCTGATCTAACTCCTGGAAAAGACTTTGACTTTCTAAAGAAATTGGTAAAACTCAGTCACAACCAAGCCATAGAATAAGATCTAGCACGTATGCATACCAATGCACAAATTAAATTACCTAGTTTAATACTATCAGAAAACCTAAGCAACTAACCATGTTCAAATTTCAAAACCTCACTACGAAGCAGAGACTGTAATTTCAAGCCCTTCCCAATCTTAGGAGGCTGTATGATGGAATTTCATCATCGATGGCTGCTGACAGCTGTGAGTATACACACAGTGGGTACAAAAATCAGCACTAGAATGCCAGAAATGTACAATCTTGGTATCCTAACACGTAACTTTTTCTGCACCTCAGAGCCTTTGACCAAGTGATGCAGCTGCTTCAGGCGGGTACCAACATTAGCAGCTACTCACTGCCCATGCAACTCACCTGTGGTGTTACCCCCACCCCATAACACAGGTTCTTTGATACATGGGAAGGAGAATAACCCCACCCCACAGCACTGACTGCTCATCTGGGGCAGGTTGGGGGGGGGGGAGGGGAAGTCAAATTAAATAATTCTTTAGCTTTCCTGCATCAATCTCCAAATAATGTGGAAAGGAAGTTTAATCCCACTGGTAGATCTGGTGAATGTAGATGGAAAAAACACCAGCAGGTGTAAAACAAAACCTGAGCTCCTGAATTATGGAAAAGCATGTCGCAGACAGCAACACAACCTTAAAAATGCCAGGCTGCAAAGAGGGTTCTCCCAAGTAACAAGTGACAGGACCAGAGGAAATGGCCAAAGCTGCACTAGGGGAGGTTTAGGCGGGATATTAGGAAAAATGGCTTCACTGAAAGGGTGGTCAGTCAATGGAACAGGTTGTCATGGAAGTAGTGGAGTTACTATCCCTGGAAGTGTTCAAAGTGTCCAGGGTGAAGGGACACGGATTAGTGGGGGGCTCAGCAGTGCCAGGTTAATGGTTGGACTCAGCCGGGAAGGGGCGGCCTGTGCCTCGAATTCCCGGGCCCGCGCCGGGTTGCCTGGGCAAGATGGGCAGCAGAAGGAGGAGATGATACAGGAGGAGGAGGAACAGCCCGAGGAGAGGGAAGGAGGCCCCGTGCCCCGCCAGGCCATTCAGGGCACATCGTTCCCGGCCGTGGGACTGCAGCGGGGAAGGCGGTAGCGGGGCTTTCCCAGCCGCAGTGCCAAGCTCTGCATTTCTGGCGAAAGCGGGGAAGGGAAGGCAGGGGACGGGAGGCTTTCACATCCTCAAACCCCGGGGAAACATCTGCTGCTGCTGCTGTCGCCCATAGCGCCATCCAAAATCGTCCCGCCCGCTGAGAACAATTACTTAATCCCAATCCATCGCCGCTCCAGGGGCAGCCCCTTTGAAACAGCCAGTCCTGCGGCATTGCGGACTGCACCCGGCCAGAGACACAGGGAACTGGCCTCGTACTTCTGGCAGTTTTTAAGAAAAGGCAACCTAGCAAGTTTCCACTGCAGAGCCAAAGAACTTCGCTGATCCAGTCACTGTCATGAGCACCTGCAGCTCTGCTGCTCCATCTTCATTGCGCTGCTGCAAGAGAGCAATTGAAGTGTCTGGAATCCCAGGACACTTGCATGTTTCTGTGGCATATGAATATTTAATGTGTAGTAGTGTAGAGAATGGATTTTTTTAAGGAGGAGGGGGAAGACACGAGTTGTTTTCTAGGATGCAAATAAAATCTGACATGAAAATGTCACTTTATTGAAAGATTTGGTATCAGTTGTTACTGTGCCAGAGAGGGAAACTGGCTGTTTCTTGTCAAAGAAGCAAAAACGACTGCTCTGCAGGAATCTTAAAGCAAAGTAAAAGGCAGACATCTAGGAAAGAAGACTAGCTTGGTGACCAGTTCATCCCTGTGCTTCTTTAAAAGTACCAGATCACTTCAGAATATTGACAGCAGAAATAATTCAGCCTTCCTTGGCAAGTTTACTTCTCAGGGTAAACTGGACAGAATCTCTGTTAACAAAATCTAATGTACAGTATTAATTGCATTTTACTCTACAAAATGAATGCAACAAAAAATGAGTCATCCTTGCAATGTCTTCCATCCAATGCTTTACCTGGTTCCCATGTCTACCTTTCCTGTCATCTCTTTCTAAGTATTTCCAGGAGGAGGTAAGAAGGAATGGAGGAAAAACTCAAACTGCAATACTGAATGTAATTTGTAGTGTAAAACTGATTATTTGGTGTGGAGATTACAGACTGTCAGTAAATATAGACACCAGTATGGCATTTTAAAGGCCTATTAGTGACAGAAGTCAAATTTTGGAAGTTTCATTTCACTCAAGCGAATGTACAATTATGATAGAAAGCAGGGTGTGTCAGACAGAGTTCTGTGTCTTTAGAGTGTTGGCTTAGCCTTACACTGCCCATACAGCATATAAAATATCCTCAGTTGTCACTTTTTACGCATTTTAGTTCTTGTGATCTAAATACGAAACCAACCCTGATAAAGATGTAAGGTGTGTTTATTTACTTCTTTATTCTGCTCCATCAGCAAACTACTCCAAAAAAAACCCCACCATGATTCTGCATCACAGAACACAACTTTTTATTACTATAAACCTGTGCTATAATAAATTATAGGCTCATTTCTAATTTTGTGTTAATCAGCAGCAAGTTAGGATTTCAGAGAAGTTACATCTGTGTGAGACTAACATAAATGAGGGAATTATCAGAGTCTCTGCCCCAATTTCTCCTGACAAGGCCATAAAATAAAGGCCCCCATAGTCTGAATTAAGCTGTCCAAATAAACATAGTTTGAATTTTCTGAAGAGTCAGACCTTTGCAGATGGCACTGAATTCATTTGGAGAGGACCCTTATAAATCAGACTGGTTTTGTTTAGAGTGCTAAATGCATACATCAACCTTGGAATCAGGAAATGAATGCTGCTTATTCTGAGCTGAGACACTGGTGGATTTGCCAACCCAATAGAACAATTGGCAAAGTTCTGGAGATAACTGAGCTGCATGGAAAATTCTGATGTTAATGTGATTTATTTATTCCAAGGAATAATTTTAAGTTTTCTGAATTGCATTTCTCTGTGGTTGTGTTTGATAAATTTTTTGTGTTAAATATGTGTTGCAATTTAATTAATGTTTGTGATTTCTATAGCAACAGAATAGCTTATTGTAAAATTCTTTAATGAAAACACCATATGATTGTCAGTGAGAATGAAAACTTCATTTTGTCTCTACTAGATGAGTCAGTAATTTTTAGTGCCATTGCAAGCATACACATGTTCCCTTGAAGGACTGAATTACAGTGGTACTCATGAACCATGTTTCACACCAGGAGACATTTTGTTATAAGGTGTTTTCCATCATTACCAAGCAACAGAAAAATTCTGCACATTCAATGGCTCTGTTCTTTTTGTACCATACTTGATAAATCTTTGTTCAGGAAAGAGTTCAGTACTTAACCCACTGCGATGCTTTTCTATGCATTGTTTTTCTGGAGAATGACCTCTAGTTTTACTGTGATTTGTTAGCTGTAACTTCAGAAACTTGAAGAGAATTACTATTTTCTGATGGACCTGAAAAGCAAGCAAGTGCCTTTGAAAAGTCTGCCTTACCAGTTGAACCAGTTGACAAGATGATCACCAACAGTATCCAAGCCTGTTAAAGAAGATATACATGCCTGTTGTCAGGGATCTTGAGAACAATTATGGCTTTTCCAGCTTTGAAGAGAAAAACGGTAATTCTTTCCTTAAATTTTATCTACTCAGCCCTCCTGTAGAGGTGAATTACCCTTTATTCTCACACCAGGATGTTGTGCCTTTAAGAGATCCCTGTTCAGGTTTTGTGAGTCCAATGGCAGATGCTGAACAGCATCCCAGTTTTGGAAGAGCTATTGAATAGCTGGTAGACTACAGTCATATGAAACCTCACCAGTGGTCCACATCATAGGTGAGAGAGCCCAGTCTGCCCACAGGAGGCCTCTAGGAGGAAACCAGCCAGGACAGAGAGTGGGAGTCAGGGCATGATTCAGAGGTAAAGCAAATTGCTATTTTTATTTCTTAAGCACCAAAGAAATTGTTGATGCTTGACAAATAAATAAAGTTAGTTTCTGAATTCCATTCCCCAGGGTCCTAAAAGAACAAGTTTATAAAATATATTTGCCCTTGATATTTGAACTGGATATAATAACTGCAGTAGTATTTGTATGTTTCATTGTCCCTGATGTAGCAAAGCGTTACTAGTAATAGTCAGTCAAAAAGTACTAGTCAGCAAATTCTAATGGGAATTCATATGCTAAAAAAAAGAAAAAAAAATCATTGAAGGTAATTAATGCTTTTTAAAAATCTATTTATGTAAATTGTGAAGTTACATACCATAGTTCTAATGAGTCTACTTTACTACAAACCAAAATGATAAATCAATCCAGAGGTGGGAAATCCCCTGGATAGTTCTGTGTCTTTTAGTATTTCCTGGCACATTCCAGTGCAGCACATTTAAAGACCTATTCCAGTGTCTAGCTGCTCGGAGAACAGAAGTTCAGGACTGCTGTCACATGTTAGTCAAAGTTATTACCCTCTTATTTTATATCAATGTCTTACACATAAAGTTGAGTCTTATCATTTCATATTGGTTACAGCATCAAAATAGAAATTTACCACTTATAACATGAAGCAAAATTGGGTTGATGATTTCAGAATTGTCTTATAAAAATTGTGGAAAGCAGAAATATCTGCCCAGGGCTTCTAAGGATAGACATAATCAGCAATAAGCAATATGATTCAAGACAATTTCAGTAATTTTCATAGAGAGATGCTCATTAAAGCTAGAACAGAATTTTATGGTGTCTCATGCTACATGCTCATAGATGAGGGGAGGCACTTCTTAGATTATGGTAAAGAAATGTAAATAAGCTCCTTGCTCCATTTTATTGTGCAGTAGTGCAGTTACTGCACAGTTAGAGATGCTTTATAGGTACTATTGTCACCAAAAAGTCTCAAAGTGTCATAAATTCAGGCAGTGGTTTTGGTTCCTTATTTCTGTCTTCAAACTTTGCATTTTAAATCTCTTTATGTTTGCTGCAGTCATATAACAGAACCCTAAAGAACATAAAAAACCACAAGGGATAAAAAATAGACTACATAATTTTCCTCTTTTTCTTTTTTGCCCATCCTATGTAATTTTCACTCTTATTTCTCACTTACTGTATTCTTCATTTACATATGAAATTAGACCTCAGACATCAGTCAGAACTGTTCAGCTGTTTTTTTCTGCAAAAGTGAAGGGGAAAGAATATTTGAGATATGCAGTTCTATCTGACCATTAAGTATTCCAGTGCAGACAAAAACAGATAGAGACAGAGATATACTCTGTCAAATAGGGACACATCTGAAATGAACACAGAGAAAATTTGAAATTGAATGTCATCAAGTCAGTAACCCAGGTTACAGTCAAGAAAGTGGTCTGAAATAGAGAGTAGTTCCAGAAAGCAGATAGAAACTGTCTGGTGGCTTTCTGGTGATTTTTTTGTTGGGTAAAGTTCACTATTAGAGTGAAATGCCAACTCCACTTAAGCTGTGAGGAAAAGTCAAACTACTGTTTTTAATGAGACTGCATAAACAAATTCCAGATTTTAGCTATATAATTTAGGGCCCAACTACCAACCTGCAGGCACGTGGTGTGATGTAAGTTGCTAATCTTTCTAGATGTAAGTCCCAAGACATTCCACAGCTAAGTTGTTTGGGGAAGTTGTGCTGAAAGAGAGATCAGTCAGGCATTTTGCAAGCAAATTCTACAGTCACTTTCTCCACTGTGTCTGGGATGAATGTAAAAAATAAGAGACAGAAGCTGTCTTTGATACGGATGAGCTGTGGTTTATAAAACATCTGCAGCAGACAGGGGCTTCTCTGTTATGAGAAGATGTAGTGCTATGGCTTTGGCAGTCAACAACTTTGAACTTCCCTAGCAGGCTTTTGCACCTGCTGAGCAAAGCAAACTCAGGGAAGCTCTGTAACAGCAAAGCAAATGCAAGAAACTGACAATGAAGGCTGTTCTAAGACTGGAGAATCATAGCCTGCCAGGGAAAGAGACAGCTGAGGAACTATTCTTCATGTATTCTGAGTCAGTATAGGGAAGGTGCTCAATGCTAGGAGACAAGGTCCTTACAATATTTGCCTGTAGAATCCTCTTCTCTCACTCACATGACAACAGAAGTTTCTACCCCTTTCTCTGTGCTCTCAAGTTTTCTTTGCAGTGTTTGAGAGGACCTCAGAATTTGACCATGGAGGAATATTTGTACCTGGGAACCTGATGACAAAGCCCCCAAACCCAATTTGCAGTTGTTATTCTATTTGGAGGGCTTAACACAGAGGTGGGCACGGGGATTGCAGAATGAACCAGGTTGTTTGACAAGTCTGATAAGACGCAGAAATTACTTCTTGCCCCTGCTGGAAGCAAACACATCTCTCTTTCCAGGCCACAAGACAGCCGATTTGCTCAGGCAAACCCAGTGGATATGTGTGTAAGTGGGCAGAGTCAGGCATGCAATGGGAGAGACAGGTACCTCTGCAGGGTGGAAGAAAAATGCCATAGGTAGACAGAAAAATCTATCATGGTTTCTTGAATGTTACTCTTTCAAAGAATAAAGACTTGGATGGTGAGAGTTGCTTGCAGGGAGAGGCCAAGAGAGAAATTCAGACCTGATGTAAAGTTGCCCTGTGTTCTCAAGAACTGAGTGAGAGAAGTGTTACAGGAAGAGAAGCAGTTCATTTTTAAAGAAAACATGCTTACGAAATTTACTGAAGTTCCAGTATCTGAGGAGATTAAAAGGTAAGATTCTCCCTGATGAGAATCACATACACACCAACCTAATTATTTACCACAGTATTTAACCAAATTCAAATGAGCACTGCATCATCCCAAGAGCAAAACCTTGACTTGTCACCACCTGTCTTTTAGGGCCTCATAAATATTCTATCAGAATGTTCTGTTTGGCGAAAAAAAAATGATTGATCTATTTTGTCTTTAACAGTGTAAGCCAAAGCTCTTGAATCTGTCATATCCCTTTGTATATGTAAGTACAATGTCCCTGGGTTGTTTCTACTTTCTACATTTTTTTATTAGCCCAAGCAGTCTCTCTCTCATTTTCTGAAACAAGAGTTGTAGATGGACTATGTTATCTAATCTTAAGGTGTTTTCTGAGAAGCGTGTGTGTTAAGTTTCCTTGGCTTGTGGGTGTCTCCAGCCTTTTACCAGTAAACTAGAAATCAGAAGCTATTATCTCCTCTTTGTAAGAATATCCCAATCTGATTATGAGCCAAAAGGATGGAGATGACACATTTCTATCTTATTTCCAGTTTTTTCCCTGCACATATGTACTAGAGCTGTCATTTGGTGTGTGCTGCAAGTTCAGCAGATGATTGTTTTCATCTTGGGACATGGCAAGCACACCGGGCAGTTCACCTCTATGGGTTTTTTCTTCTGGACCATTTTAATAAATAATTAGAATTTTGGAGCATGCAGTATATTGTTCAGCTGCCTCCACCAGCTGTCTTATGAATAATGTACATATTTTTGGTTTCCTTTCTATCCAAGCAGTGGCTGTGCTGGTGCAGTATATTTTGAAGACGTTGACAATGCCAGTATAGACTTATTTCCACTTAACCATGTGCAAACTTCAAAGTCTTGCTACACAAGCACTGCACAGTGTGTTTTGTTTATTAGCATGATTTTGATATTGCCTCTTGAGTTCTTTTTACTTAGAGAAGGGGGAAAACCAGTTAAAAATCTGATCTTGATGAAAGGAATGGAAATATTGGGGGGAACACTCTTTATTCTTTTTAGTAACTGGAATGAAGTCTGAACTCAGTTAACACAAGAAGCAACATGGGCTTTCAGATTCAGGGTTGAACTTTGAGAGTCCTTTTTATTAATCGAGTCAATAGTAAATGGCCTACGGTGGTAACTCCTTGAAGTGGTCAGTTTAGGTCTGTATAAACCTAAAGGACAATCCAGCATAGATATATAAAAATAGTCAAGGAAGCTGATACAAAATGACCAGAGATATGTCTACTGAGATGATGGTATAACAGATTTTATCCATCTACTTTTTTCACAGTAGGCTGAAATGCAACCTTTTTTGATTAAGTATGAATTTGTCATAGAACATTAAGGCCTGATTCTTTATTGTATCACATTAATGTTATAACTTCAGGGAAATTATGCTCCTAAGACCACACATCATGCTTTTCAACCAGAAATGTTGATTTGGGTTTTTTTTCATCATCCAGGAATTGCTCTGTGGCCCAAGTGACCCTGCCATCCGTCTTGTACAGAATGGTCAGAAGGAATTTACATTAATTGATCATCAGACCAAAAGCTACCCTTGGTGTACCCAGCCTGGGAAGTAAAAGCTGCCAGTGGTAACACCAGTGCAGTATACTGTCATGGTATAATGAACTCTTCATGATCAGCAGGCTCTGACCTAGGCTGAGATGGAAATCAGAGTATCTCTCCTGCTGTTAATCTTCATAGACTAATTGCACAACCAAGTTTTAGGAACTCAGCAGGCATCTTTCCATTTTTCTGAATTGAGAAAGGTTCCATATGAAGCTAACTTTTGCACATCTGCTGGATCATACCCCAAAACACCTGACTTGTGATTCCTAATGATGCTGAGACTACCTAACTCAGGCATTCCTGTAAATGCCCAGCAGCAAGAAGTAGATTTGGGTTACATTCCAGGTTCGGTTGAATAGGACATGGAAGAGAAGGTTCTGAGCGTAGTATGCAACAGGAATTTCTGCTGATGCCATTCTGAATAGAGTCCTTACTTAAAAAAAAAATTATGTTTATTTTCGAACTATGCCATATTTTCATACTTCAGATGCTTTCTGTTCTTTAGTATTAATGAATGGGTCTGTTGCGTAGGAATACCTGTTCCATTGTTTGATGAGTATTATGACTTGAATATTGCCATGTTAAAAGTGTATTATTTTTAAGTTTAGTCACTAGATGGCCTTTGAGTGTGCAAAAGCTCCCTGAATGCTATTAGGAACACCATACTTTTAGCTAGATGATGAACTTTGAAATTTGAAGGTTTTCACATTAAGCCTTTCCTAAACCTGTCTTTAGTAGCTTGAGTTGATATTAAGCATTTCTTTGCAAACTTTTGAGAAAGTAAAATGATAAAGGTAACAGCTTAATGATAAGAACTAAAAACAATAAAACAAAAGAGGAAAGAGGATTTCTGTTTACCGAATCAGATTTTTTCTTTGCATCAGTCTCTCCTGTGTGTCCTTGCAGCGGTCTTGCACAATTCACATTTGTGAGGAAACTACAGAAGGGATGCTTCACTTGGAAAGCAGAGGGACAGAAGCTATAAAAATATTGCCCTCTCTGTTGTGAAGATGCAGTGCTGGATCTTATTTGCTTATGTCAGAGTATGTGCTAAACATTTCTTGTTTTTGGGAGCTGTCTTGTAAGTAGCTGGAGTTTCTGAGCCTCACCTTAGGTCTGTTTATTTATGTTTCTTACATGGCATTCAGGGTAAATGTGTATCCATCAAATGCTGTCACACATATGTGGGAAACAGTCCATCATTTTTCAGACAGCCTTACTCATTACAGCAGTAGGTTCACAAGCAAAGTAAGGCACTAAGCATTGTGAGGTGGTCAAATCTGACCCATATTACGGCAGCCAAGCCTATTAATGCCAAGCTTTTATGACATAATACACCATTCCAATTGTTTTATTTCACCCTCTGCACAAGTTATCTGGTTTCTAATAGCCTGCATCAAATTTTTCTGCTTGAATTAAAACATAAAATAGTATAAAATGATTACTCAGAAATGAATGTGCTTGAAAAATAACAGCACATAGAGAATACAACATAGTGCTGAACAGAGATGACTGAGTTGTAGTGAAATTACAGAGCTGTTAAACCTTAGTTCTGCTAGGTTGTATTGCTGTTGCTGTGCAGCTTTGAGGAATAGAAGCTGTTGTGTACACTCTGCTGCAGGCAGACATCCTGTCTGGAACTATTTGCAGCATATGGTACTGTGGTGGATTCGAGCAACTGGTTCTGTGTTACCTTTTCTGGTATACTGCGTCTCAGTTTTCTGGGTTTTAGTGAGTGAGGCTACAGGTTTCATTGATTTCTGGCAGCCAGGAAGATCTTTGAGAGTTAAAAGATTCTAACATGTCAAAGCTGTGAAAAACTCAATTCCACCTGTAAAATTCTATAAAGTTTTTCATATTTATTCTCTGTCTATGACTTTCAGACACCAAGGTTGCTATGATTCTGAGCAGAGGAAAGAAGAAAGTCAGAAGGTATAAAACTATTGCCTATAATTTGTTTTTCCCACTTTGTCTGTTTGTCAGTAGTTCTGGAAGGATGTAAACAGTTATTAAGGCTGCTAAACTCCCCCCAAAATCCTTGAAAAGTTAGGTTTATTCTTTGAATTTAAAAGCCTGGTTTGTAAATGTAAAGTATAAAAATCTCTTTGTAGATAAGTCACTTTCACTCTCATGGACCAGCAGCTGCACTTCCTGCCTCTAGCACTTGGGCAGCAGTGTTGGTGCTCAGGCATTTCTCCGGAGTGAGACACTATTCTTCCCCAGAGCATGCAAGAAAGTGGTTGCCAACATTCAAATTATTAGCAAAGCTGCAAGTAGCTAAAAGTCATCTGTCATGTAACTGCAGAGACAAACAGGAAGAGTGGTGAACCTGGGCATGTTTTGTATGTTAGCCTTGCACCCACCCTCTCTTCCTTTTGGCAGAACAGGAAACCATCTTCTGTTTTTCTTCTTTTTTTCTTAAGGAATTAGAAAAAAGATAAAAGTCTTGACTTGAGCTGTAGATCAGCCTAAAAGCACCTAATATAAGATCAGTATTGTGAAGAGCTGCTGTGCATATATCCAGCACTCTAGATAATATTCTGAAGTCCTTTGCCATGAAATTTGGAAGTTTTACAGATGGAAATCCAGGCTCAGTGTGATAAAGTGGTTTATGAAACCCCATTCAGAATCTGTAACACAGTTAGGAATGAGAATTCATATAACCTGAGCCCAAGTCTGTGCTGTTTTTTAACTAAACTCAGATCTTGAAGCTTTTGAAATGGCGCTTTGAAGAAACTTAGTTTTAAATAACATTATTAGCACAGATCTTAAAAGTTAGGCTGAGACATAAGTGAAGACTTTGGAATGTTAGTCATGTTTTATCCAGTTTTTCTCAGTGGTTCAGACATGGAATAGCTGTGGGAGCCTTCAGTATGCATAAAAAGCCATGTCCAAGGTGTTGTGATTCATCAAGAAGTGCTTCATTTATGAATCTGAACTTATTAATCATAATTATGTTTGTGATCTGGTGGCAGTCTAGAATGATCAGCGGGAATTTCCCTAAGTCAGCTGTGGCTTTTCGGGTCAGATGCTTCATCTTTGCACTTGACCAAAAATCCTGGTTCATAATTCAGTTCTTCTCATTCTCTTCCAGGCTTACATTACAACCTGCCTTAGGGGAAAGTCATCAGTGACATAACCTCTTGAAGTCTGTTCCAGCCATGGAATGTAGCATTGCTCTTAATATCTGTGTTTTGTATGTGCATTCTTGAATTTGTTCTAAAAGTATCATGTTCCTCTCTTTCATCCTTGGTTATTTTGCAATGTATGCCTAAAAGCTGGCATCTTCTGTCATTTCTTTGCCAAGGCTAACATAGAAATCAGGGGTTTTGTAAAGAGGCAGTCAAAACATTAGGAAGATGTTGTGAAAGAGCTCTCTGAAAATCTCTTTCTGATGCAATCCTTTTTCACCAACAGATCTCCAAAAATCTTTTCTAAAATTTATGATCTCATTGTGAAGAGTGTAATCACTTTTACACTTTTGAGATTACACTTTTACACTTTTGAGAGTATGATCTCATTTTACAGAATTTTCATTGAATGGACTACACTGTCAGAGCACGGGTGTTACAGGCTTGAATTTCATCTTTTTATGCCACTAAACAGCAAGGTTCCAAATTGAATGCATTGATGGTTTTTGTATTTTCATTGTATGATGCTTTTGTTACATTTACTGAACAATAATTGTCCAGTGGCTCAAATGTCTTTTGCTGTATCTTGAAACGTACCGATTTTTTTGTGCATATTTTCTTTTTCTTGTTTTTTTTTTTTCCTACTTTCTCTACTGCCAACTTTAACCTCCCTCATATTTGCTTTCTTGTCTTTCAAACTCATGAAGTCTAAATTTCATTGAAATCAGTGCATTACGGGTATCTGCTTAGCATGACTGCCTGAACAGGGGTAGGATTGAGTATCTGTTCATATATTTTGCAACACTATGACCTCTGTGATTTCTTTTACAAGATTTTGAACTCTGAATTGATTTTGTCTGTTTTCCTTGGTTATTTTTCAGTTGTTTCTTTCTGGGTTTATTATTAATTATTTTCTTATAATGTTTACTTAATTGTGGAAGATGAGTGCTGCATTTGATTTTATATGTCACATAACTAACCATATACTAGGTAGATAAGCAACCGAGTGCTAACAAGTATGTTTCGTGCAGCCAGATAGGCTATCAAAAATAGCTCAGCAACCACACATGAAAACCAGAATTCTGAAAGAGTGCACACTGATCGCTTAGCTCCTGTGAAAACCTGGCCACAAACAGCACAATCTGATCTTCTGCTTGTAACTGCTGCTCCAGCCCAAATGCGTATCAAGGAAGAGCAGGACAGTACAAATTCTGGAGAAACACTGTATTTTCATCTCCTGTGGACAAGTTATACAGGGAAGGAAACTTTGCAGCACTGCTACAGTGACTTCCAAGAAGACTGACTTTTAAATCCTTTGGGCACTTTTGAGAGGTTCCATGTCGTTAAAAAGTGAAAATAAGTAATGACCCAATTAATTTTTTTTTGTTGCTAACAACTACTTTGAAAAATTCTCTTTCTTATTCAGAAATGTATTTTGAACTTAATAATTTTGCAAACCATAGAAGAAGTGCTTTTGCTGCCTCATATGTATTTCCAACATAATCATCTACTGTTCTTTTTTACTTTAAAATCTTTATATATATATATATGTAATTTTGTATAATTGCCCTCCACCTCTAGCTACCAGCTTTTTTTCTTTTTTGACCTCTTCTCCAAACAGCTGCTGAAACAAGGTTGTGCTCTATGTGGTATTTTAGTTCTGCAGGTGTTTTAAGGGTCAATGGAAAAAAAGCCTCCCACGCTGGTGATGGGGATTTCCTCTGTAGCATTCATGGGCAGGGCTCTGGTATGTTAGGCATAAATAATTCTTCTCCTTGGTACGGTTAGAGCTCACACCTTTGGCGAGATGGCTGTACTTGTTGCAGTAATAGTGTAGCACACAGTGCATTCCAACGTGTGCAGCAACAGTTCATATTAGTCGAGTGTTATGTATGAGTTGTGCTTTCCTCTTTCATGTGTCTTTTGTGTTATAGCACAACAACTTCCTGGCTTTCACTGTGTTACTTACTGGAACCTGCTTCTTGAAATTTAACAAAAGCAGGACAGTGATTATGTTTTCTTGTTCTACATTAAAAGCCTTTGCCCCTACAATTAAGTAAAAAATCTGGCAGTCATTAGCTTTTTAAAACTTGGTACTCGTAATTCCTCAGCTCTCATAATCCACAGTAGAGGGCAGTGCTTACACAATGCATGTGCATTCTCACTAAGTGTTAGTTACTTGGCAGCACCTTTGAAGCATCAACTAATGCATTGCCAGAACACGGGTAAATAGGTTACAGTACTGGTATTTGAGAGATATTGACAGACGAGGCTGAAGTGACCTGTTCAAGCCCACAGAGGTTGCATGTGTCAGAGAGAGGACAAGATCTGTCCAAAAGCACGTGATTGAAATGAGAACTTAATATATACAGTTTCTAAGAAGATGAAGTCCTAAGTGTTTCAAGTCTTGCAGTTCTTGCACAAAGGTATTCTCTGAAACTCTCCTTTAATCATGGTTTCTCAAGCATATAGAGCAAAATGGTACTATCACATCAGTATATCTGTCTTGACTTTGGTCATATTTCTTCAGAGTAGTCATTTTCCAACTGACTGTGTGCATGTGTCCCTTATTATTTCAAGTTATCATAAAAACCTCACAGGCACAATTAGCTTGGAACGAGACCCTCTGCTGCCTTGCACCTTGCACAGTCATTTATATGGGATGCCTAAGAGCTCTCTCTCAACATATCTTTTCTTCAGAAACTGATAGCTTGTCCAACATGGATGCCTTTTTAGTGGTTTTCCAGTTTGACTCATTGGTGAGCTTGAGGCAGGGGGCAGGGGTGTGCTTCCATATCCTACATTGACATTTTTCAAATGAGATTTTGCTACTGCTTGAAATGCATTACTGTTTCTGAAAAATACTCTCCCATACTAAAAAGGGGGGGCTGAAAAAGTTGAAAGCAGAATAAAACAGTTTGAAATTGTAGAAACAAAATATTTCAGGTCAACAAGATTCAATTTCTTTCTAGGGAGTTGCCATTTCGGTGGTTTTATCCTTTTAGAAACCCCAAATCCATTTGTAAGTATGCATTCCCTATCCTGCTTTGATGGCTGAGGTAGAAAGATATGAAATGCAACTCATAATGCACTGCTCAAAATCCTGTCATTCCCATTCTCTGCATGAAGCACTTTGTTTTGACTTTACAAATATTCCAGGTATATTCTTTCCCAGCACAAGAGTGTATGCATTGAGTTTCCTGAAACAGGATCATGTCTGAGGCATTTTTATCACAGGTTACTCTGTTTAGCAAGTAGGATCATGGAGGGCCTCAAACATGAGACATGTCAGTCTTCCTGAAAGGGAATTTAAGGTGGAAGCCAGTTGCAAGTCATGTACTGGAAATGAGATTGGAGAGGCCTATTGTATAATTACAGTAACAAGAAGAGCTAGTTAATAACTTAATATGGTGATTTAGTTCCATGATATTTATACAGGAGTGTTTATAAGAAAGAGTAAGATGTTAGGCACTCTTTCCTTGGAAGGGCAAGGTCTACTGTATTGCTTTCACTAGACAGAATTTTTGCACAAAGAATTTGGATACCTTCATTGTCCAAGCTGAAGTGCTAGATCCAAGGTTGAGGGAATCTTGATTTGCTCCCACAAACATAGCTGACATGGAATTTACATGGCAAACCTAGGCATCCAATATCCTAGAGGCACCCTAGACCATCACTTCCAGCTGCTGCTTCAGAAAAATATTTATCTCCTGTGAATCCTGGGGTACAGGAGGTTATCTCAGATACCTTAAGGCATCTCAAACAGCTCTAAATATCAGTATGGAGGGCCAACTAAATTAAGTTCATGCTGCTTTTCCTGAATATTACCAGGAAATAAAAGTCTTCAAAGCCATCCTGAGATAGTGAGGCTGCATCTCAAATCCTGTGTTCAGGATTTGGACCCTCACTCCAAGAACTAAGACTGAGGTGCTGGAGCATGTCCAGGGAAGGGAAATGGAGCTGGTGAAGGGTCTAGAGTGCAAATCTTATGAGGATCAGCTGAGGGAGCTGGGTTGGGATTGTTTAGCCTGTTGAAAACAAGGTTCAGGGAGGATCTTATCTAGCTACCCAAAGACGAGATGGAGCGTGGTTGGGGTCAGTCCCTTCTCTCAGGTAAAAAGCAACAGGACAAGAAAAATGGTCTCAAGTTGCATCAGAGGAGTTTTACACTGGATATTAGGAAAAAATTATATGTGGGAAGGGTTGTCAAACAGTGGAACAGACTGCCTGAGTCACCATCCCTGGAGATATTTGAAGGACTTGTAGATGTGGTACGGAGGAACATGGTTTGGTGTGGGACTTGGCAGTCCTGGGTTAACAATTGGACTCGATGACCTTTGAGGTGTTTTCCAACCTTAATGCTTCTATGACTCTATGGGCATACAAAACAGAGGCACACCAAAGCAGAGGCACTCAGAATCACTTTAATTGAAAAATCTAAGTGCTTACACATATTGCTAGCACTCAGTGTTTCTCACTGTCAGGACTAAGAGCTGCTAGGATGATAATAAGGAAGTACATGAACAAGAGAGATGTCATGGTTAGAGAAAGAAAGCTTGATGACGACAGCATAACCACAGAGGAGTTTTGTGCGTTGCCCAGTGGTAGCTTGGCACTTAGTTGTTTTCTTCAGCAGCAGCAATATGGTTTAGCAGCTCATCAGAGAAAGCACACAAGAGCTAGACAGCATGATCAAAAAAAAAAAAAAAAAAAAAAACAAAAAAAAAAAACACCCAAGGGAGTATTTTTTGAACCTCAGTTTCTTCTGCTTTATCACCTACATAACCACAGCATATTTTTGCATCTTCTTTGCAGGTTCCCAGGAGAGCAGCTGCTTTACTTTAGTGTAAGCTTACTTACTTTCCTAGTACTTTTATCTTCTCCCTGCCCGCCTCTCTTCTCTTTCAAATCTACATCCATCCCGTGTGTTATGAATGTACCAACTTCTTGTTTCAAACAGACAGTCCACAAAAAATCTTCATCTAGTATCATCTTTCAGACTGACTTTTGGGTCATGTTTGGACATTTATGATGCTTTTATCTTCTACTTTTGCAAGTTTTAAAGGTGAGAAGTTTTTATCAATCAGATGCCTCACAGTGTATTCCAATATCTCCACAGTTGTATAGTTATTATGTGAGTTAACTTCAAATAGGCTATAAAATATTGCAAGTTAATATAGGACTTCTTGTTGTGATTTGCTTCTCTTTTGTGTGGCATCCATACAATTTCAAGGAAGTCAGTGAATTCCATGACATGTGAGAGATATGTCTTGGGATGTATCCCATCACCAGGGTAACAAACCTGTTTTCACAGTCTGATTGATTCCTTCCAGGTGGTATCAGGTATGTTTTCAGGTTTGGATGGACGCATACTCACATCCACTGTGTCCCTTGGAGGGATCTTGATATGCAGAAGAAATTTCCGACAGAGTCATCTAATCTACACATAACCTAACAATTGTCTGCTTTGACATGAAAAAGCACATTTGGAAGCAAGTAATTTTGACCAATTCTGAAAATATGTCCTGCTACTATACTGGATTTTCAAGCCTATTTGGTGAGCCTGCATGGCTCCTGTCAAGACAGACCATAGATTTGTTAGGTCCTCAGTCAAATACTTGGTGATTCCCTATAGGGAACAACTCACCAAGTGCTGCAAAACTTCTGTATTGATTCTACAAAGCCATCTTCTCCAGCGGGTCGTATACTGGAGCAGGTCCAGGGAGCATAGCAGTGTATGAATGTATGGGTTAGTGCAAGGCTACTCCAAAATAAGAGAAAGACCTAGATGGTGCTTCTGCTAACTATGGATACAAAGACTACAACATATCTCCCCAGTGCTCCCATGGCAAATGTAGTTCACTCACAGTCCTTCGTTATAACCCTGATTAGTAGATACAGCATTCTGTCATTACCTCTGCTATTCTGGGGAGGAATTTCAGAGCCAAGTTTCCTAGTACACAAGTCAAAGATACACAAAGTCTGATAAACCCCATCACTCACGTATGCCCATTTTTGTATCCTATGCTGAACTTAGTTGTGGAAAAGTAACTGATCAGCTGTATGAAAATAATAGCTCTATGCACTTTATTATCAAAGGAACTGTTTATTTTTACCCAGAGTACAGGGGAACCAAAGAATACTTCAGAAATTATTTTAAAGGAGGCACTGTTTATCATTTTTACAGTGTGAAGACCCACAAGGGACTAATGGAGATAAGGTGTATAATGCCAAAGATTTAGTCAATGCAGTGGATGAAACAGCCTGTCATGAGCTTTTATCTCCGTGTGTATGGGCAACCTGGATGTATGTATACTTCAACGGTGTCCTATTTTGAGCTGTCAATATGGAACAATATTGATGATACTCATGAATAATTTTGAGCTGCAAAAAAGTACCATATTAGGCGTTTATATTGTTTTATTTCTAATATTCATGGATTATTTGTCTGAATTCATAGTAGTACCTGTTTTTTCTTTAATTTTGTCCATCTTCACTTCATCTTGCAGTAGTTGTTATCAAAATTTTCTCAGATTAGTAGAATTTTTAACTCCATCTCTTTAAGGAACTCTGCTTTTCATTTTCACATTAAAACTTAGCATCAGAATTAAGAAAAGGCTTTAGTTTTCCAAGATGTGGCACTTAATGTGTCAGTCCACTGGTGCACTCGAACTAGAATTTAAGTTGATATGTCTAAGCAGTGTTGTTAATATTACATCTTATTAAATTCGAGGGAAAATTTAGAGAACTTTAGAATAATTTGGAAAACTATCTGTGGTTTAGCTCATGAGAAATCACACCTGTTGGCATAAAGCTTACTATCTAAATTCCATATTTAATGTGGAAACTAAATATAAGCTAAATCTCTAATACATTTTTAAAATATATTTTCTTGCTTTTTGTGGTCTCTGCAAACCCTGTACTCCATTTCTTCTTTGTGATGAAATGTTGCTTGTAACCATGAATATCATACAGATATTAAACCTAAACAAATTGAAAAAAAAAAAAAAGTCTCTAAAGAAACCACTTTCACCATATCTAACCAGAGATTTTGGCCCAGATCATCAGCTGGATCTTTCCCTGGCCTTAAAGACGCTATGGCAGTTGATGCATTCTAAGGACTAAGGATTATACTATGAAGACTTTTTTCCCCATCCATCTTTGATAAACACTAGCCATTTTAGAACTGACCTATAAGTTATATTTCAAGCCTCTAGTCATTTAATTTACCCTTTCTCCACCCACCCTCCCTCCCCCCTCCTTTAACTGTTTCCTTTAGCACTCCAGATATCCCTGGATACACTGGCAAGGTTCATTGATCAGCAACTCACCCGGGAAATTCTAATCTTCCATCAACAACCCCATCAGTAATTGCACAAATGCATGGGTAGATATGAGGTATATTTCTCAGCTTGTTCAGGAAGATTACAGCTAAAATCATAATTGTATTTATTTAGTTAAAAAACAATTAAATGTTAAGCATGACATTCTATTGGTTTAAAAAATACAGAACAGTTGAGATTGGATCCCACCACACTATTGTGATGCTAATCTGAAACCCTTTTGAGGTTTTAAAATTTTTCTGGAACATTGTCAGCTATGCTTTAGGAAGGTGACTTTTTTGACTGTATCTATAACTAATCTCTGTGTTTTCAAAGAGGCTCATGAATGTCAAAGTTACAAAGTCCCAAAAGGAAAACTGTGTGAAGTTTCTGAACTTGTGTTGGCAGACTCATGAAATGGCTATTTTCTCTGCAAAAATAGTTGTTAAAAATCAGTTGTTTTACTTAAAGGGCAGTGAGAGGCAAAATCATGCCATGCCACCACACTGATGCAGCCCAGGACTCTGTGACTACAAAATCATCATAGCTCCCCATCACTACTGTGGCTGCTTCATGAAGTGAATTAGCAATCTTTTTTCTCTCTTGCTCTTCCATGCAAGGCTTTTTAAAACTATGAGCTAGTATAAGTACTTAGGTGTCTAATTTGTTGGTTTCAAAAGAGCTGGACATATCAGAACAACTGAAAAATCCATTTCCTGTTGTTAGTACAAATAGCTTCTGACACTGCTGGAGGACCAACCTAGCCTTTCTTCCAGTATAATTGGAAAAGCTTAGTAACTTGTGGGAGATGGACATGAGGAAGAAGAGGAAGAACAGTACAGAAGATCTGTAGAGTCCTTAAAGGAGTCAACTGAAGATGATGTTCAAATCTACTAAGGACATTCAAAAACTAAATACCTTGTTATTTGAATTCTAGTATTGGTAATGTAAAGTTCTTATACTGTACCCCATAATCCTTATAGGAATCCCTATAGGTTGTTAGTCTCTTTCTCACTGTTCACCCATTGGCTGAAAAATGCTGTAATGTAATTGTCCCTTTTATAGTTAAAGACCCTTCCCTCCTTGCCCATATGTGATTGTAACCCCTCCCCTAGTCACCTAGTTTGGGCAAGCCCCCTGCTTCCCTTTCCATATTTGTTGTACCCACACCATCCTTCTGGAAGATTCCCTACTACCCATATAGAAGGGGGAAGCCATTTTAATTAAGTGTTCATTCTGGTTCAACCTGTGATCGTGTTTTGAACCTCCCTGAGTGAATGTCCCTGTCTCCCCAAATGAGCTGTAATAGTAACTATTTGGTTTTTGTCTATCCTTTATGATTTTGTACTTTATATGTGTTTTCTCGGTATCTGTAATGATCTAGGATGATGACACTATCCCAAGTTTCCACTTTTTCCTGAGAAATTTATCCTCTAATTAAACTGTTTCATTTGCCTTAGGATTCTGTTCACAACACATCACACTCTTTTTCAGCATTGCCTGTGAAAAGTATCCAGAAAAAGTCTTGAGGAGATTTAGGGACCTTCATGGCTTTTAAAGAATTCACCTTGTCAGGTGTTTCATCATTGTGATGAATGCACTGATTTCCATTCTTCTGCCCTCCATGCCCATCCATGTCACTCACCTCTGCTCTTTTTCTCTTGTGGTTAAACTTGGAAAATAGGCAGTCATCTGTAGTCATGGGTTGTTGTTGACAGGGAATTAAAAGATGCAATGAAGTCTTGAGTCTCTGTAGGCTAATAAAGCTGTACTTGTACCAGCCTGATGCAACATTAATTTGCTTGTAAATGTCACAGACAAATAAAAAGGCAAAGGCATCTTAGCAAAGATTATTGAGAGACTTCACATAGGTACCAAATTTCAAAAGCAAAAAGACAGGTACCACTGTGATCTAAGGAAAACACATCAGTTATTTCCTTTCACTTTACAAGGATGTTAATGTGGGTGTAATTAATAGTGGATATCAAGAACATGGTTCTTGTTCTGTGCTAATGAATACTTTCCAGAAGCAGGACAGAATCTCCCAATTTTCACATCCAGAGGTTGTAGAGCAGGTTTTACCACCATTTTCCTGAGCTGTGTTGTACATTCCCCTGGGTAGGCGGTATCCCTGGTTGCAAAATTTTAACAGATCTGTTTTACTTTTTCTGGTCCTACTTGTGGAGTAAATTAGTGTTCACTGAGTTAAGATGGTAGGCTCTAGTCCTCTATGAAACTGCTATGTAAATCTATGAGGGATCCTGAGAATCTCCCCTCAATATTAGTTAGTGATGCCCATAAAAGATAAAAGCTTAACATTTGATTCTTTCCCTTTGTAAAAGAAATTATAAAAAATCCTGCTGATTTCAGTAATTCCAGGTCAAGCTCGACTGTAGTGGAGAGATGAAGAGAAGGGAGATTATTCCTGGAATTTAGAGTCAGACTACCCCGCTTAACCTCCATGTGCTTTTCATATAGGACATGGTCTCATTCTGTTTTTAAAGTAATGGCCCCTTTTTTTCTCTCTTTGATCATTCTCAAGCCATGATTTTAACAATTTCTCATAAAGTAGCAAGTGATTGCATGTGGTGGATATTTTATAGCTGCTTTATTTGCCATGTCTGCAATGTATGGTCAGTCTGCTGAAGACAGTTTACGGGTATCTGAGGGAATCTCTTGTCTACTGCTAACATGGTCTAATAAATGTTCCTGTCAAAAGTATCAGCAATATCAGATACAGCAGGCAGCACGCAACCACTTCTGCGCTGTGTTTCCTTTGCATGGTGCTCCTACAGTATGTGGGGCAAAATCGTGCACAACTGCGTGAAGGATTAGGAAGTCAACAAGACTGCATAGGATACGAAACAGTAGAAATATGATTTCTTCATCTTTGAACATGAATACCTTTTTTATATGTAACGCTTTATTGATATATTTTTATTGTATTTTTATATCCAGGTAATCCCAAGGTGAAGTCAGAAAATTAGGTTTCAAAGTCCTTTTGTGCAATTAAAGTCTGGCAGCTTTGTTTAGCTTTTGCATAAGAAGGAATGTTTTATGTGTTCTTTTGTTTTGTGTTTAAAAGGACTGACCAGTGGTTCACAGAAATACAAATCCAATTGCACCTCAAGTTGCATGGAAACTCACTAGCTTCACTATGATTATATAAGATAGTGCTAGATTTAATTTGATTTTTGAGAGAAAGGTTGTGTCCTTTCAGCAAGTAGCATTGAAGATTTCAAAAGATATCTTTAGGTTAAAAAAAACAACAAACAAAACAAAACAAAACAAAAAAACTTTTGTTCAGAGAGTGAATGAATATAAAACTCTGTGGTCAGTTCTCTGTTGACTATAAGAACTGGGCATTTAAAGCAGGCATGCAAATGGGCCAAAAGAAGTATTTTTAGAGGTCTTGAAAGTCAAATCTCCAGCATGATCTCCAGGCATCACTGGATGATGTGCTTATGTGCGTGAAAGCATTCAGCATGCTCATGGCAGTTCTGCATAGATACTGTGCAGGTTAGTTGTGAGACAACTGTGTGTACCTATGTGTGTGTGTGTGTGTTCAAGAAATGCTGAAAAAAAGCAAGAGGCAGACCACACTCTCTTACACTGCTTGTTACATATATCCAGAAAGGAAAATTTAAAACTTTTAGGAAGGTTTACCACCATTGTTCTTAAGGCAGCTGATTCTAACACTATGGAATATTACAAATTGTTAATATTCTCTGAGGCCAAAGGACATAAGTGTTTATGAAGAAAGCAGTGAAAGGGGAAAAGAGAGAATGTTTAGGAACATGAAGACATGCTTTAGAAGTCTTTTTTTCTCTGGTTTTGTGTGACTGCAGATACACAGCAAAACATGGATGCTTGTCTCAGTATAAGCACCAAAGACGTTTTTCTCAAGTGTTTACTTCAGTTGGTCCTCAGAATTTTTTCAACAAGGCAGAAAAAGAAACCTTTACAACTTAGAATGTGTCAGTCCCTTTCACCTGGATAACTGAGAGCCTCAGTGACAGACAGTGAGAAGGAGGGAAATGTGAAGATGCATGGACACTTTAAATATGGAGAAAAAAATGAAATAACATAGAAGTGGGTGTTTGTGGTTATTCTTGGTGTATTATTTTCATATTTATGACTTACTAACATAGACAGTTAAAACCATATTAAAAACATGAGTCGTAAGTCAAAGGCTTGAAGCTTGTCCTCTGTACTGGATTGCCTTGTTAAGTACAACTGAAAATAATGCTGTAGCTTTTCCACCCATTGACATAAACATTTTGTGTACACACACACACACACACACACACACACACGGACACACATATGTGAATGTATTATTAACTATGAAATCATTACAGAGCAGCAGCCCTTCTCATCTGCTGTCCTAAGTGTGCCTTGCAAAAATGATTAAATGTCACAGAGTGAGATTTTAACCTTTGCCTGTATTGGCTTTGTGTGTTGTAGTGAATAAAAAGAGCCGGGCTATGTTCTCTGGTTTGAAGGCTAATTAAGACTGTGTGCCTTGCACCCATGGTTAAATTCTTTTATGCTTAATCTGAAAACAGTTAAATAGGGAAGATGGAGGACCAGTATTTAAGCAATTGTCTTGGCATTGTTTCATTTTCTGGTGTTGGTGTAGATAACATGAGGAAGGAGCATGCCTGAAAAAGAGAAGACCAAATGTGAATTCATAGGTCAGGGAGTTCTACTGTGCTCCAGGGGCCAAAATAGTCCAAATAGTTTATTCTAATTTGGACAGCCTTGCAGCTTCCTCAGAAGTTTCTGTCCCGAGGTCTCTGATATTATCCAAGTAATCTATATTTCTGCTCTGCTACCTCTCCTGCTTGCTTTTCTCCAGGCTTTTGAGGGAGATATGTGTGTAACAACTTTGTAAGAAATAGCTTTCCTATAGCTACGGAAGGGCTTTCTGTGAAGGATTAGAAAGTGCACCAATGGTGAAAGGCCTTTTCAAGAGCAGACTGAAGACTCATTGGAAATACTGAAAGGTAGGGAACATAGACCACAGAACCAAAAGACATAAAATCCGCAGAAAGAACATCCCTTAACAAAGGGATTGAGTCCTCAGCAACAATAATGGGAACTGAACATCCAAATCCCTGAGACTGCTGTGCAAATCTCAGTCACAGAGGATATACAAGCCCCTAGGGAATGTGAGATGATAGCTAAGCAAGACACTAGGGTCTACCATTTCTCCTAATAAGACTGTAGCAGATTGTTTATCCTGTAGTGGGGCAGAAAGATTCCAGTTCTTGAAATGTCTGACCTATACAGAAACTTCTACACTTCTAGCTTTCTGTATTTTTATCATGCAAATATCACCAGTCCCTGATTTTTTAAAAGAGATGCTGTCATCTAGTTAGTCTCTTTGTATGAATTAAATTTAAACCTTGCATGTACACATGCCAAGTTAAAGCACATGTACAGGTAATGGAAGGTTGCAACCTACCTTTGCCTTTTGTGCTTGTCCGTGTGGAGGTACACATGTGTATAAGATAGTGAATATTCTAGATGAAAACATAGCCTCTTTTGCAAATTTTTTTTATTATTCCTGTTGAATTATTACTGGTTACAAAGACTATGTTTTCATATGCTTGAGAAGGATTCCAATGAAATCTTTCAGAGCCCCAATTCTGCAGTGCAAAGTGAGTGATATGACACTGGGTAGAAGTGTAGAAACTGTCTTTGTGCAATGCAATGCAGTATCACAGCTACATCTTGAACAGAAACTTTAACTCCATTCAAACTAGCAGATGAAAACTGATTATATTTTATACCATTAGTGGGCTGAGAACACTGACTACAAAGACAGGTGCCATCACTTCAGTAAGTTCAGATTGGTTGCTTTATGTATAAAAACATTTTACACATAGCATAATTAAAGCACAATAATCTAAGGAAAAGCTGTATTTAAAATAAGTTGGTTGTCATCTGGAGAACTCTGCATAGTTTCCTCTGACGTTACGTATTGGTCAAGAGCCAGAATCTCTACATCTAATGAGTGAAAGATGTCTTAGAAATACTATAGATAATTGAAAATCGGTTTAAAAAAAAAAAAAAAAAAAAGATGATTTACACTTCTCCATACAGATAGATCAAACTGAGAAAGTTCTTTAAAAAACCAAAACAAAACAGTGGGGAGAAAAGATATTTTCAAAGTCAGTTTCTAGTTACTTTCAGTTTCTCTGAAAACTTGAACAAAGATCAACAAGCTGACTTAAAGAGCAAATGGAGGGGAAATCTGTGTATCCAAACTATAAAGAGGTCCCTCATTTCACTTAAAATAAACTAACTAAAACAAAAATTAGCATGTTTTTAAACTTTGTTTTCTTCTATGAAGAAGTTCTTATGATTATAACAAAACTATATTTCATCCCTAAAATTATAAGGTAGTGTTCCTTGAAACTTCAAGAAGGGAAAATTTTCCTCTAGAAGACTTACAAAAGTAATAACTAAAAAATAGGTATGTGACACATTCAATGTAAGGTCTAGCCTGATTCTACTTGCTGCAGAACCATTGCTCTTGATAGTAAAGACAGAAGAGGATTCCTGCCATCATGTCAATCTTGTGACCAGAACCACTTGATTTCATCTGAACTCTTCTAGATTCATGTGATTTGAGGTATGATGATCTGATTATTGCTGTTTTAAAATGTTCTGACTCTTCCACACTATCCTAAAGAGAAATAATCCACACCTCTTGCCCTCCCTGAATATCTTTCACTTTATACTGTGGCATATGATATAAAGTGTATGTTAAAAGGTTCATGAAAGAGAATTTTTATTAAATAATCTCAGCTTTGCCTCCAGCTGGAAACCAGTGAACAAATACTTCAGTTCATGGGACAACTTTTGCTTTCCCTCTGTTAAATGCCGTGCTGAATCACAGGTGTTGTTAATCTAGACACAGTGTTCAGAAAGCAGTCAAATTTAAAGTCACTGAAAATGATTTTTGGATCTGTTCCTTTGAGTTATGGCATGGACAACTAGATGAACAGGAACAGAGTAGGCTTCCGGTGTGTAGTAAAAACACTGAAAAACAATGCTGCTGTGAGAGAAATGGTTTCCTGGGTAAAATTTAGTTGGTTTTCCTCCTGTAGTCTTCTAAAGCCTTCAGAAAGTATAGTCTTCTAAAGCAGAGGATTTACACCACACACAAAGTCACTACATTTGCAGCTTGTTTTACATAATTTCTCTTTATAATCATCAGGCTTTGGAGTTAAATGAAGTCATTTTGTGTAAAATAGTTGTTGGTATAGTGACCATGCTTTTAATATGATCACTTTGATGTTCACAGTAAATAATCATGTCTTAAACTACTCTATCCCTTTTTAAATACCTCTAAATAGTATCCATATATTTTTGTATGCACAGCTACTAAACCCCTTCAAGTACATTTTTGCATTATGTTGAGTGGATTGCTTGTAAAGAAGCATTTTGACATGGAAAAATAGGTACAATAGAACAATTATCATAACTCTAGCTAAAGTTCATATTTTTTAGACTAGACTCTTTTTCCCACTGCTCCTTTCAGAAACACACGTTTTAAAAAATTGGTTTCCTTTGGTTTATTTGTTATTTTATTCCTAATGCTTCTCATCTGCCATCTAGTAAAGGTCATAGAAATATTAATGTACTCCCAAAGCAAGAGGACCAAAAAGCTTTGCTTTCAACATAGCTTAGAGTATGGGGATGCAAATTGCAAAAAATCAGTGGCCTGTATCTTCTCACAGAATTATTTAGTAATGAATATACCAAGTGAAAGAGAAATGTCTGTTGGGTAAACAATACACATAAACAACTTCATGGTAGGAAAATAATACGATATCAGAGTCTGTGGTGATCCTAGCCTGAAATCTTGAAAATTACTGGAGAAAATAAGGTACTTATAGAGGAGTCAGATACAAAAAGCATTTAATAACTGGCAACTTTGTTTTCTTTTGCTGTAGATGACAGCATTTTTTATTTGATGAAGTGCGATTAAAAACAGAAAAACATTATGACCAAGTAGAGAATTTGTGTTGCTTTCAGAAATTGACAGGTAAAGTATGATTTCCTTGGAGAACTCTGGCAAACCAGAGAAGAAAACAAAGTTTAAGTGGGGTGTTCCTCTCCACTAGTGGCTAAAATCAGCTTGTTTTGGGTCTCAGCATCTCTCAGCCTTTTCTGTCTTTTCTCTTCCCCCAGCAAAACAGAGGACCTGAGATGCTTGACTTATGCTTTAGAATATGTTTTCCCTAATGTGTAGTAATAAAAACAGCCCTGCAAAGTATGTCTCAAGCCATCCCAGAGGACATTGTTCCCAAAATACTGTCATGTACTGAGGCAGCATAGCTGCTTATCACGTCGTCCATGGTCCATTTGTACTTAGAACATGCAATTGCTGGCTTTGTAGTAAGAAGTGAGGACACACCTTCTCTTGCAAATACCATTGTGGTGACATTTTATGACGGTAAAAATCAAGTCTGTGCCTCATATCTTCTCTGAGAAGCTTCATCTCTGAGATAAGCCTTAGAAAATGTGTCAGTAAAGGCAGAAAAGGGAAATAAGTCCCCAAATCACCTCTCATTTACAAAATTTTAATTCCATTGGGCGCTTCTCAAAGCAAGAGGAATCAGGCCTATGTGTACTTGCTTACAGGACCAGACAAAACCGTTGCAGCTGCTCTGTGCTCATTACTTAGTCTAGTAATGAGCATATGTAGTAAGTTTATGAAGTAATCCTGAAAGTCAAAGGCCTTTAGGCATCCACGTTCCACTGACTCACGTTTTTGTTTGTCTACAAGAGCAATTTTGGAGCACCACTAATTCAGCATCTAGGTAATATTTGAGGGTCATAAGTGATTCGCCTCCTGCTTATACTGCAAGCCTCTGACAGTATATAGCTATCTTTTATAGATACATATATACATAGATAGATAATAATTAGGTCCCATCTTTAGATAAAAGGCATTGTATGGTTTCTTGTCATCCTGCATGAAACAAATCTCTGTGTGTAAATTATGTGTACACTCATTAGTTTAGGATTTTGATGTGAACTTCAACATTCTCATAACTGGAACACAAAATGAAATTTCCAGGACCTCCTAATAAAGATATAAACAACACAAGTAGCAGTATGAAGGAATTCAGTGGAACTATTCACATGAATAAAATTACATTTGTGCAGTTTCTTTCATCTTTGTTGTGTCCCTCTGATTCAAGAAATTATTCATGCATAATAAAGTACTTACAGACAATACTAAGCACAAGCTTATTGCTGTCTCTTAATTTTAGAACATCTTGCTGAATCCTGTAGCTTAAACCTTCCTGTTTATATTGATGATCTTTAAATACCCCGTAGATCAGTCACTCAACACCACTTAAAGTAGTTAAATGGTTTATTGCTGATATAAAGTCTAATATGCAAATATTGAAGTTATTCAGTAAAGCAAGGATGAGTTTATTAAATCCTTGAATTTCCTTCAACAAGAACTTTTGACTATTCAGTTAGTCCATTACTTTTAGGTAAATCTATATATATTCTTAGACTTCCTCCTTAAAAACTGGACTAAATTTCTTGCAGGACCTCTATACTTTATGAAAAAAGAATGTCCAGTGTATTCTGCATGGGGTAAAAATAAAACTCTCAGCTGATAAAACTACTTGCAACTTTCTGTCATGTTCAGTTCACCAGTGATGGCCAGTTAATTAAAGATAAAAAGCCTACCCAAGATCAGAAAGAATCCTAACTAGGAAGAGACCTGAATTTACCTACATCCTGCTCTCGGTTCTCTTAACCTTCATCTCATAGACACACACTCCTTTGTTACAGGTACAAGAGAGCCTTATTTTGTAGAGAAGTAAGAAAATCAGGGAGGAAAAGAGATAGACAAAACCTAAGTGCTCTTTTTATTATTCTGTATTGAAATCAAAATGTGAGCTAATTTCTTTTACTGCAGGCTCCAAGTTGCTCTTGCTGTTTCTCTGTCTGTCTGATTCCAGCCCAAACCTGAGAGCTATTACTGTGAAATCTCATAGAACTTCCTAGGCTCATTTCCATATTTTTTTTTTCTGACAGCCTTGCATGGAACAATTAAATAATTTGGGTAAGCAGTCACCCCAGTCAAAATATTTTCCAGTTAATTAACAGATCAGATATCAGTGGAAAAAACCATATAATTGCATTAGTCACTATCATTTTGAAACAGTAAATATGCTAGTATGTACACATCTCAAATAATGACACAGCCAGCAGGCTGCTGATCAAACTAAGTTACACTTTAAATAATTAGAGAATAAGGGAGAAATTACTGAAATGACTGAAGATTTTTTAGAAGGCAAGCCACATCGCAAATGTAAGTGATTAAAAAGAAAAGCTTTAATGACAGTGTCCACTGACTTCAGTGCTTTGTAAATCAGGCTACAGCTTTCTAACAAGTAAAGGTTAGGAGCGTGGAGGGCAATACATGCTTAAACCGGAAGTCAGATGGGATTTAATTATCCAAATCCAAAAGTGAGGTTAATTCTCCTGCCCATGATATACAACAAGCTGCACAAGTGCCAGCACATCCTGAAGCTGACCCTTTGGCCTAAAGTTGCATAGACATTGAGGCTGTGACCATGCTGGTAAAATAAAACACAAGAGCCACTTGATGGCACTTAGGTCAAGGAACAGCCAGTGTCCATACTGTTAACTTGACAAGACTCCAAAACAAGGGTGCCACCAATAAGAATTGGCAACTCATGCCAATTTTAAAATTTATCTCTGAGATATCTTTTGGTAGTTGAATAGCCAGGCACAGTCTCTAGTGATATTTAATTAGCTCACATAGACACAACTACAGAAATTTGCTTCAGAGCTTACACAGATAAGCTTACACAGAGCTTACCTTATACAGTGCATAAGCCAGATCAAGTTCCAGAAAGGAACAACAATAAAGAAACTGTTTCCATAAGAAGCCAATCCCCTGAGAATTAGAATATGTCTTTAGGAAGAAGAGATATGGATACGACTCATGGGTGCAATGGGAATAAGATGGCCATAAGCCTCAAAAGAATAATGGAATCATAGAAAAATGTAGTTTGGAGTGGAACTCTGGAGGTCATCTGTATAAACTCCAAATTTAAAATGAGGCCAATGCTTAAAGCAAACCATGTTGCTCAGGGCCTTGCATAGCTGGATTATGAAAAATTTCCAAGAATGGAAACTCCACACACAACCTTTCTGAGCAACACATTCCAGTGATTCCCAACTCTCCTTGAGAATATATTTTCCTTGTATTGCCTTTGTTACAGTTTGTGGCTACTGTTTCCTGTTACTTGGCATTGCACCTCAGAGACATCTGGCTCTGTCTATTTTGTAACCTTGCTATTATACCCTCCCATCTGACTCCTTTCCTTCAGGCTAAAGCAACACAGTTCCCAAGTCCTTAGATGATGTGCTCCACAACCCTATCTGTGGCCCTCCTCTGGACACTCCTGTTTGTCAGTAGCAACTTCCCTTATCTCCAGGCAGCTTATGGTTTATTCAGCCTTGTTGAAACTTTTAAGATAGAACTTCCATACCACTAAAGAAGATGTGGGAAGAAGGGAGTAAAGAAGGGAAAGTAGTTTCCCAGGTTCTTTTATATTAGAAAGACTTTTGCAGGCTTTTTTTTGTTGTTGTTGTTGTTGTAAAGGCTATATTCCTAGTAAACAATAGGGGTTTATACAGACACAGTAAGTCTGCTAGTATGCATGTGCATGTGTGTGCACATATACGTGTGTATGTAGATAGATGGAGAGAGAGACAGAGAGAGAGAGAGAGAGAGAGAGAGAGAGAGAGAGAGAGAAAATGTATCTGCCTCCCACTGCCTATGTTAAAGTGGCTAGACACCAAATGTTTCAGACAGCCCAGCTTCAGGTTTTCACCTTTGCCTGCCATTCCTGCCTCTCTTTAGGAACTCTTCCCCACATTCCCTTTGTCTAAATTAGGGATGTGGCTTCCCCTATGAGATGAGGTTACCTCAAAATTTGACTTTGCGCTACCTTCAAGATACTTAGGTTCTTTTTCCAGTTTGTCCTCGAGTGACTGCTCATTATAAAAGAATTTATTTACATACTCATTTTTGCACTGCCCTGAGAGCAATATGGTACCTCGCAACCCTAAAGAGGCAGTTCTGTAGCTTGGATGGTATTTTTCAGCCCAGGGTGTCAGCTGACTTGCAATAAGTTACCTTCCTCCATATACTACTTCATGGCAGTGTGCTATGAACTTCCTTCATATCAGCTACTCCTCACTCTAATTTACCTTTCAAATGGGCTAATGAAATGCCCAGCCATCTTCAAAAATAAAAAACCCCAACCCACTTCCCCAATTCTGGAGTACTGAATAGCAGAGAAAAGGAATCTAATATGACAGAGACAGGCTCCCACCATATTTGTAAAACTTTACTAGTAAGGAAATCTTGTCAATTTTCAGAAGTTCCTCATCCATCCAGACATTTCATTTAGACCTGTGTTTTTGTGTATAATAAATTGCTTCTAGTTGGCTGAAAATCATTTTTTAGCTCTTATCTCTATGATCGGTTACCCCTGCTGTTCCTTAATGGCCTTCACCTCATTATGCAACTAGTCATTAAAAGCTTAGTATCCAGTACAATGGTAGCTTATGTAAAGTGATCTATGAGGGCTTTATATAGGCTTACCAGCCACAGCCTTAATTTTACTCATTCGTCTTAATTTTTTGTAATCATTTTTTGTAAAAAGGGTATAATGTCAGGCATGCTTCCCTGCTACTGACAGATCCAATCTAGCAGATAATTACCATAAGGAAATTGATGTTTTAGTGTGCAGGGGAGAATTTAATTTACTCAGACATCCTACAGTACAATGCATTCCAAAAGATATGAGGATTTAAGTTTTTAAGAAATTAAATTTCACTATTTAACATGATTACTTATGTTGAACATCATTAACTAGCCCTTTTTTTTAACTGTTTGATATAATTACAAGAACAGTTATTTGGTCTGAAATCCAAAGTCGCTTTTAAATAAGGGTTAAGGATCCATGAAGTACAGAAAAGAAGGTTGCATTCTTTCTCTCTCTCTCTCCACCACCAGCCTTCCAGCAACAGCATTAAAAAAAATCTATAGAGATTAACTGAGCCCATGCATGAACTATAGAGCTTTTTCCAATGATGTTTTAATAGATCCTTTGTTATCAGCCCATTCCACCTCAACTCCATCGGTCAGGAAAGCCTCTTTAGTGCTATTCAAAAATACAAATCACTTATAATGTTTCAAAAATTATAGAACCATGAAAGAATTGTTGAGATCCCAATTAAACAAGGTGATTAATTTATGTTTAATTTGGAGGTTTTGATTACTTTAATAGAAATCCATGTGACTTCGATAAATTTAAATAATCTCTATAAAACTGTCTACTCTTCATGAGAAAGCATTCTTTCTAGATACAGCATATATTCCTTGCAAGCAGAACACACGAAGCATAACCAGGAAGGTCCAAAAGGTTGTCTTTTGAAAAATAAAATTTTTTATTCCTGAAAAGCCTTCTTGTATGAAGTCCAGAGGCTTTGCTTTGATCACTGAACTTCCTTACTATTAACACTTCAATTGGAGAATTAGATCAACTGAATTTTATAGACCTTCTCTTTTTTCTTTTTTGTTTCTTTGAAGTTTTGCTAGATATTTTAAGACAACTTTTCCACATTTCACTTTGTAGTGAGATTGTACAGTCAGAGAACAAAAAATACAAAGAAAGTATCTGTGAGATGCAGGATCTGTCAATAGAATTTGAATAGCATCTGCACAACTGCTGTACAAATAGAGCTAATGCTGATTTAAAAAACTCTCTTAGGATGCAGTTTTCATTCTTGATTGAGGTGCCTTCTCCAAAGACAGGAATTGCCTATCTCAAGACATTCTAGAAATTATGCTGGTCAAAACCTTGACTGACACCCCATTAGGGGCACAGTTAGGACAGGGGACCTTTGCTAGTCTGGAAAAGGAGAAAGCTCCTGACCACCCACAGTCTGACAAGAGTATCTATATGGTTCAGAGGACTTCTGATCAGATAGTATTTTCTCTCATTCTTTATTATTTAAATAAAAAAAACACTAAAAAACAAATAGAGAATTATTTTAGTATGAGTAGAATAAGATCAACTACTGGTGCTTCAGATAATCTACTTTAAAAATAGATTCTGTCTCTTCTTGAACCAACTTTGTTGAAGACATGCTTTTCATATTCACAGAAGAGAAGCTAAGAAACTGTAAACAGGAGGAGAGAATTATGTGACTCAATATTATTTCTAAAAATGTAAAACTGTGCCATTTTTAGTTACAGCCATAGATACGTGAGGTAAAATGGAAAGAGCATAATGTCAGCAATGACATCAGCTCTCACTTCAAATCAGTTGTTTTTTTGAAGAACTGCACTTGTAAGAATGCCCCAAAATGCAGAAAAGGGGCAGTCAATAACAGCAGAAGCACAGAGTATATCATTGGAGTCAACATCTCTCCCAGGTCACTGCTCACCTGGGAGCAACACCTAATAGGGATGGAGGAAGCAAGAGGGAACATCACTGGCTATGGCAGACATCACCTGCTGGGATGGTCTCTTGAGCAATTTCTCTTCCAAGTGAGTAGGTCCACTTATCATGGAACATATTTTCTCCCCAGTTTTTAGTCATGACCAGGATTCTGCTAGTAAAATTCTTCTACATAATTTCTTCAGAAATTATTTCACTTTCTGAAGCTTACCAAAAGTCCACCAGCTTGCACAAGAATCCCTTACTCTGAGATCCTGCCTAGTAGATATTTGCCTGAGCTAGGCATGTTTGTGATTAAGAAAGTGGGAGTCCTTGGCAGCTGAGAAGATGAGCAGCTGGGGAAGATACATATAAGATATATGCAAACACAACAAGGCCTCGCCTCACTCACATAGGTGTTTGCAGTCTTTAAGAAATCAAAGTCCAAAACGTTTCAAAATAATTAGAGGAAAAACTACAAAATTCAATGGGCCCTCAGTCAGTGTCCCTGACTGTATTTTCTGAATTATTGCCTACCTTAGAAAGTCTAGGCAGGAACTCAGCAAATGTGTGGCAGACATCTAGCTGTGCCTTTGCCGCCACTGCCTCACCTCCTCTCAGACTTTTGATTCTCAGTAGGCACCTAAAAACTTACGTACACAATATCTGTTTCTGCACAGTGCAGACTTATAGATAATTATACATATTTTTACTGTATATATGGATAAACATATATAGAAAAGCATATATAATGTCAAAAGTAGGCATTTTATACTCTCTCTATATAAAAGTATATAAATACACACTTCAACTGTTTACTAAAGCATGCAAACACATGTTTCTGTCAAGTCAAACCCAGCAGCCTTTAAGCCTAGGCAAAGTCCTGCTCTTTTAAAAGACTCTTTTTATAATGACTTTTTTTTTCATCTTACATCATTCCCAGAACTGTGAAAAAGCAGTGTTTTTTTTTTTATTCTGTTTTGAGGTTGGGGGTTTTGACACAGAGAAATAAATGTTTTCCTGTCCTCCTATTCTCAGAAGCCAGTTTTATCTCATAATTCCAAAAAGTTATAGCTCTATACAAGAAGCCAGGCATGGAAATTTTTAACCCAAAGGTTTAAAGTCTGAGCGAGCAGTTGAGGTGAGTGACTGAGAAGAGTGGGTTGGAGTGGAAATTACTGCACAACATTAACAGAGAGACGTAGGGGGATATACCACTCCTGTCCTGTAATAGACTAATTTATTAATAAGAATATGTCACAGGGTATGCTGTATCCTTTCAGTATCTAACAAAAGCCCTAACTTCCACCGAAAGATAACCAGAGACCATTTTTAAAACCTGTGGATGCTCTTGTCTTTGTTTGTTTGTTTGTTTGTTCATTTTGGTTTTGGTTTTTGTTTGTTTTTCTGAAAGATCAAACAGTTTGATGTCACTGTTTATAGTCAGAGAAGGAAAAGTGGCATCCCCTACACCTGTGCAGAGCCGGGACCAGACTACCAGGGATTTCCCTGGGAGACCTGAGTCTCACCTCTCTACCTGAGGTCTGGGAACTCCTGGTGTTCAGAAGACATCAGGATATCATTTGTAAAACAATCCCACAAAGAAAAAACATGTGGTCCAGGGTACTCTTTGGCTAGAGCTTCATGTGGCAGAGCCTGTCACTGCACACTGTGGACAGCCAGGAACATAACCAAAGGGAGCATTTTTTTGGGGTGGAAAATGGATTTAAAAGGCAGATTTGTGAACTACAAGAGAGTTGCTTCTCACTTGGGATGGGCAGAGAGCTTCTCATCTCACTGCTTTGTAAGGTGACAGCAAATATGCTGACTTTAGGATAAGCTCCTGGAAATGGCAGGCCTCCTTCCTGCCTGTCTGCCATGCCACAGTCATACATCTCACCCTGCTGGGCCGTGGCTCCTGGGGAGGTGTTGGGACAAGCGCCCAGCCGTGACAGTGACACCTCACCACTTTGGGGCAGTGCCCCGACTGAGGCGCTGTGAGCCTGCCCGGGCTCCCCTGCTGCCCTGGGGGGCAGCCATTTTGCAGCAGTGACAAACCCTGCGTGGCATTCACTGACCCCTCCGCAAGTCCCTGTAAAACGATGTCAGGGCACTAATGGGTCTTGGTGGGCCTGAGCAGCTTCGTCTGGGGACTTCACCCACCCCTGTGCCCACAGGCCAGGGCTCCTCTGTGGGCACCCGGGCAGCCCCAGCAGGGCTGTGCCTGACTGTGCCAAGCAGAGCTGCCGCCAGGCCCTGGGTGACCGCACGCTGTGGGGCAGCAGGCGAGCCCCGGCCAGCCTGTGCTGAGGTGCCGGGGCACTGGAGAGCAGGGGGTGGGAGACTCCATCCCAGGCAGCACAGGTCTCCCAGCTGCCCAAAGGTACGTGCTTTGTATTGTTGGGTATTTTTTAAAATATGGGCTTCCGGAAAGCTTGCTTGAAAGTTTCTGTCAAGGTAGCCTTTAAAAAATTGCCCTGTAACAGAGCCTTCCCTAAGGCTTTCTGTGAGTTAAATTTGTTTCAATTCTAGTTTTCTTGTCATTAACTTAATGTGCTTGCAGCTTTAATTTAATAATTGTGTTTTGTTATAGCTGAGGATGTCTAATATAATAGGGGGTGGTTGAGTTTTTCCCTTCAGCCGGGAACCCCTGTGTTTTCCCTGGAGCCTCCCACATCAGTCCTGACAAGGAAATGGGGGGCAGCGCCGCCATTTTCCAAAGAGGCAGCCGTCGCCAGCCCCCATTCTGTGGATAATCACACATGTACTTAACTTCATCATGTTAAAAGTTTCTGTTAATTAAAATAGTGTTGCTTATCCCAGTAAATATGTACATAAGTAGCCTGCCAAATGGCTAGATAATCCCCTTTCCAGATATTTTGACTTTGCTGGAAAGGAACTGGTGAGGGAGACGGATGGCCTCAATGAGGCTGCAGGGTTGCTTGACGGAAGGGAGCTTTCCCAAGTGCTGGGGAAGCTTGAGTTTGGGAGTCATTGCTGCTTTCCTCTATGATATTATCAGCACAGCCAGGCTGACGAGCCTTCCCATGCCATACAGTTGCTCCAGGAAAACCAGTCAAAGTGGAAAATGCAGCATTGCCCCACATTTGACATAGCCTTCATCCCTGAACCGTAAGTACTTGTCTGTAAATTCCTGACTCAGGGAAGAAGCAGTAAGGGATAATAGAGGTTTGGGGAAGGACGTGAGCACATTGACGGTGTGGGAAAGATTGTAACCAAAGTGGTGAACCTTCACAACTTTGAGAAAGAGAGAGATGTGGATGAAAAATACAGTGACTGGGGGAAGAAGTGGAGATGAGGATAAAATGGCTGGTGACAGCAGGGGAGTGGTAAAGGGAAGAGCTGTAGAGGTGTGTGTGAGTTAAGGGGCAGAGCACAAATATTTCTTTATTAAAGAAAAGAAGCAAGCGGCTGGGTGTGTAAACAGGTAGGAAAGGGCAGGTTTATGGGGGTACCATGTAAATGTTGTTACTAAGGGCAAAGGCAAAAATCCCATGGTTTTATAAACAGATGGTCTTGGGTTTACAGGCAACCAAGACAATATATGGATAAACTTTGTTAGTAGTGAATTCATTGTTAACCATTGATTGCACAGTTGGGCAAATACTAACCACCTAAAATCCCCCACACATTATCTAGAGAGAGCTCTACTGAAAGATTCAAGAGTATATATCATTCCCACCACTCCCCAAACCAAAACATAAAAAAAGCCAAAACAGCAACCTCAACCTCACTAAGCTGTCTGACACATCATGAAGTTAGACACAGGTTAGGAGTTTTGTTTTGTATTCTGTTTTGGACGTTAGCCTCAAGAGGTGGAGGAAAAAAGTATCCTATATCTAAGAACTAAAACTGGAAGAGAGTGCTTCTGTCCCAGAAACCGCCATACTGTTTGGTGTGAACATCTATAATAACTTAAATGCTTACTTTTCTGAACTCTGCCAGCTGGAGTGAGCAGTGGGTTATATGACTACCACCTTGCTATTTTTAAGTATTCTGTTTTGTTAAAGGACTGAGTAGTCTTTTCTTTCAGGTGTGCATGGTAGTTAGGAGCTGGAAAAATAATTGTTCTAATAAACTGTATGAATAATACTTGGATGTAAGGTAGACTTAACAATGATGGGGCCTAAAACCTTACCTCTTCTTCCAAACACTTGACTTTTAAACGATGACAAAAAGCCTCCTCAAGAGAGATCTGTCCATTTAACATTCTTACATCCAATAAATAGTCTGATTTATTTGTGATAGAACTTTATTTAATTGTGGTGTGGTCAACCAGCAGAGAGGCTGTTGCTGACTTCCATGGGCTTGGAACAGGCCCATTTGCTGGCAGATAGATCAGGTACTTGAACCATGTCTGTACTGAAATCAGAGCCAAAGGAATAATATCACACTATCATATCAACAGACAGAGAAGACTGCCCAGATAGTTTCTCAGTAAAGTCACAGAATTCATGCGGTGGAATCCCCAGAGAAATCAGTTTGCTGCAAGCTATGCAAGTAAGCGAAAAAGAATAAAACAAGTGGATTGGTAGCTAGGTGCTAGTGAGTAGATAACAGCTTAGGATACTTCTTGCATGGGAAACTTAGTTATTTTTTTAAGTAAATCCATCTTTGTAGCCAAAAAAGGAAAATATTACCAAAAAAAAAAAAATGTACTGAAATTGTCCTTGCTTTCTGTTTCTCCTCCTACTTTCCCTTTATCTGGGAATTTACTCACACTTGCCTTCACTTTCTTCCTCTTACAGCAGCAATTTGATATATCAGTGATCTGTTGTTAGATATCTTATTTTCAGACATTTTCTGCAAGTCAAGGGCTAAAATGAATTATCAGTCTTCAGTTTGCAGATACGTAAAAGCACATGAAAAGGTTTCTTTTGTGAACTCAACTTCTTTGATAAGAAAAGATCCACTAAATGTATGTTTAACTATCTCATATTTAGTAGCCATTGAGATTTCTCTCCAGCTTGGAAACAGGTGCTCCAAGTTGGGAGATTTCTTTTGACTCACAGATATTTCCCTAAGCTATTGAAAATGGAACATGGAATGAGGACAGTTTTAGGTACAAATTGACATATGGTCTGATCAACAACAGATTTTCACCAGAGAAGTAGGTTGGAGTTGAACATCTGGAGATATTCAAGAACCATCTGGATGTAATCCTGTGCAATGATCCTAGGTTCTAGGATGACCCTGCTTGAGCAAGGAGGTTGGACAGGACGACCCTCTGTGGTCCTTTCCCTTTACCCATTCTGTGGTTCTGTGAGCCCTCACAGATGTAGAAAACTTCCACATTTTGAGAGACACTTGCAAGCATTTAGTTACAAGTATGGTTGCTCACCTCCTGCAGAGTTGCTGGGCTTAGACCCTTGATTCACAGCTATGTAGCGTGTTCTTGGGTCTGCGGGAAAGGTTCCTCCTTGTACGAAAAATGCCTTATGCTCTCCTAGCTGGGACTCCAGCTGCACTCCCCTCCTTGGCTGTTTTTGTGTGCTCTAGACAGGCAGTGGTTGCTGTGGGTCCCACATTAGGCACTTAATATCTCTACGTGCACTGGATAAGGATTTTGAGTGCCCGAGTCCAAGCAGTAAGCTCTGCTAGATAACAAAGGGAATGTGCAGTGCCTTTGTTCTGCAAATGTAGTCTTTTTCCTGTATATCCTAACTCTTCATCTAGGGGATAGAAATACTTCCTGGTATCAGGTACTTTTTGTAGTGATCCTGATTCTTTCCTGTGGGCTTTCAAATAGGAACTAGACTATGGATGTGGGATAAATGTTTCAGGTAGTGACTCATTCCACATAGGTGCACAGTGATGAGTAGCATGCAGTTTTAAATATCAGTCATTTGTATCCAGTAATGAGCATTTCTAGTTTTAAGTTGACTAGAATAAAGGCATCTGTGTTTCAATCTTTAGCAGAGAGAATCAAAGAAACATAAAAGAAAAAGAAAAATATATTTACCAATAACTCGTTTGTGTTAATTTGCCAATGAAAGAATTACATATTTATGCAAAGCACAAATACCCTGCACCATCAAGCTTCACAGCTGACCTAAACTGGCAGGGCTTCCTATAAAGCTGTTCTGATAAGCACCTTGTCTTAACGTGGGATGCAGGAACAGATCACATAGGATTGAGGTAGTTTGCATCCCTCCATACCAAAGTGCCAAAGAAAGCCCACAGCTCAGCAGTTGCCTTCACATCAGAGGAATGCTGGGTTGGAGTGAAGCCAGCACAGTTGCTCTGTTGTGCTGTCTGGCTGGTAAAAGAGGAGCCACAGCCAGAGATGTGCTGTATAAAGAAGATTCTTCCCACCAGCAGAACCAGCAGAGCCCAGGGCAAGCTGTATGGACTCTGCACAGAACCTGGGATGCACATAGCTTCAGCTCTGCCTTGATTCAGCCAAGCTCGAGTACCCAATGATGCTGTAACCAAGTCAGCAAAGCGTCAATCGATGTGGTGTGTAGATCGATTGATCTACAAATCTGCCCTGGGGTCCCTGGGGCAGCTGGAGCAAGACTGCTCTGAAGTCTCTGCTGCTGCTGTGGCACCGCTGGGCTGAAGATGTCTTGGTTAGGTCAGTCCATGCTTAGAGGGCTGTATCTCCACTTGCAAATGCAAACATGCTCTGCGAGTTATTAGAGGGGCTCCCTCGCACCACCAATTCTGGCTTAATGTCCATTGTTTCTCCCAGCTCATCATCTAGCATGATCCCATCAAATGCCAGTCCACACTGTAAAATATCAGGTGTGCTGGAAACATTGCTGTGGTAGAATGAAGTTTACTCTTCATGTTTTCTTTTATTATCTCAATTTCAGCGTGAAAGTAATCTAAAATTTCTGGTTTATTTCTAATATCTGGCTTTCCTCTTTGTTATTTGTGTTCAGTTTTGGCAAATTATAGGAATAAAGGCTCTTGTCAACGAACTTGTCCTTCCTAGCTCTAAATACAAGTTTCCTCAGACTGCCTGTCTTTTTGAGATCAACTTGACATAAGTTTAATGCTCATTCTGAACAGTGCAGTATTTTCTTTCTGTTGAACAGGAGTGAATTAATGAGCAAAAGCATAGCTCAAAGGCTCACTGGAATTTTTATCAGAACTCTGTCTAAATTTTCATAGCAGAAATCGTTAAAAATCCTGTTACCTATTGAGATTCTCTCTACTTCCTTTTTTTCAAACAGGCTGATATATTTCTAGAAAAATCTTTCCCACATACACTTCCTATTCCAAACTGAAAAGAATGTGGCACAGATTTCTTCTTGGTAATGTGTGCACAGGCAAGTTACTTGGCTTTGCTTTTCAGGGAAATCTCTGCCTTTGTTTAAAAGCACATGTTCTCTGAGCAGACTGTAATTTACATTTTTAGGGTGCCATCTATGCTTTATCTTATAATTCCAGGAGGGGATGAGGTACATTTAAATGTTTGTGTTAAACTTTCAAAATTTAATGTACAAGAGGGTCAGGCTGTTCTTTCACTGAAAATTTGAGATTTTTCAACTTAAAGCAACTGATTTGACTGCATTTTATCCTAAGAATCTGTAACCAAGTTTGATTTTCTTTGATCATGCAGATAAGTATTAATGATAACCAGAAGTAGAATCAAATAAAGAAATAGATTGGTATCTTGTCACTCAAAGTTCTTGATCTGAAACTAGCAGATTCAAACCTTGTGGTCAAGCCTTTGCCCTTGGTTAGACTCATATTTCATCCATAGTTTCTGTATTTATGACAGAAGGGTAATAAGAACCTCTGCCTCTTGATACTTCTTCAGAGAAGCTGTTTGAAATTGTTACTCTCACAACACTTATTTGGGAGGGGAGAGGGCAAAGAACAGAATCTCATCCATTGAGAATTTGATTTATTTTATTTTAAGAAGGTTTTGCTATTGTTATACATATATATGCATTATATTATAAATATATATACATACACACACAAATGCAATTTCACACTTTAAACAATACATTTATTGGCTTTAATGCATTGAAAAATTGTGATTTAATTCGAAGGGATTTTCTGTTTATTAAATAAAATATTATCTCCCTCTTCTGTGTGTTTTAGCATCCACCCTTTGCATCACAGACAATTTTCAATACTGTAATTTTTCTGTTGCTGTCTCACTGAACAAAACTGGCGTATGAGAGAACTCTTACTGTAAACCAAAGATTTCTGAGCAACATCATATTCAAGAATTAGGCATGTCTATAGAGCGAGTGTCTAGTCATCTGATGATCATTACTGTTGAAATGGAGGAAATTACTATATTCCTTACTCAAAACATTCCTACAAAGTCAAGCATGACTATCAACGGTACATTTATTCATGCAAAAGAAGCCTACAAAATGTAGGTGTTCCCCTTACATCAGCTTATATCCTGTTGACAACTCAAATGACACTAGGCCCATTTATTAGTTTCTAGTGGTTTAACTGACAACTTTTGGTCTCATAAAATGTACTATAAATACTATCTGTAGCACAGCCTTGCTGTGCAGTGGTACACCAAGTGTTCAGATGGCTGAGAATGCTGTTTCCCAATGGGAAATGTGGCATTTGGCAATCGTTTATTCCGGTTTCCTTTGAGGATATGAAGGAAAGGTTTTACCAAAGTAATCCCTGAGTAAAAAAGCAAGCAACAAAATGATTAATACCAAAGCACTGGACTATAGAATGAATACTAAAGTGCAAAATTTATTGCACCTTAAAAGTAGATTGGGTGATTGCATACTTTTACCTCTACAGGGAAATACATGTTTGTGCTTTCCACACATGAGCTTGGTGGGAAAATTGCATGGGATTGATTTCATGAGTTTGGAAATGAGCCCTGGTGTTGAGAATGACTTCAGAGCCCCAACTCTGAACTCACTTGGCAATGTGGATGTAGGAACCTCTTGCTCCCACTGAAGTCAGTCCTGCCAGTGGTTACAACACAAAGAAGGTTTGGCTCAGAAAGGACAAGTTGTGATATAATGAAGTCCTCCCTTGGGATAAAAAAACCCTGAATTCGTTTTCATCTGGAACAGGACAGAATGTAGAGAGGGAGGAAAAACCAGCCCAGGCACTTACTCTTCTTGGTTCCTCTAGAGCCATCTCATCAGGAAAATCAGGGAAATGAAGAAAGACTGTGAAGTGTGAGTTCAGCCAATGCAAGATTAACACACCTGCTGAACTTTAATCTCATTTTTCTGTACCTAGGTACACCATGTTCCTCAACTGCAAAGAGTATATAGGTGATCTTCTTTTCTTCTTGGTCTCTTTCTTAAGAACATGAGGGTTATGGGGCTGTGCTCTTACACCACCTTAGGAAGCAGGCAAACTGCTTGGTGAGTTTTGGCTAAAGTTGACATGATATGGGGATCAAAAGTATATTAACTTCCTACCAACCATTCTAGAGAATTCGTGTCTGTACATGGAAAAGAGTCTGAACTGAGAGAAACCAGAGAGAGGCTGGGTCCTGCCCAAACTAATGGCAGGGTGCAGGTCACCAGGCAGCACATGCTTATCGCTGGGCTGCCAACACGTGTCACACAGAGGCAGCCACTGAGCACACTGCCTCCACCTCGACTGAGTGGTCAAGGGATGTGGGAAGAGAGCAGGAGGAGGTAAGAGTGACAGAGAGGCACACAGGAAGTTAAGGTGACATAGGAGGGGCTGGGTTTTGTAGGAGGGGGACATGAGAAGAACGGGGTACTTCATTCCGTAGGAAAAAATGTTTCATACTCAAATAACCCTTTTCTTTTTTTTTTTTTTAATCTGTACTACATATTCTGTTTCTTTTTCACAGTTTCTTTTTTACATGACCTTTTCTCTTCCCACACTCATTAACCAAGCCTGTGACAGCATGGAGTTTGGGTTGTACGTTTTGCTGTACATTTACCTCTGAAAGACTTTAGCTATCACTTAGAAAAATGAATTAACACTCTCGTGTGAAGATGCAGAAGCAATGAACTGAAATAGTTAAATGCTGATGTCAGAATAAGACATGAGACCACAACCCCCTTTTTTCAGTCTCAGAGTAATAGCCTCCCTGCTGAAGCAAACAGAAAATGTCTTGCCCATGCAGATTAGAGAACTTTAGACTACCTTTGAAACTGATTCAGCACACCAAAGTTACTACTGTTTTACAAGAACGTGCTGACTCATTTACTCACTGCGTGCAAAACAATATAGTAGTATCACTCTTTTTCTCCAGAAAAATTTAGATATTACTATCGTTAGCAATCACAGAATCACAGAATGGGCCAGGTCAACCCCTGCTCAAGCAGAGTCATCCTAGAGCACACAGAATAGGATTGCCAATGATCACAATTGCAAGTAAAGGATGGCCAGAAATGGCTTTTGGGATGGCAAATGATTCCATGCTCAACAAAGTTAACTGGCCTGTGTTGGGAATTACAAACAAATCCAGTCACAGGTAACAAAGAGACACTTGTTCACTCTGGTTCTAGAAGCTTGTTCTCTTGTAGTCTGGTGAGGAAGAAAAGGGATTGATCAAATTTTGAATGTTGTCCCAAGGAACCATTAGAAACAGACAGAAAGCAGTCAGAAACAGGTTCAAAGGTATTTTTTCTGCTGTTTCATGATTTTTAAGATAAACTGACTGGTTAGGTCAATGACCAGCTTTTTTTTTTTCTTTTTTTTTTTACTTCCCTTCTTCTTGGCAGCAAAAAAATTAGGTCTGTCCCTGCAGAGATCTACTGAATTCAGTAAATGTCTATAACAGTGTATTTCTTAAGGTTTTTACTGTGAGGCTTTCTTCATCAAAAATAACATGCTAACTGAGAGTTAATTTTGTTCAGATTTCCTAACAATGAATGCACTAGAAATCTAAGAAATGCCAGTTCAGTATTCATTAGTACTTGGACAGTCAGTCCCAGTTGATGGAGCATTCAGCATTGCACTCTGATTTTATCCAGGAGAAGGATACTGCCCGTGCAGCACATGACCACCCATATTGCAAACCTCCAGTTACTTCCACACACGTCCAAATTGACTCCAGCTTCGGTAATGTGAGATATCATATAGAAAAATGGGCTTGCACTGTGTGAACGCAGAGGGTGCCTAGAAGTTTTGAGCTGTGTTTGAATATGAAGGCAATGCTATGGAATTCTCCATTACTTGTACCTTGCTTCCTGATTTCACACCTCCTCATAGGTTAAATTCCTGTTCAGTAATTTTTGGAGCCTTCCTGTGGTTTTCTTATCTCTTAATAGAAAATTTATTGAAATATATGCAGAGCAGTGCTGTAGAGAGGTGCTTGGCTACACATTTCTGGGTTTGTATAGTCAGTAAGGGCATTTTCTCAAAACTGGCATTGTGTCCATATGAGACAACTGTAATTCAGTTTGTGTACAAGGATGTAGCCCTAACTAACTCCAAAAATGTTTTGGAAAGAGATGAGCTTGCTTTTAAAGGTAATTTTTTGGATTAAATGCTTCAAGAATTTGAAAGCAAAGACACATGGTAGAACTGTCTCATGCTCCTCCTCCAATAGTTAAATAATATTTACCTCAAAACTGCTTTTCTTTCTTGTAAGTTAAACCAAGGCAGGGCAGGTATGGAAACCATGAGCAATGATCAATTAGAAAACATTGTTCTTGTTCTTCCTCTAGATCACACCCAGAGAAACTGTCTTCTCAGCAGACTTGGGCAGTGGACTCAAAATGCTTGCTCTGTATCTCTCAGAATAGGGCCCAAACTTGCATTTTCTGTATTCCAACTGAGCAATTTATTTAATACGTGTAAAATGATCCTACTACTGCCATTTCTTTTGTGTAGGGCTCGCTGTGCTGAAAGCCGCTGACTAGAAGTAATCTGAATCCCACCATGGCTTGGTGGGAGCGAAGTGCGTAGCTGCCCAGAGGAATCAGGGCTCTAGCAGTTGTAAGGCGTGCCTGGAGATCAGGGGTTTTCCTGGATAAAACAAAAGTGTCTGCAGGGTTAGAGTTAGCTGTTGAGTGGAATGGACACCAGTAGTGTAAATATGCTGGATTTGTGTGCCCCAGTGTCTCCTGTGACTCCAGCCCAAAGCTTTCCTACATTGCCCTGCCAAAGTGCCTCGAGTTGAACTAACTGAGAGATGAGAAGCTAGGCTACTTTTTATGCTTTTTGCTTAAAGTTCCCTGAAGGGTTAATTATTATATAGCAATAATAACTCATTGGTCTATTGACACGACTTTTCATCAATAGAGCCCAACATTAGTTTTAGGGTAATCAAGGCAAAAAAGCACGTATTTGCCCAAATTCACACATCTAGTGAGGATTAACACTAAAGGCAGCTCTGCTTCGTGTATTGACTTTTCTCTCCAATGCCCCCAAAGTCTGACTTAGGAACTCAACACTTAAAATTTGCCTGTATTGCACATTCCTCAAGACTTGTATTAGCTAAAAATGAGAAAGATCATGAAGTATTGCAGGAAAAAAAGTCTTCACTGAAACTGGAAGGAACTTGGACAGCAAACTCACCAGAACAGGATTTTATTCCCAGATAAAAAATGCCTACTTTCCCGTGAGTACGTATATGATATATAATTGTAGTTGTATAATTGTATGACACTGCAGAGCTACATGAGACTTTATTTAATCCACTATAGGAAATACATAACCAGGGGACAGTTTCCACTGGAAGTGTCTCACACTCAGGTATTTGACAATACAGACATAGAGGGGCACACAGTCTCCCATGCATTTGGTTTTCATGTGATCTAATAAGAAACATGACAATAGAGAATCATAGCCCTCCTCTACACACTCAGTAGAGACACAAAAATATTAATCTAGCATTAAATCTATTGCACAGTGATTTCATTTTTCTTTTTGTTTGAAGGGGAGGTTGTTTTGGAGGTACATCAATGTCCTCTTTCCACAATTTATTTTGAGAAAACTTCTTAAGCATTGATTTTCAAATCTGACCTGTAGTTAATTCCTCAGGTGTATGGCTATAATGAAGCTTGTTCCATCATGCCCTTGGTCTTCTCTTTCTATGGCAAATCTACTTTTTTATTTAATTCTTTGCCCATCATGTAGCCTTTCAGTGTTGTCCCATTAAATGAGTCTGTTGAGGTTCTTGCAATGTTTCTAATTCTGCTAGCTGCCAGGAATGTCTCTGAACATCAGCTCAAGCCTGATTCTTTAATTATTTGTTTTTTTCCTGTACCTGTGCTTTGAAAACAGTAAGATGCAGCTGTGTGGCTTCTGCACATTGTTTTTATTATCCAAACACCTAAAGATACAGTGCATTTTCTCCTCTGGTGATGTGCTATCTGGCCTTTTCATTCTCTCATCCTCTGAAAAGCTTCTGGCTCTGCTTCCTGCTGAAGATGCTTCCTCCCTATACCCCTGACATGTAGTTTCCCACTATGCCTTGTAGCATTCAATCTAGAGCAGGAGGCACTAAAACTGCTGTAAAAGCAGAAAAAGCTGCTGCCAGCTCCCCAGCTGTGGAGGATTAATGTGAAGAAGGGGATTCTCTGGGGTGAAAACTGAGAGATGGAGCTCTTGTGGTTCCACTTGTGCCACACATTCAGTATTAAAGGATGCAGCTGGATGGAGAACCCAACTAAATTTTATCTTGCTGGAGGAATACCTATTTGAAGAATAATGTGGTGGTAATTCAGAATGTAACTTTGGCTGATGCCTCATTGTTGAGCTTTGCTTTTCGCTGTTTTACATGGTCTCTGTGTGACACTTACACAGGCAAAAATTAGGTGTTGCTTGCAAAGAGTTTCCAGAGCAAGAGTAATAGGGGGGTTTGTTTCCTGGAGATTAGTTTATAGTTGGTGTGACTCAGCTATGATAAGATCAGTTTATAAGAGGGTAAATGATCATGATTTCTGATTGGTTTTTTTTCTTCTTTTTTCTTTCTAATGTCTTTAAAGGTCTATTTTTGACCCAGAGTGTTATTTTATGGCTTGAATTTGTTCCTAGAGAAGTCAGAATGCTACTGCAGTCAGCAGCTGAAGGGTTGGATTTTAAAGGATGTCCTCATAACCTCTATATTAGCTCATCCTTCACGCGGCTCACTGAGATTAAAATGTTCTCACATTGTATCTGTGCTTCAGAGAAAGTCTGTGCCTGAATTTCTCTGCTCTGCAGGTCACTGGATATGCTTTTATTTTACACCTCAAGAAAAAGAGTTGCGTCAGAGGCAAGGGTGCAGTCTCAAGCTAAGTGAGACCAGTAGCTGGGTACCACCAAAATCCAAGTTTAAGGCTCCTTATTCCTCAGTGTTGCTTCACATAGGTCTGCATGGATGAAGTAGGGGGCTTAAAGATCCATGGGTAATGCAGAAAGGAGGACTCCTCGCCAGGGAAAAGACTCCGAAAAGTTAGTGCAGAACTCTCTTTGTTTCAATGGAAGCCACTTTTGACTGAGAAAGCTGTCACTGCCAAAATTTACCAATATTGCTGCATATCCAGCACTGCCATGTATGCTAGGGTGCTGCAAACAACCACCACAGTCCTTTTTCTGGCAATGCATGGGGTGTATGAGGAAGTCACTTCAGGAGTGATCTCTGTCAGCCAAGGCTGTTTCTAGTGTAGCCAGAAGATTTGCAAAATTAGCAAAAGAATTTTGGGGAAAGTCATTAAAAAACAACAAAAAAAGTGTATTTCTGTTGCTGAAAGAAAATATTTATGTGCAAATTGTTCATTTCTGCTAAATATTTGGAACACGGAGTAGATGAGAGAAAATGGCTTAAAAGGAAAAATGCAACACATGAAAAATTTCAAATTTTGAAATCCATTATTAGAAAGCTTTTGCTTTATGGTTTGGTTTGGGTTTGTGTTTTTGGTTTTCTCTTTTTTTTTTTTTTTTTTTTTTTTTGTGTGTGTGTGTGTGTGTGTGTGTGTTTGTTTGTTTGTTTGTTTGTTTTTAGGGTGTTTTTTTAAGGGGTTGGTTAGTTTGGATTTTTTTGTTAGTTCCTGAGGACAAAAACAGTTTTCCCAGTAAAATCTGTAGCTGAGTGATACTGTGAGAATTGGCATTAGTTATATGATACCTTTAGTAAGTGATGTTTAAGATAAGCACTTAAAAGCAACTTCAAATGTAGAGCAACATAGTTTTTGTTATAGGTACCTTTTCCCTATGGAAATACTAAAACATTGTATTCCTAATTAAAACACTATTCAGAGATGCGTAATGGCTCAAGTTTAAGAGTTGCCCAGTAGATGAGGGTGTACTCCAAAGTATTTACACTGAAACTGTTGATATTTAGGAAGACCAACTTTTTCTAAGGCAAGTCTGAATGTGCTCCCTTCCAAGTAGGGTCCCACCTTCTGCCCACACAGATTACGTGAGAAGTGTTTCAGCACCTTACTATATATAGTCAAGACTTCATACTCTCCTGCCGAGGTCAGTGGGAGGTGCTGAAACCGAGATGGGGGAGGAAGTGAGCCGTGTGGGAGCGACCCGGTGCATCCTGAACCTGGGAGGCACTGGGAAGAGATGGGTCAGCTTTGGCCGTCACATCCAGCAAAAACCTCTCAGTGGGAGTGCAAGGGAAAGAGTTGGTGCAAAAATAAGTATTGCTAATACCTGTGCGGAGGTGGAGGGGGCATTTGCTTTAAATGAGAAGCTTGAACTGCCTGAATGAAGCTGCAGGGGAAAGGTGGGACTGAAAGACGCTGGTTAGAGGAAATTGTGAATATGTTTGCAACTCCTCTTTGTGAGCTGGCAGAGTTGTGCTGGGACAGTCTCCATATAGGTTGGGCAGAAATGACGTAGGAAGGGTCATGTATTCCAGTAGTCGTATGCGATAGGAAAGTTCCCATGGCTGAAAGCTTTGTCATGGCTGGATTAATCTGTGACTTGTAGTAGGCATTATTGTTATAATCTATATAGTTGACCAGAATTTATTCCTCAATTCTCAGAACTTTCCTCCCTTCAAATTGAAATCTGGTAATAAAGAAAGACACAAATTTCAAGTGAAATTTTTTAACAGTTAGGTGGGTTGGTTTTGGTTTGGTTGGTTGGGGTTTTGTTGTTGATTTGGGTTTTTTAATTGAAAGTTTCTACCTTTCTTAGTTGCACTGAAATCTATCTCGAAGTGCTGAGTGCTTCACAAAGAGGAGCAAAGGAGAGCCTGCCCTGAGTCTTTCTCAGCCTTGGAAACTCAGGGACAAATGATCTGCTTTGGGGTAAAACGAGTGGTGTGTTAATATTTTTTTTTTTTAATAGGGAGTGTAAATTAAAGATGTATTAAACAGTGAAATTGCAGGGGAAAGCTAACACAGTTTTGAATGGGACCTTCAATTTATTCTTTCTGTAGATGATATGTTAAGTCTGATGTCTAACCAAAACCACTGAACAAGGAGTAGATCAGCTTCTAGGTAACTTGGCATGTGCTTTTCAGGAAGATATTCTTTTTCTCGGGCAGATGAGATTCCTCCTATGAGGAAGGAATGTTAATCATCTAATTTCACAATGGGAAAATGCTTTTGGTCATAGAAGAAAAGCTAAATGAGGAATTGGACAAAAGTTTTCTCAGGTGAAAAACCTTTCTTTGCTGGTTTGTCTTAGAATTCAAGGAATATTTGTGAGTTATGAACCAGGCTCCACTGGGTTGAGTAGTACTCACTCCCAACTCCAGGACTCAAGCAGCTTTAGGATGTCAAATACGCAAAATTTATATATCATTCATATTGTAGAAGAATACAAATGACTGGCATATTCATTAGGTAATTTTTTTCTTTCAAACCCAGTGAATGAAAAAGGAGTTGATGTATTGAACAAAACACTAAATTTCAGAATTACAGAAGAAAAAAGGAAAAGTGGGGGAGAAAAGAGGAACTATTTTATTAGGCTGCAACTTGAATTCTTTATTTGGCATCTATTTCATTATCTCCTATTTCCTGATGATAACATAATGTCCTTTCTTTTCCTGTTACCCAAGCACTTTACAGAACCTGTCTTGCATGCCTGTTGGCAATCATGAACAATTTGAAATTCACAGCTTCTTTTTACATGGCTTGACATCAGTTCTTCAATATACTCTCTCCCTCACAAGTGGAATACATCTCCCACTTCCCATTGCTGTGTTACACAATGAAGAGCAGTAGCTGTTACCAGCAACAGGTTTTAAGGCTACAGAACCCTTTGTGTGCACTTGAACTGAGCTACTGTTCTTGGCTATTACCCTTTTGGAGGCCAGTGGGTGCTCCTGGTGGTCCTGGGGGCATGGACAGCCTATGCCTTTCCAGTGTTACAAGGAAACAACTCTGTTTCAATTTCTTCCCAGGATGTGTTTTAAACAGCAATTTTAGACAAGATGTAAAGTCTTCTGTAATCACAGCAGATGTCTTGCAGCATTTTGTGAGAAGTCTGAACAGGTTCTTTTGGTAAGACCAGGAGATACATTCCCTAGCTCATGTCAGGCATATTTCCATATGGAAATATAAAGCCAAGCTGACATCTGCTATTAAATTTGCTGAGATAGGTTCCTCTTCACCCTGGAGACCCAACTACCATCCAAGCACGGTTCCTCCTCTGCCGAACAGCATGCATCTCCCTCCATTTTGCAGTCATGGATGTTAGAAACGTCACCATCTCTGAACTGCTCTGAGTCTCCTCTCCCACCTGGTGCGTGGTTGCGCTGTCTGTCCTGGGCCCTCAGCAAGAGACAGAGACATGTTTTTGCAAGACAATATACCCGCTCTCCTTTTCCACAGCCATCTGTTTCTTTACTGGGAAAGCATGCCCTGCTCAGAGTGTCTGTCATCACTGCTGGTTGGGCTTGACATGGCCTTACCCTGCATCGTAGCCTTTTTGGTTCAGATGTGTGGGTTGTAGCTGTATGGATACACACCACAGAGGTTTCTTTACAACACTTTCTCATAGGTAGTGACCTGACTGAATCATCACTTCTGAAGTCAACGGCAGGACCTCCAAAACCATTACCTGAATCTATCCCTTCTCTATCTTTTTTTTCAGTCACAAGGCAGATGCTCAGTGTCTCATCCTCTCATCCTGTCATCTTCTCTGAGGTAACAGGGAAGATGCAGGTACCTTATCACTGGGAACAATCAGTGACTTCTTTTTAATAGTCAGGGGGGTTGGGGTCAGTGCAGGTCCACAATAAATGTCAACATTTTCTGACTGAGAAAAGTTCTCTCAGTTCAGTGATGCATTTTCTTCTCAGGTTTGATGGTTCACCAGCATAGTCTGTGAAGTGGTTAGATTTTCATTGTCACTCCCACTCCTGCCTTATGTCCAGGCATTTTTTTCAAAATTTTCATTATTTGCTCCACAATATATTTACTGAATTGGGATTGTTGAGCATGTGTTCTTTGCTGGTATCCGTTTACCCTACTACCAGGGATTTTTTTTTTGTCTAGACTGAACTAGTAGCTATTAGGGCTTGCTTTGCAACTTCTTGAACAGTAAAGATGAAATTGTTACTGCAGGGTAATGCTGGTTTCTTCTATGACTTCATTTTAAGAGAAGTATTTCTGGTGTCCCAACAATGCTGAGTAGGGATCTGTGTGGATGCTAGAATCCTCAGGCATCTAAAGAAAGCATCTAGTGTGATATTTTACTTCAGTTTTCAGTTTAGAATAACAAACACAAAATTCTGAAATTCTCAGATATCTAATTCTGCCAATGGTCACGGTACTGGTCAAGCACAGCTACCAGATTTGCTTACTTTTCAGGCACTAATCCTGGTAGCATTCACTGCAAAACTGCTGTGGAGCTTAACTATCTTCCAGTAAGCCCTCAGCTGCTGAAGACCACACTTTCTGTAAAAATGTCTAAAACAATTAATATATGGATATCAGATATTGCTATGTTGAGCAAGAAACTGATGAATCCATAGCCAGAGAAGAATTATATTTTATCTGTAATATAGAGAGCAATGGTTCCTGAATTGCTACTATGTGGAAGTTAAATGTAATATACAGTATCCTACTAAATCCCCCAAATTCTCCCTCTTTTAAGCTATTTTCAGGGAGAAGCTGTAGTATACACTTGCTAGGGTAAGTACATACTTTTATTTTGTTTATGTACACATTAAGGCATATCTTGTCACTTAGGTTTTTTATTGGAGAAAGGGAATAGATCTGAGAAACACTTGTGTGACACTGCAGAGAAGGATTTACAATCTTAACTGTTTTCCAAACAGAATCCCAGAGGAAAAAAAAAATTAATGTTCCATAAATTATATCATATAATGATATCACATTACATATCAGTTAAACTAGCCTTTAAACTTTAAACCGCTCTTTAAACTGTCTTACATGGCTACACTTTTGTTCTAACTAAGCGCCATCTTCGATATAAAAATTGTAAATAAACAGTTTTCCTGCCTGACAATTGTAACGTTTTTCAGAGTCTTCTCGTAATCTACTGCACGTGGCATTTTCAGAGCCTCAAGGCACAAGGCCTTAGCAGGGGGAGATTAAAGTCAAGAGAGCATGGGTGATAGAAATGTCCCTTTAAGAGTATGTCCAGCTCTTGCAGCCAGGGCAGCTTTCACGGTGAATCCTCTGTTGGTTCCTAAAGCAGCGAGTGTCAGTTTGGGTCAATCTGGTCTAAGAATAGAGACTGAATAACAAGAATTTTCTGTCCATTGGAGTTTTCTGTCTCATCTGGAACATCTAGTGCTTTAGTGGGTGGGAAATACTATGGCAATAGGAGGCAGAGGAGAAGGTCTGTAGCTGCCTACGCTTTTCCCTATGAAAGTACACCAGCCGAGTGCAATGATAGCAACATGGGAGACCTGAATAGAAGAACCCTTCTTGTCCCTTTTGAACTGGGTAAGCATGGATCTATGGCTAGGGCACCTATTGTAGGGAACAGTGAGCAGCTGCTGCTGCTATGCAATTGAGAACTGGAGTCTATTTAGAGAAATAATTGCTTTACTTTCCAAGATGCTCCTGGAAATAGGATCGAAATTTCTCATTATAGTCTTACCTGGCAAAATACAGTATGTTCTAAATAATAATTAAAATTCTTAAATTAAAAATTCTCAAAGAAAGTAGGTCAGTCTTCCAGGTTGGCAATGGAGAAAAGCGTAGGAACAAATAATCCTCTTGTAAAAGGGAGAATATTATTTGTGTCCTGTTCTCTCATTGGAGTGAGAAATGGAACACCTGTGCTCATCTTCTCTGGAATAGTGCTTGGCACTGTATTTTTCACCTGGAGTATTCTTCCTTCGAAAGATAAAAGAAAAAGTCAAAAGCAAAGAGAAAGAATCTGGATACCCATCCCACAGGTTATGATGTAGGGTGCTGTATTGTCTACATTTATTCCAGATAACTGGTGTATTTCGGTGATTCTTTTTTAAAATTGCTTTCAAGGGATAGTGATTTTCAAATGCACCCTAAATTATGTGTAGTTCCAAAATGTGTTGGCAGCTCTAGCATTTCCTTGCATCCTGCTGTTAAATGTCCATGTTCTTTTCTTATGCTGATGATCTTCATGATACTTTTTCAGAATGGTAGAACTGAGAGAGCACACAGTGGAGGAACACAGGTTAGGTCTTTCTGTAAATACACAAAAAATCATTCGTATGAATATCATCTTAGAGTCACTTCCTAAATACTATCTAATACTGGGAATCAGGACACTGGTTAAGAGGTTGCTAACTCTGAGAATTAAGAATTTCTTCATTTTTTTGTACGTCACAATAAAGATTTTAACACTTGCAATCTCCTTTTTAAGTGTGGCAGCAAGACTAATAATATTCTTCAAGGTAGTTCAGCTGAAAAACAAACTTTCCTTACATGGCATCCAAATTCTGAATGAAACTTATACGCTGTCATTTTTAAATCAAATGAAAATAGAAGGCTTAGCATTTCAGGGCTTCACCTCCTACCTTTTTGTTTCCTTTCTCCCTTCCTGTTTCTATTAGCCCAGATGGTTTAGAACCGAGAACTGCAGGATTAAACCATCAGCAACAAAAGACTTACTTCCAGAACTTTTATTTTGTTTGCACACCTGTCCTTTTAAGTTTTCATTTTTAAATGAAAATCTTACAGTGACAGTCCTCTCTTACTCTTGATGTTCACTCAACTTTTTCCAGAAGTATGGATCCCTTACAGGTCTCATGGTTCTCAGAATGAAATTAAGCCATGTGAGTGATTTTTTAAAAAACACTGTTCTTGATGAGTAAGATAATGAATTTTCAGACTTTATCTCCTAATCCACTGGCTGATGCCGTACAAAGATGTGAATATCTAGGAAGAGTGCCAGCTGGGCTTCTGCCTCACAAAGTGCAATCATTCCCTCTGCTGTTTATCACACCAAGAACCGCAGTACCATCTTCCTCTCTGTGGTGAGCCTCCTGATGTGCTACCAGCTGAACTCTGCCCCTCTGGCAAGGGGCCTTTGGGGAATCCTGTACCATACAGGCTAACTGTGGAGAGAGCTTTAACATCTGCTGTTTGGACTCAAGCCTTGCCCTGAGATTCCTTCAAGTGCAAGCGGACTAATCCTACAACCTTGTTTCAAATGAACCATGTCTTTTAAGGCAAGAAAAATGCAGATAATCTCTGAGTAGACTAGATAAAGCAAATATATGCCTTACTAATGACACTGAAAAATAGCTTCCACCTACACCACATCTTGTTCCTGTGACACTGCCTTGGGGAAGGACAGTGACAATTCCTCTTCAGTAATACAGTATCAATGTTGAGTGTCAGTGGAGCTGAAGAGTTGTGTTCACATGTGTTATATCACAAAGCACAATTAAATTATTGGAAAAAGAAAAAGAATCATGGAGAATAATTGATAGCATATTCCTGTGGGCCATCTCACTTATGAAATCTATTTTCATGGCCTCCCTGTTTTCCACCAATGCATACAGATAACTGAACAAGTCCAAGTCTAGATAGGAGTTTCCCACTGTACCCACATCTCCTTCACTGAAAGAGCTGAAAAGGGAAAATGTGCTGATAGTTATATGGGTAGGTTGTTCTGAACAGCCAAAATTGAAGAGAAACTAGTCTTAAACTAGTGTCAGGCCAGCTCCCTGATCTCTGCTTACATTGAAAATCTGTTCATTTACCAGACAATAAACCTGTTCTGTAGTTTTTTTCTCATTCCCCCAATCAATTTTTCCTGTCTCTGACTGCTGGAGCATATTGCAGGGGTACCTGCAGGGATTGTGAGTTACATCAGATAGCAGTGAGAGGCATGGCTGATCAGCATCTCATAGGTTTGGACTCTTCTACCAAGACTTTATTGACTGGAGTCAGAGAGCAGGTGCAGGGCACTTCCACCACAACTTGACTCAGAGTTCTGTCTGCTTTGAGTGATGCTGACAGGAGGAAGAAAGTGCCTCACAACCTCAGTAGCAAAACTGCATCAGTTTACTTGTGAGCTAAGGAAGACTCAAGAGCAGGTAATGTATAAGCAAGCTGATCTATAATTACTGTAAGAACCAGCTTGAGAGCATTTTTACTGATATAAAATGTAATAGCCATATTACATAAGCACAGCAACAATAGTACATCTCTAAATGGTTGCAGACTGCCTCTTTTGACAGCTGTGGTAGAAAATGGATCACTGGATGGCCATGAAATGAATATTTTCCCTAATCAGAATGGAGAGCTTTATCACCCTTATAATTACTTGTTTAGCAGTCACTTATTAATTTTTTTTTTTTTTTTAGTCCATGAGCAATAAAATGGGCCTGTTTATTAAATAACATTTTAATTGGGAATCATTTTTAACTTGTGCCAAGCTCTTAATGTTTTCTTGTATGCAATTACTTAGATAAATGCTTGTGTTTCTGATAACTCCATTGACACCATCAGCCAAAGTAAGCCCTCCTTGGTACACAGCTCATATAACAGGCTCCAGATGCCTTATCTTCCCTCAAACAGCTAATTTTTAACATATTACAATGGAATATTGCTTATTTTACTAAATAGCTTTTACAGACTCCTGATAGATGCTGTGTATTTACAGCTCATTTGAATTCAAATGTACCATTTTTGCTCAGCTAAATTTCTTACTGACTGCACTGGAAAGCTTACATTTAAACAATTTTTTTGAAATTTCACATTTTCATTAAAACAGAGACAGTGTTGAAAAATTGTTTTGCAAATGTCTGCATACTATTTGGCCATGCATAAAATGTGTTTAAAACATTATGAATGTTGATGTAGTGTTGAACAAATATTTTAACTGTTGATCTCAAAATGAAATAGTCATGATCATTCTGAGGAAATGAAAAGATCCTTCTTTTCTTTCTTTCAAAAAATCTGAACTTCTGGTGGGTTCTTTTTGTTTGGGTTGTTTTTGTTTTGTTTTGTTTTTTCTCTTTACTCCTATGTTTTAATGGGGATCAACATCATTAGGGTACTTGCTTGTTTACATAGAGATATTAGCACAGTCTTTTCCTTTGTCCTGAGACTGAAACTTTTGCTCAGGTCAAGAAGAGAGATGGCTATTCTTTCACTAACACTGAATATGAGTAGATCAAACACCCTGTGTTTGTTTGTGCAAGTCTTATTTGGCCACGGAATGCACCCAGTGTTGGTATAGGCATTAGGCTAATGAAGCATCCATTCTGGTAATAGCATGGGACTTACAGATTCCTTGCCCAGTGCCAGCTGAATTCAGTAAGCCTTTGCAGACTTATGCTCACCAGCATTTTCGCTCTCTAAATACATATTCTCCCAATTGCCTATTTCTTCTCTGGCTTTTCTGTACAGTTTTGAGGCTAAAACTGGCCATCGTACATAGCAATGGCAATTGTCTTACAAGACTCAGTTTCAAACATGGGTTTGTATTTAATCTCTTCGTCGGTTTTAAGAGTGTCAACCTTGCATCCCAGAGCTATCTGGAATACTAATCATTCAAAAGTCAGTGCAATTTTACCAGGAAAATTTAGCCACTGTGAGGCATCCCTATATAAGGAAAGCCATGTGTTCTCTGCTTTTCATGAAAACCTTTTCTTTAGGATTATTCTGGTATATGGTAGTTACCACTTCTCAGTAAACACTGGATGCATAAATCCAGTTTAAACCCAGTTTTGAAGGAAGATTGAAGTGAACTAAGGGTTCAAGCTGAGTTCAATGAGAAACACATTCTGTTCTGAAATGAATGTTTCCATTCAACTTACAGGAACAAAGGAAAGAAAAGGATAAACCACCTGAATTTGACTGAGGACTGGCCCAACTGATGGTTTGTCTGCATATCAGATACACGAAGAAGTTTGCAAAAAATTTAGGAGTTTTCCTTGATTTTGTCCTCCAGATGCTTATTTCTGTGGCTTGTTTCTTCCCTGCATTTTCTTGGGTTGGGTTCTAGCCAGTTGTGGATGGTCCATCTCACCATCCCTTATGACTTTGCCCAAGTCTTCTCTGCTTTTACTTGTATACTATACTGCATAGTAGAAGCTCTGGACACAATAAAATTACCTTTGATTCTCCAAAAGGGATAATCCTTTAACTGGCATCACTTACAAGTGAAGCCTTGTTTATATTGATATTTCTGTGTATTTTCTCCCAGTTTATCTCATGATAAAGGATGATAGAAATGAATACTCTTTTTTTATGAGGTTAGAAATGAGACTTGAGATCCACATCTGGATCCTGGGGCTTCTTTGGCCTTTTTGGAAATTCTTTCCACCACAAAGGTGTCTCAGTGTTGAACTAATAATGGTGATTCAGAATTTCCCTCGACTGCTCCCACGTACGGCAAATATTATTGCCTCTGTGACATGCTGCCTATTTCCCAGGAGTAAGAAAAACACCATCATGTTGTCTCTGGCATTGCCAGAGCTCTTCAGAAGATTTCTAAGCTGACTCAGAGGTTAATCAACCTTAGTTTTAGGGGAGAGCTTTAGTGTCACTTGAGTGCAAAAGCCACAAACATTTGGGCAGCGTTGCTAAACTTCTCAAAACCCGGATCTACGCAGGTCAGTGCACAAGGAGGGAAGCAACTCAGCTCTGCTCCTGTTGGTTATCTTATGATCCTTCTCTTCAGCAGTTTCAGCTGGGAAACTCAAACTGGTATGAAATAGTCACAGCACTGAAATCTCCCTTGATAATTTAGTTTCACCCTACAATGTCTGGGGGTTTTGTTTTTTTTTTGTTTGGTTTGTTTTGTTTTTGTGTTTTGTAGGTTTTTTTGGGTTTTTTCTGACAAAACACAGCAGAAGTTCCTCCTCTCACCCTGCTTCCTGTTCTCCCCACACAGATTGTCCCTGTTACAGCTCTAGGAGACCTAGGTTCAAGTTCCCCATCTGCCTGCTGAGAGGAGCCTGGATTTGTAGTAAGAGAATATTGTCATTTCATTGAACTGGTGAGGTGTTGGCCACTCGGGGTTATTCTGTCTCTGTCTTGCATATTAAGGCTTCAAACAAGAGGCTCGAAGCTAGGTCCTGTAGCCAAGTGCTTTTCCTGACTCCACAGGACTGCACGGGGGTTACAGGGATTCAACCAGCAGGGTGCACAAGTAAACCTGAACTTGCTCAGGCAGAGGAGGGATGTCTCTGTGGATGCATGTCTGCCACCTGTGGATGTCTGCGTGCAGGGTCTCTGAGTGCTGGCTTGGGGGGGGAGAGTAAAGCAGGGTCCTGACTTCACTGGGGAAACATAAACCAAGAGGCTGCCAGATTGAGGTGGGAGATGAGTCTTGATTTAAGACTCTGGATTGTCCTACTAAGATACCTAAGCATATAACAGCAACATAAATGTCAGTTTAAGACCTTTTGTGTATCAGCTTACTTGACAGTTGGGTCTGAGGCTTGAACCCTGCCTATATCTGAGCTTCTTCTTCCTCTGAAAAAGCCTCCTGATGTGAAGATTGCCTTATCATGACAAGCTCAAGTCGACCGAGTGTTTGGAGGCATTCTTTAGACAAGATGACTTTCCTTTTTATGAGAAAAGAAAAGAAAGAAAAATGAGGACCACTGGTGCACTAAGGATTAATAGGAGCTTTTTTTCTTAATCTGTTTTAAACTGTAAGAGACTGGTACCATGTCTAGCTGTTCTGGTTTCAAGGAGGGAGGCAAACAATGTTTGTCAAACTTGACTCTGAAAAGACATTAGCTTTTTCTGAGGTGGTACCCCTCAGCTTCCATTGCACTGGCTTGTCCTATTTTAAATTTGTAATGAAAGAAAAAATTCTAAAGCTGGTAATCATGCGCCTTCCTTGTATAAAAACACATCTTGTTTTTATCATCAGTAACCTGTACTACACAAGAGCTCTGACACATGCGTTTCAGGATAGATTAGGAATTGCCTGCTCCATTTGCATAACATTAAAATCACTGTCTAGATACACAAAATAAAATGAATACCTTCCTGATTCTCTAGTATGGGCTTGCATGAAAACGATTTTACCTTGCTTTTTTTTTTTCTTTTTTTGTGAATGCAACAGCCCCTCTCTTTATTGAGTAGATTGGAAGAGAAGGATTTGATAGCTGAGTGAGGGGACACCTATGTAATTCATTTTTCTGGCAGACTTGGACAGCGTGCTTACTGCATTTTTTAAAAAAATGGGGAGGAAAAGTGTAGCAAGAAAGCATACAGAGTGTGTGACAGCCTGGCCCTATCTGAGTCCCCATGATTCCTCGCAGCTGCCAAAAGCCAACCGCTCATCTTTCCAAACCACAGGCTCATGTGGGTAATGAATGATATGATTTCCTCTGTCTTGTGTTTTGTGTTTGTGCTTCAAGAAAAGTAACCTCCTCCAAAACTCTACACACTCAGTTAGTTAATCAAGACAGTATTGGCTTTTCTCATCCTACTGAAGTGATTCTTGAGTGCTGGGAGAAGCATCTGGAGGCTTCATCTTCTGCCCTAAGCACTGTTTCTTGTCATTCACGTTTTTCTCGATAGCTTTCAGCTTTATCCTTCTTCTGACTACTAAATAGCGCCCTCGTCAATTGAGAAAAAAAGGAAGTGGAGTTCATATAATCTGGTTTCATACTAGTATAAAATGTTTAATATTTCACTTTCTTTGGAAAAGTAATTGCAAGGGAAACAATGCAAAATCAAGACTTTTTTTGTTGCATTTATCATCTCTAAGTGTTGGAAATAATAGATGTTTTACCAAGACAAGTAAGGCTACCCTGGTCTAGAATGCATTCATATGCTGATTTCTCATTATTTGAAATAACATACCGTTTATTCTTCAAACAACCATCCTGTAGTCCACACAAGGCCTTTCCCACTATGTTATAACTATAAATTTCAGTCGTTTTATGACTATTATAAAATAGGCTGTTGTTTTTGACTTAAAGAAACCTTAATTCTGGATTCCAAAAGGCCAAAGATGAAAACTTTGAAACAACAAAGAAAGTGGTAGAACCAGGAGGTGTTCTTGGTGAGGAGAAGCATGGGTAAGAGAACAAAGATTCTTGTTTGAGAAAGAAATTGCTGAATGATGGAGGCAAGTTGCAAAGGCCCATTGAATATCAAAGCTTATGTGCTGGTAGGCAGTGAGAGATTATAGGCCAGAAAGAATTAAAAAAAACCAAACTCAGATTAATTCTTTTTTAAATGATGGAATGAATTGTGGATGAAGATATCTAGGAAAAGATTTCCGTTGGCTAAAGGGGCAGGCAAGCATGATGAACTTTGCATCCATATTCTGAATGAACATGAACTGCAGCTTTTCATGATTCAAAGAAAAAATTTTGCAATAGTCAAGACACAAGGGGATGAGAACTCAGGGTTAGCTGTTACCACTGTTGGATGTATGGCCAAAATAATTTTTAGAAATATGAAATAGTTTTCAAGTATTTGCCATAGTCTGAATGTGAAAAACATTAGAGAGTTCTGAGTTGAGGATGAAGGGTTTGGATGACAGTATGAGAAAAGAGGCAGGATGCTGATTTGATGTACTATAATTCAGAAGGAGGTCGTGGTCAGAACTCAAGGGAGAGAAATTACACCTGTTTCACTTGGCCTTAAGAGAAATATTCTGAAAGGCATATTAGAGAAGGCTGAACTTTTAGTTTGGACCGAAAATTACAGAAACCAGACAGAAAAGTCTGGTTGATCAGTCTGTCAATATGGAATTGTTAGCTGAAATTTGCACTCTGCATCTTCTTACTTTGGAGGAGGAGTGAGGTTAGGAGAGGTCTAGGACAGATCCCAGAAGCCTGCCCCCAAAAAATGATAAAAGGACAAGAGGGACTTCCAAAAATCATGATGAAACTAAGAGGAGAACGTAAAGTCAGCACTGGTTTTGAAGTCAGTAAGAGAAAGGAGATAATGCTAAAGGATGCAAACAGGGCAAGAAGGAAAAGAATAAGCGAGTTTGGGCTCTGAAAATTGGCTGTAAAGTGATCATTAGAGATTTTGACCAGAACAGCTGGGGGTGGTGGGGAGAATATCACTATATCTTTGCCCATACTGATAATTCTTCACAGGCATCTGGTTTCAGCCACTGTGTGAGACAGAATATTGGGTTAGATGGTCCTTTGATCTGACCAAGTTCAGCTGTTCCTAATTTCAGTGGAGTAAAAGGTGCAGAAACTAGATTAGACACTCTTAGGGTAGAAATGGAATACAGGAAATCTTATCAGTGCTTGCAGACAGTACACTCAATGTGCTCAGATATGAAGGGGAAATGTAGGAGGTAACTAGCCAGGCAAGGGAAGTCAAGGATGGGGAGAGCCTGCTGCAGAATTGATGTGGGAACAGGGGAGATGGATTAACACAAGTAATGAAGGGAGTAAGACTGGGTGTGAGTGAGACTGAGGGAAGATTTAGTGGATGGAGTTACTAGAGAAACTGGAAGAATTAGAGGAAAACAATTGGAAAATTCCTGTGTCTGTGGGAGTGGTGAAGGAAAGTAGCAGAACATGAAGGAAGCAAGTAGTTTTATTGGGAGTGTGGAGTGTTCACCTTTGCGCTAACAGGAATAGCACAGTGAAGCGCAGTTGAAGTCATCTGCTATTTGCCACTCATTTTATTAACAAAAGCATGCAGTATAAGGAATTTTATGCACTTGCAACTTGTAATTCTTTGGTCAAACAGCAGTACACAGTAGTGACCAACTGCTACAGTAGCCTCAGAATAAGTAAAGAAAGTACGATTCCCTTGGTGTTTTGGGCTTACCTCAAGGGCTGCCAGGTGGGTCCCTTTTCCACTCACCCTGGGGTCTGCTGGATGGGTTCCCCTTACCAGCAGGAGCAGCAGCCATGACCAACTTTTCCTCCACTAAATCTCCACCTCTCTTATCAGTGGGAGACTTAGTGCTTAGTCTTGAGCATTCTCACTCAAGAGTTCAAAAATCCAGGTACAAAATGCATTGACCAGTATTTGAAGGTGTACACTATACTTAACAATTTCACTGGAAAAGGTGTTTTTGGGTACTACTTCCCCCCAGATGGCCTAACTGAATTTTGGAAGCCTGAGCCACCATACACTGGCCTTCCTTCAAGCAGTCTGAAAATTCCATCCCAGCCAAAAATAGCAAACTGATGGCAACCTAGCCCTAACAAGAGTACCTTAATTAGCCACACAGCAGTCAATCAAAACTATGTAAAATACACTGATGTCTCAACCTACTTGGGGAATACAAATGTCAAAGTAGTCGCATAAATGTATCAGATGAATTGGAAGATGTTTTCACCTGGAAATACTGGAGATTGAAAATAGAGGTTTCCTCTCAAAAGCCAAACTCAGCAGACAGCTTCTTTTGTTTAAGTATTACTGCAGTAGGAGAGAAATGAGAATCCTAATTACATTTTTTAGAGGGCAAAAGTAGTTTTTATTACTTTAATTAGTTATACATTTATTCATAAGATAAATTAAAAGGTGTGTAAAGGTGTGTACGTTCATGAATCTTTTTACTTTCCCTGCCTTAATCTACTTACTTAATCTGAAGTTACTTTATTTTTGTAAAGCATCTCTATTCTTAAATGTTCAAAATGTGACAGTCGTTCTCATCCATCTTTCTTTTCCAAATTCTTCAGGGAAGAAAAGGCACTGACAGAATAAACATAAAGGGGTTTTATTAGTTTGTTTGATTTTGTATATTTGAATAACATTCCTAACTTTGCTTTCCTATGATTTTTTTTTAAATATTACCATTTTCAGTCTGAGATCTATGAGGACAAATTCTCACTTATAATTGTTCATACTAGCACTCTTATAGCTGGCTAGTTTGCATTAATAAAGTGTTGAATTTACTTATGTTTGGAAGTGGAAAGCTTGGGGTTTATTTTTGGTTGTTATGGTTTTTTTTAACTTGTAGTGGCAATGACAAGAACAACAAGTGTTAGCAAAAGCTTTTGTATTAAACAATTTCTACATGTGTTTATAATAGAGAGGAAAAAATATGAAAATTGGTAGATTATGAAAATGCTGAAATTCTGAAATAATGATCAGATTCTTATGGCCTCTTATTTCAAACTCAGGCCACCAGTTGCAGCTGAACAATAGTTAGGACACAGAGCTTTCAGATCACAAAACAGGTCCCAGGATTCCCTGGAAATTCGTCCCTGTTGTTTAAACATGCCCACAAAGAAATACTTCAAGAAGCTAAAAATAACAAAAAAGCAGAAAAAATAATGAGGAATATTGACTGCTTCAGATGAGTTCAGCAAGCATCATCATTCTGATTAAAAAACTGGGTCATATATGTGGATGTTTCCTATACTTTACTCAGCAGATGTGAGTGATAGAATTTTTTTGAACCTCATATGCAGCATTTTACATGATCAGTTTGACTTTCTTTTTTTAAAACCCTGAGCCCAATAACTGTTGGAGGCAAGCAAGAAAAGTGTTCTCATTTGCTATATAACCACTTTTATCCAATTATGAGACAAACTTTTCCTCTATGTAACAATAAGTACTTATTGATTTAAGAAGAAACAGGCATATTGATCCAAAGGGAAAATACACTGTACATGTTGATCAATATTTACCTTGCAGGACAAAACATCCTGGTATTCACTTCAAGGCATCAATATATACATACTACTGGATGTTTGTGTCATTAAGTCAGGTAACTGGGCTAGATTTCCATCTAACATTATAAACTTTCTTAATGATTATTTTTCTAGTCAAATATTAGTCTCTAAAGGGAAGAAGGAGTTAGAGAACCAGAAAAAGAATAATTGTTCACCTCCCTTGAGATAAATAATGTTTTTCATTAAACTCAGCTGATGCCTATCAAAAGCCACTAGACTGATTATATAATATAAGCACTGAGCAATACTCCAAATTCCTCCTAAAAGTATTTACCTGTACCAAGGTAAAATTGGAAATCTAAGCATAAACATCTGAAGATATTTAGGTGCCTATATTTTAACTAGCTCAGTGACAGTTAGCTTGTACAAGAAGGAGATATTTCCTTTTAATTTCCAAGGATGGAGCACATCTGAGTTCCCAGGACACCTTCAAAAATCCTGTACAGTCCAGGCATCACCAAGTCCTCTCTCCTGCAGCCTTGCTGCAGGCCAGGGGCTTCTTCTGGCTGGAATTCATTGACATAGAGCTAACCATAAATTATATAAAGATAAACTAATTATAGTGTAATGGGGCAGTCATGGTACACATTTTTTTTCTCTGACATTTCTTTTCTGTCCCATAATAGCTCTAACACTGGGTTAATCATTTTTATTTAAATGTTTTCTTTATGGCTAATTTCACCCTAATATCACCCATCTCCATCTTGAGTCTCCTGAGGCACTTGCTATGAAGGACACACCCAGGGAAGGGGCAGGCATGGGACAAAGAGAAGCTGTGACAGCTACACAGTTTATGTGCATTCTTGACATGAGCAACACCATAAGAACAATGTATAATATATACGTTGTTTCAGACCAGAATAAATAAAGTAACCCTCCCTTCAAACCGCCTTTATTACATCCTCCCCTAGGGAATAAGCGGTGGGTCCTTCCTGTATGGCTTTGCTCAGGTGGGACACTTCCTAAGCCTGCCTGTAGCTGGAATTCATATTTAAATTCTCATCACCTTGTGTCTCAGTCACCTTTCACCTTGTCTCCCACCCTTGTCAGATACAAGTCTGTCCTCTCCTGTTCATGTCCATTCAAAATGCTGAAAACATCATTGCCTTAGCACATGGTTTGAGGAGTTTTTATCTGCTCTGGGCTCTCCTTCCTTGGTTTAATCTAATACTTACTTATGGTCCTTCTGCTGGAAAGGTCTCATATCCTTGACCACTCGCCCCAGCCTGCTCATTCTCTTTTCAAATCATCACTTTCCTCTTGCAGGGCTGGGAAGGATGTGTCTGTATGTACTATCCCAGATAATTTATTTTCTCCCTTGAACCTGTTTTTAGCTGTGGGATAACAGAAACCACACAAATAATACAAAACTTGATAACAACTGCAGTAACTCTGTGCTTCAATCCCTGGCCCATTTATTTGCCTGATAGGATGTCACCTCTTCCTTGGGTTCCCTGAGCTGTGTGTAGCTGCTGGTTATCCACTGTCTGACTAAATATGGGTCATGAATTGTTTGCACACTGCCACATGTGATGGAGTCCTAGACCCTGAGTGGCATCTGCTTGTTTTTAGGTAATGCAAATAATAAAAATTATCCAAAAGACAGCTTTATAGAAGCCCAGCCTTCAAAAGCTGCTTACCTGCCAAAGGGGCATGCCTGCATCTGGAAGAAGGGAAAAGACACAATGTTCCCTACCTAATGCTGTGCATCCACTGGTGCAAACAGCTCTACAGTGGGAGTCAGACAGTTGTGTTGGTATCTTCAAGCTAGCATCATGCTACATGGCAAGGTTCTGGTAGTGGAGGAAGCTGCAGAGATGCCTTCTGTGAGCTGTCCCTTGTCAGACAGAGCCAGTTCCAGCCAGGCAAAGCTAAGGCCATCAACAGTGCTGGTGGCAGCTCTGCTAAAACATAATTAAGAAAGGGTTGAAAATGCTGTGCGGCAGCTGTGAGCAAATGTGAGAGAAGCAGCCCTGCAGACACCAAGGCCACTGAAGAAGGAAGGGGAGGTGCTCCAGGTGCTGGAGCAGAGATTCCCCTGCAGTCCAGGGATAAACTCATGGTGAAACAGGTTGTCCTCTTGAAGCCCCCAGAAGATCTCAGTGGAGCAGATATCCACCCTGCAGACCATGGAGGACCCTATGAAACAGCAGGTGGATGTGCCCCAAAGGAAGCTGCACTTCATGGAGAGCCCACGTGGGAGCAGCCCTCTGGTATATCCTGTGAGGGACCCAAGCTGGTATAGTCAATTCCTGAAAGACTGCAGCCCATGGGAAGGACCCATGTTGGAGCAGTTCATGAAGTCCCTCCCATGGGAGGGAGTCCTCACTGGAGCAAGGGAACAGTGTGAGGAGGAAGGAGCTGCAGAGATGAAGTGTTATCAACTGACCACAAGCCCCATTCCCCATCCTCCTGCACCACTCAGGGGGAAAAACATAGAAGTGTTAGGAGTGGAACTGAGCCTGGAAAGAAGGGGATGCATAGAAGGTATTTTTAGGTTTGAGGGTTTTTTTTATTTCTTACTATCTCTTTCTGTTATTAATTGACAATAAAGTAAATTCATTTTCCCAAGTTGAGTTTGTTTCCCCCATCATGGTAGTTGGCGAGTGTGCTCTGTGTCCTTCTCTTGACCCATGAGCTTTTTCACCTTATTGTCTCCCCCTGTCCTGCTGAGAAAGAGGAGTAAGGGACTGGCATGGCGGGCACCTGGCAGTCAGATAAGTTAAGTACATCACAAGCTCACAGCTGGCTTGTCATCTGTCTGGCTCGATGAGAAGGCAGAGAAGCTTCAGTCTGCCCTGCAGACATCCCCTTATAATGGAATCCTTTATCACTCTTCCAGAAATTTTCAAAATGTTTCATGGTGTTCTCTGAATACCCATGTGAAATGAAAAAGTGTTAACAAAGTCATTTTCTCCAAGGAACTGTGGTACAAAGAGACTGAATGGTTCACTAAAACTGCACAGTGAACACTGTCCGAACCTCTTGCTTGGACTGCAGCAGTAATTTCCAGAGCTTGCTTTATTGCTCTGTTCATTATAGAAGACAAATCCCTTTGGATTCCTTAACAGAAACTCTTAAGTGCCATAAACAAAAAAGGTTTGGAACAAGTGACAGATATCCCAACAATCACAATAATCACTCTGACTACAATGGCACTCTGACCACATCCCTGTCATCATTAACTATAAATAAGTTCAGAGAGGAGATGCACCCTCTCAGCTATATTGAAATATGTTGGAATAGGAAGGCACAAAGATAAGCTTACTTAAAATGGGTTTGTTTTTCCAGACTCAGGATATTTGGCACATATGTGCAGCAAGTATCAGAAGTTATAATTCATCACTAGATGTACCCAGAGACAGTCTCCTGAGCAAGGTGGGACCTGTAGAATATGACAGACTTCATAGACAACAGTGTTATTTTCTAGGGCCAAATAAGTGTACTTACTATAAAGTTATTAAAACTTATTAAACATACTATTAATTGTTTATTCTTTCTGAAAATTTAGTGTAACTTACTTCTGGATCTTTCTAGTCTGAATTCATTAGAGCTTTGTGATTTGAAAGAAATAGCCAAGAGATGTTAGGAAATGGATTTAAAAGAAAATGAAAAAGTAAACCTCCATGATCAATATGTCAGTTCATTAACACAACTCTCCATTGCTTTCTGCTTCTTAGTAGACAACACTGAAATTACAACAGACTTGTTTCATTTCACCTTTGCCGGAAAATCCAACATTTTTCAATCTATCCACATGAATTTTTAGGGAGTAACCATATGAGTAGTTGAGGAAGAGGATGAGCTATCCATTTGCCAGTCAACTATCATTTTAAATTTCTAATGTCTTCCTTATTAAGTCAAGATTAAGGCCAAGAAAAAATGAACCTATACCTTTTTCCTGCTTCTAGCTACTTTCTCAGGTAGGATCAATTTTGGTAGTAGTCCCTCAAAAGAAGCATTTTTCAACTCTTAAACAACTTTATTAGTGAAGAAATGCCTGATTAACAATGTTGATCTTGAAATAGATCCAGTGTCTGTCTAGGCCAAGGAACATCTTCATCTCTGCCTGGGTAGATTAGGTCCTAGCCACAGTGATCTTAACCCTGTAAACAGACAGCTGTAGCACCTCCATGTAATGTATGCAAAGAAAAACCCCAAATTCTTTGAAATTCAGATGCAATAGATAGCCAAAGGAAGTGTGATAAACCCTTTTAATTTATCCTCTTTTGTATATATAAAAAAGTTTTACCCCATTTTTCCAAAACGAAAATTAGTTGAGAAATTTAAACTGAAGTACAGCTGTAAGTTAGGAAGGGATCAGAAGAACTAACACGCTAGGACATTTCTCTTTTTAAATTTAATGATGTCTGAAAAACAGACATCTAACGTTTCAAATCACAGGCTCTTGACCAAACCCCACTGCTGAAGCAAGGTCAGCCAGAACAGGTTGCCCCGAACCAAGTCCAGCTGGGTTTTGAATATCTTTACAGATGAAGACCCCACTCTCTGGTAAACATGTTCCAATATTTGAACACACTAAAAAAAAGTACTTCTTTGTGTTCACTTGAAATTTCCATTACCCATTGTCTCTTGCCCTGTCAGTGAGCACCACTGAGGAGGACCTGGCTCCCTCTTCTTTCTTGCCTCCCATCAATTATTTAGACACTGAGATTCCCTTGAGCCTTCCCTTCTTCAGGCTGGACAGTCCCAGCTCCTGCAGCCTTTCCTCATAGGAGAGGTGTTCTAGTCCCTTCATTGTCTTTGTTGTCCTGTGCTGGAGTCTGCATCTTTTCTCTCATGTCTGATCAAAGAATTCTGTAAATCCTAGTATAGAAATGATTGTGGTCCTGTTCTGAGGCATTTTAAGTAAGAGAATCACAGAATCACAGAATATGATGAATTGGGAAGGACCCACAAGGATCATCAACTCCAACTCCCAGCCTGGCACAGGACATCCCCAAGAGTCACACCATGTACCCAAGAGTATCATCCAAATGCTTCTTGAACTCTGTCAGGCTTGGTGCTATGACCCGGGGGCACATGTTCCAGTACCCATCCACCCTCTGGGTGAAGAACTTTTTCTAATAACCAACCTAAACCTCTCCTGACACAACTTCAGGATATTCCCTCAGGTCCTGTCAGTGGTCACCACAGAGTCCCTCTGCTTCCCCTCTCAAGGAAGGTGAAGCCTGCAGTGAGGTCTTTCCTCAGTCTCCTCTTCCCCACACAAATAATCTTAAATTTATAACTCTGACTAAAGCGCATCTGTTCTCAGTTTTGTTGGAAATCTAGAATAACTACTAGATTTTGGTAGCTGTCTCAAGATGTAAATGGAAGTTAAATTTTATGTATGTTCTACGTAAAACCAGTTACAAAAAACCATAAGCATAAACTAGACTTATCAATTAAAATACATGAAGCAGCAAAACTTTTTCCATAGGCCACATTGGCCATATTTCAAAACAGAGAGACAGAATTTTCATTTCAGTTACATTAGACTAAATCCTACACCGCATGGCTGTGTGGTCTTTAAAGCAAGAAGTGTGATTCTTGCAACTCTAGTTCTGTCCTAGCTGAGGCTGCTGTTGCTGACATTAGTGTTGTAGTCTTCTGTAGTCAGAACTTTGTTATTGCAGAAGAAAATTGTGTCCTTCTCTCCACCCCTGACACGAAGGTATTACTGTAGGTAGCCAAGTCCCTGACAAGACTGATTAGTCTGTGATCAAGAATGACCCATTTTGCTCAACAGACTAGGCAATTCATGTTGCCTGAGAAGAGAGCAATAGCTTGTGATAAAATGAAACCTATAAACCAGCACCTCTGTGCACTACCTAAACGTAATTAGCAATAACTACAGCGTGTCTACCCTATGAAACTGGAGTGCTGGTGTGGCTGGTTTCTGTCTCTGCCATACTTGCCCTATAGGCAGACCTACTGGCCAATTGTTTCTCCAACATATTCTTCAGGTTACCAAAGCCATCCGAGTCAAAATAGCAGAGATCAGCCAGCAAAAAAAGGAGATAATAGGCTGGATGTGAGTGAGAGCTCCTGAATTTGTCCTTGGTCTGTGATTAGCTTTGGTCCAGATGTGACTATGAGCAGGAAGTTTAGAAGGGATGCTTTTCAAACAGATACGATAGAATGTGTGGGACTGATGATGTCCTTGCTTTGCCCCCTCCGAAGTGTCTTGTGTATGTGTGCATGTATGCTCTCATATGAGAGCAAGGAACACCCATAACCAGAGTGTTTAATTCCACTAAAACTGTAAATATATATAAACTTGAGATGCTCCTTGCTGAATAGCAAATGTGATTCGACTTCATGGTTACACATCAGTCAATCAACAATCAAACAATATGCACCTGTCCTTGATGACAAAAATGTCTGCAGTCACATTTCCTTACTGTAAAATATTCTTCTAGCATAAGAAACAACCCCCAGCCAAACGAAAACTCACAAACTGAAATCCATCTCTTTGTATTTACTATTCCTAAAAAGGAAAGAAGTTAACAAAGCCATCGATGATAAACTGTTATTTTTTCTCTCCTTTCACCCAAATACACATTAATATCTCACATACCTGATCATCTGTCATCCACATTTCCTTGTATTATTACAGCAATTATTTCTCTTGTGTTTGTGTTACTCTCCATAACACAGTAAGAATTTCTCTGGCCTCTTGGTAAGAAACTCAAAATGAAAGAATGGAGAGGCTGAGGCACAGAAAATCATAAGGAGGGGCTTCCTAATTGTAAAAAGAAGACTTAAAAGAAGTTAGTGGAAAATGCACAGACTGGAGAGAGCAAGAGACTTGTGCTTGAGTTCAGGGAGGTCAGTTGGTGAAGAAAAGTTATGTAGGAAAAAAAATTTGGAGGCAATTGCCTGAAATGCTTATAAAAGGTCAATAATAAGTGTGTCACAACAGTGGTTGAGAAGTCTGCATGAGAAGGTAAAGAGGAAAATTATGTGAACAGACCAATGGGAAAAAAAGAAGATTTTGATGATGATATATCCCATGATATGTAAGGAGAGGAAACCATGAGATTCTGAGATGCTTTTGAGGTAAAAGCCATAGAGCTTTACTAAGAGGTGACAGAGTTCTTCTCTAAAGTTAAAAAATCTGAGACTACAGTTTAATGGATCAAAGATTCTAACCAAAGAAAGATCTATTACGTATTAGACATTATGTGGAATTGGAGCAGTAATCTGTATTTCCTATGTTGTCTTCAAATAGCTGCCAACCAACTGTTTAGTGTGAGGTCCATTATATTTTCTTAAGCACTTCTGGCACTGCAAAGTGTGAAGAGCCTTCTGAGAGCAAAATTATCCTGCAGGGAGTTTCTCAGGGTGAGAGAACAGCTATGATAAGGATTGTGAAACAACCTGGTCATACTTAGCATTATAGTAGAAAGCATGGTTTGGGGGAGATTTCTGGCTGTAGAAGAAAACATCCACTACGCTTTTGTGCCCGTGGAAACTAAACTTATTTCTGATAAATCTTCACTATACTCACCTTGATCAGAATTTATGTTTTGTGAACTGAATGAGAACTACTCACCCAGTAAGTTCACAATCCTGCAAGCAAACTCTCTGGATACTCTGCCCAGGCAATTCTCTGAATAATTAGGACTAACCCAATCTATTCTATGATTTTATGATTCTAAAACATATTTTTTTTTTGTGAGAAAGCAAGAGAAGCACCTGCCTGGCACATTTCAGCTGTTGCACCTAATATGCATGCTCTGTGTTTAACACTTTTTATTGGTTCTAAATTTGCAAAAATCTTCTGTTGTACTTTTGTATTTAATTATTAGCACCTGCCTGGTAATGGACTGAAGCAGCACAAATATGGCATGCTGTCCGTTTTGAGGATTCAGGTTGGTAAGACTGTTGTAGGAAAGCTATAAATGGTAAATTATAATACACAGCAGTAGAAATATAGTACCTCCTGCATTAACAATTTCTATTTGTATTTAAGAACAAATCTGAAGGAAACCATTCACTATTCAGCCTTGTTAGATACTTTCCACAGTAAATCTGATAACAACAGAGAAGTCTCTGTAGTAGATTTCACCTGCGATAAGATTTAGCTGGCAGTGAATCAGACAACTATAAGGCCTTTTTTTTTTTTTTTTTTTTTTTGGCCACACCTGTCTCCACCTTATATCCTTTACAACCCACTTTGGTTCATCCAAACCTCTCAATAATGTCAGTAGAAACAGTGCAAGAAAAGGGTTGTAGAATCTGGCTCCTCAGGCAAGTGCCTAAGTGTATATCTGCAACTATCCTTTAACAGTTCTTTTCTAAGTAGTTCAGGGCTTGGCAAGCATCACTGGGACGGTGGACCTCCCTTCAGAATGCCCAGTGCTATTCTTCCAGCAAGAAACTTGCTGTACATGAGAGCAGTCTGCCACCAGTGAGTTCAGTGCTGCCATGGCTGTAGTGCTGCTCCTTCTGCAGGGCACGAGCCGTAAAAGGATCTTCCACACCTTCTACTAAGGGCAGAGATCTCCTACGAACTGTTAACAAACCTAAATGCCTTGGGTTGCAGAAGATCCTTTACAATTCACAAGACTGGACTTTAGCAGGCTCAGCTCACACATGTCAAGCAACTCAATTCTGACCTTAACATTTGTATCAAATGTTTAATGTGACATCGTGGCTTGTGCAGTGTGAAACCTGCCTTAAAAAATGCATGCCAAATTAGTTCCCCCTTGGTGAGCTGGAGTGCAGGGACCCTGTGGCAGCTGAAGCACAGGAGAGCAGCAAACAGCTGCTGAAAAAGCCATTCCCCAGTGGAGTGTTGGTCCTTTTACCTCAAAATATCCAAAGGCATGTATCTGTGGAAAATTGCTGTGTTCCCTTGAGTTAATCAACTTCCACTTTTGGAGAAGGTGTCACCACCTGTATTCCTGGTCCTGCTGAGGTTGAGCTTTTTGCGATTTGCTGGAGAAAGGTGCTATCACTAAGTACATGGTGGCACCTTTTAATGGATCTTCTTGTGGATATTTTTTAAATCTCTTTCTTTTTTCTGCCAGGGTGTGATTCCACTGGCTAAATGCACTTGAATCCCTGTATGCAAACGTGCTGGAAGACATGGGGGTCTTCTGGAATAAATATGAGAAGAATTTTCCTCCAAGTTTCAACACTATCAAATCCATAAAGTCTACTTACAGGAGAAAGAGGGTTCTGCATCTCTTTAAAGACAAAGTGTGAAAAATCAAAAAATTGACAAGGACTAGGTATACCTGGTTCATCTCAGGCATATGCACATCCTATCCTAGTTTGTGAAGAACACAGCAATCACGTCTGCAGAGCCTTTCTGAGGGAAGGAGTGACTGAAATAAATCCCCAGGTATAGTCCTGCCATTTCTGTTCTAAAAGAAACCCAACTTAGCCTCGGAGACCTAATTTTGTTGTACACTACAAACTTTTACAAAGTAGTAGACAATTTCAAAGAGCTTGTGTTCTAAGCTCCTGATCTTTCCCATGCTTACATGCTTGCTTAACTTTTTGGCTCTGAATTATCCAGCAGAAGTCAAGGAGATTGCTCACATGTATAACTTTACGTCTAATTTTTTCCTCATGTGAGAGCAAATATAAAGATAGGATGCGAGAAAGGAAATTTATTATCCTCATCTTGCCGACGAGGAACTGAGGCACAGGGGAGGAGAAAAAAAAAAAGAAAAAAACAAACCCAAAACATCCTGATCCTCCACAGAGTGTATATCTGCTTAATTACCAAGCATGAGTAATTTCCATCACGTTTGCCGTGCCCTCTGGTCTGAAGCGTAAGCATTTCAGTGACCTCCTCTGCCACCGATTTCAAGTAAGTTGCTTAAGTTCTGGTCCGGTGGTTAAATTCAAGTGCTTAAAAAGCGCGGGACGCGAATGCCTGGGTTAAAGTACAGAAGGATGATCTGAACCCTTAGCCTGAGTTCTGGATGGAGCGTTACAGGTGGATGTGTGCAGCTGACGCTCTGTGACTCCCGTTCGCTGCCCGCCGCGCCGGGAGACCCGCATGAGCCCGGCGCCGGGAGCGCCCGGCAGGGCGGTGCGGAGCCCGGCCGCTCTCCCGCGCCTCCAGCTGCGCGCAGCCCGCGGGGCGCCCCGGCAGCAGGTACCTCGACAGGTAAAACCCCTCCGCCCCATCGCCGTCCCAGGCACGGCCCCGACCTCGGCCCCGTTCCCGGCGGGGCGGGGGAGTGCGCGGGTGCGGAGCGGGCGGGGGCCGCGCGGGGCGGGCGGGAGAGCGGGAGCGGCGGGGGAGGGACCGGGCGCGGAGTCACCGCCCGCGGGGAGCGCCGGCACATGGAGCGGCGCCGCCGCAGCTGCCGCCCGCCCCGGCGCTGGCCACGGCCCCAGCCTCGGCGGAGCAGGTACCGCGGGGCGGGGGGTCCCGGGCGGGCACCAGCCCCAGCCCCCGGAGTGGCGGGTCAGCCCCGGGCGGCTGCGGTGCGCGGGTCAGGAGAGGTTGACGGTAGCGCTAAGTGTGAGACTGCGGAGCCCTGTCCTCCTATCCCATCCCATCCCATCCCATCTATTTCTTCCTCTCTTCTACGTCCCACCCGCTTCTTTTTCTTTTTCTTTTTTTTTTTTTTTTTTTTTCTTTTTGGTTGAAAACATTGAGCCGCAGCTTGTGTTTAAATCCAGGCGTTTTGGAGGGCTTCCTTAAAATTTTAGAAATGAGGAGCTGGCCGGGAAGGGGGTGTCCATTGATTCAAGTGCGGACCGGTGTTGTGTTCACCTCCTCGAGTCAGCCACAGCACTTCGGCTCATTCAAAGCCCGAGTTCCAATTGCTTGCGCCCGTAGTTTGCAGAGGGGAGGCAGATACGGAGGTTGTCAAAACTATTAGGAAATATTAAAATTAGCAGCCCCAGTGCGCCTGAGGGGAACACGGTATTAGAGGAGAAGTTGCTGACTTCCGAATAGCGGTGCCACCAGAAGTTTTCCTTCTTGACATAACAGCCTGTCACAGCTGGAGGTTCTCTTTCACCCTGTTCCGCAAAGTTACCCTCTCTGTGAAGGGACGGTTTCGCTCCGTAGTCGTTGTTAAAGAAGATGTGCGTAGTTAGAAACTGTATTTGTGAAGAAACGAGTTCCCACTGCAGCAGTCCACTCTAAGGAAACTTTTAATTTTGTGCTTGAAGAAACCTGATTACTACTTGGATTACTTTTCTACCTTGGTTTAGAAGGTATGGTAATGCTGCCAGACGTTGTGCAAAGTATTCTGTTTTCAACATTGTTAAAAGTTAATAATACTGTGTCAGAAAATTTTGTAGTGTATGATTGCAAATTATCTCAAAAAATGAGATGTTTTGTGAGATGCAAAAATTTTTAGACTGGTATGGCCACTGGTTTAAACTATGTAAATTATTTTAGAAGAATATAATGTTGTTTCTTTTTACTTTTTATTTCCTTTTTTTCTTTGTTTTTTTTTTTTTCCTTTCACTGAATCTGCTTACACGTGTAAGTGTAAACAGTGTTTTCAAAGGACTTTGTGTGGGGATCAGAAGTTAGAATTAGAGCATCCTGACTACTTTTTTTTCTTTTCAATATCTGTGTGCCACCAAAGCTACATCCATATGCGTTTACTGTCCAGATGTCCAAAAAAAAAAAACCCAAATGAAATAAACCAGGTATATAACCCTGATTATTTTTCATGCATTCGCATTAGCAACCCATTTGCTAGACTTTAATAGTTTTGTTTTAAATTTTGAAGCTGTACTGCATTGTAAGGTCCAAATCCTTTAAAAGATGCACTCTGTTAGCTTCGGTTGACTGCTCCCATCAATTGTAACTCACATGCATACTGGATTACTATGTAGTATGACTCTCTATTAAGCATTATAAATTATCATTGAAATGTAAAGGAAAAGCATATTAATATATGGCATTTAGAAATAGGTACTAAAATTCCTTTCAAATATTTGGAAAGACTTTATCTGAATAATCAGATAAGCACAGGGGCTTCTGAGTTGCTTGTGGCATTGCTCTCTCACCTTGCTGGTGAATTGCATAGTTTAAGGTGTTTAGAGCCTTAGTGAAATAGAAAAATGAAAGATGAAATCACATTCTTATATGAAAATGTAGTTGCTTCTGAATTTTCCAAACCAAATTTTTGCCTTTAGGTAACTGTTTATTTTTTGTTTGTTTGTTGTTTTTTTTTTTCTCTACTGAAGGAAATTGTAAGTCCAGAAAGAGGGAATGGATTTGTCCTTGTGATGCCCAATATTCCTCTTCATGGGTCAATATAACAGTAGCATACAGCAGTGGGTACTAGGTTTCTTTTCCAAAAAGTGTAATTGCTTGCAAGCAGAAGATTCTTTCTAATATTGACATGCTCTGCTTTGATTTTGACTCAGAAATGTTTGTCTAAAAACAGAATTAAAAGTAGAGAATATAATGCATACATAGACCTATGCCCCCCACCCCTCAAGATACCTCAATCCCTAGTGAAGCTCTGCCAAGTTTTAGTTGAATGGCTGTATGCCTTTATCAAGCCTTTGAAGCTGATGCCTGGGGACATGAGAAACTAAGTGTAGACCAAGTGCAGGAACCAAGAGCTCTTAAAATGATAGTTGTCCTTATCATGGTTGTCCTTAGGAGAACTGTGTGTGGGGGAGAAGTGTCCAAAATACTGCAGAGCTCTGCAGTTTTCTTAGTTCACGTTTCTATTACCCTAGACATGCTTCCAATCTTAAAGGTTTTCTCACAAATATTAATATTGGTGACTATCCGTGTGCTCTTTCTCTTGTTCCTTTTTTCTTTTTTTTTTTTTTTTGAGTAAATTAGACAAAGCTCAGAACTTGATATACTGTAAGTTTAGAAAGAAAATGGAAATAGAGATTATATTGCTAATGACAAGGTAAATTTTACATAAAAGACCAAGAAGAAATCACGTTTATCCACTGAGTGAGTAGACTGACCAGATGGAAGTCAGTGGAAGTCCAGTGCTGGTCATCCTCAGCAGGCAGGATTTCAAACCTAATGCACTGATACCTGTAAGAGTCCTCTACCTTCTGGGTATGGCTTCCAGATGAAATGACAGGAATGCAGAGGCATAATGTGAAATTGTACTAACCGTCCTAATTCAGTCAGAAAGGACTGGTATTTAAAGAGGTAGAGAGATCACTAATCTCTCTGGGCCAATGTAATGATAGGAACGCAGGGGAGAAGACTCTTGTCTCTTTGCCCTTCATGGTCCCAGTAACTGGAGACGCTTAGACGCTGTTCCTATGTGCATCATTTATCCCAGCTGAGTATTTCTCAGGGTGGCTGCTTAACTCCAAGTGAGCAAAGTGAGCTGGTGTATTTTAAGTAGGTCCCATACTCAGAAGTTGCAGTAGAGACAGGCTTGTCATAGACCTCTGACTTTCCACCTTGGCTCCCGGCTGCCAGTGTTCCCTCTGGGAATGGTCTGGTTGCTGGTTTCCTTACATAAGCATGAAGGATACCTTTGTCATTTTTGTTACATACAGTGTACAGTAAAAAAATGCAAAATTCTCCATCTCAGCATTAATATAGCAGTTTTGCTTTCCCTCGTAGACCTTAATATCAAAAATCTGGTCTGCCTGCCACTTCAACTGCATAGCAATGCAGAAATGTAACTGAAGAATCAGTCCACAGAGTTTTACAACAATGCAAAACGTCTTTCTCATCATTAAAATTGGATAATTTCAAAAGGAAGCCAAAAACGTTTCCAAGCGTATTTTATTTGAGCTTAGGTACTTCTTACACTAACGCCACAATCTTGCAGAAAACGAGGAAATGGGTCCAGTTTGTATTTCAGCAACAGAAAACAAGGGCATAATGAATCGTATGCTGTTCTGGCAGATCATTTTTGGCAACTTTGTCTTAAAAAGTCCAGAGGATATCAAGTCATGGATCACAGCCTTATTGTGTGGCTCTTTGTCAGGAAAACTTCCACCAAAGACTTGTGGGATTTTTTTTTTTTCTTCTGTTTTATGTGCGAGAAGAGCTGGGTCCATTGTGAATTCTATTATTTTTCGGTCAAGATTCACATATGTACATGATTACATTTTGACCAGTCATTACTTTCTAATGTTATTAAAAGTAATAGAATTAGACCAAAGAAAACGTAGTAAAGTAGTAGAATGTAGTGTAGGAGTAATGGGATTTTCGGAAAAAATTTTCATCCTTATGAGAGTACAGCAGGATGCGCTGCTGGCACTGTAGTGGGCTCCCCTGGAATTCCCCTCCCAAGTGACAAACCCCACTTTTCCAGCAAGTATAAAATCACTCAGAAAGAAAGAAGGATACCAGGAATACATTATGTCACTTGAGGAGTGGAAGGTAAGAGCTCTGTTCATTTTTTTCTGGGACTATGGTTATTTGGGAAGCCTTTTAAATACTTGCAAGTCAATGCAAGAGTCAAAAGAGAAAAGACCTATTCCTCACTGGTATTTTTTCTATAATCCAAAGATTATTTTGGTCCCCACCCCAATGCTGGAGGGGAACAGCATTTAGATATGAGTGTGAATATCATCTGAAGCAAGGCAGGCAGCCTCAGTCCTGTCAGCTTTATGGCAATTTTTAAATGGGAGGCTACTTTAGATGCCTTCCACTCATCCAAAGTAGCTGCAATTTTTATCTCTCTGGTAGCTATCCAGTAAAAGGAACAGACTTCAGTTGGGAAAATCCCTGCTTCCAAGGTGAGCTGTGGCTTTTTGTCCCTATGTATGTAATCAATACATAAACCTAACTACAACTTGGAGAGTTTTGTTTGCTCCCTAAATTTAAACAGAATTATGTTAGTACTATAGGGTGTGTTGTGATGCATCGTTATTACGATGCAACAACTTCTGCCTTACCCCTCTCCTTCAAGACACACCTTCCTCCATACTTTAAACTGGTGAACAAGAAGAGATTACAGGTTTTTTAGCACTTAGAAGGTTATTGCCAACAGTGACTGTAAAAGTAGATCCTAGTTCTGAGAAGATACATTTATTTGCACTGTTGCAAGGTCAAGGGGATGGGATAGTGCAGGTTCAGGACCTGCATGGCATGCTCGTGCTTCTTGTATAAATGCCTCAAAAGGCCATTCAGACTGCAGGTTTTGATGAGCAGTCACACTGAAATAGTCATATGTTTTAAGCAATGGGAACTGTCCATTTCTTTTGTTTATTTTGCTTATTTCATGTGAAAGATTTACATTTCTTCCTCTGATCCCAGTTGCTCTAGCTTTCTCAGTAAAAGAGAAACTTGCTCTGTAAGAGAGATCTGATTCCCCTCTGAATTGCTTCATTTTTCCACTTGTTTCAACTCACTGAGAACAGCACAGCAATTGCAATATAAAGCTGGAATTGTCCATAGTAGATTGGATCCAAAATATATGTGAAAGCAGAGTGAGTTAGTTCAAATATGTAGTGTGGAGGAACTTGCTAATTCATTTTAATTTTACAAGTTACTTTTAGGTTTATTTAAAGGGGGGGAGGGGAATGACACAGATGTCTAGTATGCTTATTCAGGCTGGTAATTTCCTTTAATAATCCATAACAGCCTGAACAGTTTGAAGAGAAATTAGGAAGCAATTCTGTGATCATGAAGCACAGTTACTGAAACCTCCTGTAATTTGGGCAAATTAACTACTGATATATTGTTGGCAATAACAATTCTAGATGTAGAGGGATTCTTTTATGTTTTCTCTGTTGCATATTTGGATATGCTGTGCTGAGGAGATCCTACGCTAATTCCTGTATACAGATAGATACAAAAACTACAGTTTTGCGTGTGCTGTTTGCCTTCTCTTGAGTGAGAGCCCTGGAAGAATATCCAAGAGCTCAATTTGGCCAGTTGAGAACGTGCTGTGTTCTTAGATTGAGTACCTTAATTTACACCCCTCACCTTTTATAGTCAGTTTATTTATAAGATGGAAATGTGTGCATTTTCTTTGTCATGGTGAATTTATTCCACTTTTCTGCTTGATTTTTAGTGAATAAAGGTGACAGGGTTTAATGAGTTAATAAAACTTGGCCTTAATTAGGAAAATTACCTTCATATTTTTCTCATATTGTGGAAACAATTTATAATGACTCTGGTTGCAATTCGAAATCTTGAAGGAAGAACCTTTTTCATATTTGCAATGATATCAAGTCCCGTAATTTGCACACAAAGTCAATAAAATAATGGATTTCTTTTTATTATCTCCTTTAGCGATGAATTGTTATGTGAATATAGCTCAAGCACAGAGAATCCTAAGAAGAGCATGTATGGAAAACAAAACTGGTATCCAACGTGCACTTTTTGTCATTTTCAGTGCTTTGAAAAAGAATTCCCAAAGAACTGAGAATTACATAGGATCTTTGAGACAACTTTTTCTACACCCTCACAATTGTTCACTAACATGGAAATTAATTTTACATGTGCCAGACAGATAAATGTTTCCCATCTGCACTGTTAGCAGAGCTCTTTTCTTAATCTTGTGTGTTGAATTACAGTGCTTCCTTCATTTTTCAGACAGGAGCTCTCCATTGAAATTTCACTGTATGCTCATAATTGTATTGTCAATTCGTGTAGTTAACCAGAATTTACACTAGGCAGGAACAGAGAAATGACTGAATAAACTAAACATCTCCCTAGACTATGTAGGAAATGCTGAATACGGAATTAATGCAGAGGGAGAGAAATTGATCCACTTAGTTTTAACCTTTTTTCTGTTTTAATGCAGTCCTTTAAAAGACCTGGAGGTATTTTTTTTGGTTTTTTTTAAGCAGAAATGGAAGGACATTAAAGTGCTTATTATGACCCTCAGTTTTTAGTTTTCAGAAAAGACCACCCCTCAGCTTTATAGTTATTATTTACACTGAGCTGTGTGATGAGGTGGAAATTAAAAATAGAATTAAAATGGTTCTAAAGTAGAGTCATTCAGAGAGACTGTGAAGTGAAGCATATTATATTACAATAATAAAGCTAATTATCAGCTGCTTGCTGAGATATTGGATGCTTTTAATTAAAACTAGTTTGTAGGATTCTAGCAGTTTTCTTCAAGTATTTGAAGATTGGTTGTACAATACAGATTACCTTTTTTTTCCATGTTTAACAGCCTTCCTGTTGCATGTTCAGTCATATGTATCACATTCGTATGTGAGGTTACAAGCCTATTTAAAAATACGTATATAATAGGTCTTTGGTTTAAAAGGAAGCTAAATGTTAAATCCTTTTACAATGGTACCTTTATTCATCTCCTCTCTTGGGTGTTGCCTCACACTCCTTGACATCAGTGGATGCAAGAGGCTTGGTTCTGCTAGGTTGAGACCCTCTGGTGCAATTAGAAATGCAGCTGTACTGTCATTCTGCAGGTAGATGCAACTCCCAACTTAAATCCCCAAATACTGATGGCACATATGTGATGACATATCACTCCTAACCTCTTTTTAATGATCACATTCTTCTGTCAGGTATGTTAAGGGCTATAGGTATTTAATTCTACTAGGTTTTTAAGGCTGCAGCCTCCTTTTGCTTTGTTAATTTATTTATTATACTTTATATGTCGTGGGCTGTTGAATCTAGGACCCATTTTAGGAACTTTGCTTCAGTTTAGGTTTTAAAGCAGGTTGGGGTTTCATGGTTTTGGTTGCTGGTTTGGATTTTTTGTTTGGTAAAGTTGCAGGCTGTGTGATGAGGAGCCAATGAGACATGTCATAGACCACAAAGAGGAGACGTGCTCACACACCAGCACTCCATTAGGGCCAGCTGCTCCAGTGACCTGCACGAGCGGTCCCTTTTCCTGTAGCAGGGCAGCTTGCATAAGCGGGGGCTGCAAAGTCAGGCCTTTCCCCAAGGCGGCTGTGGAAGCAGGGCTGGGGTTTGCCTCTTTGCTTGTTCATTCTGTTGCAGTTAACCCAGAGCTGCCACTGCTGAGGAACACACCTTCCCCTCGCTTTTTATATTTGCAAAAGCACCTGCAGAATACCAGGTCCCTTGTAGAAAGTTAATTTTCTGCCCTTCAAGACTTTGTGAGTGCTCGTTTTCTGCTTTGAGGTTTCATGGAAAGGACCTGCTCCTGTGGAGTGCACTCAAGGCTGGACTGTACCTTCAGGGACCTTTCTGTCTGCTCAGCAAGGCTATGCCTACAAATTGTCAGGAAATATGCAGCTGGATGTGGTATTTTTGTGTACTCCTTGCAGCACCAGAGCTAGAGCTATCTGTAGATGGAAGGACAGCTCTGAGTTTAGGTGTTCTGATCTAAGTCCAAAGTGGTTCTGCAAATGTCAATGTATCTGATTTCATTTCCTTACCATAAGTGAGGTTTCACTGCGTGCTGAGTGTGGAGCACATCTTGTCCCAGAGAAGTCAGTATATATGTATATATGTAGCTTGGGAAACACAGAAGAGGTAAAAACACAGCTCATCTTTAGCAGTGGATTAGGTCATTCCACTGAATCATATCAATGTCCCAGTCTTGCAATCCTTTAATATTCTAAGATAGCAGGGTTTGTAGGAGGACTGACATCCTTACACATGCTTTATTTGAATTGATGAAGCACTGTATAAATTCTAAGCTTTCATTTTCTCAACAAGGAGGTTTACTTTTGAATTTGCATTGTAAAGTGAGAGATGAAATAATAAACCAAGATTTACAAATAATTAATTTGCTGTATTCTGAAAGATTTTAAAAAATCTTGACCTTGCAATGACTTCTTCCTATTTACACCTGGAATTCTGAAAGGTCCCAAATCCATTTCTTGTCATAATTGACGGTAGGTATAAATAGAGAAGTACCTCACTGATTCACAGGGTTTATTTTGATGTATTGTTAAGGTATAGCACAAGTTATATTGTATAGAGAATTTTGAGGGGGAAAATCAGTAACATGTAAATTTTCTTTGAACTCAAGGTGGTAACATGGACAAATGCTAACTTTAATCCAGAATTTTTGTGGGAGCATGGTCACTTAGGTGCTTCCTTATTTAAAACAAAATCAGCACAGCCTTTCAGAGGTTTTGTGTGTTGATTATTAATTATCTTAGGGTTGCAATATTTGATTTTTTTTTCCAAATGATTATGGTAGCTTCATCTCTGAATCTTCATAGTCTGAAAAGGAAAATGCACAGGTTAGAGTTCTTTATCTGAACAACCTTGAAGAAATAGTTTTATCTCTTTTGAAGGGAATTTTGTCTATTTTGTAGTTCCTGTAATAAGGGGGCAAACTTTGAAGCTATTTGTATTCCTAAATAGAAGGATTATCTGTTATTACCTAGGTGCTGATCCCTTTCCTGCTATAAATGAGAGCAACACAGCATTTGAGAGCAGGATTGCTTCGATCAGGTGCCCACCCAGCTTTTGATTTCTAACTTCAGGCTCCTAAATTAGCTGATAACCTAAACAGATGCTACTTCATTGAAGATAACGAAGTCATACACACACTTCTTATGCTAGTGACAAATTTGATTCATAGATAAAACTTAAACAATGAAAAATTACAAAACATCATTTTCTTGCCAAACCGCAACAGACAGTAGTTTAGGGTTTCATGTCATAAACATTTCTAAAACATTGCTCTTTAGAAAAATCTTTGTAAAGATTTACTAATTTACAAATTGATAACAGATGCTTTAGTGCAAATCCTCATATCCATACAGTGACAATGTCTTTGCTGATTCTTCAGAAAAGGAA